>OY979694.1:215687679-217112719 GCA_963855945.1 Thereva nobilitata
TCTCCAAAATCTGGATCAAGAGAAAGCTTATTGAACAATCCAACCAAATATTAGACAACAAGCAAAATAACTATAGCCAAAAAATGCCAACTTGCGGTTTTTTTAAGTATCTCACAAAACACCTCAACCAAAGTATACACATCACTTTAGTAGCCTTTGCTAGAGTATGGAACTCTACTTGGTTATCTTAACTCTAAAATGTTCTTCATAATTGGATTGATAGTTTTCTTTCTAGTCGTGCAATCAATCGAGGTTCGCCAATGAATGGCATCGAATTCGTCCTGTACCTCGCAGTATCTCTGGTGCCCCGAAGGCTCCATTGAATCTCCCACCTTATACCTACTCTTTATAAAAAACTTTCCCTCAGTCCTCAATTTCGGCACTCTATATTACACTTACGCTTTCCACAATGTAAGACAAGCACGTTTCAGACCTTATCTGTTTGATCATCAACTCATGTCGACCTCTATCAACAGCGAAATCGAACTCACTCTTGATTCAGACCGTAAGAATAGTCTCGAATTCAACCCTCATAAATCGAAGTACTGTCTTGCCACCATAGAGACTGTTCCACTGAAATTAACACACTCATCCCTGCTCGGTAGTAGTCTTTCAGCAAATAACCCAGCCCACTGGGATCACTTCTACATTCCGCAGAGTACTTTTCGCACACACTTCATTTTAAGTACGCAGCAAGAGAGATAGAGAGAGAGGTCCGAAGAGTCCAAGGCTGCTGTAGTAACGTCGGTAGAGGAAGAGCCCAACATGTCTTATTTCCATTTCCGTTGCTCGACCTTCAGTGGAAGGTTCTCGAATACTAAGTTCTAATATAAGGTTCATCTGCTTCAGCATATCCTAAACCCTTCCTAATCTATCATAGCCGCTTCCATCCTTCACCCTAAGCTTACGACTGGACATTGCTCCATGACCTGAACAACATAACGAACTGGTAGTACAAAGAATGATACCTAATGTAGCTTTTTTCAGAATATAATTGAAAAGTTGCATCAAGAGATAGAAAGCAGTGCAGTTCAGAGATTAGAAGAAGCCAAGGTGCGATCGTTTTTTCGTAAGAAGAAGAGGAAAGCTTGTAAGCACAATTTACCTACAGCTCTCTATAGCCCTATAGCTGGAGACACATGCTTGCGTGCGTGCGGTTCATGCGGCTAGATTTATTAAAGACTTGCCTGCATTCTAACTCGACTTGGGATATAGTTGCGTTAGCGCTGGTCTACTTTCAAATTTTTTCACAGTGCCGCACACAGAATGCAAGCAGACAACTTGCAGCATGTCAGCCAAAACTTTCCGCATACTGCGCACCATCCGAACGCACCGCACGCACGCATGTCTGCAACTACCGTATTTGAACATCCGTTTTTAAACTATCAAAACCTTCTATCGGAGCTACTCGATCTCATATTAGCAGACTAACGATTGACGCTCAGGCGAATCCTTCATTTCGAAAGATCATCCTTGCGTTAAAAATCATTCTACTATAGGACTGTTTATTGTCTTACCATCTCGTCCATAACCATCTTTTCAAGATTAATTCGTATTGACACCTTTTTCAAACTATTTTCAAAAATTCCCAAGTACAAGCCCATAGCACTAACAACCAAAAAAAAATTTTATTCTGCTTTTAATCTTCCCATCTGCATTCATTTTCCGCATTTGTAAATCTCTCTATTTTCCACACAAAAAAAAATTTCACATTTATTACAAAAAAACAAAAGCTGTAAAATTTTTAATAATTCATAATTTAAATCTAGCCTAAACGAGAGACTACAAATCCTGCTGCAAACTCTAAGGACCAAACACAGAAAAACAGATTATTTATGGCGTGCACAATATTTTCTTCCATTTTTTTTTGTGTGGTTGCTGCAAACAGGAAAGCATTTATTCGGCTCGTTATCAACTCACGAAATTTTTCTCTGTTCGTATAAAATTTTCCAGGAAGTCACCACCATCCATAACATTCATTTCCATTCATAATTGAGCCTTATGCGGCCAATTGCAAACTAACCAAACCCTGACGTGAGCGGCTCCGTATCCTCCGTATCCTTGTCAACTTTTGGCACAGGTAAAAATGAATTTTACAAATAAATTTTTTCCCCTTTTTAAATGTCCTTTTTTTGTGTTTGGTTTTTTTTTGTTATATCGTTTTGAAGCATTTGATGAAGTAAAAATGTCCTTTGCAGAATTTTGGTGTGCGGAAAAAGTCCTTGTAGGGGGACCCAATCGAGAAACCTTCGGTATACTTACGTATGAGGAGTACTAAAAACATCCCCGTATTCGTTCCTGGATTTGTGGGTACATATCCTTTGCAGAGGCTCGGGCTGTAAACAGGGGGTTTTTTCCCCTAGAGTTGGTCGACGATAGACGCATATGAAGCTTCTGGGGCACACTCATGGCATGCGCAGAAGCACCCCGCGAGGGTTGTGCAGCTTGCAGCGCGGCTCTGGTGGCTCTGTTCTGGGCCTGATGGTAGAGTCGGGTTTTGATATAGCGTTTGATATTTACAGTTCAGTCAATGGGATGAAGGGTATTCGTCAACACGTGGTTCTAACTCAGCGCGGCCAAGTAGTAGTGTTCAAGAATCTATCCGGACTCGAGACATCGTCGGACCAGGCTCAGTGCTCAAACGGGTCGTTGTGAATCCGGACAGCTTTTTAGACAGAAGTATACTGATCTGCTCTCGTCTAGTGCATCCTAGGAAGCAATCTATTTTTCCTAACTGAGTAAAAAAAATATACTAGGATAAAAATAAGTTATTTATCTTGTTATCGGTCGGCCGTGCTTAAGGCTAGAAAATCTCTGTTCCGCCTTCGATTCTAAGCAATTGATGTGTTAATAAATGTGTCTGAAAATGATTTTGAAAACATAAATATATTTAAAAAAAAAATTTGTTGAAGAGTTTTTTTTTGGGGCGGCAATTTAACGTTCAAGTTGCTACCACCAACGAACGGAAGTGTGATTTTATTCTTTTTTTTTTGCTAACGTACAAAATTTATCAAATTTCATGCTCAGATTACTGCGGGGATATCTAGAGATATTGAGACGCTATAGCCTATCCTAGTAGTGTTGGTGCTGATGCTGAATGGTGGTTCTGGTGGTGTCTTCTATACTGCCACAAGAAAAAAAAACGAGAAGAGGGAGTAAACAGGAAGTTTAATCGGCCGTTAATAAAGTGCTTTTACAGTCATACGAGAACTCCGAAGATAACGGTGACAAATGCTATAGAGCAGCTGTGTGATATCTATTGAAAAATTTGTCGGGGTGTCCTCCCCGTAGACGAGACGTAGAGCTTTCCCACACATAAAGCTCTTCTCAAGCGTTTTCATATTCGGAGGCAATGAGCGTTTTATTTGAAATTCTATTGCCTGGTGCGGTGCTGTATTGAAAAATTGTTATATGTATAGTATTTGATTTTTTTTACGTTGATAGAATTAAAAAATAAGGCGGAAAAAATAATAATTGATAAATTTATATTAAAAGGAAAATAATAAGTGATTTTTTTTAAAAAAAAAATAATAAAAAGATAAAAAGTGATTGAGATTGAGAAGAAAGTGCTGAAAGTGGTACAAGATATTTATTATTAGTGTGATTAGATTCTGAGATTTGAAGATTACTACTCTGCATTGCAAAAAGATAACAAGGAAAATGATCACCATGAAAAATAATTGGGATATTTTATGGATAGCCTGTGGCCTGCTAGTCTTTTTCAAAGGTTTGTACAAATTTTTTTTATTTTCTTAAATATATATTTCTTTAGTAAAAATGAATTTAAATCGTTTTGTATTGTTAAGAAAAAGTTGTCATCTTGTTCATATTTCAAACCATGTCCAGAAAATATTACTCTACTTTTGATTTCGTGATATTATTATAACATTTTTTAGAAATACCTTTCTCTCTGAATTACCTACGTTTTGTCCTTAAAATTAACAATCCCTTTCTTCAATCTAATCATCAGTTTTTAGGACATTTTTGATTTAAAATTTGTAATTTGAAAAATTCGAACTTAGTTTTATATTACTTAAAATTTTGCGAAAAAAAAACTTCTATTTAAAAACCGGTTTTTTACCACATAAATTATTTGTATGGAAATTTAGAGATTTACTCTGAAACGCAAAACAGAATTTTTTCTTCAGTGTTTTTTAATGGATTTCTAAGAAATTTGTCAAAGGCTGTGATGCTTCGTTTCTTCTTATGTCATATACTTAAAATATTCCATAAAGTTTACAAAGTTTCTAGAGTTTTGTTTCCAATTAAAGTTTCTACTACGCCCTATTCTAAATTGTGACTAGTCATAAGTCACAAGCTTTTGAGACTAGTGATTGTCATTAAGAGTGTGATTCTTGCGGCAATCAGCTGTTTTGGTATTCTAACCACCAGTTTCTGAATTATCTAAATTCTGACTGCAAAATTAGAATATCGAATTGAGCTCAAGTTGAGGCTGATCACACACTTGTGATTGCGTTGTGACTTGTGATTGCTTTCAGAATACGGGTATTACTAGGGTCGTATTTGCGTTTTTTGTTATTTCTTAATAAATACGCTTTTAATCCTTGTACAGCTCGGGCGTCTTCAAGACTCTTCTGCTTCATCGTCTTTACGTTTTCCTAGTTCGTAGTTCTAGAACGTTGTCCACTCCCGAAATGAGTTGGTATATTCACGCCCAAACAAAGTAAAGAAGTTTATATTTTTTAAAAAATATATTCATGCGCACCCAGCAAACAAATGCGCCCGGTGCTATGATAATGAACTCCTGCTCCAGGTACAGCAATTGAAAAATACGCTTGCCACACAGAGATGCACTCTTTCGATCCCCAGGTGCAAAAAAATAAAAAAAAGAAGTTTGCATGCTCCCGTACAGTCACAAAAATCTCCGCATCCGCCATAGAGGTATGAAGCCTTCTGTTACGATATTTTATTGCTTTCATTTTAAATTTTAATCTAGAAAAAAGTGTGAGTATCGTGCTTCGTTTGCACTATTTCGTGCGCCTTTTATTGATACTTGAAATTTTTTGAAAAACAGAATTTTTACCCAGGCGTACCGTGCCTGATTTGGGTCCACACAGGCCTTTTAACGCTCAGTATGCCTGTTTCAGACTAAGAATGGGCCAGGCTTATTTTTATTCGGGATTCACTTATTTCACGGTGGTCCTACGTTTATCTTTCATGTTAGTCTACCATCGAAATTCTGTACAAGAATTCTTTCTTCAGAGTTTCGAACGATTTGTGTCCGAACCATCGCAGTCTGCCCCGTTTTATGCGAGTCTAACTATATTTGTTTCTCCAAGCTCTTCGTTTGTTCCAATGCGCCATTCGTTTTGAATACAGCTTATAAGCACAAATACTTTTCTAAGAATTTTACTTTTGAACATCCAAGCTTCAGACCCGTAGCATTAGATCTAGGCTAATTAGAGCTGAGACGACAAGCAGTACTGATTTAGAGAAAAACGGTTTACAATAGTGACGTTATTTCGTGACGACAATCAAAATATGACGAAAATTCCTAATTTATGACGAACGCCCTTACGGGGTGGCACACGTTAAAATACCTCATTATATTATGAAAGTTGCGGTGTAGTGAAAAATGTCAGAGAACGAAAAATATAAAAAAATTATATCTTTGGTACGTTGTTGCCCCAATGGAAGAGAAACAAGTAATATTTAATTTTTTAATATGGAAAAAAGTAATATTTTTTATTAATTTTCAAGTAAAATAAAAATAAAAATCAGCAGACTCTAGAAAAACGCCTAAAAGCGGACTTTTTAACATGATCTATCGTTCGACAGATGGCTCTCTTTTGAGATTTCGTACTAGATTAACCAAAATTTGCCTAATCGGGTTTCCTAATTGATGAGGTTCATATTCCTAATTAATGATGAATTTTCGTCATAAATGCGTTCGTGTGTCGAGGCTATTACTAAAGCATATTATACATCAAACCAAAGTATGTTATACATTAATTTTGTTAGTCTGGTCTGGTTTGCTCTAGATATTCTTTTGGCAGAGTACTATTTGGCACCCTATTTTTTATCGAATCTCCAAACTATTGTTATTGACTTAGTTCTAAAGAACTTAATTAATAGTTTCCTTTCTGGCCATTCAATGAATGGAAAATTGCAAGATTGATGTTTCATATATATTCTCACTTTGCACTATTGCCTTTAGATTTTTTGTCTCTTTAGGCTTGGGATGGGACTAGTACGAAACAGATCTTATTTGCAACTGCAATGCCGCTATGACTATCGTCCTTTATCTTATTTTTTGTGGTAATCATTGTCCCTAAATATATAAAGTTATCCACCATTCTCATGGTATATTCGTCAAGATTAATAATTCGTCCTTTTCTTTATTCTCTAATTGATACTGCTTTCCTCATTTTTACTTCCAAATGAATTTTGAAAAGTATTGGCTAGATCGTTGCAGAACTGATCCATGAAGAAAGTTTATTGAATTGCAGCCTCACCTTATCACTTTTCTTCTACATTCTTCTGCCATCGTTTTACAGAGTTCCATCTCAGCTTTTTTCAGGAAACCCATTTCTCTAATGTAGCTCCACAGTTCTTTTTATTAAGCAGATCATAAGAAGATCTTATTTTTTATCTACGTAAACCTTGCTTGATAATCTACTACTTTGCCTGTATTTGGTTTCAGGGTATTTAGCAAGATTTGTTTATCGTATGTGTACTTTATAAACTGTGATCAACAGTGTCATTGGTGTGCAGTTTGCCCATTTCATCAGTTACACATATTTGTGGACTTGGACAATTATTGTGCCTAGAAGTTTTTCTCTTCGCATCTTTCAGCTTTTCATAGTTTGCAAAAAGAAACATGTAAGCTAGCCATAGTTTTTCTTCAGAATATTTATATTCGTATAGCATTCAAATCGTAGAGCATTGTGGTTAGCGAGTGTTTCTATGGCATTTAAAACTTTAGGGTGGGGCATCTGCCGTGCAAAGGACAAATTACCTGTTGGTGTCTTTTTGATATTGTTATTGAGACTACACTGTTTAGTATTTTTCAATGAATGTTGCCTTATTGGAAAGCGTACACCTATTTATGCAAAACAAATAAATTCAAATAGCTGCCGCAGCTGGCTTGCCACTTGCCCCACGGTAATCAGAAACAAGGTAATGTAAAAGACTGAATATCGTTTTAGTGCGACGTCACTCGGCGACCTCCTACCATATAAAATCGAAATTGTTATTGTTGTTTTTCTGCATTAGGTCGCCGGGTGACGTCACCTTTTTCTACGATAGTCGTAGCTATCAGTCTCTTTTACTTTACCTTGTTTCTGTATACCGTGAGTAGCCCATTTTGAAGTTCTTTGTCGATTGTTGGTAGCCCTGTTTCGCGAATAGCTCGACGGATGTTTTCCTTGTGTACGTCAAAATTGTTCGTGCATCACTAGAATAAAAACGGTCCTTAAAAAAGTTCTCCGTTGCTAATTGTCGAAAAAGCATGCTCACAAACCAACTGATGATCCACCCTGAAAATCCTTATTAATGTAGTTGTACTTATATTATTAGATAGGTTTTGCATTCAAGATTTAGATTATATTTCGGAGGTCATCTCGTGTTTTCTTTCTTAATAAGTTTTTTATGGGTCTTCGGGCCACTACATAAATTTTCGTGATTTCCTCTTATCCTTCTTGTTAAATACACTTGTCTTGTTTTTGTTCTTCAAGTCAATGTTTCTCCTTCTTGTTCGTGAAACCATTGACCTCTTCTTTCAATGTTTTATATGCCTAAAGCCCGGGCCACAAATATCCGCACCGCGTCCGCACCGCATGACGGCCGTGTGTTGGGCAACACACGGAGAGAAATTAAACAAGTAAAATTTGACGCGGTGCGGACACGGATGCTCGGAAAAGTGGGGACTGACTGGTAAGATTTCACTTGTTTACTTTTTCTCCGTGTGTTGTCCAACACACGGCCGTCATGCGGTGCGGACGCGGTGCGGATATGTGTGGCCCGGGCTTAATACGTCGTTATTTCTTTCTAGTTTTATCGAATTCCACATCGAGTTCCAGTTTCCATTTCTAAAGACCTTTGTATCTTCTCCAATTTTCCTTTTAATATTCTTTCATACTCTTGCCTTGAGTCTTCATTTCTTAATTTGTCCTATCTGATTGTTGTTCGTTCTATGTCTTGTCGTTAGTTTAATCGCCCTCCACTTCCAGCAAGTAGGTATAGTGATCGGTATTCACATTTGCTCCTAGATAACTCCACCCATCGATTATGCCATGGTTAATTTTGCTATAGTGCCTGCACACGTCATCTTTTTACATTCTTATGGATGAACAAAATAGGTATTAGGCGGTCAATAGGCCTTTCATGTCGTAGGAAAGGACTTTGTCGTATTTAACTCAGTGTTTCATAAAATTCATCTTCTTCTTTATGGAATCTCCATTTAATCCATAAGGTCGTGGTCTGATCACTATTTGGGATAAGGCCTATGACGCTTTTTTGAGGTTTGATCACACTGAAACCTACCACAAAGTTTCCTCCTGGTAAATCCTGACTGTTGTCGATTACGTAACAAGAATTTTTTCCCGAGGAAAGTTTTGCGACCTCCCTACCGGTATGGCCCGTCAAGGAAAATTTATGTATAGACGTTTAAAATTTTTATTATGGATTGGTATTCTAACCCATTATTTTTTATCGCGACTTGAAGTCGCTGGAGTTCATCTATTGTTACCATGTAGTTATATCTCTTTCTTTATCTACGTACTGGCCTGTCACCTTGTATATCTCCAAAAACTAGTTATAAAAACTAATAATATAAAAATTGTCGTGACTGCTTCCATGCCCTGGTAGTAGGCTATGTTGCAGTGATTTCTTTAGTGGCCTTTTCCGTTTTTTTGTTAATACAAAAAGTATTTTTGGTGCAGTCAATCCATGAGTTCCATGAGTTCACGATTCCGTTTTTGGCTGGTTGTGTTTCCTTAAAGGTCCGATTGAAGACAATACTGAAGCAAGGTTAAAGGCATGAGACAAAAATCTGTTGGTGGCACCTGGGAAGTAGTAGCTTCACATTATGACACCACTTTTTTTCATTCTGTTGTTGCACCTAAAGTGTTCGGCACCTATCGAATTTCCTCCAATTAAAGGCGGCAAACAAAAAAAAAAGGCTGTATGATGAAATCCCAGTTGATGCAATCCAACTTGGACGTTGAAAAGGGGAAACGCCAAGCATGTGGTTGGTCGTACTGTGCTAACTATGTTTTGGCGTGGAAAGAAAATATGTTAGCGATGTCATGCGAAGACATCTTGAGATGCAATTTATCTGACGGTTTTGACACACCGAAGTGATATCGCCAGTTTGTGTGAGAACAATTTAGAACAGATTAGAAGAACTCACTCGCTGTCCTCCAAATTTGTTTAAAAATTTCAGAAAATGTGTTTCAACGTTTTCGTTGCAGAATACTTTGAGGCGGTTCAAAATTCTTTGTTCAGAAGTAGTTTATTATCAGGAATTTATTGACTTGTCAAAGAGTTATACAATTTCTTCTTTATTATCGTCCAATACAGCAGGCAAAACAATTTTTCTTTGTGAATTACGATACCCCGGTACACATAATTCTTCAATTCTCACGCCATAGTAACAATTAGCAATACTTTTTGTACTCGGAAAGTGTCGTTTGACCATTTGCAAGAGTTCATCATCATCGATGAAAGAGTGAAACTCAAGGGTTTTTTTTACTGTCGATCCAGAGTGCAATGTGGAATGGCAAACTAATGCCCGATTTCTTCACTATACACTTATCCACGGGTTTTCTAACTGTCGAATAAAGATTAACTTCGATTAAATGTGGGACGGTTTTCTTCACGCGAATCCAAAGTTACGTATTGCACAGATAGTTAACCTACCATTCATATGGCATCTCTGCAAATTGCTGAGATATGTTTGGCTTTTGCGCAAGTCTCGTTAAAAACACGGAAAATTATAATTTGGCGGTTTTTTTTACGTCAAACGTTGAAATAATTTAAAAAATATTTAAATTGTAATTGGGATACAGGCAAATATTTCCGCCTACTTATTACTTAAATTAATGTTCTCATTTATGAATACAAACGTATTTTTTCTAATTTTAATGTAATATTTTCCATTAAATTCTCCTCTTCGCTCTCATCGGTCGAGAAAACATTAACATTGATAAATGCGTCCATTTTTAATATAATTAAATATTTAAAAAAATGTCAACAACAAATATTTTGACACTAACCAAGAGATAAACCCTTAAAATTGGCCAGTTAACTTTAACCCCCCGATAAGTCTTAACCCAACGATAGCAAAAGTGAAGAAAACCAATTTCTCTAGATATTCTATGGATAAAGCTAGCAGAAGTATAACCTATTGTGAAGAAATCGGGCATAAGTCGGTGAAATTTATACCTTGAAATATACCGTGAAATAACTCACAATGCCAACAAGCGATTGTACTCCACCAATCGTGACAGAACAATGAGTTTTGAATCGAACCCGAGATGGCTTTCTCGCTAACTATGCTTGCAGGCAATTACGGAAGAAAGCGTCAGGGATTGCTGTGAAGAATCAAGACAAAAAATAAGGAATATTATTTAGGTGGAAGAAAAGGAAAAGCGAAAGTCTATGCTGCTGCGTGGAATAGAATCATGGACCTCTAGATTCGTAGTCATTCATCCTAAACCCTAGGAAACCGAGGTCGGTCAATGATTGTAAAGTCAATAAGAATAAATTGGAGAAATGATTACCATTTGTAAAAGTATGCTCTAAAGCCTTTTCTTCTGTATGATCAAAATTTCAAGAGTTATACTAGGGTTTTTCAAAACTGTTTAACAGTAACAGTAAAACAGCTGTTTTTTGGCTAAAAACGAAAAACAGCAAACCGCAGTTTTTCTCTTAACTGTTTTTACTGTTTTTGAAATTTGGTTAAAAAATTTGGCGCAAAATAAAATATAAGAAATATGTAACCAACACTAATATAAATTGTTTTGGATTTTAAAAAGTGCCCTTTCACATGGCCAGACTCCGAACACACAAAACGAACGAAGAGGGTGAGAGAGATCGTTGGGGAGCGCGGACAATTTTAATGGACACTCTCAGTGAACTTTTGAGCAAACCTTTTAACAATTCCTGCGTTATAGTCGTTGGTGGGACAAGAAGGCAAAAGTCTTTCCATTAGACTTCAAAAGAAAATTAACGATTACAGTTAAGTTTGGTCTGCCCGGTGTCCGCTCATGTACAAGCAGCCAAAGAAATATGAGGACGACAACGCCTTATGAAAACTATTACCACGTATACATGACCAAATCAAACCATCCAGAGATCGAAAGATTCAAAGTGAGAATCTGTTTATTTGACATCGTCGGATCGAGTCGGATCGAGTAATTGAAATTTAAATGGATTCAAACGTAAAATCGAAAAGCAATGAAAATAACCTACGATTTGTAGTTTTCGTATCGTTTTACTGTTGTTTGGCTTTTTCATCGAATTCCGCTCGATCCTATTTGAATTCGATCTGTGCGTATACATGGATTTTTCTAAGATCCAAGCTGGCTTGAACACGGCTTCAATTTCGCATGTATATATACTAAATATAAAATTGTATATTAGTAACCAACACTAATGCAGCGTTTTTTAAATATAGAATGATCTTTTAATATTACATATTGATGTACATAAAGTATTTGAGTTTTTTCTGTCCAGAGTAGCTCTTATACAAGGTGAGGTAAAAGTAATGTCATAATGTGAATGTACCATAATTTTTTTACAAATGGGTTTAAATTTCATTGTGCTCCATTCCATCAATGTATGCCACTGGTGAAGACAAAAACAGCAATTTGCGAAATATTAAAAGAATTTAAGTCGTTGAATATGACATTGGACTTTTCTGCTCTTAACACACGGTATACAGAAAGAAGGTAATGTAAAAGAGAAGTGACAGCTCAAATATCGTAGAAAAATGTGACGTCACCCGTTGACCAAATGCAGAAAAACAACAACAACAATTTCGATTTTATATGGTAAGAGGTCAACGAGTGACGTCGCACTAATACGATATTCAGTCTTTTACATTACCTTGTTTCTGTATACCGTGCTCTTAAGGGGGTATTCTGGAGTAGAGGCATGAATTTCAGGTAATTTTTGAAGTGTCAAAACAAAAAGGCAATCAATATTTTTACTATCCATTTTTTTATTAGTTATTTATTAGCATTACAAGAATACAGAAAAAAATCAAAAATTAAAAAAAGTTAAAAATTCAAAAAATTAGCAGCTAATGAAGTGGGAGTTCTCAAACGATCACAACCCTCCTAGCAGTCTGAAAAAAAAGAAAAAATAGATTATTAATCTAGAATAATGTCGCAATGTCTGGAACTACGGAAAAGTTTGAAAAAATTTTTTTCACGAAATGGCGACTGCTTTTGTTTTTTTTTGTGTTTGTTTTTTTTGTTTTTTTTTTCAAGCAGTCGCCATTTCGTGAAAAAATTTTTTCAAACTTTTCCGTAGTTCCAGACATTGCGACATTATTCTAGATTAATAATCTATTTTTTCTTTTTTTTCAGACTGCTAGGAGGGTTGTGATCGTTTGAGAACTCCCACTTCATTAGCTGCTAATTTTTTGAATTTTTAACTTTTTTTAATTTTTGATTTTTTTCTGTATTCTTGTAATGTTAATAAATAACTAATAAAAAAATGGATAATAAAAATATTGATTGCCTTTTTGTTTTGACACTTCAAAAATTACCTGAAATTCATGCCTCTACACCAGAATGCGCATCTTTGTCATGAGGACGCAAAGTTGGTGAGCACTGAAAAAAATTTACTATTCATGTTCAAGAAGTTTTCTGACATAAACAGCGACATTAGTAATAACCTCTTGCAAAATTTAAAAATTCGTGTAGATGGCCGAATGTACGAGGATGCCATGAAATTATTGTGAAGCCTCAAGGATTTCAAGCGGTTGAAATCGGAATTTGCGAATTTCAAAAATACTGGTCAACATAAAATTTGCAAAAATTATGTAGTGCAATTCTTTGTACCCAACCAACATCGACCGATGATGAACGTATATTTTCGGTATGAACTAGTTTTAGCACCAAAATAAGATGGCGTCTCTGAGACAAATTACATCAAGCAAAGGTGTTTTTGTAATACTATTACATGAAGTAAAAATGTATAGTAAAATGATATTATATAAAAGAACTATTTATTACTTGTAAAATTATAGAAAACTCGAAAAACAGTAAAAACAGCTGTTATCAGCTGTTTTTTTGAAAATTAAAAAAAGTAACAGCTGTTTTTTGAAAACCACCGTTTCAAAGTCAATATTTAGCATTTTTGTACTTATAACTTTTTATTAAGTATTATTAATCTTACGACAAAAAATTGTGGATAACCCAACTACTATCCGAAATGCAATGTTGGGCTACTTTTCTCGCTCACTTTACTGGAACAAATAGTCCAGTAAAATAAGGCAATAAGGAATTCCGTGTAACAGGTCGTATCATCTTCGAACTTTTTTTAAATTGTTGTAAAAGCTCTACGTATAAAATCCCACCCTTTAAAAAATGCCGCTACCTCCTTATTGTTGCTATTATAAACAATTAGTGCAAAATTAAATGCGAAATTGTGTTGTGCGCTAAATTCAAAAGAATTGAACCGGAAAAAATGCTAGTAGGGGGTTTTTGCGGTAGCTGATTACGAATATGATGTTTAAAATTCAAAATGGCGTATCCAAAATGGCGCAATGATGAAACTTCTTATTGCTATTGCGTCAGCCTATTTATAACTTTTCTTGCTTTTTCGTATCTATAACTTATCCTTATCCAAGTTTTCGATGATGCATTACTGCAAAAGTAACTTGCAACGGCGAGTAAAAAGTTTTGGTCGAATCGCAATCATAATAACATGAGCTATAGAATTTTATCTTAGTACGATTTTTTAAGAATTCCCCTTTTTACAAAATCCTGTTATAAATAATGATTAAAAATTATGTAAAACATCAGAGCAAGCCTACATTAAAAGATATAGGCCCCCAGTGACAAGTTTTTATGTGTTTAAAAGAAAATTCTGCTCTCTTTTACATGATCTTCAAAGAACTCCACATTTTTTTAAGATAATCTTAAACAATGTTTAACGAATTATTTAAAAATTCTGAAAAAGCACATATTTAAAGGTACAGATCTCAGCTACAGCTTCTATATATGTAGAACATTAATAAGAGTTTTTTCGCTTAATAACAGACGGTTAATTGCACTTCAAAATTCCATATTTTTAAGGAATAATCATTTGTTTGTTACTATTTCATAAATAAATCATTAAAATTTAAATATTTTGATAAAATAAATTATTCTATCGTAAAGTATGGGTTTTCAGCTATAAATTGACCACCTACTAAATGTCTACAAAAATGTTGCCCCTATTGTTATTATTGATTGAAGTTACGTATGGAAAAAGTAAAATGCTCGTTTTCCCGAAATTCGTGAAATAAAAGGTCCGCATTGAAAAAAAACGATTTTTTTAATTTTTTTCAATACATACTTCTTAATTATGACCATTTCAGGAAACCAATCCACAAATTAAATTTAAAAATAATTTTGCTTTTTTAACAATTTGCAGAAGATTTAATGAAACAAGTGATATTTTGCCAATTATTAGTTAATAGTAATTGTTTAAATATGTTTTCTATCATTTAAATACATGGATCGAGTAAGCGAAGTATTTTTCTTCAATAAGAACTTTGGTTTTTTGCATTTGCTTTTACCAATCAAAAGTTATAGCCATTTTTGTATGGAGCGCGTCTCATTTTTTGTTCATACATACATACTATGATGCTATGTATTAGACCTTTATTAACAAATTCGCATCTTCCAGGGATTTGATCGTACAAAAAGTTTCTTAGACATTATTTACGTAAAATTTCCTCCTCTTTCGAATGGCGTTATCAGTTTTTTCGGAAAAATTATATTTTAAAAGCTATTCGCGAAAAACCATAACTTAACACTTCTTTTCTTTCATAACTATTGCAGCGGCACTTTTTAGGAAGCGGATTTTTTGTCATATGTTATTGATTCAATTTAGAGGAGAATTGCAAAAATCCGCCCCGTTACAAAGGATTCCGAAGTGAATTCCTTATTTTACTGGACTAAAAGGTTAAATAAAAAATAAAGAAGAAAAGTATTTACGTACATAAAAAAATGTTTTTGTTTTGTGATCTCTGTTCAGTAAAAATCTTGACTTTATTGATAATAAGAAGGTCGAAGGTCAGGGGTACTTATTTTAATTGCAAAAAGAGTTGATAAGAAGATTTTTTACTACGATGACGTTGAAAGTGAACATTTTTATCAGTTCTTTTATATTGTTTTCGGGAAGTAAATTTTGACTTAAATAGAAAAAAGATTAAACGAGATGACGATACTTTTCAATATAGGCAGTAGCAAAGTTTATGTTAGTCATCGACGTAACGAATGTTTACTTCATGAAATTTAACAATTGTTATTTACTTTTTAAAATAGTGTGAAAATCTAATGTTATAGGAATAGGAAGGCAAATAAATGTTTTTAACGGGGAAGATATCTAATAGTATTAGAATTTACACGAAAATTGTGAAACTTTGCTGATAACAAACACACAACATATTTGGTTTAAATAAATTTATTTTCACCCTATAAGAAAAACCGTTGAGTTTTACTAAAAAAAACGCAATTAATACAAAAATTAACAATAAATTTCTTAAAAATAAAATTTTATTTAATTTTTGAAAATTACATCCTTTAAATAATCACAATTTTGATCTAAACACTAACATTAAGTAATTGTAGAAAGTTATTCGAATTTAAAATGGTCTAGCGACTTTTACGCCACCCTATACTTAACCTAAACCATTCATTACTCTTGCAAAAGTTTTCCCATTAAACCACCATCAAAAGGTGTGGCGGTTTTCAATGTTTTTTATGTTTACGTACACGTGATTAGAAAATCCCTTTGTAGGTCTTAAATCAATTCAAAAAAAAAAATGGAAACTGTTTGTGGTTTTTAATCACGGTTTGTAATATATTGAAGAGAGTAACAAAAAATGTTTCGGAAGAATTTTGTTATAATAATTTTCTCGTAACAAAAAACTTTAATCAGAAATAAAAGAAATTACAAAAAATAATGATTATAGCCATTGATGATTATCTTGAACACAATGTTTTATGTAAAGGTATCAACATATCCAAACACTTTTTCCCAACAAACTGCGTCTGTCCCCCTCTACTTACTAAATATGTAAATATTTAATAAAATACAGAACAAAACTTAGTCAAACAGACTTATTCCACAACTAGTATTGATACTATCTATACTTTGACAAATCTATATTAGTAAACCCATTAGTCTATTATTGGATACATGCAGGCTCACTCAAAGTACACACCTCAAACCGGCTACAATTCATAATATCTCTTTCTGGCCAATGTATATTATACTCCCTTTACTAAAGGGCCCTTCTCTTGAAATAATCTGAGTACACGTTCCATATGAAGGGAAACATGTTGTGAATACACAAATCTATATAAGTTCAATAAATTTACCCTTTTTTTCCTAATCCAATTTTTTGTTTTATTCTTGTGGTGGTTTGTGCCTTGACCTGATTTTTACGGTTATTATAGGGCGTGTGTACATAGCGATTTAGTTAACTTGACCCTTTCTGTAATAAATTATCCGAGATTCAATAATCGTATGTAAACAAATTGTTATTTGATTGCTGATATATTAGATTAATTGAGAGATAGAGTGGATGAATTATTGCTATTCTAATTTGCATGTTTAAAGATATTTAGTAGTGGTGTAGCGTGTATTTTTGGCAATCGGGGCGAGCTCTAAATTTGAGGCCCCTTTTTCGCAATTAAAAATTATTTCAAAAAGATTCAAAATAAAACGTCTTTCTTATATTAAACTTTTATTCTGCGCGTTTCTGGCAACACAAACTTTTTAATGCAGTGATCAATGTTAATTTGTACCTCTTGCTCGATTACCATGATTCGTCAATCTCAACGTTGACAATGTGGATCTTAAATAATTTTAATCAAAGTCTAATTCAAGAAGCTTCTCTCACAACTAGCATTTCTTGCGGTAGATTATTACGTTTACATGATTACATGAAGTATACATGAAGTACTCGTAGTTTTTAAGTAACCATGTAAACTCGTTCTGACTTCAAGGATACTTGAGTCAAGTAAATCAATCAATTCTAATATAAGTAAACCCCAAGTCAAAAACTCATGTAAACGTAATGAATGTTAGATCAATGTTTACATCATGTAAACATACTAACTGTATTCATGAAAACGTGTAAGTTTACACATTAGGTATATGGGTGGGTACTTCTACAAGGTTTATTTGATGAACGCTAGTTTGGCATGATATACGTAAAAGATGAATAATTGATCTGAACAGGTGATCAATTATTCATCGTTTACGTATAACTGGACTATGATGTTAAAATTACTAAACTGAAAAATGCTAAAAGAAAGTGCGGAAAATAAACTAAATCATTCATCTTTCACTTAAAAAATAAAAACAGCTGAGGAGAGAATGTGTTGCGGCTCTTTGGTGTGATCCTTAAAATGTTCCCACGCCAAAGAGCCGCAACACCCACTTATACCACTTAAAGTGCGTACTAGGAAGCTCGTTTAGCACATTTTTGATATGTAGTCATTCTACAGCAGGTCTTTGGGTCATGTCACGATTAGGGTTTAAGGGACGGATCTTCCATTAGTTCTACACCATCCACACAACACAAATGAAAAGGTGTTGCAAATTTTATTGGAAATACGACAGTACTTCATTTTGGAGACATTGAATTGGACACTATTCTTGCTGTCACAATCTAGTATAAGTTTACACAGAAAAACTTTAATGTAAACTTATCTGGGTATGTGTTTCCATACAAATTTTGACAGTTCGTTTACGAGGTGGTACACTTATACGATTTACGCGGCTTACTAGGGTTTTACATGTTTTCATGAATAGCCTCAAATGAATGTTAGGTTAGGCACACTGCCCGTTTTTAGCAGTACTCGATTTCAATCGTACAACTGCGGGCTGTTCACACGATACATTTTTATTCGTGTAAAAAACGCATAGCCACAGTTTTCATACAGCGATCTCCTTAAGTAGACGTGTGGCTATGGATCCACACGTTGTTGTTCTTTTATATTAATGAAACATACGAGCATTACACAGATTACAAATAAGTATAATCTATTATGTCTGAGTATTGTGAATACGCAGATTCTACAGACTGAGGACTTTGAAGTGGAGCTTGTACTGAATTCAAAGTGCTCCCAGAATTTATAGTAGCAGAATTTTTATTCACTTGGTATTCCTGACTAAAATATGCCCGATAGTTACGGGATAAATCACTGGTGCCGCAATTAACGGTTATTAATGGCAACTAGTTATTTTGACGACTACTTTTAATCTTGTTAAACAATTGTAACACACCCATTTGAAATTCAATGACTAACCACTTGTTCAGTTGTTATTCGACAAAAAAAGTATGGCAACTGGTATGGTGACTTTCGGATTCAGTTTCCATTAGTATTAAATCCGTCAGAGGAGTAAAACTTCAATGTGTTCGATGAATTTTCATTCTCAAACAAACGATTAAAGAAGGAAACCAATGATACTTTAGAAGGAGAATAGTCCATCCAAGCTCCTAATATTCGCGTTAGACGCCCCCTTGACAATACTTTGTGTATAATCGAGTCCGGGGTCGACTCTGACAAAACCGTGCGTGGTAGGGCCTGGTAAAAACGCATGGGTTTTGACCAGGCCCGTACTGTTGGCTCTTCAGCGAAGTCTTTTTAATGTATTGAATGACTGCGGGCCTTGCTGTATTTATAACAATCGCGTATTTGAATCTTTACTTACTTACTGGTCATTTTCCAATATCGTTTCCGACAAGGTATGACAGAGAAGACCCAGTTGATGCGGTTACAGTATGTTCTGGTGTGCGAGAGTTTCAGCAATCGCATCGAAAGCAGGCGAAACTGTCAAATTCGTAGAATAGATTGGAGATCCTAGCAAGTCATCGGCATCGGTGTCAGCTACTTCTACTACTTTAGCGTCTCCTTGGTTATGACCAACTCTAGCCTCTGAAGAACTCCGCAAGACTGGAACAGTCAACTCAACGATTTGATTATTGATTTGATTATTTGGGAGTTTTCTTACTGGTGGCTTGCGTAAACTTCATTTTTTCGGTCGGCGTTCGTTTCGACGTTCAAATAATGAAATTTATTTTCTTATTTTGAATAAAATATTTTACAAGCTTTCCTTCTTATCTTCCCTCTTTATAAAACTCCGTGCCCATTCTCCTGTTACCGCCTCTAAGCATAATAAGCGAAGAAGCCATATACTGTTCGATGACGAAAGCCAGCGTTCTGTCATGGCAGTATTAGATGGGCAGCTCCTTTTTCTTCCTATTCTTCTTCTTTGGTGAGGTATTGTGTCCAAAATTACCGTGACCGCTTCACTTGGCCTATTGTGCTACATCCCTATACCTTTGTAAGCCAGATCGCTTAAACAGGTTCAGCAGTCTGCTTTGTGGCTTGTCGCTTAGACTAGACCTATTATAACTATCGGGGGCACTGACAGAGAACATGAAGGACATACTCATCCTCTTCAAGGCAAACCCTGTAAGTTGGGTCTTCTGTCCTTTCTCTCCTCCATAAGTGGAAATTCAGAGCGCAGTGTTGAGAGACGGTATTCAAGCCAAAAAGTGTCCTTACATCTTTCCTTCTTGACCCCAAAAAACTCTTTGGCCGAGGGCCCAGGAAGGGACTGCTTAGAGTTGACGCAGCGTTCGGTGGGTTTCATCTAAGGCAAATGCCATTTTCATCAAACTGGTGCCTGTCCCAATAGCTGGTTCTGGACCGATGAATAAAATGTAATTGTTCCATAAACGCCCCATGAGTATGGCAGGGAAGGAAAGGTCCATCCTGACGGGACCTCCATATCAGCATAAGGCATTATACAAGTTGGTCCGCCCGGTGCCAAGAGAATATCGTGAAACGACAGTGCAAGCTACTGCCATGCAGCTCTCGACACGATAACTTGATAGTTATCTTGGCTTGGTAGGCTTTGAAGGTAGTAGTCTTCGGCGAGTTGAAAGTCATACTAGGAGATTGGAAATGAGAGGTGGGGTGGGAGGCTTCATATCAGAGGATCCGCTATTAGCTTGCACATCAGTCTAAAGTAAGGTGGTAGAATAAAACAGCGTGTTGGCGTTGTCGGGTATTTCATTCTTCTCTCTACTATCTTTCCGACTAGAGCTTACTGCCCCACAATGAACTCAATGATAGAATCGCCGACAGTAGAAACGGGGCATTATCCATTAACGTTAAGGTACATTTCCACTAGAGATGCGCCGAATGTTCGGCCGAATATTCATATTCGGTATGTTCGGCGTATTTTTTTAATGTTCGTATTCGGCCGAATATTCGGTTAGTTTGCCGAATAATTACCGAATATTTAAGATTTATAAACATATTCATAAAATCAAAAATTAAAAAAAATCAACAGAATTTAAGTTTTATTTAAAATCAACGTCTTTTTCTAATAAACGACATTGCTTGCTAAATGAAATTTACTACGATAGCCTTACCATCATCATTGATTGGTATCGTAAAATTGAAATTAACATAATTCAAAGTTTGTTTAAAATCAACGTTAACTTTAACTTGTCAAGTTAACAAACATAGAGGAGGACAAAAAAAGAACGATAAAAGAATTGTCATATACAAATCTTCCTAAATCCATCATTCATATTGATTAAATATTTGGCACTTTGTATTTTTTTTTTAATTTTCACTCACAACTTTGTTCAGTTTTGAAACTTCGAAACTTCAGAGGTTTGAAATCGGCGGATAAACTTATTACCAAGTCGAACTGGTATTAACTTTATCTGAGTACCGAAAATCGAAGTCGGTGAATACGAAATATCCGGCAAATACCGGCCTTTATGGAATGGTCATTTCCCCACACAAAAATGAACCGAATAATTCGGCCGAATGTTCGGTTCGGTTCATTTTTCACCGAATATTCGGCCAAATATTCGTATTCGGTTGAATCCATATTCGGCGCATCTCTAATTTCCACTTATACACTTTTGAGTGGAAGTGTAAAGTTCCACTCGCAAAATGTAAAATTTATACGTGTAAACACAAGTTCCACCCGCTAAACTCGAGTGTATATACACTTTTAGGTCTACATTTCCACTAATAAGTGGAGTTGTGTAAACGCGTTAAATTGAAAAGTGTGGTTCCACTTTAAAAGTGTATCCACTTTTTTTAGTGACAAAACATTTTTGTTCACTTTGCGAGTGGAGATCATGCGTTTATGAAGGTGGCACTTGTTGTTATTTTGTACCAACTCGATTTTTTTAGAATGGATGTTGGTGGTTTAAATTATCGTATAACTGTTTTAAATATTTCGGATCATTTTTATAATGCTCATAAAATTACCCCTACAAAATTTGAAGCCGCTAAAAAACCATTCAGCGTTAAATTTGCAGGGATAACCCCCCGTTGGCATCCCTGGTCAGAGGAGCTCAGAAGTTTCTATACTCTTTCTTTGAGTAATGTAAATAGGTTAAGCCATTTATGTGAAAGCCTGTGTGTAATTTGTTTAATTGATTTTGTTCTTTTTAAACGGCTGTAACAAATAATAACCTGTTGCCAGGAATCGTCTTTCGTAGAAAGTTTCTATAACTAGCTTCATCTCTACTAAATTTTTAGCAATTCCAAGACTTTTACATTTTTTAATCCACGACGAAGCCAGCATGTCCTTTTACTCGCTTTGTTTCTACGTTTCCTTCATTTACGTAAAGTAATTAATTGCAGTTGTAACTGCTAGAACTTTTTCATACGACGACATTTTCCTTAAGAACTCCAGATCTGCGGAAAAAGTGTCATTTTACACTTTCCATTAAATGTATATATAAATGTAAACATAATTTCCACTTGAATGTATACATCTCAAAAAGTGGAGCAAAAAAAGGGTAACTTTTCACTTTCAACTGAGTGTAACCACTGAATAAGTTTATAAGTGTAAACTCGTTTTACACTTCCTTTCGCAAATGTATACCCTTAAGTGTATAAGTGGAAACGTACCTTTAGTATTTCACATAAAAAAGGATAAAATCTTGCAACTCTATTTGGAACCACTTCCACTTGTGCAATTGCCTTGAAATTTTGCATTAGTACCTAGGTAGGCCTGATAACAATAACTTTTTTATGCGAAAGTCCTGGCTTAACCCTTGGTACGACACGACCAGTCCGTCATATCGTACTAGTCATTATTCAATATTTAGTAGTTATCTTGGTTCGAAGAAAGATATAGAGGACAAGATAGGTTGATAGTGGTCTGGAGGGTGCTGTGGGAAGAGACGATGAACCTTGCGTTTAGACTCGCGGAGTTGCAGAAGCTCACACCAAAAAGAAGAAATTTCTATGAAGCCTACGGATGTTACAAAAATTAAGACAAAAAATGTTTGTAACGGGGCTTCGATTTTGCTAATTCGATGAGCCATAGACGCACTGTCGAGGTTCGGAGTATTATGCCTCCTGAATCAAGCGAGTTTCGCTACCAGCCAACAAAGGCTGTGATGCAAGCAGCATCAAACTACCAGGTGAACAAGGAGGTGTATCATCGGTTAGGTGAACATCTAATCTAAGCCGAACTTTGGTAGCTTATTATTAACCGGCTAAGCCGGCGAGATACCTCATTAGGGATAGCCATGACCCGAGGCTGCAGCCACGATAACTTGCTCAATGTGGTAATGCTCGAAAATAGATAGGACTTGTTAGTATAGGACTTGTTTCAATCATACACCCATGGCCTGATTTTGCAGACAAGATATTCCGATCGGTCGTCTCTGCCGCCGCCCAAATATCTGCGTCGCTTGGTGCCATGGCCTCTCTGCCCCCCACCACGCTACGCCACTGTTGTTTAGTTCAGCAGTAAAAAACACTTTTGATATTTTCTTTTTCGTCTCGAAACAAGTCTCAAGATGAACAGATTTATCACGAAGTTGTTCCCATAACAAAAAACCCAAAATCACCACCAAAATTGTCAATAAAATTAGCATAATCGGCAGCCCAAAAAAAAATAATAATAATATATATTTGCGCCTGATTTTTCTAAATACCTCCACCAACTGCCCGCTTTCATATCCTTTAAGAAGGACATGCCTCTTCTTATGATAAACAGTATTTTTCGGGGTCGCAATTTAATTTCTCGTAAGGGTGGTTGGATGGCTGTCCCTGAACAAGTTCATCCCTTCGTGTGTCGCACTGTTTGTCTAATTTAAATAAAATTACTATTATCTCTGTGGAGACTCATCCACTATTTACCCATCATCGTTGTATCCCTCCACACCCCCATTATGATGGGGGGCGTATACTAGCTTAAGAAAGTGCTAATCAAAATCTGCCGCTCATCGTCTTCTAAAGTTGATAAAGAAAAATTTCTGAACTCTGTCTCTCTATCTCTATCCCTCAATCTATATACTCACTATATCTGTGTACTCTTATCCTACCACAGAAGCGAACTGTCTTGGTTCTTTTGATTGCTGTAATTAAAGCAACACTCAACGCCTGTCACTAACTGATCTCTGGTTTAATCCTAAGCTTGATTGGGGCTAATTTGAGCCGAATTCAGAGTTGGCATTTTTTTTCCTTTTCATTCTTGTTGTTTTTGTTTTTGTTGTTGGTGTAAATTGTTGTTGTTGTTGTTGGTGACGCAGCTTCATGACAATTTATAAGAAATTTTCTAATTAATTCCAACACATTTAAACCGATGAGAATTGCCTTCTTCAGACTGTTAATATGGGGGATCTGCATTAGCTAAGTAACAAGTGCCTTTTAATTCATTCAGAAACCGAAATAGAATTGAATCATTCTTAAGGAATATTTTTTGGGGCAGGTCATTGTATTGTGGATTGTTTTGCGAAAATTAGGGTAAATTAATATTTAATGAAGTGATGAATTGATACTAATAAAAATTTCTTTAATTAATGTGCTGCCATTGTCCTACAAATTACATATTATGATGACCGATCTACAATTCAAATTTTACTCTGTTCACAGTGTCAAAGTGCAATTTTCGAACATAATTTACTAAATTTCAATAACAACTGTGAATTTGTCGAAATTTGGGTTTAGTGAAGTTTAAACTTATCTTTTTCGAAAAACGAAAGTTGCATCCTTTTCGACGTTATTACCCCACCTTCACTTGGGCCTGACCCCTAAGCACCTTCCATTCCAATACACTATCATATATCTCTTTTACGATCCTTGATTTTGACGACATTTTAACATGGTCCAGCCAGTTTAATCTTTGCCTTCTTACATAGGTATGGTCGATCCTTCCTATATAACAGGGTCATCCATTTTGTGGTTGGGAAAGTATAGCCCTGCCATTTGACAACTGTCAGAAATAAACGTCAACCAACGTGGTATTTGTTAACTTCCCAGTTTATTAACTTCCCAGTAGGAAGTTATTCAAGGTCCCAATAGCATTTTAAGCAAAAATTTGAGAAGAAATATGTGTGTGTCTGTGTGCGTACGTATGTGGTCATTTTTTCCTGCACGATTTCGCGCGAACCGAAAAAGATATCGACTTCGTTCAGGTGCCGTTCGAAGCGTGTTTAAGGAAATATGATCTGAAAAGATTTTCATAAAAATTGGTCGAGCCGTTTTTTTGTTTGAACGACTTAAGTGATTTTTGTACCAGCACGATTTCGCGCGAACCAAAAAAGATACCGACTTCGTTAAGATGCCGTTCAAAGCGTGTTAAAGGAAGTATGATCTGAAAATATTTTCATAAAAATCGTTCGAGTCGTTTTTTTGTTTGAACGAATACTGGGAAGTTAATCTTGTGGACCGAAAGGGTCAAAAGCCACATCCCAACTAGTTTAATTGAAGGTTTGCCATTTCACAATATGTATCGTTTGAGCATGAAACAACGCGTTCAAATTGTTAAACTGTTTTATGAAAATGGTAAATCTCCGGTCACATTTCGCGCTTTACAGCCAGATTATGCTCGTCTTAAGGTCCGTTTATATCTACAGACATCGAGAGTGCCAGACACGCGCCACGCAGACACCGACAGATACCGTTTATTCACATCCAGCGTGCCGTATCAGACGACAGACACTAGTTATATTTATGTTGAAAATGTTCAAACACTTCTCAGTGGAAGATTTATCCAAGAAAAAATGTCTGCACGGTTTCAGTGCTCTATTCATACTTCCCGGCAGACACCCGCAAACACGTACAGGCATGAACCGCGCAGACAAAATATTTTTTCCGCGAATACTGGCGGGGTGCGGTCCGTGTCTGTCCACGTCTGCGCGGTCGTATCACGGTAGATGTAAACACGTTCATACAGATTGTATAGAAAAATGTTATTTTGTCTGGCACGGCACGTGTCTGCCACCCTCGATGTCTGTAGATATGAATGGACTTTTAATAGGCCTATTCAGCCAGCAATAACCCACAAAATGCGGAAATTCGAAGAAACTGGATCGGTTTCAGACATCGTAAGGCCTGTGCATCATCGTTTTGCCCATTCCACCGAAAACATTGCCGCTGTGAGTGAGAGTGTTGACGAAGACCCGAATTTGTCGATTACTTGGCGCGCGAAGTATTTGGGCTTGTCATACGGCACATTGTGGCGCATTTGGATTTGCATCTTCATCCATACAAAGTCGAGCTCACTCAAGAATTGAAGCCGGCAGATGATCGTGTGCGCAGGGACTGCGGCGATTGGGTGCTCGAACAACAGGCTATTGATCCCGATTTTTCGCTCATTTCACGCTTGGTGGGTACGTTTCTTTTTATGGGGCTACACAAAAGACCGTGTTTATGTGAACAATCCTCAAACTTTGGAGCATTTGCGGAACGACATTTGACAAGTTATGGCCGAGTTACGACCCGAATTATGCGAAAAAGTGATCGAAAATTACCTCAAACGGATCGAGTCCTGCAAAAAGTCCCGTCGAAGGCATTTGAATGATATTATGTTTCACACATAATGTCATCGTCCAAACATTAAACTGAAATAAAAATATAATCAAAATCTAAACGTCTTGTGTGTTTTTTTTAACTTTACTTCCCCAAGGATAAAATGGATGACCCTTTATTTGTATTTCTTGTTTTTTCGCTTTCTCCATCGTTGTCCCTTATTTAATTTTTCTCCTCAAATTTGGCAACTAATTTGATTAAAACCCTCCCAAGAATTTTGATTTGAGCTATAGTTAACGCGTATACGATATAGTTCTTAGGTTACTTACTTAACTTATTTGGCTCTTTGGATCTTGGTTGTTCCCGACCTGCCATTTCGCAATAAATTCTTATACCAGTCATGATTTTGAATCGATGTCGTCCGGTTGTGCGTTCTGATCTACTGATCAAGGAAAGAAGTACGGTCAATTTCGACTACCTAGTTTCAACGTCCGCTAACTAGTGACGCACTTTTTTAGTCCCAAAAAACAAAAGGAGGAGATTTTAGCTGACTCAACAACGACATGCCTAAACGTTTCGGTGCTTGGATTGGTTATACAAACAATCGAGATTTACATAAACAATTTCTCTAGCTGTGCAATACCAGTTAAATAAACAAATATCAGAAAAAAAGACAAATGAGGAAATAAGCCAAAAATGTGTAAAAGAGCTTAACAAAAACACTAAACTAAGAGATCAGGGGCCGCTAAAGGAAGTTTGATAGAAAGCTATTTAATTTAATTTATCCCCAAGCAATTTCGCAAGCTGAACCATGTATGCTACGATACATTTTAAACTGAACAAAAAAAAACTGCCAAACAAATCACATAAGCAAGCGCAAACGATACCAAAGCTTTCCCAATCAAAATTTCCCCTACAAAAAAGCTTTCATCCTAGCAAAGACACGAACCTTATTCTTAAAAGCTGATATGGTGTAAGCGGTCCAGAATTCCCATTGCTATACTACTCAAACGCAAGGTTCATCGCCTGCCTTAACCTATCCCACCCCTTAACCTATCCTAGGCTTACTACTATAATTGCACCAAGACCTGAATATGACATGACGGAGTGAAAGGGTAACACTTGAACTTAGACCTTTACATAAAAAAGGGTGATTTCTAAGTTTATTGTTTTCACATAAGAAAACTCTTAACTCATTCGAGCTACATGTCGGGCCCACCGATGGAGACTTCTTCTTTTCACTACATCTATATCGCGATAAACCTTATAAAATTCGTTATTGTAGTGTCTTCTGGATATATCTAATTCTTATAAGTACCAACCATTGCCTTTCTTTCCTTTCGACTTTATTCTTTGACATGGCCATGAGAGCAGAATACTTTTCCCAAGCACGCAAGTCTTAGATGCATATGTGAGTTCTGGCAAGACCAACTCTTACAGAGAAGTAGTTTGGATGATATGAGTAGATGATTACATTTGAAAAGCCTTGACAGAGTATAATAGGCTTTTGGATTTTTCATCAACCGCATTTCTATGGTGTTGTCGGCTGCTGTGGTTGACCGAAATAGATGTTCATGTTCCATGAATCTGGGACCAATGTTAGGTCGTCTCACAGACGTGGCCGATATGCTCCTAGTTTTAGTTTCATTAATTTTCAGTCCAAGTTTTCGTGCCGGCTACTTAATTCGGGTGAAAGTATCTTCCATGATATACTCCCAAGAATGTCTATTCGTCTACCAGTATTTGGGTATTGCTATGGAGGTTTGAACCTCTTGCTACCACGAACGAATCTCGATAAATTTTTAGAACGCTAGGTTGAATAACAGCCAGTCTAGACCGAATCCCTTTCGGACTCCTTTACATATGTGGATTCGGATTGGTCTGCACAATGTTCTCGATATCTTCAATTGGCTTGTTAAATTTGTTATGAGCAACCAGGCATGCCGAATTCTTTCATGGCTTTGTAAAGTTATCCTCTGACTATTCAAGTCCACAAAGAGTTTCGGATTCAATTTTTAAATTCTAGACATTTTTCGTTCGTCTGTCTCAAGAAAAGTCTGGCAAGTCCTTGGATTGCATTAGCGAAAGCATAAAAATAGAGTTGTAGTAAAGACCGTCATAACGGTTTATTTTCAAAAAATAAGAAAGGAGGCGGGTGACAGAATTTAGCCCTGGGAGAAATGGCCGAGATGTATAGATTCCATCCAATGCCATATGAGTTGATCGGCCAGAAGTAAAACTCTCCTTTCAGTTCTGTGGAACTGAGTCGTTACCAATAGCTTGAAGTTCAGTTAGCCCATTCGCTGCCACTGATAACATTAATGAATTTATTTCTCCACTCGTCATCAAATGATACCTTTAACTTTCATGATGCCGAACATACACGAATTTCCCAACTTAAATGTACTTCTTTTAGTTTATTTAATTTCATATATTTTCGATTCAATTATCTGTTTTTACTGAGCTTTATAAAATTACACAACATTGGACAATGAATGACACAGGAATCAATCGAGAAAGCGTTTTTACTGCGGAAACACAAATCCCACTGGTTTAAAAGAAACGATTAGCATCACCTAGTTGGGGTTCCCGTAGTGCCAGACAGTTCTTTTTGAAGCTATCTTACTTTGGTGTAGCAGATCGATATCTTAATTTAACACTGGATAATTAATGATCCGAGTAGGACAGGGGTGGTAAGGTAATGTCAGCGGACTATCGTGCTAGATGCGAAGTAAAAAATTGTTCAACGAGGTGTGCTGCTTGGCTTGCTACGTAATGTGATTTGCAATTTGGTGTCTACAAAAAACTCGATATCTTGGCCAGAAACACTGGTGCTATTTAAGTAACGTAGACAGTTTACATTGTGTTTGTTGAAATTATCTGCAACAATGACTGTGGACTAAGGATGGGAATATTTTGTCACGTTATCGAAATGAAATGAAAGTATTTAGATTATGAAAGAATCGATTAATTGGACCAAAAATACATTTCTAAACTGTATTTTTCTAAAACTTACAATAAAATATACCAAGAGATATACGCTTTACTACTGATCAAAATATTCCAAAGACTTATTTTAAATATTTACTACCCATTGTACAATTTTACTCATATCTAGCACATATTCCTACATATTCCCAGTTACTTAACAAAGTCTGACCTACAAAATCTGTTAACCATAGACCACACCAACATAACTTCACTTTTTATCCCAAAAATTTCTTCTCAATTACCATAAATCACTAACACTGCATAATAAAATACATAATACTAAAAAGAGAACAAAAACAAACCCTGAATCAATTTTTCTAGCACAATATATTCCACAAAGGGACTACCGAAAATCAAGAAGAATACACTTAAAATTCATCCCCTCCAGAATTATGTTATTCAAATTTAAGGATTCCTCTTTAAAAAAAAAATTTATATATAAAATTCAGATCTTTCTTCCTTCAAGTACGACGAGAGATTTCTTTTTTCTGTCTTAAATTTTTTCGATGACAACAAATATTTTATCAAATACATATTCAGTAGCCTTAAAAATTATAAAATTGTAAAAAAAAAAAGAAATCTTGTCGAAGGAATATCAAAAGGATATATTTTTTTTGGGGGGAGGGGAGGATGATATCGTTCTTGTTCCATCGGTATTTGTAAATTCTGCTTTATAAAAACTCTTGAAGATTGCTGTGAAAAAATGAGATGTTATCGTAAAGGGCTATTTTCAGAAAATTGTGGTAACCATGAACTTGATTTAAGCCTTTAATGCATGTTTTTTTTATTTTCCAGTAATTCTTTATCAGATAAAGGTTTTATTCGTATTGTTACGTTTTCCCTGGCTTAACGGGTTTCGTAGGAATAATTACGGAATACACTTTTTAAATGTTTACACAAAAAGTTTTTATTAAAAATTAAATGAATACAAATACACTTCTAAAAGTTCACCAATGAACTACCCAGCGGGAAATAGAAGCATTCACTGATGCATGAAGAAGCTATCCTTGGGCATCTTAGAAGTGCTTCCCTTCCGTATCCCTATCCATATCTTTTTTGCCATTGCATGTCATTAGCAAGAAGCAGTTTGTTCGATTTTCTTATAATTAGCTTCCTGGGAAGCTATTTTGAAGATTTAAGCTTTACAAGCAGCAAAGCTTTCATTTTTGCTTCTTTGGGAGAAGGGGAAAGGTTTCGCTCAAAACAGAAAATTTACCAACAAAGTTGAAACTGACTTATTTGTAACTATATGCACAGGAAAATCTTCCAAAATGCTTCTGAAGCGCGACCAGGAATCACTTCCAATTTGATTCCAGGGGAAGCTGCTTCCACTTTTCCCGCTGGGTAATAACTCTATTTATCGCCCTTTAATTCGCTACAATTACACTTTCAACTCTTAGGACCCTTTCATCGCTTTTTCTGATCAAAAATGACTAACCATTTATCGCTGTGCCTGTATTTTCACACCAATCTCCACACCAATGCAATCTCCACATCATTCCACTACATACCACGCTATTCTGGAGCATTCGAAAAAAATTCCAAGTTTTTAACTACAGTTCGTCCAATGTTCAAACTATTTCTAATAGATGGCGATACATATCTTCACAAATGGTCCCAGTATTTTTACGGTATTTCATGCTAAAATTAAAACGTCGGTACTTCATTATTTTGCAAATATGTAATATATTAGTTCTGGGAAAAAGTTCGTGACGTTTTCTGCGCTCTCTCTCAAGTGCAACAAAATTGCAGAGGACGTAATATTAGGGTTCTGTTTCTACATGATAGTATCTTCATATATCGACATCAATTTTACTAATCTTCAGGTTATGCCTGATAGGAGCATGTTCTTTGAGAAGACCTGACCTCTATACCAATGAACTCATGAGTGGGTGGAACTTAGTGGCTTTCCAGTCTTCGGTGACTTGCCTCGATACTTTGGGTATGTATCCTGGAAAAAACTAGCTGCGAACATACTGCTGAGGTGTGATTGCAAACTCTGCTGTAATAGAGCGGGGAAGATATCATCCCCTCCAAGTGTTTTAAAGGTTAAGGCCGGCTCCACACGTTGGTACCAAGGTTACTACAATGCTACTTGTCCAACGTGTGGATCGAGAAATTTGCATTGATCCCAGCGTTTGGCGTGAGCATTGGGGATTGGCCGTCGCGTGTCGTAATTTGTGCCAACGTTCGCTGGTACCAGCGTTGGGACCAACCTATGGAGCCGATGTAAAGCCTGCTCTATACGATGCGGTGAACTTTTCATTCGAATGTTGGCTTCCAACGATTGAGTCAATACCGACACCAGCCCAAACGTGTCCAAATACGAACGTTGGACGCTTGACATTGGACACTCAGTTCGAGCATCGGCCACACGATACGTCTTACCATTAAGCGTCCAACGTTGGAGGGTGGTCGTAGCATCGTGTATAGCCGGTTTAATAGTGCACTTAATTTCGTTGGGAGCTCAAATCCGGCTGGAGAGGCACTTTATTCTGTTAAGCCAGTGTGGACAGTCCCTACGCTCCCTTTTGGAAGCTGATCTCATCGGTTAACATCACGCAAACAGGAAAATACTTGTCGCAACTGGAGCTAGAGCACATCATTATTAACCGTGGTGCCAACATCATTGAGGGATACCTTTAACCAAAGAAGTCAAGGTACCCTTACCCACAGTCGGTGGTATGTTTAAAATGCTTAAACTTCAAAAACTGTAAGGCTGCTCACACACTGCATCAGAATTTGTACGAATTTGTGCGAATTCTGATGAAATCGATGCAATTTCATCAGAATTTGCACAAATTCGTACAAATTCTGATACAGTGTGCGAGCAGCCCAAGACATGAGTATTTGGCAATTATTTTCTAATATTTTCGAAAATCACTGGGATTCTGTATCGCAACATTTGCCCATGTTTTTGCATATGGACATTTCGTTCCTACTTCTATGCGAATGTAATACCACGGCTTCACCAGCCGAACTGCGCAATTTCGAGCAAATTGGTGAACTGAACTTTAAAACAACCTCAGTTTGCTTTCAATTTCCACATAACAACTGAGGATAAAACAGACCTCAGTTTGCCCAACTGAACTCGAACTGAAGTAAAAGCTCACTCAAAAGAGAGTAATCAACTGGAATAGTGGAGTGCCATTCGAGTGAGCTTTTGCATTTCTGACTTCCGGCGAAAAAGCAACAACAATTTCAAGCACGAACTGAACATGAACTGGATTTTAGCCCATGAAGCCACTTATGTGGATTGAACTGAACATTATTGAACTGGGGTCGGTTAAGACGGTGCAAAAAGCTCGTTCTCAGTGAAGAACTCACCCAAATATTATTAAAGCTTGTTGGTATGGAAAATAAGAGCTTTCAAAGCCACGTACGAAATCATTTCCTCTGTTGTAATTTAACAAAAAGGCTCTCAGGAGGGCTTGATAGGAGCTCAAGCGATTAGTCCAATGGCGAAGAATAGATCCGTAGATAACCACGTAGATATACATATTTCTTTAGAGACATACCCATTTTTAATCTGATCGTCGTGATTGCGTTAGATAAGGCCGTATTTAAGATCTCTTGGCTATTTGCAGTCAAGACTAGATGAATTCATGTATTTCATGTTATTGATGTCTGTGTTGCCTAGAGTTGAGTCGGACTTACAAGAGGCAGTACATTTGTCCCTTACGCGATGGTAAATTGTATTGAGGCTTCAATTTTTTGAAATGTCCCGGTTCAAAAATAATGTCGTACTGATTGGAACGTGTATCGAGCGAGATAAATGAGGCAAGGTGTGATTGTAAATGCGTAGCGGAAACACATGGATTTCTTCTTTCTTAGGTCTTCTTTTGGGTTAGGTTTTCGAAAAAATGACAAGACGGCTATTGTAGGCGATAACGGTTCGTATTGACTGATCTAAAAATTTTTTCGAAAAAATTAGTTTTTGAGTGATTTTTTTGCCAAAAAGTGATATCTCCGGCGGCCATTTTGTTTTTTTTTGTGATTCCGAAATTGTTTTCTTGAAAAGTCCCAAGGAAGCTGTGGACCAATTTTCAGCCATTTCCGAATTTTGTCTCCTTTAAATGCTCATTTCCCCGGACTAAGGTGAGATTGTAAAATATAAATATACATTGTAGAGGCATAGCTTTGTTTTGGGGGGGTCACGGAATTAAAGGCTGGAATACAATGTGGCGCTGGCGCTGTAGCGCAAGGTGTCAAAAGGAAAAAACGTAGCCCACCCGAAGTGCAGCTACATGTAGCTAGCGGCTGGTGCTGGCGCTGTAGCTCACTTTTGCCAATTTTTTACTTTTGGTGCGCGCCAGTACACCAGCCAGTTGGGAATTTTGATAAATGAGGGCGCTGTAGTCAAAAATACCCCAAAAAACATTCATATTTAATCAATTTTTTAATTTTCCTGTAAAAAATATTAATTTCCAATGAAGTTTTTTTGTATTGTCCCATTTCGACTAACTTAAGCCTCAAACAGAACCAATCCGCTCCTTCCGTTTTTATTTAAAGTTTTGACAAGACTTAGCGTCACGGCATTGTATTTGCACTCAGCTACATGGCGCGCACCAGAGAACGCGTTAGCACCAAGAAGAACACCAGCGCCACATTGTAGTTCCCACTTTAAAGTGGCGGAAAGAAATTCCTACTCCTAAAAAAAACGAAAACAAAATTAACAAAACGAACAAAACTAATTAACCGAATTTTCTGGTGGATTAAAAATAAGCGGGCCCTGCCCTACGAAAACGTGCCCTAATGTGTTTTTGATGAAGTGAAGACGCGCCCTTTCTGTTCAGTGCAGCTAACTTCAGAGTAGAGATGTTACGAATGTCATATTTTTTGCGAATACGAACGTTCGGAATGCGAATTTGGTAATGCGAATGTTTAGGAATAAGGAATAGCATTAAAAAAAATATAATTAAATTAACGCCTCATTTTTTATTACTTACGATAGAATTTGAAAAAATATTAGAACAATAGACTAGTGTTATATACAGTAATGGTATTCTTTCTTCTCATATTTAATAGTAAAAGTTCAAGAGAAGAATATTATATTTCCATGAGGCAATTTCTAAAAGCCCTCATTCATATACAGGCCGCCGGCAGGCCATGGCCTGAAGATTTCTCGCCTTGAGACCAAGCATAACCTCACACTGTCTACTGGATGGGGCCTGCAGTCCATTAAAAATTACAAAAATCTTTATGTGTGTGGGTATTTATCGTCAGTCCGTGCCTGAAGATCTGAACTTCTATTCAGTCTGAAATTTTCGTTGAGGCATTTTTGTATTTGAATTAACAACCTGCTACTCTAAACTGTCGTCTTCGCCTGTGTGTATGTAGGCAATCATGAGGGCAGCTGCAGTCCACGGCAGGGCCGTCCTAAGATATTCGGCGCCCGTGGGCTACTAAAAATAATGCGCCCCTCTCGGTAAGAAAATACACGGGAAGTCTAAGGCAAGGCGCGCACTGAGGTGATGAGAAATTGGCGTGGCGGTGGTGTGGCTAGTGAAATATTTTAATTACACGGAATCAATTGAGGCAGCGCGCATCGAGTTGGAGTGGTGTTTTGCAAGTGTACTGGAACCCATTTGGTTGCAACTAGTCTCCGACAAGTTTAATTTTGAAGTGGCATGCTATTTCACGGCCAACTTAGGTTTTAATTTTTATTTTGGGGAAAACACGTATACGAGGGCATAGGTCGCAATTTTTCTAGTAATTTACAAAATGTGGCCTTGTTCATTCTACAAACAAGTTTAAACTTATTTTCTTTCAGTTGTAAAACACCTTTATAAGCATCATAAATGTCGTATTTTGCATTTTCTTGCCACAGTGGATAGACCCAATGAACTTTTTCCTTTATTGTTTTTTTATTGTTAAGGTTAATAATTTGCATACATGCAACAGCATCTTCATCGTCCGACGACCACATTTTGATTGAAAATATCATGTGGTAAATCGATGTAGCGAAGTGGTACCTACCACTTCGGTGCGCATTAAACCACTTCGATGCCATTCCTCTGGCACACCTCTTGCAACTTAATCACCAGGCCAAAGCCACTTCAGCGCCACCCCACTTCAGTGCGCGCCTTGGCTAAGGGGAGCGGGGTGGCCTGCAAAGTTATACAAAAGTGTCAGAACTAGAAAAAGTCAATTTACACTAAATAAAAACAAAAAATTCATACAAAATTAAAAAAACTACATATATGAACAAGAACAAATCGTCGGTTTAAAAGCAGAAATCACTAAGTCAAAAAACATAGTTCTTAGTAAATCGATATTTAAGAAGTGTGTGGCTCTGAAAATTTGGGAATTGTATTTGATATCAATCGGCTCAGTATACATTGTTTTCTAGACTTCTTAGTTTAGTTTACAAAAGAATTGAAATAATTATTTAATTCCAATACTGGATTTTTAGATTAAAAAGTCAAACTTTTTTTTAGATTAAAGTCAACTTAGGGATTTCTGATTGAATATTATAATAGCACGATTGACTTAGTGCAATAAATGTGCGCCTAAAAACCTTACTAATATCTGTTTCCGACTTATAAGGTTTTGCCAGCATAAAGTTGGCATTATAAGACTTACTTTAGTATAAAAAAAAACTGGGAAAGTTGTACTTAGTGAATTTTGCTTGTAAACCAACGAAATTTTATAGTAAACAAAAAACAAAAGTAACTTATATATTTTCCTAGCTTTTTTGCAAATTGAATTATAATATCATCATTTAAGTTGTTAAATAATTCAATCTCTATGCATAAAATACTAAAATCTTTTAATTTGGTGTATTCCAAAGAAGACCGTAAATAATTTTCCATCTTTTTCAGTGCTGAATAAGATCTTTCGACGCGACGCGACGGTTTAATTTGTGGTGGCATAAAGGTACGATTCCACCAAGGCATAAAAAGATGATGTGCATAGCTGCAATGGGTACTTTCTTGGTGACGTCATTTTGGCCGCGAACAAATGTTTGTTTACCTTGGTGGAATCGTACCTTAATGTACTTTAAAAAATGCGCCGTGTTGTACCCACGTTAGGATATGTAGACTTAATTTTTGGGTCAATTATTGTCCTTAAACTAAGTTCCGCAGTAGATATATTTTCTTTATTTTCAATAAATATACTAGTCCAATCAATCTACACAAATCCCTCTAATAATTGCCAACAGGAAACAAAAAATATGGCTATATAGGAAAAAATATTTAAAACGAATAGCTTGTTTTTTGAATTTGGAATGGCGAACCTAACCTAAAAAATTTCAGAATATCAAAAAAATGCTTTTTTGTGTATAGCTCGGATCGAAAAAAATCAAACTATAAAGTTTTAAGTATTCAAATTATCTTTCGATTGATGTATATTGAGTTATAGGTAAAAATGGAAAAAAACCGTTAAAAATCACGTTTTTTTAATGTGTTAATCACATTTGTTTAATGCAACTTAGATATTTGTTATTTGGTAAAAATATTGCCTCTTGCTAGCTGAAAAAACAACTTTGTATTTGTTGTGAAATATTTAACCGTTTCCTTGAAATTTCACTTTTCGTAAAAAAAAGGCGTTCTTCTAAAAACGCTCCTCTTGGTCCGTGGATTTTTTTTACCGCAACGTTCGAGAGCTTGAATTTTCTTCTATTTAAAACCGTCATTTCCTTTACCATCATAATGAAAGTTACCATCATAATGAAGGTGTAGTATGTCAAGGGTATTATATGTATGGAATTCGTTATTGACATCAAATTTAACTTCTTTCGACGTATCTATTTTCGTCTATTATTTCCGTATTTTCGGGGCTAAAATATGATTGGGGCTCTTTTAGGGAGATTTAAAATTTCAAAAAATCTTTTACTAAAAAAAAACTTAATACTTTTTAAAATCCGTGGTGAGAATAAGTTCATTCAGACCGGTCGCTTCTTGATTTCCGAATAGATCTTAAGCTACTTAGTGCCACCAGGTCCACTTTTTGGCCTGCAATCCATTTTTGGGGGCCCCTATGACCAGGGGCCCTCTCAATTCGCCCCAGGGTTGCGGGCCTGGTTGTAGTAGCAACTTTTTCAAGTGATATACATATTAGTTTTATCTATGATTTCTAATATTTCGCTCCAAAGTGCTACCATAATAGCAGTTTCCTTTGATTTGAACTCATTTTACAACCCCTCAGCTTCAACTTTTGTTACAAGCTTTTGAAAGTTATCTTCGTAAATTCTATCCAAAGCATCTTTAAAATTTTCATAACCAATTCCCATTACGAATAACCAATCATTAGAAAACGTTATTTGATTATTTTTGTAATGAAAAGTTTTAAATAGGTACAAATTACTAATATCTAAAAATAACAAAAAAAAATATAAGACCAAAAAAAATTGCCGCCCCGAAAAGGTTTGCGCCCCGGGGCTGAAGCCCATTTAGCCCTGTGGTTAGGGTGGCCCTGGCTCCACGGCCTGTAAGACGTATGCCTCAAGTCCTCATCCCTCAGTCCGACTGAGTAATGAATGGCCTTCATCGGGCGGTCTGCTGACCTGGCCTTAAAGGCTACGGCCTGCCGGCGGCCTGTTGTGAATGGTTGCTCTCAACAATTGCTCCCTCGGAACGCTGGCCGGTTCAGCGCTCAGGCATTTGCGAGCCAGATCTGTCAATTTGTCGTATATTAATTTTGTTGATGAAACAAATCATTCGCATAAGCGAATGCGAACATTCGTAACATCCCTACTTCAGAGTTGGCAAATTAAAACATATAGAAAGAGTTGTTGACCTTGAAGTTCATTTTTTAAGATCGTTTTTTTAATTTGCAAAAAAGTTGGGTCGGTTTTGTTCGTTTGGTTATTTTTTGTTTTTTTAGTTTGACCCAACTTGTTTGTTTTTTAAACAGCGAGCACTTTTGGGGCGGGGGGTCAGGACCCCAGTGACCCCCCCACCCCCTGGAATCCGCGCCTGCTCTAAGGCAGATTATTGCATATTAGAATCAAACTCGTGAAAAAAGCTCTTCCATTGGTATTTATTTTCTTTGTTTCTTTAATTTACTTATTTTTGTCATTTTGGCATTACAATGGCACCTCGCCTCATTTGAAGTATGACATTGTACTGGCTCAAAAAAAAATGGCACCTCTTACAAACTCATTTTATAATCGTGTCCTTCGCAGCACTAGTGTTGCCCATCTCGGTGTGATATGCATTTGCATCGTTGTTTATTCTAAGATATTTGCGCTCCCTTTAAACCTTCGCATTCATTATTTTAGATTTTGTACGTTATACGTAGGAATTTATAACAACTATAACATTAAGAACATCAGCAGATCAGCTATCGAATGCATTAAATGGTTTAAATATGTAGGAGCGAACGAAAATAAATGACCTCCTCGAAGCCATTTTTCGGCGCTCAAACGTTCCCCTACAAAATCTAAATAAAACTCCTTTTGTTGGGCTTGATCCTACGCAGTGGTGTTCATTGAAATTTCAGCATGAAGTATTCTTCTGTCTTTTACGATATCAGCAGCTCTAAAACTCAAACATGTACTTAAAGAAAAAAATCCACCAATCCTCAACAGCAGATTTTATCTAAAAAAAATCGGAACGTGCAGAGCGAAAAAAAAATACATATAAAAGATCTCCTCATAATTTTCACCTGTGTTTTTGAGTCATGTATTTTATCACCTTTTCACCACTTCGAATTCGGCAGCCACGTTCCAGGTTCGGGTCATATTTTAAAGAATAAACCACGGCTGCACGTTTACCAAAAGGTATTCAGCTTTAAAAGGCGTAAAATCCACACCCATCTATCCTGGATGTGACATCATTATTCTCAGTTCTATTCAAATATTTCACGACTTCAAAGGTGACGTGCCGAGTTCACCTTTAATCCATGGCAAAGGTGCCACACTGTTGTAGGCGACGACGACGACGACTACTGGCTGAAAAGTACCTAGATTCGCACTGCTCCTGTGTGCCTAAAACATTCTCTGTGCCATAGTAGAGCGAGCTAGGTGGAGTCCTACAATGTGGTTACTGCTGTGTAACATCTTCACTTACAGAAGCAGAACAGGATATGCTAACGGAGACAATTTTATTCTTTTATGTTGCATTCCCTTTTTTCAAAAAAAAAAAAGGAGGAGAAGAGAAAAAAACCGTTTCCAACCACTTTAGATAACAAAAGGGATGTTAACGTCGTTACTTCAACAATGGGCCTACATGAAGATGAAATAAGGCGCACCGGGGAGGAATGACTCCGAAAGGAACATCCAGTGGCGGGATGAATTGAAATTTTTGAATTGACTCGAAGGGATGCCAGGCAAGGACCGGGATCTGTGCAAGTATGGAGCCGGGGAGAACTGAGAAAGGAAGGACTCAATGACAGCCTGGCACACCGTTGATGAATTAAAGGAGCTTGTCAGGAGGGTGACTTAATGAAGTTTGGAGCTGATTTTAATTACGGCCGCAGACAAATTAAAAATTTTTAGCTCAATTCCTAGAGCTACTATAAGACAGCCAGAGCCATTAATGTCGAGGGTGGGCTCTGTGCTCTGACTCCTCTAGATGAGTGACAAAATGTGGCAAGTTTATGTGGCTGCGAAGTGTGACGGGGGGGGGACCAGGGGTACACAGACATAATTTGCTGCTGACAAGAAGTAGTTATACCCACACTCCACCCGCAAGTCCTCCCATCCCACCTACCTCAGCTCCTTTAATTGTGGTGTGCCTTGCATGTCCTGCTTAGGAACAACAGTTGACAACGAAAAAGCTTAATTTCTGTGAGAATGTATTACGTAAGAAATTTCGTGCTGAAGGGTGTTCCCGAAATGTGATTACGTCAAAAAACCCGGTGAATTCCTCAACAAAGGACTATAAAAAGTGATTCATTTTTGACGAAAGCTGCCAGGATATGCCTTTATTGCAATAATTTAGCCTGGAAATGGGGGGTTTATTGCCGTACAAATGGGGATGAGTTGTGAGTTATGCTTCTTCTGCACAAGCGACGACAACTAATTAGGCTTAATTCGGATATTCTTAACTGATTTTCAGCTGGCAAAAGTAGATTTATAGAAAATTAATTTTGAGAGAAAAACCAGCTTAGGATAAAAAATTTTGTGGTTGGAGTCTTTTGTCGCAATAAATTTAAAAAAGCTATGCTAGATCGAGGCAATGTTTCATTATACGTTTAAAAACACACCCTTTGCTTCAGCGAAAACTTTATAGCTTCACTTTGATACTTTTAAGGCCCATTTACATCCCAAAGTCAAAGTGAAAGTGCATGTGAAATTTGTATGCTTTTCTCCCTGTTACACGAAACTTGACTTTGGGATGTAAATGGTGCTTTACGACCAGAATTTCAAAGTCAGGACTACATTTTTTTATATGGAAAATCCAAGCTTAGGAATCACTTTTTGTACTACCATTGCTATTCGACATTGCACTCTATACGAAGAAAATAGATTGTCGACAGTACAAAGGGCTTTCCCTGAGCTCTAGTCTTCCACATAAAAAAAAAATTGCGTTCAGGGCATGATGCCATGTCTAGTAATGAGCTTATTTTGCAGGATAAGTTAATAGCTTTTAGGGCGTGCTAAAGCAGATGGCGATGAACCTAACTCTATCTCCGAATTCGGAAATATTGACTGTTGAAGATTGTTCCATAGCCGAGTTGTCCTCTTTAGAAACGAGTTTTTAGACCGTAGTTCGACTCGATTATTGTGACCCCAGTCAAGTATTCACTATTATCACTATTGACACTATTATCACTCTTGAAGATTAGGAAAAGAATGGGCGATAGTAGTGAAATGGTGTGGAGTTTAAATTCGACGCCGTTCAATAGTAACTTAATCGAACGACCAAAAAGAAAACTCTCAATCCAGTTTTTGAGTACTGAGTCGATACTTATAGCTTGGAGTTTGATCAACAGTGTGCCAGACTCGGTCAAAAGCTTTGGAGGTATCTACAGGGTACGCCATCTAGACCTTCGGTATTCCAGCATTGAATGACTCTGACATTTTTTAACAGATTTCAACAGATGTACAGGATTCTGAAATGTCATTCAGTACCATTTTGGCTATGAGTCAATGCACACCAAAGAACGCGCTGAAATTGTAGCGCTTTGCTTTGAAAGCAATCGTTCTGTTGTGAAAACTGTGCGCAAAACACGTTATTCGAAAAATGGTGATTTATGGATTATTTAAAAAGTAGAAGTTTATGTCAGCAAGCCGAAAACCATTGATGAGCTCAAAGATAACATACGATCCGAAATAGCTGCTGTAACGCTAGAAATTCTGGCCAATGTTATGCAGAACGCTCGAAAAAGAGTTACTTTTTGCGTATCGAATGGATGTGGTCATTTAATCGACATTGTATTCAAAAACTGATTTGAAATAAATGGTAGAGAATATCCTTAATAAATCTTGCTCATTTGTCGAAATCGGTTAAAAAACATCAGAGTTATACAATGTTGAAATACCGAAGGTTTGGATGGCGCACCCCATAGAGCAATCAAACCACGATCACCGAATTGAAAGATGTTTTGGTTGAAGTTCTCTGTATAAAAGTACTTGTAAGAACGTCGCCAGTATATCTTATTGGTCCAAAGCCGTACTGCCTGTCATGTTGAGCAGCTCGCTCGAAAGCGGTTTGTGGCAAAGCAGTTTCAACTAACGATGAATTCAGTCTCAGACTGTCATTAAATGAATGTTTACTGGTGTTTCTCAACTTAATATACTGGAAGTTAATTCTTTGCTGAATGTCTAAGGAGGCTTTTTTAACCTTAATTACTTTCATATACTTTTCATTAAACCGTCAGCCAACGCTTTATAGATTTGAAAGACTGAAGAATAAATAAACCCATTGCTGCCTGTATAACTTTGGCGCTTCAGAGAACAACCAAATTGGCGTTCTTACTACGGAAACACGGTCAAGGATATGGGGTTATTATTTACAATTTGGTGTATGTGTTAAGTGGACTAGACCGTGGATGCATTAAAACTTCCAACCTCTAATAAAAACTAGTTGGGATGTGGCTTTTGACCCTTTCGGTCCACAAGATTAACTTCCCAGTATTCGTTCAAACAAAAAAACGACTCGAACGATTTTTATGAAAATCTTTTCAGATCATACTTCCTTTAACACACTTTGAACGGCATCTTAACGAAGTCGGTATATTTTTTGGTTCGCGCGAAATCGTGCGGGTACAAAAATCACTTACGTCGTTCAAACAAAAAAACGGTTCGACCGATTTTTATGAAAATCTTTTCAATTCATATGTCCTTTAATACCCTTCGAACGGCACCTTAACCAAGTCGATATCTTTTTTGGTTCGCGCGAAATCGTGCTGGAACAAAAATCACTTAAGTCGTTCAAACAAAAAAACGGCTCGACCGATTTTTATGAAAATCTTTTCAATTCATATGTCCTTTAATACGCTTCGAACGGCACCTTTACGAAGTCGATATCTTTTTTGGTTCGCGCGAAATCGTGCTGGTACAAAAATCACTTAAGTCGTTCAAACAAAAAAACGGCTCGACCAATTTTTATGAAAATCTTTTCAGATCATATCTCCTTGAACACGCTTCGAACGGCACCTGAACGAAGTCGATACCTTTTTCGGTTCGCGCGAAAACGTGCAGGAATAAATGACCACATACGTACGCACACACACACACACACATATTTCTTCTCAATTTTTTGCTTAAAATGCTATTGGGACCTTGAAACGTGTAAATACATTGAAAATTTCGAATCCGATTTTCGGACCGATTACAATAACTTCCTACTGGGAAGTTAATAATTAGTTGGTAAATAAACGCGAAAACCAAATACAGACGTATCTACTTATATTTTTAGAAGCATATATACGCCCCCATAACTAGCACGCGTAGCGCATAAATGCGCCCGGTACTATTATTAAACGCTCGCGCTATGGGTATAAAAATTTAAATATACGCCTGCCATACGGGGGTATAAACGCTTCCGCTCCCCAGGCGCAAAAATCACAAAAAATGGTTTTGCACCCTACCGCTACAGACACAAAAATCTAAAAATTCTAAGCGGTCCCCCACCTAACTACTAAACACATCCAATGCTGCTTGACCTGCGCAATCGAACGTGAACTGATCTATTGAGTATGCTGATGGCACCCTTTAAGGTGACCAAGATAATTGCCCGTTTTCTTTGTCCTATATGAGGCTATCAGTGCAAAAGTGGTGTAACCCCAGGCGATGTAAACCACCGGTGTAGTCAGCTTACACCCTTTTTTCTCTATTACTTCGCTATATTTGTTCTGTCCAACAGTTATGTTATGTACAGTTATGTTTTTGGAAGGCAAAAAGTAGCTTACTCCACTATTGTATTGAAAGTTCATAATGTAAGGAATGTATATTACACCAAAACCGCAACCAGATTTAATTGTGGGTTACACCACTTTTGCGCTGATGGCCTCATATATGTATGTATAATTTCTTAAAACTTCAATTTTGCTCCCTTTAGTCTACAAAAAGTGTGACTTTAATCTACGAAACTATTGTTTTACTTTCGTTTTAAATTTAATTTTAGAAAAAGAGTGAGCCTACCGTGCCTCATTTGGATGTCATGCAGCCGATTTAACGCTGTGTGTGCGTGCCTGTTTCGTGCTAGGTGCGGGCGAGTCTTATTTTTACTCAGACGTACAGTGCCTGTTTCGGGTGTCGTGCGTGCCTTTTTCTGCCGGCGGATTTTATTTTTACTCGGGATACACAATAGACCGGTTCGCGTTAGATTACTGGGGTCAAACAGAATTGGACATGGTTAGTACCTACTTAGTTGGAGGACCGATTGGTAAAACCACCGCTCGCCTTTGGCAGGACAAAAAGGCAATTGCAAAAGGTGAACAAAGTATAAAGCTTTTTAGACATATCCACAGGCGCTATAAATTGGAGAGTTAGAAAGTTTTTTTCTACTTTTGTGACTGCTTCAAAAACGCTTCTAAAGAAGCATTAAAAGGAGTGATCCCCTCTGCGGACATGCAATGTTAAAAAAATATAGAACTGGGGAGCGCTCCGAGCTTTTTAAGAAGCGTTCTAAGATTGATGTTGCAGTGCTCCATTTTCCGAAGGGAAGGTCTGTTTTTGAGTTGTAATCTTTCACATAAAAAATACCAACTATATAGTCAGCTCATTTCGTTTGATCTTTATGGCTTTTGACCAATGTGCAGTCTCCAGTCAGCATGTTAACCAGATGCACTCTACGGATTTTATCATTGGGTGGTTTTGACAAAAGCAAACATTTTCATAGCTCTTTGTGATTCCTTCAGTACCTATACAAAAAAAAACCCTATTTCCTTTGATTCTCATTTCATCCATTCCATTCCCTCATTATTCTATTAGACCCTTTACAAATTCACTTTTCGTTCACGTCCATAAGTTCATAAAGCGCGCATGCATATTATTAAAAAAAGGGTCGGACATAAAACAGGCGATTGCGGCCGGCAGGACCTGTCCTCTAGCATCAACCCCCCGCGGTGTAAAAATTCAAATTTTATCATTTCCATCTTCTATTTTTAATGAGGGTCCTTTTAATTTTTAGACACGAAGATGGAGTCCCTCGAGGGGCCGGCGGCGCACACACAATAACGACGTACAAAAACTTCATATTTTAATCAAAGCCCATAATGCGTATAATTAGTGCCGGATTACTCGAGTGTAATAATAATTGCGGTACATTTCGAGAAAGTATCAATTACAGAGCAAGGAAGAAAAAAAAAGAGGGGAACCAATAATGATGTATAATTAAGGATCCTTGAACAGGATGAAAACCGCGCTCTATAGGAACTTCGAAGAGAGACGAGGGAGTCTCTTGAGCGGCGGCGGCGGGTTGTTTGCTGTGTATTAATTGAAAACTAAAGGAGACGAATCCTTTTTCTGGTAAATATTTAAAAAAAATATAAGAAACAGAAGAGAACGTTTCCTTACAGCAATTTACTATCCACGAAAAAAAAGGAAATATTGTAAGGTAAAAAGGAGCATAAATTTTCCAGGAGAATAATTTACCGCACAACACGAAGCGAAGCTCTGCGCTAACTTTTCCCGTTCGGGAGTCATTTGTGAAAGTCGCGTGCACGGCTTGAATAAATTTTTTGATAATTATTTCAGACGTTTGCCAGAAAAAAAAACGGGGGCGATTTATGATACATGAGGGTTGACTGTCGTCATATGGGCTCCGACATTAACCCCTATGTCTACACTCTCTACACTTGGGGTAAATTAGTTCGCTACGGTATCTTATACGGATTTATATTTAGGTGGCGTACTCCCCTTTTCGCTGTTCTGCACCCCTTTGCGCCACCAACCCATTCACCCCCACCCCATAATACAAAGTACCTTTTTACACCGCATAAGGGTTGATATCGCCTCGGCCCTCCTCCGCTGTTCTAGTATATATGGAAAACTCCGGCTAAACAGCATAGCTTCCACTTGCACGGCAAAAAGGACATCAAGGAAGTTACAAGTTCACCTTATGTTTTCCTTCTTGGTGAATTCTTAACATTTTCGAGGATTACCAGAGTTATGAAAAGGCAGTTGGCCGGGGGGGGCGGTCTGGGCGGGGAACGAACAGAGGATAACATGTTAATTATGGTGGGGATATTATCACAACAGTTTATGGTATGCCGCAAACCAGTTGACGAAATTACGATTATGTCGTTTTCATGTTATTTTGTGCTTATTTTGGGGCCGCACTCTGCATTGGTTGCGTTTTCAGCCTTGTGTTCTGTTTCTTGGTATTATATGCTTATTGGGGACTTCTGTGGGTAATGGTCATTGCTTTCGGAACTTTTATTCGATAAAAATAAAAATAAAAAAATAAATAAAACAGAATTGTTCAGAAAATATAAAGCAAACGAAAAGCATTTAATTAATTGAAGTTAATGGAACGCACGTAAACAGGGAAAATGTTTGTGCTTGTGGCGTGTCTCGAGATCAATTTATGTCGAATTTTATTTGTTACTTTTTTTTTGATATTATTTCTTAGGGTTTTGTAAAGGGCTTTGTGAAGTAATTCATGAATACTAGAAGCAAATACTACGAAATTCGTCTTCTTGAACTCTTAGAGTGACCTACGTCGCCATATGAGTTTGACAATAGATTTTCGCCGTCGGCCACGTCACATATAAATGGTGTCTGATTCCGATATGAAAACACGTCTAAACGTCAAATATTGTTTGCTTTCTATTTTGCCAGTTCTCATCATGAGTTCAAATTAAAGTACAAAGGGTTATGTTTGAGCTTAGAACTGTGACTTAAAAAAGAAGCTTTGATATATGAAGTTTCAACTTTCTTCGTCCTCCACTGCCTAAAATATGATTTTTGCGTCTGATTCGTGCACTCGCGTATATTTTGGATCAAATAGTGTCTGCAATTGACGTTTATAGTCTTGCGCATGCGAATCCCAGATACAAACATGTTTTTACTCCGTCCTGTATGAAACCTTCGCATCATGTGTACCTATTGAGCCTCTAAAATTGACCAGATCATCCCCACCCTGGTATAATAATGAGTTGAGACACACCAAAAACCAGAAGAATAAACTCTGGAAAATCTACCTGAAGAGAAAAGACACTGCGAGTTTTTATGCTTTTCTTAATTGCTATGACCAATTCCATGCTCACTCCGAGGCTCTCTATAAGGAGTACCTTAGGAACATGGAAGGTAAACTGTATGAGGATCCCAGAGCATTCTTTCAATTTATCAACTCTAAGAAAAAAGTTGATAATTACCCTAACACCATGCAATACGAGAATTCTGTTAGTTCTAATTCATCCGAGATTTGCGATAGGTTCGCATCGTTCTTCCTCAAATCTTTCTCGTCTCCTGTCTTCCAACCTCATGAAGACAATTTTAGACACATCAACGCAATACAAACGGCTCAAAATTTATCTCTGTCCATAACCAGGGAAGATATCTCGAAACATATAAATGATCTTCCACAAGATTTTTCGTCCGGCCCTGATGGTGTCCCTCCTGCTGTCCTATCCTATCCTATCCTACTGTCTCCTATCCTATGTTTATTTCAGAAATCCCTCAATACAGGGCGCTTCCCAACCTTATGGAAGAACTCTTTTATAATCCCTGTTCATAAAAAGGGTTGTAAGAACGAAATATCTAATTATAGACCGATTGCGAAGTTATCATGTATACCAAAACTTTTCGAATCCATTATTTATTCTGCTATTGCCCCTATCTGCAAGAGACTTATCTCAACTAACCAACATGGCTTTCTTGCAGCTCGTTCCACTACTACTAATTTACTAGAGTTCTCTTCTTACACTGTTCGAGGCTTTGTCACTGGCTGTCAAACTGACTGTGTTTATACAGACTTCAGTAAAGCTTTCGACATGCTCTCTCACTCTATTATAGTTCTAAAACTAAAAAAATTAGGCTTTCCGCATGCCCTGGTTATGTGGTTCCAGTCGTACTTAGCCGACAGAACCTACCAGGTTCTATTCCGCGGAGCCAAATCTAAAAACATCGAGGCGTCCTCTGGTGTCCCGCAAGGAAGTCATCTTGGTCCTCTTCTTTTTATTTTATCAATCGATGACATTGTTACCCTGCTAAGGCACTGTAAAATCCTTATTTATCCCGATGACATCAAACTGTACCGCCACATAAGGAGTATCGAGGATTGCAAACTTCTGCAAGCAGACCTAAACACCTTCTATTCTTGGTGTTCCGACAACAACCTGGTCCTTAACATTAGTAAATGTGAGGTCATGACTTTTTGTAGAAAACGTATCGTTATAACTTACGACTATACTTTTCTCGATAACAAGATCTCCCGCACTAACTCTGTTATCGATCTTGGGGTTAGGTTAAAAAGTAAGTTGGATTTCTCCACCCACATCAATTATATCTCTTTCAAGGGCAATTCAGTCCTGGGATTTATAAAAAGATGGTCCAAGGAATTCAACAACCCCCTTATCACAAAGCACTTGTACATATCTTTAGTTAGGCCTTTACTTGAATACGCCTCCCAGGTATGGTCTCCTTACTACTCCTCCCATGTCGATAAAATCGAATCGGTTCAAAGGAAGTTCGTCCGTTTTGCACTCAGTCACCTCCCGTGGGATGACCCACTTATTCTTCCGCCTTATGTGAACTTAAATTGCTCAACTTGAGCTCTCTCCATAAGCGTCGCGAGGTCGCTGACGTTATATTCGTTCATCGTTTGTTGAATGACAAAGTTGATTCAGGCTTCCTACGAACCCGTACTTCATTTAGAGTGAACAACTACAACCTGAGAGGTCCACCTCTCTTGTACATTAATTCCTCTAATACCAATTATGGGATGTACGAACCAGTTAACCGCATGCTTATAAATGTTAACAAAAATGCGAGTGTTTTTAGCATGCAAACTAGCGAAGATGTCCTTAAAAGGACTCTTTTTAATGTGGCGTGACTCCTTGTGTGTCCCACGTTTTCATTGTCTTTGCACGCTTCTCTGTTTGATGTTTTGTGCTCTTAAATGTTGCATTGTTTTTTGTTTTGTGTTTGCATGTCTTAGCCGAGCCACTGTGCAGTGGTAAATGTGACCGCGTTTGTGTGCAGGGACCGGACCGGCTCGGTACAGGAGTGCCGGGGAGGGTTGAGAAGGAACCCGCATTTTCGGTCGCATGCTCGTTTTGCGGTGTTTTTTCTTCTTATACCTTTTTTGGTGCTTTCGGCCGGATTCGGTCCCTGCACATAAGCGTGGCCCGTTTCTCAGCCCAGCTGAGAAGTGTACTTCTGAGCTAGAAGATTAACTCGATTATGTCATTTGCTACAGTCTGCTACCTTTCCTTAATGCTGTAAACATCAACCAGGATTTTTAATATTTTTGAATAAAGGTCCGTAACGGAATTCTGTATTGCAACTCTATCGCTCTTATTTCGAATATTTTACACATACGCAATGTAAATAATTATAGCAATACTATTCCTGGATTCCATTGGTGGAATAATCTAGGTTGGTGTTTACGATAAAATCACGAATATGGATTTTCCTTCTTGATGTTTACGGCCCTTAACATTGACATTAGATTCTAAACCCCATTGGAACCATCAAATGGATAATGTGAAGACCAGATTTGCGAGAGTCTGATATGCATCACCATCATAACACGGATTGCTGGAAAAATACAATACTTAAAAAAGAATGGTCTGCCTTTCTATCACTGGGGCTGTTCGCACATCGCGTCGGCCAGCTGTTGTATTGGAGAATCTGCGCAGCTTAGCATCGCTCCATCTTGAAGTAGATAAATTCGAAGAAATACGAATTTGAACAAAGGTTGAGAGTGCAGTGAATGATCATCTGGGACATGGTCAGCAGCAGTGACATTATACAATTGTTAGTATTATGGAAGAGATCAGTAGCGTACGCAGGATGAAACCATGGGGGGGGTTTCACAAAACATATTTTGTACACATATTGGGTAAAAAAAATTTTTCTCATGTAATAGGACTATGTACTTATATTATATTTTATGTTATTTCACTATAAAAATAATTATCTATAGGTATATTTTTATCGCAATTTTTTTATTGAAAATTGTGAAGAAACATAAATAATAATTTTTGACCATTTTTCGAATATCACAAAATGTCTTGTTTTTCTCCAAAAATCATGGTCTCGTGGTGTGCGCAAGACTTTAGACTGTGATTTAGGGCATTTTTACAATTTTTTTACCGAAAAGAAGGGAACTACTCTGAAAACTTGGTGGCGCGTAGTTTTTGAGTCAGAAAATCGATTGGTGACATGAAAAAAAAATTTAAAAATTCCTTTTTTTTCAAATTTTGGCCAAAAAAGGCCAAAAAAGGCCAAAAAATTGGCCAAAAATGCGTCCAATTGTTTTTTGCGTAATTTCATCTGAAAAGACGGAAAATTTCCTACAAAAATCTATATGGCCATCCCGAAACTCAGAGTTTGTCGAGAGCTATAAATAAATGAGAAATACGTGATTTTTGAAAAATCGCGTTTTTTTCAATAACAGTTGTAACTCCGAAACGGCGCACCCAATTGCGCTAAAAAAATTTTTGGTATATCACATCGAGTTCACGAACATATTCCCAAAGTTTGAGAGATATTTATTTTTTTGCTATCCCGTTTGAAAAGAATCCACCATATATTATACATCGTTATTCGGAATATTTTTTTAATTGTTTAATAAGTTGATATATTTATTAATTATAATTTTTCCTATTATTATTGGAATCATGGGGGGGGGTTTAACCCCCAGTAACCCCCCCTTGCGTACGCGCCTGGAAGAGATTCCAGAAGCGGGAATTAGAACTGCATGGTCCCGAAAACCATAGACTTAAAGCCTAATTTTGTGATCATGGTAGATCTGGGTAGATGGAGGGATCCAAGGCTTAGGTTATTTCTAGTTACGAGGTACGCCAAAGTGGCAGTGATAAGGTCCTGCAGGACCAAATCTAACTCCCGTTTGGAATTCGGATAATCACAAAGCTAAAGGCTCTGACAAGTTTATTGGTCTAGATTAGGATATTGGGCACTCAAACAATTTGGGTTTGATGAAAAAGCAAACACTACAACTTCTCTTATTTAGAGGCGCAGATCTTACATCAACATGCATGGCAGTAACAGCAGCAGTAGCAAGAGAGGTATAGGAATAAAATCTGCATATATAAAAACGAAAAAATGTTCTTTTGTTAACCCATAACTTAGGAATGGCTCAACAGATTTCTTTGATTTTATTTTATTTTGTTTGCTTTACTATCGCCCCTGATTCCAATTTGACCCTGTATGATAGGGGGCCTGTCCTGATTAAAACTTCCCCGGATATCCTCCTACTATTTCCACTATTCACATCGTAGCTCCGGACCCATACTCGATCTACACTGCTGCAGCTGCGTACAGGTGTCGAACTCGTTCCGTCCTGGGACTGCTTGCACACATCGATGGTATCCGGGTGTAATTGGTCGTAGTACGTCCGAATCCTTCTGTTGAATTAAAGTTCGGCAGGCGAACGTGCGGTTGCCGTAAAAAATCATGTATTTGGTGAGACACTTTGCTGGGTGTACTCCGTTGATTGGCAGAAAAGTGTATTGCCACATGCCCACATTCTAATCTGGTTGGTTGATAAAATAAGACCAGATGAAATGGATGATGTTATTTCGGCAAAAATACCTGATGAAGTTACTGATCCATGATTGTTTGAAGTAGGGTTATTCAAAACTGTTTAACAGTAACAGTAAAACAGCTGTTTTTTGGCAAAAATCGAAAAACAGCAAACAGCCTTGCAAACAGCCTGTTGTTGCCTTGCTTCATATTTCAGGCGATTATGTTGGCGGCCGTAAAAGCTGTCATTTAGCATAGCCAATAGACCGGTTCTCGTTCGATTACGGAGGTCAAGCAGCATTGTATGTTATTTGTACTCAGTTGGGGGACCGCTTGTAAAAATGACACTCGCGTTCAAAAATATAAAGCTTTCGACACCGCCGCCTCTATTTTCCACTCGGGATGGGCCAAGGCGTTAAATGCCCCTTGTGAGCCTTATAGGGCAACCCCCTTCGGGTCATGACAACCGACTTCACTACAATAATCACATTGAGATACTGTGGCTACTTTTGTATTTGAAAGCCTCTCGCCATCTTACATCGATTCTGTTGACAAGACGCGATAAGTTCCTGAGCTTTAGTGGTCGAACGGGCAGAGCAAGCAAAATTTCTGCAGTGAAGGCGAGATTTGTAAGGGAGAGATAATCAAGCGTTAAAAGCGTAGGACCATACACTGAGCGGGACTCGAACCCGCGATCTTTGGAATGGCAGCCGGAGGCCATAATCTCCAGCCTATCAAGATTTATTTGGCAGAACAGAATATTTAAGATAACGAAACCTTTTAAATAAATGGTGCGATATTTTTAAAGATATTACGTAGAAAGACATTATGATGAAACTACAGAACAATACGACCTAAATGAATGTTCACTTCCATTCTATTTCCATGAAGTCCTTTTTTCCAATTAAATCTTCAATCAAATCTTTAATCCACCAGAGCTTCCAGATATATTAATTATCAACGAACTCCGCATAACAGATTTAGTAAATTTCCTCCCCTCGATGAAAGGCATATTGTGTCGTTCGCACCAGGGAGGGTTGCTCCCGCGACATTTCAATTTAAGGTACTCATCAGTATCCACCCAGTTTCTTTATTGTATCTGAAAAACGGAAATCGAGGGCGAAACAACTTTACTTTAGTTTGCGAGACTTGCTTTTGGTTTTGGAGTAAGAAAAAAAAAATTTACACACCCTCCTCAATCGCCACCGATGATTTTTTTTTCTTATTATGATGCAGAAAATAGGGGAGACTTTGAAAATTTTTTGCATAAAGAATCCTACTACGTGATAACTCCCCTTTTTCTGAATCCATAACACGGTGAATTCAATCTGCCTCTGGGGATTTTATAGAGTGGAAAGAAGTTTATGGTTCGTTTTAGATTTCTTATGGTGGATGACACTAGTGACGTTTTGACATAATCTCACTCCTCCCCGCGCCAACACTTGATGTCTGTTAAATTATTCTGAGGTTTATAATTTGATTTTTTATACATATTTTTTCCATTTTATTCATTTTAAACTAAAAAAAAGTTATAAAATGATTTTAAAGATTTGAAAATGTCATGAGAACGGCAATGCAGATAGGGAGGCTAGATAGGGACCAGTACTTATATAAAAAGAGGGACAAACTTCAAGTCAAAGTTTACAATTTTTCAATTAATGCCATTTGGATGCCTGTATTCAATTAGTAAAGTGCTAGTCGAACTATGTCTCTATATGTATATATCGGAAAGTGTATTCAGAAGGAGACTTTATTATCAGGGAATTCGAAAGTTTGACGAACACTTAAGAATAAACTTGACTTAAGGCCCGTCCTCACTACGCGGACTTAGATCCCACGCGCTTTTGGCCGTACGGCCAGCCAAAGGCGCGCGTGATGTTTTAATTTTCTGAATCATGAGTGAGAAAACAATCAATTCTCATTTGAAACGCCGTACGCACTTTTTAAAAGCTCATATTGTGTGGACGTACAATGTACCTTTTTAAGCACAGCCTTTTGTCCGCGTAGTTTTACCGCACGGCCTTTACCATTGACAAAGTCGTAAAAAAGTCGTAAAAAAGTCATAAAACTCTATATGAAAAAATAAATTTTTAAAAACCTACTTCAAAAAAAACCAATTCCGTGATGCACTAAAAAGGATGAAATAATTGTTGGTAGTTCTCTGGATTTGGAAAGAAGAATCATTTTTGAAAAAATATTTTTGTAATTCTTTACAACATTAATCCAATCAGAATGGATCTAGAAAGAAGAATACCTTTTGAAGACAGTGCCAGGTTGACTTTCATTGCACTAATCTTGCTTCGAAAATTGTTTTCATTTCTTTGTAAACCTTACGCACTTAATACATCGCCCCGAAAGCAGGTGTTAGCACCGTCTTCAAAAGTGATTCTTCTTTCCAAATCCATTCTGATTGGATCAGTATTGTAAAGAACTATCAACAATTATTTCATCCTTTTTAGTTCATCACGGAATTGGTTTTTTTTTTTGAAGTAGGTTTTTAAAAATTTATTTTATTTCGTATTTTTTAGTCCGTTCATTTTTTTTTCGGGGCCAATTTAAAAAAAATTATTTATTACGATCTATATATTAATACGCAAGCACTGTTTTTGTACAGCACTTTAACCGACTTCCACTAAACCGATTTTGCTCAAACTATTCATTTATCCCATTTCTGTCACTCAGAAATGAGTGTTGTATTTCCCAATAGAAAATGATAAAATGGCAACAACAATATAAGGTAGAAATTACGGTTAGCATATAAACAGGCGAATATAAAAATTTATTATTAAGGTTTGTGAATCGACTAAATTTCATGAGCCTAGATTGCTTAGCGAAAGTTTGCCGTACCTCCTTTTCACTTCGCTTTAAACAAATCAAATTTGCATTTCAAAATTTTGTTTGTTTTTTTTTTGTTTCAACAAATTAGATTAGAAATAAATGTATATAGATCGGAATACGACAAGAAAAGTGACACATCAGGAGAGCTGAAAACAAAATTTAATGCCAACAGTCACCTGGCGGCAATAATTCAATACAGCAAATTTTTGAGTTGTGCCACTTTTCTTGCCGTAGTGCGATATACATATGTCAGCGTCATTCTGCTTATGTTGAAAAGGTTTTTCTTTCTGCGGAGACCGTCTCGGCAAATTTTAATTAAAAAAAATAACAAAGTGAAAATGATTGTCAAAATATATCACGTTAAGCGACGGTGTTACAGGACGGATTGAGAGAAGAGTAGGGAGAGGGGGTCGAATTTCGACCAATGGGCGATACTAGTAAGTATAACACGCCGTCGTCGAAAGGATCGAGGCAGTAGCTAAATAGTTCTTGCAATAATGTATTTGCGTACTTTCGGAGTTATTTAATAAAAAAAAACTCATTTAGTATGAAACAAAATTCCCCGAATGAAATTAAAAAACAAAATTTAATCAAATTTATTGTGAGAATATAAAGTCGATTGAAAACAAATGCAACAGGAGAATCGAACTCGGAATCCTTGGATGAGAGGCAAGTATTTACTCCCTGTGCTACGAGAGAATGTTGCTATATACTGGCTGAATATGTACACAAGACATATCGGAAATTCGGCAATAATTCTCCAATTCAAAGGAAGGAATTCTCTTACAGTTTGCATGTGCATGAGTAAGCATGAAATTTCTCACCGAAGAGTTTTAAGTTACCGATGTGCAGCTAGAGGCCTGTTGAGTCGCTTCGTTTCCAGGAACGTTCTTCACATACTTGGTTTATGAGGGGAGAAGTGGGTGGTACCTCTCATCATGCCCACTTCCCCCTTAATCCACAAAGTTCGTGAGGCACGCTTCTGGGAGCGAATCGTCTAAACAGAACCATAAAAGTTTCCACGGAAGCCTGAAACTCTCTACTTTTTCCACCTCCGCACGCCTCTCTTCCCCAAAAAATCTGTTCCTTCTGCTCCGCGTATATTTAGGCCCATTTGTGCAGTAGTTAATCTGCTAACAAATAGTGCACGCATGCGTGAGTGAAAAAAAATAACGTTATAATTTTTTCAAGTTGGTGAAAAAGTGAAATTCTAAAAATTCATTTTTTTGGGGGGGAATTTAAAAAAATAAATCATAAATTGGGTTAAATAGGTCTCCAATTCAAAAGATAATACTCTTACAGTGTACATGAGTATGCATGGAATTTATCACCGAAGAGTATGTAATAATTCTTTACAAGATTAATCCAATCAGAATGAATTTAGAAGAGAAAAAAAGAAAAAAAGTCGAACTGTCCGATCCGGGGTTTGAACCCGCGATAATTAGTTCGATAGACTTTTACGTAAACGCTACGCCAAGTCCCTCTTAAGTATTTGGTGACAATAAAGAATTTTGTGATACCATTGAAATAATTTTATCTGTTCAAGGTGTACTAATTTTACCAGTTTTTTAAGCCTACCCTCGAACTCCTTTTTCAGAATTTAAAAAAAATTGCATGGGACCACCGTGGGAAACTACCCTCTCAAGCAAAAAAAGCAAAAAAGTTATTGCGTTACAAAGTTATGCGTGAACAGGACCAAAAAAAAAAACATACCTACGCGTCGAATTGATAACCTCCTCTTTTTTGAAGTCGGTTAAAAAAGGCAAAAGCGCGTACGACCCAAGTCCGCGTAGTGTGGTCCCACCATTAAGAAAAAATGGCTAAATGAAGTGATTGGCTGCTTTAAATTTAACAATAAGACTGGTAACCGAAACACATTCCCTCATGCCAACGACTATTGATTTCCTTTTTTTTGGATTGGCGTATGTGATAATTTCGTTGTGTATTGGATGAAGCCGATGATTGAAGTTATCCAAATATTCATACAACGTGACTTCGAAATAATCGAGTATAGTCCAATCAATCTACAATAACTCCTTGTAAATTTAGCGTTAATTGCCAACAGGAAACAAAAAATACAGTTATATAGGAAAAAAAATCTAAAAAAGGAAGCGTTTTTTTTGAATTTGGAATGGCGAACCTAACCAAAAAAATTCCAGAAAGTGAAAAAAACGCTTTTTTGTGAATAACAAAAAAACTTGAGCTCGGATCGAAAAAAATCAAATTATAAAGTTGTATGTACTCAAATTATCTTTCGATTGATATATATAAAGTTATAGGTTAGAGCAGAAAACATAGAGATAAAAGCAAAAATCTGTTAAAATTAACGTTTTTTTAATTTGTTAATAACTTTTGTTTAACGCAACTTAGATATTTGTTATTCGGCAAAATTATTGCTTCTTGCTAGCTGAAAAAACGGTTTTATTTTTGTTGTGAAATATTGAACACTTTCCTTGATATTTCACTTTTTTTTAAAATAGGCGTTCTTCTAAAAACGCTCCTCTTGGTCTGCGGATTCTACTAGAGTACCGTTCTAGAGCTTAAAATTTTCTTCAAAACTTGTACTATCACGTACAAGTAACAAAAAGTCTATTTAAAGGTTTTCCAGTGCTTAAAATGGCCGCCAAAAACATAGTAATAATGAAAAAACAGACTCAAAAAGTTAGTTTTTACAATCGAACGTCCAAGCTTTCCAATTTTGCAAAAAAAATAATACTACGTATTTTTTGGAGAAAAAGGTGGTTTTAGATGAAATTTTAGTTAAAAAAACAGAAATTTTGATTTTGATGACTCATTGCTCTGGAAGTTGATAGGGTAGAACCTTTCACAGTTTTAGATAGGTGGGAGTATTCTGCGTACACTGATACCTTATTCATGAAAAAAGCTCACAGGGTTACAAAAATACAGGGTGATATGTAAACCTCTACCAAAAAAAACTTCAAAACGCCCTACCTGCTAAACCGTTACGATTTACCGCCCCCCTTCCATACGATTTTTTGTTCGTCTATCCAAAACCTAACCACAGCCGGCCGCTTTGTAAACTTAGCGGTATACACCCTGTATATTGGGAAAAAACTACTTTTGAATCTACGTTTTTCGACACTTAAAGTGGTTCAATATTAGCCCTACGTAAAAAATAATAGTAACAAAAATTATAGATAATCGTGTGTTCTATAAGTCTTGCGAAGGATTTTTTCATATAGAATAAACCATTAACGAAATATAGTGCAAAGAAAGTAATATATGAAGTTTGAAGCACTATTTCTCCCTAGAAATTGACTTTACACAAAAAAGTTCTAAACAAGAAAGTTAAATCACTTATTTATCTACAAAAAAGATAATATGCATTTTTGTCGTAAAACGTATAGTTTTTGAGATATAGAATTAAACGTGTTTTCCTTCACTGTAAGTTTAGCAAGAGGGTGAGGATGGCCCCATTTTGAATTTAAGCTTATAAAAATATATAAAATCATTTGGTAAGAAAAAATCGCGTGCGGTATTTTTCGCATTACGAAGGCCTATTTTCGGCCTATTTATTGGACTACAAGCAGCTGGAATATTTACGTAGGAAGACCTAAATATATTAATAATTACGACATACTCCAGGGGAGGATTTAAGAAACCAAATCCTCTCCATTAGGGACAAAATACACGAGTACGCATGAAGTAGACGCAAAAAGCTGTATCGATCAAAGAGTGAATCCTGGAGGACGAACTCTGATTTTCCTCCACCTGCTTTGCCCAAAAAATTATGTTTGCGTCTGCTTTGTGCTTCCGCGTGTATTTTGGGGCTAATAGCGTCGTGAGTAATACGCGGTATTTGTTTCTTTCGAGGCAACTTTTCTTTAATTTAATTTCGAAATACTTTATATTATATTCGCGGAAGGACTAAAAAGTTTTTGGAGTAAATAACTGTACCTGGAAAGAAGCGAGCTTCATGTAATGCTGTGAATGTGTATGCCCTTGTTTGTTCGAGAGAGTCATATTTTTATAGACTCAGGCTGGTTGTCTTTTTTCTGGAAAACTATATATTTTTGAAATCATTTTCAAAAGAACTTAGAAGAATATGTTGAGACTAAATAAAGTTTGGTATTAGGAATCTTAATGCCCTACGAGGTCTTCTAAAACTTCTAATAACTATAGTTAGCATATATGCACAGCTTCCTCATAATAAATTCCACTTTAACTTACTATAAGTAAAATTAGAAGAAGAGAAAACTCCAAAAAAAAATATAACAAAACTAAATCAAGAAACACTCAAACTACTGATTATTATATTGTTAGACATTCAGTTTCGTCGCACGTACAACAAGAATGTTATGAAGTTAATCTCAAATTTAATCAACATCAACTATAGCCACACACCACCAGAGAGAATCTCGTTTCGTTGAACGTTTGTTTGTAGAAAGTCTGGACTTAAGTAAATCGCATTAAATCACGCATCCACCCACTTCTTGTCCATCGTCTCAATTCCTTCAACAATTCCTTTTCCGAGATAAAGTAATAAAATCTGCGGTAATTTATTACAACAGTGCCACCGAGCAATGACCAGGCGAAAAAAAACGAAGCTAGAGGATATTGGATAGACATTGAGAATTAAGAGGATGTCAGCTAGCAAGATCCGCAGGAAAAATTGGACACAAGCCATGTCCTGGAGGAGATGGAAAAATTTTGCGGGAGGAGAAGGACATGGATGGGTATTTTCTACATGTGGAAGAATATATCTAAAAATAATTTCAACTCACGATAAATGTCAGTCAAGTACTCTCCCTCTACTGCATGTTCCTAATTATGGGTATATGGTTGGCATAAGGATTATGTTTTTTTTATGTAGCAATAAAAATGTTTGAGTTATAAAAAAAAAATTGGTGAAGCTATAAAAGGACAAAATTTGAATAAAAATGAAAATACCCCAGCACATTGCGCCCATTAAAGGAGTCCTCGATGGAAAACTCTACCTGGGACCAGGAGTGACCAGAAAACGATGACCACAAGCCAGGTGGACTCCCCACTTAATAACCAAGAACGTAACAAAAATGACATAAATCACCCATTTTCCCAGTTGCCGTAAGTCAAAATTGACCATTTAAGGATTACCATAACTGGAATTAGGTTTGTAGTGTGTGCGTCCTCAATGCCATGAGGCACAAAGAGGCAGCAGCATATGCTGTGGTTAATCATGTCTTGGGATCGATAACTGAATTAATTATGTTCGCGTGAATTCCACTAAGAGGACCCCTGCCGTGCGCCTTATCATGTGCTTTAGTAAATACACGCCCCGTATGCTCTGGCCCCCGGCACGATTATATTATTAATGAAATTTTAGTGTAATACCAAAAAGCAATTATTAGAGAACAACAACATATCCACACCGACACCTACCAGTCTCTCTCTCTCTCGCCCAGAGGTCACATTCCTACATATGTCGCATTTTGTAGTAGTTAGCATCCGGTTAATTAGATATAAGATAGCACCAAGGCATGCCATTCTACGATACTGTTAGCTAGCACTGTGCCTGGGCTGTGGTACGTGCCTGGATCCGGGGGGATCATGAATCATTGGTGATGCTTCATTTTTCAGGAAGCCACTGTTCCAAATTAAGTAATTTTTCATGAATAGTAAATTTTGCTCTTTGTTATTGCTGCCTGCCATTCATTAATGAGAAACGAAATGGAAATTATTAATTCTTTTAAGTGATGACCTGGTTTTTTCTGGTAATCTCGATGGATTTGAGGCGATAACAGATCTCATTTATTACACAAATGTCGTATGTTATTATGACAGTTGTTTTGAGAGTTTTGAGGCCAACCCATAACGTCAATGTACATTAAAAAACAATTTCAGTCATCAGCCTCGTCAGGTTAGCAGTTAAGGGGCTCAACTACCATCGCAGGGGTTTGGGGGTCGATTCCACGCAGTGGCATTGTTCGCCTTTCCACTTCTCTCACCTTGATGACCTTTTTTCTTAATTGCCTTTCATTGTTTTCTCTTTTAACAGAAATGTGAGTCTGGGCAAATCCAGTCCGATGTGCGAGCATGTCCTGTCGCCACACATTGCCTAGCGTGCACCTCTTCCTGAAAAACAGTAATTGGAAACATTCTACGTCTTCGATCTATCCGTGTACCATACGAGTGTAACCCAGAACCGGATTAACCCCAAGGCAATGAGGCATTGCCTCGGGGCCCCCACCAAATGGAGGCCCCCACCACATTGTCTTGAAATTTTTTTTTGAGAATTACGAAAAACAAATCATATTTACGACTCAAGTCAGAAAACAAAATTCCGAAAGAAATTATCTTTCGAAATTTCTAATTGCAAATCAAATTCCCGGACCTCAGCCTAACACCACTGGCGTACACACGGTTCAAAAATCACGTATTTCTCATTTATTTATAGCTCTCGACAAACGCTGATTTTTGTAGGAAATTTTCCGTCCTTTCAGAAGAAATTACGCAAAAAACAATTGGACGCATGTTTGGCCAAAATGACAGCGTTCCTACCATTTTTGACCATTTTTCGAATATCACAAAATGTCTTATTTTTCTCCAAAAATCATGGTCTCGTGGTGTGCGCAAGACTTTAGACTTTGATTTGGGGCATTTTTACCATTTTTTTAACGAAAATTGGAGATTTAGGGCACTTTTACCGTTTTTTTGCCGATTTTTGGAGAAAAATAAGACATTTTGTGATATTCGAAAAATGGTCAAAAATAACGCTGTCATTTTCGCATTTTTGAGAGAACCACTCTGAAAACTTGGTGGCGCGTTGTTTTTGAGTCAGAAAATCGATTGATGAAAAAAAAATTTAAAAATACCGTTTCCGTTTTTTTTCAAATTTTGGCCAAAAAAGGCCAAAAAGTTGGCCAAAAATGCGTCCAATTGTTTTTTGTAATTTCATCTGAAAGGACGGACAATATCCTACAAAAATCTATATGGCCATCCCAAAAGTCAGCGTTTGTCGAGAGCTATAAATAAGTGAGAAATACGTGATTTTTGAAAAATCGCTTTTTTTTTCAATATTGAATCAGTTGTAACTCCGAAACGGCGCACCCAATCGCGCTAAAAAAATTTTTGGTATATCGCATCGAGTTCCCGTACATATTCCCAAAGTTTGAGCGATATTTTTTTTTGCTATCCCGTTCGAAAAAGAATCCACCATATGTAATATGTCTGCAATAAATATTATTAATATATTGTATTTTTGTTGTTTTTATATATATATTTTTTTAATTGTTGTATAATAATAATTATTATCACATATATTTTTAATGTTTTAATTATTAATATTATTGTTATCGTTATTATTATTAATATAGTAATGTGGCGCCCCAAAAAATTCTGTCATACCAAAGAGGAGCCCCTGTGCACGCCACTGCCTAACATCCGACCCCTACGATATCGACCATGGCCAGTTTTACACGGGTCAACGACCAACCAACAAAAATCTGCTGAAAACGAGCGAGTGAGAGAGGACGATGCAAAATCAGCAGAACACCATCGTCCTTTCTCTCACCCTTTTCTCCACAAACGACGTGCCTTGCGTAATATATCAACATGTCTGTTCGCTGCTCCATTTCATATATACATAAGACACATTTCCAAATGTGGAAGTGTCATTGCGAATTTATTTGATAATAATGACTAGAGGAAAAACCATAAAAGAAGAAAACGAGCTTTCCATTCGCTCTGGTTGTTTGAGTGAAAAAGCTGCGCTTTCAAACAACCAACTTCTTCTATGGTTTTACTCTACCAATTGTACCGATGACAGGTCATTCTCAAAACTCAAATTGAGCAAAAAAAGGCTAAAGTCCTCTATGCGCCAATATCGGCTTAATTATTTAACAAATATGAGCAATGATCATCAATAGTGATATTTTACGAGAGTTAGATGTATCGGATATTTACTCCGAGCAAATTAACGAAAAAAACGCACGAAAGGAGACAAAATTCCAAAATGGCTGAAAATTGGTCCAAGGGATTTTTTAAGAAAACAATTTCGGAATCACAAAAAATAACATGGCCGCCGGAGATATCACTTCTTGGCAAAAAAAATCACTCAAAAACTGGTTTTTTCGAAAAAGAATTTTGATCAGTCAATGTGAACCGTTATTGGCTACAAAAAAGCCCTCTGGTCATTTTTTCGAAAACCTTGGCCTTTCCGAATAAATCAAGGTATTTCCGAAAAGTGATTTTTGGAAACTTTGACCTTGAATAACTTCGAAAGGGCTAGGTTTTCGGAAAAAATACAAGAGGGCTTTATTGTAGGCAATAACGTTTCGTATTGGCCGATAAAAATTTTTTTTTCGAAAAAACCAGTTTTTGAGTGATTTTTTTGCCAAAAAGTTATATCTCCGAAATTGTTTTCTTAAAAAGTCCCAAGGAAGCTGTGGACCAATTTAAGCATAAGTGCCTGTTTACACGTGTGCCTCAATTTTAAGACGACTCACGTTACCTTTTTCTGACAGCTGTCTGTTTCAATTTCATTTTGTATCATTTTTGTGTTCCATTTTATTTTCGTTTCAGCCGCAGTGATGAGCAGACGTGTTTTTTATTGGGGAGGACAATGTTTTGGCATACATATGTTCTCTAGGGCGTTTGTCGAGAGCTATAAATAAGTGAGAAATACGTGATTTTTGAAAAATCGCTTTTTTTCAATATTGAATCAGTTGTAACTCCGAAACGGCGCACCCAATCGCGCTAAAAAAATTTTTTGGTATATCGCATCGAGTTCCCGTACATATTCCCAAAGTTTGAGCGATATTTTTTTTTGCTATCCCGTTCGAAAAAGAATCCACCATATGTAATATGTCTGCAATAAATATTATTAATATATTGTATTTTTGTTGTTTTTATATATATATTTTTTTAATTGTTGTATAATAATAATTATTATCACATATATTTTTAATGTTTTAATTATTAATATTATTGTTATCGTTATTATTATTAATATAGTAATGTGGCGCCCCAAAAAATTCTGTCATACCAAAGAGGAGCCCCTGTGCACGCCACTGCCTAACATCCGACCCCTACGATATCGACCATGGCCAGTTTTACACGGGTCAACGACCAACCAACAAAAATCTGCTGAAAACGAGCGAGTGAGAGAGGACGATGCAAAATCAGCAGAACACCATCGTCCTTTCTCTCACCCTTTTCTCCACAAACGACGTGCCTTGCGTAATATATCAACATGTCTGTTCGCTGCTCCATTTCATATATACATAAGACGCATTTCCAAATGTGGAAGTGTCATTGCGAATTTATTTGATAATAATGACTAGAGGAAAAACCATAAAAGAAGAAAACGAGCTTTCCATTCGCTCTGGTTGTTTGAGTGAAAAAGCTGCGCTTTCAAACAACCAACTTCTTCTATGGTTTTACTCTACCAATTGTACCGATGACAGGTCATTCTCAAAACTCAAATTGAGCAAAAAAAGGCTAAAGTCCTCTATGCGCCAATATCGGCTTAATTATTTAACAAATATGAGCAATGATCATCAATAGTGATATTTTACGAGAGTTAGATGTATCGGATATTTACTCCGAGCAAATTAACGAAAAAAACGCACGAAAGGAGACAAAATTCCAAAATGGCTGAAAATTGGTCCAAGGGATTTTTTAAGAAAACAATTTCGGAATCACAAAAAATAACATGGCCGCCGGAGATATCACTTCTTGGCAAAAAAAATCACTCAAAAACTGGTTTTTTCGAAAAAGAATTTTGATCAGTCAATGTGAACCGTTATTGGCTACAAAAAAGCCCTCTGGTCATTTTTTCGAAAACCTTGGCCTTTCCGAATAAATCAAGGTATTTCCGAAAAGTGATTTTTGGAAACTTTGACCTTGAATAACTTCGAAAGGGTTAGGTTTTCGGAAAAAATACAAGAGGGCTTTATTGTAGGCAATAACGTTTCGTATTGGCCGATAAAATTTTTTTTTCGAAAAAACCAGTTTTTGAGTGATTTTTTTGCCAAAAAGTTATATCTCCGAAATTGTTTTCTTAAAAAGTCCCAAGGAAGCTGTGGACCAATTTAAGCATAAGTGCCTGTTTACACGTGTGCCTCAATTTTAAGACGACTCACGTTACCTTTTTCTGACAGCTGTCTGTTTCAATTTCATTTTGTATCATTTTTGTGTTCCATTTTATTTTCGTTTCAGCCGCAGTGATGAGCAGACGTGTTTTTTATTGGGGAGGACAATGTTTTGGCATACATATGTTCTCTAGGGTGGGCCAAAAATATAGGATAAAAAAAATAAAATATAAAATAAAAGCACTACACTAAAAAAACTATTTTTGCACAATTACAAAAAACACTCTCGTAGTCAGTCGGAATAAGTCAGAGATCGAAAAAAGAAATTTGTATAGTCTAATATTGTTTTTTTTGTTTTTCTGTCGGGAAAATTTAAAACATTTATTATAAAAATATAAACTAAAACAATTTTATTTGATTTAAAATTGTTTTAACAATAATGAGGCACCATTAAATCTCATTTGCCAGGGTTCTCCTTGAACGAGCATTTGTTTTTACTTACAATTTTTCGAATATCACTTAAAAAGAAGTATTGCTTTTTTTGGCCCACCCTAGTTCTCGTTCCGTTTGTTCCACCTATCTTAAAAGCGACTGGACTCAAAGCGAACCGTCTAAACAAAATTTCGCTTTGGGGCGCCTCAAAAAGAGAGACAAAGCGAACCGTCTAAACAGGCACCAAGACTCTTTTCTCTTGGGTCGTGGGTCGAGCCACACGTTTCAGTTATCTGCCTAAACCCAACTGTAGCTCTCTTTTACCTCGTTAGCCGAGCCAGATACTGTAACCACTTCTCTGTCTTAGTATCAGGAGTTAAGCCAGACTTAGTTATATTCCCATACCCTTCGCTACATCAACACTGGTTTCGTCCTTCCCAGAATCACACTCTCTGTGTCGTGACCTAACTCTTTTATTTCTTTCCTGTTTGTTGCTGATTTTGTTTATAATTTTCATATTTGTGCGTGTAACGGTCGACAGGTAAGATGATCACCGCTTCAGGCTACCAATTTTTTTTGAAGTCTTAATCCAAACCTCCGATTTTTCAAACTAAAACCTATTTTTTTTTTGTAAAATTTGTGGGCCTTTTGCGACCTTTACACGTCTGCTCCTCTATTCTCGCACTGAAACCCAAATTTCACGGGACAACTTTACAAAGAAATGGTCTACTGATGGCCTTGTTATATGTCTAACAGAACGTCCCAATCACAGTACTCATGGCTTTTGTGAGTCTGGTGTGCTTGTAATAGATATATCCAAAGATATATATGACACCCTCGCTGTTGACTTAACTGTAGAACCGCGATTGAGAGTTTCCAATCTAGGGTGCGATCGTGGTAGTATCAGATGGCGTTGAAACTGAACCCTACACCACCTTTGCCGATGTTCTCCAAGACTATATTCTATCAAATCCCCCCGAACCTAGGTGGGACAAGTGGAAAGACAAAGGACTATGTCACGGAGTGGAATCGTACCATGAACCTCTGGGAACCTCCTACCGAGGCCGAATTGCGTCATTACACGGACTTTCCAATAGAACTAGTCGCGGTCTTCGCTTTCTGTACGGCTCTAGTTCACATAGATGCTTCTGTCACGATCTTTTTGATGTCTATAATGTCATGTTCCTTCTATTCTGAGCTCTCTGCATTTCTCTTCGTGTGGTATTTCATAAATCGCACTCCGGCTTCGCGAAGTCCTTTGAAGTGCGGCGGAGGCAAGCGGTATGAAATCCCAGTTAATCCGTGGACTCGTTAGTACTATACGTATGTATGTCAGAACTCACTGAATTTAAGAAAAATGCGTTTTCTTCAGATAACCTTGAGTTGGCTCCCACGAAATTGGCAGAGTACGGAAACGCACACGCTCGTGTTCGATAAATTATGTGTGCGCCAAAACGCACATACTCATGAGCTGTGTGCGATTTACTTATTCTTATTATTCACGCACGTGAGCTGTGAGTAATTGAATAATTTCGTGTGCGCACATGAGTCGAAAAATGAGTTTTGTGTCGTTCGTATGCGCACATGACTATTTCCAGTTACTCAGGTGCGCACACGAACGACTCAAAACTAATTTTCCGACTCATGTGCGCACACGAAATTATTCAATTACTCACAGCTCACGTGTGTGAGTAATTGGCCATTCTCCTTATTGCTCACGCACGTGAGGTGTATGCAATTGAATTTTTTCGTGTGCGCACATGAGTCGAAAAATGAGTTTTGAGTCGTTCGTTTCCGAACTCTGAAAGTGTGTACCACAGTCACGGTATAGGTCTCGTCATAGTCCTCTTCTTCTAGTGAACCTTGCAAAGCAAAGAGCTATGTATAATTTACTCGTCTGGATCCTGTCTCTTCCTGTGCGTAATTTTACTTCGACTGGTTCGAGTCTACAACAGTAGTTGAGAACGGTCTGCTTCATTTTACAGCCAGACTAGAATATTTGGGGCTGCAGCTAGGGCCTAATTTGTCTCTTGTGAACCCATATGCACTGCCCTATAAGAATCACAAAGGACGTTTAACGCCTTGCCTGATTCGTGCATCATTTGGAATGGCACGTGTAGCCCCGTGAGGAAAATGATTGCTACCAAATCCCGAGTGGAAAAAAGAGGCCGAAAAATTAGAAAATTTCGTCGTTCGTTGATGTGTGAGTAATAATGGTGACGGTGTCGAAAACCTTTTATTTTCGTTCCTTTAGAGTGTCGTTTTACCAAGCGGTCCCCCAACTAAGTACTAACCATGTCCAAGGCTGCTTGACCTACGTAATCGAACGACAACCCGCTTATTGAGGATGCTAAATGACACTCTTCACGGTCACCAGCATTTGTATGAGTAAAAGTAAGCTTAAAGGCTGTTTAGACGGTTCGCTTCTAGGAACGTTCCTCACGAACTTTGTGGATGAAGGGGGAAGTGGGGATGATGATAGGTAAATGCTCATTTACATGTTGAGAATAAAAATAGGCCGGTAACTTTCGTTTTGAACCAAACACAGTGACGCTGCTCGCTTGTGGTGACTTGAGACTCTCACTGCGCATGGAAACGGCGATTTTGAAATTCCCTTCTTTTATGGTGTGGCCTATACATAAAATTTGGTTAATGTGGTAAAAGCTGAAAAAGGGAAAGTTACGAATTTCTAGAAAACGATTTGTGAATAATGTGTTTGAAACAATGACTCCGCTATATAACTCTGAAAAGCTTCTCTTCCGGAAACCTTTAAACGTGATTAGTGCGATATTATACCTAAACAACTGTCAATTTCTAGGTCATAACACTAAATAATATAGTTCAATTCCCCCCAAAACTGTAACCATTTCCACTTTGTTTAACAATTCTTGAATCAACAAAAAAATCTCAAATAATCTAAAAACATGAAATGCAAACAAAGCATTTTGACAAACGCGTTTCCATTTCAGGAAAAATGAAACTAGCTTTATCAAAGTGACCATGTTCCCGAGCGATATCCAAAATAGCAACAACAAATCGTATCCTTCTAGCGCCGAGCTCTAGTGTACGCGCTATCGAATGCCGCGGCAATGATCTAGATATGGCGCGGCAATGCTAAGAGCGTATAACTGGAAAACAAAGTGAAATAAAAAACTGCTGACTGTAGTTAATTATTTTCCCATTTCATGTTTAGCGAGCATATCCAGCGCCGCACCAGCCCCGGCGCTGCGTGATAAATATGCAGAATTTAATTTATAAAGTGTTACGAAGACAGGGTAGTGAAATTTAGTTGCAAAGGCACACGCCAAATCCCGGCCGGGCTTAATGCGAACGAGACACGATAATCGTGGAAATGAGTTGCGTATTATTCCTCAGCGTAATGCTGGCCTTCCCCAAAACCAGCAGCTGGGTCAGCTAAAAATACCTTTGATGTTGGCAAAATGAGACTCCGTCGGTGGATTCGTCCTTAATTTACAATGGGAATGGTGTGCGTATGTGTGTGTGTGGGTTCCGGGTAGGTATATAGCTGCCAAACACAACAAAAACTACGCTCCGACAAGTACAAACAAACTTAAAAATTCATTTCCCTGCTCCTGAAATCCAGGATGTCCCTTTTTGGCCCTGTACAAGCAGACCCAAATCCCTGGAATTGGCCCTCGTGTGTATAGCTTTGAATTCGGGCTCTCCGCAGGACATGCACTTGTGTTTGACAAAAGATTTAACGAAAGTCCACTCGAGACCTTGCAGCCAATTTAAACCGCAACAGCTTTATGGAGTGGATCCTGACGCTCCTGCCGCCGAGACGGATTCTGGTCTGCCCTGCATCCAGCAGCATCCCTCTAAAATCCGCTTAGCACACGTGTCGGTAGCGACTGTCCACAAAAGTTTGCGGCTGAAGGGTAGATAATACTCACCGCCAGCACTATACCAGTACCACCACTCACTAGCAGAGTGCGCTGCTGTATGAGCAGCAAAGATCCCAATCCCCACCAGGCACATTGCATCCTGTCGACTTAAACCGCATTAAATCAAAAAAAAAAATAAAACCGGCAAAGGGAAAGGACCCTATGAGCGCGCTAAATACACGCTTTTGTCATGCCGCATTAGGCCCTCGGGGATAAGGGCGGGCCTAATGAATGAACACTTTAATTCGCAACCCTTTTTGTTCGCCTGACAATTATTGTCAATATTGAAAGGGTTGACTTGGTTACAATTTGTTGGGTGTAGGCTTTGTGGACCCCCCCTCGCCCCGACCGTTGTTGAGTTCCAAGATCCTCTTGTTGATCCCTGGGACTTTGTTGCGGTCCATCGTAGTTTTGTCAAAGATTTATTGTCGCTGTGGATTCGATGCCTCTGGCGGAGGACATGTCAGGATTTTTGAGTTATATGAGAGAATCACTTTTGGGAAATGCACACATAGACACACTGGGCATAATTTTCGGGGGTTTTAAAACGATTGAGGAAAAGGGGTAACTTTAAAATGGACCAAAATTAATTGAGGGTTTTACATTAGTTTTTTTTAGCAATTAGTAAGTTCCTTTTTTGTAGAATATTAATTATGTTGGAGCGGAGTTCTTTTGTGACGCAATGAATACAACAACAAAAATAGTTTTTGAAGAACTAATTTTAAGAAAATTCAGTTATATTTAGATTTTTATAATATACATTTACAGTAGCCTACGCATTTGGCCGGCCTCGGTAGCCTCAGGGTTAAGGTGCCTGACTACCATTCTAGAGATCCGTGGTGCGAATCCACTCAATGGCATAGTCCTTCGCCTTTTCAACTAGTTTATCTAGGCTGGCGTCTCCAAACTTTGGCTAGACAAGGTGCAAAACTGTGCCATCAAACTCATTGGTGATGACACCTTTTGCTCTCCTAGAAACTCATTGAGGAGCCACCGTAGAATTTTAACAATAGAGTGTGTAAATGACCGCCTTCCTGTCTGCATGTCGATTAAGGGTAAACTAAGTTTTATACCAGTGAAAAATTTTGTAAAGAAAAACATACCTAATGTAAAGCTACTGTCAAAAATATAATGTATAAGGCACAGCAACACTAAATAACATATTAGTAGGGAGTGTTCATTCATAACAATTTTGTAATTTAATAATTTGTTAATAGATGGCCGCCGCAAAATTTAATAAAAAAATGCTATTATTTTCTGCAATTTAATAATTGAATAGTTTATTTAAAGCAAAAATTTTCTAGCGGAACATCATTGATTGTTTATTATTGAAACAATCCTTTTCTTTATTTAATTAATATACCTATCTTTTTTTTTCTTTAATTTATAAATCATATTCTTGGATTACGAGGAACAGATGTCGCCACTAGTAGTCATTCCATAACAAGTGATGGAATGAATATTCAACACGGGTGTGGAATGCTGCTAATTCCGTAAGTAAAAGTAATATCAGAATGGCTGTATTCTAACAGAGGCGTAGAAAAAAATATTCTGGGGTTTGCAGTGTAGAGCTTGCTATTTGATATTGCATTCTATGACAGAACCGTAAGCAATGCAAAGAGGCCTTACCAGTCAACCAGTCCTTGATGCAGTAGTACCTGAGTAAGGAACCGGTTACAGAACAATGTGCTGGCATTGAGATAGTTCACCCTTCCCTATTCCTAACTCCTTCAGCGAAAATAATACTGCCTTGGTTTTTTATTGTATCGGCAGTGGCTTCTAGCTTTAATCGGGAAAAATTAGGAATTGCAGAAGTATGCAAGACCCTAAAAATGGCACAATTCCAACTCCATTCAAAAACGTACTATAAAAGACGCTTTTTAACTTCTATGATCGTTTGTGAACTAGTTGTGTTGCTATATGCTCTATACACCGAAAAAAAGACTTAGTTGAATTAAATAAACAAATTTATTTGAAAAAAAAATTATTTAATTTGAATAAAAATTTATTTAATTTAAAAAATAGTTTATTACTCTCAAACAAAAGGGTTTAGATGAATTTACTAAATTTATTTATTTAAATGTCTATTATTTAAATTAACAAAAATTTAGTCAAATCAATTAATAAATACTTGAATCAAATAAAGAATATTCTTCTCAATCTGCGCACGCCAACATGCGCAGTGTGACGGCGCACCAGTCGGTTTTCTAGTGCGACAAAGAGAAGTTCGCTTATGCAAGTCCGCGAATCGTTCGTTTGTTGATCTCGGGAGAAAAATCGTTGTTCGTGTACAGTGTGCCTCGAGGAAGACGTTCCCATTGTTTATTAACGCGCATACGGTGTGTATGTACGCACAAATATATGTATTGTTGAATTGAAAAAAGAAAATATTTGAAACGACTAATTTTTTTATTAAAATCAAAAAAAATTCTGATTCAAATTAAATAAATTTTTAGTTGAAATCAAATAAATTTTTTTAAATAAAAATTTTTAGTAGTCTATATTAATAAAAAAAAGTTTCTGTATGTATGTACGTATGTATGTATGTATGTGTGCGCTATAGCGGACGCACCAGTCATCGCAGAGCTTCGAAATTTTGCACGAAGGTCCGTGGGGGTCTCCCATGAAACACCTCGAAGCCCGATTTTCGAAATTTAAAATGGCCGCTGAAAAATTACCGAAATTCAAAATGGCCACCCAAATGTGAATTCGCAAATTGTGTTCCGATTTCAATGAAATTGGGTATCTAGGTGTTTTTAAGATCGCTAATGGCGAATTTGTGATCAAAATTTATAAATTCAAAATGGCCGCGGCAATATGGCCGACGAATTTTTCAATTGTCTTCCGATTCCAATAAAAATCAGTATCTAGGGTTTTTTGAGGTAGTAAATAACGAATGTTTTATCAGAACTTATAAATTCAAATTGGCCGCCGAAATATGACCGAAATTCAAAATGCCCACCCAAATTTGCCAATTGTGTTCCGATTTCCATGAAAATCGGTATCTAGGGGATTTTAAGGTAGCAAATAACGAATTTATGACCAGAACTTATAAATTCAAAATGGCCGCGGACGAAATATTTCAATTGTATTACGATTCCAATGAAAGTGAATATGATCGAGTGTACCTATAAAATCCTCGACTAATTAAAGGTAAATCGCCAAAAATTACAAAGAAAAAGGAAGGACCCTGCCATATACTGCCATCACGACGTTAAACGATGCCATATAACGGGGCGGAAGCTGTGTTCGGAACGAACACTAAGCAAGAAGAGGGCAGTGTAACGGCTAACCGAAAAGAGAAAAACAAAATTATAAACCATCTACCACGCAGGTTGAATTTTAAATAGGATTTAACATGGGTTTTCATTTTTTTAGGTTCAACCAAGCGTTGGGCACTTGATTTCCATCGGTTCACGGTAAAACTTGGTATCCTTAGGTTTTCGATACCGCTAAATATCATATCAAAAACCGGTTTTGACTAATGAGAGCTGTCAAAAAAGCTGTCAATAGAAATTAACCATATAAAAGGTATCTAAAATCATTTTTCCAGGTTTTTTTATTTCTTTCACGTTTTTCCTGCCGCGGACAATGCACACATAAACTTTTTTTATTTAAGGGCGTTGCAACGCACGCGGGTTTTTTGCTAGTTTCTAATAAATTTTTAGTAAGCTCATATCTAAATGTCAAAATTTAGTTATTTCAAATATTTATTTTTTTGAATTAACTACTGTTTTTTTCTCGAGGGATGCATCGATATGAAGTAGACGATTTTTTTGTCTAGTAAGACGTGCAGAGCTGGAAAAGTGATCATGCGTCAAGGTATATTATATTGTGTTTGTGCCCGGGACCTGTGTACACGGAAACTCACATAAATAAAAAATGAATATTTTCTATAGACATGGAGAAAACGGCCCGTAAGCTGAATCACCAAAATTAGCAGCTCACAAACAACAACTTCGTGTAGCTCCGCCATAAAAACGCTGTGAGAATTCCAACGCCAATTATTTTTTTTTAAATGCAATATTTTACCAACCATTTATAAATTCACACAAAGGGGAAAAACAAAGAAGCTCGTGCCCCTGCCTGGAATCGGACCTAGAATCTATGGGATGGTAGCTGCTCTTAACCTTATTATGAAATCGAAAAAAAATAGTCACTTCATTGCTGAAAGATTATTTTCGTATTAGCGTTTATTTTTCACTTTGATCGGAAATCCCACGCATTTTCAGAAATCATTCGGAAAAGCTTTTTTCGCACAGATGCATGCATCCGAAGGTTTGAAATAGAAGTTATTTTCATTCATCCATGATATGGTAGAAAAAGTGAAAACAATCAATGAAAACTATCTTGAGTATTGATTGCCACCTGAATTCTTTACGAACTAGCGAAAGATAATTTAAACACAAGCTTTTTCTTCTTTAACGGCTCTACAACTGGGATTTCAAGAAATTAAAAAAACACTGTATATAAATATGTATACTACAAAATGAATCTCTAATATAATCTATCACCCATTGTATTACTGTAATCTCAACAGAAAATAGATTAGCACAGGTCATTGCTCTATGCTCATTACTGCTCGTAATTAAAATGAAAAACGCTTTCAGTTATCTAAAGGTGTAAAAGAAATTTGTTAACGATTTCCATGTAACCAGCCAGACATAAATAGAAAGAAGAGATAAGACTATGCAAATGAACATTTTCAGAGTAGAAATTTGTACAGAGAATACAAAGTCATTTACATATGAAACAGATAAAAAAAAATATTCCACCATAGATCCTTGTGGTACACGTTTGTGTGCCTTTGACAGTGAACTTGGATTAGCGTTGCGTTTCGGAAAGATTTAACTATTTATTTTTTTTTCAACTCTAGATGTGCTAATCTTTAGACTTTTGTCCTCTCTAGAGGACTAGTAGACTCTAGAACTCAAACTGGACAGTGCTATTGAGCTACGTCCAGATATCAAATGCCAACACAGCTGTCGATTAAATTGATTAGTGGGTCCCTTGACCTTGATCTTATTCGCCAAAATTAAAATTTGGTTCCCACGCCAAATCGACCTAGTACCTACTAACTGTGACTAGCAAAATACTCAAAATTGCTACTATCTATCCATTCGCAATAACTTTTGCACGCACGAAATTTTCACCAGGTTTTAATTTTGATTTAAGCTCGCAACAATAGATGTCATTTCCTTTTTGAAGGTTAAGTAAACTGTCAAGTGATGAAAGTGGGTTGAGAACGGACGGAGCCTTTATATGAGCTTTTTTACGGTGAAAATTCTAAAAAAACACACACGCAATCTGAATTTTTTAGAATGCAAAATGTTTAGAAAAACTACGGTTCTGTCAAAGGGTTATAAAAAAACAATAGATTATGAAGAAAACGCTATATCCACTAGGTGTGTATGTTGTATCAAGAAGCAAACGTTATAGCTCACATAAAAAGGCCATCCAAAATTCGACTAGCTTATAAGTGTAGTCTAAGCGGCTTGAACTTTTAGACTTTTCTTTCGTCTCACCCAATACGGCACTCCTTCGAAGTTGCTTCGCCTCAAGGCACCTCGGACGGACGGTAATTTCCGAAACCAATTTTGTACCCTAACCAAACCGAAACAATGAATGTGTTTGTCCATCCTTCATTACAGCCATTCTCCGAATAAGTCATCTCGACGTGAGTAGATCAAGTTGGGAAACTCCTGTAAATTCGCCATCAGGAAAATCATATCATCATTCGATGATAGATTAAAATGTAAAATCATTAACTCCACTGTTGCCAGCAAAAAATTCTAGTCCTTGGTAATCTCCATCCAGAAAACTTTCACTTCATCCACAATTGTTGCTTTCATTTGAGAAATCTAGAGACGGAGCTTCTAAATTTCGATACCTTCTATTAGTAAATGGTACGTTGACAGTTTTTGTTGGTTAATAGATCTCTTTCAAGCCCCGCTGAAGGAGAGCCAAAAAAATCTGGTCTTTCCCAACAGCCTTGAAGGGTCAAGTCCAATGGCCGACTCGAGGTGCCAATTGCCCGCCCATTCGATCTTACCCGCAGGGAAAATCCTGTTTTCCAGCCCTTGTTCTTATTATAGGGCCCGGGGTGGGGAAAAATTACCTCCGATTTACGTATCAATAAAAGACGTAGGGAGCAGTCCAAACGAAGCACGGTATAGATGTTTTCAAACTCCGTGACCTCGTTGCCAAATTTTATAAATTTTGTTCCATGGAGGCTATACAAGGAGAAAGAACTACGTGTTGTCAATTTTCGTTTGATTATTGGTGGCGCTGCAGTCAAATGTACCCCAAAAAACATGGCCGGTTGTATTTATCTGGTTCAAGGCAAAGTTCGTTTATTACTAATATATTTTACGTTTACCAGCTTACAGCTGTTTACCAGCTTCTAAATTCAATTTATATCAATGCGATTATTCGTAATTAATCAATTTTTGATGTTTCCAATGAATTTTTATTAATTTCATGTGGGGTACATCGGACAAAGGTGACATCTGTGGCCAAAAATGAACTAGAAGTTTAGTTTCTTCTACCCATCCATTTCCTGTCATTTTCCCCATAAGAGTTTTGTCTCCTTGTATATTCTCCATGTTTTGTTCTATGATTTCCCCTCTTTTCATTTAAAAAGGCAACAAACGCAGAAAAATCTCAACAAAATAATTTGGGAAGGGATGCGCGCATGCCGAATGAATAAAGTTAAGTTATCTTTATATGTATTGAGGAGAGCTTTTAAATACATGTAAAAACCCTGCTCAACCAAGTAAATCTATCCATCATAATAAGCATAATTTTATTATAATTATGCGAAATATTTCTCATCCCTAAATTTATAATAATTAAAAAAAAATGCTGAACAATTTCTTTTTAAATTCATGAGCATTTTTATACGCTTTATATTAGCTTCACCTGTATGTATGTGTGTATGTATGTATGTATGGATGTATGTTCTATGTAAACAAATCTTGCAACTTGATTTTGACCCACTTCTATATAACTGATCAACTTCAAATTTTGCACATATGCATAGTTCACGTGACAATGCAATCTGACCGTTTTGTAAGAAAATCAAGATGGCGGTTCCAAGATGGCGGTCGATTTTTGCTATTGTGTTCCCCGACCCCCCGACATGGGTATCAAATGAAACGGCATGACAGGTAGAATACAATTAGCTGTATGGCGTCATTCCAAATTCAAAATGGCGGCAAACAAAATGGCGGACTACCTTTTTCTTTACAACCCACTCGATATGGGTATCAAATGAAAGGGTGTGACAATTAGAATACTATTAACTGTGTGGCGTCATTCCAAATTCAAAATGGCGGCCAACACAAAATGGCGGATTATCTTTTTCTTCACAACCCACTCGGTATGAGTATCAAATAAAAGGATGTGATAATAGAATACTTTTCGCTGTGGGGCGTCTTTCCAAATTCAAAATGGCGGCCACCACAAAATGGCGGTTTACCTTTTTCTTTACAACCCACTCGGTATGGGTATCAAATGAAAGTGTATGACGAGTATAGTTTAGTAAGCTTTGTGATGTCGTTTTAAATCTAATATGGCGGTCACTACAAAATGGCCGAACACATACATGTAATAGACTAAAAAATAGAAAATAAAAAATATAGTTTAAAAAAACTAAAAAATACGCTTTTATTTTAAAATGAACTAAAAAGTAAAAAATAATTTTGAATGTAAAGTTTTTATTGCTCCAGCCAGTATAAGAAAACAACCTACCTTTCGAAATATAAAAAAGCGTGGGGCGCTAGCTAAAAGTTCCGGTGTTAATAAAATAAGAATATAGAGAGCCCCACGCTTTTTTACATTTCGAAAGGTAGGTTGTTTTCTTATACTGGCTGGAGCAATAAAAACTTTACATTCAAAATTATTTTTTACTTTTTAGTTCATTTTAAAATAAAAGCGTATTTTTTAGTTTTTTTAAACTATATTTTTTTATTCATAAATTGCGAACTCTCCGCAGCCGCAAGCCACGCACTCCCCCCCCCCCGCCGCTGGCAGAAGCGCGCATGCGACTGACGGAAAACGTCAACAATCCTAGTGTCAAAGTATTAAAAACCCAAACTGCGTATTTTTTAATAGAAATTGCTACAAATTATTTCGATAGCAAATATGTAAAATACAAAAACCTGAAAATTAAAAAATATATAACAAGGGACGCTTTTCATTCACAATTTGTAAAATTTTTAAATAATCATTAACCCGCTAGAAAAATATACCTCCCCAAGTCGAGTATGCCGTCGCGACTGATTAAATGACAGCAAGTGATTTGATAAGGAGGAGGAGGAGTCAATTCCCGCTCACTTTTTACAATATACAATGGTTCACAAAATTATAAGAAAAATAAAAATTTAATTTTAATTAGAAAAGTGTTTCCTTTTGAATAAATTATGTTTAAAATAGTTTCTTCGCATTTTTATTTTATTTACGGTTAAGTAATATTTATCTTTAATCTTCAAATTTCTACCAATTATTCAAATAGGAAAATATAAATTTCGTTTTTCGGTTGAGATTTTTTAAGCCACTGTGGTATATACAGAAGCTCTAATAAAAAAACAGAGTCGTCGTAATATTTGCCACAAGTTTGTCAGAAAGTATATGGGAATTGCTGACAATTTTTTGGGTGCGCCTTTGGTTTCCTTTTTGGAGCTTAATTTCTCAATTGAGAGGAAGAAAAATTATCTCCAGCTTTTAAACATTTTTAAGAGCTTTTTACCCCAACATGCGTCAAATGTCACGGCGTTTGAAAACATCTATACACTCACACTTTTTCTAGTCGAAAAGGAGCAAAACTGGGACATTAAAATGCCCATATTCCCGATTTCACTCACCTGAATTCTTTTCATTCACTCAAAAGTCGTTCACTTTGTAATCGGTATTCCCGTTTTCAGCTATTTTCAGGTGATGCGATGCAATGCGTTAGCTGTCATAATTTCGTGTTTCTGTATACAAAATTTGATGAGATTTTTCAATAGCTGTTTGTTCCAAAGCCTACCATATATTCATATTTCTCCTCCATTCACCCAAAATTTATGGGTGAATAGCGAGTGAAATGAATGTATGGAAAAGTGAATGCGGGTGAATATCGGGAATACCAATTTCAGTCACTCGCGGGTTTCGACGGGTGAGTGAATTTGGGAATATGGGCATAAATATTGTACAGGACGAAGAAAACAGGTAATTATTTTGGTGACCATAAAGGGTGCCATTAGCATACTCAGTAGACCGGTTCTCGTTCGATTGCGCAGGTCAAGCAGCATTGGACGTGGTTTGTACTTAGTTGGGGGACCGATTGGGAAAACGACACTTGTGTTTGGAATGATCGATTACGAATACATTCAAATCTGTAACAGAGGCGTGAATACCTCTATAGCGGAAGGATTTTTAGAATGTTCCCTAAGTGTGTTTGTGCCTCGGAAACTAGTTTGAAATTCAATTAATGTGCAAGTACTATATATCATATGTGACTTTTTGTCAAGTGAGGCATGTCTTAACTTTCAGCTACACTTCCGTCGATCGTGTTGTGTTAGTTTTAAATTGTTTCAACCCCATCACGATGTTTACAGTAAAAATTCCATACCTCGACACAATATGCAAAAATTCCAATTTTCAAGTAAGTAAATTTATAATCACGTTGGCCCACTATCAGAATAATAAAATTTGTCGGTACACACAAAGAGAGTGTATAAAATGCTCGGCTGTAATGTAAATTCAGTTCCTCTTGTGGCAGGAACATTATGCAGAAAAGCGGCGATTTAATTGGTGAAAGTTGGGTGCTATATAGAAGGGCTCTCTTGAAAATCCGGACATGTTTTAACCTATAATATGAATTACTACAGGTCCGGGCGGGGAAACTGATCTTAATTGGAAAATGGCGTGGCCTGTGATTAAGGAAAGCACTTGGCCTCCACCAACAGCTTTTAATAATGTTAAATTTCGCAATCACTGTGACGATAAAATTATAGTCCCTAGTCGCCATGGCCTGGCGTGTCTGTAAAACAATCGAATCGTGCGGGATAGTGGTGCAGTCACGAAAGGAGGAGGGGGAGTATAAGTAGAAAAACCCTTTGATTATTGCTACCATCGCGCGAGCACCATGTTCTCCGCCAATTTGCTAGGAAAGTAATGGCTGGAATTTCGTAATCCGTTGTACAATTTTACAGGCATCTGATAACCTGCGACCACACCTCTATCCAAAACGGTTGCCTGGCGGGAGGGTGTATAATGTATGTATGAGCAGCAACCCTCTCCCGCGCGAGTTCGTTCGTTTCGTAACATAGTCGTCCCGCTGTGTCATCCAGCTGCGCAAAGGTGTCGAGAGTGGGCATAGAAGTGCAATTAACTAAATTGGTAATTTACACACACACACACGCACACATACACTTACTGGTAGAGTAATTTCAAACGTGGAATATTGTTGAAGGGCTGTCAGAATGCGCCCCATATTGCCCACATGACTCATGGAGGTGCGACTTGCCACTTTGTTGTGCTCTATAAGCTTGAAAGGATACCACCTGTAAGGATATACAAGAGTATCCCATAATATACCGTGCTGGAGAGAAGGTGTTAATGGAGAAAAAAAAACGTACTAGCAGCAGAGCCATCTATCATAAGAGGTAGCAAACTGAACAGAACAGGGAACAAGTAATTAAAGCCAGGAGTGAAGACCGAGGATGGCAGAAAGTTAACTAGATAAATGCGATACAGAGAATTTTCAAGGTGTTGGATAGCTCTGCTTTTTTTTGTGTGGTGTTGGTGGAAGACGCTTGTAATTAATCACTATGACAAATTTAATTAAGTTTCATTATTGGTTTGGGTAAATTTAATTAATTAACTACCAAAAAAAAAATTTTTATAACTAAGAAAACTTTTCCGTTCTTTTGTTTTTTAGGGAGGGGGAAATATTCTAATTGAGTGTAAAATACTAATTAAATTTAGTGCAAGTGAGCCGCGCTCTCTCTCCTCTTTTTTTTTTGAGGGCGTTTAATGGACTCCAACTAAAATTGTTTAGTAATTTAGCTTAATTGTTATTTTGTTTTATGTTTGAGTATGTGCTTCATTTAAGCTTGTTGTATTCAGAAGACTGACTGACAACCTTTCGTCGCGACAAACAACCACCGAACCTTACCTACACGAGATTGTGGCGTCAAAACGGCTAACTGGACATTGGGTCGTCCTGGATCCAGCCTTACATAACTAAAACACCACCAGTCCTTGTAACAATTAAATTTACTTACCATTTCACAGAACAATGATGAAATGTACCTAAAACAATTCCTGTATCAAATCTTATTTGACAAACCGTCATAAAAATTTTCATTTCATGATTTAAAAAAGGACAAAATATTGAAACAAGTCTCCACACAATTTTCCCATATTAAAAATTCACAACTTCAACGAATATGCATGAGGTTGACTCAAGCAACATGTGCACCACTTTCACCATCCGCTCTTGCTCACGTTCTGCAGCTTCAAATAATATAATATTCTTCTGCTAATATCTCGACAATTGTTCTGTTGAAATTTGAAGTTTTATCTACTTATGCGAGCAGAGTAGAGATTTTCATGTCACATACACGCTATCTACATAAATTGTTTGATGCATAGTTGAGAAGATAGAAATGTTTTATTTATTTAAGAGTGTTCATTTTCAGTTTTGCAACACACAGAATTTAGTGTTAAAAATGTTTTATAGAAAGCAGAACTGATTTTATAGTTTAGTAATTCTGTTTTGGATAGTGTGTCTTAATTACCGTAGTGAATTCGAGACCGTAGTGAATTCTTCAGGGGCGCAACAACAGGAGGGGGTCCAGGGGTTCTGGACCCCTCGTCATCTTTGGCGGTCCGGACCCCTTTTTAGAGAGACAATCGTATCCCAAAACGGCTTATGGTAGCAGAAATTTCGGGAAATAGACCAGTAGCCAGGCCCAGAAGGAGCTGGATAGAATCTGTTTTTATACGCTTTATATTAGCTTCACCTGTATGTATGTATGTATGTATGTTATGTAGACAAATCTTGCAACTCACCCACTTGCATATAACCGATCAACTTCAAATTGACATATGTATATACATATGTATAGTTCGCGTGACAATGCAATCTGACCATTTTGTGAAATAATCAAGATGGCGGTTCCAAGATGGCGGCAAAATTTTGCTATTGTGCTCCCCGACCCCCGACATGGGTATGAAATGAAAGGGTGTGACAAATAGAATACAATTACCCTTATGGCGTTATCCCAAATTCAAAATGGCGGCCAACAAAAAATGGCGGATTAACTTTTTCTTTCTAACCCACTTAAAATGGGTATCAAATGACAGGATATGACAAGTAGAATGCTATAAGATGTGTGGCGTCATTCCAAATTCAAAATGGCGGCCGACAAAAACGTATCAAATGAAAGAGTATAACGAGTAGAATACATTAAGGGGAGGTTCTCCTGCTCAGGATCAAAAAAATCGAATTTTTTTTGTTTACATTTTTCACATCCTTAACATGTCTAGAATACTTCCCTAGAGCGATTTTGAAGTTACTCAATTTTTAACAAAGTTACAGCTCATTGAAGGCACGCGTGTACTATATAGTCCATGAAAAAATTACTCGTCTCCAAACTTTAAACGCGTTTTTCTCGAAACTACTTTTTCAAATGTTTGCGACACGATATCTCGAAAATCGCTTATCGGATCGGCCTAAAATTTTGAGGAGTTTTGGGGTACCTTGACCCTTGATTATTAAAAACGGTTAATAATACATAATTTTTCAAGCCGGTCAAAGTAACAAAAAACAAGCGAAAATGAAGGTTCAAATTTCGCAGTTGTACCATTTCAATTTGCAGCTACATATTTTCTTGAATAAGGGTCAAGGTAACCTAAATATATTGAACTAATTGATACTTGCACGATTTTTGTTTCCAATGAGATTACGAGCCTCTAGGATGTCGCAAAGTTATTTGTGCGCGGGGCGCACGGCTATACTGTTGCTTGAAGGAAGCCGCCATTTTGTTTTTGCTTTTTTTTTTGAAAAATTTCTCTCTAAATCTGAATCAGTGAATATTTCACTGATTTGCCCAGCGATTAAGAATTTCACTGGGTTTCAGTTGCAGACACTGATTCATTCAGTTGAAAAAACTGATCATCCCGTGATTGTCGATTGAACTGGGGTTTCAGTGCATTTTCAATGAAAAATACTGAGTGCTCCAGTGAGAACAGTCTGTGGGACTCGTAGCGAACAAATTATTTTATTGTCGAGCGGTAGATAAGAGGCGTGTGGATGAATCAGTAAAGGCTTTGACCTACAACTAAAAATTCCGGGTTCAAACCCCGGACGGGCACTTCGACTTTTTTTCTTTCTAAAAATCCATTCTGATTGGATTAATGTTGTAAAGAATTACAAACTCTTCGGTGAGAAATTTCATGCATACTCTACATTAAAATCACTGGATACATCAGTAATAGCAAAATCACTGGTTCGCGGGGTAACTTGAGAATCACTGGTTGTTTCAGTGAGGCCAAAGTCACTGATTCAATTATAGGATATTCACTGATTTCCAGTTGTCGACATTCCACTGATTCAAATAAAGGCTATTCACTGATTCAGATTTAGAGAGTGATTTTAATAGTTGTATATCAAACACACATTTTGCAAAAAACCGCATTTTGATATTTTATTTCTATGTGTCAAAAAAAATGTCTGAAAATCACCCATTTTCATGGCCTGAGCAGGAGAACCTCCTTTTAAGCCGTGTGACGTCATTTTAAACCTAATATGATGACTACCACAAAACGGAAGAAGACGTAAGGGTAAAAAGTAAAAAATTAAAAATGTATAGTTTATCAAAACTAAAAAATACCCTTTTATTTTAAAATGAGCTGAAAAATATTGCACATATCTACAGTAAAAAGCCAGAAATGCTTAAGTGCAAATTCGATGATTTTGAGTTTATTGCATTTTTCTGTTCCTCATTTCCTTCTTTATCATTGCTTTCTTGTCTTAAACTGAGCTGTGCTTGCTTAAGTTATCGGACCGGCAAAAGTGTTTTAGTGCACAATTGCATATTTTCAAAATAATTTGGCTTTCCGAACATAACCAAATATGCACAAGATACTTTGGACTACTTTGGCTGAGGATTTTCGAATGGAGAACGAAGTGAAAAACACAAGCCAAAACAGTCCAAAATATCTCTTTAAAAATCCCCAGCCAGAAGAATCTAAAGTATTTTAAATATTTTTAGTTGTGTAGAGTGTGCAGGTTTTATACGCTTTATATTAGCTGGACTTGTATGTTGTATGTTTCATGTAAACAAATCTTGCAACTTGATTTTGACCCATTTTCATGTAACGGATTAACTTGAAATTTTGCACATATGTATAGTTCGCGTGACAATGCAATCTGACAATTTTATAAAAAAATCAAGATGGCGGTTCCAAGATGGCGGAGGAATTTTGCAATTGTCACTCAACTTTCAAAGTGGCGTCCAACACAAACCTTGACCACCTTTTTCTTTACAACCCACTCGATATGGGTACAAATGAAAGGAAGTGACAAGTAGAATACTATTAGCTCTGTGGCGTCATTCCAAATTCAAAATGGCGTCTAACACAAAATGGCGGACTACTTTTTTCTTTACAACGCCCTCGGTATGGCTATCAAATGAAAGTATATGACAAGTATAGCACAGTAAGCTGTGTGACATCATTTTAAATCTAATACCGCGGTCACTACAAAATGGCGGAAGACATATAATAGACTAAAAAGTAGAAAATAAAAAATATAGTTTAAAAAAACTAAAAAAATACGCTTTTATTTTAAAATGAACTAAAAAGCAAAAAATAATTTTGAATGTAAAGTTTTTATTGCTCCAGCCAGAAAAAAATTTTCTAAAGAGGGTGCTATTCCCACTATCCTCTAAGATACAGGGTATTTACGAAAAGCAGAAACTTGACTGACTCCATTTAGAAGATATGTAGGTTCAAATTCAAAGCTTGAGAAAATTCCCAAAATTCTTCGTTTTTTTACCATTTTGCGATTTACAATGCTTTTTCCTTCTTTTGAGTTATTTCATTCATACAGAGTCAATTATTTTACTATAATTTTTACCTGTACATCGAATACTTTTTCAGATAACATCATCATCAGATTTTGAGTAAAATTGTCTAGGCCCGGCTCTGGTTGTTACACTCCCGATTTAACCAACTGTTCTGCTTATGGCTCCTCTACACGTTGGCCAATGTGTTTGCCTTACCTTGGCCATAGTGTAGAGCGGAGTTTTTGGCTCACTTTGGTATGTATTGGAATGATGGGGAGTGATAGCCAACACGTTGGCGCGAGAACCGTGTGATGCCGTTTTTCGACCAATACGTTGCGATGGCGCGAGATCCGTGTGGTGTGAAAAAAACGTTGTGGCAGAGTTATGGCCGCCGCGTCCACAAGTTGGGCTATTTTACCACAACCATTGGCACACATTTTGGCCAACGTGTAGAGGAGCGAGCTCCACACGTTGGTACCAAGATTAGCCCCAATGCTACTTGTCCAATGTGTGGATCGAGAAATTTGCATTGTCGTGAGCATTAGGGATTGGCCGTCGCTTGTCAGAATCTGCGCCAAAGTTCGCTGGTACCCGCGTTTTGACCATCGTGTGCAGTCGGTGTTAGGCTTCACAGATTTGGTATAATTGGGCATGAACAAACGCATTCTGGTGACTATGATGGCAGCACAGTTGACGTTTCTGTTTCAGAAATACAGGTCCCTATCAGCGTATTGCAAAAACCCCCAATTGACTTCCCCATAATACCAAACAATTCCCTGAGCTGGTTTGGTTGAGGTAGAAATGGATATGGGAAATTAGCGCTGACAAGGCAGTGATCGACATTGTCAGGAGATGAACTAATTTCGACGAAGCAAGTTGGATGAGAAGGTAAGAATAGGTCGACGAGATGGACTCCTTAAACTGGTACCGTTTGGGTAACTCAGCCAATTTGCATTGTGAACAGTGAAATTACTCGCAACAATGATTTTACAGTCCGGAATAGAGAATAAAAATCCGGATACCTGTTCGAGTGACCTAAATAATCATCAGGTGATATTTGGGTTTCACTTAGTGCCAAAAAGGGGCGGTTTAAACCCAAGAAATGGCACCACTCCAAAAAAGGAAAAAATCCCATGAAATCCACATGTTGTACGAAATTCGAAAAAAGAATTCAATTAGTAGAATTATTCGATACCATGGCTCCGGTCATTGTTTGTAACCTGAAAACCATCAAATTCAATCTTCCAGCAATATTTTTTGTGAATTTTTGCTCGTTAGTTTCTCGTTAATAAGTTTGGACTCCCACCTTCGCATTTTAAAATTCCAAACTATAAAAAAAACTCATTGTTCCATATTCATTTTGCAAATCACTTCTACTGAATGACAAAAGGAAAAGAAAACCCTGAACTTTTCCCCCATTTTGGCAATTCAACTCAGGAATAGAATTTAAAACAGTTCTGGCTAATTTAGCCAATTATGCATATTACAAAAGCACGTTCACATTTTCCACCTTTCACGCCCAAAACAAGGTTCACTAATTAAAATTCATTTTTTTTCTTCTCTCTCTCTGTGCAATTCCAGAATCACACTCGCACCCGAGATACCAGGAGAACTACATAGAGGAGGATAAGTTCCTGCCAAATTTCATAACGCTGGGCCAGAAGTACAGCATAGCAATTGGGTCGACAGTAGTTCTGCCATGCAAAATAAACGAAACAGGTGAGTCTGAGATATGGGTTAGGTGTGTGGGTGGGTGTACAGTACAGTGTGCTCGCTATAAGCATTCCAAATGGCCCCACAGCGGTAAATCATAAAATTTCACATTGAAATTATTTTTTCCAGAACATTCCAGCCAATATGTCCTTGCCTGGAAGAGAGACATCGCAGTCCTGACTGCCGGGACCGTTAAAGTGACTGTAAATCCTCGTATACGACTAATGCCTCCGCAAGAAATCCAGAATAACGAACCGCACACCAGCAGCTATAACTTAGAGATAAGGGATGTACGACTGTCGGACGCTGGGGAGTACGCCTGCCAAATTGGTAGCATGGAGCCAAAGGAGATTGTGCACACTTTGGAGGTGCTCGTTCCGCCCAAGATTAGCACCGTAACTCCTTCGACTCGGGTGGATGTGTCTAAAGGTGCATCCATTCGTCTTGAATGTCGAGCTAATGGCAATCCACCGCCGAAAATTGTTTGGTCAAGAAAGGTGAGCAATTTATTTATGTGTTTGTTTGTTTGTGTGTATGTATGTATGTATGTATGTGCACAGGGGTGACTTATGTGCTATGTTGCTGCAACGCTCGTAAACACCAGCCTGGGGATGCTGGCACATCTAGACCCGAAAGAGAGAGAGAAAACGACTATTCAATAAGGAATTTCGTGACGACTTAATAGAATTTTATCTCCAGAAAGCTGAAGAGGGAACGAAGTCATCTTAAGTGGATTAGCTTGGAGTGAATAGAAGTTTAAGCTGGTGATGTGCACAGGCTTCAAAGGACATTTTGTCTTAAGGATGGAGAGGTGAAAATGTATTCTTGAATTGCCTAATCTCATCTTAAAGGGGTGGCGTTAGAATGGGCTGAGCTTCTTTCTTGTATCTAGGAAAAGTGTAATAGTATTAAAGCGACTCGAATTTAAGTTTATCTTTAAGTAAACGGGGAATTCCTCGACTTCGATAAACACGTCTTTCTCGAATAGAATTTTTATTACCAGTAATATTTCAGTGTTAATGCAGTATTAATGTCTTTTTTGAAGGAAACGTGCGGACAACTTTAACGAGTTTATGTCCCCATCACAGTCTCTAGGTGAAAACGTAGTCCTCCTGCAGTTAGTTACTCATCATTACTTTGTGTGAAAAGGTATTATTTGAAAAAGGGAAATTATCAGAATAACAGAGGAAACGTATCGGTTTACTATCACCAGTTACCTTATTATTACTATCATCAACTATTAAGTAACCTCCAATTATTTGCCTGTCGATTGAACATTTTTTTAAGGTGGAGACATCCCGAAAAACGCTGTGACGCCGCTACTACCAAGTCTGATCAATTAATCTGCCTTTTCGTTACCCTCCACGTTCCAGTTCCCTGGTACCCATTGAAGACTGGTCCTTTTGACATATTTCGACCAGCTTGGATGTTTTATAGACCACACATACTCCTTTGATGGCCGCTTAGGTTTACGGTAAAAATATTACCTTGACTGTTGGCCTTGGGTACGTCTGTATAGCCAGCAGTTTTGCCTGGAAGACATAGACGGTATTAGGCCAGGCACCCGACTCTAGTGTTGGGTAGGACACGATTATAAAATGAGTTTGTAAGAGGTGCCCTCTTTTTTCTTTTGAGCCAGTACAATGTTATACTTCAAATGAGGCGAGGCTCTATTGTAATGCCAAAATGACAAAAACAAGCAAATTAAAAAAAGAAAGAAAACAAATACCAATGATGAGCTTTTTTTACGATTCTAATATGTACATATTAAACTTGCCTCAGAGTAAGTAAGAAATCAATGATGTATATTTTTATTGTAGAATCTCGCCTCGCCTCATTTCAAGTTGGAAATTTCAGTACTTTAAAAGAAGTAAGAAATGCATCTCCATCTCGTATTTACAATCACAGCTCACCTCATTTATCTCGATACATGCTCATATACCAGTGGGACATTATTTTTGAACCGGGACATTTCAAAAAATTGAGGCCTCAGTACAATTTACCATGGTGTAGAGGACAATGGTGTAGTTTCCTCATTCCTCTCTGGTTAGGATCTAGATATCGAAACTTGAGTTGAAATTAATCTTGGATGTCATTGGAAGTCAGCTGGCTTATCTATCATTCTCAGTGAGCAATATATTGCCATTCGTCCGCCCTACCCAGCCGAACCCCGCTTCTGCCTGCTACCTATTACATATATACGTAGATCAGGTGACAACATTAAATTCAGTGCGTAATGGGGGTTGTACATAGAGTCCCAATAACTTCGAGATATTCTTTGGATTAAACCTAATCAGGATTTTCTATATTCTTTTTCAAAAACGGACCACCACACGCCAGAACCGTATGTCAGCACTAATCACTCGTGTGTAGAGCCAACGCATCATGTGTGGCTTCAAGCCCCATCTTTTGCGGAAAGTCTGCTTAAGGTGAAACCCCAATGTACGCTAGACTTGCTTTGGTGCTTAGCTTTGCTTTGGCATATTAAATAAACCAATGCTTTGTTATGAGGCAAAACCAAACGCCCAAGTGACTAAGGCACAAGTTTGACATATAAAATCTGAAAAGCTCTGAAAAACTAACCAAGTTCAATCCAGTTCAAGTAAGCAAGCGTACATTGGGGTTTCACCTTTACTGGCATTCTTTGCCCTTTCTTCCACATTGAGTCTCCAAGTCAAGTAAGAATAAGGATCAAGAACTTAGCTTATCTGGAAATACTCAGTACGCGACCATTAATTCTAGGTAGACTGAAATTAGGGTTATTTATTCTTTTGGTGAAAAGCATCGGTTCTGCCTTTTCTGAGTTAACGGATGCCCCCTACCAGTTGAACCTCTCGATAACCTTCCCAAAAGCCAGATTTTGGAGTGAAATTTTACGGATACTAGGATCTCCATGTCTTCTGTATAGGCTGCCTTTATCCTGTCATTCTTTATGCATACCAGGAGAAGGACATAGGGACCCCTGTTATAGAATTGCGTAGGTATAGGTTTAGCACGCGTTCTAGAGTCTTGATAAAGAAGGATGACAAGTTTATCGGCCTATAATCCTTTGCTGTTTCGTACCCACGTCCACCAATCTTCGGAATGAAGATCACTTTAACCCTTCCCGAGTAGTGAGCCTGGAAGGAAACGTGCCGAACATTTTAACAAGTATCGGTTAAAAATATATTTGAAGCCTCCTGAAAAATCCTTTAAAATCCAAATACACGACACTTTACTTATTAGACTCAGCAACTGGGATCTGGTTCTGATCACTTGGAACTGCTTCTTTTCCTGGTGCCGATTCTAAGCCAATGTTTAGGTTCAGTTTTCTTTGCTGTAGCATCCCATAAATATTACAACGAAAGACTTTCCAAAACAGGCTCCTTTCTACTCATACGAATTAGATGTCCCACCCACGAAAAGCTTCCAAATTTGATTTTCTTGACGCCGTATAATGTATGCTGCGATAGTGCTCGCCATTGGAAAGTCTCCAGAACTATCCTGTTTCAGACAACCGGCCAACAATTCTCCGAAAGTTTCTCATCTTGAACACATCTAGAAGATCAGACTCCTTTTCTCGGATTCATATGTGAGTACTGGTAAGATAACTATCTTATACCGCTGCAATATGAATGGTAGGTATGCTTCAATTTGAAGGGACTTGACGGGCAATAAAATTCTCTATTGGCCTTTTGCAACTATGCGCATAATTCTACTTTCATGCGATTGTCGGGGATTGTTCGACTTCAGTTCCATAGGGCTAGTTTCGAACTGCCAAAGAGCTCTTGACGTATTCTAAATCAAGTTTCTCTTGTTTGGGGCCGAGATCCGGGGAACAGGCCTTCAAAGGCAATGAAAGGATGAACACGATATATACCGGTGTTCCCCAGGGGTCAATTCTAGAGTCTGCACTCTTTTTAATCTTTATAAACGACCTTCTCTCCATCTCCTTCAACCTACTTCACAACTTTTCTGATGACGGTACTCTGCGTTATTCTTACGCCTTCGACAATAGCAGCCAAGTACGTACCAGAACTTGACTTTTTAATCGTTAGCTTTATGTCCAACATGGACTTGCAAGCATTGTGTCAAATTCAAGGCCTGGAGTGTGTCATGTCTAAACCTGCACAGACTTCACTTGTTTTTTTTAGTAGACGATGTAATTCTCACTACTGACGCATATTTGCACCTCTTAGCCAAAGTTTTAGCCGAGGATCTGCGGTGATATAACCACATATTCCAAATCGATCAGTCAATACGAAACGTTATTGCCTACAAAAAAGCCTTTTCGGCAAAAAAATCTCTTATTGATTTTTGCACAATGTTTCGAAAAGTTTTCGAAAAAATGGCAAGGGTGTCATTAGGGTAGGCAATAATCTTTTGTATAAATAGAACAAAAAAAATTTCCCAATCAGTTTCTGAGTCATTTTTTGACCAAAAACTGATTTTTTGAAACTTTGACCTTGAATAACTTCGAAAGGGTTAAGTTTTCGAAAAAATGACAAGAGGCTTTTTTGTAGGAAATAACGTTTCGTATTGACTGATCAAAATTTTTTTTCGAAAAAACCAGTTTTTGAGTGATGTTTTCGCCAAAAAGTGATTTTTGGAAACTTTGACCTTGAATAACTTTGATAGGGTTAACCGGGTCAACAACTTTGTAACAACTAAAGTTGTAGAGAATTTCATTGCCAACATTTAGGGCCTTTGTACGGGGTTGTACGACCTATAGAAACCGAGATACAAGGAAAACACCGGAAAACCGCTATAATTCCGGCGGCCATTTTGTTTTTTTTGTGATTCCGAAATTGTTTTCTTAAAAAGTTCCAAGGAAGCTGTGGATCAATTTTCAGCCATTTCCGAATTTTGTCTCCTTTAAATGCTAATTTCCCCGGACTATAGTCAAAACTTAAATCAACATATAAATTGCTTTACATAGTCATCAAAATCAATAAAGCCCATCGACCCCTTTTTTCTCAGTCTATCTATGTGCTGGAAAGCATCTGATACAGTATTCTGAACTTTTACCCGGACATTTGTGTCTCAGTGGGTTAGGCCTTCTGGTTCGGCTGACACATCTAATTTAAGTAGAATTAAAATTAGATACTTGCCTTGGATGGATTCGTACGCCTGCTTCAAGTCCACAAAGATTTGGTATATGTTCACATTTCTCTCCCAGTATTTGTTTGGGGGTTGTTCCAGTGTACTTGGCATTTACCTAGTATTCTAGTATAGATTCCAGCCTTTTTTTATGGATATTGTAAATATTTTATTTGCTATAGGGAAACGCATAAAACCCTTCTATAGTTTTCCAAAAAAATAAAATTCCTACTGCCTGTTCTGGAGCTTCTTTTAGAACTTGTTTAATGCAGAATATATTCAGAAGAATGCTTTCCTCTGTGTTTCCTCCCTGTAGCATTGTTGCTTTTTATGTAATTTAAGTATATAAATTTTTAGTTTTTGTTTTCTGGGAGTTTTTTATGCCTTGAACTGATAATTGTTCTCTAAACCAAGCATAATTGATGGTCAGTGGGTACTGGGACACTTGAGCCTGGGAACCAGGGAGCGTATCAGTGGGCACGGGGCACTTGAGCCTGGGAACCAGTAGGCGGAGTAGCAGGTGATAATAACATATTTTTTCAGACAGTCCATGTGACCGTAGTGTCTGCCAAATAAAACTCGTATAAACTGCGGATCTGTCCCTCAGATACTATGGAGGCAATCATTGGAAATCACTTTAGAGTGGCGAATCTTAGGCTGTTCGTGCGCTATCTGACTAGTCATGTCGGCCTGCGGTACCATCTCCACAACAACAACTTTTAGTAGTTTTAAATCACTGTCCGTTGTACCAGACTTGGGGCTGGCTGTGGGGTTCTACCAGAATTAACCCAACGTTTCAACAGGGTCAAAATTTCCTTGGGCTACCTGTTGCATTATGATCGAATAACTTGAGAAACATAAAAAAACCGTTGGTGATTGGTGGCTGTTGTCAATATCGGCGCCTCCTTTCAAATCTTACTACTCGTTAAGTATTTCACCGGAATTTTACGAAATAGCTCCACTTTTTACTTTAATGATGAGTTGCTAATTTGAAACAAATTTTTTACCTAAAGAATAATTCCATCGAAAGCACTTTCATAAAATTTGCAAAGTTGACCTTTTGTAGGCATTCCTCCTCTCCTTCGTCTTACTTTTTTTCGCATGTATCCCATTTAAAAAATTAAAATATTTTTTTTTATCATTAATTTGCATAATAAGGCATCTTTTGAGTTTTCAACAATTTAACAAAATAAATTTTACTTAAGTAGACTTTTACTTAAGGAAACAGAAATACATGAGAAAAACAATTAATTTAAAAAATAAAAAAAAGAGATCCTTGTTGTCCTTGTATTTTATATTAACTTTAACTCTCCTCCGAAGGAAGCTCCAATAAATCCTTGCGAAAACTCCAATGAGAATTTCTTAAATGTTTTTTCCAATCAGAATGGGGCGGAATTGGGGGAGAAAAAGTTCTTCAACGTCACATAAAAGTCCTTGTTTTGGGAGTGCGTGTGTATTTTTTTTTTTATTTTTTTTTATTTTTTTCTTATTTTTTTACCATTCATTTCATTTATTATAAATTTTTAATGATGGATTTATGAAAAATACTCTCCGCAGAACAACGTCATGCCTAATGGGGAGCCCAACATCACCAGCAACGAATTGGAAGTGATGTACGCTGACAGGCACACAGTGGGGCACTACCGTTGCACAGCAGACAATCGAGTGGGGCAACCGGACACGAAGGACATTTTCGTGAATGTTTTATGTAAGTCAAAAAATGTTTTTATGGCATATTTTTTTTATGAAAATATTTATTTTATATTTATACATACAGGGTGTAACGCATAAGATTGTACACCGGGCGGGTATGAATAGGTTTTCGATAGACGAACAAAAAATCGTTCCGGAGGGGGTGGGGTAATCTTAACGGTTTAGCCGCTAGGGCGTTTTGAAGTTTTTTTGCTAGAGTTTTACATATCACCCTGTATTTTTGTAACCCTATGCCCTATTTTCATAAATAAGATATCAGTGTACGCAGAATACTCCCACCTATCTAAAGCTGTAAAAATGAAGGTTCTACCGTACCAGGTTCCAGAGCAATGAGTCAACAAAGTGAAAATTTTGGTTTTTTTTTACTAAAATTTCAACTAAAACCACCATTTTCTCCAAAAAATACGTGATAAACCTAAACTTTTTTTTGCAAAATTAGAAAGCTTGGACAATTCCCTATGAAAAATGTCTAGAGAATTTTTTTCCTACGACTTCTACTTTTGGAGTTAAAAGCAATTTTAATGCTAAAATTGGTCTTTTTTAGTACTTTTTCACCTAAGCTTTGCTAAAAAGTACCAAATAAGCACCAAATAAGGTCAATTTCAACATCAAACTTGCTAATAACTTCAAAAGTAAAGGCCGTAGCATAAAAATTGTCAGGACATTATTCATAGGAAATTGTTCAAGCTTTCCAATTTTGTAAAAAAAAATATCAGTTAATTACGTATTTTTTGGAGAAAATGGTGGTTTTAGTTGAAATTTTAGTAAAAAAAAACCAAAATTTTCACTTTGTTGACTCATTGCTCTGGAACCTGGTACGGTAGAACCTTCATTTTTACAGCTTTAGATAGGTGGGAGTATTCTGCGTACACTGATACCTTATTTATGAAAATAGGTCATAGGGTTACAAAAATACAGGGTGATATGTAAAACTCTAGCAAAAAAACTTCAAAACGCCCTAGCGGCTAAACCGTTAAGATTACCCCACCCCCTCCGGAACGATTTTTTGTTCGTCTATCCAAAACCTATTCATACCCGCCCGGTGTACAATCTTATGCGTTACACCCTGTATATAAAAAAAATATCCATTTTTTTTTATTTTTATTTTAATTTCGACCGGAAAAAGGCTTTTTAATATTTAATGAGTCCAGGACTCTTCTTTCAAATAAATAAAAAAAAAAAGAGAAAAATTATTTTCAATATAAACACTTCATGAAAAAAACAAGAAAAAATATAGTGCGAGAAGGTCGATGGCACTTTAATGTCATGCCATGAAAAACAAGAATGGAATTGTTATGTGGTTGAATTTTTGAGAGTTATCCTTCCACCCACCTCCCCCCCATCCACCCACAACAAATATATTATCCTTTTATATACTAAAACAGGATAATTTATTCCTCGAACTGCATAAGTTTTTTTCATTAACCCAGAAAATGGTGGATGTGTGCAGTTTGTTGGATGACGATAAATATTTCATTTTTATGCTCACAATAAAAGCGCTAAAATTGGGTTGACTGCAATAAAATACGAAATTAGTTTGAAAGTATTTTTTGGAAAATTTAAAGCACTATTAATGATCACGCAACAAAATAAAATTTCTCGGAACATTTTGTAAATGATTGTGAAAAAGTGGAGTTAATAAATGTGGCAATAATTTTTAATTGTTGCATTTATGTCGAATTATGAACATCAAAAAAAAGAGGTTACAGCTACTTTTATTACATTTGAGAGAGTTAATAAAATGTTTTAATATAACATATATCTACTCAAAAATTAATTAGGATTCAAAATACAGTGGATAATCACGTCAACTAGAATTACCAGGTCCAAAGTGAATTCCAGTGAAATTCATGCACTTTTAAAATTCATGACTCTGATTGGGAAATGTATCCATGCATACGCTACGTATACAGTCAGCTATTGTTAAAAGAAACGATCGATAGTGCCGACGACTTTGACTATGTACTTCAACTTGACTAATTGCTAAATCCATTGAAAGGGAAAAGGACCGCTATATGGGTGGCAACGACGAGCGCTTCTGTACATTCGGTCATCCTGCTCTTCACCTGGACCCAGATGAAGCGAATTCACTTTCATCACTATTTGGTTCATAATCATCAAATTGAATCCACGGCTTTATATAATCTGCGGACGAGGAAGTTTGACATGGACCGCCAACTGTGTTCAACTCATTAGATATAATCGTTACCTTTCGCTTTTACTGCCCGACATGGGCCCAGGAACTTTGGGAACAATTTCAAGCCGACCACAAAATGGTGATGGTTCAAGGGCTACTAAATCATGTGGTTTGTACTTTCTAGCTTCTTTTCTTTCCTTGTTGTAGTTCCTTACGTTTTCTTTTTGGGTCACCAGGATCTGCTCCTTTGCTATGCTTCTAATTTCGTTCCGGCTTTCAACAAAAACCTCTACAAGTGAAATGCCTGCTCAACTACTTGGGAGAACCTTTCTTTTTGAAGCGCACGGATTTTCGTCGCTATCATAAATCCGAACGGAGAACGTCGTGTACTCCTAGTCTTAGTAGAGTTCAGAACCTATTCTACCTGTTTCGCATTTTCCATGGACATAACTGATGATGTTACTGATCACCGCAATGACATTTCGATTGATCCTATAAAAACTGTCCCTTACCACTCGGGACACCTGTTCGGATTTTTACATGTTGTTGTGGTTTTCTTCACAACACTCTTCAAATTGCTTGGAAATGAACGCTCGCTTCGGTCTGAAATAATTCGATCAGGGTGTCCGAATATTGTGCTCTGAAAGTTCAACTTTTCTACTACTTCTTGGGCGTTTGTGATCTTAGTTTGATATAGCTTATCTGCAACCTAATTGCCTTCGATAGCCCAGAGTCCGAGGTCGTAGCAGATCGAGACCCATATTTTTCCTGGCTGGCAAACTTTCACGTTGAGAGTGCCTTGATGGCAGTGTGACTGTCCGAAATTGTAATGTTGGCGTCAAACCTTTCTCAAGCTTGAGCCAAGCGCAGGCCTCAATGACATGTATTTCATTCTGAGGCTTTGTCGAAAAGTACCAAATATTCACCAAATAAGGCCAATTTTAACATCATTTAACAAGTAAAGGCCGTACCATAAAAATTGTCCAGACATTATTTATAGGAAATACACCAAGCTTTCTAAATTTTGGAAAAAAAAAGTATCGGTTAACAACGAATTTTTTGGAGAAAATGGTGGTTTTAGTTGAAATTTTAGTTAAAAAAAACTATAATGTCTCGACTCATAACTGCGTATTCTGTATACACAGATACCTTATTCATGAAAAAAGGTTATAGGGTTACAAAAATACAGGGTGACGTGAAAGTTCACGTCAATAACATATTGTTATATGTTCTTTATTATTGTACGCGAAGTTTCACTTCTGTCTTGTGTTCTTTAATACATAATCTTTTTTTTTTGATTCGATTTGTATTTTCTAGTTGTTATATTTTTTAACGTAAAAAAACTTCACGCTCACTTTTTGAATTTTTGATCGGATATTTTTTGTGAACCCGGCCGTCATATGACATTAACCTCTGTAGTGGGATTCCGTATCGATTTAGAATTTAGATTTTAGAGTAAAATCTCTAAATTTAGAGTAAATGGTATTCTCTAACCGAAAATACTCTAAATTTAGAGTAGATTTGAGCACTCTAAGTGGACTTTATGCGCCATCTAGTAGAAATCAAAAAAAACACATCTTTGTAATAGACTGTTTTAAATTTTTGTACCAGAGTTCCCTAAATTTACAGTAAATAAGCGATTCTGTAACGCTTTTTTCCTCTAACTTAGAGTTTGATTTTACTCACAAGTGAAATCTCATGTGAGCCAAATAAAAAAACGGCAAATCTCACTTGAGAAAAATGAAAAAGCGGGATATCTCATGTCAAAAAAAGAAAAAAGCGGGAAAATAGTAAAAAATACGTTATAACTGTTACTTAGAACCGGTGTAGAGTCGTAAATTATTAGAAATGTAAGTACAAACATTTTATTTCATAATATGACATTAATATATGTACAATGTTCGTTTTTTAGTATTCAAAAAATTGCTTTTTTGTTTCTTTCCTAATTTTCTAGGGAATCAAAAAACTTCTTCTTTCTTCTTATTATTCTCCTTCTCAATTCGATAATTATAATTATATTTTCCCTATTCATAATTTTATTACTTGGAAAAATTTTTTACTAATATATTTTCCAAACCTCCAATGTCAACTGACACTTAGTGATCGTTAATGAATGTGTTTTCATAAAAATGTAATAAATTCCCACGAAGATCTAGTACTTCGCTCTAAGTTGCTTACAGAATACCAACTACTCTAACTTAGAGAAACACTTTCGATTTAGAGTTTCTCTAAGCTCTAAACTCTAAATCGATACGGAATCCCACTACTGTTCTTGTCGTCAATATAATATTAACGAAATAATGATCTTTAATACACAATCTTAATTTTTTAAAAAAAAAAAATAACTGACGCCTCATTTTTACTTTACCGATGCCTGCGCCATCTATGAACAAATTTAAAAATTGTAAATATTTTCCTGCTGGTTTAGTAGAATTTATTTATATGGCATCACTTAATTGCTAGCATGGCTGTCGCTGTCAGCTGCTTTGTTGAAGCAGTGTGGAAAATTGCTCTTTTGGCGGTGATCTTCGCGAAATTCATCAGCTGAAGTTGTTAAAAATCAAAATGTTAAACGAAATAAAGTGGAAACTAAATTGTTAGTGTACTTGTGCATTCATTCAATTATTAAATTACTGTTACAAAACTTGCACATTAAAGTGACACCTGTAAACGAGTGAGAAGGCAGCTTCCGTTTCATACCACTGCCCTTGTTTTCGTGGCCAATTCTGAATTCACTCGTACCTGCTCGAATCCACAGAACGGGAGAAGGGAACTTTCACTTCAAAATCCCTGGAACGAGAGCACGGAAGTTTCACTTCAAAAATTCAAAACGCCCTAAAGGTAAACCGTTACGATATTTCGAAATTCAAATCTGATAGCTTTTTCAGTCATATTACAACAGCAATGACTCTGGTTTCAGGTGTCAGGACATGGTTGCGTGAAGGTCCTCCATAATAATTTTCAGCATCGAAACTGCGCACATGTGCACTCCCTAGCTGAACCGCTGCAATAATAATGCATAATACTCTCTATTCATCGTTTGTCCTTTTGCCCAGTAACCGACGTAGATGATTCCTCGAGCATTCTAAAAACGGCGACCATCACCTCGTTGAACGATTTCACCAAAACGTACTGCTTCGGCTCTACATTTTCTCTGTATTGTAGTAGTGTATCCATGGTTCGTTCACATATTGACGCAGAAACTCGTCACCTTCAAATCGGCCACACAGTTGCGCTTTTTCTCCACTAAGAGCAATCTCGGCAAGGCAACTATCTTGCCAAGTAGTAAATCGCACCCTATTCCGCTGATATTTCGCTTACAGGCCTCGCTAGGCGAGAAGTAATGCACACGACACTATGCCAGATTTTCGTGGAGGAAGTCAAATCCTGTTCGATCACCGAAGTGAACGGTCGTCGCGGAAACCAGGATTTTAATTGCAGTCTCAATTTTAATACTGTTGCTGTTGACTTTGCTTTGCTGCCAAGAAGACCACAGCAAATTACTTTGCTTTGCTTTACAGCAATCATATTTTCAAACTTTTTACTGTAGGATGTGAAAGCTTTTTGTTTCATATTGCTGCGAATGCTTGTGCTTACAAACGCTGGGGCATGTTGGTCCGCCTGCGAATGCTTCGATTACACATAAAAAAACGTTTTCACCCCTCTAAACAAAGTACCATTTGATTATATAAAGGGACCATGAAAAAAAAATGCTGAAGGAAAGCAAAGTGCTTCACAGCCTAGGAGAGCAAAACTTTGAAAACCCGTAAGCAAACATAAAGCATTTCATAGCAAGGTATTTTAAAGTCGAAGCATTTGCAGCCTGACCAGCAAAGGTGAAACCCCAATGTAGGCTTGGCTTCCTTGAACATGGTGAGCTTTTCAGGTACCACGTGCTAAAGGAAAACAAGCCCAACAAGCCAAAGCAAAACAAACCCAAATACACGCTTTGCTTTAGTTACTTGACAGTTTGCTTTTCATGAGCATAGGACATAGAAATAGTACACGAAAGAGGTAAGAGGTATGAATTTTGCGGAATTTTTCCTTTGGAATGGACATTATTGTTTCATAAAAAGAACAAAGGATCGTATGTAAAATGTATCTGTAAAAAAAGGCATTAAACTGTTCAAACATTTACGAGAAATTTGTTAAAATGGGATATAAAAATAGTTGTCTCAAATTAATTTTGAACTCTTAAATATTTATAGTTAATGTTATTCCCAAAAAAATAATTTCTTTATGAAATAAATTTTCTCAAACCTCTACATACATTTATTTCTCTAAGCAAAATAAATATTAAACAAACGCGAAAGCATACAAGGCAACAAAAAATTGAACATTGGTCATTTCGAGCTTTGCTTTGCTTTGCTTGGGCTTTGCTTTGGCTTTGCCGCTTTTTCATTTGGTTTTGTCCCATAACAAAGCACTGGTTTATTTGATATGTCAAAGCAAAGCAAAGCACTAAAGGGAACCAAGTCTACATTGGGGTTTTACCTTTAGCTCCATAAAGCTTTTAAGTAATTTAAAAGCAACAGCATTCGCAGCAATATGAAACAAAAAGCTTTCACAGCTTACAGCAAAGTAAGTTTAAAAATATGTGCTTTGCTTTAAGTTTACTTTGCTGTCAAACCCTGGCGGAAAGCATGAGTTTTCTTTGTCAGTTCTTTCACTCTTTTCTCTATTATCTTTCCGACTAGACTTTACTCTCCGACATTACACTAAATGAAAGAACCATCTAAAATACAAAGGGGCATTACTTCTGATCGCTAGACTTTTACATAAAAAATGACTATTTCAAAAACTTTGATACGTCGATCATTCAAAACCATGTCATGAGCTTTATCAATCATGTCCAAGAAATTGACTTCTGACTAGACGTCCGGAAGAATTTTATAGTGTGTAGATATTTTGCCAAGTTTAAACTCATTTTCCCAATTGTAAATAGTCGCAAGTGCAGGAGCAGGTGCGCCATCAACTTCCTTCAACTCGGCTTTGATCATTATCGGCCTTTTAAATAGAAGTGTTTAATCATCGTATGATACCACTATTTTTTCCATTTTTCTACAGTTGATTCAATCGACTATGAAAATTAAATTACGTTATGGATATAGCTGAAACTTTGACAGCAGTCAGCAGTGACAGATGACACTTTTTCGATACTACGAGCGCCATCTCTTAAGTTTTCTAAACACTCTCAAGAAAAATTATTTTTAGTGTCTCTCTTTTAGCCTAGTACTAAGTTCAGCGCTAAACTAAATTTTAGCGCGTCTCCAAACTTGTACCCTTTTTTTAGCAAGATGAAATTTGACAATGTAGAATTGTAGAGAAAGTTCATATTAACGTTTTTTTTGGGTTAAATTTCAAAGTCTTCTTCGAAATAAAACTTATCAAAATCCATATAGAATTATTAAACCGTGTTTCAAAATATTCTAAACACGCAGAATTATTTATTATTTTTACTATTTTTTCATGCACAAACTGTTATTTTAGTTTTATTTCCGCACTTGAAACTTCCACAACCGTAAATTAGCTTATTTTTCTGTTTTTTTTTATATCACTGGTTTTTTTTCAACAAAATTTAGCGTGAAATAAGGTGCCTGCACGATAAAAATGCAGCTAAAAATGTGGAGACTAACATTGCTGCCATCTGTTTTAAAGAAATAGAAACGTGGATTTAGCGAGCATTTTAGCGGCGAACTTAGTACTGCATGCGCTAAAGATGTTGGTAAAATTTAGCTTGATAAATTTTCGCGCTAAATTTTGTATGGAAATTTCATTTAGCGGGGGACTTAGTACTAGGCTTTTGCTGAGAATATAAAACTACAGGAAGGGCCCTCGGAGAATTTTAGCGTAGTGAAATTCAAACTGCACACTTCATTGCTCTTTTTTTCACTGAAAATTCACTCGTAACAACTTCAATTACACTAAAAACAAATTCTTTAAACTTTCTTTCTTCTTTATAATTAGTTATGCGAAAAAGTGTAAATAGATTTTATAGAAAAACTCGTTTTAAAGAAAGTGCCGCGGGAAAATTTGACAGTTAACTAACAAGAAATTATACCAATTTGACAGTTGACTGCTAGCGATTTCACTACGCTCCCATACACGGATTTTATACGCGAGGGCCTTTCCTGTAGTTCTATATTCTAAGCTCCTTTGATTAAAAAAATAGTTTCAATTATCATAACTTAATTTCCTGACTATCCCAACAATATTTCTCGTATTTCATTATCAATATCTGGACGTAGCAGATTCTGCGGATAATATAGTGATAAAAGAAAATCGTTATTATAGTACTAACAAACACCATAGTGTTAGTTGTTAGAAACTTCCTCTCCTGACTACTATATCCCCACTTGACTTAAAAACTAGTTTTCCACCTAGCTCATGCCCTCTAATTCTGCTTTATACGCACGTTGTATATATCTCTATGACAACATTTGCCATAGCATTTAATTCGCATTTCCCCCGAAAATAGCATAAACGTACACGAAACATCCCCCACCACCACCGCCAAAAAAAACATAATGCATAATAAAAAAATAATTTATCTACTCCACAACTAAGTGGCTCTCATATTTCAACGAAAATTCCTCCACTACAGTGTTAAAAGCTTGAATATCATATCATCATCACGAAAAAGAAAAATTTGTAAAATATGAACTTTTCCCACCAATATCATTCCCCAATATTGTGTGTCGCATCCTTGGCAAGTTAAAAAAAAAACACAGCAACACTGTTTCGCCCCTCTTAAAGTAGATAATTTTGAATTCCATTATGTTTTTTTTTGCGTCCTTGCCTGGGGTGTGTGTGTATCACAGGGACTCTTCGCTGTTACCTTCTTCGACAACAATGAGAGAAGCCGCCAGTGGTAATATATCACGTCAATATTCCTTGCGCTTCCTGTTTGGCGCGATAATTGAAAAAATGTCCGTTATCATAACTATGAAAATTGTTGAAACTGTTATTACCGCACACACACTCACACATTAATGAAATTTGCATTATTATGAGCGACACACTATGGTATATATTATTATATGGTATACGGGGAGGGTGGGGGTGGTAAACTGTTATTAAACTCTTGGAATTTTGCAGTGTCTTTTGTAAACAGGATCCCAGGATATCATCTGATAGAGTCTTGCCAACATTATGCAAATGTTGCTTTCATGTTAATGATAAAATACGCCGCACAGCATTTATTGCTTGCCACGAACAAAAGCTTACTGCTGAGTGGAAACTTCGGGACCAACACACAAGGAGCAGAGTTCGGAAAAAAGCTTTTCACGTTTTGATAACGGCCACAATTTCCTTTTACACCATCCCTACCACCACCACCGCCACCACTACCCAATGGGGCAACCCCATTCACCACACTGCCATCTACCATCACAATTTTTAGTATCGTTCCGGCTTTTGTCGGTCTCTCGAAGAGGACCACCGCAGTAACAATGACCGGTCTACCGCTGGCACCTACCTATCGTAAATAGAAGCTAATGGAGGGGCGGAAGGACGATGATGCTACTTTGTTTTCGCGCTGTTAATTAAATTCAGGAAAAATATGACTCCTCGTTTTCTAAGTCTGGCTTTTGTCCTTTTGCCTCTCCCATTTCAGTATGATTCAGGAAGGACGATTCAGGAAGGAAGGCTCTTCGTTCCGCAACGTCCGCCACACTGGACCGATTTACGTCGCCCCATCGCGGGTGTTGATCCAAATTAAAATTTGACCTTGGCTTTGCCGTAGCGAATGAAATCGAAGCCCGCTGGACACTTTATCGCATTACGTTTTAATTAAAAGCAGGACGCGCGTCTAATGAACGGAGGAGCATCTTCAAAAAAAAGAAGAGCGAAAAAAATGGAGAGTGAAAAAAAACAACCGCCATCGCGGAGCCTTTGTTTGTGAGAAACATTAAATTTTTTGATTAAAGGATGCCGAGGGGGTCCCGGACTGGGCGGTGGTAAGCTGTAAAAATGTCCTGATTTTATTAAAATGCTAATGGTTTTTCGTTTTCCCATCTTGACTCAAGTGGGGTATAAATTTTTGATGGGGAATCCACCCTGAATAACTGCTGAAGCTCCTGCAATCAACAACTATGAATACTAATGAATGTTTTGTTAACGTTGATAGCGTTTTGACAATTTATGGACAATTAGTTGCCTTTTGTTCTCTGGCATTCACATGCGCTCCTCGCTGTAACAAACCGTCCTCCATGTAGTAATATTCCAGATTTTATTTCAATTTTTATATGCCTAAAATTAAGTGATGTCAATTAAGGACAACAAAGTATCGCCAAAAACGCAACAGACATGCGACACACACACACACACACACACACACACACACACACACACACACACACACACACACACACACACAGAAAACCGCAATACGGTAGACGATGCGTTCTCAAAGTAAGCGGTATAGAATTACCAGTTCTAATCAAATCGAAGACATAGCGACAGCCCAAGCCACAGACGAAGAATTCAATCCTAGTGCACACAGTTAAGACTAACAGGCACGAAAACGAAATTTTTCTGCGATGTACATATCTACCGATAACATTTACGAAGACAATCATAGTACCATCGCACCGCTCAAAGATTTGCCACACCAAACGAGTATCGAAGCACATTAGATATATCTTCCGAACTATTTTATCATGTGCATTTTGACAACGTTGGACCCATAGCCGAATCCCAAGAATATCGATACTGTCTAACAATGATTGACGGATATACCCGATGACCAGAAGCGAGTCCTATTAAGAATACCGTCACCGCAGTTGTTGATGCATTCTTCGCAATATAGATAGCTCGATTTGGCACGCCAGTGGTAATAACATCAGAAAGAAGAACGCTTCTAAACGAATAATTTGAAGGGCCTCTAAATGGAACAAAAAACAATGAAGCCAGAATTTAAATGTTGGAATGCGTTATTTATACAAAGAATATAGCAAAAATTAACTTCGCCAAAGTCGGCTTGGAATGTAAAGTCACATCGGACCAAGTGGGTATTGGGACGATTGAGCGTGGGAGCCAGCCTTGATCTATTGTATGTCACTTTTTATTGGCAGCTAATCTACTTCGTGTCACTTTTGATTGACAGATGATGCATATCTGAAAACCTACTTCCCAAATGTCATCGTAGTGACAATTGTATGATGACAGCTCAAAAATGGCACGACATTTAAAATGACACCTCTTGGTGAAAGATCCTTTACCTGGTATTTTGCAAAGTTTTTCCAGTACATACAGTTTTTGGCATAATCTGACTGAGCATGCGTGCTGTACTTACATAGGTGTATCAAAAAGTAATCGGATTGGTCAAACTTTGCCTGCAGTGATACGACCTCTCCAGATTCTTCCTTTTTAGCCTATAATGTCTTTCAAGTCACGGTGTTAGTTTGAGGGATAGAATATAATAGGATAGCTTAGGGACGATCTGGGCTGTATTGAATCAGATGGCGATGAACCTTACTTTTGTACTAGACGTTGTAGCACTCGTCCGGGAATACTGGCTACAGAAGATTGTTCCATAGTCGAGGCGAACGTCTTGACAGTATTACGGGAAAAGCGTTGCCTTTCAAGCACGAAAGTATTAATTTCAGTGTAATAGTCTCTATAATAATAGCGGCAACTGTAGGTCAAGGTTACTACACTCCTAGGTAACATCCCTGGGTCTATACAGTCTAAGGCTTGTAGAATGTACCGCGGGCTGATCTCTGAACGAGTTTCCTACATCTCTTAAGAAATTCGAGGCATTATGATGCATGATTGACGCTTTGGAATAGGTTGTCATTCTATCGCAGATGCCTACAGCATTCCTACGAAGAGAAGTGATGGGGTCAGCAATTCGATTCATACATACGTTATACTTCCAGAGATAGAAGAAAGATCGGTACGGGTTTTACTTAAAAAAAAAGTACTTAGTTGTGGGACTAAGTACTCAAGTTTTGGATCCATTTATACGAATTGGTAATACCGTTGATAGCCTTATTAGGTTTTTTTGGCTTTTGGCGAGTGTTTCAAGTTTTATGCTGTCATCGGTTGGTATTATAGACTCAAAATAAGTATTGTACCACTCTCTACTACCTTGATGGTCGGGCCACTGTTAAATCATCTCTTAGAAGGAGCCACCATATACTTCAACTTCATTCTCTCTTTAGGGATGCTTACGCGAGCACTGCGACCTATTTTATTTGGTCTATTGTGCCAGCCCTGCCGTTAAAAACTTTTGAAGGCTTATGATATAGCCTAAAATTGATTTGGAACTCATATCCGGGAGGGATAGGAGCAAGGAGCACCACAGTCGCACAGTAAGTGCTCCGCAGTTTCGGGAGCTGCCCCTTAGAACCGACTTACTTACTTATTCCCTTTAATCCCTCATGGGACATTGGGCGGAAACAGTTGGAGGGCAACCGGACTCTGTTTTATGCGACAGCTCCGTCCAGGATCTCCCAGTTGTTGCGGCCTCTGCTAATAGAGTTCTCGACCAACAGCTAGATTGAACTACCAGCCCTATTCTGCTTAGATGATAATTGTTATTTTTAGCTTCCACCTCTTAAAATTGAAAACTTTGCCCGCTTTAGCTTTCTTGATTTGAATGAATCTTTTAGCTTGATAAGCGCCTTGGATACTTGTCCAGCTATGATGAAACAGCTGATCGACCCAATTCTTGATGGCTTGATGCTAAGCTGCACAAAGGTTCCGAACCTAGAAGTAATAAGTTTGTCCCTACACTTGCCAGCCCGACGTAAACGACAAATGTGACCTACGTGGTCCGAAATCGACATCAACGTATTGTTGTTCCTGCTTAGGGATTTAAGAGGTAGGAGACAATCTAGGACAGTCTTTGATGACATCCTGTGGGATTTAATGGCCAACAGGGCAACTTGATTGTCCGAAGAAAATGACGATGTTAGAGCTATTTGGAACTCTATTAATAGAAGCTTGAACACACTCTTGGATGGCGAGTACCTCACCTTGAAAAACAGTCGGGGTAGTGCCCAGAGCCATGGATATTATGTACGCCCCGTCCTACCCCATTATCGGGTTTTTATACGTCCGTATACGAAAAGGTCGTGCTTCTTCTAAAGAGGGGCCTGTAGTGTTGTCATTCTGTCCTACTTCGGATAATCGACATAAACGGTTTGTCGAAATCTACTGGGGGTGGAATGATATCATAAAATTATAGCATTGGCTCCAAGTTTAGCTCCTTGACGATCGATAAAAGGTGATCCCCAAGGTCTTCTGGCTTAAGGTAGAATAGCCCACGTTGACGCAGGGCCCCGCCAATGTTTTTGCATGTCTAGGAGTTACGGGAGCTCTGTGCAACGCCTACTGAAGCAATGAACGTAAATTTCGATCTGCTACCACCCGATCAATGCATCAGGCCTGCACGGCCGTGCCTCTACTACTAATGGTGCTGCTCGGTATAGAAGACGTACGAACACAGCAATATGCTATCCTCGCAACCACTGGTAGACAAGCCTCCTGACTACATGACATCTAACCTCAACTTCAGCAAAATTTTCAATCCTACATCTCCGCACTGCGAATCTCGGATTTTGGAAGTGTGTTATTTTCACACGCTTAAAGTGTGTTATTTTGATGTCACTCATTTGATTAACATTTGTAGTCACTTTTTACACGTTTTAAGTGTGTAAAAAGTGACTACAATGTTAATAAAATAGGTGACGTCACAATAACGCACTTTAGGCGTGTTAAAATAACACACTTCCAAAAACCGAGTTTTGCAGTGCACTAGAGAGCAATGGAAAAATATCAAGGATACCAAGACCTCTCACATAGTTCTATATACAGATACAGACTTGGCTTAACTACAACAAGCAGATATCGCGGACATTGATGTCACGAAATGAATCTCCTACAACACCCATAAGCCAGAGATACAACCAACACTTTTTTTGAGGTTGGGTACGATCAGACACCGTGCGTTTGGAAATCTCGTCTTACGAGGCTTGGGAGAGTTTTCGAAGCTTAAATTAAGAGATATGATCCGTTACTGAATATGAAAGACCATATACTTGCGTAAAGGTATGTCTTGAGTTACAAATCAATGCCCTTCAGCACCAATTGCGTTGCCTCTCCACAGGGACTGCCGCGTGTATCTACCTCCTTCAGTAATTTTTTGTTAAACTCTTGTCGAAGCTCTTACGAATGGCCGTAGGTGTTTCGTTACTTAAGACAACTGTGTTGATTCGACCCTGATCAATAGATACAAAGCTATTTTCTGTTATATTGCACTCTTGGGGCACCATTCCAAGATTAATTGATGATTGAAAGCTGGCAACTTGGCACGTTCGTTTTGTCATCTTGTCCGAGAGGTCTCTGTCAACACATGCTATATTTCGTTGCCTACCCTGGTACCTTTGAGGATATCCTGCCTCGTGCCCGCTCTGTGACTCATTGTCCATTATCGTGAATGCTCTAATTCAAATTTTGGGTACCAACGTGATGTCTGTAGAAGAGCGCCTGATATACTTTGCCGTCCAAATGACGCAAGATCACTTACAATATAACTGAGGGCAGTCATAAGGCTCCTGCTCAACCACTTCGAAGAATTCTTCTATTTTTTTTTGCTGACCATAAAACTTACTCCGATGACTGGCGTGACTAAGGTCGCCTTCTTCTTAAATGGCGCGCAGTCCTTGTAGGACTTGCGTCTCTTGAAGTCTCTTCTAGAGAGACAACTAGACTCGCCGTCTTGCTACTTCTTCCCAGGTTTTTATGCGAAGTTTTCGTATCTCTTCCAGCACGTCATCCATCCACCTATTTCTTGTCAATACCATTGAATATCGTGGCTAGAATCTATATTAATAAAAGAAAGTTTCTGTATGCGTGTATGTATGTATGCGAGGATGCGTGTATGCGTGTATGTGCGATGTGTGCGCTATAGCGGGCGCACCAGTGATCGCAAATCTTCGAAATTTTGCACGAAGATCCGTGGGGGTCTCCCATGATGCACGTCGAAGCCCGATTTTCGATATTCAAAATGGCCGCCACAAAATGACCGAAATTCAAAATGGCCACCCAAAATTTGCCAATTCTGTTCCGATTTCAATGAAAATCGGTATCCGGGGTTTTTTAAGGTAACAAATAACAAATTTATGATCAGAGCTTATAAATTCAAAATGGCCGCGCCAATATGGCCGACGAATTTGCCAATTGTGTTCCGATTCCAATGAAAATGGGTATCTGGGGTTTTTTAAGGTTACAAATAACGAATTTATGATCAGAACTTTTAAATTCAAAATGGCCGCGACAATATGGCGGACAAATTATTCCAATTGTATTCCGATTCCAATGAAAGTTGATATCTAGGGATTTTTAAGGTTACTCAAGAGTTGGTTGGTTGGAGTTGTTGTTCAAGAGTTGGGAAATCCAAAAATCTTCATATCCTAACTCCAAATGGGATAACATTGACCATAGTGTATCCTGGTTATTTCCACTATTGACGTGAAGTTTGTCACATTCTTAAATGTAGGAAATTTCTTAAATACCAGTATAGAAACAGTAAAAACCGTAGAAAAACAAGGTTTTCAAATTAATATGAAGAACATCTCTATATAATTCAATAAAAAAACGTTGTACAGGACATATATTCACATTTCAACCGGTCAGACGCCTGCAAAGATGATTTTCGGGAAACAGATTACGCTGCCAAGTGATTATATGGTATCCAAAAAAATGTTCCAGATTTTTTGTTGTTTTCATTATACTTTTTTCCTACCTACTGTTTTATTTAAAGTCGTTGCAAGGCACGCGGGTTTTATGCTAGTTCTTAATAAAGTTGACTAATAGCGCAAAATTCTTAATGATATTAAAAACAACTGAACTTAAACTACTAGAATTAGAGAAACAGCACAATTACACAAAAACTGAATTAACAATCCAAGCAGCTGATCCTTCCTGAAAGAAATAGTCCATTAATTTCTGCGTATTTCTCCAAATAGTGTTTGTGCAAAAGCAATTCTCAATTGGCAAGGGCACGATATCTCAAGCCTTGAGAGCACGGCTTTTGTTTTATTCTTACTTCATTACAAAATAAAATGCAATTCCCAGTCCTTGCAGCTTTCTTGTTCTACCTCATAACGAACATACTTCTGTTCTTGAAACACAAGTATCATTTCAGTAAAATGTAAATTCTCTCACAAAAAGAAATAAAAAGAAAAAAGCAACTCGATTGTGAACGAGATATTTTCAATTCTCTAGAAAAGCGTAGTATGAATATTGAAATTTTTACCCAACATTTACTTACAGACTCTCCGGAGATCGAAGTGGAACAGCCGTTCGTGCATACTGGCGTTGGATTCGAGGCGAAATTAACATGCATAGTGCATGCAGAGCCAATGCCTCATGTCATTTGGTACAAGGATACGACTCAATTAGGAACAACAGAGCAACACTCCCAGCAGGTAATTGGACAATTAAAGTACCTTTTCCTCCCAGCATTTTCATTTTTCCATTCCCCCCTCGTCGCCCCTTTTTGAGCTCAGTTCTAAGCAATTTAATCCCTCCAGCATGAAAGAGAACTAAAACGGCAGAGAACTAAAACTGCTTGCATTTACATTTTAGCACAACTTCTCTTCCTCCATTCCCCATTCCTTTCTGTGGCCATTATCCCTTTTGTCACTATTCCCATTCATTCCAAGGCTTTTAAAATTATTTCCATTCCTGCTAAAAAGGATTTTCCAATTTATTTCTGCAGAATCGTGGAAATCGGTACAGCCTAATTATAAGGAACGTAACTTACAACGATTTGGGCAATTATACGTGCCAAGCATCCAACAACCTGGGCAAGGATAGAGCTTCGCTGACACTAAGTGCAATCCCGACTGTCTGTGTTTTCGACTCGGTAAGTACACCCGGGGAGGTCCTTTTTACCCCTCCTCTTTCTTTTCTTTTGTTTTATTCGGTGTGTACATACTGGCACGAAAACTGGAGGAGAACAATCCTGATTTTGCTGATTTGGTATACTATATTTTTCGGGGTAGGTTGAGAGTATGAGTGGAGTTTTGGATCTACCCGAGAAACAGGACGAGCGAGAGAGAGAGAAAGGAAAGTTGTCATTGTTAGTCTTAATTAAGGGAAATACCACATCAAACGCAATTAAGTTTGCCGTTACTCAAGTTCCTGACAAAAATTCTAAAAGGAAAGTAATTAATTTCCGTAATTTCAAGAAGGCGCTGGCTCTTAGCGATTGAGGGCGCTTTTATTTAATTGAGTTGATTCACATTCGCCTTTCTGTGCGGAGCCATCATCGGTGGCAGCTGTGGAGGGAATTTGCGGCATTTTTTTTTTCACTCCTCTCTCTATTATTTTCTTCAATAATATTGTTTGGCAAACGCACACGAAATAATTTAATTTATTTTCAATTTCTCCTTTTTATCATCAGTTGATTTCGGAGCACAAATGTTTGTAAACCTTTTTGTGCTGAGTTTAAGTTTTTCGTTACTTTATATCCTTATTATCCTTTACTTTTTAAAAATATGGATTGTTGCAAAAGTTCGTCTAGTTTTTGACACAAATTTACTAAATCCATGACCTTCCTTCATACCACCTGGCCAAAGAACTAATCCAGCAGTCAATGTGAGCCTGGTCACATCAAGGATAACGAGACGGTATATAAATTGGCCAGATTTAGAGCAAATGTAGGCACAACCATGGAAAACGTCCACAAGCTGTTGAGTATGTCGAAGAAGCTCCAGGTCCAGGAATTTAGCACCATGCGCCAATAATAAAGACTTGGCTTGACTACAACAAGCATAGATTATACGCAATTGTCTGATAATACCACGGAAGGACACCGCTCGGGATTTGACGATTGGGTACATTGAGAATTCTATCCCATCACGAATTTATATTGGTCCTTCAAGCCCATTCCCATCATTGGTCCTTCGAGCCCAGCCCCATCAACAGTGACGTAGCTAAGGGGAGGAAATTCCAAGGGGTTCGGTAGTTATGAGCCATTTTGAAAATTTTCCTGGAAGCAAAAGGAAATACCTACTAAGAATTCCGGCGTAAAAGTTAAAATAGATGCTCTCGGAAGGTGCCTAACAATTTTCCGTCCAAAAAAAGGCGGGTTCAAAACTTTCCGGAAACCGTTAAAAATGCAAAAGTTAATCTTTAAAAGCTCTTGTTTAAGCTTTCAAACCTTTTGTTTAAGCTTTAAAAGCTCCTTTTTAAGCTTTTGTTTAAGCTTTGGAAGCTTTAAAATCCTTTGTTTCCCTTTTAAAAGCTTTTGTTTAAGCTTTAAAAGCTTTTGTTTAAGCTTTAAAAGCTTTTGTTTAAGCTTTAAAAGCTTTTGTTTAAGCTTTAAAAGCTTTTGTTTAAGCTTTAAAAGCTTTTGTTTAAACTTTAAAAGCTTTTGTTTAAGCTTTAAAAGCATTTGTTTAAGCTTTAAAAGCTTTTGTTTAAGCTTTAAAAGCTTTTGTTTAAGCTTTAAAAGCTTTTAGTTATCTTTAAAAGCTTTTGTTTAAGCTTTAAAAGCTTTTAGTTATCTTTAAACGCTTTTGTTTAAGCTTTAAAAGTTTTTGTATAAGCTTTAAAAGCGTTTGTTTCAGCTTTAAAAGCTCTTGTTTAAGCTTCAAAAGCTCTTGTTTAAGCTTTAAAAGCTTTTGTTAAAGCTTTAAAAGCTCTTGTTTAATCTTTATAAGCTTTGTTTAAGCTTTAAAAGCTCTTGTTTAAGCTTTATAAGCTTTTGTTTAAGCTTTAAAAGCTTTTATTTAAGCTTTAAAAGCTTTTGTCTAAGCTTTAAAAGCTTTTGTTTAAGATTTAAAAGCTCTTGTTTAAACTTTAAAAGCTCTTGTTTAAGCTTTGGAAGCCTTAAAAGCTTTTATTTAACCTTTAAAAGCTTTTATTTAACCTTTAAAATGTCCTTCTGCAAAGACAGTGCAACAATTTAGCCAAATTTTACAATTGTATGTTGATGGAAAACAGCTGTATGAAGAAATATTGAATTTCAGAATCCCGGAATAATATTAACACATCACGACCTGAAGAACTTCTCAATTTTATTATGCAATATCGAGACGAGAACGTCTTCCTAAATCTTTGAATCTCTCTCCAAATATTGTTGACCATCGCAGTTTCGATCGTCAGCTGTGAGAGATTCTTCAGTAAATTGAAAATTATCTTATGCTATTGGAGAGCTTCCCTGGGTCAAGATCAATTGTCTGATCTTACTTTTCTCAGCATTGAAAAAGAAGAAACGTGAAAGTGAAAAGACGGCAATCAAGCGGATAAGTGTCATGAAATCAAACCAACAAGTGCAGCCAGAAAATGTCCTGACATCTAACCAACAATTGTCCTGACATTCTTGCCACAAGTGCCCTGACATTCTTTCTACTGCACTGGAACAATTCCGTACCCTCGTTAAGAGACGGCACGGGAAGGAACCTCTAAGAGTTGGCCAATCCAGATCTCCAGGGTTCGGTGTCCGATTTTCAACGGCCCTCTTCACCAAACTGGCGGGTGCCCCATAGCTGGTTCCGGACTGATGATTTCAATGTGATTGGTCCAGAAAAGTCCCATGAGAACGTAACTGCCTAGTGTGCGCTGCCTGGCTTTGGCTAGAGTCGGGCTTTTACCCAGGAATGGACGAATGTTTCCAAGGTCCCACCCCACTCTCTTCTTGAGGGTATTTCAACGAAGAAATCCTTTCTAAAGATTAATCTATTGTCCTATTGCCCCTACTGCTACCATCCTCTGAAGAATTCCCACCTATATGATCACTATAGGCCCTGTTCAACGTGGCCACCACACCAGCGAGCAGCACGTGAGCAGTGGACGTACCACGGCTATGTACATCTACAGGAGCATCTTTGGCTTGAGATCTTATCTTTTGCTACTTGCTAATGCCGTGTTGGCGAAGAGATTCAATGCGCGATTTTACATAATTTTGATATGTTTAATCTAGTGATATTAATATTTCTTGTGCCAGAATCGATTTGTTACAATTTCACTTAGGAAGAATGCATCCACATCTCTCATGCTCCAAATATCCCCATTAACGATTTCCACTAGCTAAATAATTTTGAAGGTAACGTTAAATCAAGTTAAGTCAAGTTAAGTCAAGCACCCTTCCTATCTGCAGCCACTTCCATTCCTCTTCTGCCACTTGAAACAGTAGACCAATCGACACTCCTCAACCTGGAGCACAATTGGAATTGGAAGCTCTTTTGTGGCCACTTTCAACATAACCTGAAAAATTTTCAACTCCGGGCATCTTGAAATCCACATTTTATGGAATTTTTTTTTATGGTGGAAATACTTGTGGACGCGAAATTGGCATTCTTTATCTGCGAAAATGTGAAGAGCGACTTCAAATAATAATGAGGAATTATCGATTTGGTATATCAAAATATTCAATGGTGGTCTACGGGTGGTTTTAAGGGAGGAGACACAGAGCTTGTGGCAGCTTAAAGGTTTAGTTTTTCTCTAGCAAAGTTATTTTTACAATTTAATTCATTTAGTTTGTGATTCTTTTATAAAAATACAATGGACGTTTCTATAATGCTTTATTATTTTCTATGAAACAAGATTTATAAATACGTTTTATATTGATTGAAGTCTTTGTACTGACCAACCGAGTTCAAAAGTGTTTCTACAGAAACCGAGATATTTATGAATATTTTTTAATGAACCGCAGAGATTTATTTGTCGTTAAAATATATCAACTAGAGCCTTATAATATTGTTTACAAAAGGTCCTGAAATTGACCTCATTGTGATTTTCTAAGAAAAATATTTTCCTTGTCCTTTTGTCATTCAGGATAATTTTTGATCCAAGGACTGTCGGTTTTTACGTTCATCTATATTTACAATTTTTAATTCATTCTATTCAATCAAAGCAGGAAGTTTGATTTTGTGATATGATTTTGAAAGGAAATTCATAAACAACATTTTCAGATTACTCACAATTGCCATAGTATTGCCAGAGTGATGGTTTTGGTGATGGTATCATTATCATTCCCGTGGAAAAATAAAACTCGCCCGTTCTTAGCCTGAAACAAGCATGATTTTTTGGACTAAAGGGAACAAAATTGGAGCTTTAAGATATTTTATATGACGAACAAAACGGGCAATTAACTTTGTGACAGTAAAGGGTGCCATTAGCATACTCAGTAGACCGGTTCTCGTTCGATTGCGTAAGTCAAGCAGCATTGGACTTGGTTAGTACTTAGTTGGGAGACCGCTTGGAAAACGACACTCACGTTTGTAATGGTCGATTACGAATACATTCATATCTGTAGCAGAGGCGTGCATACCTCTGGCGGAAGCATTTTTAGATTTTCATGCATGCAGCGAGAGCGTGCATACCCGTGTGGCAGGCGCATTCGTTCACTATACGTGCTAGTTGCGGCCGCGTATATCCTTTTGAAAAAATTAAGCAACTAAATTATTTTTACTCGACCAGGTAGTCTAAATTGACCCTACCTCGTTTTCTTACCTATCTGAATATTAAAGTTCATCTACGATATCTGGTTGTGGTCCTGAATATCAAAGCTCCTGAATATTAAAACTTAACTAAAAGCTTCTAAGTTCACAGGTTGTTGTCCCTAATAAAAATCACACCCAAGACCATATCCACACCCGACTCCATAACCGATGACGTCACTGAGCCAGAACTAATATAGCTATATTATTATCCTTCCGACTAGAGCTGGCTGTCCGACATTTCATTCAACAATAAAAGCCATCGGCAGCACAAAGCGCTAGTCCTCTACCTCTAGCGCTATAGAAATTTCGCAATGCCTATATCAAAAATTGCTCTACTTTATTTTTTTAAAATTCATTTTCGGATTCAGTGCACAATTATTCAAAAAAAAACGCCCGTCAAATATCCTTAATCAGAATTGCTTGTAAACTAGTGAATCAATAAATCAAATTCATTTTTCCATTATTACAAAAATATTATCGCCAACAAATGTTGCCATCTCGCATCTGTAATGTTCCAGGATGTAATTTTCCAATAATGATTTAAGAACGTCAGTAGCAATTCCTTGAATTTCCGCTATCGGAAGAAAAATGTGCTCCTTTTTATCTCGTCCTTCAGCTGTGCGAGAATGAAAAGGAGCTTCAACAAATTTGGGTCATCTAGAATTTGAGAAATAACTTTCTGGGCAACAGTCATTCTTTTCTTCGCCAGAATTTCATTCGTGGAAAAAAAAACAAAATTTTTTCATTTCGAGCACTGACATATAGATATGGACTGCTAAATGAGCAAAATCCCATACAAAAAAGTGGCACCAAAAACTATTGTTGTCCTGCTCCCCCGTTAAAATCCTATGAACTGTAATCGGTTTTAAAATAAAAAACAGTTCAGTGCATGTCAGCGATATAAACATAATTAGAAAAAACTAGACAGCTATAGAGTTTTTTCTTCTTTCTCTACTTTCATTATTTTTAAAAGTTCGTTAAACAGAGGGAAAGAACCCTCACATATTTAAAAAAAATACATTTATTTAACGAAAAAACTGCTACTGAATAAAAAATAATGATGGAAAATTGTTTCTATCAATTATAACATACATCTTATTACTTATTTCCCTCCAAATTCGAAAAAAAAATTGTTGTTTACATAGAAAAGGTCTTCTTCTTCTGGAGAAAAATGGTGCCATTGAAAGTTGTCAATTAGCAGTCCATATCTATATGTCAGTGATTTCGAGATTTTTAATTCAGATTCTCTCGTTGTGATATGATAGATGTCTCCCGGTGGATCAATTTAAATTCTTTTCTTTCGTGGTTCATTCTTCGATTTGCATCTTGTGTTTGGTCTTTTTTGAGTTGTGTTCTTTATAAACCAAACACCTTAAGTTGGGTACTAAATGGGGTTAATGCGGCACAAGTTGTGCTTAAAGTTTGCGAAACTTTTCATGCTAGAAAGCCAAAACAAGATGGGAGAGGGTTGTGTGTGTGTGTTGAGGTACAGTAGAGGGTTACTGCAGTGTTCATAAAAACAAAACAAAAAAGATGTTACGGAAAAGAATGAGCAGATTAAAAAAGATTAACTTCAACTTTAAGATTGAGCAATACTGGCAAAGTTCCGAAAAAATAATACTCCTTGATGGAAAAGGAAAACCAATAATACCAACACGGCTACATGGAGATGATTTTTTGTTTCCAAAATTAAAGAATCAATTTCCGATAGCTGGCAGATATGAGCTCAGTTTGTATGTATGAGAGCCATTTCATAAATAATGCAGAAGAATGTTTTATTCAATATAATGTGTATTGTACACTTTCTTGTAGTAATCTTTCAGTGTCTCCTTGCTTTTCAATGACTGAGCTCCATCTACCAAGCTTTAGAGGCCTCGGAAGTCGAGAAGTTAATGCCTCGACTACTAACACAGAGGTGTGCGGTTCGATTTCGCGCAACGCTATAGTTTTCGAGTTATGGCTGCATTGGGAATAGGTTGATGAGCCAAAGACAGGTCTGTGAAGTTGGCACCACGAAATGTGAATTTTGGAAATTTTTTTTTCATACGTTTGTCCATCGTTTGTCCATGTTTGTCCACGGAAAAGTTTTTTTTGTCCAGGCACCGTTAACAAGTTACTAGCAAAAACATTTTTTTGCAAATTTTTTCAACCAGCACCCCAACATTGCAAAAAAAAATTGTTTAACCGCAATGATCGTTTGTCCATCGTTTGTCCAAGTTTGTCCAGCAGTTATTTTTATTTGTCCACCCACCCAATAATTATAATAAACTAGCTGGGACCCGGTGCGCCTATGCTGCACCCATAAGCCAATAGTAGTAATCAGGTGATATGAATTTTAATATACAATAGGAGAGTTTGAAAAAGGCAATTTTTTGGTATTTTTGATTCCAAATAACAAAATTTTGAAACTATTAGCGATCTGACATTTTGATCGAGACAATAAAAACCATCCCCTGACTTGGCATTTATAGATCAGATTTGATTTTGCTATACCGGGGGAGTAGACGCCCTAGAGATGTAAATAGAAAAAAAACAAAATGTTTTTTTTCACATTCTTGAAAAAAAACATGAAAAAAATCTTGGCACCATTGTTTTTTTCTACATTTGGTTTTTTTTCAGAAAAAGTGAAACACTATAGCTAAAGTGGAATAAAACACTAAATTTGATTGTTTTGTTTTTATTCAAGTCAAATTATGTTTGAATCAATGGGTAACTATTATTATGAACTTAAAAAATACTTAAGGAGTTACAATCAATCATCTGTATCAGTATCAGTAGCTACGGCTACGCTTGTTTTATCAGCATCGGATTCATCGGAATAATGTTCTGTGTCTGTATTTGTTTCATCTGATTCTGAATCAATGACTATACTATCAGGGACTCGATTACCTTCTGCTTGTGTTAATATTGTTGATGATTGTACTGATTGCAATCTTAAATTGTGCGCAATGTACACTATTTTCCTAGCCCTGTCATCTGTCAGTCTATTACGTTTCTTGGTATGAATATCGCTGTACGTACTAAATGTTCTTTCGCACGCTGCTGATGTAGTAGGAAGAGAGAGAAACTTGACGGCTACTTTAGACAAAGCAGTTGATTTGCAAAGTCCTGCCCACCAAATAATCGGATTCAATTTGTTCACCGATGACCAAACGAGGATTAGGGAAATCCCCGTCCATAAATGTAGTTTACATGTGGTGTTGCCAATTTATTATGTCAAGACATGTATGTACCTACTATTTAACAAAAAACAAATGGTATTTTCTTATTGAACAAAAAAAATAATAATATCAACTCATATTATACGATAACCGATTTTCTCTTTTTATTTTTCTACTCATGAAAAAAAACCTTCTCCAGAAAAAAAACTGTTTTGTTTCATGTTTTTTTTAAACGTTTTTTTTCATCTCAGAAAAAAAACCGTTTTTTTACAACACTAAGACGCCCTGTGCAGAACTTCGCTCGATTTTTTAGTTCATTTTAATTTAAAAGTGTATATTTTAGTTTTTTTAAACTATATTTTATTTTCTACATTTTAGACTATTATATGTCTTCTGCCATTTTGTGCTGACCGCCATATTGGATGTAAAATGACGTCACGCAGCTTACTGTACTATACTCGTCACACACTTTCATTTGATACCCATACCGAGGGCGGGCCCCGGGCGTTGTAAAGAAAAATGTAAACTGTAATTTTGTGTTGGCCGCCATTTTGCATTTGGAATGACGCCGCACAGCTAATACTATTCTACTTGTCATACCTTTTCATTTGATACCCATACCGGATGGCTTGCATAGAAAAAGGTAATCCGCCATTTTGTGTAAGCGGCCATTTTGAATTTGGAATGACGCCACACAGCTAATAATATTCTATTTGTCATACCCTTTCATTTGATACCCATGCCGGGGTCGGGGAACACAATTGCAAAATTCGGCCGCCATATTGGAACCGCCATCTTTGCGTAATGGACATCACCAATCGCTTTCTCGTACCCAGAAACCTCTATGTATACATTTTCATCCTCGTAGAACTTATATTATTATGCTTTTTAAAGCTCTCTAAGACAGCGCCCCCTAGGAGTGATTTTTAAAAGTAGGCACCGATGCTAAAACCACCCCCTTGATGTAAGTAATATGTGGTTAAATTTTTGTGGCGATCGGTTGAATGGTTTAGGAGTTATTACTGAACATACATACATACGCACATACATCGAATTTTATACATATAGATAGATTGAAATTTTTCAATTTTGCGAAGTTGGCAGTCCCGGTTGCGAATTTCGCACTTTTTCTTTGCACGTTCGTTTGTCCATCGTTTGTCCATATTTGTCCACGAAATATAAATTTGTCCACGCGCCGATAAAATTTTATTAATTAATCAATTATTCGGGAAAATCAAATTGGGCATAAAAAAGGCGCATTTCGAAATTCGTATTTATGTATTTCTGTAACCATTGGAAGTTCAATTTTATTCCGAACAACCGACATCAATACGAAATACAGAAAAAAAACCAAATTAATCCACGCCTCGGAGAAATAACAATTCCAACTAAATTACTTAGTCGAAATTTTTTCGACACAGCGTGGATTTCGGCGAATCGACTCCGCACAGAAAATTTTCTAACACCGACGAAATAATCTATTGCTACACTTCGGAGTAGTAGTTATAAATTTAAAAAAAAATACGAAAACATATATTTTCATCACATTGCGTTTTTTAATTGCAGTTTATCCAGAGATAAAAATTGCCAGAATTCTTTTGACCATTGCTGGAAATCGTTTGTCCAGGCACAGATTCGTTTGTCCATGCCAGAATTCGTTTGTCGGAAATCAAGAATGTACCGTTACATATCTATATTTAATGCTCTGAATGAACTTACTCTTAAACCCTAGATAGGCAGAGCTCTTTAACTCTCAATTAACGCTAATCATCGTTAACTGGTCTGTGTGACGCCCTTAATTATTAATTAAGAATCAATTTTTTTGTGATTAACATCAAGATATTTTGATGATTAGCGAGTTGAACATGTTGGTTGTCTTAGTTTTTTTCATTTTCTCATCGATGGCGTACCATGCACTCCACATTATTTTGCTCTTAAACTGTCAAAGTTGTTACTGTCAAAAAACATGTGTTAATCGCAATGCCCTAAATGTCATACAGATGCTGTCTGCCACCTGCTTTTTTAATGCAAATTAAGAGCGACGTCTGTCCAGGGTATAATACCACAAATTTTAAAAGATATTAAAAATTTCTCTTAGTAAAATATTTTTCGGAATTTCAAACTCCTTAAAGGGGTCCCAATCACATTTTAGCCACAGGCCACGCAAGGTATGGTCGAGCCTATTCGTAGGAGTTCCGGGCGCTACTTAACGAAATTAAGTCAAGTCACCAGGGCAAACCGCACCCCAGACACAAAATCACCACGGTAAAGTTCAACTAATTTCACAAAGGAGGCGCACCCCTTCAACCAAAGACACAAACCGAAAACGAGCTTATACTATCAGTGGTTTATGCGTTTTTTGTAATTGACGCCATCTATTGGAAAAACGACGTGAACTTTTTCACTGGCCTTATATTGGGCCATACATTGGGTAAAAATGCGGTTTTTTATACATGGAGCTGTTTTAGACGGTGCGCTTCAGCGCATGTGCCTCATGAACGTTTGGTGATGAAGGGAGGAGTGCGGATGAAGAAAGGTACCACCCCACTTCGCCCTTTATCCACAAATCTCGTGAGGCACATGCGCTGGAGCGCAACATCTTAACCGGCTCCTTATTGAATGTATTCTCCATGATTTTCTACAATGCTTTTTTTTCATCTATGGAGTTTGAACGCCCTCTTCACTTGGCCGTTACGAAAAAATATCTTCAAGCACCATTCTGATATGCTCTATAATTTTCACCATTTAGTCAATTTTGGAGACTGAAAAACAAGTGATAATCCAATAGTGCAATGTCCAGCAAATATGGTCCAGTAAGTAAGGCATCGTTTCCCATTCAAACTACTCCAGCTTCTCTATAGTCTTTCCTGCTGCACATACATATGTGGCCGAGCGTTGTCTTTTTGTCATGAACCAAAAGTGGTCGATTTTTTCCACCGCTAACTTAAGCCGCTCCAACTGATCGTAGTAGACCTCTTTAAATTTTTTCTGATTAGGGGTTAAAAACTCATATACTGAGTTTCCATGAGAGTTCAACCAGAGTTGAACCCGAGTTATACGTCATGGAAACAGAATGAGTTAAGAGTTTTCGTTAAAGATTTTCAACTCTGCTCAACTTAACGAAAATAGGTAGGTTGAACTGAGTTCGCCCATACAACTAAAAGCGGCACACTAGCAAAGGTACAAAAAGTGAAAATGTCGCGCTTCTTTATATTTAATAAATACTTTTAAAGAAAAATCTAGAATAAAATTAAATGATGGAAAAAGATGGAGGAAGACGGAAGGCAGAAATGGCAACGCATCGAGTTAAGTCGTTGAGTTGAAGTGTCATTTCAACTCAACCACAACTCAACTCGACTCCCATGGAAACCCGGTAATAGTGGATAAAACCCTGCAAATCTTACCAAAGACGCATAAAGGCTCAACTATTACTGAGTTTCCATGAGAGTTCAACCAGAGTTGAACCCGAGTTATACGTCATGGAAACAGACACAGTTAAGAGTTTTCGTTAAAGATTCTCAACTCTGCTCAACTCAACGAAAATAGGTAGGTTGAATTGAGTTCACGCATGCAACTAAAAACGGCACACTAGCAAAGATACAAAAACTGAAAAAGTCGCGCCTCTTTATATTTAATAAATACTTTTAAAGAAAAATCTATAACAAAATTAATTCATGGAAAAAGATAGAGGAAGACGGAAGGCGGATATGGAAACGCATAGAGTTAATCGTTGAGTTGAAGCGTCATTTCAACTCAACCACAACTCAACTCGACCCCCATGGAAACTCGGTATATAATGCTCGTAAGAAACGCACGACATCTGGGCACTCTAATGGAATTAATGGGTTCGGCCATATTGGACGTACGTCGGTCATATTTTGTTTCGTTAAATTTCGTTAAACGTAAAAATGCGAAAAGAACCGCACTCAAAGTACGTTTTGTGAGAATTTGTAGTTAAGTTGATGACAGCTGATTTTTTTGTGTTGTTGTTTTGTGGGTTTTAAACAAGAATGAGTATGGAAAATGTTGTGCTTCAAATTTATGGGAGTGATTTTGATGATAAATTTATTTTAATTGAAAATAAACATGATTATTTTTAATATGCACAGTTTAATAGCCAAGTTTTAATAGTCAATGAGTAATATTTATGCATTTTAATAATTTTAAACTTGTGAAACTGTCCATATACACAAACCGTTATACGTTTGACGAAAGTTTGATATTTACGCACGTCGGCTGACGTGCGTTTCTTACGTTCATTATAGTTGGGCCTTAACATCTCCTAACGTGGGTTACGACCTGCTTTAGACTTAGATTCCGGGGTATTTTATTTGCCTATCCACTGCCTTCTGCTCTTAACATTTCAGGAAACATATTCAGGATTCACTGTTCATAGTCAGTTACAAATCAGTCCAAAAAAGGTTCATTCCTGAGACCGTGAATTAAAAAATTTAGATGGTTAATTTTTTGAAAAGCATATACGCCCCCCCAACTAGCACGCATAGCGAACAAATGCGCCTGCCACATTCCAAAAATTCGCGGCTAGAGGTATGCACGCTCCCGCTATAGGCATCTATAAATGCACCCGCATCGGCATAGCCCATTCCAAACGTGAGTTTCGTTTTACCACGCGCTCCCCCAACTAAGTACTAACCGTGTGCAATGCTGCTTGACCCGCGCAATCGAATGAGAATCGGTCTACTGAGTATGCTAATAGCATCCTTTATGGCAACCAAGATTTTGCTCCCTTTAGTGTAGAAAAATGTCAGCGTACCATGACTCGTTTGGGTGCAATACAGCCGATTTGACGCTGTACGTGAGTGCCTGTTGCAGGCTAGGAGCGGGCGAGTGTTATTTTTAATTAGGTGTACCGTCCATATTTCGAGTACTGAGTAGGTCTTTTGACGCCGTGCGTACCTGTGGCAAGCTAGGAGCGATCGAGTTTTATTTTTACTCGCCACGTGACCGACTCACTCACTGCACTAAATTAAATGACCAAATCCAAGCTTCTCCGCTAGTTCGTCAATGGTTGCGATGGGATTTTGTTTCACCAAGGGGCTCAGGACCTCCTCGTCAAGCTCCACATTTTTTCCAGGAAGATAAGATTCCTCTGTCAACTGTAGTTTCCAGCTTGGAACTCCGGAACGCTTATTTCTCCTTCTCCATAGACAGCATCGACATTTCTTGTACTTTCGGTTGAATTGTTTCCTTTATTGAACTCATAAAGTAAACAATGCCGAATATGCTCTTTTGCTTTTGGTTTGATTACTTCCGTTAGAACTGCACTTCACACTTTACACTAAGAATAGGAAGAAGGTAAAACACCCAATCCGTATTATTAATGGAGTGACCCAATACTTCCATATTTAACTCATAAAGAAGAAGCACGTATATAATTGAAATAATTATTACTTTTACAAAAAGTCACTTCTATAGTAATTGAAGAATTAGAAAATAATTACAGCCTTCAATCGAGTTAACTCAAGTGAAGTTGACAGGTGAACTTCAAGCTTAAAGCCGTTCTGTAACTAGTCATTATTAAAATCAATTAATCATAATCAAAAATTTTCAAACTTGTAACCCCAATCCAGAAGCAGTAATTAATAGTTTGAGATAAATTATATAAATTCTAATAATATACATAAATCCATCCATCAATTTTCTAAGTTTATAAGTAGTTAAAAGTTTTTTTTTTGATTTGTAATTGGCCGTGACTTAGCTTAGTCCGTATAGTATGGTCTCTATGTCTCTTGGCCCATAAATTTCAGCCATTAAAATCAAAAAACAAAAGGATTCAAAGATATGCCTTCAAGGATCATTAAACTAATCGACATTTAAAGTTCGCTCCATTGTTTTTGGTTAATTATTAATGAACCGTAGTTAAAACCTCAACAATGTTCAAGAAAAATCTTAATCCCTTTCCTTATCCCTATACACACACACACAAAAAAAAGAATGTTTTTCGGGAGGGTCATCATCTGGTAGATAAAGGATATATAAATAAATGGAAACATTAAACATCTTTAATTTTTCATAAGGCATTTAGGGCGGCGTTCAGTGCTGAGTTGTTCTTAGTAAATACCCCGCGGTACTCCCAACACTTCAGAATCACCATTCCAAAGTAAACACGCTAATTCCTCGAGTCTATTAAGGATCGATTTTATGCTGTGTGTATGGGAAGAGTCTCACTTTCTCTATATATAGATTAAATACTGTTCTATACCCGCCCACTGTTTTTGACAGGGCGCTATCAATCGTGGAAGATTCCCAGAAATCATACAAGGATATTTACAACAAGGCACTACCAGACAGCCTAGGGTTGGGCCATGAAAATTTCCCGACTTTCAGCAACACTTTTGACTTTGAATTGTTGCGTGCAACTGACACACACACGCTTTCGTGCAAAAATATTTTTCCCCCACGAAACTTAATTATAATTAAATTAAATTTCAAGCTTTGTTCCTGATAGATTTCATATACTCTACTCGAAATGTTTGTATACAACAGAAGAGAAAAAAAACAATACATTTCCATATTACCCCCTCCAGGGTTCAAGGATACAACGAATTCCTTAAAAAAAGAAAAAAAACTTTTTTTTTCTTCACCTTTTTGCCACCTTCACGCGCGCTTAAAAGTAAACTTTGCCGCCACTTTCAACCGTCTACAATCCATCCGGAGGACTTTGATAAATGATCCTGACTGAAAGTTTCCTTGAGAAATTATCGAAGTTTTTCGGTATCCTTCCTCTGTGTTATTTTTTTTTTTTAAAGGGAAGGATATACTACATTGGGAATGCTTTTGTGGGGCCATGAATGCCAAAGTTATAGAGACTAGATTAGGGGCAACTATCGCTGAGAAAGGACTTAAGGCGCACAACCGAACAAAAAAAAAAGGGAATAATGTATCCTAGATAGACGGGAATAGTCATCTGAATTGATGGGGAGGCGTGTAATTAAGATTTATTAATGCCTCAACTAAAAGATAGCAGTTGATGGATTTTTGTAGGCTAGAATACGAAGCAGGGAAGGAAGACACAAGAGTTTCGTCTTAAGGATAAATATTTGCGAAATAACCATGACGTAACGCTTTCTTTTTTTGGATTATTAAAAAAACAGCATAGGGAAGTATGACCATGAAAGGATCCGTTTTTTAAGTTGCTCGACCTTGACATTAAAAATCGCTTTTTCTCCTGTCATGTTGCCAATGGCAGCCGGAGTGGTTCATTTAACCCGTGTGACATTCAATCTAAAACCACTCAATTCTTGCCTTTACACACATTTTTTCTACAAGGAAGAAATTGTTGTAATGGTGTAGTAAAGTTCGGCGTCCGATATATGCTGATTTGAAAATTCAAGGATAAATAATGACTCGTGGGTAATTTATTTTGACGGTTCTGAGTCAAGTAGCAGTACAATTAGAGTAACCCTAATAAGGAATCGGTTTATAAAAGGATAAGAAAGTTTCGCTCAGGTCGGGTTTTTACCTAGCAGACGGTACAGCTCTTTGGTAACTTGATCGTCTGGTAGTGCCGGCCTCATTCCCTTTCTCGACAGGTTAGCGGAATTCACTTGTTCCATGAGACCTAACGCAACGACGAGGCTATCTTCCACTAATCCCATCGGTTGCGTCTCTGGCTCAGCCGGCTGCTATTGAGGACTTTACCAAATCAAAGGTTACAAAATTTGTTTGTTTTGATTTTTGCAAATTTTTGTATGAACTCCTACAACATCCAGGAGTTTAAACGCAAGGTACATCGTTTCCTTCTTTAGTACCTTTAACACTCCAATTAATCTATCCAGTCCTCTTTTCCTTCCTTCGGACCAAGCTTACTACTACGCATTCCACCATGACAATTACAACGTGATGATATGGTAGTAAAAAAGATGAATCCTAAGCTTGAACTTTAACAGAAAAGACACCCATAGTGGAGCGATGCAGAGCTGAGTAATATAGGCTCTGTAGAAGGCATAATGTATCGGTCGTCTGTGTTCCCGGACATAGGAGCATACATGGGAACGAGAAAGCCTACTACGTAACCAAGAATGTAGCTCCAGCGCCAGGCTCGGGGATCACCACCTGCTACTAGTCATAGCACACTGAAATTATAGACTTGGCCTACCCAAGTAAAAATAATTTAGGGCCTGTGCGAATAGTGACTAATTGATGACTAAACTAAATTTTGCAGTTTTTGTGAATAATGTAGGGAATTGCTGTGTGAATTCTTTTGATGACTAAATTCTATCAGTTATTCAAATATTTAAATTGTAACCATAACGACAATTTAGTCAACTGTCGAAAAATTTAGTCTACTCGCCAAAAGACTAAATACTGTATTATCGACACTAAATTTTAGTCATAGAATTCACACAGGCCCTTAGTAGGTTGAATTTTTTAAAAGCACATACACACCCGTTACTAGCACGCATAGCGAACAAATACGCCTGCCACACGGGTATGTTCGCTCCCCCCTAAAATCTAAAAATACCCCCGTCCGAGGTATACACACCTCTTATTACAGATATGACTGTATTCGTAGTCGATCAGTCCAAACGCGAATGTTCTTTTATCAAGCAGTCCCCCAACTAAGTACTAACCACATCCAATGCTGCTTGACCTATGCAATCAAACAAGAACCGATATACTGAGTATGCTAATGGCACCCTTTATGGTCACCAAGTTAATTCCCAGTTTTCTTCGTCCTATAGAATTTTTAAAAGCTCCAATTTTGCTCCCTTTAGTCTAAGAAAATGGGAGCGTACCGTGCATCGTTTGGACTAATCCGTGCGTCTATACGTACGTGCCTTTTATAGTAGAATTTTTACTCAGGCGTACCGTACCTGTTTCGGGTGCGATACTGCCATGCAAGCGTTTTGAAGCTGTGCGTGTCTGTTTCAGGCTAGGAACTGGCGAATCTTATTTTTACGCAGGTAATAACTATAAAGGAAGAACGAAAAACAACTGACAGAATTACGGCAATCGTCATATGACAATGGTCCATAGGGGACACCTCGCAAAGTTGAGTATTCCATACAACGTCTGTTACTGTAGCTGCAGGGAGATTAACGAGAAAGAAACAGTTCAGTTCAGTTTCTATGTAAATTCTCGGCTATAGCCAAAACCAGGCAAGGCACACTAGGCAGGTACTTTCAGTCTTGAAAATTTCAGGTAAAATTTTTCCCAGACCGCTTGAAGAACCTCAACAGCTTAGCTATATGATTTGTGACTTAGAATGGTCTGTTCAAGCAAGGTCGCATCAACGCCAGACCCTTGCTCCTCGCTATTGCAGGACAGTGACAGGGAACGTGAAGACAGGCTAATCTTTCTTGAGGCAAAGCAAACAGGTTGTTACCTCTGCCATTCCTATCCGCCATAGGTGATAACTTAGAAGGAAGTGGCTGGTAAACAAGCCATCCTTCCTGTGTCCTAGGCATTCCCTACTCGCGTTGCAGTCAATTTCAGATCAACTCATAAATTATTGCAGAACTCTGTGCTGAATCGACCATTCCATACCTGCTTTTGTGTTGAATCCGCCCGTGTGCCATACGTGTCTATACTAAGGTATCTTAGAAAGAGCTCAAGACAGCATATCTTGTATATTCACAGACACAATTTTCATATATTCGAGGGAGGCAATCCGATGCCATTCTCGCCTCCGGACTTTTTTCTATACTACTGACAACTGTAAAATGTCCACGGTACAAAGTTGAGCGCTGCAGGGGTCCTGATAACTCTTTCATGATTACCTCTAGAAACAAAAGGAAGAAACTAATTTCATAGAACACAATTTTTACCAAAGTGCATCATTTTAAGTTAAATAAACTATAAACATTTCCCCATCGGTAAAATTCTCAAGGCTTCTTTCAACTTAATAATAAAAAAATGGGTTTCATCTTGGGTTTAAATTATGAACGAATTTTTAGTCCTCTCTCACCTAATTGGAGTCTATACATTTATAGATACCTGCAAATTGGCTCTTTTCCAGATAATTCCCTTAGAATCATATAGACGATAGTAACTGGTGCCAATAGCAATTAAAGGGTTAAAAGGAGCTGAAAATTAGTTTATCATAATTTCCTTGAAAATTTGTTCATTTAACTTTTTTACCTACAATTGAATGTTCGTGAGATCAAGATTTAAAAAATTGCAAAAATTTATATACATTCGGCCTGTAAGCAAAACCGTATTTTTTTACCCTGAAAAAATCTTTAGGCAAAAGTGGGAATCGATAGGGACTTTTAACATTACACTAGTAATGATGTTTTTAAGGTCTGCCCCAACATTTACCTCTATGCGAATTGTTTTGCACTCACCTCATCTTCTTTGCGATTCCTCTGTTTGTAGATTGGCATCACACTATAATAATAAATTGGCCTTTCTCCCCAGCTTGAACACATCTGGCATGGGTGTGCCGACCCACATTTATAATTTCGACTATCTCGCCAATGACGGAATTAGAGCTCCTAACTACCTAAAGACACGTGCAATATCTCAAATTGTAAGTTTCAGTCCAAAGAATTAAAACTGAGAAAATATACCGAAAGTTCCAATTGAAAATAATATACTCATAATCACATGTTATTAAATAGCCATTACAAAATAAAAAGTGTCACACTTTATCAATTAATGAACGCACTAATCAATAATCACCATTACCGCGGTTTTATTGCGACTCGCCGTAAACCGGTTTTGGTTCCCAGGCTCAAGTGGCCCAATACCTTGGAAATTTCGTTGTGAATTTTTTGTAAGCAGGTGCTATGCTACTACCTTAGGCTTGGTACATTGCTTATTGGGTTTATAATGGTATATTTCCAACATAGTTTTTATTTGTAAATGTTATGTGAATCTGCAGATTCCGTGACAAGCCCATAGAAATTCGGTGACAGTCCTTACATGCCCTGGTCATCAAATTCGCCATAAATCAAAATTGACAGAGTTAAACCCAAAGTTATCGGGTTACTATGAAAAAACCTAAAGCTTCAAGGACCGGTTGTAAGGAACCATAATAATAGATGTGTATTTCACACAATACAGTTTATTTTTCATTGCTTTGAATGTGTTTTAGCTGCAATTGCGGTAGTAGACACCTTGAAAAGGTGTAATTAAATTTCTCTCCAAAGTAACAAAAACCCACAGTATTTCTTCTGTATTTAGAATTACCTTGGCTTACATATGTATATACTTATATCTTGAGTTGATTTGCTAAGTTTCGATAGGACAAAGATGCTCTACTTTACCACTCACGAATAAACAAACAAAACTTAGAACAAAACACAATCATTTTCCATTAGTCGATAAGTGTTAAGGAAGCAGATTCAAAGAATTAATCAACTAGCTTGACCATTAATCACACTAACAGATGTTGATAAGTGATGACATGTAACCAAGGACCCTTCTACTGTGACAATTCAATAATATCTCTTCATGATTAGCAACAAAATCGATGGACTGCTTACAAAACGAAGTCTGCAGATCGAATTCGAAACAAAAGACATAGAGTATTTTCATAGATTATAATATGTAAGATATAGAAGAACATTAAGTTTGGTTGTTATTTATATTTCCCTTAAGAGAGAAAAGGAAATAATTAAATTCATTCATCACGTTTTATTGCCATACACCGCAGAGAGTGCAGCGATACTTAATTCCGATTTAGATAAAATCCCAATGATGGTAAGATAGAATTTCAATGAGAGCTTTGTCTCGGAATAATTGTAGCTATTGTGGTAAACGTCGTAAATTGCAATTAAACATTGTCAATTAATCCCAAAGAACCAACGACGAGAAATGTAACTTCTTTCAATATAATATTCTCTGGTGTCTGTCTTAGCTAACATAAAACAACTGCTTTCTTTTATGATAAAATTCCCTCATTTCGTAGTACTTAGTAGTAAGCTTAGTTCAAAGGAAGGAATAGAAGATAAGATGTGTTAATTGGAGCCAGGAGTAGAAGGAGGAGATTATGGACCTTCTGGATGTTGTAGGAGTTCGGAAATACTCCTACTAATAATTTTACCAGAGCATCAACATTGGCTGCAAGAAGGTGTAGACCCAACCTGATCGTAGGGTGCGACGCCAATGACAGACATACGCTTGGGAGAAGCACCGAGAATAATGAGCGGGGAGACTCATTGAGCCGGTTTAGACGGTGCGCTCTAGCGCATATGCCTCACGAACTTTGTGGATGAAGGGAGAAGTGGGGTGGTACCTCTCTTCATTCCCACTCCTCCCTTCATCACCAAACGTTCGTGAGGCACATGCGCTGAAGCGCGCCGTCTAAAACAGCTCATGGTTAGATTTTTTCATTAATTCAAACTTAGCATAATTTAACCTGGACAACGAATCTTCATATATTGGTTGGGAAGAAGCCCTGGACATCAAGATGATCAAGGACAGTGAAACATTCAAAATAGAAAATTGTGAGAGTGTCGGATCAAGTGTCCTTCTAGGATCAAAGGCGGAAACATAAACGAGCCTTGGCCTCCTCTAGGGCATTTCTCCAAGTTTGGCCTTTGCAGTACATCTCCAATTCCGGATGTTGAGCATTGCCTCTGCGTCAGCCATAATAATAAAAGCGAACCAGAGCGCTCGTCCTGTTGAGCGTTCTGATGTTTCACGTTCCTAGGTCGAATTCTATATTCCGTTGTGTGTGTCGTTGCCATTGAGTCCGTTCCGAGGTCTACCTTAAGGATTCGTGGAGGATCAGTCCGGTGTTTGCTCCGTTTTGAAGCGCGATACACTCGCCTTTCTCCGTGATGGAATGAACATTCCTCGAGACTCAGAAAGTTAACAAGGAAGATACTGGATAACTGTGAACAAAATTTTCGGAAGCACTACAAGACTACCTAAAGCTGTACAAGAAGAAGCTGTAGGCCGTTCACGAGAGGAGAATGGAAGATAAGAAGGAGGTGAAATGGTTAGCGAGCTTTGTCAAAGAGTACCTTTCTTACAAAGAAATGATAGGCGGTAGGTAGCTGATCGGTATGCCCCACTGATCATGCCAGGCTAAAGTAATGCATTTACGGCTTGTGTCGGTCTAGACTCAAACGCTACGGAGGAGGGTGAGTTTAGCCAGTATAAAACTGACCCTACCGTCTGGGTGCAGACCCCCGGCGGTGTCTCCTTTTTGGGCGTGGGCAGTCAAGCTCCCCCGTATACCAGCGATCGGTTCGTTCAAATGGTCCCGAACTAAGCCAAAACCTCACCGTCTGTGGGGAAACTCGGATGGACTCGGGGTCTTTTCAATCGCTCCAAGATCCATGTGGCAGAGCCATCGACCCATTTTATGGCTAGCTCAAGCTTGCCGAGCAATCCAAATGCCATGCCCGAAGCATGAAAGCTTCACAATGAAAGCTTCAAGCTGCAAGCTTCCAAAATTATGACTACTATCGTCCATTGGTCGAAATTCGACCCTCTCTCCCTACTCTTCTCTCAATCGGTCCCGTTAAAGTTTGACGTCGAACTATTACCACTTTTTAATTTCTCTATCAGTTCTAAAAAATAACAAAAAAATTGTGTAGTGTAATTAAAAACTATATTATCATCTAAAATCGCATCTTTGAACAAAACTTTCTTCATTTAAAAACACCATCGCTTACCGTGATATATTTTGATAATAATTTCCACTTTGTTTTATTATTTATTTTTTTATTTTTTTTAATTAAAATTTTCCGGGACGGTAAAAATCTCCACAGAAAGAAAAACCTTTTCAACATAAGCGGAATAACGCTGACGTGCAATCGCACTACGGCAAGAAAAGTGGCACAACTCAAAAATTTGCTGTTTTGAGTTATTGCCGCCAGGTGACTGTTTTCAGCTCTGGCAACTGACATATAGAAGGGACTGCTTATCAGGAAATTTTCATGGCACCAATTCGTTCCATAGTTGAAAAACCTTACCTTACTTTTGTAATTTAAAATTGTTTATATTCGTTTTTGGACGATGGGAACAAAATAAATTTTTGTTAAAAAAAATAACAAATGCAATTTTGATGTTATTTCCCTTTTAAAATGCATTTTTTCATTAATTACAAATATTTATGTTAAACCATGCGAGTTCTTTACCCCTGTTTCATCTAAATGTCAGTGATTCCGGGTGTTATGGCGAAACGAGACAGAAATAAAAAAATCACTATTACAATCTATTTTTTGTAAATATTCTGACATTAGTTCAAAGGAAAAAATGAAATCAGTTATGGCAACTTCAATACCGTGCAACCGTTGTGGCGGTTTTATTTTAAATTTCGCTTAAATTCATTCCAGAATTTTATTTACCCTTCTTATTTTACTGCAAAGATAAAAAAGTTATCGTATTTTGTGGTTTATTGAAAGTCTAGAGTAAAAATATTTAATAAAATGGAAAAGTGTGCAGTCTTTGAACGTCAAATTTTATTTTCTCAAGGTTGGCACTATCTGGTTTTATTTCTGTCAGTGAATGCACTGAACTCTTAACACGGAATTTAACAAAATTTGTGTTCGGTGACAAACGAGGCTTATGGATGAGCGAGAGGACTATACTGTTCTATACTTTTTGGTGCCATGAGTTTGTATGGGAATAATGTCTGATGAGCAGTCCATTATTATATGTCAGTGGCTCTGGCTCATGAAACTTAGTCGATTCACAAACCTTAAAAATAAATTTTTATATTCGCCTGTTTATATGCTAACCGTAATTTCTACTCATTTTATCATTTTATATTGGGAAATGCAATTGTACTCATTTCTGACTGACAGAAATGAGAAAAATGAATAATTCTTGTTTTGTGCACATCTTTACGACTCCGACTTCCATATAAAACCAGTTTGAGCAAAATCGGTTTAGTAGAAGTCAGTTAAAGTGCTGTACAAAAAAAGTGCTTGCGTATTAATATATAGATAGGTTACAATTAAGGTAAAACACATAAATGACACAGACCGACTGGAATAGACTGACTCGGTCGAGGCTAGTTCGTGAGTGGGCTTCTAATTTTGCACTCGGGCCAATAGACTCAAGTCGTTTGAATCGCTCGTGAATTGGGGCCTTTATAGGTGATCGAGCACACATCACCTTGCTGCTCGACTGCTAAATGATTCTTACCACTCCCTTGTAAAACCAGCGTTTCATGAGAAGTGAAAAAGCGAACGGCAGGGCTCTGGAATTATTTTCTTTGGTCGAGAACCGTCTATAGCTGCCTACCAGTTTGATCTGGTAGACTCCTGACAATCGTAGTGTAAGATATAAAATTTTTTAGGCTTGCCAATTTTTCTCTAATATTTTCAAAAATCACTGGGATTTTGTATCGCAACTTTTGCCCATGTTTTCGCATATGGAATGGATATCTCGCCCCAACGTCTATTCGAATGTAAGCTCATTCTCACTGAAAAGCTCACTCGAATATTGTTAAAGCTTGTTAATATGGAAAATAAGAGCTTTCAGAGTCACGTACGAAACCATCTCTTTTCATCTCAAACCACGGTATTGTTATTGTAATTTACCAAAAAAGAACTCTCAGATTACTTATTCGAAATTTCTCGGGTTTCGAGATTTTACACGTGATGGAAGGTTATCAAATTAGCCCCAAATCTTGGATTTTATGTCAGTAGGTACTGGGACACTTTGGCGTGGGAAAAACCGATATTTAATCAAGTTCATTAAGGTCATTAAATAGACAATTACTATATCTTAATAATGAATAATTACCCATTAACAGGTAATAAAAGCCATTAAGCAGGTAATTAACACCTTTTAATGACCTCGATCAAAAACCGGTTTTTTTATCTCACGCCAAAGTGTCTCAGTACCTACTTATGCGGAATTCGTGTTTAAACTTACAATTTAGGGATACCTTCTTCGATGTATATGGCCCTAATTAGTTTATTGTTGGGCTGTCTCGCAACGCGGTCGAAGAATAGTTCACTAAAACTAGAGGTAAAAGAGAATTCGATACCTTACTAAAAGAAGGAAAGAAAGGGAGACGAAAGGAACATCAAAGCAATAAATTCTAGGCAGAGGAACGAATCAGTCCCCAAAAAGTGGTTCATAAATCAAGATCTCACGATCGATCTAATAATAAAAGGATTTCTTAGTGGTAGCGATACCTACGGAATTTATAATAATATACTACGGAACTTTGTCCTAAATTTGAAACAACAATGCTACAATTTTAGAATAATATTTCAACGCCCTTATAACAAAGTAAGATACACCATCTTCTGAAGATTACTAATTATGATAAGTGTAGGTCATGAAATACGAGTCAATTTCACATCAGAAAGCCGAAGTTAATTTGTAATATCATGATACGAACTTTGTGTGCTAATTTAATAATGAATTGAAACTGTAGTGCGAAACTTTGTAATCGCATTGATACTGTGAACAACAATCTAAAATTTTGTAACATGACCCAAGCATTTAAGGATACTTTGTATAATATCTATAGTGACATTAAATGGTTTCGACCTTACCAATATGTACTTACTTAACATGCTTTTGTGTGTGCACCTTTTGCTACTCGAGAGCACTCAATAGGTTGGTTGATTTTATATGTAGGTCACAACATTATAAGGATTCCATCTAGTATAGCTGTGGTGTGGTAAAGTTTATAAATCTGGCATGTATGTACATAAACATAAACAAAAAAAAATAAAGGATATGAAAGGGAATCTTTGTTCGGTCCTCTTCCTCAAATGAAATGCATTAGACATGTTAAATTTCCTTCTATCCAATGACTTTGGCTTCTTCACCAGCAGATATATACACACTCCATTTGTGTATTTCCGGGGAAATGAAAGAAGTGTATCACACAAAACTTATATATTCCCCGATACAATCACAATTCAAGAAGTGTGTCCAAAGCTCAATGGAACCAAATCCGACCTATAACAACAAAAAAAACTAAGTAGAAATACTCATGTGTGTCTGGTTCAACCAGAGAGTATCAATGCCGTAAAGTTACAATTTTATGTAGTGGCAGGATTCAGTGTCGTCAAAGAAGGGAAATAAAAAAAAGATATAAGAGAGAGAGTGGTATAGATGTGTATGTGCTATAGATATATGTATCTCAAAAAAAGGCTGAAATATTCCCGGACGAGTAAACATTCCGTTAAAGCTTACAGAAGTGGCAGTCATCCGTATAAGTAGCATGAGGAACGGATAACCCAGAGAAGGGTGTCATCAATATCCTTTGAGTCGATTTATTTATGGTAGAAGCACATCACGATATCTTCCGGCCTTCGAATGGTGGTGGTGGCTCAACGTGTGTACATACCATTGCTATCCATCCATATCAAACAACTGCACATCCTCCTCTCCTTCTATATGGTATGGTAGTAGATCCTGGCTTAGGATATTTTACAAATACATATATGCACCATGCATAGTAGTATCCTGAATCCATTCAAGTTTATATATATATGTGGATATATGCCATAGCCTTAAACACATGTGCCTCTTGCCGAACGATTTGCACATCAAACAAGATTTTCCCATCCTTCGTCCTCTTCCGTTTTGGCCATCGCACAAGAGTCCTTTAAATGCTTTGACGGTAGCTTTTGGTGGATTCTTTCTATGGATGTATAACAGAATTTTTTTTCTTCCTTTTCAAATCACCCATCTAAAACAAGGATACTCCCAACAAGCTTTAAGGAATTTCGATTTTTAGCTAAAGATGAGGAATAATTTCTTTGATGAAGGATAAGGGTTCAAAGTCTTTATAATTTTAAGACTTAACTTTACACTGGGGCTTAACGAAAGGGATGTGCTCAGTTTCCCGAAAGATATTAAATGCTGCTATAAGGTAACACAAAAACCGCTCTTCATTTTCTTCATTTTTTTATTTTTTTTATATTTATTTTATTTTTTTGTTTAGTAAAAATCTAGTAAAAAAAACGAAAATGGAAAAGAGTATTAAGAATGCTTCTTTCTTAATATAAACGACGTCGTTGTGCTGTTCCAAATTTTTTTTCTTCTCTTAGAATATATTAAAGGATATCCTTCTGACAGGAAAAAAAATTATTATTATTTTTTTTGGTGGTGTATCATATGCTAGAGTGGTTTATATGTATGCATATAGATTATAGACAGTTTGTGGATGATTTAAGATAAATTGTAAAGAAAAAATTATTACTTTTTTTTTGGAAAGAAAATGAATGGTTTTTTGTGTGTGTACGTGTGTAGAGAGATAAAGATAGAAACTTAAATCCACAAAGGATATCTCATTCTCAGCCCTCCACAAAAATGACTCGGGGGAAAATACATTTTTATAATTTATTAAATGAAGTGGAAAAAAATAATTTATTTCGGGGATTTTTTTATTCATATAAAAATATTCATGAAATATGTGCGTAATAAAAAATGAACATAGGTTTTTCTTTTTGCTTTACATAAATTAAGGACCCTCTATGAGATTCTGTTTTTTTGTGTGTGTGAAAAAGGATTAAGAAATTTTAATCTTGATAAAAGTTAAAGCTTTTGGTAAAATATCATCTAAGGAAAAAAAAATCAGGGCAAGGACAGTGAAATTGAGATGAAACAGAGCAGAAGAAACCGAGAAAGAAAAATCTTTTTTTATTTAATTCTCTAACAAAATTCTTCTAATCGTTTACGTAAATGTGGTAGTCCCGTCCAAGGACTAAGAACACAAATGACGTCGAAAAGGCGCAGCTTTGCAGCTGTACGTACATAATATTAGGTTTGGGATAAAGTTCCCGAAGTTTTCCCGAATAAAAATAAAAGATGGCCTTACACCGGGCGAACATCGGCCGCTTGACTTTTTAAGGGGTATATGTTGGCCGTAGAGTTTTTAATCATTTTCAACGGGAGCACATACGGGCCCACGATGGCAAAACATGACCAAAAGATTTAAATGGCCGAGTACTGAACTGTAGACACGGGCATACGCCGGCAAAATTGAGCAAAAAAAAGAATCTGCACCAATGTCTTTCTGAATATGGTTTATGGGAACTTGATCATTTTCGTTATATACAATTGGCCTTTGGATTTTTGTACTTAAAGACTATCAAGCCATCTTAGAGCACTCCTTAAAAAGCTTACAGCTCTCCTGTTCCCATACCAGTTCAATATACTTTTAACCATTGCATGTCATTGCAGGGGAGCATACCTTTTAATGCTCCTTCAAAAGGGTTGTGGGAGCATTATAAAAAAGCTTTTTAAAGATTGTTCATGGAGGCCTGTGGGTATGTGAATAAGCTCCGATGCCGAAAAACTATTATTTTTGTTCATCTTTTGCAATTGCCTTTTCCCTTCCAAGCGCAAGTGTGGTTATACCAAAGCGGTCCCACAACTAAGTATAATAACCACGTCCAATGCTGCTCGCCTTCCGTATCGAACGACTGTGCTAATATCACCCTGTAAAATTTTTGAAAACTCCAGTAATGCCTCATTGGGAGCATATTTGGCAGCGCTTAAAATTAGCTCCCCTGAGAACCGCTCACAACCGCTCACATTTTCTTTCTTTCTCTAATTTTTGTAGCTTGTTTTGCTCTAAGAACACTTTTTTTATTAACTCTTGTAGTAAAAGAATAATAAAAAGTAGTAAATAAGGAAATCTGGTGGAAGCATCATGCTACTAGCATGCTTCAGCCTGTCGGTTATGTGGGACTCTAATCCTTTCAGCTATGCGTCGCGGGCTGGATCAGCTTTTATCTACCTGCTAATACTCGTTGATAATTTCTTAGCCTTATTCTCTTCCTTTCGGTTTCTTCCCACCTTAGCTTCTGATGAAGAATATTGAGCGTCTCTTCTATACTTTATTCCATACATCATCCGATCTTACCAAATAGCCTATGGCATTCTCTGCTCTTAGCCGTGCCTGAGCTGTCGCTTGCAGCCCAGCAGGTTGCTCAGCTAATCCCGGGCGTTCCAAGAAGACATGCTCTGCTTGCCCTATCACATGTAAGTATGCCGGGCACAGCAAGGAGCCATCGTGTCCGATGGACGAACTGTGGGAGATCGTAACTCACCTCCCCACGCCCTCTCGTGACCCATCCCTCCGCATTTGGTCTGAGCCTGTGGCAGTGCCGCGGCCAGACAATTGGAGGGCCTGTGCAAAAATTCAGCTAGAGATAACTAAAAATATAGATAATTGCGCGCGTTACATAAAATTCTAATTCATCTTAGCCGCGAAACTAACTGGAAGAGAGTTATTCGACGAGAAGTGTCGCGGACATAAAACGACGTGGAGTTTCGATCAATAGCTCATTTGAAAGATATTTTCATTGCCCGTATTTCTGCTATTTACCACATTTTCATATGAGCAACCATTAACGAAATATTCAAAAAAATATTCAGTTATTTCAGGCACGTGCCTGTGTAGTGCGAACTTTGGCGTTGGATTGCTCGCAAACTATATAAGCGATAACGACGATTAAGGGCTCATTCTAAAGGTAATTACTAGGACTTGAAGTTTGTTAATGGGCATTAACCCAAAAAAAATTAATATTTTACGAGTTAATTGCAGAAAACTTCATTCAACCCTCACCACCCGATCATGGTTGAACTTGAGCCAAATCAACATACAGAGCTAGTTGAGAGCTCATTTTGTAGATCATTTTATTCTCCACAACTTTGCCATTGATCATTTTCAGCTATATAATTGCATGCAAACGAGTTATTTAATATAAACAAGCTCTCCCTCTTTTTCAGGATGGCGGCTTTTCCCAAGCCAATGCGACCCCACAAAATTGGTTTTATCATTGTCAGATGTACCCGAACAAATGCAAAAAAAAAATTTTGTACATCTTAAAATGCAATTTCATCCTCTGTTTTCGACTAATTTGACTGGACTACTAGTATGCTGTTCAAGCGAAATATCCCACTTTTTTTGATAAAACTAAATTTTTGCTTATCATATTTCTCAACAGCGAACAGGAATGTCGACTGAGTAGACGTGCTTCCGTACAGCTCCCGGTTATTTTAATTTATCCGTATAAATCTTTGAATTCGTAACCGAATTTTTGGTCGCCAAGTATTATTACCACAGCTTTTTAAAACCCGGAGTGCAATTGTGTTTTTCTCCTTTCTTTTTTCCGTTTTTTTCTTTTTTTTCCCTGCTTCAAAATGTCGAAATCAAACCAAGCAAGGCCGAAAACCAGAAAATGTGCCGAAAGTGTAAACGTTAATCCCGCTGGGGTCAACACACCCGCTAGCAGTAGCAGGCACACCGATAACAGCAGCAGAACGCCCAGATCGACGTCAGTTGCAGGCCCTGAAGACAGCTTTGAACTTCTGGAAAAAAAGCTTTTAATAAGCTTCAATCGCATGCTTGACGATCAACTTGCCACCTTTGAGGACCGTTTGAACTCGCTGGAGACTCGCCTAATAGCACGTATTGATGAGGTCTGTAAAACATTCAATAGTCAAATTGCAGGGCTGAGAGATGATGTGGAAACAGTTCAACATGACATCGCTGTAGTTTCCAATGAAGTAGAGGATCTGCGCCGGCAGTTACGACTCCAGGACCTGGTCATTCGCGGGGTTCCGATGTGTAAAAATGAGAACCTGAGGCATATCTTATGCCTGCACTACACATCGAAAGATACATCTGGGAGATGATCCACAGATGCATCCGGGAATAAATCCGCGAGCCGTCCACACGTCCGCGTATCAATCAGTCTGTGTTGATCATCGGAAGACGCAAGACATCAAGTACTTATTTTTGGGGTTCCACAAGCAGTTCTCACCTTGGTATAATTCTATAAACTTGAAAGTTTCCTCGGTGCTCATTGTCATTGTAGCCATTTTCAAAACAATACACTTCAAAACAATACACCGACGCGTCCACCTGCATTCAAAATGCGCACAACACTGATGCGTCGGCAGATGTGTGGACACAAGCCTTGCGTTCGCTCTGACGTCTGGCTCAAAATCCGTCAAGAATGGATTCAGGACAGACGTATCTCCGGATGTTAAATATTGTCCGGAGACGAGCAAAAACCCCCTCTACACATCGGCGGATGTATCCAGGGCTGAGGCATCTTCCGATGTGTAGTGCAGGCATTAGAATCAGTTGCCTCCACCATCGGGCATGCTCTGTCTCCTTTCGTGAACGTGTTCCGGCCGCATCTACGAAAACGCCAGAACTCCTCGACTAGCAGTGGCAGCGCTGCGGCCCCTAGCTCGCTACTGATAGTGAAATTTCCGTCGGCTAACGAACAGCAGGAGTTTCTGAGAAAAGCCCGGCAGCACGGCACTCTCACACTAAATAAATTGAATCTGGGATTCTCATCTGACAGCGTTGTTCGCTTGAGCGAAAGCCTGTCTCCAAAAAACGAGGACATTTTTCGTTCGGCAAGAAAATTGCAAATGAGGAATCTCGTCACCGCAGTGTTTTCACGTCAAGGCCGGATTTTTGTTCAGTTGGATAAAAATCAACGACCTCAAATATTTAGGTCAGTCCTTGACCTGAACGAAGCCGTTTCCACCAAGCCCTAGCTCTGGAAAACCATCACGGATTTTGGAGCATCCTATTTACCACCGGGAACATTATTTAAGCGCACATCTACATTATTTTATTTTATATAATTTTTGGTTTTGCTTTTACTATAATTTGTTTGTTCTACTTTAATTTCATTTATATTGTTATTTTATGTTTCCTTTTTCTTTTTTTTTTTTTTATGCTAGCTTTAAGAATTTCGCCTTATCTTCTTCTAATGTTTCACCTTTTCGTTTACTGTCTTTATTTACTTTTTGCATGTGCGATTCGGCTTCTGTGGCTCTGTTGCTCATTGTATGTTGATGAATTTATCTGATAGAGTGCACAATGAAGGAATGCTACTAAATATTCTCTGCTCCTCCTCCTTAGGGTTGAATATATGTACCTTGAATGCAAGAAGCCTGAGAAATAAAATGGATGAACTGAGGTACATGTTTGATAACACAAAATTGCATGTAATTGTAGTCAATGAGACGTGGTTGAAGCCAGAAGTCCCAACTTCCTATGCTTCCTTGCCTACTTTTAGCTTGCATCGGAATGATCGTATGGGTCGGATGGGGGGTGGTGTTGCAATATATGTCACCTCCTCTCTCTCCTCAAAAGTAGTTGGCCAGTCCATTGGCTCACAATTTGAATTTATCGCAGTAGAAATAAAATCACCGCATGACAAATGTGTTATTGTCAGTGTCTACTGCCCACCTAATGTGTTCACTCCTGATGTTGCCGGTAACTTCTTTGATCTCGTCTCTAGCCTCTCCCGTCATTACGATAACATAATTGCTGCTGGTGACTTTAATGTTGATCTTCTGAAGGCTAATGAACGTGCGAATACACTCAAATACTTTTTGGGGTCATTGGATCTACGTATTCTAAATCAACTGCCCACATTCTTGAACTGCCATAATCCATCGCTCCTTGATGTTCTCACTGTTACCTCCACCAATTCAGTATTAAAACATAGCCAAATTTCTCCTCCCAGCTTTCTTGACCACGATATTCTCTTCCTCTCCCTTCGTTTTACTTTTCACCCTTCCTCCTCCCTTCCTAACTTTTTTTCGTACCGTGACTTCAATAATATCAATTTTGCTCGCCTTTCTGAAACTTCCTCATCAATACCTTGGGCTGATATCTATAATACAACCTGTGTTGATACTAAGGTTGATCTCTTTAATTCTTTCACTCAATCTCTATTTAATCAATGTGTCCCTTTAGTTACAAGAAGACGTTGTAAATCTCCAGCTTGTCCCTGGTTTTCTTACGAAATCCGCAATTTGTTTGTTGAGCGCGAGTTCTTGTATAGACGCTATCGCAGAACGAAGATCCCGAGCTACCTTAGTGAGTACAAAAAACTTCGTAACTTAATCAATAGCAAAGTCAAATCGGCCAAGCGTGTATTTTACTCCCGTAAACTTAATCCTACTCTGTCCACTAAGCAACTTTGGTCTAATCTTCGTTCTCTAGGCATTCATCCCTCTGAGCTTAACTCTTTTGATGTTGATGTAAACTCACTCAATGCATCCTTCATTCAATCCCCTCCTAGTTCCACACTGTCTTCCTTTGCTTATTACCCTTCCTCCAACTCTCTATGTTCTGATGGTTTTACTTTTCGTTGTGTTGACTCAGTCGAAGTTCTAGGAATATTGCTTTCCATTTCATCCAATAGCGTTGGCTACGATGGAATTTCTCCTCGCTTTCTGAAGATTCTCTCCCCTTTAATTGTTGAAACCATCACGCATATTCTTAATTTTTGCCTGACAACCTCCCAAGTACCTTTAATCTGGAAAAAAGCCGTAGTGACCCCCATACCTAAAAAGCCCTCCCCTGCTGATTTGTCTGATTTTCGCCCTATTAGCATTCTTCCTTTTCTCGCTAAAGTCTTTGAGAAAATTATATTTACTCAAGTCACGCGGTATCTTGATTCTTGTAATTTCCTTTGTAATCTCCAATCTGGCTTCCGTAAATCCCATAGCTGCGAAACTGCAATACTGAAGGTAACGACTGATCTTCGTTCGGCCCTTGATCTAGGTCATATTGCAATACTAGTTCTTCTAGATTTCTCCAAAGCATTTGACTCTGTGGTTCACTCGCATCTCCTCCATAAACTTAGTCAACGGTATCACTTCTCTTCTTCTTCGGTTCGTCTTTTCTCTTCTCTTCTCTCCAATAGATCTCAGTGTGTTCGGCATAATAATGTTACATCCTCTTTCCTTAGAGTACCTGCAGGTGTACCTCAGGGTTCGGTCCTTGGTCCTTTGCTTTTCTCCCTCTATATTAATGATCTTCCATCCGTTATCCGTCACTGCTCTTTTCATCTCTATGCTGATGACCTCCAGCTATACATCTCGTGTCCTCCTCACCAGATTGGATTTTGCGTCTCTGAACTCAATAGCACCTTGTTTCAAATTAACGAGTGGAGTTCTAGTAATTTCCTTAAATTAAATCCAACTAAATCGCAAGTACTTTTCCTCAGTCGTCGCTCGCTGTCCCCGGATAGTCTCCCACCTCTTTTACTTAATAATGTTCCTCTCCCAATCGTTGAATGTGCCAAAAACCTGGGTATTGTTGTCAATTCCAAACTCACCTGCTGCAATCATGTTTCATTGCTGCTCTCTAAGATCTATGGCACACTTCGTAAACTGTGGCTACATGGCAGTCTGTTATCTTCACCTATTCGAGCCAAACTCATAAAATCTCTTGTTGTTCCTCATTTCCTTTATGGGTCGCTGGTGTATATTTCCTTCGATTCATCCTGCCGTCAGCGTCTTAAAGTGGCATTTAATGATTGCATTAGGTTCATCTTTCATATGAGAAGGTCTGATCATGTGTCGGGTGTTCAAAATTCCCTACTGGGTTGTGACCTCTTTCAATTCCTTGATCTCATGGCTTTACTTCTCTTGCATAAGGTCTTTTATACCAAAAGTCCCTGCTACCTCTCTGACTTCCTCGTTCCTTTGCAATCCTTGAGATCCATCAAATTCCTGATTCCTGCCCACACTTCCCTAACTGGTAGTCGTTCCTTCTTTGTGTATACCCTCAGGCTCTGGAATAATCTTCCAAGTCACATTCAGAGAATGAGCACAGCCACAGTATTCAGAAGACATGCATCCATTTTTCTATCTTCCTCTTCTTCTTCTCACTAGCTTTCTCTTTTTCTCTTTCCCCTCTCACTTACTTACTTCATTCTCAATTTTAATTCTGCACCTAATTCTAATTTTCTCTAACTTAAACTTTAATCCTTATCTTAATTTTTTAATTTTTTAATTTTTAATTTTTATTTTAATTTTGAATTCTAATTTTAAGCTTTTTTTTTATACATATATCCTTAATGCTACCTAACTATGTATATGTACTCTAAAAGATGTAAATCTTGTGTACTCTCCTTCAAATAAAATTATTATTATTATTATTATATTTCTCAAATGAATTATTAATACAAAAAATAGAGTTTTATCAAAAAAAGTTGGATTTTTCGAAAAAAATTAACAAAACAATACAAAAATTCACGATTTTCGATTCGACTTTCACTTTTTTTCAAGTTTAAAATTTTTTCTTGCTCACCATCATAAACTGCATAAAAAAACCTACATTTAAAATAAAAAGGAACCTCATACGAAGTGATGCACAAAAGTTATTGGCCAATCAATTTTTAAATTTGAGGACAATTTTTGAGACTTGTACTAAATATTTTGACTTGAAATTTTAGCCAGACATTGTTCACGTTACAAAGTATAACTTCTAAAAATTTCGTCAAATTTCACTGAAAACATCCGAAGTAATAACCAAAAAACCAAAATTTGGCAGTTTTTTCAGTTTTTATTTTTTGAGGTTATGTGTGCATATAACAATTTCATATTGTAACCGCTGAGAGCCAATATCATAACCAATAGCCTCAATTTTTTTCGCTTTTTTTGGACCTACACATACCGAGAAAAACTCACCTATATTTAGAAAGAAGGACCAAAATGGTCATTTTTTCCACAAAATGGGCTATTACTTGCATAGCGGTGGTTGCTAGAGGTAGAAAATGTCCAGTTCGTATAGTATTCGATGTAGCTAACATATTACAAAAAAAAACTTTTGAGACTGGAAACAATACCTTTTGCACTAAAATTTGATGCTTGTCTGACTCCACTATAATTCAAAATCTTCCAAAAATCCTATTTCCATTTTCAATCTAGTTTTATGGAAATCATACTTCACCCTTATTCAGTTCACACTTGAGTACTGTCAAAATTTTGCACCGAAATAAATATTAAAGCCTAGTACGGTGATCAGGCAAAATTTTGCCATCCCTTGAAAACGCATGTAAAAAACCCGGGCAAAATTTTGATTCAAGCACGGCAAATTTTGACAGCGCAAAGCAGTATGTACTCTGTTCGGGTAAAAATTTACAAGATTTTCTAGTAGATGGATTTTCTAATTGTGGACACTTTTATTTGTCAAATTTTTGCCTCCAGAAATTATCTGGTCATTTTTTGTTGGCAAAAGCAGTTGGGCAGTTAGTTTAAAACAAGTAGAATGCAGCAGTTAAAATTTGTTGCAAATGGAAGAGGAATATTTATTTGATTAATAATGATAATAATATCACCATTATGAATACTGTCACTGCGAACCCCTCTACCAGTTCGTCTGTCTCTGCCCTTTCACTCCCAATGGGCTCTAACTATATCCTCGAACCGGATGCAGCATCAACCTCTTCTGTTAGTATCGTTGGACCCTCGGGCACAACGAATACTGAGTCTTCGGTAACCGGCGCCAATTTGATAACGGTACCCAGACCACGAAATATTTTCGTTTCGCGTTTCTCCCCTGAAACTACGTCCGAGGCAATCAAAGAATATTTAAGGGGAAAAGCTGTTGATCTTGCAACAGTCTCTTGTAGAAAGATCAGCAATGTTTCCAAGCCGGTTGCGTCGTTTGTTCTGACTGCACCGCCCATTACCGCTGAAAAGCTTTTGGACCCCACGTTCTGGCCTCCTGGTACCTTTTCAAAGTATTTCGTTCCCCGTACACGTGTGCATCGCATTCCTGACACTCGACAGGCTTCAAAAAACTCAAGACCCTTTCCCTCTACTACCAAAACGTGAGGGGAATCAGATCCAAAACCCGCAATGTGTTTCTGTCAACTTCGGCCAGTGACTTCGAGATAATCGCTTTTACAGAAACATGGCTACACAGTGGGATTCTTAATGCCGAACTTTTCGATACCTCCTTCCAAGTTTTTCGGAAGGATAGATATATTGACTCGGAGGCTCGTGGAGGTGGTGTACTACTTGCCTGTAGTAACCTTCTCAATTGCTGCTTAATAAAGCTTCCTAGTTTCTCCAACTCTTTGGACATTGAGCTCCTCGCTCTTAAAGTCTCCCTTATCCATAAGAACCTATTTTTAATTTGCTGTTACATCCCACCAGGTATGTTCAACACTCTTGACGATAGAGGTCAAAACCTCTATGATATTCTAATCTCTTGCACTAATCATATCCAGGATATGATGAACTCCAATGACGAACTCCTACTCTTAGGAGATCTCAACTTACCCAACGTTCAATGGGTATCTTCCGATGATGACGATAACTACCTTCCTGAAAACAACCTTAATTTTAGGGAATCCAGCTTTTTGAATTCCTTATTCTCATGCGGTTTGTACCAAATGAGTGGTGTGAACAATATTTTAGGAAGGCGGTTAGATCTCGTATTCTTTTCCGACTCAGACAACATGTATGTTGAGCCTAGCTCAATTGTCTTGTCGCCTGTTGATAATCATCACCCTCCTCTCCTACTGAGCTATTGTTTTGCCTTTACCGATAAGCTAATCCCGGAGGAGTCAACCTTTACCTTCAACTTCAAAAAAGGCAACCTTGAAGTACTGTCATCCAAGCTCACTTCCATTGATTTCAATACCTTGCTTTCCTCTAATGAGCTGGATGACGACGTATCAAGTTTTTACTCCGTCTTGTATGAAACCTTCGCATCCTGTATACCTGTTGAGCCTCTTAAGTCATCCAGATCATCCCCACCTTGGTACAACAATGAGTTGAGACATACCAAAAACTTGAAGAATAAACTCTGGAAAACCTACCTGAAGAGGAAAGACACTGCGAGTTTCTCCGCATTCCTCAATTGCTATGACCAATTCCATGCTCTCTCCGAAGCTCTCTACAAGGACTACCTCAGTAACATGGAAGGTAAACTGTATGGTGATCCCAGAACATTTTTTCAGTTTATTAACTCTAAGAAAAAGGTTGATAACTACCCTAACACCATGCAATACGAGAACTCTGTTAGCTCTATTTCAACCGAGATTTGCGACAAGTTTGCATCGTTCTTCCGCAAATCTTTCTCGTCCCCTGTCTTCCAACCTGATGAAGACAATTTTCGACATATCAACACAATACAAACGGCTCAAAACTTAGCTCTGTCTATAACCAGGGAAGATATCTTGAAACATATAAATGATCTTCCACAAGATTTTTCGTCCGGCCCTGACGGTGTCCCTCCTGCAGTTCTCAAATCCTGTGCAGGAGCCCTACTATCACCTCTCCTATGTTTATTTCAAAAATCCCTAAATAAGGGGTGCTTCCCAACCTTATGGAAGAACTCTTTTATAATCCCCGTCCATAAAAAGGGTTGTAAGAACGAAATATCTAATTATAGACCAATTGCGAAGTTATCGTGCATACCAAAACTCTTCGAATCTATTATTTATTCTGCTATTGCCCCTATCTGCAAGAGACTTATTTCAACTAACCAACATGGCTTTCTTGCAGCTCGTTCCACTACTACTAATTTACTAGAGTTCTCTTCTCACGCTGTTCGAGGCTTTGTCACTGGCTGTCAAACTGACTGTGTTTATACAGACTTCAGTAAAGCTTTCGACATGCTCTCTCACTCTATTATAGTTCTAAAACTAAAAAAATTAGGCTTTCCGCATACCCTCGTGGTGTGGTTCCAGTCGTACTTAGCCGACAGAACCTACCAGGTTCTATTCCGCGGAGTCAAATCTAAAAACATCGAAGCGTCCTCTGGTGTCCCGCAAGGAAGTCATCTTGGTCCTCTCCTTTTTATTTTATCAATCGATGACATTGTTACCCTGCTAAGGCACTGTAAAATCCTTATTTATGCCGATGACATCAAACTGTACCGCCACATAAGGAGTATCGAGGATTGCAAACTTCTGCAAGCAGACCTAAACACCTTCTATTCTTGGTGTTCCAACAACAACCTGGTTCTTAACATCAGTAAATGTGAGGTCATGACTTTTTATAGAAAACGTGGCGTTATAACTTATGACTATACTTTTCTCGATGACAAGATCTCCCGCACTAACTCTGTTATCGATCTAGGGGTTAGGTTAGATAGTAAGTTGGATTTCTCCACCCACATCAATTATATCTCTTCCAAAGGCAATTCCGTCCTAGGATTTATAAAAAGATGGTCCAAGGAATTCAACAACCCCCTCATCACCAAACACTTATACATATCTTTAGTTAGGCCTCTGCTTGAATACGCCTCCCAGGTATGGTCTCCTTACTACTCCTCCCATGTCGGTAAAATCGAATCGGTTCAAAGGAAGTTCGTCCGTTTTGCACTCAGTCACCTCCCGTGGGATGACCCACTTATTCTCCCGCCTTATAGGGACAGACTTAAATTGCTCAACTTGAGCTCTCTGCATAAGCGTCGCGAGGTCGCTGACGTTTTATTCGTTCATCGTTTGTTGAATGACAAAGTTGACTCAGGCTTCCTACGAACCCGTACGTCATTTAGAGCGAACAACTACAACCTGAGAGGTCAACCTCTCTTGTACATTAATTCCTCTAATACCAATTATGGGATGTACGAACCAGTTAACCGCATGCTTATAAATGTTAACAAAAATGCGAGTGCTTTTAGCATGCAAGTTAGCGAAGATGTCCTTAAAAGGACTCTTTTTAATGTGGCGTGACTCCTTGTGTGTCCCACGTTTTCATTGTCTTTGCACGCTTCTCTGTTTGATGTTTTGTGCTCTTAAATGTTGCATTGTTTTTTGTTTTGTGTTTGCATGTCTTATGCCGAGCCACTGTGCAGTGGTAAATGTGACCGCGTTTGTGTGCAAGGACCGGACCGGCTCGGTACAGGAGTGCCGGGGAGGGTTGAGAAGGAACCCGCATTTTCGGTCGCATGCTCGTTTTGCGGTGTTTTTTCTTCTTATACCTTTTTTGGTGCTTTCGGCCGGATTCGGTCCCTGCACATAAGCGTGGCCCGTTTCTCAGCCCAGCTGAGAAGTGTACTTCTGAGCTAGAAGATTAACTCGATTATAACGAGGCAAAATTCACGATTCGGTGGAAACAGGTCTAGATTCGTAGGTTCGGGTGCAACGCAGGAAAACTTTCCAACGATACAACAGCAATTGTACAGAACCACACTTTCCAATACTGCAAATATTTTCTATACCCCAGATCCAGTGTAAGCTTTCCTATGGCAACGAGAAATCATTTAAGTGTCAAGTGACATGTGGAAGCTGGCGATTTTGTTTCAAAGGGCTAGCGAAAGGATTAAAAAAAGTAAAAGTATGTAGATCAAAACCAAACTAGTTGGGATGTGGCTTTTGACCCTTTCGGTCCACAAGATTAACTTCCCAGTATTCGTTCAAACAAAAAAACGACTCGAACGATTTTTATGAAAATCTTTTCAGATCATACTTCCTTTAACACGCTTTGAACGGCATCTTAACGAAGTCGGTATCTTTTTTGGTTCGCGCGAAATCGTGCTGGTACAAAAATCACTTACGTCGTTCAAACAAAAAAACGGTTCGACCGATTTTTATGAAAATCTTTTCAATTCATATGTCCTTTAATACGCTTCGAACGACACCTTAACGAAGTCGATATCCTTTTTGGTTCGCGCGAAATCGTGCTGGTAACAAAATCACTTAAGTCGTTCAAACAAAAAAACGGCTCGACCAATTTTTATGAAAATCTTTTCAGATCATATTTCCTTGGACACGCTTCGAACGGCACCTGAACGAAGTCGATATCTTTTTCGGTTCGCGCGAAATCGTGCAGGAAAAAATGACCACATACGTACGCACACACACACACACACATATTTCTTCTCAAATTTTTGCTTAAAATGCTATTGAGACCTTGAAACGTGTAAATACATTGAAAATTTCGAATCCGATTTTCGGACCGATTACAATAACTTCCTACTGGGAAGTTAATAAAATTTGTCAAGAGGCATTCACGATATGAAGAAAACAGCTCTTGGGAAAGTAGTCCTGAGAAACATTTCCCACGAATTGTGAATACCCTTATTGAGAAAGGGAATCAGCGATTGCAGGAAACTTTGCTTCGTTTCGTGTTTCATCGTGTAAAATGGGCCATAGCGTGCTCCAAAATCTTCTGGTAGTACTGCCAGTAGTCAGTACTGCCGCTGCCGTTCCAGGCGATCGACCAATCGCACTAGTGGCAGTTGCCCGAAGCAATGCTCCATGGAGAATATACAAGGAGACAAAACTCTTATGGGGAAAATGACACGAAATGGATGGGTAGAAGAAACTAAACTTCTAGTTCGTTTTTGACCACAGATGTCACCTTTGTCCGATGTACCCCACATGAATTTGATAAAAATTCATTGGAAACATCAAAAATTGATTAATTACGAATAATCGCATTGATATAAAATCGAATTTAGAAGCTGGTAAACAGCTGTAAGCTGCTAAACGTAAAATATATTAGTAATAAACGAACTTTACCATGAACCGGATAAATACAATCAGCCATGTTTTTTGGGGTACATTTGACTGCAGCGCCACCAATAATCAAACGAAAATTGACAACACGTAGTGTTGTCTCCTTGTATAGCCTCCATGCAATGCTCGTAGTGCTCACGTGTTTTGGAACGGCAATTCATTGGCACCACATGAACAGTAGCAGTGCGCGATTCCTCATACCTCAATGCAAGTGAGGGAGTATGCGGGAATCGAGCCAACGTCCAGTACTTTGTTCAAAGAAAAATTAAGCGTTATGAACGGAATGCATAAATCAATTTTTCTAAATCTTCTCTTCTTTCTTTTATGCTTTCATCGCCCCTTTAGGGTGTCATAGTACCAAATGCAAACTAGTCTGTCAAGCTACCCTTGTTTACGTCACGAGTCATTGGAGCTTCGAGAGCATTGAAAATGCGATCGCGCTAGCCAAAAAGGGCTTTGGCACTATATTCATTGTTCCGGTCGATTCCGGACGATCGGGCTCAGACGAAGTATAACGAATGGTCAACTCCACGCGATTTCTTCTTTTGCCATCTAGTAATGCCGCAAAAGAACTTCTTGCGCACAGTAGGCACTGGTTGGGTTAATAATCTGATATCGTGCCCTAAATTACCACCAGTGGAGCACAGGGTGGGCTGAGGATCCCACCTGCAGGTGGAAGTGGTTCAGTTTGCCCTTCACGTTCTCTGTCACTGGCAAAGAGCAGGGTCTCATTGTTTAGCGCGACCCTGTCCGAAATGTCTAGTCAAACGTAAAATTTATATTCAGACTGGTAATCCTGTTAGAATAATCTGTCCTATAAAGGTGTAAGGTCGGCCAGGAGTACAAAGGATCCAGGTGGCGGATGGGACTCTTATGAACTCGATACCCTTTTAAAAGTAAGAAAGAAAACAGACAAGTTGTGGTGAGATACTTGGTCCAAAAGTACCGCCGCCATTCGGTTGGTCTGTTGTACTACATCCCTATACCTCATATTTATTGGGCAGACCGCTGGAACTAGTTCCGCAGCCTGCCTAGGGGTTTGTCGCTTACCCTTGACTGTTTAAGCTTCCCAGGTTCCCAACCGCAGTCCTGCCTTCGGTCTGTTCGGAAAGAGTTCACGAAAGTAGGTTCGGGTATGCTCCGTGCGGGGCTCCCCAATTCCACTTTAGCTTGTAAGCTTAGTTCACTGCACAAAAACATCATTGTTATTCTCGCTAGTCTGTTCAGACTAGTCTGTCTGTCGGCTAAGGCCCTCGATTTTCGCGCATACTTAACTCAATAAATTCTTTCTGAAATCGAATAATCAAACGCTGTTGTGGATTGGACTTTCCAAATTTTGTTTTGAAATTTCTATGGATCGTTGTTGTTTTTACTAACGACCATTTATGTAACTCTACTCAATCAATTGTACTCTCTACTTACTCTCTCAACTATCCCAGATGCTCTTAAAACAGTTTCGATTTCCCAGTGTTTATTTCAATGTGTACCAAACAGCAGAATGCCACTCCATTATGTCATCTTGATAAAACGATTCAATTGAACCGAAAACCCCCTAAATCCCTATTACCAACAAAAGAAAATAATATATCACACACATAATTCAAATTTTATTATTTCTCATTGACAGCCGACCCTGAGCAACTACCGAGATCAATATAACATATCCTGGACAGTCCAGAGCTATTCACCAATTCGTGAATATCGACTATTCTACCGCAAGGAGATAAGCCCAAGGAGTCACAATCACCACGACAAATTGGATAATCACATTGGGACACATTTTTACAATGGCGTCTCGTACATGGGCAGCAGTCCGCACGGTGGTGTCACTGGCAGCGGAGCGACCGGAATGTACACATCCCTGGGAAGCTCAACCAATGGAATAATTGGATCCGGTTCCGGTGTTCACCAGGAGCATGAAAAATGGAAAAATATTATAATTCCTGGCGTATTCCCTACCTACAATGAGCATGACTTGGGTGGCGGCGGATATACGCATCCCTACGGCACAGGTGGATACACAAGCTCTGGAGGCAGCAGCCTTGGCGCTGCTGGTGTTGGTTTCAGGGATCCAAACGGTATGAGATTTCCTATAGTAATTAAGTCATAAGCTCCTATCTGATGTCAGTTAATTTTTACAGGAATTAATCGCAACCACAACATTCGACACAGGATGTCGCATTTAATTAGAAATCTTACACCAGCCACTAATTACGAAGCCCGTGTACAGGCGAGAAACGATCACGACTGGAACAAGCTCTCGAGTGTTTTCTACTTTTCAACACGAGCTGAAGGTAAAGAAAACAAACAAAAAAAAACTAAAAACAGAAATTTCTAAAGTTTTCCACAATTTATTTTTTCCTCCTTTTAACATCCTTGAACACCAGCGACGGGAATTTAATTACTGCAACCCGGAAAAGAATTTCATTATTTCAATTACTTCTCTTTCATCCAACGATAGTCTCCTGGAAATGCTGGAAGGATCCGGGGCGTAGTAGCCATAATCCTTGGCATTCGAGAGATGCCTGCCCTTATCTGTTCGATCCTGATTGTGGGTGGAAGAGTGATTGCTGATGTTTATGGCATGGCTGGCAAAACATTGTTGTTACCAGTCCCAGGATTATTTGCGAATATCCTGCAACAGAGATTTGGTTACTTTGGAATTTCTAAAACTCCAGATGCATGCTCGATGGGGAATATGGAAGTAGTTAAGTGGCTATGTAGATGGTCGAGGTATGGTGGATATGGTTTCGTTTTCTTTACGAGCACTGAATTTTTTATTTCGAAAGATTTATGTGGAGATGGAGTTTTTTTTTCTGCGAAACCGTAAATCGATTTACACCTGAACGAAAAGGAATACTTTACATGCTTCAGAGAAATCCTTCTTGTGCCGGATTTTGTGGTGAATCCATTAAACGATTCCTTATATATGTTTAAGGACGCCTTGTACGTTTTCATGTTTTTGAGGTGAAATGTTGATTTTTTTTTCGGGGAATGGTTAAATGAAATACATTTCTCATAAACAGTGTCATGTTTTGTGAAAGCAGAGATTTTTTAAATCTTGTTTAGAGGAAGGGGAAGAGAGCGCATTACAATCAGCTGTTCTTACTAAATATATCAATCAATTGTAAAGCTATTCTGCGACTATTTGAACCTATTGTACTTTCAGTAGCTCTCATATGTCAGATTTGTAGGCCAGACCGCTTAAATAGGCTAAGCAGTCTGCCTAAAGGTTTATCGCTCAGGCTTGTTTGGTTAAGCCAAATCTCGCCGAACAATTAGACTCTGCTCCTCTTTATATAGCGCAACAGTGTCAGAGAACGTTAAGGTCAGATTCGTTCGCTTAGAGACAGGCTGAGAAATAGGTCAAAAATGAAAATATTGAATAGAGGAGGGCCAAGAAGACTACCCTGAGGAACACCGAAAGTTACTTCGATTTCATTAGATAGAAATCCTTGGAATATGATAACCTGTGATCTTCCATATGATTTTATGCAAATATACCAAATTTTAATAGTTTAGCAATAGTTTGGCCTTGCTGAAATCAGTATAAACAGTAGATATCAATTTGATGGCCGCTCTCCATGACCATACCCCAGAGAAGTTTGGACACTGACACCATAAAGTTTGAAGTGGTCGAACGCTCTTTTCTGAATCCGTATTGCTGTTCATCCAAATCGACTTACTAGCATCTCTGTTAGCCTCGAATACTTCTTTGCTCGACATTGCTATACCCTCCCTTGGTTCCAACTTCCAAGTGTTCCCCACATTTAATGGACAGGGTTTTCTTCAGGGCGCACAAGGTGTATATGTGCCTCAAAAAGGAGAATATTTACAAATCCACGGAACCACACCCGCTTTCGTACTAAATAAATGAGCCAACATGGAGACGATTATCAACAAAAGGCTTATGGTATATCTAGAGTCTAACCAAAACATAAATAACGCTGACGACCTTTTATTGTGGCTAATAGAACACCTCAACCAAAGTATGCATTGATTTGGTGAGTCTAGTTTGGTCGCTCTAGATATCCCCAAGGCTTTTGACAGAGTCTGGCACACCACTATATTTACTAAACTCTAAGCTATTGCTAATGCCTCAGCTCGAAAGAACTGGATCAAGAGTTTCGTTTGTGGCCTTTCAACTAAAGTGGTATTGGACGGCGGCAAATCTAAACCTTACCCCTTCTTTGGCGGTGCTCCTCAAGGATCAATTTTATCACCGGCTCTTTTCCCAATCTTTATAAACGATTTACTCTCGGTTCCATCCATCAAGCTTCACAGCTTTGCTGATGACAGTACTCTGTGTTCCTCTTACGCCTCCGATAATGCAAGAATAACGCTTGCCAGACCTTAACTCTTTAATCGTGGATTTAAGTCTAACTCAATCAATAAAGACATTCTCGATTGTAGCCTTATGGAATAGAGTTGAATTTAATGCTTCTAAGACAACGTACTACCTTATTTCCAATAGAACCTGCCTAGCCTATATCCATGTCAGCGGATGGTGTAGAACTAATGGTTGACCCATCCCTTAATATTTTAGGCGTGACAATAAGGAAAGATCTACAATAAAATGACCACATATTCCAAATCGCCAGGCAAGCATTTCCATACACTGTAAAAGGTGTAACACACTGAAGTGTGTTTGTTAACACACAAAATGTGTTGTTTAACGCACCAAAGTGTGTTATTCAACACACCTAAGTGTGTTGTCAAGAAAAAGTGTGTTGTTTTAACACACTTTATCTTGCAATTGACTCGATCTTCCGTGTTAAAATTATAACACACTTTTTGGTGTGTTAAAAATAAGTCGTTAATTATGACCTGCAATCTAAACAACACACTTAAATGTGTTGAAACAACACACTTAACATTTATTAACACACTTTTGGAGTAACAACACACTTTTGAGCTATGAAAATACAACACACTTTTTGGTGTGCAGAATAATTTTAGTAGAGGGAAATTAAACAAAAAAAGCAAATTTATGATGTAGTTGGGAATTTGAATTTTTTCTTTTTTTTTTCTTTACATATCTTAAGAAAAAGCGAAAAAAAAATTTCTGCAAAATCAGGCCTGTGCTGCAATAAAATAAAATAATTTTTAATTTTAAATTGAAATTTTTTATTTTTTTCAAATTCCTAAAATGGGCATTTTAAAAAAAGTAATGAAGGATTGCGTATGCTCACAAGAAAATACATAAAAAAACCTACAATTTACCCTACGATGATTTGGCATAAAGTGACGCCAATTATAATGTTTTTCGAAAAGTGCCAATTGTTCCCGTAAAAAACTAATTTTTTTTGTAATTTCAACCACGCATTCATAGCATCAAAATACACATTTTCTCCAATTTTTATGAAAATCCGACTATTTTCCCGTTATTTATTGCATTTTTAGTAAAAAAAAAATTCATACATTTTGGTTTTTTGAGGTTAGGATTCATTTTTAAAGTATTTATATCAAATCAGTGCGTTAGTCTGTTCATTCACGAGTACTTTTCAATCAAATCGCAAATATCAATTACAGACTTATTCTGATAGTGAGCGATAGTTTTTGTTTAAAATAGATTTACACTGCAGATTTCTAACGCTATAATTAAGAAAAAAAATCGTAGGAATTATATGAATATGTTTTGGCTAATTTCGTTCGAACCTGGACAAAAAGGCTGGAAACTCACATACATTTTATGGGAATTGGTTTGTAGGCAACTCTTCGCGAATAAATAAGGCTTTTCAAAATAACTCTAGGACTATTTTGGTCCTTGTTAAAACCGTTTTTCGGGAACAGCTGTTTTTAAATTTTTGCGATATACGCATAGATGTGTAGATAGGCCACAATTTAAGCCCTAGAATAAGGTTCTACGATAATTACAGTTCCTGCTTCTGAAAATTTTCGATATTTCACGGTTTTTAATTTTTTTTTAACAAAAAGGTTGTTGACCGATTGCAATTGTCCAAAACTCAGCTTTAAGCGCTATTAGATACGATTTTATGTTTTGAAGATAAAGTGGAAATTGAAATAGAAAATTCGTGCGCAAAGCAAATGATTACGATACTTTTGCGCCCCATTTTGTATCGAACCGAATTTATCCGTCAGCATCCTCAAATATGCTTTAATATATGGAACATGAAATGTCAAATAAATCAATAAAAAAAAATAGGTAAAAAAACTTTTAAGTTAAATGGTTTTATTTGAAATCATAAGCTGTACCAAAAACTAGAAAATAATTAGAACACAAACATGGACCTTCTTGAGATTCCGACGTCTGGTAAGAAATCATGCAATAGTAGCCGTGCTGTTTTCTTATGTCGTATGCCAAGGTACCCTTTGTGTCGCTGCGTCAACGGATTAAGTAATATTCTGGGACTTTTAACAGACTAAAATAAAAACATGGGGCGCATTTGAAATATATTTGTGGGCTTGGCAACACATTCTTCTAGACAAATCGTTCTTATTTAATTATACAGTGGTTATACAGGTTTTTATGCGCCCCATGTTTTTATTTTAGTCTGTTAAAAGTCCCAGAATATTACTTAATCCGTTGACGCAGCGACACAAAGGGTACCTTGGCATACGACATAAGAAAACAGCACGGCTACTATTGCATGATTTCTTACCAGACGTCGGAATCTCAAGAAGGTCCATGTTTGTGTTCTAATTATTTTCTAGTTTTTGGTACAGCTTATGATTTCAAATAAAACCATTTAACTTAAAAGTTTTTTTACCTATTTTTTTTATTTTCTAGTTTTTAGTTTGATTTTGGCTCGTATCATTATGCAAACTCCTCATCCTTTCCAACTCTTTCATTGCATCTTTATTGCACGGTTTCTTACCTGTTAATTTCTGACAATCAAGCTCCTCAATACATAGCCCTTCCAAAGCCCTTACGCGACTCAATGCTGCATACGATTGACCTTCCCCAAACAAATTCATTATTTCCCATTTTGATTTTTTTAAAATTTTGACCACAAATTCGTCATTTTTAACCATAAAAACTCCCCAATACCGATTTTCAATGGATTTAGGACGCATTTGCAAAATTCATCCGCCATTTGTATTTTCAAATTTTGACCACAGAATCGTCATTTGTGGCGCTAAAGCCCCCCGATACCGATTTTCAATGGATTCAGAACACATTGGGAAAATTCATCCGCCATATTGGCGCCGCCATTTTGAATTTTCAAATTTTGATCACAGAATCGTCATTTGTGGTCCTAAAAACCCCCCGATACCGATTTTCAATGGATTCAGAACACATTGGCAAAATTCATCCGCCATATTGGCGCCGCCATTTTGAATTTTCAAATTTTGACCACAGAATCGTCATTTGTGGTCCTAAAAACCCCCCGATACCGATTTTCAATGGATTCAGAACACATTGGCAAAATTCATCCGCCATATTGGCGCCGCCATTTTGAATTTTCAAATTTTGACCACAGAATCGTCATTTGTGGCCCTACAAACCCCCCGATACCGATTTTCAATGGAATCGGAACACAATTGCAAAATTCGTCGGCCATCTTGGAACCGCCATCTTGATTTTTGTACAAAATTGTCAGATTGCATTGTCACGGGAGCTCAATGTGTGGGCAAAATTTCATAAGAATCGGTTTAGTAGAAGTAGACGAAAAAGCTGTCGCAAGATTTGAACCAAACAAACAAACAAACAAACAAACAAATATACGAGGTGAAGCTAAATAAAACCATTAAAAAATGCAAGCTTGGCAACATTTTTCAGGCTCTGAAAAACTCAGGAAAATCAAATTACGAAAAAATTAAATTAGTTTTTAATTATCTCAGTTTTGGTTAAATTTTATTTAGTTTTGTTACATTTTCTTAAAATCAAATTTTGAGCTTTAGGAAATTGTACACACTGCAAATCTCAGATTTTTGAAGTGTGTTATTTTAAGACGCTTTAGTGTGTTATTGTCACGTCACTCATTTGATTTATATTGTAGTCACTATTTACACGCTTTAAAGTATACACGCTTTAAATAACACACTTCCAAAAGCTGAGATTTGCAGTGAGAAATAGTAAAACTAGCAATTATCCTAATGACCATAAATCGTGCCCTTAGCATACTCAATAGGCCGGTTTTCGTTCGATTACGGAAGATAAGCAGCATTGGACGTGTCCTCACATCCTTTACACAACTTAATTATCTTATCGTAGTTACAAGACGGCTCAAGAGTTCACCAAACCAAGGTGTAGCCTTGGCTTTTTTGAGAAGTCTAAATCTCTTCCTGGACGGATCGGTTTTGTCAATCCTGGCAGTGTTCGTTTCCTGGTTTAAGGCATCAGAACTGATTTTTCGCAATAGACGCTAGTTCTACCAACTACAGACTAAATGAAGTGCGTGCTCCATACGTTTGAACGTGGTACATACTCCGTCTTTCACCGATTACCATTATGACAACAAAATCTTATATTTAACCCCTGGACGGAAAACGTTTGGCCACTGAGTAATTCTTCGAATTCATGGACAAAAAGGCACCAGGGAAGTAGAGTTATAGGACATGCTTTTGATTTAACTCGATCCAGAGTCCCCAGAGTCAAGATGAATTTGCAAATTCTCAGCATAGAATCGATCCAATAAAAAAATTTGAGGCTTAGGCCTCGTTTCTGTTGGATACTAATCTGCACGATATCCAACCATCTGCAATGAAGCATCTCCAACTTCAATCAATATTTTGGAAACCTTATGCGGCTTTCACTCCTCTCCAATATCTCGAGCGACTCCTTGTTGGTAAGGTGATGTTGTTGTGAAGTTCTGTTCTTCAGCGGTTTTTTATGTGGAAGTCTAAGCTTCCTCCGAGAAGTCATAGCACGGCGTTGATTCTTCCTTGCCTGAGACGATGTTGTTCAAAACCACCTCTGACACCACCTCCACTCAGGTCTCGGGACTAAAGCGTCCCCCAAAGCCCTCCCGTTCATCAGGGCATGTGATATCTGACCAACTCAGAAACAGCGACCTTTCTGGGTCTTGCTTAGATCCACTTGACGGTGTTTTACCTGCTTCGGCAGGCTTCTTCTTAGGGATGCAGGAAAATTTTGCTCTTTTTGACCTCTGTCTCGATCTTCTCTTTAGGGGAGGATCGTAGGCGTAGGCCTTTTCTGTCTCTCCTGCCACTCAGAAGAGATGGGCTTGATTTTGTGCCAGCCGTTTATTTTTATCCCTCGACAACCGTTTAGTACTCTCTTTTATCCGACGGGTTCCACTCATGCCCGCTCATATCGCTCTCCAGTACTACTGATTATGCCTGATCGTGCTAAGTTGCTAAAAACATATTGTTGCAAACTGATACAATAAAACCCTGTGCGAAGAATGTTCTATATATTTTGTCTTGCAAAAAGTTTGTGGTGTTTTCCCGGTAGATGGCGCTAATTGCAAATAAGTCATGAACAACTGATCGCAGCGACACCGTGGTCGGAAAGTTGTTTGAGTTTAAAAATGGATAACATGTGCTGTTGAAACTCAATGAAATCGACTCATTTCTGAAAAGTCTCATAATCGGTGATGGAAAATGAGTCGTGTATGATAATCGTAACCGTCAAAGCTCGTGAACAAGAAATGGTGAGGAATCACAAGCGCTTTCGAAGCCAGATGTTGTCGAACAAAATATCGTCTGTTAGGAAAGTTCATTCTCCTTCTGATCTCCGTTGTTTCACCACTGTCAGCTCGTATTACTGTTAGAAGATAAGTAAATTCTTTAACGGTTTCTATTGTAATGTTTTGTTTGTTGAGCATCTTTTTTAAGTGCAAAGTTACTGTTACTTTTTTATGACAACGGATTCGTGGGATTTATTAAGGATTACACTTCAAAAGGTTCCGGCAAAACTTCTATATTTTTCGCATATTCGAGACTTCGTTTCGCACTATTTAGAAACTTCAAAGCTTAAAGTCTTCAATTACAGTTCATTAAAACTCTAACTAATAGATGGCGCGCCGTTAAGTTACTGTATAATTCGTTCCAAATTTAAATTCTTTGAAACTCTAATAGATGTCGCATTATTCATCACAATACTTTGATACTTTGAAAGATCCTTTTTTTAATGTTGTCTGACTTCGGAAGTATTTATTGCGAAAGATTGTTCCAAAAGAAGAGTTCTTCTGTTAGTGAACGTATTCTTTATCTAAATCGTTCGTAAAAAAGAGAGCTGTAAACCGTAGGAATGACATAGTCCTCCTGCGAAAACTTCTTCAATCCAAGACATGGTATCAATCGCTACAGTGTTCCAAGAAATCTCAAGGATTGAGACGAAGTTAGCACGACCAATAAGTTATTACACTTTTGAAATCTTGTATTGATCTTGCATGACATGATCTCCACAAAGTTTTAATGCTCTAACCACTTGAACTCCTCGGCGTTATTCTTAATGATAACAATGATTTGCTTGCGATGTTGTTATTATTAATTCCAGTGTAAATGGATCATAATATCACCTTTGTTCTCCACTCTTCAGGACACTCAAAAGCGACTCATAAAATGCTTATAACTTATCTCAATACACTGTAAAACCATAAAACTTTAATTAGAACACTCTGAATGAACTCCCATTCAGGTACTTTGGAATCATCATCAATTCATAAAAAGAAACCAAAAAAAATGTTACTCTCTAAAATAACAAAATCCTTACAACATTTTATCATTTTATCTTTCTTTAACAAATTTCCTTTTTTTTCGATGCTAATTCTTATTCCCAATTTTGTTTTTTGTAATTAATTAGATCTCGAATTAGAGCCATCAGCGCAGCCAGCCGTATCAAAAACTGCCGGAGTCCTTGATAAGGACGCCTTTAGCGGAAGCAGCAGTGCAATAACAACAACAACCACAAACTTATTACGATTATCATCAAGTAGTTACATAAATAGTATCGTCTCTGTGTTTATTATATTGAGTGCTTTTTTATCCTTATGATCCTTTTAATTTACTCAGCCCTTATTGTACGGATATTTTCGAATTAAGTTATACATAAATGTTAAGTTAGTGTAATGATATGAAATGATTATTAAGGAGGAAAACAAAAATGAAATTTAAAAAAAAAAACAATTGAAAATTATAACAAAAAAAAAATAAAAATACGATGAAAAAAAAAATTAAATGAAAAAAAACTGAAAAAATATATAAAACAAAAATATATATATATAGAGAAGTATGAAATTATATTTATAAAAATAGTAAAAATATTTAAAAAAAAAAATTAAAAAAAAAACAGAAATGAGAGGATTTATATATATACAATACATAAAAAAAACATAGAAAGAAAAAAAAATGAATATTTATAAGATAAAATGTACTATACTTACCATAAATGATTCGTATTTAGGTTAGATATCAGACACAACCAAAAAAAACAACAACAACAAAAAGGATTCAATTTAAAAATAAAAGGTTTATATAAATATAAATTAAAAAAGAAAAAGAAAAAACAAAAACAAATGCACCTTAAATATTTTATTAGAAATTTAACAAAAAAAACAAAATTATGTCCGCTAAGATTTATTTTTCTTGATTTTTGTGATTTTTTGATGAGATTTTTCGTAATTTTTGTGCTAATTTATTGTAACCCAAGTTTTTTTATTGATTGGATTTAATTTTGTAATATACGAGTTTTATTAGTAACTATGTATGTAAGTCCCCAGTTATAATTCCATTTAATATTATTTTTATATCTAGATAAAAAAAACAAAGAATTGTAATTGTATAAAGTGTATGCATTTATTTATTTCAAAAAAGATTGTTTTTTGGGTTAAGATTTTTTTTAAATAAATTCTGCAATAAAAATCCTTTGATGGTCTCATCAATGGACAAACAATTGTTTGAAACAGGTTTATGCCCAATCGAAATAATAGTTTGTGTCGATTTGCAGAGTTTGATCTGGTGCCCTAGATATCTGCAAAGCTTTTGATCGAGCACTTAGTTCTGTTAAGGTAATGCTGGATGGCCTAAATCCACCCTATCTCTGCTGGAGTCCCCCAGGGATCAATTCTGTCACCTGCTCTATTCCTAACCTTTTTAAATGACCTGCTATCAATCTATAACCAATTATAACCGAGAAACGGGCCCAGGCTTTTTGTACCTGCTTCCTCCACCAATCCCAGTTCATCGTTTCATCACCCGTGTCATCGTTTCATCACCCAGTTTAGCATCCCTAAGCTCTGGTTATCCAGGTCTACGCCATCCTTGTAGCGAAAATTTGATTTACCTTGGTTTCGAATTCCATAAATTCTCTTTCAAAAGACTTTCTAAACAGATGCTTCTAAAAGAGTGAAGATCCAGATGTTAAAAAGCTCTTCTTATCTACTGCGTTTATGCCAAAATTACTAAATATTGTATAAAAATGAATGTGTGTATGTATGATCGCTATAGGCTTCTACACCGTGCAACCGATCTTAATGAAATTTTAACCATGTGCTATTTACACTCAAACTTAGAACATAGGCTATTTTATTACTTTCTAAAGCCACTCCTAGATGGTGCTGTCATGGAGAGCTTCGTTGAAAATCATCGCAGAGATTTCAATTTTTGTTCCGTGGAGGTCTCCTGATACACCTCGAAGCCCGATTTTCGAAATTCAAAATTGCCGCAGAAATATGGTTGAATTTGCCAATTTTATTCCGATTCCAATGAAAGTGGGTATCTAGGGGTTTTTAAGGTCGCAAATAACGAATTTGTGGTCAAAACTTATAAATTCAAAATGGCCGACGAATTTGCTAATTGTGTTTCGATTCCAATGAAAATCTGTATCTGAGGTTTTTTAAGGTAGCAAATAACGACTTTATGATCAAAATTTAAATTCAAAATGGCCGCACCAATATGGCCGGCGAGTTTGCGAATTGTATTCCGATTCCAATTAAATGGTTTTTCGTTAATGGTTAAGAAGAGTTGAATTTTGAAGGTTTGGATTGATTTTAAATGTTTAAACGTTGGGTGCAGCGAGGCGCACCGGGTCCCAGCTATCCAAAATACAGAAAATAAGCGGTTCATTGAGACACTTCATCTGTGTATGAAAATTCATATCTCGAAAAATGCCATGTCAATGGATGGTTTTTATTGTCTCGATCAAAATGTCAGATCCCTAATAGTTTCACATTTTGTTATTTGGAATCAAAAATACCAAAAAATTGCCTTTTTCAAACTCTCCTACTGTATATTAAAATTCATATCACCTGATTACTATTATTGGCTTTTGGGACCAGCATAGGCGCACCGCGTCCCAGCTAGTCCTAAATAAAAAAGGCCTGCCAACTTCGTCTTTACTAAGATATTTCGCATTTTTGACATTAATTGTCAAAATTAAGTAAAGAAACCAGCCTTCAGCTGTCACACCCAAATTTTGTAAAATGAAATAGGTAACACCAGCTTGCAGTGATCATCGAACCAATCTTTTAATGCCTACAACTTCGTCGCTCACTGGTGTTTCTTTATTCGAAGCCTTAAAAAACACGGGAAAATGACAAAAAATAATAGGGCAGAGCAGGGGTAATAATTGACTATAATCTATAATGATTGACTAATCTACAAGTAGAGGCAGGCCTACCACATAATTTTGCAGGGCCCGGGGCAAAAATATCATTGGGGTCCTTTTAAACTGTATAACAATAGTACCTTTTGGGTGTCAATATATTTTCGGGGCCCGGGCAATTCGTCCCAGTTGCCACCGCCGGGCCTGAGTAGAGTGGACTTAGTATTACATACCGGAAGACCCTGTCTTGTGATAAATATATGTTATACTAGTTCAATATACATAAGTCCTCTATGAGAAAGGCTAGTTTAAAGCTACACTGCGCTCATTAAGCTTATGACTCCCTCCCACTCAGGCAAAATGAAAATCATTCAGGAATTGTCGATTTTTTGGGGATTTGCAGAACATTTTCAAAAAATTTGCCTATAAAAAGTGTGACAATAGGAGTCTATCTTATATCCGCTCCTTGTTTTAATAGTCTAACTTCGTCTCCCTCTACGACATGGCAAAAGCTCTCTCCTAATTATAACAGGCATAGCTCTTGCGACAGTTTCTTAGTGAATCTTTAAAGTCACCCAAGAGTTGAGACTATAATAAAATATTGGAGGTTTTAATTTTGTTCTTTTCTCCATCATTGATGCAGTTACTATGTAGCAATGAAAAAATGTTGCAATTATTTTGAAACCATTAGTTTAATCGACGATCCTCAACCTACAAACCAAAACTATGTCGTGGATACACTGCTGACCCTTACGTTTTACTTACTTAGCCGGATCTTCAAGAGAGATCCGATTCTGGCCGAGCTTGTCATCCCCAATGGCAGGCAGTCCTAGAAGACGTCATTATTCCAATCTAGATTCGGTCTAAGCTACCTTGCTGCATTGCGAGCAAGTTCCTTTTCGCCCATATGAGGTAGATGTCCTACCTTCCGAACTTAAGCCTTTTCAAGACTTCTATTTCACCATAGCGCTCGTAAATTTCATCACAGTGTACTCGTAAAATCCTTAAAACCGCTTTCTCTTACATAAGGACCCAACTATTTCCCTAAAGACGTTCTTCTCGAACCCGACTAAAAAATTAACATGCTTTTTCCTGATCACCCTGAATCTAAGATCCATATGTGAGTACTAGCTCTTAAGATCATTGTCTTATACAGCATGTTTCAGACTAATATGTTCTAGAGAGAGTGCCTATCAGCACTATCCATTAAGATACAGGGTGTTTCGAAAAAACGTTTGGCAAAGTTTTTATAACAGCTCCTACACCGATCATTGTAGAGCAACATAGTTAGGCTTGCTTTTTAGGAAATTATGTGTTCTTTTATTTGGTAAAAATAACAGAAACTTGAGTGGATCCATTTAGATAATATTTGGGTTTAAAATCAATAGTCTGCATCTGAATCTCACAAAATTGTTCGTTTTTTAGCATTTTTCTCTGAAAAATGCATTATCAACAGTATTTTTTGCGTTTCTGATGCACCAAACCATTACCTAAAATAGTTATACAGAAGAATGATCTAGCTCGTATACTTTTCGGGGTAGTTAGTTTTTACGGGAATTTGCGCTCTAACAGCAACTAACAAAACTCCAGTCTTGTTCTAATCCGCCGTCAACAGTCCTTGCACAAAAGCTGATCAGTTGTTGATTTGCTGAGTTGTGAAATAGCTAAATGACAGAGTGCAAAATGACGGAGTACTGAATAGATTGGTTCTCGTAAAATCGCCGAATCCAAGCAGCATTGGGAGCAGATGGTGCCAGCTTTATAGGAAAGAAAAGGGACTCGCAAAAGCTATTTCAATTCGGTATCCCTCGAAACAGTATATTATCATTACTAGTTTTCATGGGATGAACCTACACTGATAATGTCCTTTGATGTTACTGTTTTACATGACAGAAAGGAATATAAATTGACAGTACGTACTCAACAGCGCGCTGTGATATCTCCTTTTTTATGAATGTGGCAAAGGATGTCCCTTTTCTAGTATTCTGGCATCGCTTTCTGCTTCAATTTTTGTACAATTTTGAACAACCAACGCGACCACGGAGATACCTTCTGCAGCCGAGGTCTTGCTATTTTTGAACCGGTTTAAAGCTTTGCTTACTTCTTCTAAGCTTGCTGCTTAAAAATAGATTTGGGTGAAGCCTCCAATACCTTATTTAGCTCATAATTTAGCAATTCCTCAAAGATGCCTATAGATTCGGCAATAAAATCCTCTTTTCCCTTGCATGTGTAAATACTATGTAATATCAAGGACTCTTCGATTTAACTCTTGAAGACGGATGGCTTCCATACTGTGGAGGAGCTTCTTCCAGGGTTCTCTTTTTCATCTGTGAAGATTTTTCTGAGTTTTATTACGCCGTTGAAGCACCACACCAACTAGATAGTGATTCGAGCTGAATATCTTTATTCGCAACACGGTATTCGCGACGAAAAGGTTCTTACTTGTTGCTATCTCTATGGCTTGTGGTCTATGTAGCTCGTCACTCATGATGATTTTTTGCCAAAACTGTTGATGGTCTAGACCAGTGATTCCCAAACTTGTTTAGGTCATGGACCCCTTACTACAATAAAAACTTGATCATGCACCCCCAAACCCAAGTGAATCAAATTTTATGATATAATAAAATCTACTAAAAATACTTTAATCTGTTCTCTCTGAGAAGACAATTGCACGTAGCTAGGTAAATGAATTAGGTACATATTTTTAATTGTTAAGAAAGCAAAACAAAAAATGCAATATGTGCTTGGAAATATAAGTACATAGGTACTTCACACTTAAATAATTTTAAGTAAGAAAGATCTCAGCGGGAAAATTGGGAGCCCTGCTCAGGGTAGCTGATTTTGAGCTTACTGGAGTTTTCAGAAATTTTATAGACCGAGCAAAACTGACCATAAATCGTACTATTAGCATACACTTAAGCAGCATTGCACGTGGTTAGTAGTTAGTGCGGTGCCCGCTTGGAATAACGACACTCGCCCTTGAAAAAAAACAAAAAAACAATAATTGCAAAGGGCGAAAAAAAGAAAAGTTTTTCGACAACCGGAAGTTATTCACATATCCATCAACTTCAAATTTTGCACATCACGTGACAATGGACTCGGATTTTTTTGTAAAAAAATAAATATGGCTGTTCCAAGACGGGGCGGGAGAGTTTTGTAATGATGTTCCCCGACCCGGCGACATAGGTATCAAATGAAAGGGTATGACGAGTAGAATACAGTTGTGGCCGCCACAAAATGACGGAAGACATATAATAGACTAAAAAGTAGAAAATAAAAATAAATAGTTTAAAAAAACTAAAATATACGCTTTTATTTTAAAATGAACTGAAAAGTAAAAGATAATTTTGAATGTAAAGTTTTTATTGCTCCAGCCAGTATATGGGAACAACCTACCTTTCAAAATCAAGCTCAGAATGAAATTAATGAAGTTATTGGTAAAATTTATAAACATTACTTACTTAAATGTAAAAAGCGTGGGGCGTTAACGAAAAGTTTTAGTTAAAGAGTATAGGTAATGAGCGTTCCACCTGGGAGCGTCTGAGAACATTCTCCTCTGCCCAACTTCTGTTTGTATAACAAAAGTTTTGTAACAAATGCAGATATAATATTTTAAGTTTTTAGAAAATTTAATTGATCACCTTGTGTAACTTTAAATTTATTTCACCAAATTTGGCAAATAAGTCAGCCAAATAAGCTGTTGGCTTTTCGATTTCGTCGACGGTCACGTGGGAAACATCGCTTTTTAAATTTTTGTAATTTTTTATATGAATACTTTCGATCTTTTTCGCGGACCCCGTTAATTCTTCGCGCACCCCCAAAATAATTTCGAATTATCACGGACCCCCTGGATCATCCTGGAAAATATGATATCGGTCATATATCGACCTCCTGAGTTGATGAACATTTGTGCTCGTTTTACAGCATTTTGAATTAATACTTACAAAATATCTGGCCCCAAATTGGTGATGCCGCACCAAACAGTCACTTTAAGGGGATGCAATGGCTATTCTTGCATTTCATATGGATTCTCCGTGACCCAGAAACGCAAAATTTGCTTTTTCACATAATCACTTAAGTAGAAATTGGCTTCGTCGTTTAAACAAGAGACTGGAAATTAGCCAAGTAAGCAGTAACAATAATTCGGCGTTCCATAGGTGTTTATAGCTCCATTGCTTGTTGCAGTGGCGGATCCAAGGGGGGGGGGGCGGTAGGGGCCATCGCCCCCCCCCAAGCCAACCAAACCCACATAACCCGGAATACCCTAAACGCCAAACGAACCAAATTCACATAATCCAGTACTCAAAACTAAAAAAAAAAATAAATAAATAAAAATTAACAACGAATCAACCGTATGAGCGTAAGAAAACCTTGACATAAGCTGCTAATTCTCGTATACTCATATAACTCAATGCGCCAAAATCAAAGTAAATAATTAAATTAAAAATATATATTAAGTTTTATTGTATCGTAAACTTACATTACAATCACCTCATTGGATTGCTACGACCTTTTTTTTTAGTTATTATAAGTACTTTTGTAAGTACCTTCGCCCCCCCCAAGACAGATCTCTGGATCCGCCCCTGGCTTGTTGTCAACTAATTCTCTGTCTGTCTACAACATAAATGTCAAATAGCATTGATATTTTACGCCATTTGCAAAAATTATGCCGCTTTCACATTATGACATTACTTTTGCCCCTTTTACTTTATAGGAATTATTGTTATTAAATATTGGGCAGGTGACTATAAAAAAAATTGTGTCTGAATTGTACTCAAGTTACACAATAAATGCATACACACACACACGTGTAATTTTTTTTTTCATTTAAACAAAAAATAAAAACAAAAAAAAACAAATATATACATAAAATAAAATAGGAATATAAATGTACATTAAAAAAAATAAAAAATTAAACAAAAAAAAAATATGAAAAAGAAAAAACCACAAATCCTTGTGATTTAAGTAAGGCCTTTAAGTGGCCATTTAAAAAAATATGGTTTTAGTTTTAAAAAAAAGAAATATTATGACAAATAAAATGTCATTATTTATTATTATTATTATTATATAAACACGAAAAAAAGGAAACATTTAATAAGAAAAAAGAAGATGAAGTAAAAAGCTAAAAAAAGTATGAATGTTTTTCTCTATCTTAAACGTACACCAGCACATATATAATATAAGAATCTTTATATGAGCACAAAAAAACATATTAATAAAAATGAAAATTTAATACAAAAAAAATACAAAAAACAATTGAAATTAATTATAAAAAAATGATTGAAAATTTTGTTAAATGAAATAAAACGATGATGAAACAGAGATGAAATAAAAATACAGAAAAGAAGAAAAAAACTAAATAGAATTTAAAGGAAAAATAAATAAAAAAAAACAATTAAACGTTTGTTAATAATAATAAAATGAAAAGAAAAAAAAAACATAATTTAAAAATAAAAACAGAAATACATTTTCCCCAAAATAAATTTAAAATCATTTTTTTTTATAAATATAGATAAAAATAATTAAACAAAAAAACAAAACAAACAAACTACAATAAAACTTTCTTAATTAATCTCTCCGAAACGAATTACAGTCATGTAAAACTTTCATTAATTTTTCCAACTTCATCCAAAATATAAAAAAAAACGAACACACAACAATTTTCAGCCCATTTATCGACATAAGGATAAATTTTAAAACACACACACACAAAAAAAGAACATAAAATAATAAAATAAAATTGTAATTAAGTGTAACATATATAAAACAAAAAAAAATTGTGTGAATGTTTTTAAAATTAAACTCAAAAAAAAGTAATATAAATAAGAAATAAAAAAAAATCGCGATATTCATTTTAAGTGCAAATAAAAAAAACCTTCATTACAACCGACTTTAAGTATTATAAAACAAAAAAACATTAAACAAAAATTTTAAGTTTTTAAATCTAAAAAAAAACAAAGTTTTTATTTAATTTAAAAAAAAATAAAAAAAAATAATTCAAATACTTTTAAAACAAAAGAATTAAGAGAAAAAAAAAGTAAAAAAAAAAACAAGGAACAAAAACTGAAGAAGTAAAAAAAAGTGTGTAAAATATTTATAATGATATTTTTATATTTCTATCTTTTTTAAAAAATATATATATACATACATAAAATAAATAAACAAATTATTTATTAAATTGCCAGCGACAAAAAAGACAGCAGCAACCAACAGCAAAAAAGTTTAAACAAAAAAAATAATAAAAAAGAACATCAGCAACCCGAAAAAAAATATTATAAAAATACAAAAAGAAATGTTAAAAAAAAATAAAATAAAATAAATGAAAAAACCCAAAAAAAATAATAATGTGGATATTCATATTATGGAAGATAAAAAGTGGTGAAAGAGTTATAAATAAAAAAAAAACAGAAAACAGAAAAAAAGGAAAAAGTTTGTTATAAGTATTAATGTATAAGTTTGCTTCTCAATTCTATTATTATTAATCATTTCAATTGATATTTTTAAGGATAAGATGAAAAATGTGAAAATAAACGAAATTTTTTTGAATTAAAATGTTTTTTTATAAAGAAATCCTTAAGTCATGCAATTTATACCCGTATTATAAAAACAGTCACAAGTCACAACGCAATCACAAGGGTGTGGTGTGTTTCAACTTGAGGCAATTTGGTATTCTAATTTTGCAGTCACAATTTAAACAACCCACAACAGGTGGGTAGAATACCAAAACAGCTGATAGCCACACGGTATATACCTACACGTATACAAAGGTCTGAACAGCGTTAGCAGAAAGGCCAAAGGTTGTGGTCTGGGTGATATGATAACCCCGCAAAGACAGAATTGATACTGTCTGTTCATTACAAGAACAAAGAAACCAACTTTCAACTGTCCAAGATTGGATGGAGTACAGTTACATCTAACCTCGACAGCCAAGGTACCTAGGTGCTTGACCCTAAACCGAACTGTAAACTCAATATTGAGGAAAGAGTTAGAAGGGCCTATATAGCTCTCTACTAATGCAAGAAAATGCTTGAGACGAATGAGGCTATAGATGTCTGTACACAGCCATCGTACCTTTAATCCTCACATATAGATCATTAGTATGATGGCCAGCATAAGAAAGGAGTACAACTATACCAATATAAACAAGGTCTAGAGAATGACATGCATATGCACCATAGATGTATTACGCACAAAGCCAAGAGACGCGTTAAACACCATCCTTCTTCTTCCACTGGAGCTCCATACTAATGCTAACGACGTCTTAAAGCGCGGTCAGACTCAAAGAAAATAGATACTGTCAAGAAAGGTCATACGTCACAGCAACATTCTTGGTATGATTGACAGAGGGTTGATCCTAACCACCACAGACTGCAATAGCCCCCCGTTGGAGTTGAGCAAGAAATTAAAATCGAAATTCCAACAAGACGGGAGTGGAAAAGCGGACACGCAGATATGGGCAGGGCACGGTATTCTACACAGATGGTTCACAGATGAACTGCGGAGTAGGCGCCGGGGTCTTCTTTGAATCATGCAATATAGCCAAAAAAAATTCCGCCTCGCGGACGAATGCAGTGTCTTCCAAGCAGAAATGCTGGCAATTTGGAAGGAGTGTCAACTAGCAAAACTTTTAAAAGAGAGAATATGCCAATGTTAACTAACAGACAAGCTATCATCTTTCTTTAGATAAGGGAAGAGGTAGTGGATGTAATAAAATTCTTCTTGATATAACTTAATAAGGACCAGAAATTTTTGCTGTCATCGGTGCCATTGAAAAGTTTCCTTCTTAGCTGTTGGCTGCCAGCTTAGCTATTGTTAATTAAGATAATCTGATAAGACTACAAACATAAGCCAGTGTGACTTTATCTCAGACAAGTTAATATAAATGACAGGCTTGTTCGAACAGGGCCATCTTTTACACGTGTCTTTTGGCCCTTATAAAGTGGTCTCCATCTATGTAATCCCGCTAATGTAGGCTATTGAAAACCGTCTAAAGTTTCAAAACAAAATCCATCACCAATTTATAAACTTCGCCTATGAAACACTAACCAGTCTAAAATTCTATTAAGCCATGAGAGCAACCCCCATTTCGAATGCATTTACCTGACTCCGTAGATTGACCTTGGCCGATGTAGCAAGTCCAGTAAGTATACCCGGAACACTATTCAGAGCTATCAACATCTACTATATTGGACTGCGTCAAAAGAGCGCCCTAGCCTACCTCCTGTGAACATGACATTGAAGTGATCCGAGATTCATGAGATCATACAATTCTCTATAATTCATCCAAGATACTGCCTTAGGCAGACAACATAGGTACTAATGGTCGAGTATCAAGGGCTATGTACGCTTTCATCCAGATTAAGGTAGCGGCACGAAAACTGGGGCTGCACATCAATGAGTGAAACCAGTCGATTATGGCGTACTTGGCATGGTGCAATGTCTAGTAGTAAGCATGATTCGAGGGAAGGGATAGATGATAGGGTATGTTAAGGAAAGTCCAAAGGGGTGCTCCAATGGAAGACGATGAAGTCTACTTTGAAACTCTAAGATGTTGTACAAGTTCGGAAATACTGACTGTAGAAGAATGTTCCACTGTCGAGTTGTTCTATTTGTAAACGAATTGCTAGACTATTAGTGTGCGTGCCCTGCTGACAGTAAGTGCACGGCCTCAACGCAGCGATCTCTGAAATAAATTGAGTAGGCCGGCATAGCAGTGTCGGATAAAGAAAACTTTGAGAAGAACAAATATCCTCATAAGTCTCCCTTGTATCTGTTGTCACCTCCTCCAAGAACAAGCAGTTGTACTGCCCGCGGTACCATTCATGTTTTTACCTTTCAGTATGTTATGATTTAACTTTCCTGATGATGAAATTACATGATTTTCTCAACTTAATGTAATTAGGACGAAGTGACTCATTCGGGGAATGTCATTACGTCCTTATTTAGTTTTAATTTACCCATCTACACCAGAAACAAAATGTTTTACCATGCCCCACACGATTTCTTCTTGAATTTAACCTTAACTTTTGTATTATACATGTACATATAATTCATGCTTTACATTTATTCACTTAATTGCATTTCCCGCAAACATATGACAATGAAAAAAATTCGTTACAAACACGAAAAAGACACGTTACGGATGTGAACCGGAAATGATCACAGGAAACAGCAAAGCCTTCAAAAAACACCGCCTAGGAGCGCGACACCTGTGATTTAATTTTGAAAGTGTTGTTTCTGTCAATTTTATCGGTATACCTTTAAAGACACATCTGCTCTGTACTAGATTAACCTGATTTTTATCTGGGTCTAGAAAATATTTTCCAGTAGCCTAAAAATATAATTCTTTCATAATTCTTATAAGAACACTAAAAAGTTTACTGCATTTGAATTCGCGAAAAATAAATTTCTCCTAGCTTTCACAGTGCCATCTACCTTTTCGCTGAAATAAATCTTAACAAAGGCACCGTATCTACATAAAATCGGGCACCCCAAATATCAGTTGTCATTTTTTACACAACTACCATCAAACATTTCGTGTAATTTTTCCTATAATCGACGTCAAATAACTTTAATTGTGTGCACCGTAACCCATGTTTGTGTCATGGCGTTCTTGAGTCATTTTGTACTGTAAAAAAACACAAAACATTTCGGCAATTCATAGTTAAAATCGCTACAATTCTGAAATCTAAAGTTATAATTAATTAACTAATAATCAACCAATGGCTTTAAACAATTGCGAAAGCAAATTAATACAATAGAAGTGCGAATTTGTGTGCCACTTGCAAGTATTTTTGTTCGGGTTGAAGCAAAAAAAAATCTTTTTTTTCTGTGCGTGCGTGTGGCGGGGGTTCGTTTTTCAGTGTTTTGAAATATCCAACTAGGCATGAAAAAGGGCTGCGATAGCAAATAATTGCCCCGAGTTCAATTTTTACATTTTGATAGTGACTACAAATAAAAGGGGGGACAAAGATAATTTTTGCTTGCGAACAGAAAAAAAGTAGCCGAGTACGGTTAATTGAAGTTCGCAATGAACGGTTTAAGTCTGAGTGAGCTGTGCTGCCTTTTTTGCTGTCCTCCATGTCCAGGGCGTATTGCCTCAAAACTTGCATTCCTGCCACCAGAACCCACATACGAGCTAAAGGCTGATGAGGCCGCTGCCTCAAAATATGCCCTAACCCTGCACGAACGCGCTGACTGGCAATTTAGTGAACGTGAAAAGGAATACTTTGAGACATTCTTCACCCGATCCTCCAGGGGCAACCGGATCGCCTGTTTATTCGTTAGGTGCAGCGCCAATGCCAGGTAATAGACTAGAACTTTGTTTACTACTAGATTTAATTGAATTCTTTCAGCAACAGACACAGTTACCATATTTGTGATTCATTGCGGAAATGTCAATTCTGTTTTTTCTCTCTCTGCATTTCCGCAACAATTTGTTATAATGAACTCCACTCCACTCCAGCGTGTGTTGTTTTAAGTGCGGCTTGCTCAATTTACAAATTGAAGGCTAAAATCTCACTCTTGTTACCTGGCTACAAACATTTTTTTCCACTTCACTAGAATATATCGAACTCCATCCAACTCGAGCCAATACCTGCTCAGTGGAGTCTCACAGATACACTATATCGATTAGACACGGTAAAACTTCGCTTCGGTCATGGTTCATTACAGAATTTGGTGGCAATCACTAGTTTAAAAAAAAATCCAGATAAGCTTGAGTACATCAAGATACTCCGCTCGAGATTAAAGGAAGCTGAATCGCATTTTATGCACAAGTTTAATAAACTTGAAATTCCCTCATATCTCTTCTAATCTAAATTAAATTTCTGCCTTTCATCCACACCTATTTGGAAATTGCTTATTTTCTATAAAGGTAATATACACTTTGATTAAATTAAAATTTTTACCTGTATTTAGATAAATTTCCAGTGGCATGAGGCACCTTTAATTATCATAGGTCGATAAGCTCATGTAAATTTCTATTTTTGGTGTTAGTATTATTAGAATGTGGCCTCAAATTATGCCAATTACTAGATAACACCTGTTCGAACTCGATGTGGGGTTTTATTTTCTGTGTTGTATTGGAATTATAATTCTAGATTACATGCGATCTAAATAGATTTATTATTTAATCCAGGCAAGGTGAGCGCTTAACAATGGAATAATTGATTTGTAAGGGCAGATGAACGCATTTAGATGTGGTGTTAATGACATTTAATTGTTTAGTTTACTTTCTTTTTTTATATCAATAAATATGGAATAAAAACTCCTATTGTTAGAGAGTTAAACAACAACTACAGCTAGAAACTTAAATAGAGATCCTTAATGTGCTGCCTAAGGTAATAACGGAATAATTATTGGAAAGAATGTCCTTTAGCAGATTTATAACTCTGAAAATATTCCTATAGAAGAGTCCTTTCTTCTTCTTTAACCGCTCTACAACTGCGATCCTCGTCTCTCGCAACAGTTGTCCCCACCGGTCCCGATTCTGAGCCGATATCATCCAGTTTGGCATCCCTACGCTTTGGGCGCCCTGGTCTACGCCATGCTTCCAGCGGAGGTTGGGTCTCCCTCGCTGTCGTATCCCATAGATCTTTCAGAGAACTTTCCGAGCAAGTTAATCTTCACGCATACGAGAGGCAGGGGGAGATGGGAGGAATCCCCCCGGGCCAGGCCTTCCTAAAGAGGCACGTAAGTTTTATTCACCAATAAAAAAATTTTGTATTTTTTTCTCCTAAAATTCTTACCAATTTGAAGAAATTTTCCTAAAAATCGTAAATTATCAAATAATAACTGAATTTGGAATCGAAAGTTAAGGCCCCTATCCACTATCGAGCATGCATGCATGCAGGATGGAGGATCATGCATGCATGACAAATATCACTACCGCTTCTTCCTTAAAAGTGAGGATTGACTGCATGCATGATAATGGATGGGAAAGTAACCTTCTTGCATGACACGCAAAACTGATAGCGGATAGGGGCCTTAAGAAATTGTTTAGATTTTTTTTAAATACGCTACGATCGCTGTCCATCGTCGATGCTACACAACACCCGATTCGAGCCACGTTGATCAAACTATGTTTATTTTGCGTTACTTACGTCCTTTTTAAATAGAAGAAAAAGATATTTACAATTCACGACGATGTCTGGCTTTCGTCGATTGTAACCAAAAAGCTGGCCAGGCGATCGCTGAATTGTTGATACTCTGTCTAGAAGAGTATAACATTCCTTTGGAAGACTGTCGAGCACAAGGATACGACAATGGTGCTCATATGAAAGGATCATATAATGGGGCGCAACGTCATATTCGGGAGAAATACCCAAATGCTCTTTATTCGCCCTGTGCAACCCATAGTCTCAATTTATGTGGTGTTGACTCTGCAGAATGCTGTGAGGCAGCAATCACTTTTTTCGGAGTTGTTCAGAAATGCTACATCAGTTTCAGCAGCAGTCCACAACGTTGGGAAATTCTCAAAAAAGGGGATTGGGGATTTTATCAACCTTCCCTGATACCCGAAAAAGAAAACGAAAGAGGTGTTTCCATGAAAATAAAGATGACGACGACACGAATGCAGACGATCAAGAAACCAATTTCAAAAGGAACACCTACCAGCTTTATATACCAACTTATATTTATATTATTATTATTATCCTGTTTTACCCCTCTCGAGAGCATAACGCTTCCACAAAGCTTCTCCATCGGACTCTGTTTTGAGCTATCCTCTTGGTTTCAATCCAGGTTTTGCCAACATTTTTGATTTCTTTCATTACGGTCCTTCTCCATGTATTTTTAGGTCTACCGACACCTCTACTTCCTTGCGCATTCCATTCAAGTGCTTTTTTCGTTAAAGCATTATTTTATTTTCGTAGGATGTGCCCTATCTACGTCCATTTTCTCTTCTTTATCTGTTTGATAATTAGTTCTTGTTTTGTCAAATTCCATAATTCTAAGTTTGATATTTGCCTGGGCCAGAAAATTTGACATATAATGCGTAGATATTTATTGACGAAAACTTGTATTCGTTTATATCCGCGTGGTTTATGAGCCAGGTTTCACTACCATAGAGTAATATGGATTTCACGCGAGAGGTGAAAATACTTAATTTTAGATTTCTAGATAGTTGTGGCGATTTCCAAACTTTCCATAATCTGTTGAATGAACCTCTAGCTTTTTTAATCCTATTCAAAATATTCTTCTTTACACCTCCTTCCGTTGTAATTATACTACCGAGGTAATTGAACTCCTTCACGTCCTCTATTCTATATTTATATAGTTTGTTATTAAAACAATTTTTCAAAAACAATTTTCCGAACATTTCTCAACCCTTTCCTTCATAGAATCAGCATATACATATTTCATTAAGCATACATATTTGATAGTCCCTTTTCATGGGTGGGGGCCGTAATTGTTTGTCCTCGGGCCGGATTTTCTCTCGGCGGCCCTGCTCATACGAGCTAGATGCTCTAACCACCGGAACCTACCGAGCTTTATTTTCTTCATAACATCTATGTCGCGATAGCGCTCGTAGATCTCGTCCTTCTAGTCTCCGGAATCTTCCTTTTTCGCATAAGGGGTCAACAGTTCTTCGAACGATTTTCCCCTCGAACACGGCTAAGAGGTTCGAGTGCTTTTTGCTAACCACCCATGTGAGTAACACCATCGTCGTATATAGTAGCAGCTTCGACCTTATGGTTAGATGCTTGGATTTTAAGGGCCTTGACAAACTATAGTAAGCTTGGTTGGCTTTTAGCATCCGTGCGCGTATTTCTGGTTTCATCTTATTATCGACTGCTACTATTGACCTATTGAAAGCTGCCTGTACAGCTCTTGATGTTCTTCCAATGATGTCGATGTCGTGTGCATAAGCCAGTAATTGGGTGGACTTGTGGAGGATTGTGCCTCTTGATGTCACCGTCGAATCTCGGGTTACTGTCAACAGTGTTCCGGATAACTTAGGCTTGTCACATTGATCGTGACAGCTTATTGGGGATGCCCAATTCACCTATGCACCAATAAACATATATGATGTCATTACATATTGTTGCGCCCGCAACGTTCATGAACATTTTTAATTGCGCCCTTGCTTCCAAAAAGGTTGGCCACCCCTGCACTATACAATACGCGTCTTTCTGATTGGCAAATGTATATTTGAAGGAAGAAATTTTATTGTATTAACAAAGAAGCGCAGAAAAACAGTGATAAACTGTTACACACTTAAGCCAAACCCACGGTTAGATAAAATATCATCTTATGTTAATAATTACATACCTATACCATACACAAATACAATAGAATATCTGCGATGAAAATGGCAAATATTTATCATAAAAGCGCGCCCCAAAAACAATATCCACAGTAAGTACCTGTTTATCCTTATTTCCATATAACGTGGTATTTTCTTTTCATCATTATACACAGTGAGTTTACGCCTACGGGGAGATATAAACACACACGCGAAAAAAGACTCAACCTCAATTTGTGATTACAGCTTTAACCTAGCGAAAGGCATTAATTAATAAAAGATATATTATATACAGTGAATAATGCATTGAAGTGGTGGTCACGCATAAATTTCTGTTATCGTAAAAATAAAACTAGGATACTATAAAAGGAAGTATTCCGTGCCTTTATAAGTTCACATATGGTATGCCTTAGTTTTCACAGTGACCTTGCTGCCCTAGAAAATCGCAGTTATAGGGATATTTAATAAAATCACCCTCCTCTATATACACGTTTATATATAGATACATTTAAAGGACGATTAACCCTCAAGGGCTGGCAAGGAATTGATTAATCTTTATGTGCTTCAAGCATTTTCTGAAGTAAATCGAAAAATCATCGCTTCACAAAAGCTCCTTTACGAGACTACTTCAAAGCCAAACAGATATTCCGAAATTCCATAGGAAATACACAGGAGCACAGACAAAGATAGATACTTTCGGTTGCAGGTAGAAAACCTGTCAACCGTCTATAGCACAGCCGCCTGCCCATTATCTGATACAATTCTTTCCGTTTTTTTTGTTATATTTTCTATATCGATCCTCATCATGGGTCAATGATTTGGCATTTGATAGAGTTATATATCCATTAGTATTCAAATTGCAATCCGAAGGATTCTTTTCTGATTTTTATATTGTGTTCGAGTGCTTTGAACCAGATAAATTTTATTCCAAAATTCAATGCAATTCAATTAAATATATTACACTGGTTAACAGCATTTTTGTTGCATGGAATATTTTACATCATTCTAAGCTAATTTTTGACGCTGATTTCAAATATATTATCAGTTTTTTTATATCAGCTTTAGTTTATGAATTATAACGAGGGATGTTTTTTTTAGAAAAAATACTCTCACCGTACTAAAATATTTTATTTAAAAAAACTACAAACTGCATTGCACGCAGAATACTCCCACCTATCTAAAACTGTGAAAGTGAAGGTTCTACCCTACCAACTTCCAGAGATATGAGCCATCAAAGTCAAAATTTTGGTTTTTTTAACAAAAATATCAACTTCAACTACCTTTTTCCTCAAAAATACATAGTTAGTCAATATTTTTTTTTCCAAAATTGGAAAGCATGGACAATTTCCTATAAATAATGTTGAGACAATTTTTGTGTTACGGCCTTTATTTTTGAAGATATTAGCAAATTTTGATGTTAAAGTTGGCTTTATTTGGTACTTTTCGTCATAAGCTTATGTGAAAATTGTACCAAATGAAACCAATAAAACTCGAGCTGATACAATAAAACTGAGTGTAGATTCGAAATCAGTGACCTCAAATTAGTAAAAAAACATTAAAATATTTTATGCAACAAAAAAAAAGTTTGATTTTGTAAACTAGTGTTATAGGCATGAAATTATCTTATCAATCTTAATTGCTAAATCACATACACTAAATTAGAAATTCTGTTTTAGATAAGTGATATCTGAAAAATATTGCTCCATTCATCACCCTTTATTCTGAATTACGTTCTATTATTGTGTATGAATTATTCTTGCTGGCGGTGGATTCTGAAGAACAATCAAAAAAGAAAATATACGTAGATTCAATTATCGAAGAACAAAAAGTGCTCAAAAGTATAATGAAATTTTTATTTGATAATTTCCCGTTTATAATGAACCTTTTAAATAAGCAAAGAAATTTATACGCTTTTGGGCATAAATTTATTTTGATTCGGAATATCACATAACTTTTTTGGTAACCAATTTATTAATTTTGTATATTAACTTTTATCAACAACGATTATTTTGCTTTAAGCGTTTTCTTTTCTTTTTATTTTTGTTTTAAAATGTTATACTGATGAAAGTCTGCTGTATATTTATCATACCATTTTGAACCTTTTTTTCAGAAGTTTATTTAAGCTTTATGCGTTGAATTATAATTTAATTATTAAAAGTTGTTAAATGAACAGAAATATTAAAATATGGCTTTGATAAAGATATGTTTTCTCAATAAGCCGCCGGACTTGCTAGTCTAGGGGTTAAGGCTCCCGACTACCATTCCAGAGGTCCGTGTTTCGAATCCACTCCGCGGGATGGTCCATCGTCTTTTCGTCTTCCCTCGTTATAAAAAAAATGCCATATCCTTTCTCCTGCCATCGCCATAATAAGCGAAGAAACCATCTCCTGTTCAATCACCGAAGTCAGTGTTCTGTCACGGTAGTATGGGATGGGGATCTGGTGGAGTAAAACGTGTATGTTAGCTTTGTCAGTATACGTTAAACTCTTCTCTCTACTATCTTTCCAACTAGAGGTGGCTAGCCGACATTGCACTCAATGATAAAACCGTCGGTACTACCCTAGTCTTTCCCATAAACAACGCTGAGCTCTATGCAGACATTAACAATATACACCAAATTATGAATCGTGCAAAGCGAATCGCAGACGTTGAAGGCCACGAAACCCATCTCCTTGACCCGTTTCTTACATCTCATCCAACACGGTATTCCGACGAGGTTGGCTCACCCCTTGGTGACTCCGACCACTGCCTAGTCAGCGGTAATTTCCCATAGCCATCTTTTACCTTATTCACTTATTCGCTTTTTTCAACCCACTGACAGGGATTTTTGTTTCCGTGGTACCATTGGCCATTGCATGAATTGCGGTTACTATTTCTCTCTTGGATGAGTTACGCTTACGAGTGGTGAGATTCTTATTGGCTGTTCATTGTTGCTTGGTTCTTCAGATTACTGGAAAAAATAACCATTCAGAGCGGCGAAGCAGTAATCTCTCCATCTTCGGAGTTGCACAGCAGCCTTCCATCCGCACTCTTTACGGCATGTTTTTTAGTAGAGTGCTTTCCCAAGAGCTGTTTAGTATTTGGTCCAGCGCCTTACTGTTGCCTGTGGATTTTTTCACTTTTTCTGCGAGCTCGTTTATCTGCCGCCTTTTATCACCCCGGACACTTCTCTTTACCTCCCGATGTAATTGGGAGTATTCCCGTTCCAGTTGATGACGTGTTTCCCAGTCACTTGTAGAATTCACGTTATTTTTTAGGGTCATCCTGGGTTCTATTTTCTTCCAGGTTATGTTCGAGATCCAGTGTTGCTGGTTTGTTTGGTCATAACCGATGCTTGTTCCCGCTGCTGTTAATATAACGCCCTTGGTTGTACTCCATAGCTCTTCAACATTTGTTTCGCCAGAAACGCTTTGCTAGTTTAAGGTTTGCTGCAGATTCCCAGTCTTTTACTGTTGTCACGCAGTAGTTCAACATTACGTCGTCTACGGTTTATGGAATCGCGTTGAACGTTTCTAATTGCTACTACCAAATGGTGGACACTTCCAGTGTCTGCTCCACTAAAGCTCCTAATATCCCCCACAATAGTTCTCCATCTGCGGCTGACGGCCACGTGATCTATCTGATTTCTCGTTTCTACAATCCGGCGATATCCAGGTCTCCTTGTGTATCTTATTGTGACAAAAGCAAGCTCCACCTACTAAGAGTTGGTGGGAACTACAGGCGGCAACAAAAGCTCATCATCGTTGTTAGTAACTTGGCGTATGTCTTGATTTACAATTATTGTGAGTTCAAGGCCGGTGTTGTTGGTGTCGATCTGTGCCATTATTCAGTCTGGTACGCAGGCGCACGATTATAATCTTCTCAGAAACTGCTGGCCAGCTAATGGGGCTGGTACTGGCTTCCTTGGTGATCATTACTCCCCCGCCACTCCTACGGCTTTCGGTTTCGATTCTGCCAGAATATAAGTAGGACTCACCGTTTGGGATATGCTTCTACGCATCGTGCCATCTGGTCCCAAGTCCCAGGATTTTATATCGATTCATCTCATTGAGGTCTTCATCCAGCTGTCCCTTTGGAAACAGCGTTCTAATATTCCATGTTCCAATTTGTGTCCTGGTTCGAAAAGCAAAGGTCGTCCGAGGCATTGTTCGCCGATTCGTTGCATGGGAGCGGGTGGCTTATTTCAAACCCAGCCGACTTAAAACTCTGTTTAATGGCGCAGAGAACTCGCCATTCGACCTTCTCCCGTGAGCTCCTTCCGAATAAGTAACCCAGGGACATCGCGGCGAGGTGGGATTAAGGGTTCCCAACAGAGCTTCCAGGTTTTCGTCTGTAGTGACTCTTCTCAGGTTTTGATAGAAGTGACAAATCGGGCGCCACCACTTGCCATGGCTTTTGCCTTTATTATCCGTTCGCCCCAAACCCACCCTCCTCCCTCAGTCGATGTATTTTTATTTTAGTTCATAAGCTATCAACATTTTCCATCCCATTGATTTTAAACGCTTGGAAATAACTTCTTAAATAACATTCAAAATTGCTACAAGTTGATTTTGTGTTTGACATAGATTTTCATCTATCAATACATGCACGCGAATATTTTATTTCCTCCTGTACGTTCTTTATCATTCGTGTCAACGTGTCAAAATCACCAATTTAGAGCTGCGAACAATTGCTTCGATGTTGCTTTGCGTTATTCAGCCATTACAATCAACGTTTCGTAAAGTTGAGCTAGTTATCACTAACGGACGGATTTTAAGTTATAGAACTAATAGGAAATGGTTAATAAGTTGCAGAAGTCCTTTTTATACAGAAATGATACTTCAGAAAATTGTCTCAATACATTCCTAAATCTTCTCTTTAAATAGCCCAAAGCAAATGTGTGACACCAAATATGAAAAACTCGTAAGTCACCATAAAGTAGCACAAACATTTAAATTATACAGTATCGATTTTTTTCATCACAATACCGTTACATTAATTTCATATCTTAAGGCTAAGCCACCTATCTACCTTCATTCTTATCTCTTGAAGAAACAAAAATTTATATTATGTATATATACAATACATTCATCCAACAATTACCATATTTGTCTCCTTCGTGCTTAACATCATTTATCACTTTTATCCGAGATTCTTATTTGCGGAGGAAAATGGTTATAACAAAGTCATATTTTGTCCAATTGTTCATCTACGGAAATATTTTATCGCGCATTAAATGTCTCAAATCTCCTGACAGCTTGTGCCTTTGGCTTTCTTATCATGGAGCTATGCTGTGTGAAATACAGCATGAATTATCCCTAACAGAAGGAGTCATTTCCTTTCGGTCTTATCACAAAAAGGATTGTCGTGGAATTCCGTAATAGTCACTTGGTTTTTATTGAGAAATGTAGCAGTTCTTGTGGATGGATATCATAAATAACAAAAAACGAGGAAGAAGAAAAGAATGGAAAAAAACGAAACACACATTTTCGCCTCTGTGTGAAAAACTGAAATTGATTTTCCCAACTGAATTGCCTCGTTTTAAAACATTGTTTTCTTTTTTGGTAGAGATAAATACAATGATCCTAAATTAAGGTGCTTTCTGCCCTAAAAAGCAAGGGATGAATTTTTAAACCAATTAAGGAAAGCTTCATATCTTTATGTCACATTGCCACTTGGTGAATAAAATACTATATGAAGGGCACGTACTCCTAAAGTGTTATATTCGTATATGATTCACTGTCATGACGAGTGTCTGTTATAAAATTCCCCTTGCCGTTTCTGTTCTTGCCCTTTTACCACATCCTACACTAAGTGAAGCATGAACGTCAGTTATTTTTCAATTTATTTCCTTTTATATCTTTTCAGGTTCACAATACTCTTTTCACATGGGAATGCCGTAGACTTGGGACAAATGACAAGCTTCTTTGTAGGCCTAGGCCAAAGGATAAATTGTAATATTTTCAGTTACGATTATTCAGGATATGGTGTTAGTACAGGGAAACCAACAGAAAAGAATTTGTATGCTGATATTGATGCTGCTTGGCAAGCATTAAGAACACGTTATGGTATTAGCCCAGAAAATATAATATTATATGGACAGAGTATAGGTACTGTGCCTACAGTTGATTTAGCCAGCAGATATGAAGTTGGTGCCGTAATATTACATTCGCCATTAATGTCTGGTATGAGAGTTGCATTCCCAACAACAAAACGAACGTGGTTTTTTGATGCATTCCCTAGGTAAGTACAAAGCATATTTTTTTGTCTTTCTTTGTTTTCTAGGTTAAGTGTAGGGCACAGGCAGGGGCGGCGCTTTCGTAGGTGCGAATGGTGCACTTGCATCGGGCGCAATTTCAGAAAATAAGATTTAAAAAAAATTGAAAAATTGAAAGATTGAAAAAGTATTCCTGTGACTGTGACTTTTCATCTATTAGAGGAATTCATTTTTATTACCACGATTTATTTTTCGAGTTTATTTTCTCGATAAAATATTCCGTACGTCTATCGCCGAACTCATGTGGATCCCGCGGGTGCAAGTAGTTACACGATATAGTTTTATCGGAGCATTTACGTAGTGTATCTAATAGGGCGACCCAAAATAAATATTTAAGTGTTTGCGTAAAGACAAAGGTCCATTGTCCTTCACTGGGACCAAAAAATAATGAGCTGGTGGGGGGCAATATGGCATACTGCACCGGGCGCAAAAAAGCCAAACGCCGGTCCTCGGCATAGGTCTCCAGTACTCTCCAACTTTGGCTGCCAAAGAGCAGGTGGTAGTCAAAAATTGCGTTTTTGATAGCTCCTGGACTTTTTTACGAGAGAGTAGTGAGAATCTTACATCGGTGATGAATGTGTGCGACCACCTGCCTAAGGCTTCCCTACCTACGACAGGAGACACCGCTGGGGGTCCGCACCCAGAGAGTACTATCAAATTCCTACTGCCTAAACTCACAAACCCTTTTACTCAACGTTTAAGTCCAGACCCGGTACGAGCCGTAAAGGCATTACTTCAGCCTGGCGTCACCAGCGGGACCCTTAAAAAGGGATCCCTCCAAGGTGCTCACCAGAGCCGAAACAGTCGAGCCCTCTAGCTATCTAGCTTCTATCTCTCCTTGAAATTCTTTGCCTTTCTATGTTTCTTTGGGCTCCTCTGTCATGCTGAGATAGCACCGTGGCACTTTCTTTGATTCTCCTCTTGCATATTTCGGGTCGTACAACCTCTTGTCCTCCGATGCAAGAATATCAATGGGAATAATTTCTGCTATTATGCATGCTACTTTTCGTCGGGCGCAGTACGGTATGCGCAGTAGGCTCGAAGAGCATTTAAACGATTTGCAGAGTTTATTACTGTGCTATTGCCTATTCTGTCCAATGCTCGCGAGTGCTGCGCTTATGGCGGAAGCCTTTGCGGTCGTGCCCGCCAAATGCACACCGAAGTTGAGCCTTCGGTCAATAAATCATTCCCAAATACCTAAGTGCGAGCAGGGATCGGATGACCTGGTCACCTACTTTCACCGCTAAGGTCTCTACCTTTTCCCGATTGCTGATCCACGTCTTTATCTCCCATATCACTACGTTCGCGAAGATGTCGATTTCGTCGAGTCGCTTTCCTACTACCGCGAACCTAGTGTTAGCGGCGAACCCAATAGCGATTGCTTCTCGCGGAAAGCGACGGTAGTCAGTGGTTATAGCGACTATACCCTCAGGTAGCAAGCTCAATATGTTGTCTCATCTCTCAATCTAAGGGCACTGCATGAGGTGTTTGATGTGAAGGTCGGTAGGGAGCAGATGCAGAAAATATCAACGGCGTTCGTGTGGGGGATGTTCTCATGACCTATGTTGCGCATATTATTGCCGTCCTTTGGATCGTTCCAACTTTATGACCAATGTTCCCTCTAATTTTTTCGCTGACTGCGCGGTACAAAGTATATGGGAGCAAAAATATGCAAAACGTATGTAAAAGTGCGCAAGGGGGGAGGTCACTGTGCCGTTATTTTAAGTAAATTTTTTTTTATAAATATTCTTGAAAATTGATTTTGACATTATAGTTCATATCTTGGTTTATACGTGTACGATATCTAGACCTTCGGTATTTCAGCATTGAACAACTCTGACATTTTTTATCCGATTACGACAAATGTACACGATTCTGAAACGTCATTCAGTACTATTTCAGCTATGAGTCAATACACATAGAAAGCTTATTTTAAACTCTCTGGCGGAGTCAATAAACAAAACTGTCGAATTTGGCGAACAGAGAACCCATACGTCATTCTCGAAACACCACTGCACGACGAGAAAGTCGCTGTTTGGGATGAAAATGCGTGTGTCCGAAAATGCGTGAAAAAGGTCTGACGAACTTCTATTTTCAACAGGTCGCGCACCCAAAGTCTACAAATTAACAAGTCTTTCGTCTTCATGAAAGGCGGACAGCTCTATGCACAAATTCTTTAAATGACGATGTCAGGCTATCAGAGAGCGAAATCAACATTTTTATCCACGCTCGCACACAGCTATCCAGGGGACGATTTTATGATTTTATATAAAGATAAGCTTGACGGATTAGTGCATATTTCGATTTGTGGAAAGAAACAGCTGATTCAATTTGCCTTCCTTTTATGTTCTGCATACTTTATGGAAGGGAGAGGATCTTGCTTTGCCTCGCCGAATTCACGATGTATGCGTTGAGTTGTGCTCAGCAGTGATGTTCATATACGCACGCACACAACTAACCGGGTGAAAATTTTGTATGATTTCTAGACTTTGGGCGCACATTGCCATATCGCAGCCGCTACGATGTAGTTCTTGCAGCGCAAGTTCCCGAGACACTTTGTGTCGAAAAATGGTGTTTCGAAGTGGCCTCCTCATTCTCCGGATTTAACGGCACCAGACTTTTTTCTGTGGGGTTATTCAAAAAGTAAAGTTTATGCCAGCAAGCCGAAGACTATTGACGAACTCAAAGCTAACTTACGAGCCGAAATAGCTGCTATAATGCCCGAAATGTTCGCCAATCTTATGCAGGATGACCGAAAAGAGCTGCTTTTTGTGTATCGAATGGAAGCGGGCATTTAATCGACATTGTATTCAAAAACAGATTTGAATTAAATGGTAGAGAATATTCTAAATAAATCTTGCTCATTTGTCAAAATCGGTTTAAAAATGTCAGAATTATTGAATGTTAAAATACCGAAGGTCTAGATCTACCTATTGTTTGAACGACAAGCTATAAACAAGAGGAGTATAAAACAGAGGCTAGTCATATGTTGCGCTCAGTGACGTTACCAACTACATGACTGTAACCAAGCACGAAATGCTGTATACAAAATTCACACAACCACGAACTCCCCTCTCTTAACATAAAGCAAACCAACCAAATTTTAAATTTTGGGTTTTTGCCATTTTTAGATGCAATTTTTTTACAAAATGAAATAAAAAAATGGTGAACAAGCCCATTGTGCGCAGGATAAAAAAACCGCTGCGCAACTCTCCAAAAAATAGTGCGCGGCCGCGCACCTGCGCAGCTTAGAGGGAACATTGTTTATGACATTGCAGATCTTGCTCTACTCTGGCCACCATACCACCCCGTACGTGAGAATGTACCACGGCTGTGTACATTCACAAAAACATCTGTGGCTTGAGACCATAACTCTTGCCGAGGCGTTGAAGACTATGCAAACTTTCTTTACCCTTTCTCGATGTTGTACTTTCTGTTGAGTTATGTATGGGTCCAGTAATCTCCCCAGAAATTTCACCCAGGAGGATAAACTGAGGGTGTTCCCGTTCAACCGGGGGAGGTTCAAAGTGAGAATTTATCGTTTTCCCCGGTTTTGTGGCGGTTAACTGCCAGACCGCAACCTGCTGCCCAGCTGCCAACTTAATTCAATTATCCCTGTATAATTTCACTAATCATAGTTGGAAACATTCCTGACACCATTGTCACTAGCTCATCTGCGTATGCTAGTACCTTAGCTCCGCTTTTGTAATATGCTATTTATCGTTACTAACCATAACAGAGAGTAGGTCACTCCTTGTTGGGTATCTATGTTGGCGTGTTTGATTTTTGTTTTCTAAATAAAACTCCACATATTTTTCCCAGTAACTAAATTTCTCTTCTATCGAACTGTTGTTCTGAATTGATCATAAAATTTGTTTATTTATAAAACTGTTTGTCTTGGTTGTTGGTCGATAAGAAAAAACTTAAGACAAGAATAAAAAATATAATAAAACTGAAAACATTCAACACACCTGAAATACAATTCCCACTTGTTATTGATTTTTATTTTCAAGCAAAACAAAAGAAATTAAGGTCTATGCCTTCTGTTTGGCTTAACAATCAATAAATTACCTGTGAAAAAGCTTCGCTTTTAATCTTCTGAAAATTGATGGTACAAATCTTAACACTAAGTGCTAAGGGACACACTTGCACCTCAGGCAGTTATAAATTTATGCCTGTCATTTTCAGAATTTAATTTTATAATTCACTGTGACAATTCTATATTTACACTTTTGTATCCTGGGTAAATTTCGCTTTAGTAGAATTAAAATTTTATTATTATTGGGTATAAACAATTCGTTCCCTTTATAATATGAACTTGAAACCTTATTAAAGTTTTGTGATTATTAAATTATTATTAGCTTAGGTTATGTTTAATATTCAAATTTATTTCTCGTTTATTTGAAAATTAATTAATGTGCTTTTAGTAAATCCCAAAAGCAATTACTTGACAGAAGTATAATCTTAATTAACTTTATGGCTGTAAAATCAAAATTTACATATGAAACAATTGGAGATTAAATATAATTATGATGGTGATGGAATAAATTTTCGTCTTTCAAGTTATTCTTTATATATGTATTTCTATTCCTTTAGTCCGAATATTTTGAATGTTAACAACTACAAAAGGATTTATTCTCATCTCTCCAAAGATATAATATGGCATCTTTTTGCGTTGACTAAATTTCAAGCTAGTAGTATAAACTCAGTTCTAAAAAAACAGGTTTTTTCTCTGATCTTTCAATAAGGGCAATTCTCGATAATATTAACACTATCGATCACCCTTTCTCCGTCGGTGTATGCCAATCGTCAATTCTATATCCGCCCTATTAGTAATCTATGAAGTATTTTCTCATAGTCCCCTCTTACACTGAGTTTTATAGCTCATCCTAGGTCTTCCTTGTGACCTTCTTCCCTCTGGCGTTTGGAGGAAAAAAAGGCGGGGTTTCTTCAGGCATTATCATTACATGGTCTAGCCTTGGTTATGGCAGGTTCTTTGTATATTTGGTAAAACTCGACTTACAACTTCTAGACAACAACAACCTGCAGAATTTTTCCTTTAGTTTCAGTGGACAGTCTAGAACTAACAACTTACTTATCTTTAGTTAGTAAACGTAACAATGACCTATGGAATGAACACTCCAAATCACAAAATAATCTTCCCAGAGCCTGGTATTCCTTCAGAAGTGCATAGTCTATAACTTACTAATTTTTCATACCACTTCGCCTTGAATACAACTTTTTTTACGGTCGGTTTTGTTCCTCTATAGACCCATTGACCCGCCCTAAGAATGTAGGATATCGGAGTCAGAGGAAAATCGAAGGCAACGATAAGGTAAATGAATCGACCAGATAGATTAGGAGTAAATCTTGTAGACATTCAAGTGAAGAATGTACAGAAGCCGAGATATATAATTATGCACTTCCTTTCAATTTCAAGCTCTGGATGGAAGTGTTGAGCAACAAGCACCAAGACTACAAAGCCTAGCTTAAATGACTTAATCTCCTGATGATATCGCTAGAACCGTGTCGATCATCACAGTACACTGGCCAGCTGGGGAGCTCCTGCCCTATTGAGAATTCCCTACAGCACCAACTATCGTTCCCGTGGGGGAAACACTACCAGGAGGCTAACAGAACATTTTCCTGAAAGTTGTCCAGCTGTGGATATGATCAGACGCCGTGCATTTTGAATACTACTAAAGCTCCGATGCTTACAATAGGAGATATTATCCATTACCAGAATATGACAGGGTGAACCTAACCACACTGCCCTATACTAATGTAAAGGCTTTTCACGAATGCGGTTACAAGCAGTCATTGGTCGGTGCGGCTGCCTGTACCTACTTACCATTGCCTTATCGATTAGTGAACTACATATAGAGCGTGTCCGCCAGCTGATTTTACCGCTTCACTCTCGACTAGAGTTGCGGTATCAAGTGGAGAGGGGTATCATTCGAAGCGGGTGTACAGCGTGATATTTAGTAGCCATGTGTGAGTGGACAAGAGCGCATCGCAGCGCGTTTTTGCGGATGAGGCGTATTTTGCGAATAATAGTTCGGTGAACGTAGCAAGGCATCGTTTTTGTTCGCAGTTTGATATTCGCAGAATATAGAATGGCCAATCGAACCAGTTGATATTGACGTGGGTGGGTGCGGAACTTCCGATAGACAGTGTTAGTTGAAAATGACCTTCGGCCTGGATCCTCAACTTTTGTAACGACTCCATAAAACGTGAATCGTGTGAGAGACGAAATTTTGTGAAATCCACGCACATCTGTTAGCAAGATTCCAGCATCTACTTTCTTCTCTCTACTTTCTACTCGTTTCATAAAATTTTGCGGATACCTTTAAAGTTCCACCCACACAAGCTGAATATTGGTTAAAAACTAAAAGCAAATGAAATACAGAAAAAGAGAGAATTATGCGAGGCTTGTTCTGGAACGATTTTCTACTTCTGCACATCTGAGTCTTCGCCTACATGAGGCCATTATTGCACGAATGTCTGCAGCTAATGGGACGCCATGATTTATTTATGCTCTTATCTGGTATAACATTGCCGCTCAGGGACATTGCCAAATAATCAACACTTATTTGACGGGTGTGAATTTTAAAAGTTCTTATATTTTCTCACTCCATAATATTATATCGCATATAACAAGTTTCGCAAACTATCACGTTAAAAGGCTCATCACTCCCTAAGAAAACATCTTTACATGTCACAATCTTACAACTTTCACTATCAAAAGAAACTCGGTCACAGTACCATTCGATCAATTTATCAAATTACTATAACCGAATATTTATTCTTCCATTTTGAGAAAGTTCTTTTGGTAAAATTGTACGTTTGTGTGCTTTTACTCGTAACTTGCCCTTTATACTCTGTACGTGTTCTTTTTCATAACGAAATGCAACAGTTTGCTCCTTATAAAAAAATCTTGGAAAAACTGTCTTTTTTGTATTAACACCTGACATACTTCTCATACATGTTCTAAAGGACTCCGTTTCCGTTGAAAACAATAAAGCAGATCGTTGTTTGTAGATTGTCGAACTTAAAAGTGTTAAAATGAAGTGGTATAAAATTATGGTCACGTTCTCACTGTGCATGGTTTTTTTATGAGTTTATTTAAAAATTTAAGTTTTTCGTTTAGGTATTGTCTTTTATGGATTCAATGTGAAAGTTTCGATGGACTTTTTTTTTAGTAAACTGCATAGTCTTTAGTTGCTCCTTGTGTTTTCTTTAAGATTATTGTTTGGATGCTTCGTTAGATTGGATCATAACAAACACACCAAGCTAATCAGCAACTAATGAGATTTCTTTCTTTTTTACATCAACCAAAATAACAGAAAGCAACACTACGCATCAGTGCACGAGGAGAGCTGAATAGAACGAACCAATAAAGCTTTCATTTCAACATTCCTTTCATTTTTTATTGAAATGAATTTATTGATGAAGGTTTTTAATTTTTTAGTACTGTCGTCATTTCACGTTGCCTAACTTCTGTGGGTTTTGACTAAACTTGAACCAAGTGATTTACACAGAGCTCTGTTGCAACCACATTTACATAATTGAGGAATTTCAGACACATAGTCATGATTATGCAAGCTCAATGCCATACGTATCACAACTGCCCAATGAAGCTATGTATGTCCATTTTTCCCAACTCTTCGAAGAAAGTTTCTTAATAGAAAACAATGCGTTTTCTCTTGACAGAGTCGACCCCGTTTTTCAATCGCTGTTGAAGTGATGTATGTGTAAATTACACTGTAAAAATCAGAGTTAATCTTTTCTAACAAGTGGAAAGTTTGCATTTAGCACTTTCTTTGGTGACAATTTAATCTTTACTAAAGTACGCCGAGCTTCTTTAACATATTGACTTGTCACTTAGACTTGATTATTCGAGCAAGATCTCGACAATCTTCCTCAAAGCAAATCCTGCAGGTGGGGTCCAGCAACCTTCCTATCCATAATTGGTAATTCAGGGCCCAGTGTCGCAGTGAAGCTAACAAGTGTCCTTACTTCCTTTCTACTGCGCCCTAAAACAAGAAGATACCGCGTTCGGCGTACTTCATCAAAGTCCAACATGTGGGTGCCCCAATAGCCGGTTCCAGACCGATGAATACAACGTCAGGCCGCTAGGGTAACTAGGCTTAGCGCTCTACTAAATCTGGGACTTTCACTCCAGATTCCGGCGCCCACATCTGCTTCTGTTTTGGATCCATCCGTGTACCAAACTAGTCCTCTCTGCGGCTCTTTAGGAAAAGTCCAGTATAGCCTATCTTGAATGTGCAAGGAAGGTGGCTCAAATTTTGAGATTTTAACGGGCATGCAGGCCAGTAGCTATAGTGTCCTCAATAGATCCCTCAAGATGAAAGACCATAAGTTTGCGAGTCCTCAGCATAGAATCGATCCAGTTGAAGAAAGTGCTACTTAGACCTCGTCTACCTAGAACCGCAGCTATAGTATCAAAGGGTGTATAAAGTTCCCTCGATATCGAGGAAGGGCGCCAGTGCAACTCCTTTGTTCAGTGCTGCACTTTTCAGCCTTAGCACCAGGGGCAGGATTCCCCAAGCGTGAACATGACTGTGTGCATGAAGAAACAAAGGAAATTTCCTGGGAATCCGACCCCGGATTGTAAAAGGCTGTTTCAGTGGACTTCCCCGCTTGGTATGCATTCTGGTACGAGTTTAGCGGTTAGCGCTGAAGATAAGTTTCCCTTATCAAGCTGTCGACAATTTTCTCCATTGTCTTCAAGGCAAAAGAAGAGAGACTTATCGTCCTGAATGATTTAGCCAAGGTGTAATCAGAGCATCCTGTCTTGGGGGTTGTTGACATTGCTCCAGACAAATTGGAAATAGTATCCAATATTATGACCACCACACAATCAATCGATTCATTTAGATAAGAGTTGTTTATTGCCTCACGGATTACAGGAGATTCAGAAGAAATATCTGGAACAGTCTTTCATTGGGATCTATGTACTACGGCATAAGCTATATTACTTTGCACATCCCAACTATCACTTCAGATCTTTGCAAAATTCCCTTAACTCAAAGAAAGAATGACATTAAAAGACGTTTTGAAATGTTTTTACCCAAGAAACCTAAGAAGTTCTGAGAGCATGAAAGTTTCCAACATGAAACATGAAGAAAGGCTGTAGAACAAAATGTTGAATACATAATTGAAAAAATAAACATAAAAGTGCTGCCGTTGAGTTTTCCAATCCAAATCGGGTTTCTATTTCTACTTCTTAACTTTCTTTAATTACTCTACAATTTCATTTTATTATATTATAAAAAAAATTTCCTTTAATTTCAGCATTGATAAAGTTCCAAAAGTAACTTCACCCGTCCTTGTGATTCACGGAACAGAAGATGAAGTAATTGATTTTCAGCATGGACTTACAATATATGAAAAATGTCCAAGAGCTGTTGAACCGCTATGGGTAGAAGGAGCTGGCCATAATGATGTTGAAATGTATGGTCAATATTTAGATCGACTCAAACAATTTGTATCGGTTGAATTAGTTAACTGACAAAAAGCAGATTCTGCCAACAGTAATAATAGTGTTCAAGAGGCTGTTTCGGGTAAGTTTTATATTAATTTTATTTTTATAAATTATTAATATTTTTGTTTGTTATATAAAGGTGACGACATACTAGATGACGTCGACGATGATGCATCTATAACAATAAGCTCCACAACAACTACACATAATTCAACTACAGAAAAATTACTTTAGCATAAGGTGCCTGGTAGCGGCAGTTGCGCTACCACAATTGCTGATATCACAAATTATCGTAATTCAACAGTAAATAGTGATAGCAATTGTTTTAGCGCAAAAGCAGCACCAGGCAAAAAATCTAAAATGTCCAATAATAATATAAAAAATGTTATTTCTTCTGGTTCATCATCAGTTATTAAAGAAACAACGAACAGTTTTACAAAAAGTTCAACCCGTACAACAATTGCATCGTCATCGTCATCATCGCCACCGCCACCACCACCACCGCCTGCCGGAAGGCAAAATAAACCATCGATAGCTGGTACAAAATCTAATCATATATATACTTTTCCTTCTACAACAACAATAACAACAACAAATAATCAACAACAACAGCCAATTGTTTGTTCCCTGTGTTCCTCTCATGATGTTACTGAAGTTAATGTTAAGATAAAATCATGCCAAAATTGCAGTAATGTTGTTGTTGATGAAATAGCATGCAATAGTAATGCCAGTAGTGCTTCAAATACAATTGTTGAGGCTGGTAGTCAATCATACTATCAGCATTTAGCTGTTATTACTAAAAAATTAAAAAATTTATATAAGACAAAGGTTCATTCGGTTTCAAATGATACGCAACAACAACAGCAGCAACCACAACAAGAGCCACAATTTGAAATGCGTAAACGCAGTACCAATGTAGTTGGACAATCACAACGGCCAACATTTATTAAAACAAGAGGTGCTGCTAGTAATTCTTTAGTGACACCAGATGCTGTTAATAAAACAGATAAATTACCATCCCCCGATTGCGATCACCATCATCAACAACAGCAGCAAAGACAACAACTACAGCAGCAACAACATAAACATCATGATCATCATAAATGTTCAAGTAATTCTAGTTCTGTAAGTAAAGCACCATTAAATAAAACTAGCAGTGATAAGATTAAAAAAAATAATAAAGACGTATTAATTTTAAGAATATGTGATTTAGATGTTAAAGAAAAATCTGAAGTAATAGAATTAAGCGGTAAAAAATCTACTTCACCAATAGACTGTAATATTAGTACATCTCCTTGTAATCATACATCTGCATCAGCTGGTAAAACAATTAAATTATTACATAATGATAAAAAATCAATTAAATCTCGTGGCACACAAATTGAATCTGGTACTACTAAAATAATAAAGAATGATAGTAATATAAAGCCGCCGCCTGTTCGTAAAATTGTCGTTATATCAGAAGAATATAAAAAGAATTCCGAAAGGAATGATTTTCGTATTGAGAATCGTAAAGAGATTATAAAAAAATTTAAACAAAATAATGCAATATCAAAATCATTAGATGTTATATTACCGCAATCTGATTGGGATTTACATAATGGTATTGATAATTCCCCGTATGTTTTTACATCAAAATCTGTAACAAATCTAAATGAAATTATTATTGACGATGATGATGATGGACCATTTGAGAGCATTAATTCAGTTGAACTAATTTTTATATCTGATGAATTTTTAAATAAAGCAATTAAACATGATTTAAAAATTTTAAAAGGTACAAAAACTCCAGACACTTTAAATATTGATAATTCAACGCAATCCTCATCGGCAACATCAACAACTACACACCATCAGCAGCAACAACCGCAACAACAACAGCAGCTGTTAAAGAAAAAATCCAAAAAAATACAAAAAAGTCCATCGCCTAGAAGTAAGGAATCACCATCACCAATATCTCCTATTTCAATTAGTGAAAGGGGCACACAATCTGTATCTAGAACATCTTGCGGTGGATTAAATAGTTCAAAGAAATTAATTGTAATCTCTGAGGATTTTAAACGAAAATCATTGGAAAACAATATTGTTATTGTTGATGATGGCGGTGATAATAATGAAACTGCAATTAAACGGAAAAATTTTAAACATCTTAAATTAACCCGTCAACAAAGCTCCATTGATGATGTCGGCAATCAAATGACCAGTCATGCATTTTGCTCATTTGAAGAACCTGATGAACAGTGCTTGGAAAGTAAAGATATTAAAGCGTCTGATTAATAAAATTGCAAAATCAAGAACCCTTTTCACTTATCTCGTTGATAGTTTCATAGATAATAACAAAAAAGAAAAAGAATTTTTTATCATAGAAATTTTAATTAAAAAAAAACTTTATATTTTTTCCTTTTGTGTTTGATCTCGTTATACTTAGTAATGATGAGAAATTTTTCGTAATATGAAAAACCATTAAAAAAAACATTTTTTCTAGCATTATTTACGCAAATATTATATTTAAGAAGGTTGTAAAATTTTTATACTATATTGTTTTGTCAAAGATCATTTAAAACAAAAAAAGAATTTGTATATAAGAATGAATCATTGGAATATTGTATCTTATATTAATGATAATAATAATAATAATAATGTATTTTTTGGTTATATCAAGAAATAATGCAGTGTGTTTTCATTTTATTAATTGTAAATGAAAATTATTTATTTATAATTCAATTCATTTTAATTACAAATGTCTTGATATGACCACAAATTTTTCAGCAATCCCATATATATGCATAAAGCCTTTGACTTTGTTAGATATGGAAGTGAAGTAGAAAAGCTTTCTTAAAAATGCATTTTTTTCTTTAATACAACAGAACGAGAGATAGATTTTTTATAAATTTCGATGTTGGAGTAGTTTAACTGCCATAAATTGATATTTTGAGCTTTACTTGACTAGGTTATGGGTTTTAGTGATTACTTATGAAATTAAACTTCATTAGGTATTTAACTAGTAATTGTCAAATCTTTGAAATATTAAAATTTATAAGAATAACGCAATTTTTTAGAAAAATATACTGGAACACGTAACGATTAGATCACTAATCTTCAAGTATTATGTGAAATTTTATCAAGTAATATTATATTATTATTTTTCTTTTACTCGGCGTGAAAGCATAGACCTACGACTTAGGTTTTGTAGTGGACCCTGTTTCTGATTGTTTAGTTAGAGACAAAAGTATATTTAATATTAGGTCTGGGAAGAAGTTCGTGGCGTGTTAAGTTAAGTATATTAACCTTCTATACTTTTTTAGAGCTTAGCTGTCATAAATCTCATCTATCGTACTATGTTTTGAGTCAAGTTTCAATGCTGTAGAGTAAAACAATAGAGTCCCAGCGGGAAATGGAGTGCTGCAATAGTCTCCTTTGAACACTCCTTAAAAAGTTTACAGCGCAGCTTCCCATACCAGTTCTACATATTACATTTCTGCAGACGGGAGCATTCTTTCTTTTTAATGCTCCTTTAAAAGCGTTTTAGAAGCATTAGAAAAAAGAGGCATATTCATGGAGGCCTGTGGATATGTGAATAAGCTCCGATGACGAAAAACTTATTTTTGTTCATCTTTTGCAATTGCCTTTATCTTTCCAAACGCGGTTTTACCAAAGCGGTCCCTCAAATAATATGTTGCTTGACCTCCGAATCGAACGAGAATAAAAAACAAATACCAAAGCTGCACAAGGTTATTAGCGACATATGGCGCTATTAAGCCGCTCTGCCACACGTATTGCTTTGTTACATAAGCCTACTGACATGTATAGAATGGATTGCTCATCAGAAGATTTTCATGGGACCAATTCGTTCCATAGGTGGCAAACATTTTTCACTAACATTTACACTTTTGTTAATAAAATTTTTTTAAATTCGTATTTGGAAGATTGAAACTAAATAAATTTTAGTTAAAAAAAAACAAAAAATAAAATTTTGATGTTTTTTTTCTTTTAAAATGCGTTTTTTCTTCACTTACAAAATGTTTAAGTTAAAAAATGCAAGGTTTTCTACCCCTGTTTCAACAAATTCGCTGGCTTCTGGGTGAAAGAGAAAGAAGTAAAAAGTTACTATACCCATCTCATTTATCAGATGAGCCGTCCATCATATACATGTCAGTGGTAGAGACCCTAACTCCCTTGAATGTGATGATTTCCTACATCATAACATAAAGGGAATGCATTCAACGTACTACCTTTCCCCTCTTCTCCGTCAAACTCTGGCTGTTTCCCTTTGTTCCATAAGATTGAATTTGGATTCATAGCAAAAGACAACTCTTTTCAAATTGGCAATTGTCAAATTTCTCGTTCTAGTGCCCATTGCAAGCGTTTCTTCTTAATTTTTCTCGTAAGCAGAGGTTTTTTTAGCCTGCCTCCTTAATCGAAACCCATCTCATTGAGTCTTCGTTGAACTGTTGCTTTGGGCAATTTAGGCCCGTAGCGCTAACCGACTCAAATGACTCTCGTCCCGGGGCTTTGTGGTTATTTTCCTTCCACTTCTATAAAGGGACGCATTCGCTAATTCTGTAAGTTACACCATCAATCACTCTGTCCTCACCTCAAATTCGTTTTGTATATGATGCAGGTATTACACAATGTACTCATTATACTGTATCTTTTTCGTGATGCCTATGTAGTTGTACAATAAACGAGAATGAGAAGGAGAATTCCTCATAGTTGGCTATGTTATCTTTTCCTGAGGCTTTATTATTTTTAAGCTTCGTCATACCTTCCTTTGTCGGCACCTCACTATCAATTTGACAATGAAACTCACTAATGTGAGCTTCGATCTTTTTAACGATGGGTGCAGCTCCATAACTGTCTGTTAACGTGCGAGATCAAAGCCACCCAATCACATAGGGTTTGGTCTACCTATTTGCCCTTTGGGTTAAATCGGGAAGTTCTACTGAACCCTGCTGCCGGCTCCGGTTTCGTGTTATGACCTACCCTAGTAACTACTGGTATTATTATTGATTTATATTTTTTAAGCTTGGGTTTTCGTCATCATAGATTGGAATTCAGGCCGTGTGCCAAAGCACCATTCGAAATATTTTAGGTTTCTACGGCCACTACGTAAAAAGTTTATTTTTTTAATGTCTTTCTATATTTCCGTTTTCTGTTCAATTTAATTGCCGCTATTTTTTTATCTCTTTATAAAATTTCTTCTCAGTTATCTTGATCAACTTGTCAACTGAAATTAACACAATTGTCAAATGGAAAGTAACAAATAATTCCTACTTTTCCAATAACGCAAACTTTCAAATATTAATTGAAATAAGTTTTTCATAAAATTGAAGTAAATGATGAGTCTAAGCTTAGGTGTCATCCTTTATACTACCAATCCGTCATTTTGCAATGTCTAGTAGTAAGCTTAGCTCGATGGATAAAAAAATGATAAGGGTATTCATGATTCGCTGGAAACAGGTCTAGATTTGTAGGTTCGGGTGCAACGTAGGAAAACTTTCCAACGATACAACAACAATTGTACAGATCCAGCGTGAAGCTTTCCTATGGCAACGAGAAATCATTTAAGTTTCAAGTGACATGTGGAAGCTGGCGAATTTGTTGGAAATGGCTAGCGAAAGTGTTAAAAAAAGTAAAAGTAAATCAAAACCAAATAAAAAGAATTCTAATTTGTCAAGGGGCGTTCACGATATGTAGAAAACAACTCTTGGAAAAGTAATCCTGGGAAAAATTTCCCACGAACTGTGAATACCCTTGATATGTTAAGGGTAAGACTGGACGAGGTAGTGAAACTCGCGTCAGAACTGGGATGTTGTTTGAGTTCATCTTTTAAGCAGCCGGCTGAGCCACAGATGCAACTGTTGATCTTAACGGAGTGGTATACCTCCTGAAGCAAGTGAATCCCGCTAACCAGTCGACAAAGGCTGTGACCCCGGCAGTACCAGACTACAAGATGAACAAGCAGGTGTACCGTCCACTTGGTGAAGACTCGGCCTAAGCTGAACTTTGGTGGGATATCTTATTATGGCTACTTGATACCAGCTCTTATTTTAGTACGTATCTACTTATTGTAGTTGTTTTCAGTGTTAACAACTTAGCCTAGGTACTTGAACGAAGATGCACATTCGATGTTATGTGTATCGAGTGTTATATTTCGTTGAAGTCGATTGGTGCTCTTAATAGCTCTTTGGCTTTGTTTTTAGGGCGCACTATGCTAGTTTGCTATCTATAGCTATATGGTATTATAGAAATCAAACCGAAAGACATGAATAGCTAAAATCTAACATTGTAAATCTGTTCAGCAGCTGCCATTTTCTTTTATTTAATTAAGGTAGTTGTGGAATCGAAAATTTGCTATTGAATCAAATCTATAACTTGATAATTCATATCTATAACTAAGTCCTCAACTAACTGAAGAACAGATGATCTCTTCATTAAACATGTATAATAGAATACTTCTCTTTCATATGCGCATTTCGTACTTTTGTTTTAATTTTTAAGAAAAATCTAAAATGTCATAATATATAATTAAAAAAAATTCACTTCAAAAACATAATTTAGAACATGGTAAAAATTAGACTGAAGTGTATCTCAACCCATCATTATTTAACTAATTATTGTATAACAATTAAAAAAAATACTATTAAATAATTATTATAATGCATCGTATAAAAACACTATTTTTTTTAAAAAAAAAACTTGTATAAACACACTGCACTCAACATAAAAGCATTATTAATTTTTATTTATTAAAAAAAATGGAAGATATAAAGCGCCACAATATTAGAAAAGAGCATACTGGCAATCAAGTAATCAACTAGGTGCTGTAAGTGTATAAAACATAAAATGAAAATAAACAAAAAAGCAATTTGTGAACAGGATAACAATGTTTGTATAATAAAAGTAATTAAGTGAATATTGAGTGATCCATTAAAAAAAATTGTTAATACATAAGTAAATATATAAAAAAAATAAATTGAATATAGTTAAAGTCTGTTAAAAAAAATAGTAAACACATAGCATTGATATTTTTTAAAATTCAATTACATCAAATCATCATTATTTCTCAATTAAATTTTGCTTATATAGAATTAAAAATCATTTTTGTAGTTAGGGGAAGAAAACAAACAAACAAAAAAAAGTGTAAGAATTTTTTATCCTTATGAATGTCAGATATTTTGTAATTAATTAATTAATTAATTAAAAAAAATATTAGTCTGTGGTTTATTTTATATACAATTATAAGTGTTTAAGACAAAAAAAAGAAAAGAAAAAAATAAAAACAAAATAAACTTTAGACATAGAAGAAAAAAAAACAAATATTATTAAGATTATATGATTAAATAATATGGAAAGATTACTTGAACATTAAATTTTTCCTTTTTTTTTGTAAATATTATTAATAGATGAGAATGAATGAAAAGTTTATATATATGTATATGTATTTCGAACACATTTTCTCGACTGGATTTTTATATAAATTACATTAAAGTATATAAATATATTTATAATCTATAGTTGCATAAGATACTGTATTTTCATACATTAAGGGGAATATATATATAGAAAGTTCTAATGGTTTAGTATTTGTATATGGCTATTAATTGTTTAAATAAGTGCTTTGTAATGAGATATTTAAGTTGGTATCGTTCTAAACTGGTTCATTTCGCTGGGTCTTTCTTTCTAGATGAGAAAATATATTACGGCCATCACGAATTTTCACAAAAACGCTTTGCGGCATGTCAAAGCAAAATTTAGTAATTACTTTTGCTGTGGCGTTACAGAATTACAACAATTAGATTTCTGTCCTCTAGGGCATTTCTCCAAGTTTTACGGTCCCTTGAAGCATGTCTCCAGTTCCGAATGTTAAGCATAGAGTTGATCCATCTCCTAAGTCTGTCTACTAGGCCATTTCCCGGAATTTCTGCTACCATGAGCTGTTTTGCAATACGGTTGTCCTCCATCCTGATTACAAAGGTGCAAAACGGCCGCTATGCGAAACTATGCGGAATTTAAAAAAACAGTTAAGACAAAATTTGTAGAAATTACAAATTATGCTCTAGAACTTTGCTCTTTTGGTTTTTTCTCCAAAATGCATAGTTTCTCCTCAAAATAGATGAAAAGGCTATTAAATATAGCCTTGAACATATTTTGTTAGGCAACCCATCACCGTTACTTTTTTTAGCATACTTTTTATCATAAAAAAAGATTTCATTCGGTTACTGGATCGGTGAAGGTCGCTCTTCTACGTATCTTACACTATAAAAAAGGAAGCTGTTCACGCTTTACGCATACGATTTGCAAAGTTGTTCGCGGTTTATGCGCCCGACATGAACTCGCATGGTGTTTGAGAGAGATTTGACGCATACGAATTTCAAGAATACAAAAATCCAAAACCAAAATTTGTACGAGAATTGACAAATGTCGCATTAGACATTTAACAACTCGAAATTGAAGAAAACACACCCAGTTGTGAACCTTTATATTACCAGTTCGTCATGTCGTTCACCTCGTCTAATAGCAAGCTTAGTTCGAAGTATAGAAAAGGGATAGGATAGGTTAAGAGGAGTCGAAGGGGCCTGCATGAAGAGGAAGCGGTGAACCTCCACTCTATTTTTTTAAGCAGCTGGCTAAGCCAGGGGCCGTATTTGGTTTCTCGAGTCGATATCGACTTCTGTCGATAAATAAAAATTGGTTTTTGGCAACACGATATCGACAAACTTCTCGTCTCGATAAAGACGTTTGACGTTTATTAAAAGGCTCAATTTAGGCATACAATAAACTTTTAACAATTTCTATTTTAATTAAATATACGTGTTTTGCTACACTTGGAGTAATATCACATAATTTGATGGTTTTGTATGGCAGCTTTTATCTGTCGATTTGGTCGAAATGCCAAATATGAAACTTAGAGAAAATCGAGAAGCTTTTTTTGTCGACTCGATCCATCGACTCGAGAAACCAAATATGGCCCCAGATATTCAACCTTCCGGTTTAGCGGGGGACAGTCTGTCTCTTGAAATAAGTGAATCCATCCAACAAAGGCTGACGCCTGCAGTACCAGACTGCTAGATGAACAAGGAAGTGTACCGTACGCTAGGCGAAGACGCGACTTAAGCGGAACTTTGGTTCCATGTTATTAGCTGGTGAGATGCCTTATTAGGGCTACTCAGGTAGTCTGTTTTATCGACTATGTACTTCTAGTTGGGGTCGTCAATAGTTATATTTCTTCTCATTATAAATCTTCAGCTCTGAGTACTGTTGCATCAGCTTTTCTCTATAGATTTTCAGGCATATGTCCTTTACTGCCTCATTTAGTTCGACATTAGCTTTTTTCCTGCCAAAGAGGACCATCCCACGATGTTCACGCCATCTGCACATACAAATATGTGAAGGTGGTTTTAGTTGAAATTTTAATTAAAAAAAACGAAATTTTGACTTTGATGACTCATTATTCGGGAAGTTGATAGTGTAGAACCTTGGTTTTTACAGTTTTAGATAGGTGGTAGTATTCTTCGTACACTGATACCTTACACATGAAAATAGGTCATAGGGTTACAAAAATACAGGGTGATATGTAAAACTTTAAAAAAAAACTTTAGAGGCACGTTAAAATTAGTGTTAACAACTTTTTTAAAATGAAATAGTAGATTACATATCAAGGGCCGAAAGGAGGCTTTTACGGACGAGATATATACCGTATTTTTTCTACAAGTGCCCCGAGCCATATTTATTTATTGGTTAAAAACTTTGAATAACACCGAGTACACGCAGTAAAGTGTCGCGTTTATACCGCTATTTATATTTGTTGGTATGCATGGCTCGGTTGCCTAGTGGCAGAGTCCCTGGCAATCTGAGAGGCTCTGGGTTTTTTTTTTCATAAGTTAAAAAACTATGAGGAGCAGGCAGTACATAGTAACTCGAAGCGGATGTAAAGATTTTTACGCCCGCTTTCTCGGAGAGGTCTGGAAAACGCCATTTTCGGTCTCCGCACTCGTCCGTAAAAGCCTCCTTTCGGCCCTTGACATGTAATCTACTATTTTTCAAAAGTCACATTTCTTGTCGGGATATATGAGTTTTGACAATGATATGTGCTTGTTTCTTTCGTTTCCATTTCATCAATAAGGACAAAGATAATTGTTGAACTACTGAACAGCATGAAATATCCAATAAAATATTGGGCACACAACCCTCGTTTTTATTTTGAGAAATTTTGGACTAATTTGAGTAAGAATTATTTTTTTGTATAATTTGCATTGCTTTTATTTAAAAAAAAAATAGAATTTCAATATGAATGAAAAGAATAGTTGTGCATACATTATTGAGGAACTCCTAAGGCAATCTTTTGCATCTAGGACTTTCGAAAAGAAAAAGGAAATTATAGATAACGGCCGTGCAAAATCCTTTATTTCTTTAAGTCAACCATCCACAAAAAATAATTTTACCAGACATTTCTCATATAAATTATATGATGAAATTGAATGATTAACAGGTTACAAATTAACTAACAAACTTTATTGTTGGCCCTGTTTGTTGTTTTCATCTGAGAAAAACGTGTGGAGAAATCCAGGATTTTCGGATTTAAACTATCTCCAGAAAGCTATTAAGAGGCACGCGAAAACATCTCAGGACCATTTACGCTGCATATTAGCTTTGACGCCCTGCGCATTGCTTGCCTTATCCTGAACCTTACGAATCGCTACTGCTGACAGACTTATTATTAGATTAAAAATTAACCTGACAGACTTTAAAATGTCTACGTCTCATTACTGTATCACTGCCACTATGCGAATCAGTATACTCTGTCGATTTATGCATTAAGGTGTCGTCATCTATTAGAAATAATTTGAACATTGGATGAATCTTAAGCCGTGTCCACACATAACAAACATTTGATAAACATTTGACAAACATTTCACAAACATTTGACAAACATTCGACAAACGTTTGACAAACATTTGAATAATGTTTGTTATGTGTGGACGCGAGTCTTGGAGTTTTTGGATTTTTAAAAATGTTTGGATTTAATCCAAATTAAATGGAAAACATCTGATGTTTGTTGAAAATTATTCAGTACTTTTATGCACTTTTATGTAGATGGACATTCATCTCCAGTGAGAAGTAGGATAAAACCACAATAATTAAATTTTAACTCATCGAAATTTGCGGGATAAGTCAAGTAGCGACTATAAAAATAAAATAAAGCGAACTGATTCATTAAAATTAATTGCAAATGACTTATCATTTCCGTGGAAGGGATCAATAGGAGGTTGTGACAAAAGGCACACTGAAAATTTTCCCTGGCTGTGAAAGACATTAAAGCGGATTCAAAGAAAGAATATGAAGATGGTACTAGTATTGGGTAGGACAGGATTAAATAATGAGTTTGTAAAAGGCACTTCATTTTCTTTTGAGCTAGTACAATGTCATACTCCAAATGAGGCGAGGTGCCATTGTAATGCCAAATTGACAAAAACAAGCAAATTAAAGAAAGTAAGAAAATAAATACCAATGAAGAGCTTTTTTCACGAGTTTGATTCAAATATTCATTTAACTGCCTCAGAGTAAGAGTAGAAGAGTAAGAAACCTACGCCTTCACGATATATATTTATATTTTACAATCACACCTCGCCTCATTTCAAATTAGATATTTTACTGCGCCAAAAGTAGTAAGAGAGAAAAAACCCAACACTACTTATTTACAGTCCACGCCCCTCATTTCAAATTGAATTTTAATGCCCCAAAAGAAGATTATTTTTGAACCGGGACATTTAAAAAAATTGAGGCGTGTCAGTACAATTTACCAGCGTGTAAGGGACAAATCTACTGCCCCTGTAAGTCTAATTCAACTCTAGAGGACACTGACAAAAATCTAAACGTAGGGGGATATTTTATAACAGTGGCTTCTGAAGTGAGAGATCAGGAAGAAAATCTTGTCGAAATTGTGGCATATAAAAAATCTATTTTTCCTACAGAACAGACACAGGAAATAAAAACCATTTCGGAAAACATTTTTCTCGCAAAAACTTCACCAAATGTCTGACGAATGTTTGTCAAACATTTGCCAAACATTGTCAAACATTCGTCAAAGATTTGTCAAATGTTTTTTTTGCAAATGTTTGTTATGTGTGGACCCGCCTTTAGTAAGACTTGGAAAACCTTTCGAATGCTACAGAATGGTGTGGAATGATGTGGAGGTTGGATCGGAAAGGTGCAGCGATAGTTGGCTTGTCAGTTTTGGTTAGAAAAAGGGTTATAAGGGTTACGTAGTGAATTAAAAGGCGAGAAATACGAGTTATTAGTGAGAGATATTAATTTGCAAGTGTAAAGTAGCGAACATTTTAAGTAGTGTGTTAGTATACACTAAGTTCTTAATAGAGAATTTAAGAAGTGTATTTTTTTAATCAATCCTACGAACCCGTTCAGTCGGGAAACACATAACAATACCATTAGATAGTGATATGTCAGACACAACATTTTCTAGTCTCTTTGATATTCGTTGGACTAAAGTCCGCACATGTTCAACAGAGAACACATGCCTCTAGAACAAAATATATATATTTTTCGCTAACTTCGTGCACTTTACACAATTTATCAAGATGTGCTCTTATATTTTGGACAATTAATGACGTTTTTACACATCCAACGCTGCTGCTGTAGTTCTTAAAAATACACATACATATATGTCGTTGGTACAGAAAGTTTACTGTGATTTGTTGTTCCTTTTCGCATTTATTTGCTCTGTTGTTTTTAAGATACTTTAAACAACAACTGTAGTAAAATGTCACAAAATCATAAAGAATATGTAAATGGTTCTAACGTAAACCTTATTCTACGCTTTGGATAAGCCAGCTACAATTAATAGTCATATACAAAATTTAAAGCGGGCAAAAACGTTTGGGCATCAGTTGCATTTATAAATAAAAAAAAATACATTAGGTTTAAATTATACGAAAAATATAGAAGAAAAAAAAACCATATTATGTTTTAAAAAAAGCATAACATATAAAGAAAAAAATTAAAATCTTACATAAATTAAAGTTAAACTTAGTTTAAGATTGCAGCAAATCGTTGCCTATTTTAATTAAATTTAATTAAATTAAAAAGAAAGCGATGATCTTAAGAAATTTTATTTTCTTTTTTTAATTATTATTACTGCAAAAAAAATTGGACTAGAATTTTATATGTTTTAGTCGAAAAATCAAAATATTTTATTAAAAGTATATAAATATATATATAAATTATATTTTTCATTAGATGATAGCTTTTTTAAAAAAACAAAACTTTATATTTTTAATTAAATAAAAATATTTTATTTTGTATTATAGAATAATATGCATTATTCTGTTTTTTTTATTTAGTTTACTCGAGCGTTTTTAAAAATATTCATTAGCTAATTATTATATAACTCAAATTATGTAGAGTAAAAAAAGACAAAAAAGTACATTTTCTGTTGCATATAAAACGAAATAAATTAAATTGTAAACAAAATTTACATAAATTTTCTTAACCCAATTCTTGAAACAACATATGTATATAAATGCAGACTTTTTTCAGCTCTACCGAGAGGAAATCCATCCATTTGGACCTCTATTGCAAAGTACAACGTTGAATAGCGAAATTGCAGTGGCGCCTTCCTGAATATCAAAGGAGCATTCTCGACAGTGCATCCTTTGACACTACAGCAAGGGTCTCGATGTCTATAGCCTGTCTATGGAGACCGTTCTTTGTCTCGTCTAGTGTCCACACTATGATTTGAATTTAGTCTCCATCAGTCCATTAATAATGGAGGACGTTATTTTATGCGCAATGAGTTCATGCTTAGTGCTGATAGCAAATGAAAGAACGCGAAAACGTTAATGTTGGTGGACGCGCGAGGTGCCCGCAGAAGGACCTAGGTTCGGCAATATATTATTAAATAAATGAAGAATGGAAGAGTTTGGAATGGGAAGAATGGATGGGTTTTCGGAATTTCAGCTGGCTAACACCAACCGATTTTGAAGATTTGCTTCTAATTGTGTTTCTGGCTGGAACGCCGAGAGATTAGTAATCTGCATCTTAACCCCTAGGCTACCGCAGCCGTTGGATTAAAACATTACCATACACGAAAGAAAGAAAAAAAACACTATATTTTTTTATTAAAAGAAAATACACTGCATCTTTATTAGCCGCAATAAACGGTAACAAATATAAACATGATTAAAAGATTCTGAATATCGATAAACTACAATAATTTTCTAATATAAAAAAAACAAAATAATTATAATATAATATCTTTGGCACTTTTTAGGCTTAATTGACTTTAATAAATGTTTCATCATCGATAATTTTGAAGACGTCCTTACGGAAATTAACCAAATCATCCAAGAATCTTCGACTACTCTCGTTGTGCAGCTTAGTCAAAACAGGCTTAAGATTTTCTATTTCGGCAGTTGTAGATAAATCTTTGTAGTATTTTTCCTGTAATATAATTTAAGTTTTAAATTAAGCTACTTAAAAAGTAAGATTTTAATGCGATACCTGGTCCGGTCCCATCATATGAGCTTGATGTTTCTTGTATCCACGACTCCATCGATCTTCCATTTCTTTCTTAGTATCTTCCAGCATATCCTCCTTGGATGGTAGAGCCTTATTGCCAGAATAATATTTTATCACAAATCTAACTTGAAGATCCATCATTTGGCAGGCGCACACGTAGAATGGTAGACCAATAAATGACAATGTTGGATTGTTAATATTGATACAGTGTTTGAACAAAGGCTGGACAAAATTATCTTCAACATGGAAGCCGCAGTCAACGCTTAAGAATGGGAATGTGTACTTGTAGCCAGTGCAGTAGAATATCAAGCTAAATGTCTGGTGAGTTCCATCGGAAAATTCTACACCATCTTCAGTTAGTCGAACAACATCGGGCTTTTGGGTAAGATTAGGTGGAAATATTGTTTTTGGTCTTTCTTTATGATGATGACTGAGTGTTACACGGTCGGCGACTTTTGCAACTTCAAATGCCAAATCCATGCCACTAGGACCGGCTCCTATTACTAATACTGTTTCACCTGTTAAAAAGATTTCATTTAGTAATTATTATTAAGTTTAATTAATTTTGTTTGCCTTTAAAGGGTTCAGCACATTTGTAGTCATGACTGTGAAGCTGTCTGCCTTTGAATATATCACGGCCAGGATATGTTGGAAACGATGGTGTATGATAGTGGCCATTGCAGACCATAACGAAATCAAATGTATAAGTAAGAATCTTATCGTTGGGTAAGTCTTTGACAATGACCTAAATTTGGAAATTTTTGTTATATAGAAATGATAAAATAAAAATAATGAATCTTTTTAGCCTACCTCCCATTCATCATCTTTTGGACGGACTCGAATGACATAAGTTTGAAATTTGACTCGTTCCTTTACGTGAAATGTTTCAGCGTAAAGATTTAAGAAATCGAGCATATCTTCGGCAGGAATGTAGGATTTTTCTTGATCTGGTATTGGAAAGTCGGGATATCCCATAATTTCTTTTGGTAGATTTGTACTGAAAAGTTAAAAGTAATTTTAATTTTTTGTTTTTATTTTCGTGTAAGCATGCAAAATTTATACGATATTAAATTTCTTCATCATTAATAAAAATTCATATCTGATAGGATTCTTAATGTTACGGAAGAAATAGTTAATAATTTGTGTTGTTTGTTCCACGGACGCGGGTGGCGCTTTCATAGGTGCAAATGGTGCACTTGCACCGGGCGCAATTTCAGAAATTAAGATTTAAAAAAGAAAATTTAAACTTTGAAATAAAAAATTGAAAAAACAGAGGGTTTGTGTTTTTTTCCATCACTGGGATCAAAATATTAACAACTGATGGGGCGCAATATGCCATACGCGCGCAAAAAAACCAAGCCCCGGCCATGCATGTGTGAACGAGTTCATATAAAATGTACGCACCGCGCAACACTGAAATTGTGAAATATTCAAGAATAAATGTGGATTGATTATTTCTTTAAAAATTTCGCAATTTCTTAAGTAAACACTAAAAACAATTTAAAAAAAAACAAGTAAACTTACTGCAATCCCTTGTACATGCTGCTGTGAACATCAATTCCATATTCATCTTTTCCAATAGTATCAGTATAAACCCAAGTGCCTCCAATTTCTTTGGCCTGTTCGAAAACAATTGGCTCCATATTGTTCTGTAGCGCATGTTTAGCTGCACAAATCCCGGCTGTTCCAGCGCCAATAACACAAACTCGATTCTTCATTTTGTTTAGTTGACTTTAATCTAAAAATAAATAAAAACACAATTAATATATCGCCACCAACTATGAACATATATACACGGGCATATATTAAAGTCTAGTGAAGTAGAAGTACAGACGGACAGAGAAGACCATTTAACAACTTAATCCGAAGTCACTTTATTATCGCAATTAGTGCACGTCTGGTGTAATGGAAGTGCATTCGCTGCGGTTATCTGGTCTCGTGCCCAGATGCAAATATTTGATAAGTTCCAGTTTTATTGGGGATTCGAACGAGCAGGTCTGCTGCTGGCCATAAGACGTGCGGAGGTAAGAATTAATTCCTGGTTGAAGTATGTAATTTGCTTTTTGTTAGTTTAATCCGATTAGAAACTTGATTTTCAAGTCCACTATGTTAAAGTATGCTAATTGGTGGATTCCGTAGTCTTGTGACTGGGGTTGATTAGCATTTACGATGCATCTAAAATTTAGATTCTGAATGAATGAAAGAATTATGGGGTTAAGTGGAATGTTCAACTCTGGCGCTTGATTACATATTACTTAATAAGTTTACCTTAGGAACAAATGTAATATTGAGGGGATCAAAAGTTATTGGTCGATGGCGGTTTTTTGACTAGATTTTCAGTATACAATGTGAAAGTATACAACAATAAAGAACAATATCATCGATATGCATCTTTTTCAATGGAGCATTAGTTTGCAACATAGGAGTGTTAATCGCTAGAAAATCGATGATGATCGGCTTTTAGAAGGGCAATCACTAAATTCAAATATAGTAACAAAGTCTTCACACAGAATTACACACATCACACATTAGGCAGCTAACCAATGAAGTTTTTAATATCTGTTATAAACGCAAATATTGGAAACTCCTAAAGAACAGCTTAAGACTGTGTACAAGACGCCCAATAGGGACGTAAGAGACCACCAAGAGTTCATTGTCCTCGCTATCCGGATCAGCTAAGTACTTGGCTGTTATTTTGGAACCAAGGCTGAGCTGGAAATTTAAGGGAAGTAAAAGAAGGCCAGAATATCTTTCTATGACAGTATGCAGACCTTCGGCAAAAGATGAAGCTTTAAGCCACACTTGGTGCGCTGACACCACAAAGCAGTGATTATTACTAGTACTGAAATACAGTTCTGCCGTGTGATGGCTTCCCTTTGCAAAAGGATATAGCAAATCTGGAGTAGACTACCTTCAACTCCATCGAAACTCATAGTTATATAGCACCAAATCATAATAGTTTGTAAGCTCTGGAGTTTTCCTCTCCATATTAAATATCCAAAAATAGTAGCAGTGGCTTCTAGGCGGAACTGCTGCCAATTAATCTTCAAACCCGATTTCTCTGTAGAGATACAATTTTCACTAATAATACTATGAACTCTATCATTTTTAGTACTGTATTTTACTTAATGATGCACATTCAATGACACTAACAGCCTTCTACAACATCGACTCACTGTTCAGTATGAATCCATAAATCTTCTCTCATCTTTATCCAATTTAATTTGTTTGTCTGGATTACTTACTTACTCTCTGCAGACAAAGTTTACACAAGTATTTTGTGCGATAAGAATTACAGACAATTAACAATTAAACGGAATTTTTAAGCTCTCCGCAAATATTAACTTTTGGAGGGACCTAATCGGCGTCACTAATTTTTTTTTCGGTTATTTTCTGATGTTATGTTAAAAATCTTTAAAACTCTTTATATTCATGTTGCCAGGGAAAACATATCTCTGAGATTTTTTTTATTAAATTAATCGTCTTTTATGGTTTAGATGTGAAAAACTGGTTTGATGCAAGTAATTTAAATCTGCTTCTACTTTTGGTACTATTTTGAGTTCATTTAGGAAGCAGCAAGAGAATTTTATGTAAATTCGTTCTTTTTCTAAGCCAGTATTACAATACATTACGGAATTCTGCGAATTGTGACAAAATTTAAAACGATTGGATTAAAACGAAATCATAAACGGAATAAGTTCCGCGATCAAATGAAATGCATTATCTTAAACGTGCGTTTTTCCCTTGGTTCTTTGCTTTCACGTGTGGTTTGTGGAGTTTTACCGAGTCTGGAATATCATTGATCCTCTGGCGAAAATGTTTGTTTGTTAGAGCGGGGAATAGCTATTGCTAACAGTAGAGTCCACCAAAATATTAGAAAACGATTGGACGGGCATTAATGGGCCGACCTATGTCCATATTTGCCAATGCAACTTTGCAACAGTCCCGAGTAGATCACATCGATTTGGAGAGACGTGTGCCTTTATTTATATTGCCCCTTACAACGATTCTGAAATACTCAAGGCCGTGAATGCACAGCTATACCTCGAGGATGATCGGCATTTTGATAGAGTTTGGGGAAGTGACATTATGGCACTCTGCATTCCCTTTAACTCGAAAATATAGAGGATTTTAATTGCAAATAGCATTATCTATATTCTAACTCAACTCGTTCTCGTTCAATAACCGCTTAAATAAACAAAATGGTATCACCAACTGAAAAATTAGAACCTGGTATAGATACAGATGAGTCAATCACAGATAGTAAAAAAACCAGTTAGCACCAAACTAAAACTTTATATAATATTTGAATAAAAAACTTTCTATCTCAGTCACTATATTCGAACTGATAAATAAAATAATCATAATAAAAGAAACTTGATTATGAAATTAGGTTAAAATAACAGAGATTATCATTTCCGTGAAAGTACGTCAAGTAGAATGATTAGAAATTGTTTTTCTTTTATATTTTATTTTCTCACATTATTATTTGTGGGAAAATAATGCCGACGTTTCGTTAAAAATCTGATTATGACATAAGAAATAATAGTTCCAATAATAGAATTCAATTATTTTCTTTAAAGTGTTTTCAAAAGTTTATAAATTGAAGGAAAATTGATAGCAATAAAAATAATTGACACGTGTATGTAGATTGGCATTAACCAATGTAACAAACCAAGGAAATAAATCCAGAACACTGTCAAGACCAATCGTAACCTACATACGACAAGGCGGCGGTTTAGCTTTATCTTCTCTTCAACTTGGCTTTGGAGAAAGTGATTCGATATTGACCGTACGTATTTGACAACCTTGGCAAGAAGTTCTTCAACAACATTAGGACCAGTTGCCTGGAGCATTGTTGTTGATTGTGAAGCCGAAGCTTCTATGATGTTGGGCGGGCTGCGTCAGATCCACAACTTCTTCCTTCTTTTTGTTGTTGTTTTTGTTTTGGTTCAGAAAAGTCCCACGAGTATTGCAGGAAAGGGAAGGTTCATCCTGACAGAGCTTACATATCTGGAGATGTCTGGTGCCAGATGAGATCGTTAGCGACAGTGCAAAAACTACCCACTTCAACGCCCTCGACACGATGACATTTACATTTTGACTTGGTAGGCCCCTTCTTACCTACTACATTCGTTCTATCCTCGGATTTGACAGTGTCGCCACTTAAAGCTCGTAGCAAGAGATTGGGAATAATCGGTCATCTGGCGCATTTGATGCCTCAGAATGTTATCTAGGTGGTAAATATAGAAAGACAGAACCATGCCGCGGTATGGACTCGAACCAAGGACTTCTAGGATGGCAGTCGGGGGCGCCCTAACCATAATACCGGATACAGACTAGAAAATAAAATGGAGTCTTCGTCATTCTGACGTCATAATACGGATTAAGGGTGCTAGTGTGTCTACCGACGCCGGCAAATTGCCTAAACTGCGATTACGTTTTCTGATCGCGCCTAAAACCCTTCCTCCTCCCTGTATGAAAGCCCATGGTAGGTAATCAAGTAATTAATCAAATAATTCATAGTTAATCTTAAAGGCACAAACAAGTCAATATTCATTGACAAGCTTAAAATAGCCTTTATACGTGGCCGTGATGACCAGTTACGGTCTCAACAATCAGTAACCTTCCGGTAGAGGCACGTGGGAACTATGCTCCCAACCTTAATGCCAAGGCTGCGCGTCTACAAAATTTTATCTCCCCAGCACTGTGGACAGTTGCAACACGATCAATAGATCGTTATTAAAACACACTCTCTCGCGTCAAAGGAATAATCGATTCTAGTCAGTGATTTGAAATAGAAATAGAAAATAAAATAGCCCTCGATAAACGGTGTAATTGCGTAGTTTTGGGAAATTTCATCAAAACGCTTAGAAAATCTCTAGTCAATAAAATTTAGAGTTGAAATGACATAATTTGTACTGTCTACAAAAATTATTCTATTTATATAAAACTCTTCTTATCTAATAGAACTAATTACTCAAACGTTATGTAATAAATAAGAAAAAAAGGAAATGTACAAAAATCACCACAAACTTTCGTGATTAAACATTCCGAAAATTGTACTTTGTCCATTGATTCCATTTCATTCCTGATAATCTCCCATTGTCTCTCCTTTAACATTGTAGTGTATATTTGTACAGAATATAAATTATTTACTTTCTCAATTTCATATTTACATTTCTTATCATAAAATTATTATTTTTATGACATTTTACAGTTGTTAACTGCGTATGTATAAAGTAATAAAGTCAAAATTTACTTTGAGATTTTAGTATAAAAAGAAATTTGAAGATTTTATGTACGTAAGCAGATTCAGAGGATCTTGTTGCCTTTAAAGAATAAGAATGGTTGCCGTAGTTATTAACCGCAGATTTTGCTTGAAGTCGGCTTATTAAGAAAAATCTTTTTAAAAATGACAAGAAATTGTAGATCTGGGGGTTAATGATCTAGACTACAGATTAGACGCTTGGTTCATTTATAACTTTCGAGCCAAGCTCTTTCAAGAAATTTTAGGGCAAACTTTTCTTAGTTTTTTTATAGTCTGGAAATTATCTCTGATGACGAATATTTTGAGGTTTTGACAATAGCCCATTGTAAAATGGCGGCGGAACATAATGATTATGGGTGGGGAGCATGCGAACAGTTAACCGTTAAAATATTAATCGGTCAATTTATTTATTTGAGATTTTCGGCGTGGATATGTGAATAATAACGAAAACTTTATATGTATTTTTAAACGCGAGTGTCGTTTTACCAATGTGGTCCCCCAACCTAGTACTAATCATGTCTAATGCTGCTTGACCTTTGTGACCGAACCAGAACCGGTCTGTTGATCATGTTTAATAACACCCTTCATGGTCACCAACATAATTTCCTGAAATATGAGGCAATATAACAACAAAAACTAAAGCTTAGTATGAGTAAAGCTAAAGCTTAAAGATCTTAATTTAAAGCTTCTGAAAAAGCTTTCCAAATACGTAAGGCAGATGTTGGAATTGCCCCACTTCATTTGGTTTGCCTCATAGGACCCTTATGAGATACTGATAAGGCATACCTCACTTCAGTACCGCTGATTTTTTTATGTTTGGTGTTCATGAGAAGCCTTTTTTTGGCATGTCCCATTGCCTCATGGGGTCCTCATGATGAACCTACGGGGAAATTCTTCTTTTGGCAAGCCCCTGAGACAATCCCCTTTTTAAATGCTAGTCGGATGGGGTTTAAAAAGCTTAGGTTATACAGTTATAAGTTCTTAATAGCTCTAATATAATATCGTTTTCGTATGAAAAGCCTTGCTTGTGTGCGGCCCTTCGACCAAGTTCTTTCGCCGCAGCGACCTAGACAGCTCTTCAACGTTCTGGGTTATTGGGTGTACATGAAATATTTTGCGTGTGGATTTCCCCACCCAAAGCGAAAGTGCGTGTGCAGTTTTCCTTCCATCCCCATGCGCTCCGCCGCCTCTGTTATTGTACACAGAAGCCAAACTTGAATCCAGCACATGTGCCCCAAATTCATAGTTCAAAGCACTTCTCAAATCCTGAAAAAACTCCGTCCATTTAGTTGTGGAACACTGGGTAGCAGGAGATATTAAGGGAGTATGTACTAAGAAAATAATTCGGGGAGAACAGAGATGCTAGTAAGCCAGCTTTGGATTTAGATACTTTCTATCATCTCCTCTTTTTAAATAGAAAAGGGGTCTGTGGATGAGGTGAAATTGTTCTTGATGGAAGTTGCCAAGGACTTCCTAACTTGATTCTACAATCAGAATCTGGGGGTGTTGGACTCTCGCAACTGCTCTCTCTTCACCGGTTTCAAATCCGAGCCGATAGCAACCAGTTTTGCATCCTAAAGTTCTGGGTGGAATGGTCTAGCCATCTTTCCTCAGGATTTCGGAGCAGTGTCCTTTCACCCATACGAACTATACGTTATGCCCACTGGAGCCCACCGAGCTTTATTTTCTTCGCAATCTCTTCAATTATGACGCGATAGTAGTGCTTGTAGATTTCGGCATTGTAGAGTCTGCGGAATCTCTCTCTCACATCGAGCTCGGCGTGCTTTCTGCTGAACATCGAGATCGCGGATATGTGACTTCTGGAAACAGCTGGTCTTAAGCAGCAGTAGTTTGGATGTCATGTTTAGATGGATTTTAAGAGCCTTGCTGGCGTTAAGCATTGTTTGCATATTTCTGAATCCATGCTGTCGTCTGCTTCTGTTATTGATCTAAGGTTGGCGAAGGATTGTATTTATGGTGCTCTACATTGATTGTGGGAGAGGACTGTTAATGCTGTGCCAATCATGTTGCCATCTTCTGGATAGGTCATTATTTTTGTGGCTTGTGGAACATTGTGTGACAGTACGTTATGACCGTACAAACTAGCAGGAAACAATTAGCTGGCGCCGTCAAGAGGAGGAGGGCCGGGCGGAAATGCAGTGCCCTACGGAGCATACCCGAACTCCGTTTTCGCAGACTCCTTCCCAAAATACCGAAGACAGGACGGCGGTCAGGAACCCGGGCAGGCCCAAGGAGCAGACCCAGACAGGCGCCGCTGTTCATAATGTTTCTGTGCCCACCGCAAAATTGGCAGCATTAGCTCCCATATCTTCTAGGGATGCAGTCCCATGTCGGGCCCATTCGGGCAGAAAGCACCCAAGAATGCGGGTAGTCCAGTGCACCCTGCAACGCAGTAGGGCTGCCACGGCAGGCCTTCGTTAGGTGAGAGAGTGGGAGTGCCTAGGATTTCTTAAAAGGTGCAAATTTCTCTTTCAGCCGTCGGTGCGGGATATAATCCACAAGTTCTACATTCGTCCCAACCTTAAGTTCAACTCATTTATCTGGTCCGAGGCTCTGAGAACCGCTTTACCTTGAACGGACCAGTGTTTAAAACCGCGCTCTAAAGCTTATTGGAGGCTCCTCAATTGACTTATCAAGCCATTGCAGATATGTAGCAGCTTTGGCCACCGCTTTTACCACAATGACTGTTCCACTGAAAGAAATAACCTTCTGCCTATGTTTGTCCCCAAAAACAAGACTAGCCAGTCTGGTCTAAAAATTCGCTTATAACTAGAACAACTAGACAGTGGAACAACCTTCCACAGTCAGTATCCCAGAACTCAAACAAGAGTTCAAACGCGAGGTTCATCGCCTTTCCTCTTACATCCACCAGACTCCTCTTAACCTATGCTATGCTTTTTCTAACCTTCGAGCTACGCTTACTACTAGACATTGCAAAATTTTTTTTTATGTGAAAGTCTAAGCTTAGGTGCCACCCTTTATACTACCAGTCATGTCGGTGCAGGTAGGCCCAACAAGGCATCCAGTAGTTTCGGAGATCTCGAAGATTTGTGGTGCCAACAGGACGTTGCCAATGCTTGTTTAATCTCCCATTTGGGCGACCAAAATTGGCCGTGTTATTTAACGGTTTGGACTTTCGGGTTTTTTTAAATCAAAGATTTATGCCTTCAAGCTCACTACCACTGAAGCCTTGAAGGATGAAGAGATTAGACGCTATAACAGTGAGTGCCTAGAGAGTCTAGATCTCATGTCTGCTAAACCATGGTTGAAAAGTTCGTCAAAAGAATGCAACTGTGTCAGCAAAGCCGTGGAGGGCATTAGGCATTTACCATATGTGCTGTTCTGTACACAATTCCCCAGGTCTACTTTATGATTATTATAAGGATTTTATAAAGATTTTAAATAAAAAAAGGTATTTTTGTAATTTAAATTTTCCGCTCTCGTTTTGAGCTTCTTTACATGTGTCTTCAGTACTTCCAGGAAAAATACAAATCTGAACTGATGTCGCTAATCTAGAAAGAGTTACATACAGCACCATGGTGTCACTAGGAGTATTGAAGTAAGAAAATTATGTTATATAAAAAGAAAAACTATTTTCTTTTTATAATTTAAAAATAATAATTATAAACTAAATAAAAAGAAAATGAACAACAATATTCTAGAAGAGCTACAGTTCATCATTTACATTTTTCTTATCTAAAAGACAATCATAAAAATTATCAATAATAATTACTCTAGACTGATAAGGTACAAATAATCAATGACCTACAGTATTTCAGTAGCAACCAAAAGTATCATACTATTAGGGGATATCCCTACTGATAATAAATTAAAAGATTAATCAATTTTAAAACAAGGTTAGATAAATCAGCTGTTCGCAACTTAATTAAAAAGCGTATGCGCGTAAAAATATCAGAGACCAAACAAAAGTGAATGAATTTTTGTTTCCAAAAATAGAATTGAGAAAACACAGCAATTTTATTCATACCGTCGCGACAATTGTTTTTTTTTCAGCCTAAATAAAAAAATCCGTTTTAAAAACAAATTTTTTTTATTACATTACCCGTATTTTTCCTCTATTTATGATCTTGAAAATTAAACTGATTTAATCTATAAAGAATAACGACAATATCACTTTTAACCCCGTCATTCCTTTAAGTGCATTTCCTAGAGTGAAAGAGCCTTGCTAAATGCATTTATGGGTAAACAAGCCTTGATAATAAACGTGATATCAAACAACTGAAAATAATAAGGAATTTTCCCGAAACAAACACAAAAAACATACCTTTTTTTAAAAAACAAAACAAATTATTCTATCACACTTGAATTATTTTTATTTAATTTTTGAACTCTTTTATCACTGAACACTTATAATTATAAGTCGACAGATTATCCACCACTAATCTACTTAATATCAACCAACGATTCTCAAGACCACTGAGATGCGCAACGTCTGAAGACTGCGTTAAGACTGATCGGCTTAAGTATTTATGTTTTGCTTATATTATCACTAGAGATAAGTTGTAGGAATTTTGTACTTAGAGTATGCGCCTTTTCCTCCTGATATTTAGTCTGCATGTTCCCTAGTCACACCAAATAAACTAATTTTAGTAGTAATTTTCTCAGTAGCTAGATAATTAGGATTTGAAGAGTCTCGTGGGTAATGCAATTGAAAACAAGCAGCTAGATCAAGGAGGGAGAAAGATAGAGTCTGGTTTTTTGTTGTCACTTCGATGGCAATAAAATGTGTTGAAAGCAAATCATGAATTTACGTCATCTACAGTCTACACTATTCCAGATCAAGTCAAGTTGTTTTATTTGAATATTTGTAAATCATATCAATGGAAGTTCATTCTTCCTAGAATTTCTAATATTTCTAAGTTTCCCAAAAAAATCTTATGTAAACATTTCATCTTATTTCGAGTGAAACTGATAATATTTTCAAGGCACTCATAAAACCACGAAAAAATGTAGAACAACATTTTCTGGTTGTTACCACAACTTGCACTTCTTCCATTATCATCACGTTTATTAAGCAGACTTTATAACGCATGCGCCAGCAAGACTGGTTTGGCAAGTAATGCACAAAATTGCAACGGCAGTACCATTTCAGTTCCCTGTTCCAGAACTGCTCTAAAAACTTAATATTAATTAATAAAACTACCCTAACCCTGTTAATTGAACTACCCGATTTCATATACAGATTGATAAATAAGTAAGTGACGCATGCGATTCTGTAACGGGGGGCATTGCTAATACCCGAAGGTTGGTTAAGCTTTAATATTAAAAACAAGTAATCAATCAAGGCGAATGGGACTTCCTTTTATAATCTTTTCATGTACCATATAAACAAACAAGTAAGTTTGAGTAATTGGAGTAAAACATAACAACAACACTTTTCTAGTGATAAACAAGAGATTATAATAATATGGAAAATTCTGCGAATTTGTTTTTATGTAATTACAGATGGTATACAAAATTTCCACTGTTCTACTACACAATCAACGTTGTCCAAACTGAAGTTGACCGTTAAAAATCGTGATTATATGGATTTTAGAAATTGTATTGATATGATTTCTACACGCAATCATTTTAGTTCGACTCCTGTACTTGGCTATTAACAATGGGAAATGAAAAGGTGAGTCAAATGGTATCAATATAAAAAATGGTTCAATTCCAAATTTAATTGTGATCACGAACGATTAATTATTTATTATAATCACGAAATCTACAAATCAGTAGAAGGAGCAAGGATACCCTTTGTACCACTTGCGCTTACGACTTTAAAAAGCGAGGTGGCACACCTCCATAATGGATCGCACTCACATGGTTACGTCGGCATAATGGTGAAAAACTACAAGTTGGCTCCCATCTTCTTTAAGGATTTTTCGCTCATCTTCGACCACGGTCATTCTTTAGTCTCCGGTAGCCCTGATAGTTGCGGCACTGGCTCGCCGGCTGCAATTGAGTATATCGACTTTACGAAATCGAAGCCCCGTTCCAAAAAAATTTTGTTTTGATTTTTGTTATATCCGTGTGCTTCGTGAAAATTTCTTCCTGTCCTCTATTCCTTCCTTCGAACCACTCGACATTGCACCATGACAAATGCGACATGAAGGACTGGAACACCCTCACACAAAAAAGGTGGCATTTGGTCTCTGATTACATCAAGGCTAAATCCTTCACACCGAAAAGCCTATCGCTTTTAAAAGGGTGAATATTTTTTTTGAAAAGGAGTCAAGAGGTACTTGTTTTGTGCACCAACCACTTTGCCCGATATGTTTCTAAAATTTGAAAATAATATGCTCTCAAGCCCCTTAAAACCCCTTCACTGTTTCGCTGACGACGGTACTCGGTGTTATTCTTACGCGTTCGTTACGTGCCAGACATTGTCTTCATAATCGTGAACTTCTGCCCAATTCAATAACAGAGTCATCGCACTCTAATAAAATTTTCACTTCTCATTTTTCTATTTCCGTCCGAACTAACTGCTGATCTACCTCTTAACATCCTAGGCATATCTACGATGGAATAACCACATATTTCAAATTGCTAACCAACCCCCGGTGCCTGGGATTTTTGAAGAGATGGAAGTCCCTACTTCAATCTCCATGCTGTAATGTATAAGTCGCAAATTCGACCCCGCCTTGAATATAACACGTGATGAGGCTTCGAAATTCGTTTCAGCGTGACTAACCAGGGTGCAAAACCGCTCGGTCAAACTCATTGGTGACTATTTGCTTCTGAATTGACTCATTATTAATCATCCGGTTGTAAAAAAATGCACTCATACAACATCCAAGAGTGCAAACACAAGGCTCGCTGCTTCCACCAGACTGCCCTTAATCTCTCATATTCTTTTTCTATCTTCAGGCCAAGCTTACTAAACTGACTTGAACGACATGATGGACTAGTGGGTACAAAGGGTGATTCCTGAGCTTGACCATGTCACATAAAAAAAAGGACATGACATAAATGGCTCCACCGACTCTGATAAAACTGATCAGGGGTGGGCGTAATCTACAAATCATACACTTAGCCTTCCTTCGAATATAACTCCTTTATAAGTTCCGAAGCTTCAAAAACCACCGCGGATATCGAGTCCTCCACATAATTGATCACGACGTGATGAGTTCCTCCATAGACCCTATAATAATGGAAAAACTTGATCGCTACTATCATGGCGATTATTTCACCAAAATAAACGCTCTCCTAGTTTCGCAAAGTTATTCCTGTGACACCTGTTGGAGCCACAACTAAGAAGGCCACAATATGACATGTCATTTATCGCAATACCGATGGACCTTAACTTAACTGCGCTAAATCACCAAGACTTCTTTGTTTAGCGCTCTAACATAGAGGAAATGTGCGACACCATCAGGACATCAGGCCAGACCACATCCCAAATGTAGAGCTTCTTAACTCAAATTTTTTTCTATTAATTAGCTGTCCGTGACACTCCAGCACAACCACTTGGAATGTTGATCAATTTGCCTTATTCCCACTGGAACAATCTTCCACAGTCAATATACCCGAGCTTGTGCAACATCCAAGATTTTAAACCAAAGTCCATCGCCATCTCCTTCAGCATTCCACCTTCAGACTTTGAGTAATCTTGAATGATTTTATTTATTTCATCTTATGTTTTTAACCAGAAAATCTCGACTTAACTTAATTAAACGAAATAGCCTTAACTATAATTTCAGAGTTGACGTCTTCATTTTATCACAGAAGAGTTTGGACTAAAACAATATTTTTTCCCAAAGACAGATCACTGCTAAAAATGGCATAAACGAAGAAATAATCATAAAATGAGCATTAATACAATCAATGGCAATGAACGTTGCTTCTCTTGAAATATGCTAGTGTCGGGCATCTCACCCTATTCAGATAAGGAAACAAAGAACTCTCTCGACAAACAAGGTGTGATATGAAGTGATAGTTTCTTATAAATCCGAAGATTTTGAAGATTAAAAGAAATCGATTGGTTATTAAAAGTATAATTCCTCATTTTGATATTATTTAATTTGGTTCTGGCCAACGACAAAAGTAACATTATTCACTTCAATACAACAATGTTGCCTGAATGTCTTCGAGTGTCACTAACATAACGAATATTGCCTTGAATTGCTTGATGTTGAGCTTATCGGCTGCATCTATTCTGAGACTGAAAATTACTCTTGCTGATTGATTGCATACTTCAGTGAAAGATAGAAGTGTTTTTGACGATGATTTTGTAACCAGACTAGACTTTAGCCTTGTTGATAGCAAAATTGATAACTTTTTTTTATTAATAAATGAGTAGTAAGGTGATTTTTTATTTATCTGTTATCTACGTTTCCTGTATTTCTTGCCTTGTGGGGGATCGACCCATATGGATTGTATCTATGACAATATCAAGTATTTGATGCACTTACTTTTTAATGTGGGTTACATTTTTTAGATAACAAACAATTCAATTTGTAACTAAGGCCATTAGATTTCTTCCCGTTGATTACCAAATTCCAAATGTTGATTAAATAATATGATTATTTAGCAACATTTTGAGTATTTTTATGTTAGATTGCTCTCCATTAATAAATCTAGAGGCACTAATAATAATATAAGATTCAACTCCTTGATCATAGAGCTCAGTTTCTTTACTAACTAACTAATTGCTCCTTTAATCCCTCATGGGACATAGGGCGGAAACAGTTGCCCTCCAGCGGACTCTGTTTTGCGCGACAGCTCTCAGCTCTGACCAGGATCTCCCGGTTGTTGCGGCCTCTGATAATAGGGTTCTCCTCCACGTTGTTCTAGGTCTTCCGACTCGACGGGATCCTTGCGGATTCCAGTCAAGGGCCTGTTTGGCTAGATTATCGTCTTCGCGTCGCAAGGTGTGGCCAATCCAATTCCATTTCCTTCGCCTGATTTGGTCGTCTATCCTTTCTTGGCCGGCACGGCGCCATAGTTCTTCATTTGAAATTCTATCTTGCCAGCGGATTTTTAGGATACGACGTAGGCATCTGTTGATGAAAACTTGTAGGCGCCCTGTGATGAATTGGGTGACTTTCCATGTTTCGCAACCGTACAAAAGAACTGCCTTAACGTTGGAGTTGAACAGCCGCAATTTGGTGTTAATTGAGATCTCAATATGTGAGACAGGCATGCATATGCGCTTCTTGCTTTATTTATTCTGGAACTGACATCTTCTTCTGTACCGCCGTTTTCGGTAATAATACTACCGAGGTAACAGAATTTGTCTACCAGTTCCACGTCACGGTTATTTAGCGCTGTCCGTTCAAGGGTGTTTGCATTTATCCGCATTTCTTTTGTTTTAGTCGGATTTAACCTTAAGCCCGCAGAGCTACTTTCTGTTGCCAATTTGTTTAACATGTTTTTGAGGTCCTGGTGTCTGTGGGCCAGCAAACAGATATCATCCGCGTAGTCGAGATCCTTAAGGCGGTCTAGCATTCCCCATTGTATGCCACCTGTTCTTCTATCTAGAGCGCTGACAAGAATGTCGTTTATTACTATAAGAAATAGTAATGGTGAAAGTAGACATCCTTGTCGTACTCCTGAGCTCACCTCAAAGCTGTCGGATAATTTTCCATTATGGAGAACTCTGCATTTGGAATTGTTGTATAGAGCTTTTATCAATTCTATTATTTTGTCCGGCAGTCCACGTTTCCGTAGAGCTCGCCATATAAAGCTCCTATTGACCGAGTCGAACGCTTTCTCATAGTCTACGAAAGCAAGGTAAAGGGGGGATCGAAATTCAGTAGACTGCTCCACTATGATTCTCAAGGTGTTAATATGGTCTATGCAGGAGCGGCCCTTTCTGAATCCAGCCTGCTGTCTTCTAAGCGTTCGATCTACTGCCTCTCTTATCCTAGATAGTAATATATGGGACAAGATTTTTCCCACCGTAGATAATAAACAGATGCCTCTCCAGTTGTCACATATTGTTAGGTCCCCCTTTTTTGGTATTTTGACTATGATACCTTCCGTCCAATCCTCCGGAAAGGTACAGATGTTCCATGCTATTTCCAGGATTGGCTGTAGCGCATCTGCTGAGGCTTGAGTCGGCTTTCAACAATTCTGGCGGGATGCCATCTTTTCCAGCTGCTTTACCATTGGCCATTGCCTGAATTGCGGTTACTATTTCTGTCTTGGATGGTGCACGAGTGGCGATTCTTATTGGCTGTGCATTGTTGTTATTTTCTTCAGGTTCCTGCGAAAAGGAACCATTCAGGGCGGCGAAGAAGTAGTCTCTGCATCTTTGGAGTTGCTCCTCGTCGCTGCATAGCAGCCTTCCATCCGCACTCTTTACGGCATGCTTTTTAGTAGAGTGCTTTCCCGAGAGCTGCTTAGTAATTTGGTACAGCACCTTACTGTTGCCTGTGTTTGCCGCGTTTTCCGCTTTCTCTGCGAGCTCATTTATCTGCCGCCTTTTATCACGCCGGACACTTCTCTTTACCTCCCGGTGTATTTGGGAGTATTCCCGTTCAAGTTGTTGGCGTCTTTCCGGGTCGCTTGTAGAGTTCACGTTATTTTTGAGGGCCCTTCTGCGTTCTATTTTTTGCCAGGTTGTGTCCGAAATCCAGTGTTGCTGGTTTCTTTGGACATAACCGATGCTTGTTTCCGCTGCTGTTATTATAGCGCCCTTTGTTGTGCTCCACAGCTCTTCAATGTTCGTGTCGTCAGAAACGGTTTGCTGGTTTAAGATTTGTTGCAGATTTCCAGCAAATTCTCTCCTTTTAGTGCTCTCCCGCAGAAGGTCTACGTTAAACCGTCTACGGTTTATGGCATCGCGTTGAACGTTTCTGATTGCGGCGATTTTTAGGCGGATAGTTGCTACTACCAAATGGTGGTCACTTCCAGTGTCTGCTCCCCTAAAGCTCCTGACATCCTCCAGAATAGTTCTCCATCTGCGGCTGACGGCCACGTGATCTATCTGATTTTTCGTTCTACCATCGGGCGATACCCAGGTCTCCTTGTGTATCTTCTTGTGACAAAAGTAGGTTCCACCTACCATGAGTTGATGGGAACTACAGAAGTCAACGAAAAGCTCACCATTGTTATTGGTAACTTGGCTTAGGCCTTGATTTCCAATAGTGTGCTCAAGGCCGGTGTTGTTGGGGCCGATCTGTGCGTTTAAATCACCCATCAAAACAATGATGTCTCCCCTTGGAATAGAGCGAAAAACCTCATTCAGTCGCATGTAGAACTCGTCTTTGATGTCATCTTCTGCGTCTTCAGTCGGAGCGTAGCATTGGACTATCGTAGTACTTCTTAGCCTGGTACGTAGGCGCACGGTAATAATCCTCTCAGAAACTGGTGACCAGCTAATGAGGCTGGACCTGGCTTCCTTGGTGAGTATTACGCCAACGCCATTCCTACGATTTTCAGTTTCGTTTCTCCCAGAATATAAGAAGGACTCACCGTTTGGGCAGATATGTTCCCCCGCATCGGTCCATCTGGTCTCGCTGAGTACCATGACCTTGATTTTATAGCGATTCATCTCGTTGAGGACTTCATCCAGCCGTCCATCAGCAAGCAGCGTTCTCACATTCCATGATCCGATTCGTGTCCTGGTTCGAAAAGCAAAGGTCGTCGTCGTGTTGTCCATCCGGTTCCGAGGCATTGTTTGCCGATTCGTAGCAATTATGTGTTTTATAGGAGCGGGTTGCTAACCCTCAGCCCAACCGACTTAGAACTCTGTTTTGTGGCGCAGAGAACTCGCCATTCGACCGTCTCCCGTTAGCTCCTTCCGAAGAAGTACCCCAGGGGGCACCGCGGGGAGGTGGGATTAGGACTTGCTAACAGAGCTGCTAGGTGTTCGTCTGCAGTGACTCTTCTCGGGTTTTGGCAGAAGTGACAAATCGGGTGCCACCACCTTCCGAGGTCTTTGTTAGCCGTTCGCCCCCCCAACTAATTTTTAACTCACATGCATTTCATCACACCAATAAAAGCCAAATTGTTTATTTCTGTCATCCTTCTATTATCAAATATCGCTTCAAAATTAAATTGTAAATTACTTTAAATTGGAAAATCTCGAAATAAAAGAGTCAAGTTATTTCCACAGAATTAATTATCGTAACGGCTCTTTTGGAATATTTTTCATGAAGACTTTCGAGAAACTCGTGCCGTTAAACTAATGACAGAAAGTAAGATTAACCCCAGCAAATTGTTTTCGCAAACTCTCACTGAATATAACAAAAGAATTGAGGAGATTTGAGAGAAAATCGTGAAGGACCTTCTGTGATTGGCAACCTTTTTTCTCCTCATTTGATGCCAATATGTTGGCCAAACCTGGGACATCAAACGAGCCTAAGTCAACCCCTTAGTCACCTATGAAGATCTAGTGTGGTGGCCCAGAGCATTACAAAAAAATTCACAAGGACAGTTACAAATCGCGCATATTGCCTAATCAAGTATTTCCGGTTGATCATCTAAGCATCCTAAGGAGTGCGAAACTTTGAAAAAAGGATCGTCAGCTCTGATAAGCTAAACTTTCACAAACCCTATCCAGTGCATATCGGTAACCGCGAAGAATCAAGTTCTAGCAAATCCCTACCTTCTAAATCTATGGCCTCATATACAGACCGGTTTAAATAGCTCAATTTAATCTTAAACTACCCGCCTGTGCCGCAATTCTAATATATTAAGCTGCCTCGATGGTCATAAAATAATGCGCCGATGACTGTGTCAGCAGAGGCATCAATGGTTCTATCATCATTATCCATTGAGATAGTTAGGCCGCTCTAAAGGCACTGAGATGTTTTAAGATCGAATCGAAAATTGTCCGTAATAGTACTCGTGTGGTCAAATTCCTGCCAGGAATTACGCTTTAACGAATTTTGAAACGCGACGGGCGTCAAGGGGTACGGGAAATCGATCCTACGATCATTATAAGCCGAAGCCCTAAGGCGACCTACGAATATTGCTACGTAGGATCGCACAATAGATCGTATAAATTGCAGTCTTTGCGGGACTTTTTGACCCTATCGTGCCGTAATTTGAAACTAGATTCGTAACGCCTAAGGTACGAATTGATGATTCCGTAGATAACCTTAGCCAAAAAAACTGCCTGCAGAGTTGGTAAGCCTTCACCGAGCAAATCACTTTACCGGGAATATTCCAAACAAGGAAAAACTTGTAAATCAAACATAAAGAAATTCAAATCAATATGTTAAATGAAATGTTAAATTGGAAAACAAATTCACTACTACTCTTATTCTCACAGTAAAAACTTTTGAGCCTTGATAACTAATTTGAGGAAAAGGGCGAAGCAAGATCAGAAAGCAAATCACTAACTCTCCTGACTGTGTACTCTCTATTGCCAGAACTTATTGCAGCACAACCTTACTTATTCTGCATTTTCAAACTAAACCCAGTTTAATATCCGAGAATCCAAGGATAAAACTAATCGCAACCTAGAGGATTTATTAGTATTCAGGAAGTTATCTATCCAATCTCTCTTAAGGGGGTTCTACACGATAGAACGGTTGGTGCGATATCGGCGTAATATGATGGTTGCATGCTACGATTGTCTCGTTTGTTTGCACTGAAACAACGGTTGTGCCGATATCGCTCGGTTGTTAGTTGCTAACTAAAAAACGGAGTCGAACCTACAACCGTTGCATCGTGTGGGTAAAATTTCACAACTTACATGAAGTACTCCTCCGCAAATTATTATTAGTTGAAATGTCTAAGTACAATCAGAAAATAATTTCAGTCGCAGACGAAATTGGTACGTGTGTACAGTGGTATAGCTGTTAGGCCGATAAAGTGACAACGCATGTTGGTCCAACCGTTGTATCGTGTAAAAGCCTCTTTACACTCTTTCTGTCATGTATTCTATCATGCCATAATCAATTACACTGACACGTTGGACTGTTGATACAAAAACGTTGTCCCCTGAAACTTACGACTTTCCAATAATGTTCATAACAGATTGAAAAAAGAATTCTGTAAAAGTACGTCCAAAGATTTCAATGCTCTCCATAAATTTTGGACCTCACAAACTTAGATTTGCGGCGACTGTAAATAAAACTACAAAAAAAGACACTAATTTGTTCCAATATTGATTACCTTACACCTGGAGGATCAAGTATGTTGGATTACTTACTATATTCTTGCAACTAGAGAAATTATCTAGTATAAAATTAATTGTACCGCATTGTCGTAGTATTAAGTAATTAAATATAGTTATGTATATTTATTATCCAGGATATTCGAATAAATATAACAACCCTGTTTTACACAAATATACTTGACGTGGACCTTGTGGCATAGATGAGACTGTTATCTCCTGAAAGTGTAAATCCATTTTTTATAACCATCATACAAACGACTCAAATAAGAAAAATATATTTTTGAAAAAAAAAATCACAATTCATTTGTAATTATCCATTATAGCAATAAATTTGCTAATTTAGAGATTAAACATTTTAAAATATACTAAACAGTCTGACCGTTGTACTATAAATCTTTTATTTTAGCCTTCACTATACGAGTTTGATTTTTGATATTATTAACAAAATCAAGTAACTCTTGTGGAGGTGCTGTAATTGTTTGTGTAACTGTCCTGCCGGTTATATTATTTTGAGAATCTCTTGATGAATTATTATCCCCAGGATGTCTTTCTAACATACTTATTAAATCATCCGATAAGGTACTAATAGGCGAAGCCATTGGCAGCTCGTTGTACTGTTGTAGCTCTTCATCCATTAAAATACGTGCTATTTTCATTTTGGTAATCACTTGCCTATGTGGTGAAAATGTCTTTAAAGTTTTTGCATATGATAAAAATAAAAGTTCGGTTGCATCAAAATCAAATTTCTCTTTAGTCCCTAGTTCACTATTACTAATATTATCAAATTGATCTAGATCTTCATAATCGGTAACATCTGTTTGATTATCACTTATGTTATCAAATGGATCTATTTCCACTTGAGCCTCGATGGCATTTTCAGTTTTCTTGCTAAAGTCTAATTCATTATCACTAATATTTTCAAATTGATTCATTTCTGTTTTTACGTTAGGCGATTTTTCAGCTATTTTAGTGTATTCTGTCTCGTTATCACTGATATTTTCGAATTCATTTGATGATAGTTTAGTATCTAAACTAGCTTCGATGCTGGTCAGGTATGTTTCACAGGTATCTCTTAGATTTTTTAACTTCCTCTTCAGGACGACTCCTGTAACGAAACAAGAAATAATAATTTGATTATTATATACTACGAAATATTTACAGTAATGATGTACTTATAAAAGGATACTTGATTTGAAAATATATTTCTAGATTTTAAAAACCACTATTCACAAAATATCAATATTCAAAGAAATATTTCGCGAAATTTATGGCACAAATTTACATAGTCAGAGACCAAGTACAAAATTGAAAGTATACCATTAAAAATCAATTATGTAACAGAAGAGCATTAATTTGTCGAATCAAATAAATGAGAACTTGAATAAGATTAGACATTTGAAGCAGTCAATGCAGGTATAACATTTATCAATAATAATATGGCATAAAACAAGGACTTTCAAAACATATTTATATAAAACTTTTATCCAAAACAACACTTGATTTGGGCTGGTTTTATTAGAAAAGCAATTGATGCATTTATTTAAAGCTTTCAAGAATCCTCTATCCGATCCTATCCTTTACTTATTTTTTCCCACTTAATAATGTGGTAGTATCTTTCTCCAATTCGTTGTATGATACCTGGGATCAGTTCACGCAACTCGACGGCGACTGAAAACGACACGGACCACTATGGTTAAGTATGGTAAACTTTTGTCATTCAAAAACTCCGTGGTTAACCATAGTATGGTTTTTGAACGCGCTCCGTGTCGTTTTCAGTCGACGTCGAATTGCGTGAACTGGGCTCTGTTGCGCGGTGCACTGTGTTTACTTGCTGTGCATGCCTTCACACAATATGTCTTGCTGATCTGGATCTGCCATGGTTCCATCGGTGTGTGCGAAGTTGACTACTGGGGATCGTGATAAACAAATGCACACGTGAAAGCATCCGACTTTCTTATTTGCTAAACATCAATAAGAAGCACAAAAATACAAGTTTCTGAAATGTACAATGCGAGATGCAATCATTTTCTATCTTAATACTCCATAAAGTACCCAAATCGCAAAAGGCCCAAGCGATAGACAGGCTTTAGTTTAACCACTTAACTTCCAAAACTAGAAGTTAGATTTATTTGGACATAAAAAAGTTGTCTTGCCAGAAAATGAAGTAATACAAAAGTTTAGGAATTTGAATTATCTGAAATATAGCAACGTGCAAAGGGTACAAACCTACCTGCACCATTATAAAAGGACAGTACCATGGCTAGTAGTTGTAATAGTAGGCTAGGTAGTATATCTATTCGTATTGACTCAGTTCTAAAGAACTGGGATCGGGAGTTTTCTTTCTGGCCGTTCAACCAAGGAAGTATTGAATGGCATCAAATCTCAGCCACGCAACATCTCTGGCGGTAGTATCCCTAGGGGTCAATTTTATCACCCAGTCTTTTTCTAATTTCCATTTCTTCCAACCCACTTCACAGTTTCGCTGTTGCGGAACTACGTTACTCATACGCCTTCGATAATGCAAGGCAAGTACGTGACAGATCCAGTCTTGACATCTGTGGACTTATGTCTTATTCAATCAAAAGGGACGTTGAATTTATTCTTGATTGGGACCGCAAGAATCGTGTCGAATTCAATGCCTCCAAAATGAAATACTATCTTACTTCCAATAAAACCTACAGTATCTCTCCATTCATGACAGTAGATGGTGTAGAACTAATAGACCCCGGGCCAATAGACGCGGGCCAATAAGGAAAAACCTGCGATGGAATCACTATTCCAAACCGCCACACAGGCATCTCAGTGCGTGGGATTTCTTAAGAGGTGCAGGCTACTCTTCCAGCCATCGGACCGTGCTGTAATATATAAACCATACATACAGGCCCCTGTGCTGAAAGTCGAGTTTTGTGGCGTGAAAAGTCGTTTAAGTTAAAGAAAGTGTCCTTTCAGTTGAATTACGACTTTCAGCACAAGGACCACCGAGTGGAAGTGCTAAATTGAGTTTATGGCCTCTCAAACGATTTGTTACGCCACACGACTCGACTTTCAGCACAGGGCCCACAGCCTCCTCTTGAATACAACTCCCCTATTTGCGGCAGGGGTTCGAAAACCACCTTAACATCGTTAGATCAAGTATACACAGTTATGGGGTAATGCGCCGTTTGCGTCACGATCGACCCTTTGGGCCACCGTAGGAATGTAACAGCATTGGCAAAATTATATCGCTCCTATAATAGCGATTGCTCCACCGAAATAAACTCTCGCCGACCTACACGGCAGTCTTATACCCGTAACACCAGATTTATTTACTCGGCTTATTCCTTCGCCTACGACCCCCTTTTTTCGCGTATTCTACAAACTAGGAATTCGTACTAATAGAACAACACTCGACACTCGACAATCTTTCGAAGTCAGTATTTCCGAGCTGTTACAGTATCCGAAAGTTCAAATGCAGGGTTCATCACCTCCTCTTTCAACACCCTTCTGACCCATCATGAACCCAAACCTATTCTACCCTTCGAACAAAGCTTACTTGAGGTATGGGAGGAAGCACTTACGAAAATATTTCAAGGAAAACATAATACAGGAAGAAACAGGCAACCAAAGTACAGATGACCCAAAAAATATGCGCCAAAGGCAAATACCATAGAAAAACTTTTTATATGAAAGACTAGCACGCTCAGAGGTAATGACCCTTTGTACTGTCGACGATTCTATCATAAAGTGCAGTGTCGGACAGCAAGCTCGGGAGGGCAAGATAGTAGAGAGAAGAGTGAAAGAACTGACAACTCCAACATGCGGTTTTATTCTACCAGCTCCCCAACCTATGCTACCGTGACAGAACTCCGAGCTTGATGATCGAACAGGAGATGGCTTCATAACTTATTATGCTTAGAGGCGATAGCTGTAGAAATGGCAAGGAATTTTTTGTAAAGAGGGAAGACAAGAAAGAAGAAAAGTTAGCCAAGTCGGAAAAATGGAAAGACGAAGCACCATGCCGCGGACTGGATTCGAACCACCTTAAGCCCTAAGCTACCGATGCCGGCTAAAACTACACCATGCCTTGCCCGCTACACACTATCGTCGTATTACTCTGCGTTCGTCGAACAAGCTTGTCCGAAATCCATTTTGATTTTTTTCCGTTCGCTGTACGAAAACTGTGTGTCGTCGTTCGTCTTCGTCGTTAAGCAGTGAAGTATGTACCTGTTGTGCACAAAAATTTTAAATGATGGCCGACCTCAGATATTGTTCCAGGGATTTTCCAGCAAGAACCGCCGCTACTGAAAACAAAATATCTTCGTCCATGGTACTATGCGAACTAAACGACGAGTAATTTGTATAAAATAGAGGCGTACGTCGTTCGTCTTTCAGGCAACGCTGTTCAACGAACGCGGAGTAAAACGACGATAGTGTGTAGCGGGCTTTACATACTCTCGTTTGCAGGCTCGTTTCCAGCCTACAAAAGAAGTGCAAGTGAATGAAATGCAAATTATGGGCAAATCATGTTCGATTGAAGACGGCTTACAAAGTACTTTTAATGCTTTTACGCGTTTTAGCTTTGTTTTACGATGTATCCATTACTGTATAAATTGAATAATAAATTTTAAGTTCGTCGCTCCGTAATGTTTGTTTGTAATTTGTCGAACTGTTAATTCGAATAATGAACTTTCTGCCCGTAGTATGTACTAACCAGAGCGCTTGATACACCCAGTGCCGGCGGATCTTGTTGGGTCCGAGGGAGTAGTCAGACAAACACAAGCCCCTCGGAAACTGTTATTTGGTAACAACATTTCTTAAAAAGGAAAGAAGGTAGGTCACTTCATTATGAATGTGAAGATGCAGGGATCTGCCCTAGCCCTCTCCTATGGATCACAATGAATAATGATGTGTTGAGGGTACGCCTACGAAAAGGAGCAGTTGGGATCGGGTTCGCGGATAACATCGGGGTAGTGGTACTAGGATGCGATTGAATTATGCGCGAACGAAGCTTTGCTGAGCACAACACTGAAGCTGTGCTGATCAGCAAACTGAGAAAACAAGTGTCCGTTAGGCGCCCATTACACGATAGGTTTTGCTGACAGCTTTGCCACAGGTTTGCCTACGACTGACGGAAAACCTAACGTCTAAGGTGATGACTGACGTAATCCTCCGTATATTTTGATTTCCACTAATCATGACTGGTGGAATTGATTACCGCTTGCATGAACGCGTAATGGCCGCCTAAGTGCCCGTCCACAACGCAGCCTACCTCGCCTAGCACTGCACCTAGCAAGAACAAAATTTGACAATCGCACACTAAACTTATATGGGGTAATGTGCAGTGCTAGGCTAGGCAGGCTGCGTTGTGGACGGGCACTAAGAATCAAGGTATGGGGGAACAGATCATTCACTCACAGCCCGCCGAGTGGGACGAGTCTTTTAAGCAGAGTTCGAAAACGCACACTCGCGTGCGCAAACGAACGACTCAAAACTCATTTTTCGACTCATGTGCGCACACGAAATTATTCAATTAGTCACAGCTCACGTGCGTGAGTAATAAGGAGAATTGTCAATTACTCACGCACGTGAACTGTGAGTAATTGAATAATTTCGTGTGAACACATGAGTCGAAAAATGTGTTTTGAGTCGTTCGTGTGCACACATGAGTAATTGGAAATACTCATGTGCGCACACGAACGACTCAAAACTCATTTTTCGACTCATGTGCGCACACGAAATTGTTCAATTACTCACAGCTCACGTGCGTGAGTAATAAGAACAAGTAAAGCCCACACCGCTCATGAGTATGTGCGTTTTGCCGCGCACAAAATTTATCGCACACGAGTGTGCGTTTCCGTACTCTGCTTTTAAAGTTCGGTGGACATCCAGACTTATCCCAACCCTGGAAAGATGGGTAAGTGAGTTACGACCTCATGGACATGGAGGATATAGGAAATACCTTCATCATTTCGAGCACGATATAGGGCGGAACTAGAGGTAATGGCCGAGCAGCCACTAAGACGAAAAAACATTCTTGGACACATGATGAGGTAAGAGGATGGGTGGAGGAAAGTGGAAGCGAAGCTGGAAGCCATACACAGAAAGTTGAACCTGGAAGAACCCGAAGGAAAGAGAGAAAGGCAAAGAAACACCAGGAGTATTAGCGTCGCAACGCTATACTAAAAAAGGCAGTAACACGGGAGAGTGGAAGACCAGGAGGTGTTTTTAGCGGGTTCGAATTCGACATAACCGGCATGCAGGAACCTGTCGGTAGTCAAGAGTAGCTTTTCATCTCCTTAAATAATAAAATATGGGAGAACTCAAGTAGTTTTAATAGAATAACATTATTTTCTGTGGTAAACATTGTCCCTAGCCATATAATGCTATCTAAAACTGTAAGGCGCCCATTAGACGATAGGTTTTGCTGTTAGTTTTGCCACAGTCACTGCTACGACTGACGGGAAATCTACCGTCTAAAGTGATGACTGATATATTGTATATTTTTATTTCCATCAATCATGACTGATGGAAATGATTGACGCTTGCATGAGTGTGTAATGGGCGCCTAATATCATACTCGTCAAGATTGATGTTTCGTCCTATGAGTAGCCCTAATAAGACATCTAGCCGGCTTAACCGATTAATAATAGTGTACCAAAGTTCCGCTTAAATCGGGTCTTCACCTAGCGGGCGGTATATCTGCTTCTTCACTTGGTAGTTTGGTACTGGCGTCGTCACAGCCTTTTTCGATTAATTAGCGAGATTCAGTTGTTTCAAGAGGCATAAAACTCCGATGAAGATGTCTCCCGCTAATCCCGAAGGTTGCGTTTCTGGCTCAGTCGGCTGCTATGATAGATATCGAATTTCGTGCAAATTTCTTCTCTTTGGTGTAAGCTCCTACAACATCCAGGAGTTCAAACGCAACGTTCATCGCTTCCTCCTTCAGTACCCTCCAGACTCCTATTAAAAAGACAGAATGTCGATGATATAATTGAGGTATGTAAAATGGGTGCTGAGCTTTCTACAATTTTTGACAATCCAGTTAGGACGATGTCATCTACGAAGTCTGGTATCTGAACGTTTCTTGTGCTGATGATCATCAACAGTATGAAAGCTATCAGCTCAGCTCTTTTATAAAGCAGGTCATAAGCATGCCCATAATCGACAGAAAAATATGCTTTATTCCCATACTTCTTGAAGAGGTTTATTGCATTACGAGTAGATGATCTGTAGTCGATTTTTTATTTCTAAATCCTGTGGGGGCGATAAAGATAAAACGCAGCGATGTCTCCTGTGTTAGGCATAGGCCTTACAGACGATGGCAAGCAAGCTAGATAAACAGTGGTCGACTTTGGAGTTCTGGTGCCCGGAACATAGGGTGTGTTTCAAGTTCCATTAATTATTGCAATCACTCCATCTGTGGTTAATTGTCAACATCACATATGTCCCATATTCCATAATTTTTTGTCCGATTCAAACATTCTTGTTCCATTGTCCATCAATGATTAGAGTTAATTTCCATCACTGATTCCTGATTGTGGTGAAACTTGAAACACACTCATGCTCTGCCATTGGAATAGGGCTGATTCGAGACCGCAAGAAGAAATGCATTTCCGAAGGGCACCAGAAACAGTGAGATGCTCTGACACTCTTTAGGCAGGTTGAAGTGGTGATTAGATTGCCGAGTGCTGCAGCGAAAACGCCAATCCTGAGCATGCAGCACTGTCATTTCTTGACAGTGAATTATTTGATCAGTGATAATTTCTTGACAGTGATCATTTCTTAGTAGATATGTGATACTAGAAAACTACAAGATTGCTATAGTACAACGCTATAAGTCACTTTCAAATAAAGTGGAGGAAATGAATACCCAAAGCGTCAACATTGACTTAGACGAAAATTAAAATTACACAAATTGCAAACCACTAGTATCGCCAATTCGTCAATACTCCAGTAATGCAGAAAGCAGCGTTTCACACACCCTGATATCGAAATATAATACTTACCGATGATCTCAACCATACTCATCTATGAGTTCATCCCTTCTTTCATCGATGGTGTTACTGTTGGGATCTGGCACACTTTGCTGATCTTTTTATATTTTCGACTTCCTGACCTTGAGTTCTTAAGGTTTAACGATCTTCACGGAAACTGTGCTACGGTCCAATGTAAACTAACTGCAAACTTCACTTAGGCTGCGTCCAAGTTACGCGTGCTTGTTCACGTAAAGTTTCGATCTTAATAATCCTAACAGTTACAATACCAGAGCTTGATGCAGGCACCATTTCAAGCTCTTGTAATTAAGAAAAGAAAATACGCTTTCTATGAAATAAAAGATGCACTTCTACCTATAGAGTGAGTCAACCTGTACTGCCGATTTTTAAAAACTTGAACATTCTCCGTGATCATTTTAATGCTGCACCTCCAACCAATGAAAATGAAACGCACCTAATGTAAGAAAATTCCAGCGGAGTTCAGAATAGGCTTGAATATTTCAGAATCTCGAAGGAAGTGTTCGTATTTCTTCTTAAAATTTTACAGCCCAATGTGAAAGAAACAGTGCGCTCAGTAAGTCGGGTTTTCCAATAATAAAACGGCCGTTGGGTGGCGCTTCTTTGTGGAAAGAACCTACCAGAGAAGTAGTGTAAACGATTTTAATGTGGGTCTATCACAATCAACTATTTCCAAGGTACTTGGGGAGGTAATAAATATTTTTGAGAGGAAACTTGGCCCCTTGATAATCAAATTTCCTTCAACGTCTGATGGACGTGGATGTTGCCCTATTAGGTGGACCTAAACTATTTAGCACCAGTGGAGTGAGCACTTCGCCCATTTTCTTGTTCACTTCGCTTTACTTTGGCTATAATTTACGATTTTCGCTATCTCCTTGAAGGCAACAAGAAAATCAAATTGTCTCCTGGTTGATCTTTAGCTGGAGATTATAAGAATAATTTTAAATAACCAAAAAAATTGAAAAAAAAACTTTCTTACCCTTTGTCGCTTTTCATTTTAAAAATATGGTCCCATCACCTAAACGCCAGCCGCCGATGGAGAACTATTGGGAAGATGTCAGGAGCTTTAGAGGAGCAGACCTTGGAAGTGACCACCATTTGGTAGTAGCAACTATTCAGCTCAAAATCTCCGCAATCAGAAAGGTCAAACGCGATGTCATAAACCATAGATGGTTTAACGTAGCGGGAATCTGCTACAAACCTTAAACCAGCAAAGCGTTTCTGACGAAACAAATATGGAAGAGCTGTGGAGTATAACAAAGGGCGCTATGGCCCCTAATCCGATTCTCGCCAAACAATCGAACGAATGTTAGATCGAAAAAGTGGTAGTCCCATTCTCGATTGTAATGAACCAAGTCGATTGCAGTCGATGACAGTTCACGATTGCATTTAGATGGTCGAATGCGTGTGTTGTGTCTATTTAATTTAAACATCAAAAACTTTCTTAAAACATCCTTGCCATTAAGTTTCCTTCGAAAAAATCATCAAAATGACAGTTACAATGGCGATACTTTTTGTTCGATTCGACAATACATACAACCATCGTACGTCCCATCCTCACATACGGTGCGCAGCATTAAGGAAAGAGTATAACTGAACCAATATAGGCAGGGTCCAGAGAATGGCATGCATATGCCCACAGGAGCATTACGCAGAACGCCAAGGGACGCGCTAAATACTATCCTCTGCCTTCTTCCACTGGACCACCACACTAAGTACCTAGCCCCTTATAGCGCGGTCAGATTCAAAGGAAATGGGTTCTGGCAAGAAAAGTCATACGGATTGACAAAGGGTTGATCTCAACCACCACGGACTACATTACCCCAAGTTGGAGTTGGGCAAGAAGTTCAAGGTCAAAATTCCAACAACACAGTAATTTACACAGAAAGATGAACTGCGGAGTAGGGTACAGAGTACAGCCAAAAAAAATTCCGGCTCCCAGGATGCCAGGAGGAGGTATATTTCCCTATTTACCTACACTTCCGTTCCTTGGCCAACGCAAGATAGAAAGGATTAACAATATGCATCACGGCCCAAAGAACATGGCCGTCCTACAAATTCAAAAGTAAAAAATAATGACAAATGCCATTGAACATTGAGAAATGATACGAAAAGATGTGAACACCAGTGAAAAACTCATCACGGAAGCCACTGACACGGAAAGCATCGGTGCCGTGCCGTCACGGATGTGTGTGGAACGACTTCAAAGGAGTATAAGAAGATGTGACGACCGGAATAGGAGCTGGATTGGCAGCAAAGAAGTCGTTTCAATTCATTTATTACGAGTTTTAAATGGAAAATTTCAATGGAAACTCAAAACAGATGACATGAAACGATTTCTGTGCTGCCACCCCTGGGCTGATTGGAAAATGGTAAAATGATCAAAAGAAAAATGGCGATTTGTTTACTGCTCCACAGAAATGCCCTCTACCTGCCTTGCAATATTTTCAAGTAGCCCCGTCCGTAGACTCACTCCCCACTATCCTACATTCCTCCTTTTCGCAATTTAGTTCGTTATAAATATAACAACTTGATTTATAAATAGAATAACACGATTTACTTCCGCAGTCAGTTTTTTCGCACCGGTAAACAACATCCAAGAGCTCAAACGTGTAACATTCATCGCGATATACGTGAGCATCGCTTAGATTCCACCTAACCTATGATATCCTCTTCTATCCTTGAAACTAAACTTACCACTGAATACTGCGAAATCTGCTCAACTTCAAAAGTGAAAAGTGACTTCTATTGTTAATGTAAAACAGTGTTAAAAGTGAAACAAACCTTACAAATGATTAATGGCAAGGATTGCTGAAAGAACATTATTGAAGCGAATATTTCACAGGAACAATGATGATGAATAGATATGTGTGTACTGCTAAAACTAGAAGAAGAAATTGTTTCCTGAAAAAGAAATATTATCATAAATCAAATGAGATGATCACTGAAAGACATTCACCATAATTTTGTTGTTTTTTAAATGTTAAAAAATGTAAAATTGTCTTTTTTTTGTAATCTTTAAGTCATCTCTCATCTTGAATTAAAATAAAAGGATTGTGCATAATATGATTTAATAATAATCTGAAAATCCTTTTCCAATAAAACATTTTATGCACATAATCCCTTTAAAGTAAAACATTTGATGACGGGTTATACTCTTTATTTAATTTTATTCAAATTCATTATAGCATCAAAATATTTATTTTTATACATACTAAAAAAAACTTAATATTTAAAAATGAGAGTTTAAAGAAAACCAGGAATATTTCTTTTTTATACATCAATATTACATGAACCATGAATATACTCTTTACAGAATAGAACACATTACAATTAAACTAAGACGGTATATATAATTTTATTTTGTTATTGTTATATTTATTATTATTATTTTTTTTATTATTATAATACAAAACAAAATCTTAAGCCTAATAATTACCATCCATATTATTTCTTTGTGTTCTAAAACTATTCTGCTGTGAAATGAAATCTTCAAGAATTCGTGGCGGCGGATTAGAAGAATTAGATTGATTTGAGTGCTGAAAACTTGGAAAATTAAAATTATAATTACCAGTTTGCTGTGCCCTATAAATAGTTCCACCGCTTGGAGGATCAGGATTATTATAATTCTCTTGGAAATATGAATTATTTTGATTTAAATTTTGTGATCGCATTTGAAGCGGTGGAATTTGTTGTTTTTGTTGCATTTGTTGCTGTTTTTGTTGCATTTGTTGTTGTTGTTGTTGCTGGTGCTGTTGCATTTGCTGTTGCTGCTGTTGTTGTTGTTGCTGCATTTGTTGCCGCTGTTGATTCATTTGTAGCTGCTTTTGTTGCTGTTGAACTTGCTGTGGTATCATCTGATGCTGTTGCTGTTGCTGATGTTGCACTTGATGTGGTATCTGATGCTGCTGTTGCTGCTGCTGCTGTTGTTGTTGTTGTTGCTGCTGATAAAATGCAATATTGGTATTGTTACTTATATTATTTCCCCGACTTACTAAAGTTGGGATATTTGAGTTAGACGGTGCTATTTGCTGTGATAATGTTGCACTATTCTTTTGCAATGATCCCATTAAGTTAGCGATTAGATTTTGTGTGTCTGCAAGTGATATATTCAAGTTTGCTGTTGATGTACTGCTGGCACGCGACATATTTGATATGTCATCCTCACGATCACGATTAATCGCTTCAATTGAACGAACTTCAATTGGATTTTTTCTTTCTTTAACATTACTCGAAGCAATACGAACAATATCTTCGAAGTTATAATCATCATCGTCATCATCATCATCTGAATCAATCATTTTTTGTGATTTATCCTTTTCAATATTTTGATATTTTAAAACCGGTGCTTGACGCTCAATTGATTTATCAGTTTGATTTGATTTAGCTGGTGATACCACTTTATTATTATCTTCATTAACATCGGCAACATTAACAAATTTCCGTAATTTCTCAACTCTTATAGGATCAGACTTTTCAAGCTTCTTTAAATGTGCTATTAAATGATGTTGTTCTTCAGTTGATAAATGTTTAAAATTTTGTAATAACGTTTGTAAATCAGAATCAGTTAAGCTATCTAGCGCACCAGCCGGACCAACTGGTGAGCTATCATCTTGATCTTCTTCATTAGCAAACATTTCTTCAATAATAGCTTCGGCATCTTCAATTTCATCTTGTTTACATTCTTCTTCTGCGGTTAATGCTGTAATATCAGGTAGTACTATTCCCAATTCAAGAAGAACATCTCTTACTAAAACTTTACCACCACGATCTTTCGATAACTTAACCATTAAAACAAATGAATGAATTAATTTATTCATTTCATCGGTAGATATATCAGTTTTTTCTTCCATTACCAAAGCCGCTGCTAATTTAGTAGCAACCAGCTGTCGGTCAAATGGTAAATCCTTTTTAGTTTCGGGTTTTGTATCAGTAGATTTAGATTCTTCTTCCTTATGTTCTTCGGTTTCGTCTTTCTTTGTTGCTTTTTCAGTTACTTGATGAATTATTCCAGCGATATTCTTTATGGCTTTCTTAACAGCTTTCACTTTGTTTGGCTCTAGGACATTGGCAATTAGTTGGCCTTTTAATTTTTCCTTAACTGTTTCGAAGAAAACGCTTGTATCATCGTTTAACAGCATCTCATCGGATGAATTTGCTTTTACCTTTAAATATAAGTTAGTGCGTATTTTAAAAATAGTAAATTTTAATTAATTTAAATTATTATAAAGATGTGCAAATTTAAACAAATTAAATAGGAAAAGGAACTAAAATAATTAAAGGTTCTTGATTAGTTGATACGGAGAAGTCATTATTGGTCTCTACTCGTTAATGTGTTAAAAATTGGAAGCACTACCAGTTTAGCTACTATGAAGCATAAGACTATAATGAAAATCTACCAGGCATAGAACTTTGGTCTAGTTGTCCGCTATCGAGAAATAGCGAATAGTCGACATTTTCAAACTTTTTGCTGCATGCTGTGCAAGCCTTTTGCTTCATATTGCTGCGAATGTTGTTGCTTACAAATGCTGAGGAATGCTGGTTCAGCTGCGAATGCTTTCACATACACATAAAAAAAAGTTCTCACCCCTCTACACAAAATACGATTTTACTATATAAACTTGGACCATGAAAAAAATGCTGAAGGAAAGCAAAGTACTTCACAGCCTTGGAGAGCAAAGCTTTGAAAAACTGTAAGCAAACAGATAGCATTTCACAGCAAAGTATTTTAAAGCCGAAGCATTTGCAGCCGGACCAGGGGCCGTATTTGGTTTCTCGAGTCGATGAATCGACTCGACAAAAAAGCTCCTCGATTTTCTCTAGGTTTCATATTTGGCATTACGACCAAATCGACAGATAAACGCTGCCATATAAAACCATCAAAATGTGATATTACTCTAAGTGCAGCAAACCACGTATAATTATAATAGAAAATGTTAAAAGTTCATTGTACGCATAAATTTAGCTTTAATTTTCATTTTTCGACAAATGTCGATATCGACTCGAGAAACCAAATACGACCCCAGTATACTCCTGAAAGCTTTTAAGTAATTTGAAAGCAACAGCAATATGAAACAAACAGCTTTTACAGTCTACAGCAAAGTAAGCTTAAAAATATGTGCTTTGCTTTCAAACTCTGGAGTTAGTGGTTGATAAACATGTTGAGCTGTGTGTGGTGATGGTGACGTTGATCAACCAAATTCAAAGATAATGGGCTTTTTTATAATTGCATGGATGCTTGACTTGGCAAGAGAAGGAAAAGATTCAACTCAGAGTTGTATGAAATCCGTAAAATTACAACATTGTCAAAAGGATTGAAATAAACAGACTACGATGGATTGGTGGTGTCGAACGAGGTACGGAATGGAACTCGGCAAAGATACGCCTGGGGAAAGTAGCGACAGGAAAACGGAGATCAGGATATCCTAAGAAAAGATACATAGACAACGTCGAGGCTGGAAAAGACTGCCCAAAGATCGACAAACATAGAGGCAAACGCCAAGGCCAAAAATATGCTGTGGATTTCTTGATGAGGATGATCCGGGAGTTTAATGAACACCACGATTTTTGTCAGTACTATCTAGTATTTTAGCATTATTTTAACGGTAATCTCTTTTGCGGTAAGACCTATGGGAGACCCCACCTCCGCTGGAAGGATGGCGTAGACCAGGACGCTCAGAGCTTAGGGATGTCAAACTGGATGACATCGGCTCAGAATCGGGACCGGTGAAGAGAACAGTTGCAAGGGGCCAGGACCGGATCCTTGCTGTAGAGCCGTTAAAAGAGAAGAAGAATCTCTTTTGTCTCCAATGATCAGCGACTTTGACGATCCCGATTTGTATATTTAGGGCACTCGATTTTGTGAAAAATTAAAGCTCAGGAGCAATCTGCAAATGCTACTGATAGTTATATCTCAATGTTTGACTGCAAAATGAAGGATTGGGCAGAATAACGGGGAGATTAGAAAGCAGCCGGCAGTGTTCTATAAATTCTCGAGTTACAGTGGAGCGTTGTACCAGTCAACAACGAGCATATGCTTTAAGCTCTCTTGATTAAAGCGTATCTTAAGAACTTTGAAAAGACTTCATCAACAACAAAGAAGAAGCCTGGAAGACCAAAATCAGTGTGGACTGCCGAGAAACGATGCGATGGAAATGGTGAGTAATGTATTGATAACAAATTCCAGGACCCGGCCTAATCAATGTTCACATTCATCTTGCACATGTAATTTTCAAAAAATAAATTAGCACAAGAAAGGCAATGTTATCAGAATCAAGAGCCATCCGCAGGTCGGTAGTCACCCTCAGCAGTCTAGTTTCACAAATACTTCAGAACCAGACTCTGCATGCGACAACAGAGACCACGTTTCACAGTGCCTTTCAATTTGCTATGACATTCGTTTTTCCAGTACTTTACATGATTCCTATAGGACAATAATCAGCGGGACTTTTCAGCGATTTTCATTTAGGCAGTGCAGTGCGCTTTCTCCCACTGAAGCGAAAAGAATAATTTTGTCGGGCAGCTAGTAAAAATATCTGCGATATATGGTAGAATCCCAGAAAAAGTTAACTTCAGAAAGATTGGTGGGAGGTTATCTAGGCCGCGTGATCCACATTGTAAAAGCAGAATAGACCAGTATTATTATCGGCTAATCTGATTAAGTCGCCGAAAGTTGGTTAACGGGTTTAAACTCAGCATTTCAAAGAAATCGAGGAAATTATTAGAAAGTGCAATATTGAAAAAAATGTTATTGACGTAAAATTGATGGAGGATCTGTTATGGCCTCGAAAACAAGCATAATATGGTTGAATTAAATACAAAATTACGCCCTACTAGTAAAAATCCTCTCCAACAGATAGTCACTCAATTCACTCTATTCACTTACTAGTCGCGCAATCACCCCGCGTGGCATTGCATGGCACAGCTAGTATCTGCGCCGGGTAATCATGACCCATTCGCGCCGTCCTGTTAATTAAGAGTAACCGGCCCACAAACGGAAAACTTGGTCAATAGATTAGATAAACTTATTAAGCCACCGCAAAAATGTAGCAGTTCTGCGAAAATTCCAACAAAAATCTATTCCTTCCTGCCTAAACGAAAATTCTGTTTCCACAACACCCAATTAACTCCACCGCTTTAAGCTCAGCCAGGGGCAGCCTTCCTTTCACGCACACTTAATTCTAGAAATTGTAAAACCACCACAACTAGCTTATAGACCTACTTTCTACAGTGAAAAGGAGTTCAAAAACAAGGTCGTCATCCTCTAACTACTTTGAACTAATATTGCTGCTAAAACCCGCATTGCTCGACCAATGACACGATGGATTATGGGTACAAAGCACGGTATACAGAAACGAGGTAATGTAAAAGACTGAATATCGTATTAGTGCGACGTCACTCGTTGACCTCTTCCCATGGCCTGTTTCACACGGGACGACGACCAACCAACAGAAATCGTACGATATTCATTTTTTTAGAGAAGAGGGTATACAGTATACAGAAAAGAGGTAATGTAAAAGACTGAAGATCGTGCGACGTCACTCGGCGACCTCCTTCTATATAAAATCGAAATTGAAAACTGGGCGATCGAACTTGGCAATTAATAGGGCTAGAACTCTCGATGTCTAAGAAGATTGATTTGGTTTGATGAATACTATAAATCTATATGGTTAATATTAGATAACACTACTGAGCCTATATTTATTTTGTCGCAGCGTTTCTAAAATTTATCCGAGTTTGTTTGGGTCACCAGAAAAGATTAATTGCAATTACCCTATGTTGTGTGATTACATAGAACCGTGAGTAAAATTTTGTCAACTTTACTATCATTTCTTTACAATAAAAAGGACTAAACAAGATAGTAAACGAAACTATAGACAAAACAACATTGAATAAATTGAACAAAATAAAAAATATTGTAAATAATTAATAGTCAAATAATTACCTTTTCAAGTGCTAGCGCTTTAGCTAACATATCAACCACTTTTGGCCCCAAGCTACCTAAATGATCCTCTAAAGCAGTTAACAGTCTTAATACAGAAACAACTGTTAATGGGCCATCATCTTCCTCGACTTCATCATTTTTCACAGGTTCATATTTTGGATAGCTATAAGAATCCATAGTCCTATACCCGTAATGTGGACCTGGTGGTGGTGCTGGTCCACCATAATAAGGTCCCCATTGATTCGGTGCAGCATGTCGATAATAATCTCTATCTCTTGCTTCTCTATCTCTTGCATCTCGTTCTCTTACATCTCTAGACGTTCCGCTTGGGAAATGTCTTTCTCTATCACGACTATAATATCGTTCCTTCTTTCGTAACTCATAATCATCACTAAAAGGACTCAATGATCTTGTTTTAGATTTACGTGCCTTTTTAGATCTTGGCGGTGAAGATAAGCTAGTGTCATCATCACTTATATCGATAACCATAGATGGTTTTTCAACTCTTGGTGGTGCTTTAACTTTATATAACTGTTTTAATTGATCAGTTTTCTCTTCAGCATTTTCTGGTAGACCAATTTTTTTCTTAATTTCGATACGTTTCTTATCGATTTCCTCTTCATGTAATTCTTTCATTCTTTTTGTCCAGAATATAATCCATTCTGGCTTAAAATCATGTTTGTTTGGATCCTTTTTTTCTGTTTAGAAAAAAAACATGAAAAAAATATTTTTTCAATAATTTTTAATAAACAATTTTGAAAATTTACGATTTTTTTTTTGTTTTTTTTTGTATATAATACACATTACCAATAACGATGTTTTATTTTCACTTCTGCATTTGTAAAACTCAAAACTGTTTATAACATAACCAAAAAGAACGTTTTACGAATTTCCACTTAACGTACGATTTAATTTGGGGACGAAACATGTGTGTGTTCGCATTAAAGGCATAAGTTTTTGTTTTTTTTATTCTCTGTTATATAAACTCTTAATTGTAATACACAACGGTCGCTATTCTATAGTATTCACTTGTAAACTTGCTCATACAAATAGAACAGAATCATTTTCATTCGATTGTAATGAAAAAGATGAAAAAAAATTAACTATATTAATATTAAAATTATCAATTACCTGCTTGCAATTCTTTATAGCGGCGATTCCAGAACTTTTTCCATTCATCTGGATATAAAGGGTGCTTTTCCGGATTTTTTTCGTGATCCTTTAAAGCCTTTTCTAAATCCTTCACGGCAATGTCAACCATACACCTAATAAATAAAATTCATTTAATAAAAACTTCAACGAAGTAATAGAATGTTTTGTATTTTTAAATCACGAAAATCTAAAACTGCACCTTATAGACCATAGATGCGTTTCATTTTCATTGGACTACGTACGCCAACGTAGTTGGGCGCACATCGGAGTAGAGGCTGCTACACCACAGAATGGGCCGGTGTAGCTGCAACTACGCCGAATTGCGCCCAACTACTCCGGAGTACGTACTCCAATGAAAATGAAACGCACCTAATCAGTCTTGGGACGGTAGGTCAAGGGAGTAGCCCCATCCAAGTATAGATAATCAGATCAAGAATTACGTTTACTGCTTCAGGGGCAAAAGAATATGCATTGTTGACTAAATTTGGAAATACATAACGTCACATTTATCAAGCTGCACGCTCCTACAGAGGGTAAACAAGTTCGATAAACGATGAAGCCCGCGATCAATGTAGCAGAATATATCATACACTCGTATACTTCGTACAGTGGTTAAAAGCCCCCAATGAGTGCAGCGCTCGGGGGGGGGGGGGGGCTATTACCTTCAGATGCGACGTGGAGTTAACTCAGTCCCACGATTTGCAGCACCAGTGTGGGCACGAGGTAGGTTGGGTAACGTAAGAAAAACTGAGGCCCGTATATCGGTAAAGGGCTCTCCGAGCATATTACGCGTCTAAGGCCAGTCCATAGCGAGATAGCAAGAAGATGGGATAACTCTACTAAGGGTCGATATACCTACAGACGCACTTCAAATATAGAAAAATTAATAAATATGGAGTATGGCGAAACAACGACCACACGCAGTTCCTCAGGGGCATGGAGCATAATATATGACGAACTACTGGCGCTACGCATTCGCTGATGACCGAAGTTGAGGTAGTAGAAGGGCGACTCGACGAAATCGAGATATCCGCGAACGAAGCATTATGGGAGATAAAGACGTGTCTCGAAAACTCTAGTCTATTACTAGCTTATCACAAAACGGAAGGATAGCAATTCAGCAAGCGGGAAAAGCGGAGACCCTAGTGATTAAAGAAGGTAACCAGTTCATTCGCTCCAAGATCGAACTTAAGTATCAGGGAGTGATGATTTACCGAAGGCTCGATTTCGGGGTGCCCTTGGTAGGCACGGCGGACGCCTCCTTATCACGAGAGTAGTTAGTTCGGTCCTATTATATGCAGCGGACAGGGCTTTGGACAGAACTGTCTAGAGGAGGAAAATAAACTCTACGTATAGGCTAAATGCTCTTCGAGCATGCTATGCATACCGTACTACGTCCGATGAAGCAGCATGTATCATAGCAGAAATGACCCTCATTGATATTCTGGCGGCGAAGAGTAGGAGCTTGTACGACCCGAAATATATGCAAGCCGGAGCCCAGGCACGATTCTGTCCAAAATATCCAGACGATAGAGGACGCGGAGAATGTCCTCTTTGAATTCGCGTGGTTTGCGGAGCACAGGACCATGCTGGAAACATCCGCCGAGGTGCAGCTAACACCGGAGAACATAATGGACCAGATAATGAGGTCGGAGGATGTGTGGAGAATGGTGGAAGTGGCATTGAAGGCCATCCAACAGCAGCTTTTTTTATGTGGCAGCTCTAAGGGCAGGAATCACCCTTTGTACTACCAGTCCGTTTTGCCGTTTGCCACGTCATGGTGCAATGTTTAGCAGTAAGATTGATACGCGGGATGGAAGAGGATAACGGTTATGAGGGTTCGGGAGGATGTTGGAGAAGATAGTGCTAAACCCTACGTTTGAACTCTTTGATGTTGTACGAGTTAGGAAATACTGACTGCAAGAGATTTTTCCACACTACGAAGCTCAAACAAAAACAGAAAAGCAAAGAAATTCCAGGAGAGATTGCACCTATGTAGATAGCTGATCCAGCCTCGCGACGCAATTGCTAAAGCCGTCCAAGTCACCGTTCCTGCAAAGAAAACAGGGACGATAGGCAGGCGTTCCATAAGCCCCTCTAATCCTGGCCTGTGGAGCAAGTTCGAGGGACCCTGTTAAGGGTCACGTTGATGACGCCAAGCCGAAGTAATGCCTTTACCGCTCGTACCAGTCTGGACTCAAATGTCATGAAAAAGGTTGATGAGTTTAGTCAGTAGGAAACTGACACGACCGTCTGTGTGTGGCCTCCACGGTGTCTCGTGTCTTATGCCTGCACTACACATCGGAAGATGCCTCAGCCCTGGATACATCCGCCGATGTGTAGAGGGGGTTTTTGCTCGTCTCCGGACAATATTTAACATCCGGAGATACGTCTGTCCTGAATCCATTCTTGACGGATTTTGAGCCAGACGTCAGAGCGAACGCAAGGCTTGTGTCCACACATCTGCCGACGCATCAGTGTTGTGCGCATTTTGAATGCAGGTGGACGCGTCGGTGTATTGTTTTGAAGTGTATTGTTTTGAAAATGGCTTCAATGACAATGAGCACCGAGGAAACTTTCAAGTTTATAGAATTATACCAAGGTGAGAACTGCTTGTGGAACCCCAAAAATAAGTACTTGATGTCTTGCGTCTTCCGATGATCAACAGACTGATTGATACGCGGACGTGTGGACGGCTCGCGGATTTATTCCCGGATGCATCTGTGGATCATCTCCCAGATGTATCTTTCGATGTGTAGTGCAGGCATTAGGCATGGGCCTTACATTACCCTTAAAACTATCCATTAGTAGCTGAATGCTGATGCATCCCAACAACGCAATACCCTAAGGCCTAAGGACAGCCCCGCGAAGAAAGTAGAAGCGCAGGAAGTGGTTTTAGAGGGCATACCATACTTGGATATGAAAATAATTATAGTGGACTTCAATAGCGAAACTAGAATTCATCCAACCCGACCCAATTGACGGACATTCAAATGTACATAAAAAATATATAGCTTAGCTTTTTGGAGCCACACGAACTTCTGGTAGTTCCAGATCATAGAGGTATAGTATAGAGGAAAACAGTAAGAAACATCAGAACTCGATCAAAAGTGAACATTTTTAACGCGTGTTTATAGTCAGGCGTGCTCTACCGATCAGAAACGTAGTTAGCCGCAAAAGAAGCAAAAAAAGTGCATGTATTTTCGAACAGATATATTCGTAACATTTTACAAATATGTCAATATGCTGGTTAAGGATGGTTAGGACACACACAACGTAAGGCCAATGATTAAGATTCCACATGCATCGCTGCAATGGATGACTTTGAAATGATCCATTCATAACATAACTGAAAAATTGTTTAGCGAATTAAGATCGAATTGCTAGAGACAGAGACCGCTGGAGATATATCATGGAAACCTCCACCTCCGAAGTTGATTAAGGATAATAATAATAAAAATAACCTGGGCACTTTATTACATAAGAATGAACACCCTAAAGTTTAAAACCATAATCTTACACCGAATATTCGACAATTTATTAATTCAATACAAAAATAAAAGTATCTTACCTATATTTCTCCCATTTATATCTCTCCTGAGCAATTTCTGAAGCTTGCTTTGATAATTCTCTTGGAGTTGGTAAAGTCGATGATGATTTTTTCGGTACATCCCGTTCTCTTTAAAATAAAAAAAACACATTTATAACAATTAAACAAACATTTATTAAAAGTTAAAACTTAATTACTCTTCAAATGGCGGTGAACGTCTAACTCTTGGCATAACACGATAAGCTGGCGATTGTGATTTTGTTTTCTTTTTCTGATGGTATCCGGAACGTGTTATAGATGAATCAGAATCACTTGATATTGAATCTAAACTATCACGACTTTTACGTAATGAAGAATTCCGATCACTTTTTGAACGTTTTGGAGCTCGAACAGTTGGTGGTGATGGTGAACGTTTTTTATTTGATTCAATGGAAATCGCAATGGATCCTTTACCTTTTTTTGTTTATATGAAAGAAAAATTAATATATTTTTTTATAATTTTGATAATTAAATAAAAACAAAAAAACACGTACTAGCTCTTATTATATCATTGACAATTTTTGAATCCACAACATTAACGAAATTTGGACCAGTCTTTTCGTCCAAATGCTTATCAAGAATAATATCTTGTAAAAGTCGATTGCGACTTTTCTTAAATTCAGACGCGTCGCAAACTGATGGTGTAAGACGGCCGTGATGATCTTCTATTGCATCACATATCATTTGAATAATACGTGGCATAGCGTTCTTAGCATCTGGATTATAACGATATGGTACGAGTTCCTTAATCACTGTTGGAAAATGTTTTTCCTGTGTAAAATAGATTTATAAAAAGTTTCGTATAATAATATTGCACATTTGCGGATTTTTCATTTTGTACATAGAAAAAAATAGATAATAAACAAAACTTACTATTCTTTTACCTTATTGCAGGATATGACTACACACTTACTTCACCTTATAAAACTTTTAATTTATTTTCAAAAGAAAAAAACATTGAAATACTTTTCGCAAGTCACTTTAAAAATATGAAAAAAGTTTCGCAAGACTACTTGAAGTTGTCAAGCCTTCAGTAGATAATAAATGACGCGATTTTTTTTGAGATGAAATATATGAAGTATTTCGCGTGTACACAAAAGGGATTGTAAATGTTAAAATGGGAGACTTACTCTTAAAAGAGATTCTGTGCTCAACAGAAAGAAAAGTATTTGCAAAATGATTACGTTTTAAAAGGGCGATAAATGTTATCATAAGATTTTTATACGAAAACATGTTAAAAACTTAATAAATTCGATATTAAAGAAAATTCCATTTAAGAAAAGGTAAAAGAAATACACATATACATATCTCTTTAAAAAGAACTCAAAAGCAAAAAAATAAAAACAATACAAATTATTTTACCAAATATTTTAGTCGATGATTATAACTAGTCCAGTGCGCGAATATAGTTCTTGGATCACCGCGCTTGTCACACAACAAACAAATATACGCTGGCTCTTTATCATCATCTTTATGTACCAATTCAACAGCGTATTCTACACCAATTAATGCGCCTTCCTTAAAAGTATCAATAGCGGATTGCAGTTCAGCTAATGGTTTAACCTCATTTTCAAAACCCGGTGGTACAGGCTCACCTGGTGCAATATTCATTTGAACTAAAAAATGAAAGATATATGTTTTATATTTATATTTTGAATGTATATTTTACTTTTAGTTTTTTGACCTAATGGTGCACGAAATGCGGCTGCATCAATATATGGCTGTGCTAATTTTGTTCGATGTTTTCTACCAGAGATGTGTGTACGTAAACATCTTTCACCCGGTAAATTTGGTACAGCACATAAATGGCAACTATATAAAAAGAGTCCAGCTTCGTTTTTAGGACCTCTGGAAAATACGAATCCTGATGTACCATCGGATAATTTAATTTTAGTTGATAGAAAGTGCCGATCAAGATCCGATTCACCCTATGAAAAAAAATAGAAAAAATTTCTGCTATTTTACATTATTCTTATATTGAAAGAAAAGAACTTAAAATTAAAAGTTTATTCTTTTTACACTTAATTAGTAAAGTTAAACAAAAATACTAACACTGTTAAAACACATTATAAATATTTTTTTTTGTCAATTTAACTATTTTTAAACTTTTAAAAACATAACATAAACCAATATTAAGACAACATATAGAAAAACATTTGCATTTTAAAATGATCTAAATTATAATAGCAACTTTATTCATATTTTATATAATTAAAAATATTTATTTTTAAATAATTTTCAAACCGCAAAGGTGCAAAAAAATCGTCGTAATTTTACTTATTATATGGTATCTAAGAAACCTAATTTTTTACAATTGTATTAACATAAATAAAAACAAAATGAAAACTGTTATATTAAGAACAACTACGTTTATGAAATTATCAATCAAATTATCAATAATGCGAGAAATAGATATAATATTGGAACACATGCCCCAAAATCTACAATGTTAGTAGAAAATTATAAAAAAAAACCAAAAATTTAAATTATTTAACTATACGAGTATGAAGAAGCATAACACTCTGTCACATAACCCTATTTGGTTGCGACGATACGATCCGCACTGTGCTATGGTAGCGAGACTGGGACTATGATCCAGGACATAGGAGAATGAATCAATAGGTTTGAGAAATATACTCAGGTGCATAATAGGCCTAACGAGGGAGGATGGAGTATGGCGAAGAAGATACAACAGAGAATTGTATAAAATTTTCGACGACCCAGAACTCTCAACTTTTATAATAATTAACAGATTAAGACTAGCCGGCCACGTAATCAGGATAGAGGACAATCGTAAATCGGAAATAGACCAGTAGGCTGACCTAGGAAGAGATGGATCGACTCTGCGTCGGCTGACGGAGAGGCAATGCTCAACATCCGGAACTGGAGACATAATGCAAGGGACCGTCCCTAGGAAAAATGTGGCGATTGAACCCGCGCAACTGAAGTCCAAACATTCGTAGACTTTATTTGCTTTTGCGGAATGTGGAATATTTCCATTTAGTGAATGCATTGTAACACTATTTTTCAAATGGCTACGGTTCTATTGGGCGTAGAAAAAATACAAAAAAAGGAAAATACTTGTGAGTAAAAGGGGTATCGAACTGGTGGGGTGAGATTACATTAAGAATATTCCCTAACCTCAAAAAATCGATATTTCTCATTTTATTTATTTTTTAAACTAAAAATGCATTAAATAATGAACAAATCAGTGGATTTTCATAAAAATTGGAGGAGACATGGTGATGCACCTCCTGGTGGGTTTAAAAAAAATTTATCCACCACCACCGTGTTCAGCATCCTCGAAAACGCGGGGAAATATATTTTGGCGCTGATATTACAAAAAAAACTCACCCCTTTTGGGGGAGAGTATTGGCCGGTGGAGGGGTTGAAGGGTCGGAAGCGATATCCAACACCACCACCGTGCTCAGCACCCTCGAAAACTGGGAGAGTGTTTTTTTTAAATGGGAAACCGTGTAAAGCGCGTTTAACCCGTCTTGGGGAAGGTTTTTGGGAGGTTACGCAACCCCAAAGAGAAATTCTAACAACGACATCGTGTTCAGCATCCTCGAAAACGGGGTGGAGGTACTCTTGTTCCGGCTCAAAATATTTATCATTTTCGGGGTTTTTCCGACTCACACACGCCACTGTAAGAAAACGGGATGTGTAGAGAAAGAATTGGAACCTTTTGATTGTCATTGTTCTACAGTCAACTGTTTTGTTCAAATTTAATTTTTAGTAAAAAAAACTGAAACAATCTATTAAATCTGAAAAAATGAGCGTTAACATAGAGAAACTTATTGAGATGGCGAAAGAAAATACATGTTTATATATTAAACAAAATAGAAGTTATAAAAACAATGAATTTAATATGCACTGTCTCAAAAAAAAGTTCAGGATGCCTTTTTAAGCAATGGAAGGAAGTTTCATCATTATTAATATTAGGAGCCTTTTATTTAATTTTTTACTCATTGTGACACCCACTTTTGAAATTTCATATGACAGTTCTGGACAGATAAATGTTTCTGTTGCTGTTGCTCTCATTGTAACCACTTCCCAAACGTTCCGCAATAAGTTTCTTGCTCTCATTGTAATTGGGCCTTTAAAACAATATTAGCGAAACAATTGCTGCATTTTATTGAAATTGCTCCAGAATCCTCCACTAATTGCTCCACTCCAGATTGGTCCATTACTGTTGCCTGGCGATTATTGCTCAAAAAATTGCTCGTGTAACCGCACCTTAAGAGAATGTAGTTAAAATATATCCTCCAATCAAAATTATCTTAGTTTTGTATTTTTGAAACTTCTATGAAGAGCTTTTGAATTATATTATGCACGAAAACATTTCTTAAAGATCTGAATATTTCGAAAAACAATGTAAGGAAAATCATTCAGAAATTGACTGTAGTATTTCGGAGGGCCTTCCAAAAAGATAAGATAAAGCTAGGCTGCTAAAAGCTAACAAAGTTTACTATAGTTGTCAGAGTTCTCCAAATTTAAGCATCTAACCATAGCATACAAACTGCTGGTATATAAGACGATATAGTCTTACCGCTACTCCCATATGTATCCGAGACTTGGGTGCTTAGCAAAAAGCACTCTAACCTGTTAACCGCGTACGAGAAAAAAGTCCTTCGGAGAATTGTTGGCCTCTTATGTGAGGGAAACGAATCCGGAGACTACATCGACGAGATATACGAGTGCTGTCGCGACATATACTACGTATACATGATGAGTTGAACCCAGGTTGAACCCGAGTTCAAATGCATGTAGACGCGAGTCGAGTTGAGATAGGGTCGACTGAACTCGACTCAGCTCTGCTTCCTGGGTTGAGTTAAAGCTATGGAGATAGACGCGAGTTCAGTAGTTGATTAGTTGAATTTAGTTGACAGCAGCATCTCTGTGTTTTGTTTGTGATTTTTGTCGAATTTTGTCGATTTTCGAAAATTCAACTCAAACTCAACTATTCAACTCATCATGTATACGTAGTGATAGATGCTGTGAAGAAAAGCTCGGCAGGCTTCGGTGGACAGGGCATCACCAGAACGTCCAGAGCTTAGAGAAGCCAAACTGGATGACATCGGCTCAGAATGGGGAACGTTGGAGAGAATAGTTGCGAGAGGCCAGGACCGAATCCCGGTTGCGCAGCCACTAATAAAGAAGAAGAATAAATAAAACATTACCAAAGCCAGAAACCAAGAATTAAGGGCTATTTTAAAGTATGTAGATGTAATAAATATTAAACTTCGTCTGAGAAGTTGTGAATGAATGAAATCATAAAAAAACGAGGAGTTTTAAAGCAAAATGGTGACTATCTACATAATCAAACAAACAAACATTCATATATAAAAATGTTGCCATTTATACACATTGTACGAAAATCAATCGATTTACTAAGTGATTGATCGATTATTGTCATAATTGAAATAGTTTTTTGCTTATACGCTTAATAGAAAGTCTTATAAACTAAAAATTATCTATATTAAAGTAAAAATATTAAAAAAAATATCATTATATCATACACATACCACATCAAATTCAAACAAGAAAATAATTATAATTAGCATATACCATACTTTAGCATTTACCTGATTTGAATCATTTTCCGTTGTTTTTATTTGATTATTCTTAAATTTATCAAGTATGTCAGCTAAAGGCGTAATTTCAAAACTCGGCGGTACAGGTTCATTTTCAAAACCCGGTGGTACAGGTTCACCGGGTGCAATATTCATTTTAACTCTAAAATTAAAAAAAAGAATTATCTGATGATATGTTACGAATTACGAAAAAAAACAAATTTCATTAATATATTACTTTTTTTGTTTGTGATATTAATCTAGCACAAAATGCTGGATGTGTTAGATTTGTTCGATGCTCGTACGTAAATATCTTTCACCAGGTTTATTTGTAATAGAAATGTCAATTATACAGGAAATATCCTCCTTCGTTTATTAGATCTTCTTGTGATCCAACAAAACTAATCCTTTAGTACGATCTGGATAATTCAATTGTTGTTCCTAAGAAGTGACGCTCTCATCAGTATCAATTTCATCCTATGAAAATGTAGGAAAATGTTTTGCTGTCGGTAAATTTTGATTTTCAAGATTTATTTTTACTTTTTTATTTTAAAAATAAATATTATTTCGCTTTTTACACTTTTACTGCGTATTCATAGTAGCGTTTTAGCCCAAAACATAAAAATTTTGATAACCACTTCTACACAATCACAAAATTACTTTCGTTTTAACTTAACTTTTTTTTATACTTTCTTTTATTACTTAAACGGATATTAAGACAACACTTAATAGACTTGATCAGTTAGTAGTATTGAATTCACATTTTAATATTGATTTAACCACAATATGTGAAGAGACTTTATTGATAATCTTTAATTATAGATTTATTCCAGAGAATATTAATAATTTTACTTAATATATATTTAAGGTGAAGAAAACATATTCATAACTTTACTTATCATATGTTCTATCTTATAAATCCTAGGGTTTTTAATCTTTAATTAAGACCAACGAAAAAAAATGGACAAATACTCCTTTAATATCCTTTTATTTTGTTAAAACTACTTTTGAGCTATTATAGTGAACAATGAATTGCAAAACAGACTAAACACTATAGCGAGAAGTAGAAGGCTTGTTTGTCTATCCCACTAGCTGGTGTAAACCCAACCTTTGCGATCGATGCGATTGCCTTCGCTTTACAATTTAAATTCCCGAGCCCACACATAGGATGTTTTATAGGACTACAATATTAATAAATTGATTTATAACAAACATGCCCCAGATCCTGTTTGATTTAAAACATACAAAACAAAAACCAAAAATTAAATACATTAAGAAAGTAATCCGATATTTTTCTACCTTTTTGACCATGGCAAACAGATAGGGTGTTAAGTAAAACATTTTTTTATAAAATACCAAACGAAAGAAAATCTCGGTGAAACCTGGATCCCCACCGTCTGTGAGCATCTATCAGGTGCAAGCTGGAGGTCTTCCTTCCTCTACATAGCCCTCAGTTCGCTTACTCAAAGTATGAATCAACCGATTTTGCTTTACACTATCTAGTCAGGAAATTCGAGAATGCCTTGACATCGAGGATGTTTTCGATAACACTGGCTATGATTCTATTTCAAGAGCACTGGCTCTCAGAAACCTGGATCACCACACATATGCCATACTGGTATAGCGTGAGATTTGTTCTACCCTGGGTGACTCCATCATTGTGTCAAGGCTATTAAGGTCCGCCCTCAAAGTAGAGTTTTGTCCCCACTAATCTGTTCACTGGTTGTCGATGAACTTCCCACCAAACCACAAGAATCTGGATTCGACGTCATATGGGTATGCAGATGACATTACCTTGCCATCATTGTATCGGGGAAGTTTGACTTGACCATTACAGAGGTCACGAGAACAGCTCTCCGAGTAGTTCAAAGATGGGTTTACCGCGAAGGACCTATCAATCAATCCAAATAAGGCCGCGTCCTTGTCGCTGTTTTTAAACGTTAAGGCGGCTCTAGACTCACGCCGTGAGGCGGCAAGAATTCACGCCATATCGACTCGGAACTGAAAACAACCCCCGAACAGCGCGAAAACCTTCTACACTTCTGTACTTCTACAATTTTGTGGGCAAGATTGTTTTTATCGTTTTTCCGGCCATCTTTTCGCATGTTTCCAATGAAGTAGCAATGTGCGCACAAAACACAACTATTAGCACAACTCTTCCAGAACATTTTGAGCGCAAAAACATTTCTGTAGGTGTTGATGGCTATGAGCTAATCGAATTCGACAACAAAGGTCTTTTTTTCGAAAAACCCGTATTTTGCAAAAATTATTCATTATTTTGCAAATTTACAAAAAAGTTTTATTGCACTCCCCAAGGGCTACATTTTCCACGAGTTTCATTACAAAATCGTTTTTTTGGTAAAAGATATGAGCATTTAAAAAAAACGTGTTTTTTAGCGGTTTTTTTGCAATAACTCCTTTATTTGTTTGTGTATTGACATCAAACTGGTGTCATTTTATTAGTATGAAAAATATCTACAAACTTTATTTAAACCTTTTTTTGTATAATGTGTAGTTTTTTTTTAAACGCGAAAATCTGTTTTTGGCCCTCTTTTGACGCCATTTTGGAAACTTTCCCAAAGGCCTACGAGTGCCAAAAGTAGTTCATCAAATTCTACGGAATTTTTCATATTTTACCCATATTTTACTTTTCGGATGGGTCGGTTGGCACGAAAAAATCTAATTTGACTGGCCTAACTGTCTTTCAAGCAGAGGTGTACGCTATACTTCCATACACTCAGCGGCAATTAGGGCGATAGGACCAAATCTAAATTAGTTTGGGACTGCCAACGTGCTCTTGATGAGCTGAGCGTTCTCAATCAATTTACCCTTGTTTGGGTCCCGGGTCATCGTGGCTTTAAAGGCAATGAAAAGGCGGATGCCCTGGCTAGACGAGCTTTCGAGCTTAGAGCTTTCATGAAACATACCGAATGCTGGAGGTCTGCGCCTGGACTGGCAAACTCTAAGCGGTTCCTTCCTGTGTCGTCTCGTCAGGGACCAAGGAGTTGTAGGGGCCGCTATAGCCTAGTTGGCCAAAACCAAACTGGTCAAGTTCAGCAGACCACAACGGCTTACTTGCCTCTTCATTACTGGGGTTGTCCGACCCAGTCCAACAGCTGCCATGGAGGCAATCATTGGACTGACTCCACTGCACTCTATAAATGCCTTGAAACTTCAGATCTCACTGAACTGGGACAATATAGTCAAAGGGCATAGATATTCTCAACGGTATCCCAAACATTCCAATTTGCCGTGTATCCGACCATAGGGTTGATGAATTGCGGTTCCTAAGGAAATTCAAGGCATTTATTCCGGATAGCTCCCAGTGGAAACCTCTACTGGTTCACGAATGGTGTCGCAGGACTCAACTCCAAGGTCTACATTGCAATCGATAAGTGGCCCTCTGTTTCCCAGACTGAAACACATGCTGTTGAGATCTGCACTAGTCTCAACCTTGAGAAATGTTTGAAAGCGCCCACATTACAATCTTTTCGGACAGTAAAGATGCCAAAAGAGTTTCAGGATACTTTGGTCTCGTTCTGCTGGTTCCCTGGACACTGTGGTACCAAGGGTACTAGCTCGTAAGGGAGGGGTTCGAGACGCTGGTCTATGGTTCAGAATCTTTCTGTGGAGTCTCATGGCTGATCGAGGACTGGGTTAAGGGACTGAACCTAACCTATTGAGAATCGGCCCTAGATCTTAGGCAGGGTAAAGAGGTAAAAACCCTTGGGTGGGATATCTGACTGGCCATGCGGGGCTGCCGACTGTGCATGGAAGTTGCCGACTGTGCATGGAAGCCTCGTCGCTTCTTGTCTGAGAATTCCTCCTCTAATCTGGGTTAGAAGAAGAACGATCATCAAAGAGCATCTGAGCTCTGCTCAGGTTCAGTCTTCTTCAATTAAAGACCTTCTTGGCTTCTTCCGGAGGACCGAACGTCTTTTCCAACACCAGAGAACTGCACCAAATGATGAGTACGGAGAATGTGTGGAAGCAAAGAGTGACCCTGAGAACCTTAAGCAATGCGAGGCTCAATGAGGCAAAAAAAGGCAAAGAAGTGCCAGAAGAGATAGCAACTAAATAGCTGATTCAAACCCGTGACGAAATGGCCTAAGCAGGTCCCGGCGGTAGAATGAAAGAAAAAAAGTTGTTTTTTAGGCCGGGTTAGAAACCCATAGAATCGAAAGCCAGGAGGTTCTCGGTAGAAGGCTGTCCACCTTCCGACGCACCTACGGGCACTGATGTATTGGGTAGTGAATTTGTCCAGGTCACCTTTCTCGCAAAGAAAGCAGAGACAGTATGTCGGTGATTCGCATGGCCCACTGTTCTGGATGTGATGAGCAGACCTTCGGGTGATCCTACAGTTTGTTCCGATCTGGACTCAAACGTTATGGAAACGGGTAGGTAGGATCTGACACTACCCTCTGGATGCGGACTCCCGACGGTGTCTGTTTTAGGCATGGACCTTACAAGTGCAGAAGACATTATTTCCATATTTCAAATTTCATTTGACCGTACAATTTAGTAGGATCTTCCGACAGACCTTCAATTGAAGTTATTGGACTTATAAAACAACGATATGATAAATGATATGATAGAAATAGATCTACCTCAATTTCATAAATATCTTTCGGAAGATAAATATGGTCAATTATATTATGATTATTGATTGACTAAATTTACAAACAAGTTTAATGATAGGAGATTCTAACTTCAAACTCCAGTATGATAAATATTACCTCAGAAAAACTAATTACATTCATCTCTGGTCTATATCACAAATTGTAGGAGACTTAAAAATGAGAAAAGTTCCAATCGGTGAAGAAAGGATAATTGCATACATCTTGTGTACCACAGACAAGAAGAGCTCCTGTCCACATTGAACTTTAACCTTCGTAAGCTATTGTGGCGTTAACTACATCACTCCATAGCATCAGGATAAGAATCACGGTGGCACTCTCAAGCTACACACATTTATCTTCTCTATTTCTCTCACTTTACTCACTTCACGTGCTTGTAAAGTATATTTTTATGATGATTTGTTTTATTACCTTTTTATTACCTCTGGTAATAACAATGTTTTGTAAGAAATTTTCACTCTCCACAAATAATGCAAAAATTACAACGAAAAAACCCAAGAATCATATATAAAAATATTTTAAATTATTACCACCGTCTCCGATTTGTTAATCAACTGAAAACGTATCGTGAAAAAGTGCATTTTATTAGTTACGATTTCCTCGACGCAAAAACCCACATTGTAAGTGAGTGTGCATAAATAATATGACTCCCTGACTTAAACTGAGGAAGAACAAGGAAGAAGGTACAAATGTTATGTAGGTAGGAAAAGTGCAAAGACGAAGATGGACATATCGCTGAGTGGAATCGAACGACGAACGATGATAGTGGGGCTCGTTAACCCCATATTTTATCGTGACAGGCGATGATTTGATTAAAAATTCAAAATACTATTCTACTATTGTAGATTGTACGCCAGATGTTAAGAGGCATATAGTCGAAGTAACTGTGTATCGTAATTGGAAATGGCAACATGCGACGTTACCTTGTAATTAATTCAGCAATAATAAGGAATAACTTTCGTGACAAGTCCCTACATATGTCTATGGACATAATCAGTTATCGTTTCTACGGAACAGGGCTCGCGAAAATTAGGATTTGGCTAATTAAATAATTTAAGCCTCTCTTTATGACATTGTAGAGGGCAGGTTTATGATAACGGATTCGATATAAAGGGCAGGAATTTTGATATGGAACTGTCCATTTGTAGTATTTGTGGGTCCTTCCTTGTACATCGAACTCAACAAACTTTATAATTTCAGTTGCTGCATGTTATTTTCTAGATGCAATTTCTTATTTCTCTCTAAAATGTTGTCAAAACCGACCAAGAATTTAATGTCAGTAAAAAAGATGGAATCTATCTCTAAAGCGAGATGTCTGGAAAAAACTGCCAAAGGTACTCGAAGAACGCGGAAAACTTACCGGCATTTTAATTGATAACAAAGTATTATGGCCTTGCAACGATCGTAAATTCTGTTGGAAAGACGTGGAAAACGAAACATGGGTGGAATTTATTTCCACTTGATTTTCACTGATAAGAAACCCCAGCACTCGTTATCCAACAATACATTAAAATATTTCAAGCACCCACAACAAGAAGAATATTAGTGTGACCCTACATTAAAACTAAAATATTTGAGCAGTTAAGCGATATCGATTTATTGTTGGGAGATTTCAAGCATAACAAACGATGAAAGTGCTAAATGTGCTTAATTTTGCATACCAGGAATTGTAGATAAGAAGATCAAATAAAGTACGATTTTCCTTGTATATGTACATATATCACAACTTAAAACATAAACAACGGCTTGAGATGAAACAGTTCTACTGGGATCTACTGTCGACCTTCTTGTGTGTCTAACAAAGCACCTTATATCGCATTTAAAGAACTATATTTACAGCTTCCATTCTGACTGTTCCAACGACTGCAACATCTCTGCCGTTGAAGGGTCAATTTTATCATCTGTTCTTTTTCTAGCCTTTATAAATGATCTCCTAAGCTATTTTTTTCAACCCTTCGCTTCAGTAATGAAGATACTCTGCATAACCCTAATGGCTACGATAGTGTTAGACAAGCATGTGCCAGATTCAAAACGCTACTAAACAAGTATCCCAGTGTGGGATATCTTAAGAGCTGCATGGACCTTTTCCACCATGAGCCAAAACATTTGCTGCAAATTAAGACACTTTAAACCACCATTGGGATATAATGTAGAAAAGGAATGAACTGCATCGCTATAACTATAGTAACTTCTTCTTCTTTAACGGCTCTGCAACGGGAGCCGGTTCTGGAATCTCCCGCAACTCAACTCTTCACAGGTCCCGATTCTGAGCCGATGTTATCCAGTTTGACATCCGTAAGCTCTGGGCGTCCTGTTGTACGCTATCCTTCCAGCGGTTTTGAAGCCGAAAAGGCCCCCAGAAGACCCGTCTGCTTACAGGCCGATATGTCTTCTAAGCACCATGGGCAAGCTTTTCGAACAGGAATTTATAACTGGGGCCAGTTGACGCAATTCGACGTCGACTGAAAACAACACGAAGTGCGTTCAAAACCTTACTATGTATATTTAACCACGGGAGTTTTTGAACGTTAAAAAGTTATGCTAGTGGCTATGTTGTAGTGACCCACGGAGTTTTTGAACGACAAAAGTTTACCATAGTTAACCATAGTAAGGTTTTTGAACGCGCTCCGTGTCGTTTTCGGCAACGTCTAATTGCGTGAACTGGCACCAGATTACTCCCAGGTACCGAGACGCAAGGCGGCTTATCGGAAAGGCAATTCGGTTTCAAAAATAATAGATCGACAACGGTATCAATAATTTAGCAAGGGCAGCAATGGATGTGAACAAGAGTATTGATAACACATGACGTAAAAAACGCTTTCAACACCTCGAGGTGGAGCAAGATCGTCAAGCTGTTAATAAAGCTGGATACAGCGAAGTATCTGGAGTGGTAGCACGTAAGTTGTTTCAATCAACCTCTTCATACAAAAATTTTTGTAACACTTGCTACCACCGCTGGTGCGCATTGTATTAAAATTCCTTGTAGATAGGACACTGTACTGCGAGTCAGACGAGGGAGTCCAGGACAACCAAGGTGGATCATCATGTATGATGAATTACTGGCGCTACGCCTCCCGCGAGAAGCTGTCGCTATCGCGTTCGACGATGACAGCGGGGTCATTCTAGTAGAAAACCCACTCAATGAAATCGAAATATTCGCGAATATTTAAGCGATATGGGGAGATAATAACGTGGCTCGTGATAGCCTGCATGGCACCCGAAACAGGCAAGGTACGCCTGAGTAAAAATAAGACTCGCCTGCACTTACCATGAAACAGGCACGGTAGGTCTGAGTAAAAATAAGACTCGCCTGCAATTAGCATGAAACAGGCACGGCACGGTACGCCGTCAAGCGGCTCTGAAAGCCCTGCGCTCTAGCACAAACAGCTCTAGAACTATCTCTGAATGTCGCAGATCTCTTAACGAGATGGCTCAGCAGTTCAGGACCCTCCTGGTATGGGTGCCCGGTCACCGAAACAAGAGGGAAATTGTAAAGCTGACGAACTGGCTAGGAAAGGCACGACCGCCACTCTCCTTCCTGGAAAGGAAAGGGTTGGTATGCCTTGGGCCACTTTTAAACTCCCATGCAAACAGCACACAATGCAACAAGCAAAGAAGCATTGGAGGGATCTTAATAAATGCACCTTGGCCAAACTAACCTGGCCCTCTTATGATCTCAGGCGGACTACCTCACTAATGAGCCTCGGGAGACAAGACCTCTCAGCTATAGTGGGAGTGCTTACCGGACACTGTCTGATAGGGACGCATGCGACCCGCTTAGGTCTTGAGACCTACGATTTTTGCAGAACCTGTAAAAATCCTGACGAGGAGGAAAGTGTACTACATCTCCTCTGTCACTGCCCAGCCCTAAGCAGAAGGAGACTAACCGCATTTGGTGAACCCTTTCTAAGCACGCTTGCGGAAATCTCGAACATTGCGATCCCGCAACTCAGGAGATTCATTGCTTCCTCGAGATGGTTTAGCGAAGAAACGACACTTTAACATCAGGTTTAAAGTGGGATCACTATGGCATCACAATGGGCCTACTCCTTTGGCCTAAGTGTTTGAGCTGTACACCAGCAGCTCAGCCATATCTAACCTAACCTAACCTAACCTAGACTGAAGCGAGCTAATTTGTATATGACGAAGAAAACGGGTAATAATCGTGACCATAAAGGCTAGATCGATAGATACTCAGTAGATCGGTTCTCGTGAGATTGCGTAGGTTAAGCAGCATTGGACGTGGTTAGTACTTAGTTGGGGGACCGCTTGTCGCTCTCGTTTGGAATGGTCGATTTATGAATACATTCATATATGTAACAGAGGTGTGCATACCTAAGGCGGGTGCATTTCTAGATTAGCAGGAATAGAATAGCAGGAATGATCTCCATTGATATTCTTGTAGCGGAGGGGAAGGAGATATAAAGGGACAATTGGGATTATCAACAGAAGATCTACTACAGACCATAATTTTATCCTTAGTCAGGTCCTAGAGAAGACAAATGAATTTAGTACAAACATACATTCGCTAAAGCTTCAAAAACGTAGGTGAGTACTTAAGGTTTCTCAAACACCTTGTAGATTTGACCTAGGGGCTCTCGAAAAGGGCTCACCATAGTAGCTACCGGTCGAACTACAAGTTATTCTACCATTGTTACTTACCCCCTTACCCTGTGGTGACACTCTGGTTACCTCACCGGTGAATATTCTAACATGGTGAGTGGTGACTTATGATAAATAATCAATTTTCGAACATGGTAGATTAACTTCTGGTTCAACAAGCAAAGAATCATTGGAGGGATCTTAATAAATGCACCTTGGCCAAAATAATCTGCCCCTCTTATGATCTCAGGCGGACCACTTCACTACCGAGCCTCGGGAGGACAAGACCTCTCAGTTAAAGTGGGAGTGCTGACCGGACACTGATAGGGGCGCATGCGACCCGCTTAGGTATTGAGACTTACGTTTTTTGCAGGAGCTGTAAAGATCCCAACGAGAAGGAAAGTGTACTACACCTCCTCTGTCACTGTCCAGCCCTAAGCAGAAGGAGACTAACCACACTTGGTGAACCCTTTTTAAGCACGCTTGCGGAAATCTCGAAGATTGGGTGTTTGGAGGAGAAGATACAACGATCAACTTTATCAGTTGAATATAGATCCAAACATCATAAAAACTATAAAAGTGAGCAGATTACAATGGTTATACGAGATTCGGAAGAAAGAATGTTAGCCCGGGTTTTCAATGGTAGACCATCAGGAAAAGGAATTGTAGGACGAGCAAGAAATCTGTGGCTGGATGGGATGCTAGAAAATATGCAATCACAGTACTTGGTGCATTTTAAAAGAAAATATGATTACAACATTGCTATCACAAACTGTGTTGTCTTAATTTATCTTTGTAATCGATAGTTAACAAAATTTGCCGCCACCTGCCTAGCCTACCTCTAGAATCAATCGATTGACATGACACGAATGTATGAAATTGTTGCTAGGAAATACAGCAAATAACTTAAATAAGACTCTTACTGTTTTTGTTGCTATAAACTACAAAGGTCGAGATTAATTAAAATAAAAACTGTGTTATAAGTAGACTTCTTATATGTAAGTATAAGTAAACAAAATATTAAGTTACCTGAAGTAATATATTAATATCTCCAGCGTATGAACTAAGTACAAATATTATTTGAGAAAGTTCCAACTTTACTTAATCAATTATTTTATTAAAGGAAGTTAGATTTTGTAACACTAACAAATCAAAGCCTCCCATATGTTTCTGAATTCTCTTTGAGGCAACAATACGCAAACTTATCACAACCAATTACCGAATAAATTGAAATTAGTTGCCTTAACATTCTGCTCTCTCGATAGATTCAAAACCATCATACATATAACTAAACGCAAAAAAAAATCATAAAAGAAGCCCACATTTTCCAGCAAATCGAAATTAAAAAAAAAAGAAGAATGTGTACACGATGACCATCGCAATATAATTTACAATTTTACCTTAATTTCAAGCATCAAGCGCGGTATTTTTGTAACATATTCTAAAAACACACTTTATCCCTTCAATTTTTTTAATATAATTATCACATAAAGTGAATATGCATTAAATTAAATATGATTTTCATATGGAAATGAAAATCTTGTTTTGTTGATAGTGCGGCATTAATATAATAATCAAATAATGTATTTTCGCAGCGCTAATTTATACAAAATAAACATGTTTAACTTACCGATAAAGTCTCCAGATTATTATTTATCATTCACTCACTGTATTATTGTTATTACTACACGAAAAGATTTAAGTAAATAAATTTTCTTTCGCTTTCAACACCGACAGCCATTTTACATTTTTATAATAGAAGGTTGGTAGCACTTGCTTATCAATTTAAACCGATTCATTTTTTTTGCAAATGTCGATATGGTAACATCCGTTGATGTTTTTTTTGTTATTCAAGAAGCACGACAGTTATTTGTTATAATAAAAAAATTAAAATTATTTAAACATTCATAATAAAATAATTAAAAAATTAAGATTTTACTGCAGTAGCCATTACATGTTTTGCAGTGATTCTGTTTTAAAAATTTGTAATTAAAAAGGAAGAAACTGATCTCAGAGCAAATGGGCACCTGGGCTTGGTTTTGTTGTTATGAAAAATCCAGAGGGCGAAATGCGCTATAAGATTGTACTAGGTTTGTTCCCGTACTTTCTGCATACTGTCACTTACTGCAAGTTGCTTATTGAGAGGTGGGGATGAAGTACAGAAAGTACAGGAACATGTTTCTGCAGGTTTTTGCAATTTCAACACGGGAATGACAGTTTTGACATTTCCTTATTTCAAATATCTAAGCTGCAGCAGGTTACAGCAGCTCGCAGCTACTGCAACTTTCTGCTTCTTACTGCAGGGTGGGGAAATGAGTATGGCGGCTGCAGTAAAAGTACGGGAACAGAATTCTGTTAAGTAATTCGAAGCAACTGACAGATTCTGTACTATCTGCAGGTACGGGAACAGACCTACTGTCTCCCACAAGGTTACTGAGGGGTTCTTAAGGGGCGAACACAAGGTATACCATGGAGCTAATAACGAGCACTCATTCCTGGGGTTCTCTAGTAACTGAATCTGGGTTGACCTTAGTACCTAATACCAGATTGAACCTACCGATCCTAAAATAGGGGCATGCGACACGAGTCGAGCTTACTGCAGTCGTTGAACGAGTTTTATGGCAAAGGCTGAAGAGGCGCTTAGAAGAGAAATCAACGCTTCTGGATTCTATTTCTCGCGTTGATTTCACGTACACGCTTGCATTGACGTTTGATGGGGTGGGAAATTTTAAATTGTAAACAAGCAGTCATTCGTATTTTGTTTGGCGAAAATACACATACATAGATAATCATAGTATGTACAATAATTTGGTGACTGCAGTAAGCACGCAATGTGTCGCATCTATGTGCGTGCTTACTGCTGAGCTTACTGCAGTAAGCTCGACACGTGTCGCATCCACCATAAGCTGCCCTGTTGGCCATTAGATTCCACAGGGTATCGTCAAAGACTGTCCTGGATTGTCTCCTATCTCTTTAATCCGTCAGCAGGAAAAACAGTGTTACGCTGATGTGGATCCTAGGCTGGACTAGGATTAAGCCAAAGTTATAAGAATGTAATTGTGAGAAACTTCGATATTAAATATACGATTAGGGCCGATTCACAATGAACGCTTCAAGCCTCAAGCTTCAAAAATTTAGGATTATAGGATTTATGTACAATGATTCACATTCAAAACTTCAAATGAACTTGAAACTATAGAAAAAAAATTTGAAGCTTGAAGCTTGAGGCTTGAAGCGTTCATTGTGAATCGGCCCTTATACGTTAATTCGAAATTTTGGCGTAGTCTTGAGTTAAATCGATTTAATTTTGCTGGTATAAACTTGCTAATTGACTCGTGCATCATGGGGCTTAGTAACCGGAACTATTTGGTCGTGTAAAACCAGATCAAAAAAATGACAGCGTAGTACCAACCTGACAGACAGAATATGTGTACATATCGCCAAAGCTCCACAAATTTTTAACAATCGCGGCCATTCCGAATTTTTTTCACTAGTGAAAGGATTGTTGCGGAATATTGTTATCAAATACCTTTTAACAATTTACAGTAAGATAAAAAAAAGTTTTACCAACAAATAACGGAGTGCGTAACTGCATTTTTAACTAAATTTTAACATCAAAGACCGTGCGTTTATTGTAATTTGCAACCCGGTGCAGGTGCACAACCATTTGCAATCAAGATGGTATCTTATCGATTTATTTATTATAATATAATAATATGTATATGTATGCCCTTTTCCCTTCTAGGCGGTTTCAAAGAATGTCGACGCTTGGAAAGACAAAATCACTACAATGAGTTTTGTAGAGTTAGCAGATGTCGAGTACCAACCAGTTGGTATAGGGACAAAGTGGAAATATATGTTTGAGATAATAACAGGTGACAACAAGGACACGCTCCGATGTGTCCTGTGCGAAACTAACAAAATCGGACATTGGACTAGCATAAAGCAACATATTGAAGGGAAGCGGCACTTGGGCAAGTTTCGGGTTGCTGTGCGCGATGTTCGACACCGTACCATTAGGCTCAATTCTGGTGGTAATTATATTTTTGGCTTACATCTCGAATTTTATTAAGGATTAGAAATAAGATTTTAATTTTGAACGTTTTATCATCATCATCAATTAAAGTGTCGAATACGGCGCACACTCCAAAAGGTCTTATCAAGAGTAACTAATAACATGGTGTCGTATTACATGTGCTCCGTTATTTAGTGGGTAATCCATATTATCATCGTGAGTTTGAGCACAGTTAGCAGTTTACTAACAATAGAAGATGCTTGCTAAAAAAATTTTGTTGATGAAATGAAGGAAAATGTAATCACGTTCTTGCGCCGGCCCCAAAAGCAGGTGCCAGTGTATGATTCGAATTTGGCGTTTACCTTGGAACTTTTATGGCAAGAAGTTTTGTTTAGATAAATCTAATTACCTTGAAGATTGCGATTTGGTAGATATATTCGACTGCTTACTTTTAGTAAATGAAACTATAAAACATTGATCGTTGAATCGACAATATATCTTCCCCTCAAATTTGATTAATTGATGAGGTTATACCTTCCTTTAGAGAACTATCGAGTGCTCATGGGCTGGAGATAGCACCAAGCCAGTTTCAAACAGTTTGCTTAGCAGATACTCGGCGTTCTATCTCGAAACTTCACAAGCGACATTTTTTGTAGCTAATATGATGATATTTGCGCTATCAAGCGGGGCTTTTACTAATTGGGTCAGTCCATAAATAATGCTGTTTTTCCAAATGCATGAACTGAATGTCGGCCGGGAAGGGGTTAAACCACCTGCATCAACTTGTTATAATAACAGGTTGTAATTTTCCATCCATCCATTGAATGGCGCTACAGCCCAATATCGAGCCTCTAGGCCATTATTCTAAGTTTGTTGGTCTCTTGTAGCATGTCTCCAGTTCCGGATGTTAAGCATTGCCTCTGCGTCAGCCATCACAGAGTCGTATATATCTCCTGGGTCTGCCTACTGATATATTTCCAGAAATTTTGGGCTGCAATGAGCCGTTTTGAGAGACGGTTGTCCCCAGCTTAATTATGTGGCCGGTTAGTCTTAATCTGTTCATTTTTAGAAAACGAGAGTTTTGGGTCGAGTTTTGGGATCAAATCCAAGTTTCTACGCTTGTTCGTTAAAAGTTACGATGGGGTTTTGTTTCTTTGGGGTTTGAAGGACCTCCTTGTCAAGCTGCACCCTTCTTCCAGAACAAGGCTCATCTTATAAGCTGTAGTTTCCGGCTCGAAATTTCTTGACGCTTTTTTTCTTTCTCCGTACATTGCAGTAACATTTCTTACACTTTCGGTTGCATTGGTGCCTTCATTGTTACTCGTAAAGTAAACAATATCGGATATCCTCTTTTGTCGGTTAAAAATGCACTACAACTTTCCAGTAAAAATTAGAACACGGTAAAATTACTACAAGTAGATGTAGATAGTTTACCCCTCCCGTGCCGATCATCAGTTCAGGCATGCCTCCCTCCAACGGTTAGAATACCATTTCATTCAGTTTTTTCTGTTTCCCTTTAAAAAACAGATCAAAGGCGTTTCTGTAGTCGAGTGTCATTCAGTTGGCGTTCCTAAACTCGGCGCAACAGTTGAGGCTTGGCCTAACTCGTTATCTCATACCGTAAATCCAACCGTAAAAGACCGGATACTCATACGAGCTACATGTCCTGCCCACTCAAGCTTTATTCTCTTCAAGACATCTACATTCCGATATTGCTGCTGTTTCTATCACATCAAGATACCCTCGGCATCATCGTCACCGATCCTACTATCCTCTTTGCCTTTGCAAATAGGGCAACGTGATGTTAATTTAGTACTACCGCGAATTGCTCTACTGTGCCTCTCTGTTCTGTTCTAGTTCACGTACGATATTCTTCTCACAGTTTTCGAATTTCCGTTGGTGAATTTTCTTCGTGAAGTTCTTCGTGACGCCGCATTCTTAAATTCAGTCCCCAGCTTATATTCATTGTCGAAACAATCGTTCCAATCTATACGATTTCTGCCTACTATAGTGTCAACTTATTTTCCCTCACTGCTCTAACGGCGAGTTCTAACAGTTGTAGGTGTTTCTAGGGAAGGGAGGAACTAGTGCTTGCTTTCTGCGCATCATTCTAACCAGATATGATCCGTCACGTTCGCATCGTCTTCATGAATGAAATGTAACACGCGTGACTACACGCGACACTACGATCAATCAATCTTTTCTAAATCTTGAATTTTTTCTTCAATCTTGGTTATTTTTTTAATCAATCTTTATTTTGACGTTAACATAACAATTATAATAATAACACAATAATTATAAACATTCAAAAGGTGCGCAGGCCCAGAAACCAGCCCCAGCCCCAGCGAAAACTGGCAATAACCAAGCAAAGACTGGCAATACCCCAACAAAACCTCCAATTGCTGCAAAAACTGCACAACCAGGAAAACCTGCTGCAGCTGGAAATGCACAATCGGCCGCAAAATCGGTAGCGAACACATCACAGCAACCGTCAAAAGTCATACCGCAAAATACACCCAAGCGGCAAGAAACACCTGCACCACAAAAGCAGTCAACTCTGCCAAAGGAAACTGCAGGCCAAAACACAAAAGATGTTACTGATTCTCCAAAAGGCTCGGAGACTGGCGCTGGCGCGTCTCAAGGTGGCAAAAAAGTTATAAATCCCTGTAGCTTGTTAGCAAAATCAAATGAAGTAACAAAACCCGCTTTTGAATCGCTGCAGGTATTTATATACTATCTTCTATATTTGCATTGACTAATTAAAAAATTTTAAGGAATTTCGAAATAATTTGGTCAAAATGGATTTGTCTGATCTTTTGTTAGTTGAGTATCGATATGTGAATACCGATTTTGTTCACTTATTTGAACAATCTAATAATACTTACACATGCAAAATGTGTAGAAGTACTGGCATATCGGGTGTGCAAGCTATTAGATCACATATGAGTAACAAACAGCATCAAACCAATATTAGTTTGGTTAAGACACTTCATCATCCGTTACTTTATCCAACCAAAGAGAATGGTAAGTAAAATATTTGTGAATTATTTTTCAATTTTCTTGTTTAATATGTTAATTAGTTGATTGAATGAGACTTAATATATTCTAATATAGACTGTAATTTGATTGCACACCATCTCTTCTTAGTAGTAATCATTCTGTCAACATATTAATAGTAATCATTTTGTTATATTTAGTTTTAAAATACATTTTTTGATAGTAGACGAATATATATATTGCCGTTCTTTTGTAGTTTAGAACTATTTGTGGCAAACTTCTATATAATGTTTTTACGTATTTCTGAAGGTTTACCCATCGCACACCAAGAAATCACACATAGATTTGGTTTTTTTATATCCTTTCAATCTTTCAAATTAAGCTATGATTGATATATAGGATTGTAATAAAGCGGAAGGGAGCAACACTTAGAAGTAGGCTTCATAATACACAAGTCAATTATGGATAATGTCATTGAGTTCAAGCCAATAAGTGAACGACTATGCTCAATACGACCCCCTTTCGATCATAAACGCACATGCGGAGACGGAAGAGTAAGCGGACACGACCAAGGACACTTTCTATTATAAGCTTGAACACACATATGACACCGCCCCATCCAATGACATTAGTATGGTCATAAGGGACATCAACGCCAAAATTGGAAGATAGAACTAGCACAGACCGATCATTGGAAAAGAAAGTCTCCACGAAACATCAATCGATAACATATTTCCCAAGAAAGGACATTCAAAAACACACATTGGAATCTCCCAGCGAAAGATACTGCAATTAAATAGACCATATGCTCATAGACAGAAGGCAGCTTCCAGCATTCTCCAAGTATGATCCTGTAGAGATGCGAATTATGAATCGAGCCACTTCCCAGTTAAAGCTAGATTCAGATGTCGGCTGTCCACTCAAGTAAAACGAAATAACAAACAAAACAAGTTCGATGAATATCGCTTCCAAGAATAGATTGTATTGAAAAGATATCAGGCAACCCTAGGAGAAAAGATAGGTCCAAACATACAGATACAGTCGGGAGAAATGGATAACACTGAAGACGATACTAACAGATGTCACGAAGGAAACTGTAGGTTACAAACGCACATGCAGAGCCAGTGAATGGTACAACGAGGAATGTAAAGCAGTCTATAGATGAAATAAAATAGAAAAATATACATATAGAGACCGACGAGGAAGAAGAAATTTAATTACGATGAAAACAGAATCACAAAGTCCCATACGATCCTTAACCCTTAACCTGCTAAGCTATTTTAGTAACTTAACCTGTAAACGTGTGTCCAATGGACACATATGGAACAATATTACTATTTGCAATAGTTAAACACAAATTAGGCCATAATTTGTTTATAGAAACATACAAATTTATGTAAACAATAGAGCCGGTTTAGACGGTGCGCTCCAGCGCATGTGCCTTACGAACTTTGTGGATAAAGGGAGAAGTGGGGTGGTATTTCTCTTCATCCCCACTCCTCCCTTCATCACCAAACGTTCGTGAGGCACATGCGCTGGAGCGCACCGTGTAAAACAGCTCATACTATAACAAAAAAATACAAAAAGGTCTTAAGGTTTGTTTGTTGCAAAAAATCAGTTTAAAGAAGCTGATGGAGGCCAAAGCTCGAATTAGGCTGTAGAGTCAGAGAAAAAGAAAAATAACAAGGCACAGCCCGATTAGGGAACATGCGTCCAGATTGAGGATTTCATACAGCAGACACTACCATAACTTTGGGTAGGATAGTTGTTCGGCTCTACGGCGGTAGTACAATACTACTTAACTACTAACGGCGGTAGTACAATAGTACTTAATAATACATATTCATTTCTTAACAATATGGTGCCAAACTTTGTTTTCTTAAGTTTTTTTTAGTAAAAAATATATTTTTTATTAATTTTAAAATAATGTTTATTTGTTCAAAAATTTCAATAAGAGTTAATAAATTTCTCCAACCTTCTTTAAGCAAAAACGGCAGAGCCAGCGAGAATGCCACCACCATCAACGCCAGCACCACAGAGAGTGCCCCCATCATCAACTCCAGCACCACAGAGAGTGCCACCATCATCAACGCCAGCACCACAAAGAGTGGCCCCATCATCAACGCCATTACCACAGAGAGTGCCTCCATCATCAACGCCATTACCACAGAGAGTGCCCCCATCATCAACACCACAACCACAGAGAGTGCCCCCATCTTCAACACCACAACCACAGAGAGTGCCCCCATCATCAACACCACAACCACAGAGAGTGCCCCCATCATCAACGCCAGCACCACAAGCTGCAAGGCCATCAATTCCAGTACAATCAAAACCCATCCCAGCCAAACCATCACCATCAACAACATCGGCACAAAAGCAAACCCCACCAGCCCCAGCAAAAGTTGATGCTTCTAAACAAAATGCACCAGATCCAAATTTGAAAATGGAAACTGATGATTTGTATGACGGAAAAAATTTAATACCACTTATGAAAACGTTGGATGTGCCTGAGCTGCTTAAAATTGAATATCGCTTTTCTGCACAAACTGCTGAGTGGAAACATATGTTTAGACAGGTGCATGAGAATGCTTTTAAGTGTTTATTATGCGCAACATTCCTAATAAAGAATGTCCATGATTTGAGGCAACATATTGGTTCAATAAGGCATCAATCGGCAATTAAATCATGCAAACAACTACATCATCCTGATTTAGCCCCTGTTAAACCCTCGAGTAAAACTACTACAACCACCGAACAACGAAAAATAATGAATGATAAGGTAGTATTTTTTTTTTAATATATTTAATAAATTTCATACAATAACAATTTAATTTTATTAGCAATTCCGAGAGCACGTGCTGAAGTTAACTGTTTCTGAATTGTGTGAAATTGAATATTTAATGAAAAGTTCATGGTATAAGCTTGCATCTTGTACTCCATCACAAAATCATTACTCATGTTACTTATGCGATTTAATTAATGCTACGGGAACAATTAATAATATGCGAGTACATTTACAATCGAAAAGGCATATGGAAAGGATGGAATCAGTACAAATGCTATTCCATCCATTTTATACAGCTTCGAAGCAGGAACTACTAGAACAAGTTAGAGAAAAAGGTAAAGAAACAGAGATTATAGTGGAAATACCACAAAAGGTTGTTTGTACAATTGAACTAGATGATTCACCGGAACGGGAGATACCAAGATTCAATGAAAAATCAAAAACGGTTTTAAATCCAGCTGCTTTAGCAATTAGCAATGAAATGGAACAGGGTAAACAGGGTACTGCAATTAAAACTATAATGAATGTTGGTAGAAATACCAGCTTTGTCGAACATAATCAACAAAAACAAAATACCAGCTTTGGTTCACAAAATAATCAGCTCAATTCTACAATGGTGCCAGGTGGCAACCCATTCTATCAAATGAGAGATAATCAAAACCAATCCTGGCAATCAGATCCAATGAGGTCTCAAGGTAACACTTTTAATAAATCTATGTCGATGGCGGGATATCCTCCACAAGGCAATAACTTTGGTCAGTCACAATTACATCGAAATCAATTTGATCAAACATTGTTAATGGGATCATCTCAAGGAAATAACTTTGGTCAATCACAGCCAATGGGGTTACAAAATAATCAATCAATATCAATGGGACCACCAGGTAATAACTTAGGCCAATCAAGAAATCTAGGATCCCAACATATTCATTCTGTTCAAACATTACCATCTTTGATGGAATCTAATAATTTCCAATCAATGCAGCAAAATAACAGCGTTCAAAGATTCCAACCAGCTAACAGTAACTTAAGAAAACAATATGGACCAAATGCCCAACAGGGTGACCGTATAATAATTCCAAGAGTTCAACAAAAGGACGAAAATCCAAACAATACCGCTGTTTCATTTGCTAGTAAAGATATAATAAACGATACAATACAACCAATTGAAGGATTAATTGGCGTTGAATATGTTATTAAAATTCTTCGCAATGCTAATGATCCAGCACCACGCTATGAATGTTCTCTGTGTGAAGTCGAAGTTGATGGTACAAGTATGCAGTGGCATCTTAAGGGACTACATCATCGCACTAAGTATTTAGATCGACATTTTCCTACTGTTATGAAACAGTTTCAACAATATTCAAATAAACCAGAAATGTCTTATCTTATGTCACAAATTACTGACAAACTTGCAGTTGCTATTGAAGAGTACCATGGTAGAGATTTACCATTTGAATGCTTAATAGATGAATTTCGACTAAATCATGATGGTATTAAGTCCAAAGTATTTTCATTTCGACATCCCTCGGAGCTAACAGGGCCATCGTTTACAAATGTTGTTGATAAAAATGAATTGGATGAATTTATAGCCAGGAGTAAGTTAAAATACTTATATTGTGTTTGTTAATAATAATATGAAATATTCAAAATTTCTAGAATCATTTAGAATGCCTGAACCAGATAAGAAACGTAAACCAACCTTTGATGTACATGAAAATATGCAACCAAAACGTTTACGAGATCTGAGTCCATTAAAAAATTCCAACTTAGACAACATAAATCGCAATCAATCTCAATCCATGCAAGATAATGCAGACAGGAACCGGAGATATGAGAGAAATCCCGTAGGGAGAAGACAATCTCGTTCTAGATCACGTGAGCGTGGTCGTTCACCACCAGGAGATAGTAGACGGTATCAGCAATATAATAATCGTGATGATTGGAGTTCTTACGTGTAAGTTATTATTTTTAAACAGAGGGTGTACACTAATTATTACTAATCGACTGCAATGCAATAACAGCAGTAAGGTTGACACTAGACTAAGTAAGACTTTTGCTCGAGGTTGTAGCGCCATAGCCTATATCGGTCGTAAGATCCCAGGCACTGGCTAGCCGGTCTGTAAGGGCTTCAGCCACAAAATCTTGCCCTGAGTATTCACTATTGCTGGCACACCAAAGCCCTCATTGGGCGTCTTGTCGCACTGGAGGCAACCTTTGCCATTAGTAGGTAAGAACTAAACACGACATAATGGCCTCGATTCCCGAATCCGGCGGATCGGAAGTGAGTGCGAATTTGACACTTTGCGATTCCCTAATCCGCCGTGTGTGTAATCGTGAATCTAAACGTATAGCAATGCCAACCTTTAAACGATCTCCGAGTACAAAACTAAAAAATCTCAACTTAAACATGCGGCATTTTGGACATAAGTGTCAAATTCGCACTGACTTCCGATCCGCCGGAATCGAGAATCGAGGCCAATAAAGTGCGGCACGGATCCTACCTTAGATAAAAATAGAGGACGTGAGGGTAAAGAGATTTTACGTTTTTCATATAATACGTTGACTAGTCGGTCGTGTAGTGCCCAAGCAACACATGATCTTTCACTTTAAGGTGGGTTAAACGTGATGAGGGCATATAGAAATCCCATACGGATTAGGCTGCCGTTCATTTGAAACTGGGCAGTGTTTTGAAGGGATTTATGCACTCAATAAAATCTACAGTAAATGTGGAACTATCTGTTGACTTCATTACGGAGGTGATTATTGCAGCCTTTAGCAATAACAGCCTTGAAGGAACCTCTTAGAGTTGGCCACAATCTAGGGGTGCACCTACAGCGTTCGGTGGTTTTCATGTTCTTTTTTTTACTAAAGGGTTATCAAAGGGTTACTTATGGTCTAACTTCAAAGTCATACTAAAAAAAGTGCTACATCCGGTATTGATATAGAAATGTTTAATACCGAATATTAGATAAGATTTCTAGCTTTGATTGTTTTAAAATTTAAAATATAATATCACTCTGAGTCGAATGTTTTCTGCTATATCTCAGTTATTTTAATTTATTTATTTTCTTTTAAAGGCGAATGTTTGATCATAGTCTAGTCGATCTGAAAAAGGATTATGAAGAGTACAAAAGGGATCCTGAATGTCATCCCGCTTATAACTCGGAATGGAAAAAGTTTTGGACTAGACGAACTGATGAATTACGGAAAGGTAAACCTTTTATTGTACAATTTTTTTGTTTTTTTTTATAGACATATTATTTTTCAAATCTAGTTTTAAAAATATAATACTTAATATTTAGATTTCAAACTGCAGATTCGGTTTGGTAAAAAAAATATTTTTATTAGTACAAAGAAAGTGCGATTTATATCTGGAACGTACAATATATTGTACGAAATAATAATTATAAAATCATTTAATAATAGCATAAATTATCGCGTTAAATATAATAAAAAAAATGGTCCAAACTTAAGTGGATATGGTTAGTGTTCGCTTGCAATTGTAGAAGAAGAAATAATTTTAATTTTGCAAAGGAATGTCTCTGGTATGGTAACAGTTGATGGTTTGTAATAGCAATGCGTGAGAAGTCAAATGACATTATCTGGAATAATTAGCATTTTTTTAGATAATGGTATTAATATCTCCGCAATAAATATATTAGCAATGGTATAATGTAAGTGTTTAGATCTCAATGCAAACGGGATATGGCTATGAGGTCTATTAACACGTGTCTTCGCGTTTCTAAGTAAAAGTAAGCAGCATTTGTGAACGTGCAACTACGTCCTTTTGGGAATTTTTACTTCTTGCCTATTCTCGTGTTTCTCGGGCATTGCATACTATGAAAAAGCGGACTACAGTGCCCTATAATCTCTGTAATTTACATTATGACAAATATAACAGTCAGTCTAGTGGCTTGTCGCTTGACTAAAGGGCAGACTCATCCTCTTCAAGGCAAAGTCTGCAGGTAAGGTCCTCCGTCCCTCCTATCCTCCTTAAGATTCAGGTCGCAGTGTCCGGTAATCAAGCCAACAAGTGTCCTGACATCCTTTCTACAGCACCCCAACAACAAGCGCGGACCTCCTGCGCGTTGTGTTTCGTCCAACTGCGATCGGTGCTCAGAGAAGATCGACAGTACAAAAAACTCCCCACTGCCATGCAGCCCTCGACATAACTTTACATCTTGGAGTTAGTAGGCTTGGAAGAGTGTGCTCTCTCTCACTTACTGATCTTTCTTCTCCTTTTCGCTGGGGTTTGCCCAGCATCCATTCAAAGTTAACAGCATCGCCATTTGAAAGTCGTAGTAGGAGATTGGGAGTGAGAGGTGGTGGACGTAATATCCGAGGATCCGCCATCAGGATGCACTTCACTCTCCGCATAAGACGACGGCTTTTAAGTCATCATGTCTATATTGAACCTCGAAAACCTTCATAATTCTCTGCTACATTAAACTTGTAATGTTATTTATCTCTACATATGTATGTATTCTAGTGAACAATTAAATCGTTTGAAACTGTAAACCGAGGTAATCGTGACTAGCACATGGAAACACTCGCCCACCTGACAAAATCCGATTTTCTCATTGGTTAATTGTTAAGAAAAAGCACAAAAATACAACAGCTCACATTACTGGCAGTTTATAGGTGGCTAAGGGCATTCCCATCTGGGTTAGGTGGGGTGACCTTTCCACTTCGGTTCCCTGTCTAGCAAGCTCATCTACCCTACAGTTTCCCCTAATTCCCCTGTGTCCAGGAACGCAACACAGAGTTATATCAAACTGAGTGGCAGTCTCACACAGAGACCTGCGGCAGTTCAGAACAGTCGTGGATGTTGTAGTGACAGAATTAAGAGCCTTGAGGGCCGCCTGGCTATCCGATAGAATACATATATTCTTATGAGATATATTATTTATCCTCAGCCATTCGAGAGCCTTCTAGAACGCAGTGACTTCCTCCTGGAAGACGCTGCAATGGTCGAGTAGACGAAAAGAGGTATCTATATTCAATGTCTCGGAAAAGACACCATAACCTACGCTGTTCCCAATTTTTGAGCCATCTGTATAAATACATAATAACACAGTCGGGATAGAACCATCTGTCCAGTCATCTTTGGCCGGAATGATGGTATTAAAACCTTTCTCCAAGGTCCACGTAGGTGAATCTAGGTTGTCCGCAGCGCTGGCGAACCTCCTAAGGGTGAGTGCAGTACGCAGCGTAGATGGTAGAGTAGAGCATAGCTGCGAATACTCGCTTATGGAACTCTCAATGGGTTTTAAATGGGTGTGCGCATAACGCAGCTCGCTTTTTCTGCGAGCGGAAAGCGAGCTGCGTTATGCACACACCCATTTAAAACCCATTGAGAGTTATATAAGCGAGTATGCGCAGCTATGCTCTACTCTACCATCTACGCTGCGTACTGCACTCACCCTAACGATGGATGAGTGACCATATGAATATGGAGTCCATCCAAGAGAAGTCTTTGTCTTGGCGGCCGTCCAGGATCCCATTGCTCGGCATGTATGTCCAAAGGTATAAGATGCAATAAGACACCAGCGCAGCTGTTGGGGTGCTTCTCATTGCTCCACTAATACACAGCACGGCTGTTCTTTGGACTCTTTCCAGTATCTTACGATACGTAATCTTCTGTAATGCAGACCACCATACCGATATGCCATGCATAAGTGTAGGTCTGATTACGGCTGTATACAACCAGTGGATGATACGGGTTTAAGGCCCCAATTAACTCCGATCGTTCTTTGGCATAAGAAGAGAGCTGTTTTGGCCTTATTGGCTCTCTCGAAAAGATTCGGCCTCCACGTTACTTTCCTATCCAGTATTAGACCCAGAAATTTCGCATCCTCCTTAAGTTGCAGTCTTTATTTTAATGCACAACAAAGTTAGGGGCCTCGACGGTAGCCTAGAAGTGAAGGCGCCGGACTACTTAATTCCAACGGCCGGTAGTTCGGACATAGGTCTTTGTCTTACAACTTCTCCCACCCAGATAATATTCATTCTTTCTTATTTTCTCACTTTAGAGCAATTTCCTGCTCTTTGTTATGCCATCGGCTATAAGCGCAATAAGCGAGGAAGCCATCACTTGTTCGACCGCCGAAGTCATGGTTTTATTGCTTTATTATGCATTGGATTAGATCGGGTGAAATAAAACCCCGTATTGCCTTTGGTAGTTTCTTCATTCTTCTCTCTACTCAGAAAGCGAAATACTTTCGTGTGAGACAGGCTTTAGTGTAGTAGAATGTTCGTTACAAAGAAAAAGATTCGAACGTTAGTGTTAAAGGTGCCAATTGGTCCGAGTTTGATGTTCTTAGTACAACTCTCCTCTAACATTTAAATACATATACAGGGCTATTCTGAACTCCGCTGGAATCGATTCCGCTGGAATTTTCTTACAATAGTATGCTACCAATGTAAGAAAATTGCAGCGGAATCAATTCCAGCGGAGTTCAGAATAGGCCTGATAGTGATTAACTAAACTTATTCGTATTTTTTCCGTATCTCGGTGATATTCATCAGTTCAATATGGTTCCATATACCTTGTACTAAATACATATATGCAATAATATGAACAAACAAAGAAATTTTATGAGTTATTAACGGTTAGAAACACTGTTTTCTTGCTGAGCTAGGAAGTTCAAAAGTTGGTGATGATCTTTTGTTCCTAAACCATGTTACCATATCTGACAATTTTCAAAAAGATTTTACTGCAAATTCTTCATGTAATATTTAACTACTTTAACTTTTTTGAGAACGGTATTAAAGCTTTCGGTACAAGAATATTTGTAAATTCATTTTGCGAACTAATTTCTTTATAAATATGAACTCAGTCAATAACCTACGGCGATTTCTGTGTGTGTTACTTTGGAAAAAGCAAACAAACAAAGTGTTTCTAATGTTTATAAGGATATAAATAAATATATCACAGACGTTTGAAATTAATTCATTTTTTATAATGGTGCTACTATTAGTTACTAATCAGTTATGGTAGAATACTCTCATCAGTGTGGTGTGGTGACAAATATCAACGGCATAAATAAAAAAGTTCAGAGGCATGAGGAAGAAGAAGAAACATGGTTGTAATGAAAACATTAGTTACTATTTAAAAAGCGGATGAACAGTAACAATTTTTGTTTTGTGGCAGATCTAAGCTCAGGAATCACCCTTTGTACTATCAGGGGCTCTATTCTATATTACAATCTTTGGTGCGTTTCATTTTCATTGCAGTAGATGCAGCAATACCAGCGCATACTGTGGTGTAGCGACGCACAGTGGGGCAAATAGCTCATTTTTTTGACAATCGATAATTCCCAAGCCTGGAAATAATGAAACTTAAAAATTTTTTTTGTAAACTATTCGTCATAAAATTGCCTTTAATTCTATCGAGCCCGAATTTTGAAATTTTAAAATTAAAGATGGCTAATCCAATATGGCGGACATAAATTTTGTAAGTAAAATAAAATTTTATCAAAAGATTCTTTAAAATTATTGAAATTAATTATTATTAATTAATTTTCGGTTTTCAAAAAACCCCCCAAGTAACAATTTTTTATAATTTTAAAGAATATTTTTATAAAAATTTAATTTACTTACAAAATTTATGTCCGCCATATTGTATTAGCCATCTTTAATTTTAAAATTTCAAATTTCGGGCTCGATAGAATTAAAGGCAATTTTATGACGAATAATTTACAAAATTTTTTTTTAAGTTTCATTAATTCCAGTCTTGGGAATTATCGATTGTCCAAAAAATGAGCTATTTGCCCCACTGTGCGACGCCGGCGTACACACTCCAATGAAAATGAAACGCACCTATTGTTAAATCGGACCTGATACCAAAACAGAATAAAAATTTGATAATATTGTTACATTTTCAAGTAAAATTAATACCAATATTGTAATAGAGAACACGGTTTCGTAAGTTTCGTTAAAAAATATAAAAATATTGTAATAGAGAATAAGGCCACAGTCCATTATGTCTTGGATATTATAGGAGCTCGAAAATACTGATTGCAAAATATTGTTCGACAGCCCAGCTCGAAATGCGAGCTGTAAGCAGTGGGACCGGTGCATGCGGGTCAATCTTGTATTACGTGTATAAGATTTTACCGTGGATGAACTTTGAAGATGAAGAGAGAAGTGGGATGGTACTTCTCATCATCCCCACTTCCCCCTTCATCGATAAAGTGCGTGAGGAACGTTCCTTGAAAGCGAACCGTCTAAACACAGGTCCTAGGATTTATATATTACAGCACGGGTCGCTGGCTGGAGGATAAACCTGCACCTCTTAAGAAATCTTAGCCATTGGGGTGCTTGATTGACAATTTCGAATGTGTGTTTATTCCATCGCAGGTCTTTCCTTATGGCGACGCCTCGGATGTAAAGGGATGAGTCAGCCAATAGTTCTGCACCATCCATTACCACGGATGGGGAGATGTTACAGGTTTTATTGGAAATACGACGGTACTTCGTTTTGGAAGCATTGAATTCAACTGGATTCTTACGGCCCCAATCGAGAATGAGTTCAATGTCCCTGTTGATTGAGTTGGACTTAAGTCCGCGATCATAGAGACATGGTCTTGCACGTGCTTGTCTTGCATTATCGAAGGCGTAAGAGTAACGTAAAGTACTGTCGTCAACGAAATGAGTTGGTTGGGACCGAGAGCAGGGGTGGAAGCACGTAAGTTGTTTCAATCGACCTCTTCATACAAAAATTCTCAATTTTTGTATGGAGATGTCGATTGAAACAACTTACGTGCTACCACCCCAGGTCTTTTATAAATATTCGGAAAAGAACCGGTGATTAAATTGATCTCTGGGGGACAACGGCAGAGATGGTGTGGAATTTAAGCTGGAAACAGATTGCAACCTAGTCCGGGGAAATTAGTAAAAAAAACGCACGAAAGGAGACAAAATTCCAAAATGGCTGAAAATTGGTCCACAGCTTCCTTGGGACTTTTTTAGAAAACAATTTCGGAATCACAAAAAAAACATGGCCGCCGGAGTTATGACGTTTTGGCCAAAAAATCACTCAAAAACTAGTTTTTTCGAAATTTTTTTTTATCAGTCAATACGAAACATTATTGCCTACAGATTACCTCTCTTGTAATTTTTTCGAAAACCTTGACCTTTCCGAATTATTGAAGGTATTTTTTGGCCGAAAAGTGATTTTTCGAAACTTTGACCTTGAATAACTTCGAAAGGGTTAGGTTTTCGAAAAAATGACAAGGGGCTTTTTTGTAGGCAATAACGTTTCGTATTGACTGATCAAAGAAATTTTTCGAAAAAACCAGTTTTTGAGTGATTTTTTTGCCAAAAAGTGATATCTCTGGCGGCCATGTTTTTTTTGTGATTCGGAAATTGTTTTATTAAAAAGTCTCAAGGAAGCTGTGGACCGATTTTCAGCCATTTTGGAATTTTGTCTCCTTAAAATGCTAATTTCCCCGGACTAACCGTCATAAGAGCATCAGAGCTGATAACTGTCAAAATGAAGTAACATACATACAACCTGATATGCGGGTAATACGCACGGCAATGTGCGCATTCTGTTCTGCGAAATTTGGTCGTGTGTATTTTTATTCATTTTGACATTTATCAGCCCTGATGGACCGTTGCAATCTGTTTTCCGGTTTGGGTTTGGTGGCGTCCAACATTATGTTAATTTAAAAAATTTCTAGCTGTTCAGAAAGAAAACTCTCGATCCACTTCTTTAGGACTTGATCAATGTCAATAGCTAAACTACAAGCTAACAGAGCAAGGCGGTCATACTCGATAAAAAAAACCCTGAAGATATCTAGAGCGACCAAATCGAGGCTGAGGTGTTCTATTCGACAACTCGGAAATTAAGAAGTCTGCCCACATAACCGGAGCGTACCATGGCGGTGCTACGAACGTATCAGGCACGAAAAGAAACACGACACCCACAACTGTGTAGGGGAGAACCATAGTGATCCAAGCGACATTTTTGTCAATATTTCCTTTTTGAATTGAATGGACAGAAAAAAATTAAATCTTTCATGCCATACTAATCCAAGCACATAAATAACATCCCATTAATAAATTTTATGTGCTTGGATTAGTATGGCACGCAAGATTTTATATTTTTCTGTGCGTTCAATTCATAAATTTTTTGTTTTCAAAAATGTCGCTTGGATCACTATGGTTCTCCCTTACACCTATGCCCACTGCAACGAATCGACAGCGTTCTATGCCGGTATGCAAAGTATGCCGTTCGGAATCCATTTAATAAAGTGCAGCACCGGATATGACATTTTCACATACGTATCAGTGTCATAGCGTATCGCCATCAGCAAAATATTTTAGTCGTTGTTGTTCGACGACGGAACGGTCTAATGGGTTTTTTTTATATTATTTCATAGAAAGAATATTTATTTGCATGTGTCGATACGATTACGGTCATGGTATGATACTTTGCAGTGGGTAGACTTCTTTACGCTGCATTCCTTTCCGCTCCCCTGTAAGCCTAATCCATGGGTTATGACTTAATTTTATTGATTATTTCTCTATCTCTTCTATTTCCACTTCTTCCATATTTTCCTCCTCATCAACAATCATCTCAGCGAAAAATAACGTTGAACTCAAATTCAACGGTTATATTGTCGGACATAGAATTGAGACACGACTGGTCCCAACAAGAGCCATACACCTCGGAACATGGCAATCCTACTTTTCACTTTATACATGAACCTCTAAGAAATACCAACTGAAGATTTTCCAGCGGGACTCTCTTTACTTTGGTATCACAAATAATTTCTCAAAAGGGCATAAAGCCCTCTGGGACTGCTACCAAAAGTGACGGAAGATAAAGATCATGAAACAATCGACAATGTACTACAAAATTTGGTTAACAGAATGCCACTGGCAAGACATCCGCGGCAGCCATTTGAATGAATTTTTTTACATAAACAATCGGAAGATGTAGTTTCTTCAATAAAGCAACATTTATTGAAAAATATTGAACAGTGTATAGTAGTTTTAATAACAATTTCAAAAAGAAGCTAACAAATCGGCCACGCTTTATATGCACCGAAGAAAGCTTAAACTTTTGAAGTCTTCGCGGGCTTGCCATCGGATAGAGGGCCTTATTCCCATTGCAAGTGACGTGACACTCAAGGAATGATATTCCCCGAGTCGACTTAGAGACATCTCTCATTCAAAATTGCCAACCGTCAGTTGCATGGGGCATTCCCAGAGTGGAATGAAGTGAGTTAACTGCGTTTCCACTCTGGGAATACCTCTCCGAAATTGAGGTGACAGCCAATCAAGAAATGTCATGTGAGTGATACGACTTTCAGAATAAGCCCCAGAATTTCCGCTTCTGGGATCTTTTTCATAACGCGACATAAGCATACGAGTATACAACAAAATTGACGTATCGGGGCCAGCGAAAGGAAATGATAACTTGAGTTTATGGTCCCTGTGCTGAAAGTCGTAATTCGACTGAAACGTAATTCTCTTTAATTCAAACGACTTGTCACGGCACACGACTCGACTCTCAGCAGAAGGGCCGCAGTCGTATAGAATAGTGACGAATGCGTTGCTCCGAAGTTTGCCACTACAATTTCTCGAAAACTATTGGTTCTACGTAAATTTTGTATAGAACCTTTTTATACAGATTTACCTCACGAATGTAAAACCTATAATTTATGAGATGTTTGTGACAAACTGGTTTTTCTTGACATTTGATCTTCCGTAACTTTTGTAGCCGTTTAATTGGCTTTAGAGGCTTGAAAAATTATTTGTGACGCCAAAATAAAGAGAATCTCGCTGGAAAATCTTCAGTTGGCATTTTTTAGAGGTTTGATTTTTTTTGTGAGTCCTTAGCAGTCAAAGGGTTAATAAGAAATAAACTTTTTTAAAGGATTTTTTTGTTTAAATCGCCGGTGGTTATTGACTAATAATAATTAATCGTAATAATTAAAGCTGGAACAAATATTTTTTTAAATGCAATGCGAACACTATCATTAAACTTAAAATGTTGGTCATAATAAAAAAATAGGGTGGGTGTGTTTTAATTAAAATTAACGATAATTTACCAGGAAGAAAATTATTTTATGTTTACTTTTTTAAAAGATTAAAAAAATAACTTTTCTTTATGTATAGAACAATAATATAATATGTGTTCTATTTTCACGCGATATAACATTCATAATCTCGAACCATCACTATTTAATTGTATGTTAACTAAGATTGTAGTTGAATATTTTATAAATTATATAAACTAATAATATATAAAAGTGTTTGATAAATTAGCACTTTTGCATTGATCGAAGATCCTCGCTTTTCACAAATGTAAGTGGTTTGAGAAAGGTTGACCCGATTTCAAAGATTAATATAAACCAAAGATGAAGATACAAGAAAAAAATATTCCTAAGAAATAACACTAAAAATGTGATTTTGATTCAAGAAGTTTTTAAAATTATTTCGCTTAAATGGCGGCCACCAATCTCAATGCAGTTTTGAAGTATCACTCACCCTTAGCCCTTGGAAATATGTCACGTGAAATAGTATTGATCCTGTATAGTATTTGGCAGTTATTGATACAATAGTGATTTGAAGTGCCGACATAGAAGAAAATTATACGGAGTCGATTCCGGAGAAGGTGGAGAACAACCAATATAACCTCGGAGAGAGGAAAATATGACACGGAAACATTTTTGGATAATTTCGAGTGAACAACCAAGAGATATACGATGTGGCACGATCTTTTGTTAGAACTATAGGACGTCCAGATCATAATCGTTAAGCAACTGGAAGACTGAGCTGGAGAAGAGGATGGAGAAACAATTCGAACAGTACACAATAACAATAAAACTTGGAGCACTATTCTATATCCGATGTAACAGTTATTTTAACTCCTATATTGAAGCTCTTACAGCTGTGAGATTTTCAGGCCTTGTGGCGGCCTTAGAACGGGCCAGGACTTTTCCTGTTTAAAACCAAAGATGTTTGTCGAAACTTGGAATTGGACGAAATGTTTTCTATCCACTACGGGATCGTAACGACGAAGCGCAACGTTTGTTCCGAAGAAACGTTGCGTTTTTACTACGGAATCAAAGCTTTTACAAAACTAGTGTTTTCTGAAAATATCGTAATTTCACCCATCAAAGCACTCAGAATCCTATCTCCACAACAGTCCGGATAACCTCTCCTCCAAATCGGGGCAACCTTACGTAAGTATTTTATATTGATATTAAAGAAAGAAATTTTTATTTAGTAGTGAGCATGTAATCATCACATCTCGAAATTTTTTTTAAACTAAATCCTCAACATTTTGTTATAAGCCAAAAGCAAGATTAATTTTTTTAAAATAAATTAAACAAATTAAATTCGTCATAATGTAGATAGATCAACTAATTTGTTAATTTCATCATGCTGTGTTTAAATTTCTTTTTACTTAAAGTAAAAACCATAAAAGAAGACGCCCAAGTGTCCCATTCGCTCTGGTTGTTTCAAAGCGAAAGGGAATGGAAAGCTCGTTGCCTTTTTTATGGTTTTTAGTCTACTTATCTAGTTTCAGATTTGGAACCCACTCCTGTGCTCTTGTAAATGCTTCCACAACCGGTCTAGACTCGGAGTCGATGCCATTCAGTTTTGCATCTCAAAGCTCTGAGCGTTTTGGTGTACAGCAGTCCTCCAGCGCAGGTTGTGTCTACCACGCGGTTGCATCCCATAATTTCTACCACAGACGACTTTCTGACGACTAGATCGTCGCCTATACGAGCTAGATTTCCTGCCCAGCAAAGCTTACAGGGCTTTATTAAAGGAATACTAGTGTAGAGTGGGCCAATGACAGTATTTTTAAAACATGTCCACTGAACTTCCCCCTTTGCGAGAGGGGGGGTCGCACATTACTTGCTTTCGACCTTGTTGCTTAGCAGCTTATCATCGGCCTTATGTAATCGTTTTGGGCTTTGGAACCCGACCTTTATTCCTCAGATGCCAAAGCAAATTTATAGCTAATCCTGTACCGTAACTGCTTCAGTGTTTTCACTGACTTATGTTTATGGATGTTTAGGTACATAGCGTAGCACTTTCCACTTCACTACAAAGAGATCTTTATTCTGCCTCAGGATGAGGCGTAGAATTAGCTCAGCACGATCGTCGGAACTGTCAGCGAAATTAATCGAGCATGTTCTCCGATCGACCGAATTCCCTTCTACAGGGTTACCGTGGCAGGTTTAGGGTTTGTAAATACAATAAATTGATATTATACGTGGAAAGTTATTATGTACTTCATACCAAATCCAGCATTAAATATACGGGTTTTATTTTTTAAAGATAACGTCTCGGCACAAAAAGTTCGCTTATAAGAGAATTTTCAGAGAAAAATGGTCCGATTATTTCATTAATGGATAACGCGCCCCAAACGGTCACTTTTGTGCTGTGCAGGGCTTGTTGGTTCTTCAATCGCGGGTTTTCTCCTTTTGGTGCCCAATGTCGGCAATTTTGCTGATTGAACCAAATCCAAATATGGGCTATGGTGCAAGAATCGTTGGCTTTAAAATACGCTTCTAATTGGAACTTTTTCATCGGATAGAAGTTTGTATGCTTTCCTCTCTATTCACGTTCGTGCAACAGAGAAAAACATACGAATTTCTGTGCGATAGAAGAGCTCTAACTTGCCCTTCCACTTTGCGTTTTCGATCTAAACGGGCCTTGTTAGATTTGAATGTATATATAATGTAATGCATACGCTAAGTGTATATAATGTAATGCATACGCTAAGACAAGCGTTCGTTGAAAGTTCTCAGTAATACCAAAGCAAGGAATGGCAAATTCGGTCTTTTTGTTTCGTGTACCCGAAATTAAAATGTCAAAAAATTACTCATCGATTCTCGAGGAATCGAGTACCTTTTAACGAGCACTCTCGGCAATTTACTTAAATATTAGCTTCGGATGGCTTGGAGAGATTTATTCCCTGGGTTAAGCATTTTTCCTCTCTTCTCTTTTCTTTTCCTTTCCTTTTTCGTTTGTTTTCCGACACAATCACTGATTTCAGCTGCTGTTAATGGGCATATTCACACAGTGCCCATTCATGGCGCCTAAAACCGGTTTTATAGATGAGAGAGGGAAGGGAGCGGAAGAACTTAACGAAACATTTTTCACGCAAAACCAAACGCGTGAAAACTAGCACACATATAAAAAGTTACTTCTATCTCTTGCATTCTTTAGCTCTGTTTTTCTCTAACAAGTAAATTTCATCTGCAATACATTTAAAGGTTCCTGTATAGCATTCAAATTTACTACACTCATTTACGCCCCGTCTGAGTTGCTAGGAGTTGAATAAAACCGGTTTTACTCACCACAATTATGGCAGCGTGTGAATATGCCCAATGAAATTTGTCAGAAATTTTTACACGTCGAAATTCGCGTATATATTTTACGAAGCTCGAGGCTCATACAACGAATATGACTCGCCTAAAATCTTCTTCGGGGAGACTTGCTTCGAAGCAAATTATGTGACCTCATCCAGATAGCCTCGCGTACGTAAATTTCGCTGTCTTATAACGTGCGCCTACATATATGCTATGCGAAGTCTATACGTGGCGTAGAATCGAAAACATTAGCGCAATGAATCAGTGCTTAACCTTAGTTTAGCAGCAAGACGGATCCATCGAAGTCATCATGGTTTTTCGATATTAAAAAACTGATGCGCGTAAACTGGATAAAAACATCTCGTATGATGTTATGGATGCCCTACTCTCGCAAATCTGAGGGACAATCGCAGAACTTGAAGAATTTATTATACGCGGCCTTATCAATAAAACCCATAACTCATGGGACATAGGGCGGAACTTGTCGTTTATGTTTTCTCGAAAAATATGTGTTAAACACGAGAGTGATACATTAACTCTACTAAATAAGTTTCATTTCTATTTTAATAAAATAATTAAATAGTTGAATGGTTCGAGATTTTTTTAATTGAAAACAAAAAATATATAAAGTAAACGTAAATTCATTATAAATAAAATTAAACCAAAACTTAGTTGTAAGCGATTATAAAATGAAAATATCTGAACTAAGGGAGAGATTCGAAACATTTCATTCGCTCCCAGAGTTCCTTACAATAAATAACTCTACAAAAAATAGTTTAGAAAATCAATTCAATGCAAGTTTTATTAAAAAATTAAAAAAAAACGGGAAAATCTCTATACATAATACAAAATGACAATTTGGAAATCTCATTTTACTAAAATAATATAAATCATTACAAATCAATCAGAGGGAAGAAATCCATCATCTTATAATTTCCAACCGGAATGGGTGAAATTCTTTTCACGTCGTGTCCATGAATTATATGAAGAAGCTGTCGAAGATCTTCGATTATCACTACGCAAACGTCTTAATTTACCAATGCGTACTAATAACCAATCGCTAGATGAAATATATCATGTGGGAATTGATCGTATTGCAAGTCTTCCATATGATGATATAGATATGGAACGCCAGCAATCTCAATTGAATCAAGTACAGCAACAACGTCCACAGCAATATATTCAATCGCAACAGCAACAGCAGCAACATGATAAAGGAAGATTTGATGATATACAACAACAACAACAACGTCAGGGGCAGTTTAATTCTGCACAGCAACAAACTAATCAGCGTCGTACTATTGATGAATATAATACTGAAGATCAATATCGTCGCCAAGTTGGTGACAGTCAGATAAGTTCATCAAATATTGAAAATAAAATTATCGGAAATGTTGCTGATGAAGATGAAGAAGGACCAGACGAGGAAGAGAGTGATCGTGATGAAGATGACGATATTATTGAAATTGTTGATATAAAAACTGAAGTGATTGATAGCGAATATGATGATGGCAAAAATATGACAGTATCTGTTTTACGGCTTTTAACAGCATTAGAAGATCATCTCGGGATTCTTGGACCAAGAGTTATTGACTTATTATCTAAGGCCCTAACTCTTGAAAAGGTAATTTCAAAATTGGCTTTTTAATAACTCTATTTTGTTTTGGATTTTATAAGAAAATGTGATCTGTTCATTTTATTTTCTAGTTTCATACAAAAAACAAAAATTAAGAAAATATTATTCTTTAATAATCATGGTGGGTTTTATGTAAGGATTTCAAGCTTTTTTAAAATACTCGTTTCGAAACGAAATATATAAACGAAACTATAAATTAAATATACATATAGTTCGGGTGGTAGGGTTCGAACTTTTTTTTGTTTTTTTTTATTTAACTACATAAATAATTTAGTGTTGTGTATGTAATAAGCAAAAAATACGAACTTCTTTAGTAAGTTCGTGGGATTTTGCATTCTTTATCCTGAAGATTTATTTAGAACTTCGCGATATATACAAACAAGCAGCAATTTACTAGTATTTAAAATTGTTGATATTTTGCAATGTCTGCCTCGGGTAAAGTATCTTATCTGCCACTACCGAGATCTTAGATTCAAATACCATTCAGAGACATGCTTTTTTTTCATTTTCCTTCCTAGTTCTCATTCCTTTTTATTTGTCTTTCTTCCATACGTAGCTTGCCTTCAGTTTCTTGTGTTGAGGGGCTTTGCTGCATCATCCTTAACATCGTCTTCCCAACTTGACTGGTCTTTTCTGATCTAGTAGTAGATTCTGGGGTTTTCCGGCATCCTTGAGTCATCCATTTTTTGAACATGACTGGCCCAACGTAAACTCACTAGCTTGGCATGTATTGATAAAGTGCACTCTTTGTATAGGTAGGTAAGTGAAGGGCGACTGGAGGCCCAATTAGCGCTTGCTGCGCCGTTTTGTTGCCACAACTCGTGTACCTTGTGTTCAGTGGTTGTTTGGTCGGGTGTGACGGATGCCTAAAGCCATCCTGTGGAATTTAGGAAGCTTAACAGTGATCGCCAGCCTGGATATCTCTTTTAAGTTTTCCAAAATATAACTGCCTAGGCTGCGCTGCATTGCTTTAGTTAAAGCCGGGCATTTTCTCAGGAAGTGAACAAGTAATTCTCTCTCGTTCGTCTCGCCGCAGCTACGGCAACAGACGTTGAACGGGATTCCCAACTTGGCAGCGTGGTCTCCTATGGGTCAATGTCCCGTGATGATTGCCGTGATTCTGGCAATATCTCGTCGGGATTTGTTTAAGACACTTTTTGTATAAGTCATACAATTCGTGATTAAACCGTATTCTCCATGCATTAATTCTCCTCTTTCACTGGGCCGTATATCCTTTGGAGGACTTTCCTCTGAATTATATTTATTCATCTTATCTGCATATTTTTGTGAGATACTCCCTGCTTCACGTTCTGTAGATTCTTAGCATTGCTGCTGCTAGCTAGAAGTATGTTATCTTTGAAACGTTTACTCTTCTATGGAGGTCCACGATCACCCGGTCCATGGTACTGTCTTACAGAACACCTCAACCAAAATATTCATCGCTCTTGTGAGTCTGGTCTTGTTGCTGTCGATATCTCTAAGGCCTTTGATACCGTCAGTGAGGAACCCTACTCTGTTAGCTAAATGTTAAGGCTAATGGTATTAACTCAATTCTTAAGGATTATATTGATAGCGTTCGGCCGTATAATCTAGTTAATATTAGAGGGCGATCAAATTAAACTCCCCTCAATCTTTGCCGGTGCTCCCCTGGGCAATTCTATCACCTAATTCTAATCTTTATGATTTACTATGAAATGATATATGGTTCAGTAAACAAGGGCATGAACGCTTCTTTGATTGGGCCGGTAGAATCGTATCGAATCCAATGCTTCCAAAACGAATTACTCTCTTATTGCAGTTGCAGTTTCATTGAACTGTATAGAACTAATGCCTGCCCAATATATTAACATCTTAGGAGTATCATTGATTGAGGATCTGTGATGAAACTCGCATATATTCCAAATTACTGAAGAAGGATTCCAATGCCTAGTAATATACAATTCTCTTTTTTAACCTGTAGATAAAATCTCAAAAAAAGCCTATCAAACTAAACGGTGATAGACGCCAACGCCCGACCCTTTGAGTCATTGTAGAAATATAACAGCACTGACAAACTTTTATAATGGGTGAGACATTAGGAACTTTTTTTTAATTTAAATAAAACACTTAAAATAGAATTGGTTGTCGGAATCTTTATTATGACCCGAAAGAACAATGTCTGACATTTACATTATAAAAATAATTTCATTTAAATGTTGGCCGCGACTACTCCGTAGGTTGTCCGTTCGGAAGGTCCAATTTTCCATCACTCTTTCCAGCACTGCTACCGGTTTCTCGCGAATTACGCAAGTAATGTTGGCTTCCAAGTCTTGAATCGTACCTGGCTTATCGACCAAGATTTTGGACTTCACATAACCCCAAAGAAAAAAATCCAGAGGTGTGATATCAGGGCATTTTCAGTAATGCAGGTTGCGTGCGCAACTGACTTATTCAGCAATGGAATTGTGTTGCTGAATAAGTCAGTTGCGCACGCAACCTGCATTACTGAAAATGCCCTCACACGATCTAGGCGGCCAGTGCTCACCAAAATGATATCTCAATTAAGCCATTGTTTCGGGTGCTGTGAGTACCGTGGCACCGTCTTGCTGAAACCAAAGTCGCCGACATCAATTTCAGGCAACAAAAAGTCCGTTATCATGGGGCGGTAGCGCTGGCCATTGTCGGTTATGTTCTGTCTGGCCTCATTTTTAAGAAATACGGACCGATGATTCCAGCAGCCCATAAACCACTATTCGGTCGCTTATCAGCCCGTAACGTACACTGAGACTCAAATTTGCGGAATAGTGGGCTCGGAAGGTCGATGATGCACACCATATGTTGCTCAAAGTGTACGAACAACATATTGCACAGAACGCTGATTTTCGTAATACAGTTGAATAATTTGGAGACGTTGTTGCGGTGTGAGTCTTTCCATGATGAATTGTCAAACAATACTGAATTAAAATAAGATGACAGCATGACACCAGTTACACGTGGTCTGTCAAAAAAAAACTCTATATGACTCACCCTATAGTTGCTGTCATAGTTATTGTTCCACCAAAACTCTACTGCTTTTAAGGTAATATTGTACTCGCACCAGCAGATTGGCCTACTCCGCACATTCCCATTGTCTACACTTCCTCTATTCTCGCACTTCACAAGCATGGAATTCCTTCACAAATAGAACAACTTGGTTGTGCAACAATATCCGAAGTCCTACAAAATCCAATACAGAGTTAATAATCGCCATCTCCACCTCCTGATTCCTTATAATCTAGAACCTATTCTCTCCTTGGAGCTAAGCTTGCTACTAGACATTGATTGCACCCATGACGTGACTAACTACATAACAGACGGATTGTACAAAGGGTGATTCCTGATTCATTAGTACTGCCACATAAAAACCAAAGATAACATATTTCTTTAAGTCACCCTCATCCCAACTTTTTTTTATCGTTTTCGTAACATGCCAGTGCGGGCAATGTATCACAATCGAGGTAATTGTTTCAGTTGTAAATTCTACTTACCGGTCATATGTGATAAACAAAAAAAGTACATCTTATGGTAGGTCCACACGATACAGACTTTTGGTCACAGAAACTTCTGTCTGTAGAATTTTATAGAATCGCTTGAAAAATCGGTAGAGACATTCTGTCGACATGTCCGGACAGACAATCCGTCGGAGGTTTCATTCAAACATCACGGTCTGACCAGAAGCCACACGGAAAGTCGGCCGGACAAAAGTCCGTGTCATGTGGATCCATCGTTAGTTGTCAAATATACCTAAAGGCGAATCAGTCACACGGCTTAGTTTTTTAGATCGGCGGCTGAGTCGCGAACAGTGTTTTGTAAGCAATCGTCGACATCTATCCTGCATTAGCGATTGAGTAGCGCGACTGTAAAAAGAATCGACAACAGAATCGTGCTCCTAAATTGGCAATCTGAAAGGAGCTTTAAACTGGCGAATTAGTTGCGCGACTCGGTCGGGTGATTCAGTCGCGCACTATGTTTTGTACATAATCGGCTGGACCTCTATCTATACATTAGCGATTCAGCAGCGAGACGGTTAAATCGATGAAGCAACAGTTTATAGCAACAGCCCTTCTTATTAGAGGAAACGTTCGGTTGATATTTTTTTTACGAAGAAAATTTTGGATCTAGAATTTTTTGTTGCGAGAATACAATCGTATCCTGCGCAGTTGGATATTTAGTTTCGCGACTCAAACGCGATTTAGTCGTGCCACAAGATTGGTGGCATAGTCTCACGAATCGGTCGCTTGTTATTGGCTATTATTTTTATATTCGCACTGATAAATCGTTAATGCACAACAATTTTAGGCAATTGAATATAAAAACACTGCTCGCGACTAAATCGCTGGACTGAATGCGTATTCTATCACTTGAAAAGAAACTGTTCTTGAACTCAATTAAATCAACTTTTGAGATTAAATTGTAAAGTCTTTCGCTTTAGCAAGACTATTGACTTTCTCACTAGACTAGACAGATCAAGCTTAATTACACTTTCTCCTACGTTTCTTTTTCCCGATGATCTACGTACTATTATAAATCCTGGCTAGCATTCTTTCTTCCGAAGCTCGTATAATAATCCATCGTAGTCTGCTCAATTCTATATTTGTAATACAGTCACATTTCGTCATATATTTCTACAAGCTCTATGAACGTTGTTTTGGGTATAGTTATTCATATTTCCATTTGGCGCCACGGAGCTATTTAATAAAACCACCGCAATCCTTGTCCATTAGCTTACAAAAAGATTGCATTTTTGTGTAACCAAATCCCATTAATCGTAGAAGTTCAGTTATCGATTTCGAGCGGTCTAATTTCCTAACATTTTAATCGAAATGTTTTGGAAGATGTCTTTTTGTTCATAGTTTCGTTACTTTAACATGGCGAGAGGTAATTACATACATCTCTCAGAATGGGACACATCATTTTCACAAATCGTTCTTTTTTGAAGGTACTGAAAATAATAAACCATTGTCACGAGAAACGAGTCTTTGTACAAAGACGGAATGTTTGGGCTTTTTTTTATTTTAGTTTGTTTTCACATAAACACATGTCATACCGAGGAGATCTCTTGTTTGATCAGCGAAGCCACCATTCCGTGGCAGTAATATTGGATGGGTCGAGTAAAATCGCGTGCCGTCGATTACATTATGTCGATTAGAACTTAACTGGTCAACAATGCATTCTACAATAAAATCGTCAGCAATGCAAAAGGGGTCTCTACCTCTGAGCTGTAGTGTTTCACATAAAAAAATTGTTAGCGAAAAAATCAATTTCAGATTTAACTTCAGCATCTAAAGCGTTTTAGCTTAAGATTCTTAACTTTTTAATTTTAGGAGAGATTTCATTGTAGACTAGGATGTTATAGTAAATATTAGGCCATCCCATAAATAATGCGGTTTTTAAAAGGAATTTTATTTTTAAAAATTAAAGTAAACAAAATTCTTTTTTAATTTAAAATATAGGTTAGGTTAGGTGTAGGACTGCCTCCAGTGCTCCCGGTGGCCAAGCGTTTTGGCGTGTCGTTTTGATGCCATAACCTACTTTATCAAAAATATGTGGTTGTTTGATATACTGTCACGGATATCTATAGTCATTCTGTGTAGTTTAGGAAGCCTATCAGTGCTCTGAACTCTAGTTTGGAGATCTCTTTTAAGTCTTCTAGAACGTAATTGAACGTAGTGTGCGTTGCCTGCATTTGGCTAGAACCGGGCATTTACACAGGAAATAAACGAGTGTTCCCATCTCGTTGGTCCCTCTACAGCTACAGCAACAGACGTGGGCCTGGGATACCCAGCTTGATAGCGTGTCAACCGTCCAAGTCAACCTAGAGATAACGCAGGTTTCCAGCGCGCTTAACTTTTGGCTGGCTAGCAGCAGGTGGTAGCGTTTTTGATTCCGCATATTGGGCTGCCGGTCATCCTGAGGGAGACTCCCTGCTTGGCTAGGTAGTCGCCTTTCACGTTCCCATTTAGACGAGAGTCACGTTATGCTTTTTACCGAGCCTATGGAGCTCACTTCTGCATCTCCAGCGCAATATTACTGAATCCAGAACTTTTATAGAGGCTATAGAAAGGCTATATATGGAAATTCCAATGCTACATGAGGTATGAGGTTCATTTTCTGGCAGGCCTTCAGGATCTCTAGCACTTTCGCTTTAAAGATGCCAGTTTGCACAGGATAGCGAATTGTTAGGGATCTCTAGATAGACCCCTGCCCTGACGCCCTAAGTAAATTACGTGTAGATCAAACTTTGTCAACTCTTTTATTGAGGGCATTTCGACGGAGAAGTTCTTCCTGAAGATCAATCTAGAGGAAGGCAGTTTGGTTGTGACTACCATACCCTTGGGGAGCAAATCCAATATGTTGTTATGGCCGTAGCATTTTGTGGTCCAGGCCTCTTAATTTAAAGTGGCCCTTAGACTATCAATAATATTGTTCAATAATATTGAGCAAAATATTGATCCTGGGGAGGTTGAAGGTGGGGATTTTCGTTTTCCTAGTGAAATAGCATTATTTCATTCAGTTTGGTCAGTTTTGGGTTGGCTGCTAGACAACAATCTACTGTCAAGCTGCTAACTATGTTCAGGCATCCTTGCATGATTTCAATAATCACTGCTATCTTAGCTCCATTTCTATCTAACTTTTGTTGTATGCTATTTATCGTTACTAATTACAGTAAGGGAGAGACCACCATCACTTCTCGTTCTCGTGTACCTCTGTTGGTGTATTTGATTACCATTTTGGTTCGCAAATCCGCTAAAATATACTCCTTCATTTTCTACAATAAACTTCTTTCTGTCGGGTAGACTTGCAAGGCCCCTCCCTTCTTTCAAAATTGTTATATGGACCCCTGTACTGAAAGTCGAGTCATGACGACACGACAAGTCGTTTGAATTGAAGAAAGTGACTTTTCAGTCGAATCACGACTTTCAGTACGGGGGCTTAAACTCAACTTAGCATTTCCACTCTAGGCCCCTGTGCTGAAAGTCGTATTGATTTCATATTTTTTCCGTCCGAATGATTTTGAAAATCGCCGGAGAATATCGTGGGTAGGGCACTATTCCCCATGAAACTGCTCCAATTTTTCTCGTCACTAGTCATTATTTGACCCGATCTATTCAGGTTTTTCGAAGCCACGAAGTTGCCGATGAACTGTCGAATGACTAAATCCAAGCTTCAGTATTAGTTCCTTACTGAACAGCAGAACGTATCCGACGACCTCTACACATCTTCTGCAGTCTCCTGTAGGGCTGGGTGGTTGTAGAGATTGAAGTCTTCTTGGCCGTAGTTTCCGGCTCGGAATTTCTGGAACCACTGAACCATACTGACTTAAAGAGTATCCACACATATCAGGGCCGTGCTCGAGCCGTCGCAGGGCCGTGTTCTATCATGTGTGAACGAGCCCGTTCCCGGACACGGACATGTGTGAACGAGTAAAGAGTATCCACACATATCAGTGTTCAGAAATTCAAAAAAATATCGGTTCGTACATTTTACATGAACTCGTTCCCACATGTCCGTGTCCGGGCCGGAGTAAAAATCGAACGCCCCGGGCACGTCCCTGGTCAGATCCTCAGATACTGCTTTCATATTTCTCGCACTTCGGGTTGCGCTGTAGTCTCTATTGAACTTATGTAGCCAAATATGCCCTTATTCAATTATAGCTTTGAAAAAATAACTATTGAAATCGAACTGACCGCACTCTTATATGTGGAAGTTCATGCAGATAAACTATCGCGTCCCTTCCGTCGTTATTTCCGTCAATTAAACCGCATTATTTATGGGATTACCCAATATAAATCGAGAGCTAAATCTGGCGTGTGGGGATAATGTCATCATATAAAGACTAATAGTCAAAGTGAAAATTTTGACTGTCAGTCTTATATAGGAGTTTGGCAAAACTTTTTTGGCTATTGCATGATCGAAATAGCCCCATTGGAGTCACGCTGAACGCTTCTAACCAAATTGGAAAAAATCGATATTAACAGTATGCCGAAACGTTTCGGCTTCTTAGAAAGAATATTGGTGCAATATCCAAAAATAGGACATTGTTATTTCCTCTTTTTAATTTAAATTACTTAAAAATATTTTGATACTAATCAAAAACAATTCTCATTTCCAAACAGATAAAACCCAACGGTGTAGATGAAGCTCTATTGAATCAAGAAAACTACGTTTTCCTTGAAACTGTCCGCGAAAAACTCAAGGGCCAATTATTGGCAGGAGTAATTGAAGGCCCCAAGGAGCGAGCTGTGAAGAAAGTTATAACCGATATGAATAAAATGTTTGAGAAATATAAGCATTCTATTCCAAATGCTATGCCGGTATCAACAACAACAACAACAGCAACAAAAGATCCCCCAATACCACCAAAAATGACACCAGCAAAAAAACCGCCGGCACCAGTAGTACTTAACAAGGAAGAGCTTGCAACAAAACTAGCATCAGCACTTGCTGCACAAGGTAAAACTGATGTAACCGCTGAGCAATTGGAGCAATTAGTTGCTGTTTATGCGTTAATTGAAAGAAAACAACATGAAAACGCTTTAGCTGGTAAACCGAATCAGAGCAACCAGAAGAAGAGCCTTTCAGACACACTTATTGATTTCTTAAAACCTAATAGCAATGCTAACTCAACACCTCCACTATCTGTTCAAAAGCAACCCGAACGTAATAATAATTATGGTCGTACGAATCAATCTTCGTATGCAACATCGGCACCATATGCAAACCAATCTTTCAGAAACAGAACTCCACCACGCCTTATGGAAATGGATTCATATCAACAGCCAAGGATGAATCAATCACAACAACACAACATGGGGCAGACACAAAGAATGGATCAGGGAAGCTACTCAAATATGGGTGGAGGAAACTACTCGAATATGGGTGGAAGTAGTTACACACCTTCAAACCCACAAAGGCCAACAAGCAATTTCAGCTTTATAAACACGCCATTTTCAAGTTTGTCACAATTTGATACATCTTTGAAATTAAACACGCAAGTGAATGATAAGTGGGCAAGCTTCACTAGTAATAGGACCACCAATGTACCTAACATGATATCCTATCCTGATCTACGTCGTAATAATCCAAACAACAACAACAGTGGAGTCGGATCCGCAAACAGGGCTAGTAGTGTTTGGGATAATCAAGGGCCACAGCAAAGCCGAACTGATAATTTTGGTATTTGGCAACAATTTGGTAACAACGCTACACGACGATTTTAAAATATAATTAAAAGAAAATATTGAATGTAGTAATTTTCAGTTCCATTATAATGATTAAATAAATGTGTTTGAATGCATAAAATGATTTCTAATATTTATTTAAATGTGTTTTATATAGAGCGGAAGTTTAAGAGCTCTGCAGACAACATTGGCCACTCTTGAAGCCTCTTCTTCCAGTGGAGACATAGCTTTCTTACTTACTGAAGACCTGCACGATCTCTAGGCTGACTTGATCTACTTACAACAAAGGCAAAACAATTGCCAGAATCAGGGCAATCATCATGGGACATTGATCCATAGGAGATAACGCTGCCAAGATGGTAGCTAAAGCCAGAAGGACTTAAAAGAGATCTTCAAACTAGAAGCCCGGTCACTGATAAGCGTCCTAAAATCTACAGTACTGCTGAGTTTCCGTGCGAGTTTATCCTGAGTTTACTCACCATGGAGAATATACAAGGAGGAAAAACTCTTATGGGGAACATGACAGGAAATGGATGGGTAGCAGAAACTAAACTTCTAGTTCATATTTGGCCGCAGATGTCACCTTTGTCCGATGTACCCCACATGAAATTAATGGGCCTATTCACACAGTGCACATTCATGGCGCCTAAAACCGGTTTTATAGATGAGAGGGAAGGGAGCGGAAGAACTTAACGAAACATTTTTCACGCAAAAGCAAACGCGTGAAAACTAGCACACATATAAAAAGTTACTTTTATCTCTTGCATTCTTTAGCTCTGTTTTTCTCTAACAAGTAAATTTCATCTACAATACATTTAAAGGTTCCTGTATCGCATTCAAATTTACTACACTCATTTACGCTCCGTCTGAGTTGCTAGGAGTTGAATAAAACCGGTTTTACTCACCACAATTATGGCAGCGTGTGAATATGCCCAATGGGCATATTCACACGCTGCCATAATTGTGGTGAGTAAAACCGGTTTTATTCAACTCCTAGCAACTCAGAGGGGGCGTAAATGAGTGTAGTAAATTTGAATGCTATACAGGAACCTTTAAATGTATTGCAGATGAAACTTACTTGTTAGAGAAAAACAGAGCTAAAGAATGCAAGAGATAGAAGTAACTTTTTATATGTGTGCTAGTTTTCACGCGTTTGGTTTTGCGTGAAAAATGTTTCGTTAAGTTCTTCCGCTCCCTTCCCTCTCTCATCTATAAAACCGGTTTTAGGCGCCATGAATGTGCACTGTGTGAATAGGCCCAATAAAAATTCATTGGAAACATCAAATATTGATTAATTACGAATAATCGCATTGATATAAATTGAATTTAGACGCTGGTAAACGTAAAATATATTAGTAATAAACGAACTTTGCCATGAACCGGATAAATACAAGCGGCCATGTTTTTTTGGGGTACATTTGACTGCAGCGCCACCAATAATCAAACGAAAATTGACAACACGGAGTTTTATCTCTTTGTATAGCCTCCATGTTACTCACATTAAAGGCCCAACTATAATGCACGTAAGAAACGCACGTCACCTGGGCGGTCTTGCGGTAATTAACGTTCTTGGCTATATTGGACGTACGTCGTCCATGGTTTGTTTCGTTAAGTTTCGTTAAACGTAAGAATGCGAGAACCGCGCTCAACGTACGTGATATGATTTGTAGTTACATTGATGACATTTGATTTTTATTGTTGTTTTGTGGGTTTTAAAGAAGAAAAAGTATTAAAAATATTGTGTATTTATGCATTTTAATAATTTAAAATTTTTGGAAACTTTCCGTATACACAAACCATTATACCTTTGACGAAAGTTTGATATTTACGCACGTCGGCTGACGAGCGTTTCTTACGTGCATTATAGTTGGCCCTTAAGCGCCCATGTACTGTGTTTCCATGCAGAGTTTATCCTGAGTTTACTCAGATTAGCGCCCATGGAAACGGGGATTGAGTAAAGTGTCGTTAAATCCAAGTAAACTCAACGAAGCCAGTCCGATTAAGTCGGGTTTTGTATATGTGTCCTTTACTGCACATATACCAACGGCGACGCAATGTAAAATAAATTTTCTGTTACTTTAACCCAGAACCGTCATGGAAACAGCATCGAGTGATCTTGAGAGAAAAAGCTTTCTGTTTACTTAACGAAAACTCTACCCTGGCTCATGGAAACACAGTAATGGAAACGGGGTTTGAGTAAAGTTTCGTTAAATCCAAGTAAGCTCAACGAAGCCAGTGCGATTAAGCCGGGTTTTGCATATGTTACTGCACATATACTAAAGGCGACATAAGCTCTGTATGTTTACTTCACACGGGATCCCGAGATTTGAGACTTTTTGAATTATTTGCATGAGGGGGAGTGAGAGAGAAATAGCAAAATTTGTGCACGCGTACATACAGAGCTATAATGTCAAATTATTTATCTGTCAGTTCAAGCAAACTTCACCAAAATCTCTCCCATGGCCTACCAACTGACAGTTCGAATTGCTCAATGCATTGACTTGTGTATAAATAAAGGGTTGAACGAAAAGTTGAACTTGTGGAAGTAGGCAATTATTGCCTAGCGAAGTCTATACGGGCAATATTGTGGAAATAATAAATAATGCCTGCGCTAGCTTTATTGCTAGGCACTTCGTTAGTTGGCATTTTTATTTTTAACGCTTGTAATAATAAAAACAAAAGTTACCAAAAAGACGAAAAAATTACTTATTTGAAATAAATTAATATTTTTATTTTTGCTTTAACATAAAACTTTTGTTTGTAAGGAGATTTGAAGTTTAATTAGGTAATGCTACACGAAAAGTTGGTATGGTATTGCTGAAAAAGAAGAAGAGAAGGAAAAGTGAGCGAACCAAGAAGGAAGCCAAAATTGCTTGACATGTATTATTGAATTATTGTTAACAAGAATATTTTAAGCCATATTTGTGAAATAAATATATTAATAAAAAGCTCACAGAAATCAGAAGTGGGATAAGGAGCGTTTAGAAAATATTAATAATAGTGTGAAAGGCGAGGATTGCCAAGATATATTAAGATTGTTCTTGCCTTGATTCATCATTGCGGGAAACACGTTGTTTTCAATAACCTCGTACAAAGCGAGCGAATTAACAAAAAAGTTACGGGAATACGGCTTGCCAACTTCTGGCTGTAAGCGGCAGAAATACGATAGATTACGCAATTTCCTGATGCCGAACGAAGAAGGCGAGGATACGCCCAGCGCTTCGAACGTGGTAGCGGCTTCAAGCGATGCGGTTCCTTCATACGATAGAAGGTACATCCTTGAGATCCTAAATGAATTTCATGGAGAAATACACGAAAATGTCCAGCTGTTTATTGAACAAATTATGGAGAACCAAGAATTCGATGCGAGATGAAGATAGTGTTAGAAAAAGAAGAATATTTTACATCAAAACCACGTAGATTGTCTTATGGCGAAAGAGATGAACTGTCCAAAATTTTGAATGAGTTAATCGAAAAAAACATAATCAGACAAAGTAATTCTCCATTCTGTTCCCCAATAGTGCTTGTTAAAAAGAAAAATAATACGGGCTACAGACTATGCGTTGACTTTAGAAAGTTAAACGGAATAACTCTACGAGATAATTACCCTCTTCCGGTAATCGAAGATATAATTGATAAATTATCTAATAAATGTTTCTATACACTTATCGACTTAAAGTCCGGTTTTCATCATGTGTTTATGGCTGAGGAGTCTATAAAATATACGAGTTTTATTACATCATTAGGTCAATACGAATATCGGAAAATGCCTTTCGGTTTAAAAAACGCACCAGGTGTTTTTCAAAGGTATGTAGAAACTATATTCAAGGAATTAATTGCTCAAAATAAAGTAGTCATTTATATTGACGATATATTGATCACGAGTAGTACAGTTGAGGAACATAAACAAACTTTTAAACTAGTTCTCAAAACCCTGTCTGAAAATAAATTAGAAATGAATTTGAGTAAATGCAAGTTCTTTTATACGGGTATAGAATTCTTAGGGTACAAAATCAATTATGAAGGAGTTAGGCCCAGCTCAAATAATATTAAAGCAATTGTTGACTATCCGAATCCGAAGAATTTGAGGGAATTACAAAGATTTATAGGAATGTGCTCGTACTTTCGGAAATTTATTGTAGACTTTGTCCATTTGATTAAACCACTTCAAGATATGTTAAGGAAAGGAACGGAATTTAAATTCGGTAAAGAACAGTTATTAGCTTTTGAAGACCTGAAAAACAAATTACTAGAGAGACCAGTTCTGTCCATATTTTCACCGACTGCTCATACTGAATTGCATTGTGATGGTAGTGCCGTTGGCTTCGGTGCTATACTATTACAGCGTAAGGAGGATAAAAAGTTACATCCTATATTTTTCTTCTCGAAAAGAACATCGGAACAGGAGAGTAAATATCACTCTTATGAACTAGAGACACTGGCAATAGTATATGCGTTACGTAGATTTAGAGTTTATCTGTTAGGAAGGAAATTTAAAATAGTCACAGACTGTAATTCATTAACCTTGACATTAAAAAAACAAATCATCAATCCACGAATTAGTAGATGGGTATTAGAGATGTCTGAATATGATTATGAGATTGAACATAGACCAGGTAAACGAATGCAGCATGTCGACGCGTTAAGTAGGTCATTACCTGTCCTAATATTAGAAGAAAATACATTTGAACATAATCTCGCAGTTTGTCAAAATATCGATCCAACACTTGAAACATTACGATCTAAACTTGAAAATGTGGATGACAAGTTTTTTGAATTACGAAACGGACTGATATATAGAAAAATCGATAAAAGCAGGATTAGGTTTTATGTGCCACAAGGTATGGAAAAACAGGTTTTAAAAGTCTGTCATGATGATTACGGTCATTTTGGTACGGACAAAACTATAGATATTATAAAACGTACATATTGGTTCCCTGAAATGACAAGAAAAGTAAAGGACTATATACAGACATGCCCTAAATGTGCTTCATTTAATACACCCACTGGAAAGTTAGAAGGATTTTTACATCCCATCCCAAAGGGTGACAGACCGTTTGAATGTATTCATATAGATTTTTTCGGGCCTTTAGAGCCAACTAGATTCAAAAACAAATTCATTCTAGTCATAATAGATGCGTTTAGTAAATTTATCAAACTGTATGCTACTAAAACACAGACTACAGAAGAAACCATTAAATGTCTAGATCACTATTTCAGTTATTATAGTCGCCCAGTTAGGATAGTGAGCGATAGAGGTACGTGTTTTACATCTTCGAAATTTTCTGAATACATAAAGGATCAGAATATACAGCATACATTAGTAGCTAGCGGGTGTCCAAGAGCCAATGGACAAGTGGAAAGGGTTAATAGAATCATTCGTCCATTGATATCCAAATTGATTAACTTTGAAAAGAATATTCATTGGGATGATGTATTGGTTAGAGTAGAACATGCAATCAATAATTCAGTTCAGAAAAGTACGAAGGAAACTCCTAGTAGATTACTTTTTGGTGTAAACCAACGAGGGGAAGTCAACGATAACATTAAAGAATATCTGGAAAACTTCGTTTATGAGGATGATAGTAAAGACTTAGAAGAAATAAGAACCAAAGCAGCTAAAAATATTAAACGAGCTCAGGAGCAAAATGAAGAATATTATAATCGGAAAAGGAAATCTCCACTCGAGTATAAACAAGGAGATTTAGTAATGATTAGTAATGTTGATACGACCCCAGCGGTTAATAAAAAATTTATTCCACGATATAGAGGGCCATATGTGGTTCAGAAAGTTTTGGACAGGGATCGATATTTGCTAAAAGACGTCGAAGGTTTTCAAATTACCCCAAGGCCTTTTGAAGGTATTTTTGATGTTTCTCGTATGAAACCATGGTTCTATTAAAGACTATATTTTACTATATTTTATTGATAGTTTAAGAAAACAAGAATTATTGAATAACTTTATTTTAATTTCACGTTATGTTAACAAGGGAAAGAAATTTTGATAAAATTTGAAGCTTAAATTAAGTTACTTAACTATTTCTAGTTTTATATTTCAATTAAAGTAATGAATTGAATTAAATCATGTTATTACAATGTATTGTGACTTTATTATGTTAATTTCAAGTAATATGGCTAAAGAAAGAAAGAAACTCAGATATGTCTTAGATGTTTTTAACCAAGCTCAAAAAAAAAAAAACATAAGTTAAAAGTCGAGAAATTTTTACAAACTGTTATTGTAACTTTGGTAAACTTATGTATATGGATTTTGTATAAAGAGGTTAATTGCTTTGCTAGAAAACTACGATGAATTACCCTTATGGAAATTATGTATGTTATGTGCTAATTATGGAAATTATGTATGTTATGTGCTAATTATGGAAATTATGATTATTATGTACAAGTTCCAAATTATGTCCAATTAGCCATATATAATCAAGTTATGAAAAATAATGAAATTATGTCCAAAAAAAAAAATATATATTTGGTTAGAACAAGAATTTAATGTCATAGTAGATTCGAGGCCGAATCAATTGCAGGATGGCCGAACTGTAAGGAGATTTGAAGTTTAATTAGGTAATGCTACACGAAAAGTTGGTATGGTATTGCTGAAAAAGAAGAAGAGAAGGAGAAGTGAGCGAACCAAGAAGGAAGCCAAAATTGCTTGACATGTATTATTGAATTATTGTTAACAAGAATATTTTAATCCATATTTGTGAAATAAATATATTAATAAAAAGCTCACATGTTTTTCAAATATTGTGTATCATTGCCTAGGCAATTGGTTTGGTAATATTTTTTAATTAATATCGTAAAAATTATCCTCGGCGTCGTCGGAGGATTATCGGCAGTTATATTTTATAATCCACTGTGAAGTGTTTTTCTTATGGAATTATGTTATAACTAAAATCACAAGAACATACTTCAAACAGCCCTGTTAAGAAGAAGATTGAATGGTGATATTTCCTGTACGTGGTTTCAATTTCAAGCAAGCATCCAGGTTTTTTATCAAGTGAAATTCGAGTGATTTTGCGGTCAATAAATTCCTTATTAATTTGTTGAAAGTTATTTTGTAGTTTCGATAAGTTCTATAACTAAATAATTTCATCAAAAAAAATGTCAAAAACAAAAGAAGACGCAGAAATTCAAGTTAAAGATGAGGTATACATTTTTCGCCGGCCGCCATTTTGTTTGGCCAATTAAAAATTTGTGATTATTACTTAGGTAATTGATACTAAGGACGAGGACCAAGAGTACGATGAGGAAGCTGATGCCGGTGAAGAAAATTGCGAGGATGGTGATGCTGAAATGGACGGGGATGCCGAAGGTGATAAGAAAAAAGAAGCTAAAGCTAATGTAAAGCATGAAGTGAATGAACTCGCAAGTATTAAATATGATACTCTCACGTTTGATGAGCTGCTTAAAGTGAAGATAAAGCTTTCCGATGGGTCAGAGAATTTTCTATTCTCGCGCGGCCCCAAGTATTCAGATAGCGATTGGCCCATTATATGCCATTTATGCCGTAATGGAAATTTGACAGATGAGAAAAACTTAAGAGAGCACTTAAAACGTAGAGCTCATTTAAATCGAGTCAAAAAAGGCTTACCTTTGGCAGAGAAATATAATGAGCCATTCTTCCAATGGCATAAAGATCCCGCCTATGGCAAGGCCATTAAAATATTTCCCGGGGAATTCATTACTGATCGTAAGTATATTGAGTTAACAAGACAAAAAAACATTCATTTACTTGACACTTGACTAGCACCGCTCGATCGCCTTGTTGAGAAGGAAGTTTTCGAAGTAAAGCCTCCAGAAGAAAGCATCTTGAAGGAACTAGAAAACGAGCCTCTACACGAGTACAATAAGAAGATGCCCTTGATCGGGCTTAGCTATATTTATAAAATGAAATGCAACGATGTGGAGTATGTTTGTGTTCTCTGCAATACTAAGATTGATGGTGAAGCTTTCAAACATATTGTTGGAGCTGGACATCAACTTACCTACATTGTGAGTATTGATGATTTATTTGTTTCTTTACTGTTGCCCCAAGCTTAGTTTTAAGATCTAGTTTTGTTGAAGGCAACATTCTTGTATGCTGCCATGCTTGAAGATGCTTTACCAAAATTCTAATTTAAAAATTTAAACTCCTACTTACATCTATTGAAAATCCCTCTAGCTAGTTCTAGAATCCACAAACTGACCTAAGCTATTCTTTTTAAAATAGATGACTTTTTTTTAAAATAAAAATATTTTTTTTAACTTTCAGGAAAAACATTTCCGTAAACTACGTCAAAAAGTTGTTGATGGACTTAAAAAAGAAAGGGATCTCGATTTAAAATTCCTGCTGCGTCACTGCTTCCGTAAACTGTATCGTAAAATTGAAAATATTAAAGGTTGCCGTACTGTAACATGTGTCGATTATGATGATTACTGCAAAAATATGAGAAAATATCGATTAAATTGTCTGCATTCAAGCCATTACGATGAGAATACAATAATGATAACTGAGAAGGAAGTTGATGTATTGATAAGAAAATGCATTAACGGTATTGATTTTATTAAGCCAGATTTAATATCACTTGCTGAACCAGACAAGGGCACCAGGGCTGTTATATCGAATCGTGATGCTAGAATGAGAACACCGCCACCAGTTGGAATGCGACAAAATCCATCAAGAAGGTAAGTTTTATTATTATTTTAGCATCATTAGTGTCCATAGACTATTGCAATCTCTAGCCACCTGTAGTTTTACGTTCAAGGGTTTTTGATTTACGGGTTCGCTTCTCTTTCTACTGTCATTTAATATATTCGCGGCGATATTTTGTCCCCTTGGCCTGGGTAGAATCAATTCTTCTATTTCTTGGTTCGTTTTTGTTTGGTCCATTTTCACAACAAAATTACTTACTTATTTTTTCTTATTCCTCTTTAATCCCTCATGGGACATAAGGCGAAAACAGTGGCCCTCTAGCGGACTCTGTTTTCAGGGGCAGTTCTCAGCTCCGTCCAGGATCTCCCAGTTGTTGCGGCCTCTGCTAATAGAGCTCCACACACTCAATGAGGTGTATAGGTGCCAACAAATCCACTAGACCCCTATAGTCTTAAAGAAATTAGCCTCATCCTTTTAGCTAAATATCTGAGCAACCTCTTTCGCTTATCCTACTTCTCCGGAGTTTATCCACACTCTCGGAAACTCTCACAAGTTCAGCCCATACTAACAAAAGGTGACTCAAGCACCTCTTCTTGAATACAACTCTCATTTAGGGCAGAAATTCGAAAATCATATTGTCGTGGCTAAAGTAAAGGCCCTCAAATTAATCGATGATGACGCCCACCGTTTGCCCCACCATCGACCCTTTGAGTAACCGTAGAAATGTAACAGGCCCGGCAAAATTCTATTGCTACTATCATAGCGATTGCTCCACCGAAATAAACGCCCTCTTGCCTCCACGGCAGTCATAAACGCAATACGCAATGGCCTACAGTTCCCTTTTTCGTGGACGTTACTAACAAGAAATTCGTTCATAAATAGAGCAACTCGACTGAAACAATTACGCAGTCAGTATCTCTAAACTACAACATCCAATAACAGGGTTCACTCGTATAATCACAAACCTATTCTACCCCCTTTACTAAGCTTACTACTAGACTGCTCACCATATATATGGCTTTGACTGGAACTTAGAGGTTAGCACATTTTTACTGACGATGGTTCTATACATATAGAGTAAGAGTAAGAACTGCCAACTCACCCCGCGATTCTAGATCAGAGAAATCTGACTATAGTCAGAAAACGGGGAAAAAGCTCAATGCTCTTGTCCCTTCGGTGAAGAAGAGAGCATCACGAGATCTCGGCAAACTCGAGAGCCTCGTCTTGGTCTCAACTCGAGAATCAGACGAGAGTAAAGTTCAGTCTCGACAAACATATTCTCGTCGAGACGAGATTATTCGCTCGAGATCTCGTCGGCAAAGTAATAGCAAACAAGTCTGGGGCCGTATTTGGTTTCTCGAGTCGATATCGACTTTGTCGATAAATGAAAATTGGCATTTAGCAACACGATATCGTCTCTTTACGTGTCGATAAAGATGTTTGTCTTTTATGAAAAAGCTATATTTATGCATACAATAAACTTTTAACAATTTCTATTTTAATTAAATATACGAGGTTTGTTGTACTTGGAGTAATATCACACAATTTGATGGTTCTGTGCGGCAGCGTTTATCTGTCGATTTGGTCGAAATGCCAAATATGAAACTTAGAGAACATCGAGAAGCTTTTTTTGTCGAGTCGATCCATCGACTCGAGAAACTAAATACGGCCCCAGGTAAAATAAAGTATCTGATGAAGCGCGCATGCGCCGTTATTTTCAAAGCTGGGATGTGGCACGTATAAACACATTTTTGCCTCTTGTTTTCTCTCGTCGGTTACGTATAGGTTGAGTCTCTAAGTATAAGAGCCGTGGTGGGCTCATAAATTTAGATTCGCTCGGAGAGGCGAGACGAGATTAGGAAGGGCAAGATCCGCCGAGAGTCGAGACGAGATTCGAAATGGTCGCGACTTACCGATGTCGAGACGAGAGTCTTAAAAATCTCGTCTTGTCTCCATGTCGTGATGCTCTAGTGGAGACTATGTGCTTTTGTCAGAAGAAGCGAAGATTTGGTATTCTGGATGTTAATCTAACAAATGAAGGGGGAATTGTAAGCTTTGGAAATCTGACTATAGCCAGCTACTCGCGAGCTGGCTGAGGTGGTCTTTTTGATGATTTCGATATTCAATTTCATCGAGGCGCGAACCTCAATGTGGGTATCTAAACTAGTATTCATTCAGCAGCAGCGAAACCGTTTTTGGAAGTTAATCTAGTCTACACTGGAATTTTTTTAACGCGAGTAATTTTCTTGTCTTTACACGGAGATATCTGTGTGCATGTCGATAATTATGCTTGCCACTAGCGATTAAGAAAAGTAGGCGAGGGCGAATTGTGTGTGTTAAGTTTTCACGCCAAAATTTTCTCGTGAACAGGTTACTACAGTTCCCGCTTGTCCTTTCTATACCTCTCCTAAAAACCCGATTCTACTGCTGCTGAAGCAATACTAGTTTAGATACGGCCAATCACGGGACTGCTGAGGGGGACGTCGTGACTATTCAAAGTTTCCAAAAGCGAGGGGAAAGCTTGACGCGCCAGCTCTTTTCGAAAGCTGGGGCCGAGTTGTTAGATCTGACAACGTTCGAACATCTAGAATCTTTATATTACTTTCGCTTCTATTGATTTTATCCTTAATCATGAAAATCGTTCAAATCCCTTTCGGTGTTTAGCTATACTATTTCTTTGCATTCTGTTAGTCGCACTTTTGTCCTTAAGCACTGCACCGTATAGTGTTCGTTGTTAGGTTGAAGGCAGTTTGATGAAATCCGTGATTCCTTCGAGTTCTGGTACTATCTTAGCATGGAAATCACCGATTATACTTTTGATATCGTACCTATTGTGAAACATCTATATTTTATAAAATATTTATCTTGAATGTAAATTTATGTGTGTATTATTACTTCTTAGGGACTATGCTGACAAAAATTGGAGAAAATATCATCAAATGATTGAGAGAGACGTCGCTGATCTAAATACCATGTATCAGACATACAATCGATATCATTCCCGACATCCATTGTTTGATGCTGAAAGAATAAAGTTTAGACAAAGAAGAGGAAAGAGAGGTAAAAATATGGCTAGCTTTGTTTTTTGCAATTTATATTTCAATTTGATTTTTTTTAATAATTTTTCTTATAAATATTTTAATGAGTTCTAGACTTTACCCTGCTAAATATCAAGAATAGAATTCTTGGTAAAAGGCACTTTTCAATTTTGTGAAAAAATTGAGAAGAAGGAAGGTTTTAGATTCCTTTTAAATTAAATTTAAAATAAAAAACACACACACACCAATTTAACAAAAAAAAGGTTGTGTGTTCCTCCTATTATTAAAAAAAAATGATTGTTTTGTCATGGATATTTCATGTGAGACTTTTTCTTCAAAATAGCCAATAAAAGCAGTTGGATAACATTTTGGAAAAATCGCTTAGTTGATTTATATGAAAAGGATCTTTCTAAGCGCAAATATAAGCTGAAATCGATGTTACGTTTAAATACAAACGTACGCACTCCGAGTCCAGAAGGTCGGTCTCCGTCACCGTATAGATACGAACATAATCGATATGATGATAGATATGATGATAGATACAATGATAATCGATACGATGATAATAATAGATATGCCAATCGTGGATATCATGATGAGCCAAGAAATTATGATCAGCGTGGATATTCAGATCAGCCAGGGAGAAGGGATGATTATAATATCATGGATACATTACCGCCACAGCCACAGGAGCCATTAGGTGTTATTTCTGTATTAAGGCTTTTAACAGCTCTTGAAGAACAATTGGGTAGCCTAGGGTCCCAAGCTGTTCAGCTATTGAGCAGAGCGGTATTGGCAGAAAAGGTATAATTCTACAGTTTTACATTATATTTGAATTTTTATGAGAGATTTAAAATGTAAGTTTTTTCATAAAAATTTAATTAATTAAGAAACAAAAAAAAATTTGTAATGTAAAATAGAAAAGGGAGATTTAAAAATATAAAACATATATTATAAATTGGAGGGTTTATATAAGTGCCTTCTAAAAATTTAGAAGTATGGAAGTTTAAGCTTCCCATCGTATAAGCCGTTGCAAAAATCATGGGGTTTATGTGTAACTAAAACTATTTTAAAAATTTCCATAAAAAAAAATTATTTCTAATTTCTAAAACAAACGATTTTAATTAAATTTTTTTTTCAAAAAAAAATTTACAGAACGATCAAAATCCAAACGACTTGATGCGACAAAAAGAATATTATATATTCTTTGTTACCGCAAAAGAGAAGTTAAAAGGACAATTATTTGCCAATTTGGTTGACAATAATAAAATGCCAGTTGTAAATCGCGCGGTCAAAGATGCTACAACATTAATTGATATGTTCGAAGATTACATGCGTCGCAAAGGTGAGCCGTTGCCACGAATTGATGATTTTGGAACTGCACCAGTGGTAAAGAAGCAACCAGATATAAATCTTGCTTCATCAGCAGTTCAATACAGTTCATTCCCGTCATCAAATCAATATCAATCTGTTGGTGGTGGCAATTCTGGCTCCGGAACTGGTGGCGGAGGAAATCAATATACAAGCGGTGTAAATCAATACTCCAGTGGTGTCGGCAATCAATATGGAAGCGGAGGAGGCGGACAAAGCAGCAGTGCTGGAATTTATACCTCTGATACACATTCAGCTGGTTTAGCCAATCAGCAACAGTATCGAGGTGATATTTGGCGTAGTGGCGCATCTATTGGTGTAAATCTTAATGGAAAGAGTGGAAGTTCAAATCAAAATTATACTTCAACCTCTTCATTTGGAAATTATACTTCCAATAATTATTCCAGCGCCTCAAGAGGTAACTTCTAATATTTTACTAAAAAAAACATATTCATGTATTGACAAGATTATTTCATTTAAAATAATGGGTTTTATCACGTTTGACATAAATAAAAATTGAATAAAAGATTGAACAAAAATATTTGTCCTATTAATAATTGTAAAAGTAAAAATAAAATAAATACCCGATAAAAACTTTTATGGGCGGTTTTTTTAAATTCAAACAAGGTTTAGTATATATATGCATGATAATATTTTACAGTTCTTAATACTAGGTCTTAGGGCGAGAGATAGAGAGAGCAGGGGATGCAATTGTGATAGCGTTAATACTAAGGATAATAACTGGGCCTTATCATGGTTGGCACGGCGAAAAAATGACAGCGCCCTTTGTCGTTGTCATTTTTCGTATCATAGTTGGCGTACCCGGCGACATGACAATTTTCGATAAAAACCTTATGGTTGTCGCTTGAAAATGTTTGAACATTTCTTATAATTAAAAAAATGTAAAATCAGTCGTGAAAAACGTAACTTTGTCTCTTAAAAAGGCCAACTGTGAAACACCTGAAGGCGTTTTTCCCGACGAATGTCAGTTTTTTCGAGAACTTTGATTCCGTTTTACAGTCGCCGCGCCATTTCTCACTTCAAGCGTCAGCCATGATCAGGCCCACTATTTACAGTGTCAAGTGAATAGTTTGAAGCTATAGCTTAGGTGTTATAGCATTGGGAAGGCATGCCATGTTATGGATTTCTAGCTAAGGTATGCCGCTCCAGTACTTAACAGTTTGGAGACTTGAGACATGAGAATGCGAAGTCCCATGCCGTCTTTTTTATGTGAGAAAACCCAAGCTTAGGAATCATCAATCTGAACCTTAGAGCTGTTTTAGACGGTGCGCTTCAGCGCATGTGCCTCACAAACATTTGGCGATGAAGGGAGGAGTGGGAATGAAGAGAGGTACCACCCCACTTCTCCCTTTATCCCCAAAGCTCGTGAGGCACATGCGTTCAACCGGCTCTTACGTGTGGTACGAGTTGAGAAATACTGACTGCGGGAGATTTTTCTACTTATAAACGACCTTCTAGATCCAAAGGGGCACGGTGTGAGGATGAGCCGAATCCGAGGGGACTAGTCTTGTGCTGCGGGAAAAATATTGCCCGACTGGCAGAAGGACGGTCATTGGGACTGCCACAATGGTAAACGCAGTACAATTTTGTCAAGGCTGCTACATTCCTGTTGTGGCTCAGTCTATGGAGAGACAAAAGGTGCCATTTTCGACAAGTATGATGGCGTGGTTTTGCATCGTGTCCAGCTACATTAAGGAGCTGGAACAAAATTAAGGGTACATCCAGTACGCAGCGTAGATGATAGAGCAGACCATAGCCGTGCATACTCGCTTATAGAACTCTCAATGGGTTTTAAATGGGTGTGTGCATAACGCAGTTCGCAGATAAAGCGAGCTGCGTTATACACAGACCCTTTAAAACCCATTGAGAATTCTATAGGCGAGTATGCGCAGCTATGCTTTACTCTATCATCTACGCTGCGTACTGGACGTACCCTTAATTTTGTTCCAGCTCCTTAATGTAGCTGGACACGATGCAAAACCACGCCATCATAGGGCCTATTCAATAATGCATAAAATGCGCAGCATGCGCACATAAGTTGTAAATTATTGCAATCATGCTTTTGTCATATGTTTCCAAATTTATCATGCAAGGCATTATTGCTTAGCATGCGGGCATATTTTGCAGTTGGCAAAAATCAGTTGCTGTCAATTAGAAGGTAACAAAGGAAATTTTAAAAATAATTATTTTGTATTCTAATAGTTATTGAAGGCTGCTGTGTATTAATTTAACGTTAAATAAAATGGATAAAGAAATTGAAAGTGATCTTTTACGGTAAAAATGATAAATTATGTGGAATATTTGTTTAAAGAAAACGTTTCAGGATATTAGAAAGCGAGGACGAAGAAGGAAATCAAGAAAAATTTTGGAGTCCACAAAGAATAAAATGCTTGCTTACCATAAGGGTAAAATATGAAAAGCAATTTCGAGAGGGGAAACGTAAACGTAGTGTTATATGGAATGACATTTTGCGCAAAATAAAATCAACGGATTCCGATTTTCCTTTCCAAACGGAGGATTTGATTCGAAAGTGGAATAATTTGTTTAGTTCATACAAACGTATAAAAAAACGAAATGGAGACACTGGTCGAGGCCGCACAAATTGGGAGTATTTTAACATTTTTGATGAGGTTTTTGGATGCAGTCACCACATAGTTCCTCCTTCAGGATTAACATTTTCATCGTATTTAGAAAAAGATAGTGAAAACCCCAACTTGGAAGACATCGAGAACACGAATGAGGAAACCACTTCCCTTCAACCAAAGAAACCGAAAAAGGAGAAGAAAGATGAGATCTTAGAGTACCTTAAAGAGCAGAATGCTATAGAAGAGCGGCGTCATAAAGAATATTTAGATCTTGAAAACAAAAAGTTGGATATCGAAACGCAAAGAGTTCAAGAAATGCGTGAAATGAGATTATTGATGAAGACAATATTAACAAGCCAAGACTACTGAAAAAGAAAGTCCTGTTTGTACAGGAAAAACAAAATTATTTTTAAAGTAAAGTAATATTCATTTTGCAATTAAAAGAAAATCACTTTATGTTTTTGTTATGTTTTGAAAATAAAGTTTATTTTTCATTGAAACTATTCGCAATTTCATTGCGTTTCAAATGTGCCTCCTTGGCCTCTTCTTCAACAAAGGACTCATGGTCGTCTTCATTATTTGTTGCTTCGTTTATTCGGAACGAATGAATGGGATTTCCAGTATCCATTATAATAAAATTATGTAAGCAAACACAAGATAATACATAATACTTCGCGTGAAATACATTCTTAATATTCAAATAATTTAAAATTCGAAACTTTTGTTTCATCATCCCAAAAGCTTGCTCAATACATACTCTCGTTGAGCTTAGTTTGTAATTAAATTTTTTCTTTTCGGCAGTGAGAAAGCCATTATCCCTGTAAGGAACCATTAAATACGTTTCCAATGGGTAGGCACTGTCTCCCAAAAGATGGCTGTTAATTGGTATGTCAAGCGTTTTTGTTTTTAATGCCTTCTGCAATGGACTGTTACGCCAAACTGACGCATCATGCCTCCTACCAGGCCAACCAAAAAAGACATCGCGGAACAATAATTTCCTATCACAAACCGCCTAAAAAAATTTGTAAAAACCATTACAGATATTGATGATATAAGTGTATTTTACTTGGAGTATTATTGAATGAAACGATTTCCTGTTGAAGTAGCTGCTAGCGTCTCTTATTGGTGCTGGAATTCGAATGTGAGAGCCATCTAAACAGCCATTTTAAAAATAATACCCGGATCGATATATTGAAAGGCAACTTGAATTAAGAGGTCGTTTATTCGCTTTTAATTCTGACGAAGTTGATACAATTCTTCATGAAAGCTTAACTTAGACTGAACAATTCTAATACAGTTTTATTTTCATATTAGACAAGAAGAATCAGAATACAATTGTACAAATACAAGAATACATGTATATATAAAAATGGTAGAAATGCAAGCGTTAGTGTATATATACCGAATTAACAAAGTATTTTAACAAGCCAATCACGTTTGGGAAACTGAGAGGACCACGTATTTTATTGAAATCCTCAATAACTGATACCAATTCAGTAGAATTTGGCCAAATAATAAAATTCTTGTGCATAAGGACAATCGCGCTACACGTGTTCAAAACTGTTTTATAGGCTGTAGCCTTTGATATGCCAAAACGGTCGCCCATTTCTCTATAAGTGTTTTGATTACTAAGAGTCCACAAAGTGATGTACATAGCCTTTTCGAAGGGCATTTGAGGACGGCCCAAATGTTGTTTTGGTAACTTACTTTTAACCATTTCCACCAACCTCTGAAAGTTATCAATGTTAACCACTAATTAAAAAGTAGGTACGTCTCTGACTTACATTAAACGTTCCTCGGCGCATTCGGAAGTGCTCATAGAAACAATCCTCCGACATCTTTCTAATTACTTTCAAGTAGTTTTCTACTTTGGCTACCCCACTTTTCAGGCGTTTTAATTCCTTTTTTATTAATACCGCATTCAAAATTCTTTTCTTCCTTAATCTCGGTAATACATTAAAGGAATTTCTTTGCGGGTCCCCAATTTCCGCAGTTATTAAATCGCAAAGCAAATTTTTTACGTACTTATTTAAAAATTCTTTCGCCATTTTCATTTGAATTTGTAACCGTCAGTCTCTTCTTTGTCATATGTCTCAAATCTGTTCCCTGCTCTGCATTTTTTGCAGTGATTGCGGCCTACTTCGCATGACTGCAAGATTGTCTTGGCATGCCGGCAGGAAAACATGCAATACTGAATACACCCATACTTGTCGAAAATGGCACCTTTTGTCTCTCCATAGACTGAGCCACAACAGGAATGTAGCAGCCTTGACAAAATTGTACTTACTGGACGTACCCTTATTATGCCGCCCATACATGAATCGACATGTTGATCAACTTGTACCCCGTTTATGATTAGGTTGAAAAGTTGAGTCGAGGTTGAGTTGAAATTCCGACCACCGTATATGATGTCGAGTTGAGTTCGCTTTGGGTTGAAATAGAGTTCAACTGATATCAAAACATAACCTCAAATTTTTGTGTGAAATTCTCATTTTTAGATACGATAGCCTCTTTTTGTTAATTCTTTTTCTATATTTTTCAATATTTCTGATTTCCTATAGAGTTTTCCATCAAAATGAACTTCACGGATACTAAACAAACAAAACAAATGTCATTTCAACCCAATTTCAACTCAACCCGCGTATATGAGTCGAAATTTCAACTCGACCCAGGTAGGAGATACCCCGTTTATGATTAGGTTGAGAAGTTGAGTCGAGGTTGAGTTGAAATTTCGACCACCGTATATGATTCCGAGTTGAGTTCACTTTGGGTTGAAATCGGGTTGAACTGCTATCAAAACATAACCTCTTTTTGTTAATTCTTTTTCTATATTTCTGACTTCCTATACAGTTTTCCATCAAAATGGTGAAGTAAATTTTGTTCCCGGATTATTTCTAACATATTTTTTGTTTCCTGATGCTCCCAAACATTTCTTTTAGCCATTGCCAAAATTAAATTTCCTGTTTTTACATATATAGTTAATATAAAATAATTAACGCGCTACAAAAACACCGAACACAAAACTAACGCCGAAGGAAGACTTCACGGATGGTAAACAAACAAAACAAATGTCACCTCAACCCAATTTCAACTCAACACGCGTTTATGAGGCGAAATATCAACTCGACCCAGGTAGGAGAGCTGAGTTGGGTTGAGTGGACCCAGTTTCAACTCGATCCCCGTTTATGACTGGGTTCAACCTGGGTTCAACCTGGGTTCAACCTAGGTTGAAACTAGTCATAACCGGGTAAGAGCTAAGTTGGGTTGAATGAACCCAGTTTCAACTCGACCCCCGTTTATGAGTGGGTTGAACCTGGGTTCAACCTAGGTTGAACCCAGTCATAAACGGGGTTTGGTTGACTACTTCGTCCCTGTTGTTTGCCAGACACATACAATTTGGTTGACCAACCACTCCACACACGACAAAACTTTTTGTTAGACTCAACCAAGTTGATCAACATGTCTCGTCGTGTATGGACGGCATTTGAATAGCGCGCTGCTGGCTGAAGAAGGAATCTCAGGCATTATGATTTTGCCGATTTTCTTCTACGTATACAGGGAGTCCCGTCACAGCTTGTACAACGGTTAATGTGGTAGATAGTAAACAAAAAATGATCGACAAAAAGGAGGGTCCATCTCTGCCCGTTTTCGGGGTAGGGCGTTTTCAATTTTGTTGTTGGGGAAAAAGTGTGGTTTAATGAGTTAAACAATGGTGTATGATTGAAAAAACAGAAATAAAGGGTCTTATTTGTAAAAAAAAATATGGGAAATAATTTCCCCCACATATTTCGCTGTAATTCAAAAAGGGCCTTTCTTGCAATGACCTAGAGGAGGCCAAGGCTTGTTTTAGGCGGCAACGCGATTGAATGGATGGATTTAAATATATTCATATCTTTCATATTTTTAATGTATTTATATAATTCATCAAACAAAATTTTATTTCACTGATTTCGACTGCCATAGCCCCGTGTATTCACATTTAGAATCACTACAATTTCAAAAAGGTTTATTCTTTAGAGTACTTGGTGGGGCCATATTTCGTCCTTGATTATTACTTCAAAATTCTAAATTAAATTACTGCCATTAATAGTTCAATAGGCTGAATTGTAATTGTTTCCTTGACTTTGTTGATTATTATTAGCTGTCTTGTCCTGGGAATCATTATAGCAGCTGATAATCACCTGAAAATATATTAAAGTTTCCACCGCAACCAAGAGACGAATTGTTTCCAGCACGGTTTGCAAGGGTTAAATTGTAGTTTCCACCACTAAGACTATCAAGATTAGAATTACAGTTTGTATAACGATGATAATCCAAATCGAAGTTGTAGTTTTCACTGCGATCATCATAAGATGTGCTTAAATTTCCCTCGCGATCACTACGGAAATCTTGATTTCTCTGATTTCCATTATTGCCATAGTTTCCACCAAAGAAATTCGAACCAGAAACTTGGGGATTGTTTGCATTGTTATGAAATGCCATATTAATCTCACTTTTCCATACTTCACCCTGATTGCCTCGATAATATTGATTTAAATTAGATTCTTGATTAAAATGCGAAGTCATGCTTCTGTTTTGTTCATATTGATTTGAATTTGGTTCATCAGCATTGTACTGGTTCAGGTTAGCGTTATCATAGTTATTTTGAGATCCACCGTACTGATTATTATAGTCTCCAGAATTTCTATATTGATCCATTCCGCCACCTCTTTCCTGATACTGACAAAATTGATTAACATCATCGCGATTTCTCTCGAAATCCTGTTGTATATTTCTGTTGTAAACAGGTCGCAAGCTGATCTCAAATTGATCATCATTATTGAAACATGATTCTTGTTGTTGAGGAATTTGCGGACGCTCATATTGTTCTTGTGCTTTTACAGTTTTTCCGGTACGTTCACAAAAGCCATCAAACAATTCTATGAGGATATCTATTTCTTTAATAACACAAGTAGCTGCCACTTTCTTTCGTCTTGTTATAAGCTTGGTGATCAATTGGCCTTTTAGTTTCTCCTTAGCCGTTACAAAGAAAACGTAGAACTCCTGATTGCGCAATAGTTGATTTGCATTCTGCCCAGTGTCCTGTGAATATACAATGATCGAGTTAATAAGATTGAATGGAAGTTTTCTTATGTAACAAATCAATTTACACAAAATAGAATCATGCAAATAAAACACTCCTGCAAAGTGCGTAAAATATATTAATACTAGCTGATACCCGGGGCTTCGTTCGTGTGGAAATATGTCACATTATACCCTGATCTAAGTCCCCCGGTTTTAAGTCATTGATGAGTTAGTATACATAATCTCACATCTGTAGTCTTTTATAGGATAGGTAAAACTTCGTGAGCAAGGAAGAAATGAGCTAGTAAGACTATTCTTTCAATACCTCATATTAATTTTGCCACATTTCTAGTATTTTTTCTGGTTGTAGAATGACCAGGCTGTCAGATGAACCGATTCTTGAGCACGCCACATATAATTTGCTATGGCAACATCCATTCCTCAGATTAACACCAGCCACTTTTGAACTCTGTGCCTGTGCCTTATTGATGGTTATGGCGTAGCAAATCTTAACGGGAAATAGCCGACGTTTGAAGTCAAAGTGGTAGTGTGATGGGATCAGACGAATTCGGAAGATGAAGACGGGGTTTCTCCCTAATTGACACCTATAAAAATCTTGGCTTCGATTACGTGTTTGTACAGAGTTTTCACCTGAAGCCTGATACCATTGCACCTTGAAGTGACGACATGAGGTGGTGGGCCCTATTCCCATAGCACCTCATATTTTTTGTCACGTCACTTTTAAAGTGGTATTTTCATAGTCGAGTGACAAGGAAAAAGTTAGTGAGATAAAATGTGACAAAACTAGGTGTGGCTCAGAAGCGCGACGCAATTAATTATTGAAACATAGTACATTCCTTGTCAAATCTTGGTATAAACTTTTAATGTTAGCTAATGAAACTTAACTTTGGAACTTTGCCGTTGGAATTTTGTGTAAAAAAAAAATTTTTTTTTAAGTGAAAGCGTATGAATACATTCCTTGCTAAATCTTAGTGTAGATGACATCCCTGCTACTCGGGCCTGTCAGCAAGAGATTGAAAATCTGTGAGACATTTTCAATAGGCCATTAAATTTGTTTTTTACATTATTGACTCATGGTTAATATAGCTGAAAGGCGCAAACCATTTAAGTGACCCTTTGGGGTACGCTAGCTCTTTGAGTTAGTCAAACTATTAAAAACAAAAAAAAATATTCTTATATCCTAGAATTAAAAAAAAAACTAAAAATACGCTTTTATTTTAAAATGAACTAAAAAGTAAAAAATAATTTTGAATGTAAAGTTTTTACTGCTCCAGCCAGTATAAGAAAACAACCTACCTTTCGAAATCTAAAAAAGCGTGGGGCTCTCTATATTCTTATTTTATTAACACCGAAACTTTTAGCTAGTGCCCCACGCTTTTTTAGATTTCGAAAGGTAGGTTGTTTTCTTATACTGGCTGGAGCAATAAAAACTTTACATTCAAAATAATTTTTTACTTTTTAGTTCATTTTAAAATAAAAGCGTATTTTTTAGTTTTTTTAAACTATATTTTTTATTTTCTATTTTTTAGTCTATTATATGTGTGTGTTCGGCCATTTTGTAGTGACCGCCATATTAGATTGAAAACGACATCACAAAGCTTACTATACTATACTCGTCATACACTTTCTTTTGGTACCCATACCGAGTGGGTTGTAAAGAAAAAGGTAAACCGCCATTTTGGGGCCGCCATTTTGAATTTGGAAAGACGCCCCACCGCGAAAAGTATTCTATTATCACATCCTTTTATTTGATACTCATACCGAGTGGGTTGTAAAGAAAAAGATAATCCGCCATTTTGAATTTGGAATGACGCCACACAGATAATAGTATTCTAATTGTCACAGCCTTTCATTTGATACCCATATCGAGTGGGTTGTAAAGAAAAAGGTAGTCCGCCATTTTGTTTGCCGCCATTTTGAATTTGGATTGACTCCATACAGCTAATTGTATTCTACCTGTCATGCCGTTTCATTTGATACCCATGTCGGGGGGTCGGGGAACACAATAGCAAAAATCGACCGCCATCTTGATTTTCTTACAAAATTGTCAGATTGCATTGTCACGCGAACTATGCATATGTGCAAAATTTGAAGTTGATCGGTTATATAGAAGTGGGTCAAAATCAAGTTGCAAGATTTGTTTACATAGAACATACATACATACACACATACATACAGGTGAAGCTAATATAAAGCGTATAATAACGAACAGAAGGCAATTTGACTGCCTTGGAAGAAATGTTCATTAATGATGAACACTTTAGGACCACCAACCAGGACGGCAGCTGGGGGCAAAAGGTATAAACAAACATATCATTCATCATATGTATATAGAAATACTGTTTCTTTTTCTACAACAGGTGACTACGAGAATACGAAAATTAGTTTGTCATATTTTTCACTAGGTGACGTGGCTATGGGAATAGAACCGGTATGTAAAAATTATACATGGTAATCCTCGACCTCCATTACCGAGTCTACAGATTCATACTTCATATGCTCAGTCGGCAGATTATCCAGTTTTTTGGTGTGAGAATAGCTCTTTCCATCAGCCATGATGCGCAATCCAATCCAGCTTCAAAAAGGATAAGGCCTTGGTTGTAAACAATATCAAAGACCAGTTGGACACTTCCGCGCTTCCTCTCCATTTGCCATCTAACATCTTCCGCAAGACTGTCTCGGCATTTCTCCCACAATTTCAGCGAATCTCTAACATTTTTTAGGAGAGTCCGAGACGGAGGCTTCTTCCAGAGTGCGATACTAGTGTGCATCGTCCTCCAGCAAACCAAATGCTCTGCACCCCGCCTGAAATGTCGAGTGGACTGCTTATACCACAGTTTTCAGCGCAGTAAATGAAATGGAGCCTCGGATCTCGTGCAAGAGAAGGGGTAGGTAGTGAACTCAGCTTTGCCGGGATAGATGGTGTACACTCTGCCCAAAACCTCATCTCTTTTCAACCCCGGATAACCTGTCACAGACCGTCCTTGGTTCCTCCTGCAGAACTTATTACCTTTCCATACGTAGTAAGTCGGGACGTCGCAATATAAAAGGGTCATTACGAAAGCATCAACTTTGCGCAGCTCAAAAAAAGGACTGAAGTAAATAATGATCGGGCATGGTGCTACCATTTCTAGTTTGACAAACTTTGAGTAAATATAAAACTCCTGAAAATCAACAGGATTTCTTGGATTCCTACTGAACACATAAAATCATATTTTTCATTATTTCTTACTAATACTATACCTTTTCATACAGAAGCGATTTGCTTAAGTATTCAACAGCCTTGGGTCCCAAACTACCCAAGTTATCTTCAAGTGCTGTTAACAATCTTAAAACAGAAATAACGTCTGGCGGGTTCAATGGTTTAGCAATAGCCGGAGATGATTGGTCTTGTCTAGCACGACATGGCGATGAAGGTGATGTAGTGCGTTGACGACGAGCAGGTAATACTGGTGATGGTGACCTCTTTCGACGCAGTGATATTTCCTTTGTAATTGGACTTGGCTCTCGTGTATAATATGGTATATTTAATAATTTCTTGATTCGAAATTTTGCTTTAGTAATTGACGTTCTATAATATTTTCGCATTCTATCCTTCCAATAAGGGATCCATTCTATTTTAAAGCGGGAATCATCAGGATTTAAACCAACTATTATAAAAAAATGAGAAGATTAATTTTTAGGTAACACAATAATAATACTTTATATTTTATGATTGATGAATTTTTATAGACAAATACATACACATATAGTTATAAAAGTTAATGAAATATGAACTTGAAATTGAATTAAAACACAATGACAAATTATGTATCATAAACTGCACATTGTGAAGGTACCAATCAAGATAAAGAGAATTATGTTGACGACACATAGTAAGGACAGCGTGGAATTCAGGAGCCTGTCTTGCGGGTTGGGGCTGTTGAGCTATTACCTAAAACATAAATATCTACAAAAACAAGAAAAGACCCTGATTTTCCTCATAATACGGAATATTACTGCTTTATTTGACGAAAAAAGGCGAACAAACTTGAAACCTTAGTCGAAATAATTCCTACATAACCCAGGATATCTCTGTTTTTGGGGGCGGGTGAACATAGAGAGTAAATCCTTATTTTTCTGATCGCTGTGTTATGACGATCCACGAAGAGTGAAGAAAACCGTAAAACTAACTAATCTTAATACAAAAAATTACTATAAATTATCTTACAATTTAAAGTTGTCTCTTACATCATGAGCTCATGTCCAATTCTGTTAACAGGGACATCAAACTCATTCTTGGTTGGGGCCGCAAAAATCGTGTCGAATCCAAAGCATCAAAAAGAAAGCACTGTCTTATCTCTACTAAAACCTGCACTGACCTTTCCTCTATCTCCGAATCTAACGGGCGACCCATCTCTTAACAGGGGTAACTTTATCCGAAGATATGCGATGGAATATTCACATTTTTCAAACCGCCAAAAAGCATATCAAATCAATACCTGGAATTCCTCAAGAGAGATGCAACAATTAACCATAAAGCTACTTTGAGAATCTTCTTCTCTAGATCAGAGACAATAAAACTGATTAAATTAATTAAAATGACTTACTTTTTTCAGCCTCTTCGACATGACGATTCCAAAACTTTTTCTGCTCCTTTTCATATTCAGGATGTTGTTCTGGCATCTGTTTATAATACGCATATTTTCGATCGATATCATCTAAAGCACTATCAAACATTTTCCGAAAGGAATCCCACTTTTTATCATCATCACAATCCGGCACCCTGAATAAATACAGTTATTATTGTAACTGAAAAATAAACTTTATTTTTAAAAATTTACTTCGGTTTCTTAGGTGATTCTTTTTCCTTTGATGGTGTATGCTTTAATGGTTCTATGCCACCTCTAAAAAGAGCTTTCGAGTACTCACATTCAACTCCTATCTTTGGAGGATCAGGTTCCAGTATTTTTATACCATTTCGGCATTTTTCTATCATTTCTTTCAATTGTTCATCAGTTGTCACTACATGATTATCACCGTAGTGTAGAATTCTGGAGCAATACTCCTTACAGGGAGTTTTATCAACACTTAATTGAACTATGTGAACTTGGCGAAAACCTTTTTTTTCCTCAATAGAACGATAAACTTTTCGAAGAACTTCATATTTAATTTTTTTTCTAGCTTTTTTAAACTTCAGATCAGATAAATAACTCGATATTTTTGCTAATAATAGGGGGAAATGTTTTTCCTGGTGGAATAGAAATCACGACATAAATTATTAATTATTTTATATTATTACAAATTCCCAATTCCCATAAATTCATTGTTAAGGTATGGATGAAAGTTATACGCAACGGATTGATATTCTCCATACATAAAAACGGTGTCAGAATTCATATATAAATGTTTCAGAGGAGACACCATCTCCTCCTTCGCTGTAGCGTCAGAACCAGAACCGCACAATAAGAGCTCTGCTGTTTCGGGATCTGCTTCGCAGAACCGAAAGCTATAATCAATTTCCAGCCCTATTGTGTTTAGATAATAATAGAATAGAATAATCGATAATAGAGCAGTTGTCTGTCAGTCAGATAAAAGAACAGTGGCCTGTCTGTGTTATTCCTTTCTCCCCTAGCTCCCACCTGGTGGAATTTAAAAATGTGCCGCTTGAGCTTTGTCGATTTGAATGAAGCTAGAATTACATTATTGTGTTGTGGTGTGTCGTGGCGCTCTGTGTCGTGCTGGGAAGTGAATGAGCGAGATTTTGTTTCCCTCGCTCTTCACACTTGTGTGGTGTCGCGCCATAACCGCATCCATCGCTCTGACGCAATCAGAAACGCCAGATCGGGAACACAACAGAACGCGCCACAACCACCATAATAATGTAACCAACCCCATATAAAATATATGAATTGGATCACGACACAGAGCACCACGACACAATAGTGTAATTTCGGCTTAAATCTGTCAGCTTGACGGACACTCGATGAAAAAATAGCAGGTCGACCGAATTCCTAATCTAGTCCACCTTACATGGCAGGTGCAGAAAAGTTCCGGACCAATAAGTGATCAGTTTGTCCACACTCTTGCCAGACCATCAGCAATTTCATTACCGATGTGGCTTTTTTGGCCTGGGATCTACATCAGCGTAACATTTATGTTCCTGCTGAAGGATTTTAGAGATAGAAGACACTCCAGGAGAGTCTTTGATGACACCCTACGGGTTTAATAGTCAACGGGGCATGATGTTAGAGCTATTTGGAGCTCTATTAATACAAGTCTGGACACACACCTAGGGAGTACCTCTGCTTAAAAACAGTGGAGCTGGTGCAAAGGGCAATGAGTGTTTGGCACCTTTGAGAAATATACGCCCGGTTTTGTAACACTCCGTATACCAAAAGGCACTGTTTCGTCTTAAGAGGGGCTTGCCGTGCTGCAATTCTGACCGACCTCTGATAATTATCATAAATAGTTTTGTCGAAATCCAGAGTGGGAGGAATGGTATCGGACATAGTGAGCCTTGGCTTCCAGTTATTTCCTTGAGAATCGATAGGTAATCCACAAGAGTGTAGTCTTATGTGCCGTAGGTTTATGTGTCATAGACCAATGCCTTTAAAAAATCTATAACTTTACAGGCGAAATAAAAGAATTTCTATTATAACTTTGTTTCATTGTTATACTAAATTCTTTTTCCCGAAAACTTTTAAATTGAACAGTTTTAAATTGATTAAATTTAGAATTATATTATAACAAAAAAAAAGAACAATCTACTTACGGCATACCTAGCGCGATGTTCATTCCCAATAAAGTGCCTGTATGCATCAGAATTTAAGTGTACGTCACAGAGTGAACAATAATAGTCGATCGAATCAACACTGTTCATCTTAAAACAATAACTGAGACCAATTACAGGAGCTTCCTTGTTATAAATATGAAGTGGTTCCGATTTAATAAGTATTTTATAAACAAACTCAGGTGGCCGTGGTTCAAAAATATCTTCTTGTACAGGCAATAGTCTATCCTGAAGTTCTGGTGTTACTACAAAAACAAACAAATCAAAATTTTATCGTAAATAAATAAAAGTGAATTACTTTCAGTTATTTTTTCACCAGCATAAATTTTGATAGGATTATTCAACTTATGGGTAAAGATTTGTTTTAATCCTTTTTTATATTTGGTTGCATCTATTGGCATTCTTTCCAGAAAAGTTGTGTGCTTTCTTTTGGTAATGTGGCTTTGTAGCTCTTTTAAATTTGGAAATCCACCAATACTACACAAATGACAATTTAACGGCCAATCTCCATTAAAGTATCGCGGACCTCTTGAATACATTGGCGCTTCCGTGCCATCGCTTAGTTTCACTTTTGATTTTTCAAAAATCTGGTTTATAATTTCTTCTTTCTGTACTTCATTGAACTTTTGATACGGTTTTTGATTTTCCTGAGTCTCTCCTCCGCCGTCATCATCTTCTTCAGTTTGAACAATTGAGATCTTGTGTTCTGCATTTCTTTCATTAATTTCGGAATTTTTATCAGGTTTTTGCACTTCCTCGACTTGATGCTTTTCATCGTTTTTATCGCAAGCTGGATCGTAATCCTTTTTCTAAAATAATCAGAAAAAATTTATTATTAGAACCTAATTAAGAACACTTGCGTCCGCGTCCTCGCAAGCTAACTCAGTATATTTCAGCGTTAACAGGGACATAAATTACTGGAATCTAATGGGATTAAGCTAGCCACAACGAAAGAGTACTGCAAAATGTTATTTTATATCAATCACAAGCAAGATGACCAAGAAAATAACACAAAGGCGTACATAAACCCACCCGGAAAATACCTGGAGAAAGAGGAGCACCAGATTGATCATATACTGATCGACAGAAGACACTCTTCTCTCAATTCGTTAGAGGGGCATCTCGGACGCTGGCGACGAAGAAATTTGGTCGAAGAGCCGCACGCAAGCAAGGCTTTTCATATGAAAACAAAATGTATTATATTAGAGCTATTAAGAACTTATAGCTAGCCTAAGCTTTTTAAACCTTACGCGACCAGCATTTAAAAAGGGGATTGTAACATGCAACGAGTTTGCCCCATGTAAAACAGCGATACTGAAGTGAGGTAAGCCTTATCAGTTTCTTATAAGGGCCGTAAGAGGCAACCTCATTAAAAATGAACTGAGACAATCCCAACATCTGCCTTACTTTTTAAAAAGCTTTAAAGTAACACCCTTAAGCTTTAGTATTCAATAGACCGGTTCTGATTCGATTACAAAGGGTCAAGCAGCATTGAACGTGATTAGTACTCAGTTGGGGGACCGCATTGTTAAAACGACATTCGCGTTTAAAAATATAAAGCTTTCGATACCGGCGCAGTTATTATTCATATATCCACGACGAAATTCTCAATTTTTTTCACTTGGGATCAGGTAGCAATGATTTTTCCTCAAGGGGGGCAAATGGGGCATTCCTTAGGACGAGGAGCGAATAAGGCAAGCCGCGATACCCTGTGTGGGCTAGCCTTATAGGGGCCCTCGAACATTTTCTCGAAACAAAATTCCTAGTGCATGAGTGAATCGTAACGGTTTAGCCGCTAGGGCGTTTTGAAGTTTTTTTTCTAGGGTTTTGCATAACACCCTGTATTTTTGTAACCCTATGTCCTATTTTCATGAATAAGGTAGCACTGCAAGCGGAATACTCCCACCTATCTAAAACTGTAAAAGTGAAGTTTCTGTCCTACCAACTTCAAGAGTTTGGTTTTTTTAACAAAAATTTTTCTCCAAATAATACGTAGCTGATCAATATTTTTTTTCCCAAAATTGGAAAGTTGGACAATTTCCTATAAATAATGTCCAGACAATTTTTGTGTTACGACCTTTATTTTTAAAGATATTAGCAAATTTTGATGTTAAAGTTACGTAGCTGTGGATGGAAAATGGATGGTATTTTAGTTACAATTTTATTTAGCATTCTGATCATGGCACCATGTTTAAGAAGTTCCGATGTGCGAATAAAAGCACATCCGTAACCATACGTGACCATACCATACCATAGTGGCAGCAAGTAGAACGAAAGAAAGCAACTAAGCTCAAGGATCAGTTTTCACATACGGATGTGAAACTTGTGACGTGCAGAAACTAGCAGTGTTCGAAAGGAGAGTTCATAGGATATTCGGCCTAGTGGAAGAGAACAAGACATATAAATATAGGTACAACCATGATTGGAGAAACTGGTAAAGTATGAGAACGTCGTGAGGTCGCAGAGGCTAAGGTAATCAAGTCACAGATATTAAGATGGCTCGAGAATGCCCCAAACTCTAGAATACCCAAGTTTTACCTGGTGCCACACATAGGTCATAGGAAGATCGAAAAACCCAGGCAAAGACTGGGAAGATGGTTTGTCAGCAATGGGAGTACATAATTGGAGTAATACTCGTATCGCTAGTTGCCGCGAATCCTGCAAGAAAATTGTTGAAGAAGCAAAGCTTCCCCCAAGGACTGCAAGCTACAAAATAATTAAATACTCAGTTAATTTGGCTTTTGAAGGAGATTATCCACTTGTTAGCCACAGACCTGGTCTCGACATTTACCTGTTCTAGCTTCACCTTCGGGATTTCTTGTCCTCCATCAACATTTGCTTCCATATTTCTTTTATTTTAATTAAATATTTAAGTTTAAGTAAATATTTATATTTGCACAAAAATACTAAAACTAGATTAATCTTAAGTGTGTTCGATGACTGCTTAAAAAGTTCAGAGCAGAGCAGAGCAGCCCAGTTGGGAGCAGCTGCCAAATTGATGTCAGAGCAGAAAAAATCAGAATATAGCAACAATCTCAAAAAAAACTTTTCTGCTCAACTTTGCTCTAAATTCCGTTTTTAGAGGTTAGATACGAATGACAATTTTAGAAGAAGAAATATATGCTAATAAAAACAACTGAACAATATCGACTGTTATTTTTATAAATATTAATGTTTAAGTTTTAATATTTCCAAGTATTTTCCGAATAAATCATTCATAAATAAATTTTCCGATTTTTCATGTTTTCGATTTTACAATTGTCAAAATAAAAAGAAGAAGAAGAATTTTGCTGCTCTGCCTGCTCCTACAAATTTGGTGGAGCAGAAAAAGTGAGAATTATCAACCCAGAGCAGGCTCAAAAAACACAGAGCAGAGAAATTAGGTGTGTTCGATGACTGCTCCATCTCAAGCTGGAGCAGAAAAAATCAGCAATTTGCGTTCATTGAGACTTTTTGACAGTTCTTTTCTGCTCACAATTTCTCTGCTCTGTGTTTTTTGAGCCTGCTCTGGGTTGATAATTCTCACTTTTTCTGCTCCACCAAATTTGTAGGAGCAGGCAGAGCAGCAAAATTCTTCTTCTTTTTCTTTTGACAATTGTAAAATCGAAAACATGAAAAATCGGAAAATTGATTTATGAATGATTTATTCGGAAAATACTTGGAAATATTAAAACTTAAACATTAATATTTATAAAAATAACAGTCGATATTGTTCAGTTGTTTTTATTAGCATATATTTCTTCTTCTAAAATTGTCATTCGTATCTAACCTCTAAAAACGGAATTTAGAGCAAAGTTGAGCAGAAAAGTGTTTTTTGAGATTGTTGCTATATTCTGATTTTTCCTGCTCTGACATCAATTTGGCAGCTGCTCCCAACTAGGCTGCTCTGCTCTGCTCTGAACTTTTTAAGCAGTCATCGAACACACTTATTGTGAGCAGAAAAGAACTGTCAAAAAGTCTCAATGAACGCAAATTGCTGATTTTTTCTGCTCCGGCTTGAGATGGAGCAGTCATCGAACACACCTCTTCTTAATTTGTTAAATTGTCACTTTATTTTGTTGACCGAAACAAGGAGACTCCATGGACAGAAACGGCAAAATTCATAAAAGCTTTCGTTAAAAAAAACAAGGGGCCGGCTTTTTTTAATCTTTAAAAATTACTCTTTGTTACATATCATTTAAATTCCATTTTAAATGCTGTAATTTTCATATAGTAAGAAGAAGATTGTATGCATTTTGTCACCTGTCAAGAATAGTTCTTGAATGGTAGTGATTATTTTATCTGGCGGTAGTCGCAGTGTTACTTATCATATTATTGAGTAAATAAAAACATATAAAGCTTGAGTAGAAAAAATGGAAGCAGCAGAAAATTCGGCTGAAGTAGTAGGAGAAACCCCAAATGAAGAAGGCCAGGTAATTTTCGAAACTAGGTTTATTACCAACAAGTTACTCCGTGATGTCGGTCTACATTTTGCATGCGAAATAAACACTAATTTTTGTTGTTTAGGAAGATTCAAATTTTTTATAGATAAGTTATATCAAAGGGCTATTTACTTATCAATAAAAAAATAACAGATTTTTGCATTTATTTCACTTAAAAGCAAACAATAAGGTAATGGCACCGAGTACCGACCATCCAAGGATTGACTACATATTTATACTGTATATTTATGAACATTAATTGTAATTTTGGTAGTGGTTTTAGCATGAGAAAACGATTTCTAATCATGATCAATTATTCCTGTTTATTTGTTTTATTGATAACATATTAAAAATTGATTTTTAACAAGACATTAGCCATAATGGGGCTAGCGTTCTAATCTCGTCCACCATCTTGCACTTATTTGAATACCGACCACTTGCACTCATAATATCGACCAGGCAACTAATATATGGGAACACATTGGAATAAGTAGGAAAGTAATGAAATAAATCACGAAATATAAAATTTGTAAATGTTATCACAACAAATGTCCAATAACATTTAATTAAATATGATAAGATAACTCAATACGAGATCCCGCGTGCGCAAATAAGTTCTCGATTTCTCTTTTTTTTACTTTCTCGTGGAGGAAAAAGCGGAGAAATTGTGCACAGAAAGTTCTGAGGGGTAGATTCCCGTTGAGTTTCAGTTTTAAAGGCATTTTTTTTAATAAAGAATTTTGCTTTCATTTGTGTTACAAATCTTTTCTTATTTTATTTTTTGCCGATTTATTATTATATCTATGCTAACCCATCCGCTATGGTTGTATGGACCTTGGTCCGTTATTCTATTTTAAGTACAAGTCTACTATATAATATGTATATTTTAAGTAGGCTGTTGCCTGCTCAATGGCATCGCCGCATCTCTTTGCCTTAATGGCCCTTACAAAATAATCAAATTAAATCAATTCAATTAAATTACACAACAAATTCGGATTTGATTAAACTAAAATTAAGAACTCCAGACACTTAAACTAGTTAACTTAAGATTCGAAGTTTCCACGATCTTGTTCTACAAGCGCGTGCCTTTCTTCCTCTCAGGCACGTCCTAGAAATCCTGAATTTCCACTGTCATCTTCCAGAATGATTCATATTTATATTATATAATAGATGCTATAGAAACGAAACTGAAAACGGAATGGCGTTGGCGTAATACTCACCAAGGAAGTCAGGTCCAGCCTCATTAGCTGGTCACCAATTTCTGAGAGGATTATTACCATGCGCCTACGTACCAGACCAAGAAGTACTACGATAGTCCAATGCTACGCTCCAACTGAAGACGCAGAAGAGGACATCAAAGACGAGTTCTATATGCGACTGAATGAGGTTTTTCGGTCTATTCCAAGGGGAGACATCATTGTTTTGATGGGTGACTTAAACGCACAGATCAGCCCGATTCACACACATCAGTCACGTCACGTTCCAGTTACGTCAGTTCCGAGAAATCTGAAATTGACGGCTCGGTGACGGTGATGAGCTTGACTTGATTGATTCGGAACGGCGGCGGCTCAATGTAGACAGTGCCATTAACTTTCAAAGAAAGCATATTTTTTGTGACTGTGCTTCTCGGAACTGACGAAACTGAGACGTGACGTGACTGATGTGTGTGAATCGGCCTTAAGCCAAGATATCAATAACAATGGTGAGCTTTTCGTTGACTTCTGTAGTTCCCATCAACTCAAGGTAGGTGGAACTTTCTTTTGTCACAAGAAGATACACAAGGAGGCTTGGGTATCGCCCGATGGTAGAACGAGAAATCAGATAGATCACGTGGCCATAAGTCGCAGATGGCGAACTATTCTGAAGGATGTCAGGAACTTTAGGGGAGCAGATACTGCAAGTGATCACCATTTGGTAGTAGCAACTATCCGCCTAAAAATCGCCGCAATCAGAAACGTTCAACGCGATGCCATAAACCATAGACGGTTTAACGTAGTCCTTCTGCGAGAGAGCATCAAAAGGCGAGAATTTGCTGGGAAACTGCAACAAATCTTAAACCAGCAAACCTTTTCTGACGACACAAATATTGAAGAGCTGTGGAGCACAACAAAGGGCGCTATAATAACGGCGGCGGAAACAAGCATCGGTTATGTCCAAAAAAAACCAGCAACACTGGATCTCAGACACAACCTGGCAAAAAATAGAACGCAGAACGGCCCTCAAAAATAACGTGAACTCTACAAGCGACTCGGAAAAGCGTCAACAACTTGAACGGGAATACTCCCAATTACACCGAGGTAAAGAGAAGTGTCCGGCGTGATAAAAGACAGCAGATAAACGAGCTCGCAGAGAAAGCGGAAAACGCGGCAAACACATTTGCACGGGAACCTCAGGAAAATAACAGTAATGCACAGCCAATAAGAATCACCACTCGTGCCCCATCCAAGACTGTAATAGTAGCCGCAATTCATGCAATGACCAATGGTAAAGCAGCTGGAAAAGATGGCATCCCGCCAGAATTGTTGAAAGCCGATTCAAGCCTCATAGCAGATGCGCTACAACCAATCTTGGAAATAGCATGTACCTTCCCGGAGGATTGGACGGAAGGTATCATAGTGAAAATACCCAAAAAGGGGGGCCTAACAATATGTGACAACTGGAGAGATATCTGTCTATTATCTACTGTGGGAAAAATCGTGTCCCATATATTACTATCTAGGATAAGAGAGGCAGTAGATCGAACGCTTAGAAGACAGCAGGCTGGATTCAGAAAGGGCCGCTCCTGCATAGACCATACCTTGAGAATCATAGTGGAGCAGTCTACTGAATTCCGATCCCCCCTTTACCTTGCTTTCGACTATGAGAAAGCGTTCGACTCGGTTAATAGGAGCTTTATATAGCAGGCACTACGGCAACGGGGATTGCCTGATAAAATAATAGAATTAATAAAAGCTCGATACAACAATTCCAAATGCAAAGTTCTTCACAATGGAAAATTATCCGACAGGTTTGAAGTGAGCTCAGGAGTACGACAAGGATGCCTATTTTCCCCTATTTTCGCCTACTATTTCTTATAGTAATAAATGACATCCTTGTCAGCGCTCTAGATAGTAGAACGGGTGGCATTCAGTGGGGATTGCTAGACAGCCTTAAGGATCTCGACTACGCGGATGATATCTGTTTGCTGGCCCACAGACACCAGGACCTCAAAAACATGTTAAACAATTTGGCAACAGAAAGTAGTTCGGCAGGCTTAAGGCTAAATCCGACTAAAACTAAAGAAATGCAGATAAATGCAAACATCCTTGAACGGACAGCGCTGAATAACCGCGACGCGGAAATGGTTGATAAATTCTGTTACCTCGGTAGCATAATTACCCAAAATGGCGGTACAGAAGAAGACGTCAGTTTCAGAATAAATAAAGCAAGAAGCGCATATGCATGCCTGTCTCACATATTGAGATCTCAATTAACACCAAATTGCGGCTGTTCAACTCCAATGTTAAGGCAGTTCTTTTGTATGGTTGCGAAACATGGAAAGTCACCCAATTCATCACAGGGCGCCTACAAGTTTTTATCAACAGATGCCTACGTGTCGTATCATAAAAATTCGCTGGCGTCCTCCACGTATTTTTCGGTCTACTGACGCCTCTACTCCTTGCGGATTCCATTCAAGTGGTTTTTTCGTTATCTTAAGTAAGCCATCGATTTTTCTGTGCATGATTTTCTATTGCCCTTCTTGTTAAATACACATGACTGGTTTTTTATTTCAATGTTTTTGTTACATTGATCATGAAGCCAGTACCATCTTCTTTCGTTATTTGTGCTCCTAATACATAATGCGTTAATTTCGTATTCCAATAATTTATTTCCTTGTTAATGCTGAAATATAATAGTTAACCTTGAGTTTTTTCTAGTTTCAATAATCAATTTTGTACGGACTATTCCAGGAAGAAGATTACGATCCAGCTTGGAATGATGATGACGATGATAATAATCAAGAAGAGGAAATTGAAAACCCTGATGAAAATGACGAATTAAATGATGATGAAAATGACGAATTAAATGATGATGAAAATGCAGAAGACGATGAAGAATTAAATGTTCAAAATGACGTAAAGGACAACAATTACAAAGAAACAAAGGGAAAAGAAAACCAGTCTCGAAAGTCCAACAGAGCAAAAGATGAAAAGTTTATAAACTGGATTTGTGAAAATTCCAAAGTGAAACTAAGCGATGGCACGGAAGCCCCAATTTTTTCAAGAGGTCCACTTTATTTTCGTGGACATTGGCCAATTAATTGTCATCTGTGCGGTATTGATGCAATTGCATCTGCGCAACAACTAAGAGTTCATCTTAATAAGGGAAGGCACGAAAATATGTTGAATAGAATGCCAATAGATGCAGTCAAATATAAAGCAGGATTAAACCAAACCTATGCGGCAAGAAGACGTACTTTTAATAATCCTATAAAAATTTATGCTGGTGAAAAAATAGTTGAATGTAATTCATTTTTATTAATTTACGATAAAATATTGAAATTTATCAAATTTTTTTTTTGTTTCCAGTAACACCAGAACTTTACCATAGAATTTTGCCTATTGAAGAAAAAGTTATTCTACCGCGTCCATCTGCCCATGTTCTCACAACTCTTACAAAAACAGAAACACTACATGTTTATAACAAAAAAGCTCCTGTACTTGGTCTCAGTTATTGTTTTTATATAGATACTACGAAATCCATTGGACATTATTGTTCACTTTGTAAAGCATTTCTTCCACCATCATCTGCTTTCAATCATTTTGTTGGAAATGGACATCGAATTAAATATGCCGTAAGTAACTTGTTTATTAAGTAAAGTAATTATATTTATCACCGTATGCATTTAATACTTTCGTTAGCCTTTAGTTTTAAATTAACTATAGATATAATAGCTAGTCATAAATGTAATCTTCTTCATCAAGGTCATTGCACTTACTCTGACGATTATCTGACATTTAGATTTTTTTCCCAAAAGGATGATTTCTCTAGGTCGCTAAAATATGCTTCAGTTTCCCATTAGACCTCATGTTTTTCAGTAATATCTTTTTACATGCAGCCACCGTTTAAAGTTTGAAAGCAAAAAAATTAATACTAGAAGCCGAATATACAAAATATGTTGTTTGGAGAAGTAATTCGTATCATAATTCATTAAGGTCGGTGCATTTTCTTACTTTATTTTTTTTCCCTTAAATGAGTCTGTTTTTACTTAATTCCGGTATTTCTCTTTAATACGCTTATATAATCATTTTGGTTTTTCGAAGCAAACAATGGATATTATGCCATGTATACATCACACTGTTCGAAACCTTTGCAGTCTTTAGTTGTCTCCTAATACAATCACTGTAGTGATGGATTCGTTCTTTATTATTAATCAGGAAACGATAATTCTTTTACATCATTCATAAGATTTGAGGCCAGCGCGCTCTAATTTGTCTTGTTGGCTATCGAGCTGCTCCACCTATGTATAATCATTTACTTTATCAGACGGGACTGAGCTTAAGTCATACATGTTGCTATTTTTGCTTCAGCTATTGATGTCATGCATTGTGAGAAAGAGTTCCATGTAAATAAGTAGACTAATAAGGTTGTGAATGTTGTCACTCACGGTGTAACTAAGATTCGACCGCGGAAGCCAGGTTAAGGCGTTCGACTACTAACCCTAAGGCCGGTGGTTCGATTTCACGGAACCTCATTGCCCTTGGTATTTTCACTTCTTCCACTTAGTTAATATTTCTTCTTTACAGTAATTCCCTGACCTTTTTCCTATCATCGCTGTTGGATTGTTGAAGCCAGCGTTTTGTCGTCCTAGGATGTGAGCCGGTGGAGTAAAAGAGTGAACTAGTTGAAATTTATTCTTTTTTTTTCTTTTTTTTTGTGAGGTACTGGGTATAAAAGTACTACGGCCACTCGCTGCAAACAACGAGACCTTGCTCCTCCTCCCCCGCAGTCACTGAGAACCTGAAGAGTAATTTCATCCTCCTCAAGGCAAACCCTTTCTATTCTCCGTAAGTAGTAAGTAATTCAGGGCCCAGTGTCCGGTAATCAAGCCAACAAGTGTCCCGACATCATTTCTAATGCGCCCCAACAATTCTTAGGCCGCGTTGAGAGACGGCACCGGAAGAAACTGCTTACAGTTGGCCAGTCCAGGTGCAGACCTCCAGCGTTCGGGCATTCGGCATGTTTCATGAAAGTCCGATGGGCAAGGGCCCTCTTCAACAAACTGGTGGGTACCCCAATAACCGGTTCCCGATCGATAAATACAATGTCACAGCAGTGTCTAGCCAGGGCATCCGCCTTTTCATTGCCTTTAAAGCCGCGGTGAGCCGGGGCCCAACCAATTTTGGGTTGGTCCTTGGTCGCTTGATTATCAGAGAAGACAAAGATTGTTTGTTTTTGTAGGTCCTTCTTAAGATCGCATAGTGCATGACAATATAGCGTACACCTCTGCTTGAAACACAGTCGCTAGACTGCCTAGGCTTATCGCTCTACTGAATCTGGGGCTTTCACTCCAGATTGCGGCTCCCACACCTGTCTGTGTTTTGGAGCCATCCGTGTACCATACTAGAACACCCAGCGGTACCTTAGGTTAGCCTTTCTTATATGTTCATGGTAGGTGGCTCAAATTTTGAGATCTTAACGGCCAACAGTCCAATAGCGTTCCAGTTTCCGGAATCTCTTCCATAATGTTGATAGCCCAGGTAGCTATTCGCTTTCATTCGCAGCGCGTCGTTTATGGCGGATTTCAATACCTCAAAGTGGTGTGATGATTGAGGAGAGTCTCCAGCGCTGCCGCCGATGAACTAGGGATGGCCTCGGTGATGGAAAGGCAGGCCACCACACTAAAGTCCCAACATACCATGGGCCAGTGCAGTGCTTTCGGTTGTAGACCCCATTTGGATTTACCAGCTCTGCAGCACGTCCACAGAGATATGCGTGTTCTGCTCATCAGAGTAACCATGTTATGGTTCCAGTTGAGCTTGGCATCAGAGTCACTCCTAAGTATTTGGCTTGATATGAAAAGCATATAGTTCTGCGTTCGAGGGTGAGTTCTGCCAGTCCCAGAAGTGTTTGTCTTTTGGTATAAGGAACCAAAATGGTTTTATCGGGATTGACATTTAGTTCTACGCCGGCACTGTGAAATATATCCATCTCGGCTCCAAGAAGTATGGTTTCTTAGGTCTAGGGAACGTAGTTTATTTCCAATAATAATACTCTTTCTTTGATGAAATATTGTAAACTTTATTATTAATTTTTGCAATTTGTGTTAACTTTTGTACAACACGAGCGACGCAAGCCCATTTCTTGGTCTACTGTTCGCGAAGATATAAGTTAAGATTAAGCGTAAACTTTTTAGACTAGTAATTCTACTTTCATAGGTTAGTCTTTGCACAAATTTAGTTTATCTTACCCAGTTTTTTTTTCTAAAATTTGTCGAATTATTATTAGATCTGTCGTCACATTGATACTCCGCAAATGATAGATTCGAACATGTATTCTAACTAAGCTTCTATAAGTTCGATATAATTTTCAAACCTGGATAAAGGAACATAATAATTGTCTCATAATTTCGGAACCGTGCTTGACCGCCGGTTTTCTATTCATCCGATATGACCTCTGCTGCTCATAACTTGATAATGATTTTATGAATGACTGCTACATGATTTTAAATTTGTAGTGATATAAAATAATTAGTGTGATTGTTTCTATTCCACTAGGAAAAACATTTGCCCCGACTATTAAAGAGAATAACGGGTTTTTTGTCGGATGTAAAGGATGCAAAAACTAAAAGAAAAATCATTCATGAAGTACTTCGAAAAATTTATCGTTCTATTGAAGAAAAAAAAGGTCTTCGTAAAGTGAACATAATACAACTAAAAAAATATGAAATAAAATGTGCGAGATTTTGCAATAGAATTCTACACTACGGGGATAATCATGTAATGGAATCCGATAAAGAATTGAAAGATATGATAGAAAAATGCCGACAAGGTGAAAATCTTTTAGAACCGGACCCTCCAAGCGCACCAAACGTTAAGGAAGAACATGGACATTCGACGACTCATTCGAAAGGTGATGCAGAACCATCAAAACATTCAGGTTCAAAGAAAGAAGAATCATCTCAAAAACCAGGTTCAAAGAAAGAAGAATCATCTCAAAAACCAGGTTCAAAGAAAGAAGAATCTTCTCAAAAATCAGGCTCAAAGAAAGAACAATCATCTCAAAAACCAGGTTCAAAGAAAGAAGAATCTTCTGAGAGGAAAAGGTAAATTTTTATAGATTTTTTTTTGATTTTTTCAGTAACAAATAAATATCTTTGAATATTTTCAGAGGCCCTCATCTTGAGGATAATGCAAATACTTGGGATCGATATCGAAGAATGCTTGGTGCTGCTCTAGATGATATCGACGAGAGATATGCAGAATATGAAAGACAGTCTGAAAAACATCCTGCATATGAGGAGGAGTGGAAAAAGTTTTGGAATCGTCGTGTCCTAGAGATTGAGAAAGGTGAGTGATTTTATTTAATTATTGTTCATTTTACAGCCTTTGATTTAGAGAAAAAGAAAAGTGTTTTTAGGAAGGTATTTTGAAATATCAATCGTTCCTTTAAATATTAAAACTTAATTTTATTATGAAGATGGATTCAGTGTTTATAACAAACACAAAATCATATTGGTAAAAATATTGAATTTGTGATTATTCGCAAACAAAATTTTCGAGGAAAACAAATAAAGATATTACTTAGATTATTAACACTCCGGCGGGCGCATCTCTGAACAAAAAAAAGCAAGCGCATTCGACCTGAGAGGCCACATAAATGTATGTTTTAGCCAGCCCACCTCCCCCTAATCAATTTTAATTCAAAGCACAGATAGGGTAGACTTCGCTAGGATCTGAAGAAAGCGAAAATACCAAATTGAACGGAAAATTGGCATTGTGGTCTTCTATGGGCCAATTTCCCGTGATTCTGGCAATATTTCGTCGGGGTCTGTGTAAGAGGCTCATTGTTTTTTCTTTGTTGTAAGTCGGCCAAGTCGCCTTAGAGATAGTGCAGGTCTCCACAGGTAGTGCTCTCCACTTTTGGATGGCTAGCAGCAGGTGGTAGTAAAAAATGGCGTTTTTGACTCCGGCTATTAGACTGCCGACCATATCGGTCTCCGGGGCACTACACGAGGCTAGATGTTTGATGTGAAGGTCGGGGGAGCAGGTGCAAGAGAACGTCAAGGGCTTTCGTGGGGCTTGTTCTTATGGCCTCTGCTACCTCTACTGTTGCCGTCCTCCAAACCCTTCCCCCACGCAGCACGCCCCTCCATTCTGAGGAGATTGAAGTTTGATTTTTTGTTTTCCCTGTGAAAACCATCAACTCAGTTTTTTCCGGATTAACTGCCAAACCGCCGCCTGCTTTCCAAGTATAGTAAAATTAAAAAAAAACTGAAAAAAGCTAGCACAGAGTGAGAGTCTCTTCTGATGTGGGATAATCATTCTTCGCTGTAGTCCTCCCACCGCCCCCTATGTTTATTTATTTTTTCTTTATTTGAAAGACTAGAGCTCAGGGAAGGCCCTTTGTACTGTCGACAATCCTTTTTTTCGGAAGATAGTGAAGGGAGAGAGAGAAGTGAAGGAAGGAACTGGCACAACAAGCCGCGATATTTTTTATTCCACCTACTTCCAACCATTACTATCGCGACTAGCATCGGGGCATCGAGAAACAACTCGCTGGAGTGTTATGCCTCCTGAAACGAGTTGAATCCCATCAACTAACCGATGACATGCGCTGGTGGAGCGAGGAAGGGCTAGCGGAAGGCTATGACAGGAGGAATCAGGAATGTAAAAAAAGGAAGAGGAAAGAAGGAAAGTGGGAAAGGCGAAGGACCGTGGTGCTGCCGGGATTCGAACCCGGGACCTCTGGGATGGTAGCCAGGCGCCTTACTCCTACACTACAGAGGCCCTTATGAAATCCGTCTTCTAGGTGTTTGGTTTGTAATTATGCTTGACTAGTATTCTAGGAATTTTTTAATTTTTTGTAATGGAAAATACCCAGAAAAGCTTGCGGGACTCCTGGAGAAAGACTTGGGGATATCTAGAGCACCCAGACCAAGTAGATGCAAACTTTGGTTGAGATTGTTTGTAAGACCTTCTTTGTCTGAAGCCGTACTATTTGTCGTTTATAATTAGGTTGGATTCCAGATATCCCACAATCTTTTAATTGTTTATCATCTCTATGGCTTTGGAGAGAATAGAAGTAATTGTTATTGGGCGGTAGTTGGAGGGATGGTTGGGGTCACCTTTTTTTCGGTATGGGCTGAACATGTGCAAGCTTCCAAGAATCTGGATAAACTCCGAAAAATAGGATAGGGCAAAAAGTTTTCGCAGAGGTGTAGTACCCAAAGGTGCTTTCTGTTATCACCTCCCCTTATAGGGGTAAAAAAGGGGGTTGTGGATGTAGTAAAATTCTTGTTGATGAACGTTACCAAGGACCAGAAGTTTTTGCTACCACTGCTTACTTTAAAATGCCTGCTTCTCAACTTGTTGTCAAATGAGGTTTTGATATTCCTGATGGTGGATTTGCAGGAATTTCTTAGTTTTATGTACTCTCGACGGAGAATTCTTGAACGCTCTGAATGCGGCTCCTTTAATTTTAATTGCGTTCATGCACTCCCGATTAAACCATCTGTTCGGCCTAGGCGACGCAGATTTGGTGAATGCGGGATGAACAAATGCATTCCTGTCTTTATGATCTTGGTGATACGGATAGAGACAGAGTTGACGTTTTTGTTTTGAAAGGTTCCAGTCAGCGAATTGGAAAAATTGAATAAGCTCCTACTAATTGGTCTTCCCATAATGCCACACAATTCTCTTAGTTGGTTTGGGTGGGGTGGGAAATTTGTATGAGAAGTTAGCGCTGACTAGGCAGTGTCCCGAATTTCCGAGAGGTGAATCAACTTCGACGGAGTATTGCGTTGGATGAAAAGTAAAAAATAGGCTCCTTACTTGCCAAGTTAGCACTGATTAGGCAATGGTCCGAGTTGACGACATGTGAATCAACGGATAAGAAGTCAGAAATCGGTTAGGGCATGGGCTCCTTGGTCTGCAACGTCGATATATGTTACCACACAACCAAAATACAATACCACTTTTTCTAGTAAATTATTCGTATTTTGGGTAAAGGTATAGACACCTAAATTTGTGTTAGGTATTAAATATTTTCATTGTAAGTAATGTTATCGCTTTTATTCAATTTCAAGTTTTTTGTAGCATTTTTCATTTATTTCTAAAGGAGTACCATTAATATGAGTGGTGGAAAATAAACAATAAACAATCATGAATCATAAATATAAGAAATTATTGTTATTATTATTTTGTTAAATGTAAATCTTTCAAATGCTCTATTTCATAACTAAAAATCAATCTTCCGATTTTATTTTATTTTTTATAATAGATGGTTTAAATCCCGATGATTACGATTTTAAAACCGAATGGATCCCATATTGGAAGGATATATTGCAAAAATTTCATTCAGCGTCGATTTCTAAAGCAAAATTTCGAACCAAGAAATCATTACGTTTACCATTTGATAAACGATCACCAAGTCCAATTAGGAGGCCGCGATCACACCGTCGAAAGAGGTCACCATCACCGGTAAGACCTGCTCGTCGTCGACGTACTAGATCGCGTTCACCGGCATATCGCGCAAGACGTAGAGAATCACCTCCGGCTATTGCTAAACCATCGGAACCGCCAGGCGTTATTTCTGTATTAAGATTTTTAACAGCACTTGAAGATAACTTGGGTAGTTTGGGACCCAAGGCTCTTGAATACTTAAGCAAATCGCTTCTATATGAAAAGGTATATTTTTAGTAAGAAATAATGAACAAAATATGATTTTTATGTTTTAAGTAGGGTAAAATGGCATGTGTTGAAGCCAAATATTAATGTAATTGTGTTTAAAAATATTTCATGTTGTGAATACTGGGAATTTTCAAAGTTATATTTGATATATAATTGTAACTTGGTTCAATTTTCATCAAAGTTACAGATTTTTAATAAGTCAGAACAAATATCGGCACACCCCGAAGATATTGTAATACAATCTGATCCAGCATAGGAATGAAAGGAGCCTTCATATAGATAAATTCGGACTAGCAATAAATGAGGAGAAAACGAAATATACGTGTATCTCTAAAAGACGGAATGATCGCCAGAATATGACAATTGACACAACATCGAAGGAGTAAAAGAATTTATATACTTAAAGGCGCTTATTTCAAAAGCTAACAACCCGATCCGATAGCAGAAGTAAAAACAAGATTGGCTCTGGGAAGTAGAAGCTACTCTGCGCTACGTACACATTTCTTTACAAAGAACATATCAAAGATGACTAAAGTTAAACTATACAGAACCCTTATAAGACCAATACTACTCGACGGATCCGAAACCAGGGACACTACCAAGTAACAAATTCTATATATGGAGGAGTGAACGAAAATTGAATTTGGAGGAGAAGATACAATCATGAATTGTATCAGTTATATAAAGATCCAAACATCATAAATATTATAGTTACTAGGCAGCACGGCTTTTTTGGTCGTAGATCCACAACCACGAATCTGTTTGGGAATGTTCATTACGTACTCAATTCACTAGGAAGAGGAAAGGAAGTACATACGCTAAACACAGACTTCAGTAAATCCTTTGATATGGTGGACCATTAGATCCTACTAAAAAAACTGGGTCTATATGGTGTAAGATCTAAAGCTCTGGAATGGTTGCGATCTTACCTTTCTAACATACGTCTCCGGGTACGAGTTAATGGCCACCTATCAAATGAATTTTATTCTCTTTCCGGCGTCCCTCAGGGTTCGCACTTGGGTGCAACGCTCTTCAGCATCTTTATAAATGACATAGGTGTTAACATCAGCTCAGAATATCAATTGTATGCCGACGATATGAAGATATATAGAAAAATTAATAATGAACTAGATCTTTATACCCTTCAGCTCGACATCTGTGAAATTGAGGACTGGTGTCTGGTAAATAAGTTATCATTAAACATAAAAAAGTGTGCAGTGATCTCATTTACGCGATCCCACAAGCAACTGCTATATACTTTATGGTCAAATTGTCCCAAGAGCTAGAACGACTAAAGACCTTGGAGTAATACTTCATGATAAATTAACCTTCGCTGAACACATTAATACCATTACACTTCGTGCATACCGAAAACTACGTTTTATTTATAGAGCAGGCAAATAATTTAGGAATGTCAAAACACTGATACTTCTTTTCTCAGCGTTTGTTAAGCCTATACTGGAATATGGATCTGTGGTCTGGTCACCGTTCACTCAACAAGACATCTACCGTATTGAAAAAATCCAACGTAAGTTTTGCAAATGCTTACTCTATGTTGAGGGTTCTGAACATGTACATAGTATCAGTGACATTGCTCAACAATATAAGCTGAGTAGTCTACTAAGTCGCAGACAGGTGGCTGACTTGTCTTTCTTCTACAAGGTCATCAACGGAATAATCGACTCGCCAGAAGTTAAAGCTGATTTTGGACTTATCTGCTCGAGGGTTGAGCTAAGAACTAGAAGATTGCTGTCAGTAATAAGCTCAAGTAGAAATTACGTCCACCATGGACCCAGAAACCGAATAGCCAGGCTGATGAACCAGTACTGCGCTGATGTTGACTTCTTTGGAGGATCCCTGTCATCGTTTTCTGGGAGTATTAAAAAGTTGCTGTTGATGGTCAATAACTTTTCATTTGCTCAATTTTGTACTATATTTTTAATCAATCCTAAATTAATCAAGTAATTTTTAATTTTTGTTTCTTGTATTTTCTATAACGTATTTGTAATCATGTATGTACAATGCCGATTGGCGTAGGTAAATAAAGAAATAAATCATAAAAACCTGAACAGAATTGGATGGGAGGGAAGGACAGCTTCAATGTAGCAGCGATGACAGCATGGCAAATATTATTATGGACAAACGGCCAAACGGACACAGATAGGAGCGGGGCACCCAAAAAAAGATATACAGATGTCGTAGAATGCATAAGAAATTGGAGGCTTCTAGGTAGCGGCTGACAGTTCTGGAGGAGGATGTTGCAGGAAGCCAAGGCCAATAACAGGCTGTGTGACCTGCTGTATAAAAGAGAGCTGTAGAGTAACATGAGAGAAATGAGTTTCCCGAAAAAGTGTAATAGAACTCTCCAATATAACAACAGAAGACTGTAGGACCCAAGTGTTAATACTAGAATGTAATGCAATTAACTTCACTCAAGAATCAGCTTTACGGCAAAGATATACCATCTCACTTTTTAACACTGCTTTGGAAGCAATAATGAGAAAAGCAGACTTAATGGAGCAATTAGCATCTTCATTAGAAACATTCAGATACTAGTCTTCACAAATGATAGTCATAATTGGAGCTAAACGCTTGACGTAGAAAACTATTGAAGAATTGTAGAAAGCTTATCACAGTTCAGTCTTAAAGTAAATGACACGAAAACAAAGCACATAATTATATCAAAAAGTGAACAATGATTAGAAGAAGCACAAATCTTGACGTTCATAGAATACAAATTGTTGACAACTTTATATATTTAGGAACAATGCTTACCGCAGAAAATAAGATAAAGGACGACATTCAAAGAGGCATCTTAGCGTTAAATAAAACCTATTTCGCACTAGTCCCGATTATTAAGAACCAAGAAATTTCAAGACAATGCAAACAGTGAGAATATACAAAACATTATTCTGCCAAGTTCTATGGTAAGGGTCTGCGGCTTTGACATTGACAAAACAATCAGAATAACTGCTCCAAAGTTTCGAAAGGAAAATCATAAGAAGAATATTTGGTCCTGTGAGGTTTAACCAAAACGAATGGCGCATTAGAACTAACAAAAAGCTTGAAGAACTATATGACGAAACTAACGAAGAACTTAAAGAAGGATTTTCAATTGTGGACCATCAGGAAAAAGAAGCGTAGGAATAAATAGATGGATGAATGACGTTCTTGAATATATACGAAAATTTCTCATAACAAACGAACGACTGAATGAAGAGACTTTAATGCCGGGTTTCCACCAAACAGACAAAACATGAAACAGAAACAACAGAGCAAAAACTGTTTTTGCCAACAATTTGTAAAATTCGAATAATTGTGAAAACATTTTTGTCGAAGAATAGTGTTTTTATAAACAGAACACTGTCCAATGTCGAGTGAGTACTCCAAAACAAACAAAAGTTTTAAAAACAAAACTGTTTTTTTAAACTGTCCGTTAGGTGGAAACCCAGCATAGGAGGCCCAAGTCCTACAAGAACTGTAGCGCCATTTAAGAAGAAGAATTATCACAAATCAAAACTAATATTGAGAATTTCGTTCGGATTGGATAAGCGACAATAACAGATGGTAGCAACTCTATTTGAAATATAACCTCATGAAATTTTTTTAGATTAGTTACATATATGGTTACTAAATTGCCGATATTAAAATGTTAAAGCAAATTGCCATCATTTAGAGACATTGCAAAGAGTATGTTGGCGCATTTCTCTGGATTGACGTTTTCCCTATCACCCATTCAAGGGCGAGATTAAAAATCATTGAGGCCAGTCCATCCTCTTGCCTACGACTTTTCCGTATTTCTGTTACTGCATTTTGAATCTTTTCTTCCGCCAATGACTTATTCGAAAAGGAAAAGATAACTAAACGAATACTATTGGCTAATTGAGCCTTTTATGCTCAAAAACAAATATTGCACTTAAGATTTGTGCACAGGAAAACGAAACTCTCACACCAGTACTGTGCTATGGTAGCGAGACTTGGACTATGGCGCAGGGCATAGAATAACTAGTCAACAAGTTTGACAGAAAAATTCTCAGGTGCTTAATAGGAGAGGATGAAATATGACGAAGGAAATACAACATCGTGTTGTATGAAATTTTTGACGACCCAGAACTCTCAACTTTTATAAAAATTAACAAACTAAGACTAACCAGCCATGTTATTAGGATTGAGGATAATCGTATTCCAAAACAGTTCATTGTAGCTCAAAATTTCTGGAAATAAATCAGTAGGCAGACCCAGAAGGAAATGCATAGAATCTGTGACGAGTAACGTAGAGGAAAATTCGGAGCTGAAGACATGCTACAAGGGTCCCGTCAAACTTTGAAAAATGCTCTAGAGGAGGCGAAGGCTGTAGCGGCATTGGATGGATTGCACTAGGTTTTATGAACGCTACTCCTAAGTGATGCTCCCTTCCGCAGCTGAGGATTATCCTTGTATCTGTTCAGTTCTTCTAGTAGTGATTTAACCTACCGCAGTTCTGTACAAACTTCACGTGTTCCATGTTCCGAAAGTGATTTCCAAGTGTCGTGGTCGTAGTTGTTTTCGTTTTCCCGTCCGTTCTGAGGCTTTGCTTCTAGTTTATTTACTGGCGTGTTTTTACGGGTTCAGGTAGCTAGCCCAACGCCTAACCCCTCTACCAGGCGGACCGGATCCATGCATTTTACACCATCGGAGAGGTTGATCCAGCTATATTCCCGAGCACTAAGTACGTCCGTCATCGGTTGTTTATACTGTTTATACAGCTCGATTGTCACTTGATACCTCAACCCTTGAATTATTCGTATTTGGTTACTTGTTAATAGTTTTAAACATTCATCATTGAATGTCCATTGGAGATTGAAAAGCTAACCGAGTACTATAAAGGTATACGGGGACTGAAAAATGCATTTTAAAGAATTCATTTTTTACGGATTACAAAAACTGAAAAATTCATATTATCGCATCATGTAAACAATTCAACTAAATTTTTGAATTCAACATAATCCCGCTTGGATAATGCATGAGCAAGCTATCTTAAATGAAACTATAAATACAATATTCTGCTCGAATACCTAGATATGGTTCTAAAACTCACAAACATAGATGGTTGCAGTGATCTACGAGGATGTACGATGATGACAAGCGCTCGAAACTCATATAGTTATGATCAAATGGCATATTGAGTGAAATATTTCTAACTGATTACACATGCTTTCGATGAACATCTAAATACACAGATGTATTCGGCATGCCAAATTTAACTAACAAACCAGCTTAAAATTAGAATCAACCAACGCAAAGAATTAGGAAACGCTAACGAAAATGCAAAAACTTTCAGGAAAAGTAAAAGAGATTTTTTTTGAGAAGTAGTTTTTATAGTATCCTTTTTTTCTGAAATATTATTCTTTAATAAATCAATAATAATTAGTATTAATGGGGCTACGTAGACTAGTTATGATTACTATGTAGTAAAACCGACTTTTAAGAAGAGAGGATGAAGGTGAGTATGCCGCCCCTTCAGACCTCTCTTCTTAAAAATCGGTTTTACTAAATAGTAATCATGACTAGTCTATGTAGCCCCAATATTACTACTTACTAAATCAATAGTAGTTTATATATATTTTGCGGGGGTGTTGAAAGTGTGTGATTGTTGTTATGTAAATTGATTTGCTATAATAATAAAATCTTAATTCAATCTTCTAAATTCGATTTATTATATATTCACAGGAAAATGGCCAGAATGCAAATCAACTAATGTTCAACCAAGAGCTCTACGTATTCTTTGTAACGGCTAAGGAGAAACTTAAAGGCCAGCTGATAGCGAATCTTGTAGAGAAACCAAAATACAAGGCAGTTACTAATGTTATTGAAGAAATAGATACGCTTATAAACATGTTTGATGACTACTGTAAGCGTACTGGAACAACTGTAGTAGCACAGCCACAAAATGATCCTTCACAAGCTTCTAAACAACAAGAATCACGTATCAATGCTACAGACCAGTATGGGGGTCTATCACGGGATGATTACAACAGAAATAGACAGCAAGATTTCAATAGAAAACGCGATAATCAATATGGTCAATATCAAAGAGGAAATGGCGAAATGAATCAGCAGAACAGAAATTCTGGAGCCTACGATAATCAGTACCGTGGATCACAAAATCAAACCAGTAATGCTACTAGCTCGGTGAAGTACAATGATTATGCATCAAATTTAAATCAATATGCCCAAAACGGAAACATGAACTCATATTCTGTTCAAGGATCTAGTTCAAATCAAGGATCTACTCCAAATCAGGCATCCAATCCAAATCTGGGATTTAACTCAAACCAATATTCACGAGGAAATCAGGGTGGAGGAGTATGGCATAGTGGAACCAATGTGACATTCCGTAATAATGCAAGCAACCCCCAGGGCATTGCTTCAATTTCTGGTGGTGGAAATAATACTTCCAATAATGTAATTCAAGCAAATCCACAAAATCAAACCGCCTCCAGCAATCGCGACGCAAACTTAAGTACATTTCATGGTGATCGCGGTGGAAATTACAATTCTACTCCTGCTAATCGTATTGGTGAAAATTACAGCACAAATCTTGGATATCGCGATGGAAACAATTCGTCTCTTGGGTATAGTGGAAATTTTAATACACTTCCAGGTGATGCAGGGCCAACTCAAGGCAATTATAAGCGTGCTAGCTTAAATTCCCAGAATGTAAATGCTAATAATCAACAAAATCAAGGTTACACTGCAGTCTATTCAAGTGCCAATAATGGAAGCTTTAATCAAGGACGCAATATGGCCCCACCACAACCACTAATGAACAAACCACTTGGTAATTATGGTTCTTATAATAGTTCCAATATGAATACACGTGGATTTGGTGGAGGAAATTTGTAGAATTCTATTTCATTTTATGATGTATGAACACACATTTGAAGTAATATTTTAAATATATAACAGTTCTTAAATATCATCGATTATAGTTTCCAAGTTTGCACAATATAAGGCCCGATTCACAATGAAAGATTAAAAAATTGGGACTATAGGATTTAAGTACAATTATTCACATCGAAGGCTGCAGGCTTTATATAAAGCTGGAGCTCACTTAGGAAAATTCCTAATTTTGAAGCTGAAGCGGCGCCACAGTATACAGACACAAGGTAATGTAATCAGGATTTTTTTTTACCCAGGATAAAAATTTGCCTGAAATATAATTTTTTATTTATATGAGAATGACGGTACAATGATGATAACCCTTTTAAAATATGATTCATTTGATACCTGATACTTTAGAAAGGCTAATCGAAATATATCTTAGGCAGACCATACCAACCTCGGAACTCTCTGGCGCACAACACGCCTATACAGAGGGCAAACCTACTGATACTGCTCTTCACTCATTGGTCTCAACCATTGAAAAATCACTCGAGGTCAAGGAGTATACATTCCTGGCCTTCCTTGACATAGAGGGAGCGTTTACTCCCGGAAACATTATAGCAACATACTCCCGGACGCCATTACCCTGGTCTTGACAGAACAGGGCATCATTGGTGTCTCTCATCCACCAAATGCTTACTGGCAGGATGGTGAGTGACAGCGTAAATAGAGGCACCCCGCAAGGGGGAGTACTTTCGCCGCTCCTATGGGTCGTAACTATAAACCAGCTGTTGCGACGCATGGAGGCCGAGGGGCAGCACGTCTTGGCGTACGCGGATGACGTCATCGTCACAAAAGGAAAATTTCCTCAAGTCCTCTGTGATCTCGTGGAGGCGGCGGCGTTACAAACCTTTTCAAGCTGGACTGCCACCCGCGGACTCAGCGTTAACCCAGTAAAAACGGAACTAGTCCTCTTCACAAAGAGGTATAAAACACCCCCTTTAACACCCCCACCCCCACGGCTTAACAATGTTAGGCTCAAATTTAGCAAAAGTGCCAAGTATCGGGCAGTAGTCCTAGACAAGAAACTCCTCTGGAATGAAAATACAGAAGAGCGCATAATAGTGGGACCACACTACGCGGGCTTGGGTCGTACGCGCTTTTGCCTTTTTTTTCATATAGAGTTTTATGACACGATTTTGTCCGTGGTAAAGGCCGTGCGGCTAAACTACGCGGACAAAAGGCTGTGCTTAAAAAGGTACATTGTACGTCCACAATATGAGCTTTTCAAAAGCGCGTACGGCCTTTCAAATGGGAATTGATTTTTTCTCACTCATGATCACGCGCGCTTTTGTCTGGCCGTACGGCCAAAAGCGCGTGGGATCTAAGTCCGCGTAGTAAGCACGGGCCTTTAAGAAAGCGAACATAGCGCGTTTCGCTTGCAAAAAATCCATTGGAAAGAAATGGGCTTCTCCCCTAACATAGTACGATGGATCTACACAGCCATCGTCCACCCAATACTCCTGTACGGGGTCTTAGTATGGTGGCCAACCTTGAGTAAGTCCAGGGTAGGTATAGAAAGGAAAGGGTAGGTATGCCTTGGGCCATTTTTAAACTCCGATGCAAACAGCACACAATGCAACAAGCAAAGAAGCATTGGAGGGATATTAATAAATGCACCTTAGCCAAATTAACCTGGCCCTCTTATGATCTCAGGCGAACCATTTCACTAATGAGCCTCGGGAGATAAGACCTCTCAGCTATAGTGGGAGTGCTGACCGGACACTGTCTGATAGGGACGCACATGCGATCCGCTTAGGTCTTGAGACCTACGATTTTTGCAGAACCTGTAAAAACCGGATAGACCGAGAGCCGACCGCTGAAAAACCTATGTTATCGGGAAGAAGAAAACAAAACCTATTGTAAGTAACATTAGAGATAGGAGAATTATTTAGGCGTGGTGTGCCTAATCTAAAGTGTGGCAATTAGGTAATATTAGTGGTGGTTTTTTAGTCCAAACCTATGATATCGACAAGAAAGGTAATTTTTTTTTAAATTGAAGTTTAAACCTTATATTTACTAGAACTCATGGTGTGCCGCGGCCTAACCTAGGTTGAAAATAATTTATTTTTGCCTGACGAATATGAAGCATCAACTTAAAAAAAATTACTAATTAAATGTTTTTATTATCAGTCGTTTTAGGGGTGGTTTTATCCCTTGAGGATCATCCCTTATCATAAAGTTTAGCTTGATTTAGTATAAATTAACCACCTTTGCAAATAAATATTGCAAAAAGTGCATTTTATCGCATTATTTTTCATTATTGAAATTATCGCGAAAACCCCTTAAAAAGGGGTGCTTTTCGCGATTTTAAGGGTGACACCCATATTTTCGTGATCAGCGACTCAAAATCCTTGTAGGGTTAGATTTTCTTAACGGACTACTACCAAAGCACTCACACAAAAAGTATTTCACTACGCTAAAATTCGGCGAGGGCCCTTCCGTGTAGTTCTCGATTACGACTAATATAGCATGCACAGCTTCGATTGATATGATAGGTAACAAGGAGTAATTTTTAAATAGAGGCCGGGCTACCATCTTCTTTTTCAAACCAAAAGCTTTTTCTCGCCATTTCTTGTCATAAATTTTACTTGCAAGTTGATGATTGTGGAATTGTGGATCTAGCCGCAGTGTTGATTATAACATAATAGAGCAAATATAAACATTTAAAACTTGAGTCAAAGAAATATGGAAGGACCAGGACATTCCGCTGGAGGAGTTCGAGGAATCCCAAAAGGGCAGGTAAATATGGAAACTAAATTTACGGCTATCGATTGGCTCCGTGACATTGGTCCACATTTTGTGCCGGAATGAAGGTTTATTTTTGTTAATATTTGTGTTTAGGAACATTGTTTTTTATACATAAATAAGTAGTTATGGAGGACTATTTTAATAATCCATATTTACCTTAGGCAGAAGATTATTATCCAGAGGAAGAGCTAGATACTGATGAATATTCAGAAGATGAAGGCCCCTACAACAGACATGAAGCGAATAGGTATAACGCAGAAGTTCAGCAAACTGTAGTGCAGAACAAAAAGGAAATTTGGTTGAAAAAAAACGATGAAAATGAAAGAGCTATAAACAAGATAGTTGATGAAGCAAAAGTGAAACTAAGTGATGGCACTATTGGCTCAGTATTTTCAAGAGGCCCGCTTTATAGTAATGGATTTTGGCCAGTTAATTGCCATCTGTGCAATATTTCTAATCTTGCGCATTTTCCTGCACTAAAAAAACATATTAGTAAAAATAAACACCAGACATTGCTGGTACAAGAATGTATAGATGCAACCAAATTTAACGCAGGAGTAGCGCAAAAGACTACAAAAAAAAACAATTACCTCAATAATTGTATAAGAATTTATCCTGGTGAAAAAATAACTAAAAGTATATCACTTTCATTTATTTATGATAAAATCTTTAAATTTGTGTTTTTTTTTAATTTTTTATTATAAATACAGTAACACCAAAACTTAAGGAGAGATTATTACCTGTTGCGGATAAAATATTTGGACCGCGACCACCTCTACCTATTTTCAATAGACTTTGTGAATCGGAACAACTTCAAAAATATAACAAGAAGGCTCCTGTACTTGGTCTCAGTTATTGTTTTTACGTAGACAATTTGACGATGATTGGATACTATTGTTCCCTTTGTAAAAAACATGTTGCGGAAGCCGACGGATATCATCATTTTGTTGGACGTACACATCGTACCACATATGCAGTAAGCAAATTATTATTACTTTTTTTTAAGTACAATTCTGAATTTAATGGTCTTAATAATGAATAACAATAGAACTTCTTCTTCGATGGCTCTACAACCCACTTCGAGCCCTGGCCACCATCAGCTTGTCTCCAGTTTTTTGTGTTGAACAGTTTTGCTGCATCATCCTTAACACTGCCTTCCCACCTTGAGCGTAGTTTGCTGACTGGTCTTTTCCCATCTGGTAGTAGATTCAGGGCTTTATTCGGTATCCTTGGGTCAACATTCTTTTAACATGACCGGCCCAACGTAATCGCAGTAGTTTGGCATGTGTTGATAGCTTACACTCTTTGTATGAGTCATAAAATTCATGATTATAGCGTATTCTTGATGCATTGCCTTCATTCACTGGGCCGTATATCCTTCGGAGAAGCTTCTTCTCAAGTATATCCTTCTTGTCTGCGGGTTTTTGGTAGATAGGGCACTTTCAGTAATGCAGGTTGCGTGCGCAATTGACTTATTCAGCAATGGAAGTGTGTTGCTGAATAAGTCAATTGCGCACGCAACCTGCATTACTGAAAGTGCCCATACTCCATGCTTCACAGCCTTACGTAACTACTGCACTTATGATCGTTTTATAGTGTAAAAAATAGTTAAATAAGCCCGGCTATAAACAAGAAAATAAAATATAATGCGATTGATTTCTTTATTCTAAGTTCAAGAGCATTTTCAGAACTTCCGGCAATAAATTTGTACCTGTATGTAGGTGGTCGTTCAACGATAAAGCAGAAGGTGCATGCGCAGACGCATCAAAGACAATTCTTATCCATGCTCAGATACGCCAGATCTTAAGACCGTTTCTCGCTGGAGGCGTAGCGTCAGTATTTCATCGTACATGATGATCCACAGCAGAAGGTCTAGGATGGGTCCTTAGAGGACTCCACAAGTCGTCCTGTACTCTCTTACTCTCTGGTCCGATTCGTAGTTCAGTGTACTACCTACAAGGAATTTTATCATATTGCGCACTAGATACTTCGATATATCCAGCTACACCAACGTCTCAACAATCTTACTCCATTTCGCGGTGTTAAAAACATTTTTCACATCAAGGTTTAACATTAAGCATTTACATCCATTGCGGTCCTTGCTAGGCTAGTCACCATATTCACATATCCATTTTATGTTAATGATTTTAGTAGATTTAAATTTGCAATAATATAATATAATTAATGATTGTTGAAATTATTTCATTTTTTCTATTACACCAGCAAAAACATTTCCCCAAATTATTATCGAGACTATTGGATATTTTTTCTGCTATAAAACTTGATGCAACTAAAAAAGAAAATATTGCTGATGAAGTAATTCGAAAAATGTATCGTTCTATTGAAGATATCAAAGGTTTACAGCGGGTGCAGATAGTTCGAACAAAGACCTACGCATGTCAATGTTTAAAATTTACCAAAAGAGTTATACATTACGGAGATAATCATGTGCTGGTAACCGATGAAGAATTGAAAGAAATGATTGAAAAATGTCGAAAAGGTGAAAATCTACTCGCACCTGATCCTCCAAACTTAAATGATAAGTTGAAAAGCTCAACTCAACTCAGCATACCGTAATTTTGTTTTTTATAGAAAATTGATTTTTTCAGTAACAATTATCTCTAAATCTACTCCAGGGTGCGCGGTCAGGATAATATTGTTGATTGGGATTCATATCGTAGAACACTTGGTGACATGCTAGATGAAATGGATGGCAAATATGCAGATTATGAAAAGACGCCAGAAAAACATCCTGCATATCAACATGAGTGGAAAAAGTTTTGGAATCGTCGTTACAGCGAAATTAAATTGAGTAAGTGATTTTATTTAATTACTAGCATAAAACCCGCATGCGTTGCAACGCCTTTAAATAAAAAAAGTTTATGTATGCACTGTCCGCTATAGGAAAAAAGTATAATGAAAACAACAAAAAACCTGGAAAAATGTTTTTGGATACCATACGGATACCAAATGTTTTTGGATATTGTAATATTTCTTCTCGAGCGTTCTCGGATTCGTCAGGGATTAATTGGAACAATTTGTTTCTTTTTAACAACTTTAATTTCCAAACAAAACTTCTTGCACACATGTTCTCCCGCCCCCCCCCCCTCTTTTTGGCGGTTCAGTTAGAACAACCGTACTAAATTGAGATGTGACACCGCGTTATGTATGTATTCAAGTAGGTGCGTCTGAACATAAAACTTCTCGGTGAATTGGAATTTTAACTTTCTCTTTTCGGTTAGCCGTTACACTGCCCGCTTGTTACTTAGTGTTCGTCCCGAACACAGCTTCTTTCCTACAGGTCCCGTTCTTACCGATCGAACCTTTTTGGATGCGGGGGGTATTCATCCTGTTAGGCGATTCCCAAATTCAAAGCACTTGGCAGCGTAATCTGTTTCCCGAAAATCATCTTTGCAGGCGTATGACCGGTAGAACTGTGGATAACTGTCCTGTACAGCGTTTTTTATAGAATTTTATAGAGATATTCTTCATATTAATTTGAAAACCTATTTCTACCACTTTCACTGTTTCTATACTGGTTAGGGGAAATTTAAGAAATTTCCTACATTTAAGAATGTGGCAAACTTGACGACAATAGAGGAAATGACCAGGATACACTATGGTAAATGTACTTTCATTTGGAGCTAGGATGTGAAGATTTTTCGATTTCCCAACTCTTGAAAAACCGACATACAGCTGAACGGGAAATGACACTTAACTGACACGAAACTTAAAATCTGATCATAAATTCTTTATGTGTTACCTTAAAGACCCCCAATCAGCTGCATATTGTGAGGTGTTGCAACAACTCAAAAGGGCGATCCAAAACAACAGAAGAGGAAGTTGACAAAAAACTGGTTTTGTCAAATTTCCTCTCCTTTTGTTTTGGATCGCCTTTCTGAATTGTTGCAACACCCCACAAAAGCGTGCAGCTGTGATCGTGATCCCACGGGGCAGTTAATTGATCAACAACACCCCCATGGAATCCCAAAAGAACGTTGGCCATTTTCCCGCGGATTCCAAAACTTTCGCTTTAAGGCCTTCACAGACCAACGCGAAACCGCGGGAGCAGGGCGGAAGCGAATTTTGGCGGGATTCAGCGGAAGCGAGAAATTATAAACCAATCACACCCAGCGAAGCGGGAACGAATTCGTCCCGTAAAAATTTGTCTTCAATTCCTCCAATTTCATACCAAACTTTATCTTTCTTCTGAAAGTTTTTATAACCAGAGTAGGAAAAATCATACAAAAATGACGGGAAAAACGGTGCATGCTGCGAACCGAAAATGAAACGCTGCAATCTCGCGTTCGCTACCTAGAAATGACGCGTCAGTGCTAATGGTTCCATATCCCGCCATAGTTTCAAGTCCCGCAAAAAATATCGCTCCCGCTCCCGCGGTTTCGCGTTGGTCTGTGAAGGCCTTTTTTTGGTGTTTTAGCGGTAGGAGCGGTGAAGTCTCCATAGTGGCTGAAGTCTGACTGCCGGATCGATCGACGCACGCGCATAGAAATTTTACAGTGCTGCCACTGCACCCAGACGCAAATTCCCTGAGACTACTAGGCTTTTCCCGCCAACCACGCGGATTTAAAAAAATAGTGGAACTTACTTTTGAGACGACTCTCGTAGCCTACATGCGATACAGAAAACGCACCCTTTTGATGGTGAATAAACCATGTTCGTTTTTCGTTTCATCATTTTGATGTTTTTTTAAAAACAAGCTTTTGGACATATAACGAACTATAAGGAACTCAATATTGCCTTTTAGACTGATTAAAGTCTAAATCGTTATCGACAAAATGTTGCTGTAGATATGACCAAAGTTTTTTTTTTATATAGTCTAGAGCCCCCTCTTCCTTATTCAGAAAGTAGACACGTTATCCATCCGTCATCGTGCTTTAAATTAATTTCAAGTTTGTTGTAGTATCTTGTCATTTACTGCAGAAGTACCATACCTATGACTGAAACAATCGAAATTTATAAATCATAAATACCAGAAATTATTGTTATTATTAATTTAACAAAATAAATCTTTAAAATGCTTAAAAATTAATAACTAAAAATCAATTTTCCACTTCTATTTTCTTTTTTTTATAATAGAGGGTTTAAATCCCGATAATTACAATTTCCAAAACGAATGGATCCCAGAATGGAAGAAAATAAAGGAAAGCATTTATAACACGGCAATTACTTATAGAAAATTCAAAATCAAGAAAAAATTTGGTTTACAATTTGATAAACGATCACCAAGTCCAATTAGGAAGCAGCAAGCACAAAGTCATAAGAGGTTACCATCACCACCGGTTATATCTGCTAGTCGTCGTCGCCCTAGATCGCGCTCACCTGTGAATCGCGCAAGACGGATAGAATCACCTCCGGCTCTATCTGTTAGTCGTCGACGTACTAGATCGCGTTCACCGGTAAATAGCGCAAGACAGATAGAATCACCTCCGGCTATATCTGCTAGTCGTCGTCGTACGAGATCGGGTTCACCGGTAAATCGCGCAAGAAAGATAGAATCACCTCAGGCTATTGCTAAACCGTCAGAAGAACCGCCAGGCGTTGTTTCTGTCTTAAGATTGTTAACAGCAATTGATGAATACTTGGGTATTTTGGCACCTAAGGCTCTTGAATACTTAAGCAAATCGCTTCTGTATGAAAAGGTATAGTATTTGTAAGAAATAATGAAAAATAAGATTTTATGTTTTAAGTAGGGTAGAATTGCATGTGTTGAGCTAATATTAATATTAATGTTATTGTTTTTAAAATATTTCTAATGTGAATGCTGGTTGTATTACTGTTTTGTCGAGTGAGAGGTTTGTTTCTCTGTGCACAAATCTTAAGTACAGTATTTGTTGTTAAGTGCAAAGGCTCTATTAGCCAATAGTATTCGTCTAGGTATCTCTTCCTTTTCTTTTTGTAATTATAATCCCAGACCCCCCCCCCCCCCTTGTTTTATCGGCTATTTCTAGGTTGTGTTCGTCGATAGTTATATTTCCTCCCATTCTAAATCTGCCAGTTCTAGCCTGTTGCATCACATTTGTTTCGTTGATGCTCAGGCCTGTGTCTTTTCGACAAAAGCTTCTTCTGCTGTCAAAAAACACCTTCCCACAATGTTCACGTCCTCCGCATATCCAAGTCATTTTACAGAATATGTTGCTACTTATACACTTCTCTGTACTGACTTTTTCCTTATCAATTCCAATAGCAATCAGTGTTTCCACGACACTTCGTAAAAAAAGTATCCAAATGAGAAAAAAATAGTATCCAAAAAGTATCTAATACTAGAAATTTCAAAAAATATACTAGTATGTATTAAAAACTTTGATAATTATAATGATGCAATCCAATTTACGTCCAAATTTTGTTGTAGAGTTAAACGCCTCCATTCGGTGTTTATAGACTCAGCGTCTCAAAAAGATTGGAAAAATTTTCCGTTAGTATTAGTAAGGATTCCTTCGATCCCAATATGTATTTGGGATTCAAAACTGAAAATTATATAATATCCAAAATAGAACCGCTTTTGTATTTGCAATGCGAGGTCTACATGAAAGTTTTTTATATTTTCTTTAAATTTTACAGCTTTATATTTTCTTAATTTTGTTAACCAATTTTGTACTTTAGCACCAATGTAAATTTCATGAACAGGCAGACAATTGAATTTCTTTTTCTTCTGGATTAATATCACCTAAATTATCAACTGATAATAATTTATCTAAGCAAATAAAGTTACTTAATATTAATTTGTAATAATGGTTCATGTATTCATATAGAGAGTGCAGCCGAACTTTCTCTTGAAATTCCTTATTCATTATAATTATTTTGTTCAAAATGTATAAAAGAAAGTAGAAATATAGTTTGGTTTTTGGGTTATCTAAATCTTGAGCTATTTCCTTTGCCTTTGCGGACAGGTCATCAATGGTGCAAGAAATGAAATACAATTTTAAAGCATCCCATTGCTCTAGAAGTCTATTTACAACAGCCTCAAGAGAAAGCCGCGTTTGTGACTGCCATTACATCTTGTGAGGCTTAACATCAAAATATGTTTTTGATAATGGTTTTCGGTGGTAAATATAATTTTAAAAATAAATAAAATATGTTTTTGGCGAATAAATAAATTAGGATAAATTTTTACTACTCAAAAAGTATCCTTTTAATAAAAAAAGTATCCGCGTATCCAAAAATTTAAAATGTATCCAAAAGATACAATTGTATCCAAAATGGAAACACTGATAGCAATTACTTCTGTTCTCTCCAAAATCATGGAGACAATAATCAATAGAAAGCTAATGAAATAGCATCTCAACCAAAGCATCCATCGCTTCGGTGAGATTGAGAGCTTTCTTTCTGACTGTTCAATCAAGGTTGTATTGGATAGCGTCGAATCCAACCCTCACTCCATCTCGGCCAGCGTTCCCCAAGGGTCGATTCTCTCACCTGCTCTCTTTCTAATATTCATTAACTATCTGCTCTCAATCCCATCCAACCCACTTCACAGTTTCGCCGAAGACGTTACTCTGCGTACCTCCTACGCCTTCGACAACATAAGACAAGCACGTGCCAGACCTTGTCTTTTAGATCGTGAGCTCATGTCCAACTCAATTAACGGGGATATTGAACTTATTTTCGATTGGATTGGGGCCGCATGAATCGTGTCGAATTCAATGCAACCAAAACAAAGTACTGGGGCTTATTCTCGTTGTCGAGTGCCGTGGCAGATGTCACTTCGACCCTCAATTGGTATTCTCATTGTCAATCTAAGTGACACCTGGCGACTAGATCGACAAACGTCGAATTCTAATTGTCACTAAGTGGAAGTATCAAGTGACATTTTCCTCGATACCTTTGTAGGTATCGACAGTTCTATTTTTAGCAAAATGGAAACAGAAAAAAATGTAAACAAAAATTCTTTTGATTGTATATTCCTTAAAAAATTATAGACAATTAAAATAAATATATAAATTTTAATATTTTAGTGTAAAAATAACAACAAGAAAACAATTCAAAGTGATGTTGGAGTTTATGCTGCAAAATTTGGAATCCGAAAACCAAAACGCAAATGTACTCGTTTTATTTATTTATTTTTACAAATTTTTATGCTTTTTTCACAACAAACATCGCACTGTTAAATATGTCAAACTCATTTTTCAAATGAAAATGTGTTTCATTTCACAACGTTCCTATTAGCCCCGTCACTCGCCAACGAGAATACCACATTCAAAGTGGCGTGACACCGCCTAAGACATATCTCACTTAGGTGATTCGACAACGAGAATAAGGCCCACTGTCTTATCTCTACCAAAGCATGCACCGTCCTTCCGGCAAAGATAACTTAATGGCTGACCCATCTCTTAATATCCTAGGCGTAACTTTAGCTGCAGATCTATGATGAAATAAACACGTATTCCAAATCGCCAACCAAGCATATTAATGCCTGGGATTCCTCAAGAGAAGTTATTTCCTCCCCCTGACAGCTGCCCTAGCTTCAATCTATAAGTCCTACATTCTGCTCCGCCTTGAATACAACTCGTATACCTGGGCTTGCGCCTCAAAAACCACCTTAGCTTGGCTGGACAAGGTGCAAATCCGCGCGATCAAACACATTAGCGGTAGCGCCTTTGCCACCACGGTAGGAATGTGGCAGCCCTCATAAAATTTTACCGCTATTATCATAGCGACTGCTCCACTGAAATTAGAAACCTCCTGCCTAAACAGCAGATTTTTTCCCGCAACACAAGACTAGCCAACTCGGTTCACACCCACACACTACAACACCTTCCTCTTCGCGCACATTACGGTTTAGAAGTTCGTTTATATATAGAACAACTCGATTGTGGAACTGTTCCACAGTCGGTGTTTCCGAACTCATATAACATCTCAGAGTTCACGGACATCTACTGACGCACCCTCCAGACCCCTAACCTATCCTTTCTTTCGTATCCTTCAAATCATGCTTACTACTAGACATTGCATCATGACTTGCACTTGACATTGCGACATGACGGACTAGTAGTACAAAGGGTGACTCCCAAAATTGACTTCTAGTTCCGATAAAATCTTGTACATCCTTTCTATTTTTGTAGAGTCATATGCCTGTTGACAATTATCTGATATATAGCTACATTCCTTTCTCAAGTTTTCTCCAGAATTTTCTATAAGGTCAGCAGCTTTCCCAATGTTGGCCTGTTTGTCCTAAAACATCCTTGTTTCACAAACTTTCTTTTTTCTGGAGTGTTCTTATTGTGTGATTTCATGTAAATTGCTTTCTTAGATAAGGAACCCTCCGTTCAATCTTATTAATTTAATTCTATATTCACAGGACAATGGCCAGAGTGCCAATCAACTATTGTTCAACCAAGAATACTATTTGTTCTTTGTAACGGCTAAGGAGAAACTAAAAGGCCAATTGATCGCCAATCTTATAAAAACACGGCAGTATAACGCGGTTACTCTGGTTATTAAAGCACTAGAAACCCTTATAGAAATGTTTGATGACTTCTGTAAGCGTACTGGACGAACTGTAACAGCACAGCCAAAAAATGATCGTCCGAAAACGCCAAACCAACAAGAATCACATTTCAATGATGACGATCAATATGGGGGTAGATCGCAGGATGATTGCAACAGAAATAGACGGCAAGATGTCGATAGAATTGGGGATAGATCGCAGGATGATTACAACAGAAACAGACGGCAAGATGTCGATAGAATTGGGAATAGATCGCAAGATGATTACAACAGGAAAAGACGGCAAGATGTCGGTAGAATTGGGGATAGATCGCAGGATGATTACAGCAGAAATAGACGGCAAGATGTCGATGGAATTGGAGATAGATCGCAGGATGATTACAACAGAAATAGACAGAAAGATTTCGGTAGAATAGGGGATAGAGCTCAGGATGATTACAACAGAAATATACAGCCAAATTTCGATGGAACAGGCGACAGCTCGCAAGATGATTACAACAAAAATAGACGGCAAGATGTCGATAGAATTGGGGATAGATCGCAGGATGATTACAACAGAAATAGACGGCAATATGTCGATAGAATTGGGGATAGATCGCAGGATGATTACAACAGAAATAGACCGCAAGATGTCGATAGAATTGGGGATAGATCGCAGGATGATTACAACAGAAATAGGCGGCAAGATGTCGATAGAATTGGGGATAGAACGCAGGATCATTGCAGCAGAAATATACAGCCAAATTTCGATGCAATAGGGGATAGATCGCAGGATGATTACAACAGAAAAATACAGCAAGATTTCCATAGAAATCGCAATGATAATAATCCGTATGATCAATATCAGAGAGGAAGTGGAGAAATGGATCAATATAGAAGTTCTGGATGCTACAATAATCAGTACGATCGATTGCAAGATCAATATGATATCGCTAGCTCGAGCCAGTTCAATGATAATGCACCAAATTCAGATGAATATGGCCAAAACAGAAGCATGACCTCGTATTCTAATCAAGCATCTAGTTCAAATCAGTATTCTCGAGGTGATCAGGGTGAACCTTGGCAAAGAAGAACTAATATGACATTCCGTAATGACGCAAGCAATGCCCATGGTTCTGGTTCGAATTCCGGTGGCGGAATCTATGGCAATTACAGCAACAATGAAAATCGAAGTACCCAAGAAAATCAAAACTTTCATGGTGATCGTAACGAACATTTAAGCACATCTTATGGTGATCGTGGTGGAAATTACAATTCGAATATTGGTCGTAGTGCTAGAAACTACAATTCCAACGTTGGAAATCGCGATGGAAACTATTCAGCTTATTCGAGTGGTGCTGAAGGTAATTTTAATTCAGGATACGGAGGTTATAATCCAGAATCTGATATGGCTCCACTAGGAGGTTTAGTGGACAAACCTCTTGACAATTATGGAGATTACAGCCGTTCATACATGAACACGCGGGGATTCGATGGAGGAAATTTTTAAAATATAATAATTTTTTACTCCTAAGTACTTTGATTAAAGTAATTGTTTCCTATTTTAACAGTGAGTGTCAGTGTAGACCTTTGGAATAAAAGTGGTAAAATGCATTTATAGTTAATTAGTTTAATCTGGAAACGAATTTCTGTATTCTGTTATGCATTTTCTTTATATAATATCGATTTTTAAATACATAAACCAGCAGATTACAAATTTTATGCGAAAGTGGAACTCGTGGAATACTGAAAAACAAAGAGCAAAAGTAGTTGCGATTTGAAACAGCAGTTCTGGGTATTTTACTAGTCCCAATGGGGGTGCTGCACAGGAGACTAATACCCTCGACAGACTAGCTCCCTTAATCTAGATTATGACGTCAGAATGACGTAAACTCCATTTAATTTCCATTTCTTTTAGATGGTTCTGCGTCATTCTGACGTCATAATCTAGATTAAGTTTCTAGTCTGTCCCCGGTATAAGACGCACTGGTGAAACCGGTTTTATGGGAGAGAAACGTAGAAAAGAAAAAGGAAAGTAGGCCATTTTCCCCTTTCTTTTTTACGTTTCTCTCCCATAAAACCGGTTTCACCAGTGCGTCTTAGTCTCCTGTGTAGCACCCCCCAATGGATGGCAGCTATTATTTGATAATTATATGAGCACTTTTAAAATAATATAATATCCATTAAATCGCTTAGTATTTTAGTAATTCAATTCTTTTTGTATTATAAGGAAGTTAAATAAATTGATATCAAAAGCAACGAATTGAGCTTTTATATCAGACGCTCTAGATGGTAGATAGGTAGGTAGGGGCGGCAGTCCCATCCAAGCCGTAGGCTGGGACACAATTGGTGCTATGGTGCGCTGTTTTGTAGTCGCCCTAGTGGCGTGAAAGGAAGCAGGCTAGGAGAGATTTCAGATCCCATTCCGTCATATTTCTCTTCAGATCCCATTCCGTCATATTTCTCGTCAAATCCCCTATTTTGAATTTCAAAACATCCCCAAAATCTTAAGAAGGGGGTTCCAAATACCCGGGTCTGATATTCTGGTCCCCCCCAAAATAAGTACGTTTTGACTTATTTTACTATACATTTGACTTATTTACTATACAATCAGTTGCATCATGCGAAAGTTCGTTCAGCAAACTCAAATTGATAAAATAATACTTAAGATCAACGAAGATCTGTTCTTGAAGTTCTTATTTATAAATATTTATAGTGTTATTTGTGAATCTTTATAAATACCGATGACCATTTTGCCGCCCCCAAGCCATTGCGACAGCTCCTTTCGCCCCCCCCCCTAGTTATGCCACTGCCAGAGCCGGATATCCCCAGAAAAAGATTTCGGTTGTCTCATTGGCCGGTTCCTCCCCGCAGATAGGGCAGTGGGTGTTATACGGAATTTTAAATCAGGCTCACAATATTATCGACGCGATTCCGGCGACATCCTTGGGTGTTATCACCAAGAGGTCTCACTCCCTGCTTGGCTAGGTAGTCGGCTTTCTGGTTCCCATCAATGTTCCTATATCCGGGAACCAAGGCGAGGGTCAAATTATGGTTTCTACCAAGCCTATCTAGCATAACTCTGCATCGCTCCTCTTGCTTGGAGCGCATACACTGAATCTAGAGCTTTTATAGAAGGTTGGCTATGAAAATTCCAATGCTACATACTTGTGTAGGCTCGGGATTCATTGTTTAGCAAGCTTTTCAGGATCGCCAGTACCTACGCTTGAAAGGTAATAGCGTGCACGGAACGTGCCATGACAATGAACTGTTGGTGGTCTCTAAATAGATCTCTGCCCCGACGACCGGTGACGTCTTAGAGTCGTCGCACAGTGGTTCAGAATCCCGAAAACCTGCTCAAAAGTCCCCAAAATGAAGTATTTTTTTGGGAACTTTTGACCCGCCAAATATTGGTAGTGAAGCCCTTAGCATCATTTGGAACTATTAAAAGTAAGTAGATTTTCCAGGAATCCGTTATATATTTAATTCTGAAAGTGGGCGTCTCGCGACCGAAATTTCGTTTCCGCTAAGTAAGAAAAAGTGTTCCGCATTCAAAGCACGGGGGAAATTTGGTTTTTTAGTGCATTGTAACAGTGAGATATGGATTCTTCTCCTGAAAGTGAGTATAATTTTATAACGCCACTAAACGAAACCTTTATTGCAAATTACGCTGGCTGTTAAGGTAAAGTTGCAATAAATTTATGTAGGCGCGCTTCAAATAACTGATAAAATAGGTGATGAGCCGAAAACCCCCATATAACGAGTTTCATGAATTTTTGGCTGATTATTAAGCAAAACCGTCCGCCGTTTTGTTTTTTGGAAAATTGATAGCGAATCCGTAATCAGAGCCCTTAAAAACCCCCAAGTAAGAAATTTCATATAAAAAACTACCTTTAGATGCTAAAAAGACGACCAGGTTTTCGGGATTCTGAACCACTGTGCGTTCGTGAATATCCTTAGATAAAATTTCTTCAAGGCGTCTTCGTTTCTCCGCTCTCTTCTTGAGGATATTTTGACGAATGTCCCTCCTGAAGGTCAATCTAGTGGAAGGTAGTCTGTGGTTGTGGCGACCATATCCTCTGGTAACAAATCTAAGATGCCGTATGTTTTGAGCCTGGATTCTCTCAATCTAAAAGCATTGCACGGGTTAGGGGTTGATGTGAATATCGGAAGGGTGCAGGTGCAAGATAACATCAAGGGCGTTCGTGGGCAGGTTCTCATGGCCGCACGTGAGGGTTGGACGTGCTACGACTGTGTACATCCACAGGGGCCTCATTCTCTATTAAAACATTGTTAAATTTTTTAACGAAACTGACAAAACCGTATTCTCTATTACAATATTGGCATCAATTTTATATGGAAATGTAACAGTATTGTCAAACTTTAACTCGAAAGCTCTTTCGTTTCCGGATCGGATTTAACAATATTGTAATAGAGAATAGGGCTCTAGGATCATCTTTGGATTGAGATCCCCTATATTTTTACAGGCGTAGAAAGCTACGCAGGCTTGCTTTACCCTTAATCGATGTTCGACTTCCAGTTAAGTTTTTGGTCTGGAATTAGACCCAGAAATTTTACCCTGGAGGATATAGAGTGAGGGTATGTCCATCCAAGCCGGCGAGGTTGAAAGTGGACATTTTCGTTTTCGCAGTGAATAGCATTAGCTCAGTTTTTTCTTACTTGACTGCAACGCCGCAGTCTGAGGCCGCATTTGGTTTCTCGAGTCGATTCCTGCCGATAAGTAAAAATTGGCATTTAGCAACACGATATCGACAACCTTATCGTCTCTTTACGTGTCGATAAAGACGTTTGACGTTTATTAAAAGGCTCAATTTATGCACACAATCAATTTTTAACAGTTTCTTATTTAATTAAATATACGTGGTTTGCTGCACTTGGAGTAATATGACACAATTTGATGGTTTTCTACGTCAGCGCTTATCTGTCGATTTGGTCGTAATACCAAATATGAAACTTGAAGAAAATCGAAGTCGATCCATCGTCTCGAGAAACCAAATACGGCCCCTGCTGCCCAGGCATCCTTGCAAGATTTCACTAATGACATATATTATCCTTCATCTATTTATTATTCGACAAAATATGATAAACTAAATTAATACTAACATTTCATTTTATTTTTCTACTTTAATAACCCAAAATAACGAAAGCTTTATTTGCTATTTGATTCCCAGTGGAAACGCCGGGATATTATCGAACTTTGGGCCACGTAACGATGTACAGCTCGAATTCCGATGATAGGTAAGAAAGAGTAAATCTCAAACAGGAGGAAGAATCTACAAGCTTTATGCATTTTGTTGTCATGTCCCAATCCGTCAGTTGCGAATTTTATTTGAAAGCTCGATAGTGCATTAATCAATAGTCGCGGTATTAGAATTTTGTAAATCTTAAATACAAGTGAAATAAACAAAAGAAATATGGAAGCGGCTTCCGCTGATGGAATACTAGTAATCTCAGATGATGATGAGGCCAAAGAGCAGGTAAATGTCAAAACGAAGGTCTTATGGCTGCTATCAAAATGATGCCCATCCATATTTTGCGTGAAAAGAAGGCTTATCTTTTGTTGATATTTGTGCATTGGAAGATAAACGGAAGCAAGTCAATTCAGTTTATTTTTATAAATAAGTAGTAATGACAGAGTGGTTAGATCTATGGGTTGCGACAGGGAGGGGGAGACCCGACATACGCTGGAAGAATGCCGTAGACTAGGGTGACCAGATTTTAGGGATGGCATCGGCTCATAATCGGGACGGGTGCAGAGAAAAGTTGCAAAAGGCCGTTTAAAGGTTCCTTGGAGCATGTTTCGAGTTCCAAAGGTTGAGCATTGCTCGCGTCAGCCGTCACAGAGTCTATCCAGCTTCTCCTGGGTATGCCTACTGGTCTATTTCCCGAATTTTTTTTCACACCATTAGCCGTTTCTGGATATGGTTGTCCTCACTCCTGACGTGGCGGCCTAGTTTTGATCTGTTGATTATTATAAAGGTTGAGATTTTTGGGTGGTAAAAAATTTCATACTACTCGGTGGTGTGTCTCGTTCGACATAATCCATCCTCCCTTGTGGTGCCTATTATGCACCTGAAAACTTTATTCTTAAACCTGTTGATTCTTAAACGTTTTGAAAATATCCGATCCACCTTTCTTTTATTCTACAAGGGTCTGCTAATAAGTTCCCGTGCACGTCTCTGCAGATGTCCGTTTTTGGCTGAAACTTATTGCTGGTGTGTTCCTTTGTACGCTTGTCTAATTCTTCTTTCGCCGAAGACTTCCTGTATCTGTAGGGGCCTCCTGCTTAGATATTCGCTTTTCTTCTTTCTGCACACCGTGTTTGCAGTTGTACTTTTTAGCTTGAATACTTCCATTTTTTCTCTTGTGGATCCTTGCAATGTACTCGCGGTGGCTCTGGATTCTTTCTTTAATTCCAGATCTACAGTCCTGATCGAACCCAGTCATGTCTAGCCTGTCTGGGGCCTACCGTAGTGTCTCTTCTGCTTTATGTTGCTTTTAATTTTTTCGCATTTGTCAATGGTTTTGGATTGTTCCCCTATCGCTTCTCTCACGTTTTGAACGACATCTCTTTTTATGTTGTATGTGTCATTTCCACCGAGTCCGTTCTATCCGAGGCATACCTTGAGAATTTGAGATAGCTTGATTCCATTGTATTCTAATAACTTATCCTTGTTAATACTGAAATATAATAAGATATTTACCAAGCCTCAAGTGTTTTTAGTTTAGTTTTAATAATTAATTTTCATTTAAATTTAGGAAGAAGATTACGATCCATCTTGGGAGGAAACCGAAGAGAAGCATCAAGAAGAAAAAGTGAAGGATTCTGAAACGACGAACTCTAACGTTAATGAAGAACACGAAGTCTCAAGTGAAGAAGAGGATGACGAAGAAGATGAAGGAAATGAAAGTTATAAAGTTCAAGATGAAATAACTATAAACCAGATATTAGATAATTTAAAAGTGAAACTAACTGATGGCACTATTGCTCCAATGTTTTCAAGAGGTCCACTTTATTTTCATGGACAATGGCCAATTAGTTGTCATGTGTGTAATATGCATGGAATTCTGAATTTAAAACGGCTAAAAATTCACATTAATAAAAGGCATCACAAGAGAATTATGGGAAGAATGCCATTAGATGCATTCAGATATAAGAAAGGATTGAAACAAGTCTATTCCACAAAAAGACCTAAATTAAATAATCTTATACACATTTATCCTGGTGAAAAAATAGCTGAAAGTAATACATTTTTATTTATTTACGTTAAAAGATATTTGATATATTTTGTTTTACAGTAACACCAGAACTGCAGAAAAGAATACTGCCTGTTCGAGAGAATCTTTTTTTACCGCAGGAAAATAATCTAACTAAGCTTCAGCTTAGCTCTCTTGCGAAATGGGAACCAATTCATATTTATAACCAGAAAGCACCTTTAATTGGTCTCAGTTATTGCTTTAAGATGCAGTATTACCAAGTGATTGGATATTATTGTTCACTTTGTGATTCACATTCTGCACATTCATTATATAGTCACGTGATTGGAGAAAGACATCGCGTTAAGTATGCGGTAAGTAACTTATTATAATTTTTATTAAGTACAATTCTAAATTTAATACCGTATGCATTTAGCACTATGTTCACGTTAGGAAGCCTTGGGTCTAATAGTGTAATAATATTTAATCAACAATTCACTTTTCATCAAGGTGAATACACTTAGTCTAACATTCAGAACAGCTCAAAATAAAAAAAAGGTCCACCAAGTGGAACAAGTGAATCTCGCTAAGCAGGGGACAAAGGCTGTGCCTTCGGCAGTACCAGATTACCAGGTGATCAAGAAGGTGTATCATTATCATAGAAATATAAACGAAACACGGAATGGGTGAGAGCCAGATTGAGCGTACCACAGTTCCTGATGTGTTTGAGTTCACTGGGCTAGTAGTGATCAGGCAGTGCAAGCCAAAATATGTAGAAATAATAGGAGGGGCGTTTAAAGTTCCTGGCATAAAATCTATGCCCCCCGGATATTGACTTAGCACGCCTCCAAGAAGCTACCCCTGACAGTTCGGTAATTTGTGTCTCGCTTACACACTCTGTGCTATCCTTTTAAACAAGCTACCTTTAACGTGGTCGCTCACGTACAGAATTTTTACACGACACAGCCGTTCCGTGTTAGTTTATATTTCTATGATCATTATCTAGGTGAATACCCTACCTAAACGGAACTTTGGTACTCTATTATTAACCGGTTAAGCCGGCGGGATGCCTTATTAGGGCTACCGTCTGACAGAACACCTCAGCCAAAGTATTCATTGATTTGGTGAACTATTTGCATTGATTAAGGTCTGAAGAACTGGTAATATGATGGCGTCAAATCTCTGCTGGTATTCCGCGGAATCAATTTTATCACCAGTTCTAATCTCTTTTTCTAATCTTCATAACATACTCTCTGTCGTTTCCAACCCACTTCACAGTTCGCTGATGACGGTCCTCTGCGTTACACGTACGCGTTCGATAATGCACTTGCCAGATCTTGCCTTACTCCTATGGCTGAGAATGCTGCCAAAGATTATTGCTGGTAATAACGGCCTTTTCGATAGTTCTCACCGTCTGCTGTCTCGGTGGATCGGTCAGTGTCTTAAGCACGAAGGATGTTAGGCTAATCGGCTGTCTCGGTGGATCCACCTCTGAGATAGGCATGTTAAGCTGAAGACAGTAAAGTCACATCTACCGGTGTTGTACTGCCTGTCCGAGTGTTCCTTTACGTTCCGTCTCTGTACTCAGGGCTCTTGTATTAAGGCGACATGCAGGTTTTCCTCCTTTAGGAAAATGCGGAGGTTATGCGTGGCTGTTTTTGGCTGGCCGCACACATACGGTTTCGTGTTCGTTTTCCGAATTCGGTTTCCGTACTCGGAAACCCGAATGCAGGCATTTCATACAAATAACTGTTCACAGCGCACACGTTCTTAAGGCCACACATCGGGAAAAAATTTATTGAAAATCGATTTTTGTTTTTTTGTTGATTATTGATGTACAAATATTCAAAAATGTGTACAAAAATTTTCAAATAAATCCCGCTAATAATAAAGATTCTACAGCTGCGAATAAAAGTCTAAAAATAAAAGGTAATATTGATTTTTTTCATATTCTAAACCATGGAGAGTATACAAGGAGACAAAACTCTTATGGGGAAAATTACAGGATGGGTAGAAGAAACTAAACTTCTAGTTCATTTTTGGCCACAGATGTCACCTTTGTCCGATGTACCCCAAATGAAATTAATAAAAATTCATTGGAAACATCAAAAATTGATTAATTACGAATAATCGCATTGTTATAAATTGAATTTAGAAGCTGCTAAACAGCTGTAAGCTGGTGAACGTAAAATATATTAGTAATAAACGAACTTTGCCATGAACCGGATAAATACAATCGGCCATGTTTTTTGGGGTACATTTGACTGCAGCGCCACCAATAATCAAACGAAAATTGACAACACGTAGTTTTGTCTCCTTGTATAGCCTCCATGTTCTAAACTTTCAAATGCATTTATCTCAAAACGCAATTTTTAAAAACGGCCCGCACTACAACGGAAAAAGTAGTTGATCGATTTTCAAATTTTTTTTCAAACTTTTTTGTTATGCAATTCTACACATCTTATGCCTCAATGAACGTGTTTGAAAAACTATTTTAGTTTTTACACGCGAAAAATGGACCAAAAATGACGTCCATTTTGCAATTTTTTTTTAAAGTCGCATAACTTTCCTAATTCCGAATATTTTTTTTTCACTGAGGGTAAAGATGTGTATTTTAGTGTCTAAATTAAGATGCATTTTTTGTTTTTTTCTTCAAACGATCCAGAGGTGAGATGATGCGGGCCGATTTCCACCTTTTTTTTGAGGCAGCAACTTTAACGCCATCTTTAATAATCAAAAATTTTGCAAAAAAAAAATTTTTTTTTTGTATTCTATATTGATGTAAAATTATGTGTAAAAAATATTTTGTTTATATCTATTAAACTTTTTTTTAAATCGTCTCTCAAAAAACCTGTTATTTTTACTCAAAACTCCCGATGTGTTGCCTTAAATTTTCCGTTCGGAAACCATTCCTGATATAGTCCAGGCGCTAGAGCAGTGAGACATATAAATTTTGGTTTTGGTGTGATGTAATGGACTTTTTTGGTGGAATTGGTCAGGAATGGCATCCCCAACAAAATCTAGGGGGTGCGCAAACATGAAAACGCCTGGAAAATTTATGGGAGCCCAAAAACTGAAAAATTCACGAAAAATTCCCTGTTTTTTGACCTTTCTTGATAAATATTTCTTAACGAAGCCTTCTAGGCGAAAAGTTTCTTGGACATGTTTTGTTCGTTATTGGATTTGCTAAAACTTAGCGTAAGTTTGATTTTTGAAATTTGAATTTTTGCATTGCAAAATACCGAAAACTGCGAAAAATGGTACTCTAACTTTAAAGTTATACCAACAAAAGAAAATACCATTATTTTTCAATGTTATTCTGGAATTAGGTAGTTTAAGGTATGTTTAACTTATATCCAAAACCTGATCACTGTCTGCCAAACAGTTTTTGCGTAATGGATTTTGCAATTAAGTGATTTAAAAAAAATTAAATTTGTTGCAGCGCCAAAGAAAAAGCTCCCATGTTGGTCCTCTATTTTTTACGTAAGCTTTAAGACTCACTTTACAATATCCAATCATAATACTGCTGTTTTTTAAATTTTTTAAAATCACTTAATTGCAAAATCCATTATGCAAAAACCATTTGACCAACAGTGATAGGGTTTTAGATATATAAGTTAAGCATACCTTAAACTACCTAATTCCAGAATTAATTGAAAAATAATGGTGTTTTCTTTTGTTGGTATAACTTTAAACTGAGGGTACAGTTTTTCGCAGTTTTCGGCTATTTTGCAATGCAAAAATTCAAATTTCAAAAATCAAACTTACGCTAAGTTTTAGCAAATCCAATAACGAACAAAACATATCCAACAAACTTTTCGCCTAGAAGGCTTCGTTAAGAAATATTTATCAAGAAAGGTCAAAAAACAGGGAATTTTTCGTGAATTTTTCAGAGTTTGAGTTCCCATAAATTTTCCAGGCGTTTTCATGTTTGCGCACCCCCTAGATTTTGTTGGGGATGCCATTCCTGACCAATTCCACCAAAAAAGTCCGTTACATCACGCCAAGACCACTGGAAACGCTCCAGCGCCTGGACTAATATTCGGTTCGAAAGCCAAGACGTGCTTTCAGGATGTCAAAAACCGAACGTCTGCGCTAGGCCCACGGAATTCCGTATCCGGAAACCAAACGCGGAAACCGTATGTGTGCGGTCAGCCTTAAGCTGGCTTCCCACGGTGCGCGATTTTGCGGATTATCACGCACGGCCGACGTCCACGCCCTCTCGACCATCAAAGCTACTTTTTTTTATGTGAACAAAACTAAGCTTAGGAGTCACCCGGATAATAACTTCTGTCCATATATGGATAATTATACCTGCTAGAAATTTAAATTTGTAATCAGATAAAATAATTAGTAATTATTGTAATTATTTCTATTTCACCAGGAGAAACATTTCCCCCGATTATTAGCGAGGATTTCTTTCTATTTGGTTGATATGAGCGATCAGAAAGCTAAACAAAAAATTATTCAAGAAATAATTCGAAATATCTATCGTTCCATTGAATTAAAGAGAGGATTTCGTAAAGTGCATATACATGAATTGAGGAGCTACACGCATCACTGTGCTAGATTTTGTGCTAAAATTTTACATTACGGAGATAATCATGTACTGACCACCGATGAAGAATTAAGAGAAATGGTAGAAAAATGTCTAAAGTGCGAAAATCTACTCGAACCTGATCCTCCAAACATAATGGGGGAATATAAGTCTTTGAAAACTGCAGAACCGTCAAAACAGTCACGTTCAATAAAAGAAGAAACGTTTGAAAAAAGGCATTTTTTTGGAAAAAATTGAGTTTTTTCAGTAATAATTATATCTAAATATTTTTAGGGAGCCTCGTCTTGAGGATAGTGCAGTTAATTGGGATCGATATCGGAGAATGCTTGGTGCTGCTCTAGATAATATCGATAAGAGATATTCAAATTATGAAAGGATGCCAGAAGAACATCCTTTATATGGAGATGAGTGGAGCATATTTTGGAGTCGTCGTGTCAGAGAGATTGAAAAAGGTAAGTGATTTTATTAAATTGTTATCCATTTTACTGCGCCTATTCTTAAAAAAAATGAATAACTAAGAATAAATCTTCCGTTTTTTTATAATAGAAGGTTTAAATCCCGATAATTACGATTTTCGACGCGAATGGATCCCATATTGGAAGGAAGTAATGCGAAGATATTATACAACGGCCATCTCTAACGCAAAATTTGAAATCAAGAAAACATTGCGTTTACCATTTGATAAACGATCACCAAGTCCAATTAGGAAGCAGCGATTAGAATGTCGTGAGAGGTCATCATCACCAGTATTACCTGCTTATAATCGACGTACTAGATCGCGGTCACCGGCATGTAACGAAAGACGTAGAGAAACACTTCAGGCTGTTGCTAAATCATTGCAACCGCCAGACGTTGTTTCTGTTTTAAGATTATTAACAGCACTGGAAGATAACTTGGGTAGTTTGGGACCCAAGGCTCTTGAATACTTAAGCAAATCTCTTCTGTATGAAAAGGTATTATTATTAGTAAGAAATAATGAACAAATATGATTTTATTTTTTAAGTAGGGTAGAATTGCATGTGTTGAGCCAATATTAATGTTATTGTGTTTGGTTCAGATGCATGGACTTTGAAAGTAGCTAATGAAGCTCTTCTAGGCAGTTTTGAAAGAAAAGTTCTACATACAATATTTAGTGGTGTCGGTGAAAATGGCCAATGAAGAGTCATATTCATAAATTATACCGACTTTACAAAAGAATAAAATTAACTAGATTAAGATTGGTGGCATACATACAGAGACATTAGCGCCATGGAGAGAAATGCTGGAGGAATCCAATGCCAATAATAGGTTGTAGTGCTAAGGATGATGAAAGTTTGACGCAAACGCAATCCTGATCTGCTTAATAATTCCAAACGGTTGCCAGGATATGGCGACGACATAAATTGCTTTGCCACATTACTGTCATAACATAGAGACAAATGAGTCGCTCAGAAGCCAAAACGGTTAAGTCCATGGGCATGGGCATGGACTTAACCGCATTGGCTTCTGAGCGACTCAAATAATCATGGAATTAGAAGATGGGACTAAACATATAGGACTACAAATAAATGCAAACAAGAGCATGATTCTAATTCAGCCGTTGGTGGAAAGTAGAAACCACAACACCACCAGAGGGAATATGACTCCGAACGGGTAAACCAATTTGACTATTTGGGCTTCACAGTCAGCGAAGGCAACGATAAAACGATAGACGTGCAAAGAAGAATAAACGCTGCAAATAGAACATACTTTTAATGTAATGACGCAGACATACACAAAAAAAAAACAAAATAAGAACCCAGCGGGAAATGGAGTGCTGCAATATCAATCTTAGAACATTCTTTAAGAAGCTTGCAGCGCTCCCATTCTCATACCATTTGTTCACTTTTTGTAATTGCTTTTTTTCAAACGCGATGTGGTTTTACCAAAGCGTCCCCCAACTAAGTACTAACCATAGGTCAAATGCTGCTTGACCTCCGTTAACGAACAAGAATTGGTCTATTGAGTATGCTAATGGCACCCTTTAGAGCAGTGTTTTTCAACCGGGGTGCCGCGGCACCTTAGGGGCCCACGGCGCCACGATTAGGGTGACGCAATGTTTAGGCATTTTCTTGGAAATTTACTTAAGTGTAGTTCAAGAAAACTCATTGTCAGTTCTACGAGATAGTGTTGGCCGGTTAAGTTTATAAGAGGAGCTTCTTTTTTCTTTTAAGCCAGTACAATGTCATACTTCAAATGAGGCGAGGTGCCATTGTAATGCCAAAATGACAAAAACAAGCAAATTAAAGAAAGAAAGAAAATAAACACCAATGAAGAGCTTTTTTCACGAGTTTGATTCTAATATGCATTAAATGTCCTCAGAGTAAGAAAGTAAGAAACCTATCCCTCGACGATGTATATTTATATTTAGCAATCACATCTCGCCTCATTTAAAATTGGATATATTTCTGCCGCAAAAGATGTAAGAATAATGTCTCTTGAGTACATATTTACAATCTCTTCTCACTTCATTTCAAATTGGAAGCTTTAAGCCCGATTTGCATCCCAAAGTCAAAGTGGAGGTGCAGCTCTGCAGCTCTTTTATCGCAGAAAAATTTGTATGCTTTTCTCCCTGTTGCTGTGCGATAAAAGAGCGTCAGAGCTGCACTTCCACTTTGACTTTGGGATGTAAATTGGGTTTAACTGTGCCAAAAGAAGTAAGAGAGAAGAAACCCACCACTATGTACGCCTCATTTATTTTGATACGCTCTCATATACCAGTAGGACATTATTTTTGAACCGGGACATTTAAAAACGCATATGATAAAATAAAACGTGAAAAATAATATAAAGTTATGGAGTACTTAAGATTTCCTAAACACTTCGTAGATTTGACCAAAATGGCAATGAAAGAGATAATATGCAGAATAACAGTTGAAGGATTCCTGTCAGAACCATTCAACGCCACAGTAGGACTAAGACAAGGTTTTTTTTTGGAATAATATTAGTTATGTACTAAATTAATAATATTTTAAATTTTTTTGTATAATTGTGTGATTTTATTTCATATATAAAGCTCCATTCAATCTTATTAATTCGACTATTGTTTATTCACAGGACAGTGGCCAGAATGCGAATCGACTATTGCTCAAACAGGAGTACTATATATTCTTTATAACGGTTAAGGAGAAACTAAAAGGCCAATTGATCGCCAAGATTATAAAAAAACGTAAGAAAACGGCGGCTACTCGTGCTATTCAAGAAATAGAAACCCTTATAGAAATGTTTGATGACTTCTGTAAGCGTACTGGAAGAACTGTATTAACACAGCCACAAAATGATCCTCCACAAACTTCTAAACAACAAGAACCACGTCTCAATAATGATGACCAATACGAGGATAAATCGCAGGTTGATTACAGCAAAAATAGACAGCAAGATTTCGATAGAATAGGGGATAGATCGCAGGATGATTACAACAGGAATAAACAGCAAGTTTTCGAAAGAAATCGCAATGATGATAGTCAGTATGATCACAATCCTAGAGAAGGAAGTGGCCAAATGGATCAATATAGAAGTTCTGGAGGCAATAATAATAATCAGTATGGCCGATCACAAAATCTGCTTGATACAGCTAGTGCGAACCAATACAATGAAGATGCACAAAATTCTAATCAACATGGCCAAAACAGAAGCATGACCTCGTTTTCTAATCAAGAAGCTAGTTCAAATCAGCATTCTCGAGGTGGTCAGGGTGGAATCTGGCAAAGTGGAACTAATGTAACATTCCGTGATATTCCAAATTATCAGGGTTCCGGTTCAAATTCCGGTGGCGGAAATTACGGTAATAATGGAAATCAAGGAAACCAACCAAATCCAAATTTCCGCAATGACCATGATGGAAATTTAAGCATACCTTATGGTGATCGCGTTGAAAACTATAACTACCATCCTGATGGTGATCGCGGTGGAAATCACAGGTTTAATCCAGACAGCCGTAGTGGTGTAAATTACAATTCAAACCTTGGAAATCTTGCTGGAAACTATATCAACTCGTCTCTTGGCCCTAGTGGAAACTTGAATACACTTCATGGTGATATAGGAGGCAATCTAGGCAATTACAACCGTGGGAGCTATAATGATTCCCAGAATAGAAATGATAATATCCAACCAAATCAAGGTTATGGACCTGGAGGCAATTACAAATCAGCCTATTCAATTGGAGACGGAAGTATTAATCAAGGATTTAGTATGACCGCACCAGCTCCTCTACTGAACCAACTTCTTTGCAGTTATGGTGGTTACAATTATTCAAATATGAATGCATATGGCTATGATGGTAGAAATCAGTAAAATTATATATTCAGCCTTATTGCGGTTGTTACCTCACCATATTGAGAAATGTCGAATCCATTGACACTTTTTCATATTGTAGACGGTGAATTCAGTGAGATGAGAAATATCAGTCATGACAAAATTATTGTTATTGGTTGGTGTCCATTTACGACACAGAAGAACACACTGTGTGTCACACAGGGTGTTCCATCAACATGTTCCAGTTTGTTCCAGAACTCAAATGTAAACTTGCCCAATTTGTGTTTCTTTACTTTCTTATGAAAGAAAAAGCGGGGAAATTTTTACTTCCCCTCGTGCAGGAATTAGCCGGAGGTTTTCGGTCCTGTGATATCCTACAAATTGTCAAAATTTATCAATTACTATGATTACATGCATACTTGAAGTCGGCTGCAAGTAGACTTGAAAGTCATGTAACCTCAGATCGACTTCAAGTCTACTTCACTCAAGTCCGTCCAAAAAATTTGTCGGATTGACTTGAACTAGCCATGTAACCCCTGCTTCAGCGCTTGAATTTTGAAATTAGTTCTCTGTTGATTGTGGAATTCACTTCCTGTGCAATTCACTTAATAAATTTATTTTATTTATATAAGCTGGACATAAAATTGTTTGTATTTCGCGGCAAATTTATGCGAAGTGTCAAATATATTTCAAGCCAGCTTGAAGTCAAGCTCTCAAGAAGGTAAGCTGTCGCCGCGGATTAAACTGTCAGTTCAAGTCAAGTCCTAAGTCCGACATGTCACCTTAGTAAATTTGTACGTTAAAAAAGCGGCATGCCCATACACACAAGCGACATTTATGTTATCTTCTTTTTGATTTGCAAGAAATTGCCCAAAAAGCGTTTCTTTACTTTCTGGATTTTTGACATAATTATCTCCACTATTCAAGTAACTTTTTACCCAACAAGTTTTTGCAGGAAAAGTACTGGAACACCCCTAGTGTCACCGGACTTTGCACAGCTGTTTCGTTGATGGAACATCCTGTGTGGCAAACTGCTGTTGTATTTCCATGCAGAAATTCTCCAGGCTTAACTCAGAGTTAGCGACCAAGGATTGGGTTTAGTAAAGTTTCGTTGAGCTCAAGTCAACTCCACGAAACCAGTCGGGTTAAGGCGGATTTTGCATTATGTCTGCTTGAGTACGGCGAACAAGGTAAAATTATTGATCTGTAACTTGAACCGAGAACCGTAATGGAAACGGCATCGAGTTGTTAACTTGAAGGAAAAGTTTTTCTGCAAACTCAACGAAAACTCTACCCCGACTTATGGAATACAATAGTTGTCTCGCGGTGTCGTAAATGGAAAGTACCCATCGTGGTTGTCGAATTAGTGACGATCTCTGTAAAATCAAATGAGCAAAATTGTTGAGCAATTTATTGATATAAATTGTTATTCGTTAAAACTCACTTAAATCGACAAATGTCACTTTTATCGACGACCACAATGACATTTTCGTTTCACCTCGCCATTTGTCACCGAAAGTGACAACCAAAATAAGACTGAATAATCATTGAAATCATGAAATTGTCATATTATCAAAAATCACATAATGTAAGAATACATTTAAAATAATAATTTAAATATAAGATTATTTTCAAAAATCATCAATTATTTAGTTTGCGGTTTGCAAAATTAAACCCCTTTTAGCACAGGTCACAGGAAAAATTTACAAGCAAGTGTGGCGCTAAATTTCAGAGGCAGTTTTTGAGCCAGCAGACCCAAATACTAACAGAAGCTGCTAATCGAAGCTACCAAGTCTGTTGCGGATGCCCTAAAACATCTTGCTGCACGTCAGGAATGTTCCGCTTAGTCGCGTGTATAAATTTTTTCTCAGATATGATTATAGTGAAGGCTTTCCATGGCTTCCTGCTCCAACGAGTTTTAAGTATTGAATTATTTTTTGTTAATTTTTTTAATAGGTAAATAAAAGACTACAACAAACAAACTTTCACTTGGTGTCAGACAGGGTCAATACTTTCGAAAACGCTACCCACGCGGCGTATAAGATATCCTGCCCAGTAAGGCGAAGCAAAAAAAACCTTTCCGCCGTGCTGGAATGAAGATCTCTCGAGCTCAATATAAATGGAGGAGGTAAAATTCTTCTTGATGGAAGTTACGAAGGACCAGCAATTTTTACTGCTGGCGCCGGCGGTTGTATTAAATAACTTACATCTCATCCTGACATCAAATGATGATTTAACTCGCTTAGGATATTCACGATGAGATTCACTCGGGGAACTCCTGTACGCTCTGAAGGCGGCTTCTTTTGCTTTTACCCCGCTCATACACTCCCCATTAAACCATCTACTCCGACGAGGCTTTTAAGGCTATTGGGTATTAACTAAAAACTCAGGGCGACACACATTCCAGTTAGCGATGATTTACCCCGTTTATGATTAGGTTGAAAAGTTGAGTCGAGATTGAGTTGAAATTTGGACCACCGTATATGATGTCGAGTTGAGTTCCCTTTGGATTGAAATCGAGTTCAACTGACATGAAATCTTAACCTCAAATTTTTGTGTGAAAGACCCGTTTTAGACGGTGCGCTCCAGCGCATGTGCCTCACGAACGTTTCGAGATGAAGGGAGAAGTGGGGGCGATGAGAAGTACCACCCCACTTCTCCCTTTATCCACAAAGTTCGTGAGGCACATGCGCTGGAGCGCATCGTCTAAACCGGCTCAAATTCTCATTTTTAGATACGATAGCGGGCCAAGTCAATAATGCACGTTGCGCGAGCAAATGACTTATTCAGCTACAGACTTCCAATTGCTGAAGAAGTCATTTGCTCGCGCAACGTGCATTATTGACTTGGCCCAGCCTCTTTTTGTTAATTATTTTTCTATATTTTTCAATATTTCTGATTTCCTATAGAGTGAACTATAGAGAGAACTTCACGGATACTAAACAAACAAAACAAAGGTCATTTCAACTCACTTTCAACTCAACCCGCGTATATGACTCGAAATTTCAACTCGACTCAGGTAGGAGAGTTAAGTTGATTTGAGTGGACCCAGTTTCAACTCGACCCCCGTTTATGAGTGGGTTGAACCTAGGTTGAGCCCAGTCATAAACGGTGTAATTAGCATTAATTGAGAGTTTAAGAGCGTTGCCTGTCCTGAATAAACGCATTCCCGGTTGAATAACTTTAGTAATACAGAGAGCAACAGAGTTGAAGTGGGCATGACGGAAAAACAATTCCTAGTCAGTGGCTTGAAAGAAGTGAATAAGCCCCAACCAGATCGCTTTCTCATAGTTCGTTTAGGAACTGTGTGGGTTGGGGCAGACGATAGATATGGGAAATAAGCACTTACTAGGCAGTGATCCGAATTGTCCAGAGGAGAGTCAACATCAACAGAGTATCGTGTAAGGTGGAAGGTAAGAAATATGTCAAGGATATTATTAAGGGATTATTGACCTGCAGCATCAGGGACCCTAGTTGGACGATGGACAATTTGATTTAAGTCATTAATGTCTGCGAAGAGCTCAGCGTCCTTGCCAGAAACACTGGTACCATTTCAATAAATACGCCATTTTGATATTCTCTCAATTTCCTCCAACCCACTTCACAGCACAGCTTCACAGGGTTCATCGCCATCTCATTCGACACTATCCTGACTCGGAGTAACCCAAAACCTCTTCTATCCTTCGAAGTAAGCTTGAGTGTGCAAAAACTAATCACTGCCGCAACACTGCAGACTTCAGCTACAGACTTCCAATTGCTGAATCTGCAGTGTTGCGGCAGTGTTGAGTTTTTGAATTCACCCAGACTTCCAATTGCTGAATGCTGCAGTGTTGCGGCTGTGATTAGTTTTTGAACTCGCCCCTTACTACTACACATTGCACCATGATGTGACGTGACCAACGACGTGACGGACCGGTAACTCCTTTGATACTTCAAGGATTAATTCTCATTTCTAAAATGCAAAAATTTTCTCCAGAATAAAAGTTAATTTGCTATTTCGTTTGACACCAATTTATTTGAAATTTTATAACAAAAAAGAAAACTTCAATTACACAATACAAACCTCAAGCGACATAATGGATTAAGAATAGTTATATATGTTTAAAATGTACTCACAATACATTACACATCAAATAAAACTTAACTCCACTAATTTCCTCCACCATATCCCCGCGTGTTCATGCTTGAACGGCCGTAACCACCACCATAACTGCCAAGTGGCTTGTTCATTAGAGCTTCTGGCGGGGCCATATTGCGTCCTTGATTACTACCTGCAAATCCTGAATTAAAATTTCCGCCTCCATTACCGCTTGAATGTCCTGAATTGTAATTGTTTCCCGAGCGATAACCTTTGAATTATGTGATTATTATCATTTCTGTTGTGCAAATCATTATAGTTACCTTGATTGTCTCCTGCATCACCTTGAGGTGTATTAAAGTTTCCACCACGGCCATGAGACGAATTGTTTCCACCACGAATTGCCATGCTAGAATTGTAGATTCCACCACCACGACTAGCAAGATTAGAATTGTAATTTCCACCGCGATCACCATAAGATGCGCTTAAATTTCCGTCGCGATCACTGCGGAAGTTTGGATTTCCTTGGTTACCCTGATTTCCATTATTGCCGTAATTGCCATAATTTCCGGCAATGGGGTTCGAACCGGAACCCGGATTGTTTGCATTATTACGGAATGTCATATTGGTTCCACTTTGCCACACACCACCCTGACCGCCTCGAGAATATTGATTTGAACCAGATCCTTGATTTGCTCTGTTTTGGCCATATTGATTTGGATTCGGTGCATCTTCATTGTACTGATTCGCGCCAGCGGTATCGTACTGATTTTGCGACCGACCATACTGATTATTGTAGCCTCCAGAGCTTCTATACTGATCCACTTCGCCACCTCGTCTCTGATCATACTGATTATCGTCATCGCGATTTCTATCGAAACCTTGCTGTCTATTTCTGTTGTAATCATCCTGCGATCTACCAGCATATTGGTCGTCATCATTGAAACGTGATTCTTGCGGTTTAGAAGGTTGCGGACGCTCATTTTGTGGCGGTGCTGTTACATTTCTTCCAGTACGCTTACAGAAGTCATCAAACATTTCTATAAGGGTTTCTATTTCTTCAATAACATGAGTAACCGCCTTATATTTTGGTTTCTCTACAAGATTGGCGATCAATTGGCCTTTTAGTTTCTCCTTAGCCGTTACAAAGAATACGTAGTACTCTTGATTGAGCAATAGTTGATTTGCATTCTGGTCGTTTTCCTGTGAATATACAATCGGCGAATTACTAAGATTGAATGTAGTTTCTTAATATCTAGGAAAGCACTTTACATAAAATAAAATCACACAATTACAATACTCCTGCAAAAAGAAAATGTAAAAGATGTTAATATTAAAAACATAATATGAAACTGGTATCAAAATAAAAAGAAATTTCCTTAGTTTTCGTGAAAGATTTTCAGGTTATTTTCCATTCATCTGAAGCTAGTTTTCTGCTCCTTTGCGTTGACTGATAACATTCTGTTTATCTGAAATTTTAAGCTAGTTCGCTAGATAAACATGGCATGCCGAATACATCCTTTTAAATTGTTTGTAGTTTTACTGTGCTAATGCTATATTTAATTGATGTTCATCCAAAAAATATATGTATCAGTTAGAAACTACTCACTCAATATGCCGTAATGATCGAGTCTCAAGCCCATCCATCATCCGTCTTTGGTAATCAATGCAACCATCTATGATAGTGAGTTTTAGCACTATATCTATGTATTCCAGTAGATTACTAAACTGATATCTCCATTGCTTGCTTATGCATTGTAGAAGTGCCACAACGTGGATTTCAAGGATTTAGTTGAATTCCTTACATGATGTCTTATTTATAAACCGCAATAAAATGATTTTTTTAAATTACGTTATTTATCTTTCAATCCCCATCTAGGTTTCATTGTGCTGCCCAAGCTCTTCATTATTCAATGGACATTGACATTAATGTCCAATGGACATGGACATTGTTTAATACTATTAACAAGTAACATAATATAACTAGTGGAAGGGATAAGTTTATTTATATGTCATGTAACCTTTAAACTTAGAACCGAAAGTTAATAGTGTCTTTTTATTTAACCGTATTTACAAAACAATACAAAAATAGATTTCGCTACTTTGAATCTGGGAGCAAAAGCCTGAAAGATGGCTCAAGATATATGACAGAATTTTAAAATGATCTTATCCTTATAAAATATCAGCCGATAATAAAGAGCAGAGGAAAATACATTTTCAATTCAATTCATTGCTGAGAGCATGCAGCAATGAAACTTCTTTACATTGGGTTCTAAAGAAGTACGACAATCGGATCATGTACGATCATACAAAGCGAAAAAGCCAATAGAACAAGCCTGGCGAAACTGTTTTACCTTAGATAAACTATAGTCATGTCAAGTAGACAAAACAAGAAATTCTGAAGAGGAGTATAGACAAAAGAGAAGAACTGAGAAGAGAATACGCAAAGCAGGAGGAAGAAATAAGAAAATAGAAGAATCAGCAAACTTAAATAATACGGGAAATTCTTAGAAAAAGGTAAACCAGCAAAGTAAAAAATGTAAACCTAGAGTGATGATGTGTAAGAATAAAAGTGGGGATATACTAAGTAAATAAGGAACATAAATGGAGACGATGAGAATGACAGCGCCGTAGGGACCCACTGTCATATAGAAACTTCAGAGGAATAACGCTAGACGGCAACCATACGTGGAAAGGATACTAGGAGAGTATCAATGCGGTTTTCGCCCTGGAAAATCCACAACAGACCAGTACTCAGAGAAACCCTAGAAAAAGCTGTTGAATTTAATATAAGGCGCGTTTCATTTTCATTGGAGTAGATGCTGCCACAGCTGAATGTGCGCTGAACTACTCCGGAGTACGTACTCCAATGAAAATGAAACGCGCCTATAAAAATCCATATGTTAATCGCGGACTACAAATATGCTTACGATAGTGTTAACGGTAATGAGTTATTTGATAATATGGTTCAACTTGGAATATCTAAACACCTAGTAGATACATCGAACGAAATCATAAGACGAATAGCACTTGGCTAATAAATGCTACTTTTGTTTAGGCGCAGACGAAGAACGCAGACGAAGCATTGGTAGGAGAAAGGAAAATTCTTCGTTCGATTTACACGGAATACAGGTGGATGACATTTGGAGGAAAAGATACAACTCAGAGTTGAATCAAAACAGTCAAATTCCAAACATTGCCAAACTTATGAAAATAAACAGACGACGATGGATTGGTCATGTGGAACGAGGTGCAAAAAGGTACCTGGCATAGTGCTGGGAAAAGTATCGATAGGAAAACGGAGACCAGATCGCCCTAATAAAAGATATATAGACGACATCGAGGAAGACATAAAGCAATTAGGAATAAGAAACTGGAAGACAGGTCACTGATCGACAATCATGGTGCGAATGCTGGGAGGAAGCCAAGGCCAACAATACCCTATGGAACTCCTGAAGATGATGAAACTATAATATAGATTAGTAAAGTAGTACCAAAACTGATTCCGCTTTAAAGATCTTAGCGCCTGGCACCGACTGATCTTACTATAGAGTTTTTTAGCAATAAAAGCAATTAACTGCGCGATTTAGTCGCCAGTTTGAAAGGGCTTGTTTTGATTTGACTGCTTTTCTCGCTAAGAGCTCCATTTTTGAGCGAAACAAATCATTAGCAAGAAAAACAATTAAATGGCGACCAAACCATGGAAATGACCCGTGGTCTAAAAAGTATCTGTCGCAATTGGTTGTTTCGCTAATGGTGGGTTCACATGATGCGGACTTCTATAGAATTTGGTCTGTGCAACAAAGTAGTGCCGACGTATGCCGATGCGTTGGGGTAGGTCCACACGACAACAGACTTTAGTCTGTATAGACTTCTATAAAATGATGTCTGTGAAACAAAGCAGTGCAGGCATATGTCGGTGCGTTTGAAAAGCCGGATAATAGGTCCGCACGATAGACTTAGCAACTAAGCACAGACTTCTAAACAATTTTTTCTGTGCAATATTCTAAAAAAACGAAACTGGGCGCTTTTTAATAAGTTTTATTCCAATTCTTTAGTACCTGCAGATTACTAAATAGAACCATCAGAATGCGAAAGAAGTGTTAAACGAAATTGCATTTTAAATACACTAATAATTTATGCGAAACATAAGTTTTCTTTAACTCTGCTATAGCAAGAAAATTTGAAAGTTGTACATAACTATTTCTATACACTTATCCCTTCAATATTTATAATATTCTTGTAAAGAAGTATTTTTATTGATAGGATTACTAGTCATAATCCACACAGCCATGGGAAGTTTTTCCCTTAGAATGTACCTCTTTAGTTCGTCCTGTAGATGCTTAGATTGTCCAAACTTTTCAAAGATAATATAAGTCATGACACAATCAACTAGCGATCACCATCCGTTGTTTTAATATCTGTTAACCGAGGATATTTGTTTATCAATTATTTAAAGTATGGTCCTTTTTCTTTGAAATCAAATCATGTTAAACGAAATGAACCACGTTTCATATTTTTTTCCCACAAAAAATTGCTGCTTTATAACTTCTTAAATTTATGAAATTTGCAATAATTAAATACATCTTTCATTCCTGCGAATGAATTTTGTTCAAGATGTTTATGTCCCAACACCAAATCGATGTGATAAGCATATTTATATATATCCGCATTCTACCAATCATATAACTCGTTCGAAACCTTTTCCATGAGAATATAAGTTATATTTCAAATCGACTTTCCGTCGCCTATTATTGTAGTCCAAGTTAATCGAAATATTCATATATTTTTGATTGTGATCTTCGACATTCTCTTTTTGTCCATTCTTTGTGTATTAAAGCAATTTTTTCACATGCTTAATAACGAATTCCTTTCTTAAATTGCTTTCATTATTTTAAATGCTATACAAATTCAATTTTAGAAATAAATTGCTAATTGTATAGCAATCCGTGCGCCTTCTTTTAGTTTCTGCATTATCAGTAGAAAAGATTTTTAAAATGTGACAACTTAATCCAGTTTGCTCATTTCATCCTTATTCCTTTGTTGATCTTTTTTCAAAGCGTGTTGGTTTAGATAGGGCTACCTACAATACGATCGGAGGCCCAATTAGCCCTATGTTGTGCCATTTTGATGCCACAATCTCGTAAACCTAAAGCTAGGTGGTTATTTGATCGACTTTAGCGGATGTCTAAAGAAATCCTTATCAGTGCGTGCTGATATCTAGCCTGGAGATCTTTTAAGTCTTCCAGAACGTAACTGCCTACTCTGCGCTGCTGTTAGTTTAAATAACAGAGATAAAACTTATGCGTCCGCATTAATATTTCATTTAGATATATCTCCTTCTTAAATGGCGCTACAGTTCTGGTAGGATTCGGTCTTTTCTTCCAGTCGTCCCTATACATCTTCAACTAGTTCTCTCCAGTTTGTCTCTACGTTTTGCTAGTTATCTGAAATTCCTGATACGAAGTTTTCGTATAGGTCATCTATCCACCCATTTTTTGGTCGTCTTACGATTCTTTTTCCTGATGGTACACTGAAAATCCTGGCTGCCATTCTTTCTTCCAAAGCTCGTACGAAGTGTCCGAGCCATCGTAGACGGTCCAGTTTTATATGTCTACTTATATTCATTTCGTCATACATTTCTTCAAGCTCCTAATTTATTCGAATGCATCTTTCATTTTGATTAACCCTTAAAGGTTTTGACCTAACTGTCGGTTTGCTTAGCCGTCCATCTACAAATTTCTTAGTGGTCCCTCACTTATTTTTCATGTTAGTGTATTACTGAAAATCCTGTCTAATTTTCTCTCTTCAGAGGAGGTACGTACAACATGTCCCAGTCGTATCGTAGATTGACCAGTTTTATACTTCTAACTTCATTTATTCTAATGTGCCATTCGTTTTCGTTACAGGGCCAAATATTCTTCTTATTGTCGATGGTTTTGAGCTGACTGTCTGTTTGCTTAGTTAATCCCGAAGCTTCAGACCCGTAGCGTAGGACTGGAGACTAATGTTTTCGTACAAACAGAGAAATAGGCTCAAGATCGAAAACAAGATGGTGTTTTTTTTATGTGGAATACGAGAGCTCAGGGAAAGCCCTTTGTACTGTCGACAATCTATTTTCTTCGTATAGAGTGTACGTCGTTTCGAGCATAGGCACACTCTGCATCAGGCAAGAAGAAAACTTATTTTACAGCAATTGGAAGACTTAGGTGACGGACGAACTAATTTACCCAGGAGCACAATGTAACTTTCTACTCCTATTACCAGTGTTTGTTCTCCTACTAATCCGTTTTGTGTAGTCTCACTTTGTATTGCCTTGATTGAGATTTCTTGAGTCGAATTGAGACTAAGGCAAAATGGGTTTTAATTGCGGCTACGTTGCGCCTTTATTTTATTTTCTGTGGTAAGCATTGACCCTTCTCATGTACTTTGTTTTCATGCCATACTCCGAAGGCTATTATCTGAATTTTTTTCGCGAAAATTCTAATCGTTCCACTTAGTACTGCTTCCCTCATCATTGCTTCAAAAGCAATATTAGAAAGTATTGGTCAGATCGCATCTCCTTCTCGTGGACCTGACTATTGAAGGAAGTTGATTGAATTTCAACATTGCATTCTCACCATTTAGATTATAGATATCTAATGTTGGTCGCACAAAACAGAGTCCGGAGGAGGGCAACTATTTCCGCCCTATATCCCATGAGGGATTAACGGATCATAAGTAAGTAAGTAAGTAAGGTGTTGATCTTCAAAGTTCAATGTTGATGTATTTAATTGTTCCTTTTATTACAGCACTGTCCATTCTTTTTATTTAGCTATACTGCATGCATATTCTTCAATAAAAGGTATTCTATTTTTCCTTCTTAGAGCCAACAGTCATATTCCTTCACTTTTATGTTCTTTAGAAGATTTTTTCCATTCAATCCTGACATGGATGGCATATTTTAGCTTTCTAATTAGTTTTCTTATATCAGATAATATTTTTATCTACACACAGAACATTTATTCTGCGTGATTTTTTGAAAAATAACGATAATTAGGTTATGCGAAGTCCGTTCCATGCTGGCAATTTCAAATTAAAATTAGACAAATATTCCATGCCTGAATAATTTTCTGTTTTCAGCAGTTGTATAGATGTGACTTGCTGATTTACTATCAAGTTCAATTATACATCAAATTGCCAGCGTCATTCCTTTCCAAACACATTAAAAATTCCCAGCAAATCACATTTGAAATATTTTAAACACAATTACATTAATATTTGGCTTCAAAACATGCCATTGTACCCTACTTAAAACATAAAATCATATTTGTTCATTATTTCTTACTAATAATAATACCTTTTCATACAGAAGCGATTTGCTTAAGTATTCAAGAGCCTTGGGTCCCAAACTACCCAAGTTATCTTCAAGTGCTGTTAACAATCTTAATACAGAAATAACGCCTGGCGGTTCCAATGGTTTAGCAATAGCCGGAGGTGATTCTCTACGTCTTGCGCTACGAGATGCCGGTGAACGCGATCTAGTACGCCGACGACGACTAGGTCTTTCCGGTGATGGTGACCTCTTTCGACGGTGTGATCGCTGCTTTCTAATTGGACTTGGTGAACGTTTATCAAATGGTAAACGTAATGATTTCTTAATACGAAATTTCGTTTTAGAAATCGACGTTGAATGATATTTTTTCATTATTTCCTTCCAATATGGGATCCATTCGGTTTTAAAATCGTAATCATCGGGATTTAAACCATCTATTATAAAAAAAAGAAAATGAAATCGGAAGATTGATTCTTAATTATTAATGTTTTTTTGAGCATTGTAAAAGGTTTGCATTTGAAAAAATTAAATAAAAATAATATTTTTATATTTATGATAATGGTTCATGAATTTCTCCATTGTTCAGTTTTTTTAATCATTGAATTAAGCAATCACACGTAGTTTTATGATATTTTATTTTTTTTGTACAAGTAAATGAAGAATGTTGCAAACAAAACCCTTATATTAAAAAATGTTGACGTTACTATGAATTACACATTTATATTTGTTATCTTCTTAGTAACAAGTTAACGAAAATTGCTTTTCTTTATCTAAATCTAACCTGGTAAGTGTTCATACAAAAAGGATGACTGCAACTAAAAATTTTTAGCAGAAAATTCTATTTAAGAAATTAGCAAATGCTTTGTTTATTTTTAATAATTAACTTCCGTTGCTGTTTTTATACGCAAATCTTTTTATTTATTTGAAAATGTTAGTTCAGAAATCAGCAGTAATACCAATCCAGTCATGGTACAAAGTTTGAAGAAAATTAATGCAGTGTATGGGGAAGTAAAAATAAACGTAAGCTGGTTCCAATGCTGGGTCAAGAAATTCCGAGCCGGCTTACAAGATGAGCCTCGTCCTGGAAGAAGTGTGGAGCTTGCCGAAGAGGTCCTTCGAACCATGGTGGAACAAAACCGCATCGTAACTATTCACGAACTAGCGGAGAGGCTTGGATTTTACGATTCAACCGTTAATCGACACCTTCATGCCATCAGGAAAATTAGGATGCTGGGTCAATAAGTCCCTTACAAACTTTTCTAATCGCGCGCAGAGAGTAAATGCGTGCTCTTCCTTACTGTCACGTCTCAGGAATGAATCGTTTTCGGAGCGAATTGTGACTAGCGATAAAAAGTTGATTCTGTACAAGATGTGGGCAAAAGTGCTGACAGTTGGTCTCAGGGTTCAATAGTGTCCAGAGTATTGGATCACAAAAACTGAGAAAGGCCATCTGATTAAACACCACAGCAATTTCAGCAAAGTCCGATTCACCACGTGCACAACGTTGACCCCGGGCAATGCATAAAGAATTCTGTAGCACAGATGAAAGGGCGTAGGCGAATACTCGGCGTGGAAAACCGAGCAACTGGTTAGGCAGCAGGCTGACAACCTGCTACTATAAAAAAAAGTCTACTTTTCCCGGCATCTCAACAATCTCAACAGAAGCCCCGGAACCGAAAGACTCTACGGCAACGAAACATGGACTTCTCTATTGTATCATGGAACGTTAGAACGCGAACCACAGAGGATAAGACAGAAGAAGGTCAAGATAGTTTCTAGCAGGAGATACAAATACCATCAAGGCATCGCCATCGAATGATATAAAGCTCTTAATTGGCGACATGAATGCTAAGATCGGAAAAGAGAGCTAATTTCTAGGCGTGATTGGTAAGCATAGCTTACATGACATTAGGATTGGCAACGGCAGCAGACTCATTGTCTTCGCTAGCTCCAATGCACCGAAAGGATTCACTAACAATCAAATTGACATTATGATCATAGAGGAGAGGCGCATCGAGCATTCAGGATGCAGTGCCACGGCCAGACAATTGGGGGCCCCAGAGGGGAGAAGAACGTAAACATAATCCAGATCTTCATGGACTATTAAGCAAGTGTACGACTTTATACACAGAGGAAAACTCATAGAAATTCTATTGGATCTAAGAGTACCCTCAAGAATGATAAAATGCACACTACAAAGGACGACCTTGCAGCTGAAAATACAAAACTCGCTCACAGTTAAATTTGAAATAACACAAAGATTAAAATAAGGGGCAGCTTAGCTTCCATGCTACTCAACTTGACGCTAGAATAGATTATACGAAAAACCAATATCGAAAGTAGTGGCACTGTCATTAACAAATCAATCCAACTATAAGGATATGTGGACATAGTAGGACGACCGCTGTAAGCAGTAACACGATCATAGAAAGTGTTTATTAAACCTGTGCTCTGTTACGGAAGTGAAATATTGACGATGTCGTAAGAATCGGAAAACAAAATCAATAGATTTAAGAGAAAAATCCTAAGATACATATTAGGTCCTGTTAACGAAAATGATAGATAGACAAGTATAGATACAATGATGAATTGTATCAAATATATATATCAAACCTGAATAAGGCACCTATATCAAGATTAATAGGTTAAGGTACGCAGGACATATGGCAAGAATGGGCGAGAAAATGATACCAAAAAAAAAAACTAGTATTTGGGGTTATACTAGGTGATAGACCAGTAGGTAGAGCGAGAGGTGGAAGGACGCCATTCAGAATCGAATCTAAGAGTGAATTGTACTTTACTTGATGCTAAGGAGTCGACAGGCCAGTAACATCTCTCAATTTATAGTGTTTATTTACATAAGCTACTCCTAATACACCGATGGTGGACAATAATGTTAAACGCTGATTTGAGGTCTTCCAAGTCTGACCAGACTGTTCAATTCTTGGTTCTTAATTTTGAAATTTATTAGCATGACAGATAAAAAAGAGTGCTTATGAACATTTTTCGTATTAAGAAAATTAAAAAGTACGTCACCAAAAGTAAATATACAATATACCTTGCGAGTCTGATGCTAAAATATTATTGGATTCCTTTTACGCTATATAAAAAAGAACTTTTTGGGTTTCAATGTATTTATAGCACCCCTCTGACCTGGGACAATGTGGCTAGTTGCCCCTGTCCCTTGTGGCGGTCATGCCTCGATCAATCTTGTATATTTTTATAATAGTCAAAACGGAAATTATGGTTGGTACATTATAACATGAATTAAATAATGTTTTTTGTTTTGTTTAATATTGTCCCTTATGAAAAATCTTTGATATTTTTATAAATACTCGACTTTCGTTTTATTATAAACACCGAAGCCATTTCGAGAATAAAATCAAATATTAATATTTAGAGGAATGATTGATATTTCAAATTACCTGTCTGAAAAAAAATTTTCATTTTCACTAGATCAAAGAGAGAACATAATACTTAAATTAAATAAAATCACTCACCGTCTTCAATTTCTCTAACACGACGATTCCAAAACTTTTTCCACTCTTCCTCATATGCTGGATGTCTTTCTGGTATCCTTTCATAATCTGCATATCTCTCATCGATATCATCTAGAGCAGCACCAAGCATTCTCCGATATCGATCCCAATTATTTGGATTATCCGCAAGACGTGGCGCCCTAAATAAATTCAAAGATAATTGCTACTGAAGAAAAAAACTAAATTTTCTACACAAAAACTTACTTATTTCTCAAAGGTGATTCTTCTTTCCTTGAATGTGATCGCTTTGATGATGATTCCGGGTCACCTCTACTAGAACGAGCTTTTGAACGCTCAAATTCATTAGGGGGGTTTAATGGATCAGGTTCTAATAGATTTTCACCCTTTTTGCATTTTTCTATCATTTCTTTCAATTCTTCATCGGTGATCAGAACATGATTATCTCCGTAGTGTACAATTTTATTGCAGAATTTTACACAACGACGTGGAAAGATTCTTACTCGAACTACCATGTGCACTTCGCGTAAACCTCTTAAATCTTCAATAGTACGATAAATTTTACGAATTAATTCGTAAATTATTTTTTGTTTAATTTTCTCATCCTCCACATCAGATATGTAACCATATATTCTGGTTAATAATCGGGGGAAATGTCGATCCTGGTGAAATAGAAATAATGAAGTAATTACAACAATCATTAATTATTTTATATGATGACAAATTAAAATCCCTAGCAGCCATTTATAAAATGACTCAACATCGGGTGACCCCTGGAAATTCTTGTATATATAAGACGGAGGAGGGTAAAAGACGAGTGTGACAACCTTCCACCATAAAAATCCGCCCGACTCCTCAAGGTACGCCTCGGACAGGACGAACTCAACGGCAATGACCCAGGCAACGGAATGCGTAGAGACAATGCTCAACATATGGAACTGAAAATATGTTGCAAGTGACCGTTAAACTTGAAGATGTATAACTATCTGTCAAATTCTAAACTTGGTACATAACATTGAAGCCAACCTCTGTCCTAACTTAAGTTCAGCGGATTTAACTGAAGTTAGGTTGGAGGTCGTCGGAGAAAAGGGCCTTTACTTATCCTCAGCCTTCATGGCTCATGATCTGCCTGCTCCCCCGGGCGAATTCATGCAAATGACACCCGCCCTAAAATCAAATAGATCCGACCTGGTCGAAGGGTGCGACGACAACGCCAGACATACACTTTGGGGAGGCACCGAAAATTACGAGCGGAGAGAGTCACTATTCAATTTTATCATTAATTAAAACCTAGCAGTGTGTATCCTCGAATTTAACGCCACCAAAACGAAGTACTGCCTCATCTCCAATAAAGCTTACACCGACCTTCCTCCTAACTCTTAGGGGTAACTTTAACGGAGGATCTGCAATGATCTGAATGATCACATATTCCAAATCGCCAAACAAGCCTCCCAATGCCTTGGATTTCTTTAGATGTGCAAGTTCCTCCTCCATCCAACCACCCTGGATATAATATATGTATCATAAATCCGGGCTCGCCTTGAATACAATTCGTATATCTGGGCAGACGCCCCAAAAACCACCTTGGCTTGCTTCGACACGGTTCAAAATCGTGCCATCAAACTCATTGACCTTTCGCGCCTCTATAGACTTAGTAGACAATACGGTCTACAAGTTCGTTTATGAATAGAACTTACGGCATATTTAGAGCGATGTTTAGATCCAATAAAATGTTGGTATGCAGATTGACCACATTGTACATCACAAAGTGAACAATAGTATGTAAATGAGTTGGCAAAATGCGTCTTAAAACAATAACTGAGACCAAGTATAGGTTGTTTCTTGTTATAGAGATGAAGTGGTTCTGTTCTAGTAAATTTTATATACATAAACTCTGGTGGTCGGGGTACAAAATATCTTTCTTGAACACGCAATATTCTATCCTGATATTCTGGTGTTACTGCAAAATAAAAAACATTAATTTCAACATTTTAATCGTAAATAAATAAAATTAAATTACTTTCTGCTATCCTTTCACCAGGTAAAATTTTTATAAGATTATTATATTTAGGCTTTCGCACCGCGTACACCTGATGCATTCCTTCTTTGTAATTTTTTGCATTTAATGGCATGGTATCTAGAAGGCTGTTGTGCTTTGATGTTTCAAGATGTTTTTTTAGTACATTTAAATTCCGTAAGCCATGCATACCGCAAAGATGACAATTAAATGGCCAAATTCCATTATGATAGCGTGGACCTCTGGATATCATTGGAGCTTCAGTGCCATCGGTTAGTTTCACTTTTGAAGTATGAAATATCTGGTTTACAGCTGCTTCATCTTCTTCTCTTTCGAATGTTTCATCGTGCTTTTCATTTTCTTCTTCATCAGCGTCTTCCTCATCTTCAGCTTCATCTTCTGCATTTTTTTCAATAACTTCTGCATTTTCATCAACGGTTTCAGCTTCCTTTTCTTCATTAGTCTCATCGATTTCATTCCAAGCTGGATCGTAATCTTCTTCCTAGAATGATCAGTATAGGATTGATTATTGAACTTAAATACACATACAAAGTTATTCTGAAATATAATAACGAAAAGGAGTGTTTGACAACATTATTAACAGTTGTGCGAATGGTAGTTTACAGCCGCCCATGGTGTTATATCCTTATAAAAAAAGATACAATGAAATATCCACTCTAGATATCCGAAAGAGTGCAGAATTGGTAAATCAGAATCCGGGTGGGTGACAAGTGAAGTGTTTTTGCATTTGAGTATTCATGTTTGAAATTCTGCAAGGAAAAAGGCATACTTTTAACGGCACTTCACCCAAACGCTACTCACATCTCGCAGCCTCTCGATGTGTGTGTATTCCGTCCCTTGGGAAAAGTCTAGGGCGAAGCTGGCGGATGGAAAATTGTGCTCAACGGTGAGGGAAGATTTTGCACCATTTTTAAAATCATCAATAGATACATCAATAACATCAGAGCTCATTGAGAAAACTTTTCATACTTGTGGATTATTTCCATTTAATGAAGAACCAAGAACCGACGAAAATAGTGAAGAACCCATTAACACGTCCAAGAACACGCGGAAAAATCAGCAATAGAAAAAAACGATTCATCATTAGTTACACAATTTAGTAATACAGAAATGAAGGGGAAGGCGAACTTTGTCACGTAAGCCTTTTTCAATTATGGAAATAATACAAAATCATATAACGGTGCTGAGTGCCTTTTTGAAGCAAGTTTTTTTTAGAAGAAACAACATTTAATGAAGATTTGTGGTCGAACGACCTATCATAGATGAAAATCAGCGGTGGATCTTGAGAGAAACCAATCCAAAAAAAAACACCCTAAAAAAATGAGGAACATCAGAATGACTTTCCATAACCATTGTACTGGCCAGAAAAAAATATGGATATAGATGCAAGCATGCATTGGCAGCAGCATGCTGTAACCACATGCAAGGGAGTCACCTGCCAGAGGGCCAAAAGGGGGCAAGATGATAGAGGTTGGAAGAAATATAAATGTACAATATTACAATTTATAAAGAAATAAGAAAATTAAAAAAAACTTAATTAAAACATAATGTTCGCCGGTTTTTTACGAAGTTCTCGACAACCCGGTCCGCGAGCCAATGGGCCTTTCCACACTAGTCTTCATTTTGCAGTATGCAAACCAGATTGACAACAACCACGATTTCCACACCCGTATTCTTGCAGCGGCGTAAGCATTCATATTCCGATTTAGTACTTGAATGTGTGCGTGTGCTTTTCTGATCATTTCGAATTGAGTGCTTGATGTTTCTGACACCCCAAACTGTTTCTCTATTTGTGTTAGTGAGTTGAAGACCGAGAAATAGGTTTAAAATGTGCTGCACATTTCTCTCCAAGTTCATCACTTTTTGTAGAGAATTCTTCTTGATTCTCTTCCCCTTTCCTAAAAAACCGGTTTGAATAATGCTGCAAGAATACTAGTGTGGAAAGGCCCAATGTTCGTTTGCCTATGGTTAGGGATTAAACGATACCACTGAGGTATCGATACTTTTACTCGATACAGTATCGGTCGTAAAGTATTGATACTTACTCGGTATCGATTGAGAAGTATCAATACTTACTCGTATCGATCGATTTTTTTTGTAAAATTTATGATAAATAAAAATAGCAACAAGTATTGATTTTCTTTATTATTGATACGAAAACATAAGTCATAAGTTCTTTATTGATACAAAAATTCATTCATTCTATGAAAAAAGTCGGTTTTCGTAGTGCCCCCAAATATAGTAATTTTTCTAGGTGTGAGCCTGTTCAACGATTTCTAAATGCAGTAATTGTTGCGCCTGCTTTGGAAAACAGCCTTTCGCACGGTACAGAGGTACCGACAAGGTTTAAAAATATTCGCGCTTGTTTATACATATAATAATGGGAATACGTGTTTTTAATCCTCCCATTCCTCTAACGGGCTGGCTTTTAAGAGTGCAAACTGGATTAGCCTAATAAATTGAAAATTCATTGGCTTTTGAGTGTCGCCTACGTTTCCAAATTTCCGTTTCCAGCGAACTAACAACGCAAATTTTATTTTGAAGGGCGTTGCTATTGCTATGGCTATGAGCGCATTATCTTGTCCATCAATGTGTTAAAGTGAAATTGTGACATTGGCATACCGATAGGAGTACTTTTGACCGATACCTACTTGATACTTAGTTTCAAAGTATCGATACAAAAAGTACTTGGTATCGGAAGGAAAGTAGTGAGTATGTACTTGTATTTACCAGGGGTGGAAGCACGTAAGTTGTTTCAATCGACTTCTTCATACAAAAATTCTGAATTTTTGTATGGAGAGGTCGATTGAAACAACTTACGTGCTACCACCCCAGTATCGTTTCATCCCTACCTATGGTGTTCCGAAATTCGAATTTCAGACAGAGTATTGAGATCATTGATTACTAGATTCAGTTTGTACGAAGATCAATGAAAAGAATGGAGAGTTAACTGGAAGGAGTTGCATCTTCTCTATAAACCACGTTTTCCCACATTTTTGATATCTCGTGAAGAAGCGAGCTTTGTAGAAAAAATAAAATGCCGGTCGTGCCGTGGTTACATTTGACTAGATTTTTTCGAATTTTTAGGGAGGTCAACAGCCCTCTGCCCCAGCCTTGGCGACTCCGTTGACCATACGCTGGTACGCTCGAACAGCTAAAATTACCTAGTAAGGGAGTCCGTCGCAAATGTAAAACAAAGCAATAAATAGCAGAAAGTGGCGTTTCATTATTTTAAACGAACCTCTCAGGAAAGAATGCTAGCCTGGATTATCAATAGTAAACCAACAGGGAAAAAAGCGAAAACTGACCACGAAATAGATGGAAGAATGAGGTACCAGAAGATATACGAAAACTTTGTATAATAAATCAGGGGAAGGATTCCCCTGAGGGAACTAGCAAAACATATAAATGACAGGAAGAAGAGACTTCGTGGACCGACTCCTCGACTCTATCGCCCTTTAAGAAGTGGAACACCAAATTTTGGACTTGAAGACTAAATTTTCCTCAAATATTGTATTAATAATCGAAGTACAATTTTAGTGGTAAGATCAGCCGATATCAAGGAAGGAAGTAATAAAATCAAAACTAAAAAAATCAATAAAAACGTGGAATGAAATGAAAGCAATAGCGAAAACAGAAAAATGGCGTGCTGATCCTGAAACCTACATAGGTACTCACGGCGAGTTAAATTATCATTATTTATTAAAATTTTCAATGAATATATGTACTTTTAATCGTTTTCCTGTACACAAATTTCATGCAAAAAAATAGAAGCCTTGATTCTCACACAAAATGAGGACATCATGGAGTCATTTATCAGTCACAAATCTAACATCGAAATTTACCTGCTCTTCTTCGATTTCTATTACTTCACCAGCAGATTTTGCTGCTTCTTCCATATTTGCTTTATCTACTTCACTTGTATTTAATATTTAGATAATATTTATTTTAGCACAAAACTGCAAAAACCGACAATTGAATCTTTGAACGAAGTACAATCTGTGACAGAATACAGAAATGAAGGGGGGATGATAAAAATGGCATAAAAGCTTCGCATTGTTTGAAAATTATTCTTTGTTACCTATCATACCAACTGGAGCTGTGCATACCATATTATGTAAGCGTGATGATTCCGAGAATTGTTCGAATTTTATTTGTAAATACCATACAAATTTCTCTGCCGTTCACTTCATTAGGTTCTTTAAGAAATATTTAAATTTCAGATCTAAAGTTTTCCGAAATAGGTTAATCTGGGCATTTCCCGCCATTAACCTAATCGTACTTGCTTTACCTATTTTACTGCCTCTTCCGGAACTGCTCGAAACTATTTTTTGCTCTTTACATGATTAGTAAGATTTGCCGCGAAAATTATAATCTTTTTAGATCCGCATTTTATAAAATATTTTGGTAAATATTTTAGAGGTGGGCCTCCAGCCATAATCGGATCATTTTATAGTGTAATAAGAGGTAATTTAAGGCAATCTCGGAGTTTGTATCCTCCAATCTTGAATATGAAATCATTGTTGTGGGTGATTTCAATGTTCACAATGTAAACTGGTTGAGTTAATCAAATGGCACTAGTATTTCTGGCAATGACGCTGAAAGGCTCTTATAATCTACATGAAATTGTGGATCACCACGACCCCAGACGTTGCAGGTTAAGGAGCGCATCTCCTTGACATATTCCTTACTTCTTATCCACCGAGGATCTCTGTCGAAGTTGTTTCATCTTTCAGAAATTCGGACCACTGCCTTGTCTGCGCTAACTTCTCAAACAATTTTCCCACCCAGAAAACTGTGTGGCATTATGGGAAGGCCAATTGGCTGGGGCTTACTCCGCTGACTGGGACATGTGTTTCCAAAACAAAAACGTCAATATTCTGTTGCTATCCGTATCACAGACAGGAATGTATTTGTTTAATCGTCATTCTATCAAATCTGTGAAGCCTATGCCGAACAGATGGTTTAATCGAATGCAATAAAAATTAAAGAAGCCGCCTTTAGAGAGTACAGAGTTCTCCGAGTGAATCGTTCCGCCGAGAATATACATATGAATATTCTTCAGGACTCGCGAGGCATATAGGCGTCTCAAAGGAGTTTCATGTAAACAAATTCACTGGACCCGTCAATATATCCCCTATAATCCTTCTATCATACTTCTCAGGAGTTTATCCAGACCCAACCAAATCTTGAGTGAGCTCCTTAGTCTGCAACATCAAGGACCCTTGTAGCATGATCTACAATTTAATATAGATTACTGGTGTTAGCGTCTTCACCAGAAATTATAAACAACAATTTTTTCACACTGCGACACCAAAAAAATTGCGTTCCGAAATAGCATGTGTAGAGGCTTCCTTACTAATATTAGGATTTCTGTATAGAAGACAAAAACATGAAGAACTATTTTCACCCAGAGATAGTCAAACTCGGAAGATATAGTGTACGTAAATCTTCTGGAAGGTCAAGTATATGCGAATAACGTAGCAATTCCCAATGGGTAGGGAAATTGTGCCATGAAAACTGGAGAACCACGGATTACTGTGTGCCTCTGATTGCGTACATGAGGTTCTTTATTATTTTATAGTGTTTTCATAAACCATATTAAAAATTTACTTTTAATTTTAAGGAAGAATCGTATTTATTTTTGATATTTCAAAAAAAAAAATGAAAAAAATAACCCGCTGCGGACAGGATTCGAACCTGTGCGGGTAAAACCCAATGGATTTCAAGTCCATCTCCTTAACCACTCGGACACCGCAGCTCACACAAATTGTATGTCTAAAATTACTTTTCAGAAAATAAAGTTCTATAAATGTTTTGTACATTTCAAGTGCTTTTACCGTAATAGTGATCTAGAAATGTCGACTAGTATATGCAGTAACGTGTAATATAAACTTTAGTATTAAACTGAAATGTCTATAGGAAGTTATTTGTATTAATTTTGTATTTGTACCTTTCATTTATATGAAAGCTTTTTCTTTGTGTATTTTTAGTGGCCATCGAAAGAAAGCTTATCGAGGCTTGCTTGGCAGAGAATATCAAAAAGAAAAATTAATAGACCGTTGCAGCGTGCAAATAAAAACAAATCTACAAAATTTGACTAAAATTTAAGACAAAATATCAAAATATGAAAGTGAAATTAAACGTGGCTGAAACGCTGTAAATAATCAAGAATTCGATTACCAGCAGTCTAGGGTTATGAGGGTTCGGATCGGTGTTGAAGAAGATGGCGATGGCGTTTGAACTCTGGGATGTTGCAGGAGTTCAGAAATACTGACTGCCAGAGATTGCCCTACAGCCGAGTTGTTCTATTTAGAAACGAATTCTAGTTTGTAGAGTGCTTGAAGAGGAGCTGCAGGTGGAGGAAATGAAGCTAATCTGGTGTTGCACCAAGCGCCTCAGTCAACATACCAATCCCTAGTAAAATCCTTAAATCTAGTGCATAGTGATAGATCATCCGGGGATATAAATATTCGGCGACGGGACCTCCTGGTAGGGGTTTCGGATGAGAGGTTGACAAACTGTCCTCGGAAAATAATTCTTAATTTGGAATCGAGAAGATATCGTGAGAATGTAAAAAATATCAATTCGACCAGTTCTATGAGGCGTTTCTTTTGCCCATAGATGATATATAGGAAAGCTACGTATATTGAACTGGAAAGCAAGGAACAATTGGAAGAAAAGGTTTCAAGAGCCCTAATCCTAAAATTGCTGTACCGCTATTAAAGAAGCAGTTAGTTTCGCCGAGAATACATCAAAGTAAGGAGTTCTTTTACGTCCATTATCAGGAAAGTCAAATCATCATCATCAAATCATTAATAATAGAAAACTATTTATTGCAACCGCTGGAAGTAAAAACTTTTGGTCCTTTGGTAACGTCCATTAAGATTTTACTACGTCCACTACCACTTAACACCTAGCAACTCCAACAATTATTAGCACTTCTGTTCGACTCGGATTCTTCTCGATATTAGCTGCGATCCATTGGGGCTGGTAACTACTCAAAACTGCTGCTAGCTACTCGCCACTACCCTTGCTCTTGTTTTTGGGCAAATACATTTTACTGGTTATTGTCAAAAATCTTGCGAGTACTTGCGAGTAGCAAAATTCGCCCAATGGATCGCAGCTATTGCTCTGCCACCACATGCCCCAAAAGTTTTTCCCTTACTCATTGGAAAAGGTTTTCTTCATTCAGAGATACAAAGGTGCTCGCGAGATATATAGATGTTAACAAATCACCTGGCCCTGACAATGTACCCTCTTCGTCATAAAGACATGCGTAAAATTCCCGCACTATAACCAGACTCTTGAGAACTTTCGCCTTTTGGTGCTCTCCCTCAGAAGGTCTACGTTAAACCGTCTCCGTTTCTTTGCTACTACCAAATGGTGGTCACTTCCAGTCTCTGCTTCCTTAAAGCTCCTGACATCCTCAAGAATAGTTCTACATCTGCGGCTGACGGCCACGTGATCTATATGATTTCTCGTTCTACCATCAGGTGATACCCAGGTCTCCTTGTGTATCTTCTTGTGACAAAAGTAAGTTCCACTTACCATAAGTTGGTGGGAACTACAGAAGTCAACGAAAAGCTCACCATTGTTATTAGTAACTTGGCTTAGGCCTTGATTTCCAATTGTGTGTTCAAGGCCGATGTTGTTGGGGCCGATTTGTGATTTTAAGTCACCCATCAAAACAATGATGTCTCCCCTTGGAATAGAGCGAAAAAACTTCATTCAGTCGCATATAGAACTCGTCTTTAATGTTTGCGTCTATTCAGTTGGAGCGTAGCATTAGACTACCGCAGTATTTCTAAGTTGGTACGCAGGCGCACGGTAATAATCCTCTTAGAAACTGGTGACTAGCTAATGAGGCTGGACCTGGCTTCTTTTGTGAGTATTACGCCAACGCCACTTCTACGGCTTTCAGTTTCATTTCTGCCAGAATATAAGAAGGACTCACCGTTTGGGCAGATATGTTCCCCTGCACGGTGCCATCTGGTCTCGCTAAGTCCCATGATCTTGATTTTATATCGATTCATTTCGTTGAGCACTTCATCCAACCGTCCATCAGCAAGCAGAGTTCTCACATTCCACGTTCCAATTCGTGTCCTTGTTCGAAAAGCAAAAGTCGTCGCGTTGTCCATCCGGTTCCGAGACATTGTTTGCCGATTCGTAGTTTTGAGCAGACTCCTAATTCTAATAAGATCTAGTACAGCCGTTCTCCTATTAGAGCCATATTCCTTTAAAACCAGCTTGATATTCCCGTATAAGGTAATAGGTAGATAATCGGTTCTAATTTGTGTTTCACATTGTAATCCGCTTTCAAAATAACAAAACCCGTGATATTAAAATTTAAACCTTTATTTACTGTAATTTTACTAATTGTCTACAGTATTCGAATTTTTGCCAACTGATTTCTTCTCTTCTTCTTCATTACTTGAGCTTCATTTACAGCTATAATATTTCTTCTCTCGGTGCTGCCAATAAAATCGGCTCAATACAAAAAAATACTTTAAAATATAAATTCTTATGATGATTTAAATAAAGTTGTATGATCCAATATGAAACACACAAGTAAAGTTTATTAAATCCATCATTTAAATCTCATATCTAAAAATCCATTCATAAATGTCCGATTGACACTTGTACAACATCATGCCTGTGCGTTTAATATTGAAAAGAAAGAAGAAAACTGATCGCAGTCCAATTGAATTTGTGATGTAGATTGCGTCGTGCTGTAGTGACTGGTAAAATTAAGTGAAAAATTGTGTTTTTATAATTGTAAATTAGTATCTGTTTACGATTTACTCCAGCTAAAAATTAATTTACAATCCGAAACCTTGAGTTAAAAATTCTAACAAAGAATTACATGTTAAATAATCTATAAAAACATGACAATTTACTTTTGTACACCTGTGCTGATGGTTTGACGTGTGGTAATATCGTGTGGAATGTCTTGTGAAAATATTTTTTTATTTAGGAAATTTAAAGTAAAATTTATCTGATAATTAATTTAAATAATAATAACAGCAAAAGGAAAATAATTTTTAATATTTGTGATATTAAGGAATTTAATTTGAGAAATTATAATGAGAAATGTGAAAAAACTTCTATTCTCGGTGCCCTGGCAACAAATCGTGTGAGAAGAAGTCTATTATACCGCTTAATGTCAATAAGAAAAAAATAATAATAAATAAATAAATAATAATAAATTTTCAATGAAATTACTTAATTGAGGCTTTGCTGCTGGGTTAAAGGTAAATTTAATAGAAGATAAAATCTCAGTCTGCACATGGTCTCTTGTAAAGTTGTGCAGATTTAACAAAAAAAACGGGGGAAAAATAGCATAAAACAAATAGGATTTCGTCAGATCTACTAGCAAAATGGCACGGAACCACAACAGATGCCCACACATGGAAAATGTTATCCAACTTTCTCTGCCGGAACTGTGTAAACTTAAGCAGGTAACCGATGCAACTCGAAGATTTTTGATTTTTTTTATATATATATTTTAGTTATATTCACTTTCGCAATCAATGCACGGTTCAAATAGGTCGAAGATGTATTATTTAAAAATGTATAAAGCAAAAAAAAAAAATGCTGACAATGATAAGCTAACATGCAAATTAGGTCTCCATTCTTACCACTTCCTAGTTGATGAAATAACCACGCTAAAAGAACATGAAGAATTAGCTTATACGGGGCTGTCTGTCAGCGGTAGAGCATTATTAAATAATTTTAGTATTAAATAATTTAAAGAAAAAACAAGTCGGAGAAACATGCATAAATGTATATCCAAAAATCGACTGAGGGCAGGCATACTTCTGTTGAATTAACAAAAAAAAATAAAATCGCGTTCAAGGTGAATTGGCGAATTTGAAGCTGAAGCGCCCCATTAAAAATGCATACAATATCGCCATATTATCTAAAAAAAAAATTTATTTCCTTTTCGATACTTCTTCAGTCGTCACAACATTCCGTCTCTTTTGATATGAGAGAATGCGGCGATTTCGCTTTCTAGAGGTCTCTAAGCTGTCTGTGGCGGCAATTTACATGTTTCAAGAAAAGTAAGAAGCAACAACAAAAAGATGTAGAGATGTCGACCGATGGCCGGGCGTTGTTCGCTTTAGTACCGGATTACTTTGCTGGTTTTTTTCTTTTTTTTGGTTCAGTATATTTTCTTCTTTTATGGCTGTAATTGACATTACTTAAACGCATTCCAAGTGAGATTCTTTTTTCATTTAAACAGCTGCAAGTAACTACCATTCGGCAATACATACAATACGCAAAAAGTTTCGTAACAATTACTTATCCGTTTTTAATTTTTAAATGCAAATAACAAATTGTTTACACAGTTTGTGTTTTTTTTCTTCTTTCTCTTTCGCTTAACTCTTTACATATTATTACGTGATATTTCTAGTTTAGAGTCGTCACTTATGTAATATTTTTCCTATAATATTTTATTTAATTTCTTGATATAATTTAGTGTGCAGTGGTATACAACCTTTTTCTTTGATCAGGGATCACTAGGACTTTTTTTAGTCCGGTGCAGGGAGCATTAGGTAGAAAATCAACATTCTGAGATTTTGAAAATAAGTTTTAATCATAACTTTTAGATTAACATTAAACTTAGAATAATATTTGAATATGTAATAGAGCAAGAGCCCGTGACCGCCAGACTTACGTCATAGTATAAACGCTGAAAATTTTTCTGCGTAAGGACACTACAGCAGGTAACAACGTTTGGCTACTAAGAATCCTGAGCCGTAGTGGCTTTGGCAGGAAGGAGGTAGCAAATGTGCAGAAAATTTGTGCCTATTTACATCATTTTATAAACGCTGATTTTTTGATATTTCCTCTGGAATACTATTAGAAATCACGTCCTCCATTGCCGGACGCTTTGCATAATGGAAACCCTCGCCAGACGCCTTTCAAGTTTAAAAAATTGTATTGAACTTACGCTAATAGTTCACGTTGAAACGTAACACCCCGATTTGAAACTCGTTCCCTATATGTTTTTTGGGTCGCTGATTACGAAAATCAGGGTCCCGCAGTCCTAAAATATGGGCGTCACCCTTAAAAATGCAAAAATATCCCCTTTATTGAAATTATCGCAAAAACCCCTTTAAAAGGGGTATTTTTTCCATTGGACCCTGATTTTCGTAATCAGCGACCCAAAAAACATATAGGGAACGAGTTTCAAAGCGGGGTGTTACGTTTTAACGTGAACTATTAACGTAAGTTCAATACAATTTTTTAAACTTTAAAGGCGTCTGGCGAGGGGTTTCCACTATGCAAAGCGTCTGGCAATGGAGGACGTGATTTCTAATAGTATTCCAGAGAAAATATCAAAAAATCAGCGTTTATAAAATGACGTAAGTAGGCACAAATTTTCTGCACATTTGCTACCTCCTTCCTGCCAAAGCCACTACGGCTCAGGATTCTTAGTAGCCAAACGTTGTTACCTGCTGTAGTGTCCTTACGCAGAAAAATTTTCAGCGTTTATACTATGACGTAAGTCTGGCGGTCACGGGCTCTTGGACTATAACAGACTTAACGCGAAAAAATATAGAGTTCGTTTTTTTTCCGCGAGCAGCAAGATAATGTTGGGTAGGACACGATTATAAAATGAGTTTGTAAGAGGTGCCTATTTTTTCTTTTGAGCCAGTACAATGTCATACTTCAAATGAGGTGAGGTGTAATGCCAAAATGACAAAAACAAGCAAATTAAAAAATGAATAAAGAAATACTAATGAAGAGCATTTTTACATGTTGAATTCTAATATGCATTAAATTGCCTTCGAGTAAGTAAGAAATCTATGCCTCCACAATGTACAGCCACGGACAACTAATTAGAAACAGTTTCATAAAAATTGCATTTATACATGTTTTATCCTGTTAGGAATTCATTATGATATTGTTATTGATTTCCTTCAATAGGCCCACCATTATATATTAAAAAAAAACTAAGAGGAGGTGGTGGGAATTCTTTAATTTGATTCCTACATAAAAACTGTGTAAATGCAATTTTTATGAAACTGTTTCTAATTAGTTGTCCGTGGCTGTATATTCATATTTTGCAATCCCACCTCGCCTAATTTCAAGTTGGAAATTTTGCTACCGCAAAAGAAGTAAGAAATGTCTCTCCAGTACAAAATTTGACTCCCTCGAAAAATGTAAGAATGGTCTCTTCGGTACAAAATTTCACTCCCTCGAAAAATGTAAGAAATGTCTCTCTATCCAGTTCATATTTACAATCTCACCTCGCCGCAGTTCAAACTGGAAATTTTACTGTCGTAAAAGAAGTAAGAAAATGTCTCTCATTTGGTGTGTACAATCTCACCTCGCCGCAGTTCAAGTTGGATATTTTACTGGCGCAAAGAAGGAAGAAATGTCTCCATTACGTAATTTACAATCACACCTCGCTTCATTTATCTCGATACACGTTCATATATCAGTAGGACATTATTTTTGAACCGAGACACTTAAAAAAATTTAGGCCTCAGTCAGTACAATTTACATCGTGTAAGGGACAAATGAATTGCCTCGTGTAAGTCCGCCTCAACACTACAGCAAGATTCGTTCAATCTGTTGAAGGAAATTCTTTGTAAAGTCCCAGTTCTGAAATTATTCTACCCTTCACTGGAAACTCAACTGTTGCGAACAAGGAAGGATACGGTGCGGTTCTACTTCCATTCCGCTGCGTACCTAAGCTTCAAAACAACAAAGTGTGAAAGAAATTATTCAAGTTACGAGCTTGAGGTTCTAGCCATAGTAAAATCCCTGAAAAAGTTGAGAACGTATCTATTGGGGCTGAAATTTGGTATCTACACAAATTGCAAAGCTTTTCAGCTTACTACGAAGAGAAAAGAGTAATGCACTATTGTAGTCGTGTAGCAAGATAGGCTCTTTTCCTTGAGGCGTACGAGTGCACCGTTATTTCACTCCCTTCGCCGAAAGGTGTTTTTTTCTGAAAATCAAGAAAAGTGCCTGTTTTCAAACGCGTTTATGAGGTATTAAATCGAACCTCACAAACTTTTCATGAAAATGGGTTGGTAGAGCAACTCTTCGAGAATAATCAAGGCTTTTTAAAATAACTCGAGCGCCGCTGTGGGCCTTGTTCAAACTTTTTTCCTGAAACAGCTATTTTTACATTTTTGAGATTTACGCGAAAAGTTATAATTATTTATGCATTTTTATTGTGGGTAGGCACTAACAGAAGCCACAATTTAAGCCATGAAACAAGGTTCTACGATAATTACAGGCCCTGTAATTAAATGTCAAAAAATGGTCATATTTCGCGGTTTTATTTTTTTTTGCAAAAACCTATTGACCGATTTCAATTTTCCAAAACTCATATTTTTTGTCTTTTTAGGCGCTATTACGTACTATTTTTTGTTTTCCAAAAACAAAAATTTTTCGCATCTAAAACGTTGAATAACGTGTTTTCGCTATCATTATTAACTTTTTTCCACCTGTTCTCCTGGACCAATTTTATCCAAAACACATTCATTGAATTCCTACGATTTTTCTCTTAATTATAGCGTCAAAAAATTGCAGGGTAGATTTATTTCAACTTTTGAATACTTTTCTGCTATCTCTCCTGGACTATAGTCACAGTTGTACTCTACAAATCCTGTCTCCTTTTCAAACTTGGACGGAGAAAGTGATCCGAGATTCAAGGGTGACAGCAAGGGACAGAATCAGCCACAAGTCTACCCAATTGCTGGCTTCTGAGACGACATTGGCATCATTGACAGAACATCAAGAGTTGTACAGGAAGCTTTCACCAAGATTGAGCGGGCGGCACGAGAAGTTGGGACTGCACATCAATGAAAGCAAAAAAGCATTTATTAGGCGCATCCCTGCTAAAAGCCTACTTTAGTCGGTCAATGATCCAGGGATTACACAAGTCGTTTCAACTCATTTGTTACGAGTTTTAAATGGAAAAATTCAATGGAAAACTCGAAACAGGTGAGTTGAAGCAACTTCTGACCATAGCAACCAAATTGCTGCTGCATAAAACAATGGTTTCACTAGTACTCCTATATGCATCCGAGACTTGGGTGCTTAGCAAAAAGCACTCTAACCATTCCGGAGATTCCACAACGACGAAATGTACGAGCATTATCGGGGCATATATAGAAGAGGACCCTGCTCGGAAAGTTCTCTTTGCGGTAAGATCTATGGGAGGCGGCAGCGAGGGCTTCCAAGTCTACGCGGGAAGGATGGCGTAGACCAGTATGCCCAAATCTTAGAGATGACATCGGCTCAGAATCGGGACCGGTGGAAAGAACAGTTGCGAGAGGCCAGGACCGGATCCCGGGTCGTGGAGACGTTAAAGAGAAGAAGAAGTGCTTCATAATAACCATGACTCTATACAAAAGATTATGTGAGAGCGCTATAACTCGCTTCTCACTTGCGCTCGGCATTCAATTTTTCACGGATCTTAATTCAGTTTTCGCGCGCCCCTGGTTGTGAACCCCTGCTTTAGTGCGAACAAATTTTTTTTTGTTAAAAACGATTTTTTTCTATACTCGTTTTTAGTTTAGAAATATGTCCACAGTAAAATAAATCAAGAATTCTTTTTAAACAAAAAAAAAATCTAGATTTTATCACGCGAATCTCAGAATCGCATTACTACCGTAGCGGTTATCCTTTAACGTTATAAGAACACATTGAAGGGCATTCTACAAATTAATTCTAGATTTATAAAATCATTTTGACCTCAGAGTTCATTTACCTTCTCGTCTTCAATTGTTTTTGATTCTTGTTATTAAAAAAAATCTTTTTATATGCAATTATTTTTTTTTATACAACCGGTTTTATCGGGGCTTTTTTGTTAGCTGTGGGAAAAAGCTAAATCATGTTTTAAATTTATTGAAAAGATTTTTTTTTGCATTTTTTTCAATTTAATATTATCTAAAATTGTAGATTTTTTAGTAGAAGAAGAATTTACAAAAAAAACATTTTTCGTATCGTTAAATGTTATCGTCTAACATTATTTCTTTCGTAAAGACCGCCTCGTGCATTATTACCTAAGGTAAGACTTGGCATTTCATGCGCAAATTAAATAAAAAAAAAACCCAACGAAGTAAGAATATTTCGTAAAGTTGCTTTGGCAATGGCTGATTTGCGGTCACAATTAACCATGAACCAAATCAAGGCTTTCTTTCTTTCTTTCTTGTTTAAAAATGACACGCAGTTTTAACTACGTATTAAATATAGACTGGATTAAATAAAACATTTTTTTTGTTTTGTTTAAAGGCGTGTTGGACTAAAGCGTTTACAATTCTGATCTAAGCTTATTAGAAACTGTTTTACACAATGATGACACAATGCTTGATTGTTTACCAAATAAACTTAAGAAAATTATATCGCAAAAAAGCGACGGTACAAACGCAGTCTATTTCGAAAACTTTTTCTATCACATTTTTAATTAATAGTTGTGTAAATTGCGTCAATCTATTTACGACAATCGGGTGGGCTCAAACCGTTGAAGTATACATCATTAGCCCCAAAGCGTTTTTCGTATGGAAAAGTCCAAGCTCAGGAGTCACCTTTTGTGCTACCAGGCCGTCATGGCGTACTCGTGATGGTGTAATGTCTAGAAGTAAGCTTGGTTTGAAGGATAGAATAAGTTTCAGGTTACGAGGGGTCAGGGGAGTGTTTAAGGAGATGGCGATGAACCTTGCCTTTGAACTTTTGGATGTTGAAGGAGTACGGAAATCCAACTGGGTAGGAATGTTCCACAGTCGGGTTGTTCTATTTATGAGGGAGTCGGGTGGGCTAGTGGGGTGTTATGGCTATATAAATTTGTCGTGGAGGCAAGATAGTGTATATTTCGATGAAGCACTCACTATGATAGTAGTGATCGAATTTCGTCAGGGCTGCTACATTCCTACGCTGGTTTAAAGGTTCGATCGTGGAGTAAACGGTGTCGTCTACTTCTGAAGGAGTTGACCGAGGGTTTTTAAACTAAGGCTATGTCAATGTCTCCCACCCAATCTGAGAAAGACTATCAGATTATCCAAGGCACATCTCGAGTTCTTGAGATTAATCTAGACAATCTTCATCTTTCCCCGCTGAGTTCTCTGCTGCAGTCTCTTTGGCTAGAGGCATTTCTTCCAACAGGTCGCTTACTTCGTCTATCTGTTTAAGCTCGTCTTTATCCACCTGTAATATTTTGAGCTTGGCGTGACGGATACCAAATCTTAGCTTAAACTCAAGCTTTTAGATAGGCGCCATGCTTTCCTCGTTGATTAAAAGGAGGAAGGACGAGCTGCTCTTTGGCAGTTCCGTGGTATCCCCCTCCTTCCTAATAACCACCCAGTTGTCTGTCGGGAACTCGAGGTTTTGTAGCTTAAGACACTTTAAGAGCTTTTCCTCATCGAATTCCATGCTGGGTAACCAGATCCGAGCTTTAGGTCTCCTAGCTGAGAATAGGCCGATCTTGGCCTCTTCCCGCGTATTGCTGATCTGAGCAACATTTCTGCTAAGGAAAAGGGAGAATTGATCCTTTGATCTCCCTGTAGCTCCTGACGATCTCGGAGGAATCGAAGCGTGAAAGAGGCCCTCCAGTGTTTTCCAGGAGGTGGTCTATCATCACCAGATATAACTTGGCATCTAGTAACAGCCATAGCTTGGGTGAAACTTTCTTGCCCTTAGCTTTTTCGTTAATGACAGCTACGTTTAAGTGACTATTTCACTTAGGTTCTTCGCTGTCATTTTCTATTTGATGCTGGTCTCTGCTTTGGCGACCTTTGTTCCGGACTCATCTAAGGACCGGTTTCTTTTTTCTCGGCGCTATTCAAATCAAACATTCGCACCACTTCGCTCCGAGGATGAACCGATATTTTTGTTAATATTTTCCTTTTTCTTTGTAAATCTTCCATATGTGTTCCCACGAGTATGTCCGGACAGGCTGTTCGTCATGGCAGAGCCGACTTACCATGGTAAGGCACTTCATACAATCGACCTTGCCTGGGCATCGGAGGGAGCTAGTTAGCGACTGGTATAACCCCCAGTCTTTTATAGCCCCGCCACACGGAACCCAAGATATGACAAAAATTCGTCATTTGAGTTTTGGTACTGGATTAACTAAAATTTGCCTAATCGTTTTTCCTAATTAATGAGGTTCATATTCGTTATAAATGATGAATTTTCGTCATAAATGCATGCGTGCATTACAATTGTTACACGAAAATGATGGAGAAAAGTGAGTTCAGCGTGTATTATCAAACTCATATTAAAACCTGTTTGAAAAGATGGACAAGTCTGCGAAGGGCCTAAGGGTACGTCCTGAGGAAAGCGATCTGCGTTATGCACAGTTCGGAAATACTGACTGCGTAAGATTGTTCCACAATCGAGTTGTTCTATTTATAAATGAATTTCTAGTTTTACTTCTACGAACTGCTTCGTAGTTTGCGCGAAAAAGAGGACTAACTACAAGGCATGGGAGTGAGCCGAGTGGGTCATTCTAATATTGCGGAAATAAAGTGCGGAAAGTCATTCTCTAAGCCTTACTTTAATTATTTGGTGATCAGACCGACAGTAAGGACTTCCTTATGATGTGACATGTAATATTATATTGCAGTGCCTCTCTGTTCAATAAGTGCGTGATTAATTAGATCACTGGTCATTTCATCCGGTGCCGTCCAGAAGGGTTTTGTTTTGAATATACTAGCGAAATCGCTAATGCTGTAAACATGCTTAGGGCGGTGGCGCAACGATTTTCGTCGGGCACGGCGAAAGTCCCGACGAAACTCGTTGTGTGCACACACTTCGAGCGACAGCGACACAAATTAAAAAGGACACAAGGCGACGGCTACGAAATAGAAATTAGATTGATTCAGTCGCCGCGCTCGGCGACGTCGCCATCGCAGTGCATCTTCATGTGAAGCCGTGTATTCTATTCCTTTTTGACAGTCGCTGTGTAAAGCGATTCGTCGGTCGCCCTTAGCATGTTTACAGCATAAGTCTGTCAGCATTATTGCAGGAACGCTATGTTTGACTACTGTTCCGCCCTGTGAGCGGTGTTGTGTAAAGGCTATGTCTGATATCAGACCAACAGGTGTCCTGCAATCAAGCCAAAAAGTGTTCTGACGTTCTTTCTACTTCGCCCAACAATTCCATCCGCGTTAAGGGTTTCATCCAAGTCCGATCAGCATGGGTTTTCTTTACCAAACAGGTGGGTGCCCCAAAAGCCGGTTCCGGATCGATGAATACTATTAGTGCGTTTCCATGACAGCTTGAAGCTTACTTGAAGCGTACTTCAAGTACAAATGTAAACGCAAGCAGCTCGACTGGAGTCGATCAAAAAGATTTTTCTGATCGGCTCGAGTTCTTGTCATGTAAACCGAGCTTGACCGGCTTACGCTTCTCTGCTTCTTTGGGCTTTGTATTGCTTAAGCCTCTGGTTATCGTCCAGCTTCGCATCCCCGTTATAGTCGGGGCATTCTGGAGTGGTGAAGGTATGCCCTATAACCTCAAAGCCCACTCAGGAACTGCTTCAGGCAGTAACTCACTTTTCCATGTCCCAAAACCCACTTCTCCACACTTGGTATGAGTCTATGGGTCCATCGGCTCTTAGTAGATTCGTCCCACCATCTCTGCCATGCTGCGATGAACTGATAGCCCCAAAGTCCGTCGCACTTCCTTTGACTCCCCTCTTGCATATTTCGGTACGTACAACCTCTTCTTGCCCGCCAATACAAGAATGTCAATGGGGATCATTCCTGCTAAAACGCAAGCCGCTTCGTCAGACGTAGTACGATATGCACAGCATGCCCGAAGGGCACTTAACCGATACGCAGAGTTTATTTTCCTCCTATTACCAGTTCTGTCCAATGCCGTTGCCCACACTGACGCTACCTACAGTAGGGCCACGCCGAACTAACCACTCTTGTAATGGGAAGGCGTCGTCTTGGCCTGGGGCCCTATACAATAGGCAGCATATTCGCGAGTGCTACGGTGATGGCGGAAGCTTTTCCAAATGCACCCCGAAGTTGAGCTTTAGGTCGATCATCACTCCCAAATACCTAATAAATGCGGGCTGGGAGCGGATGACCTGGTCACCTACTTTCACCGCTATCCGCCACCTTTTACCGCTTGCTGATCAGCACTACTTCCGTGGTTACTTAAATAAATCTTTTTGGGTTGGGTAGAAATTTCAACTTTACTCCTTTTTAGGAGACACATTTCTTCTGACTTAAGCTTATGGCTTTTGTTTCGATAGATTGGAATTCTAATTACAAATACATATCACTTAAAATAGTTTAACTAATACACACACTCATTTCAGGGTTATCCATGTTCAGAATGCAACACATGTGGTCCAAATCTCTGGATTTGCCTCCATAGAAACTGCCTACGTACCGGATGTTCTGAGCAAGCCAATGATCATAGTACAGAACACTTCAAGGTAGCCATGTCATTATAAGTCAAACAATAATTGAACAAAAAAAATTTTATTCTAATTAAAATTTCCATTAGTTTCGAATTATAAAAATTTTGTGTAAAAAAAATTTCAGTTAAATCAGCAACATTGTATTCATATGAATTTGTCTTCTCAACGTATATGGTGTTATCTTTGTGAAACGGAAGTATTTCTATCGCAACGACGCAGCTCCCTAGTGAGCAATGATTCAAGTGATGCTAGTAGATATTCGGAAAGGATTTATGAAAAGACAACAGGTGAATCGCCTGAAACTAGTTGTGACGAAGAGGATGGAGATCGACGTCTAATGGATGGACTTGTAGGACTACAAAATATAGCAAACACATGTTACATGAATGCGGCACTGCAGGCTCTTAGTAACTCGCCACCATTAACATATTATTTCTTAGATTGTGGCGATATAATTGAGGCAACAAGTGAATTATCTAGTAATCAAAGGAAACCGGGTTTGGCTAAAAGTTATCATAGATTAATTAAAGATATGTGGTGTAGAAATAAACGGAGTAATGGTAAGTTAGGTTTGCATTATTTAAATGTGAATGGTTCATTGTAATACTGTATTACTAATTCACAGGTTATGTAGTCCCAAGAGGAATTTTATATGGTATTCGGAATGTTCATCCAATGTTTAGAGGTTTTCAACAGCATGATACACAAGAGTTTCTACGTTGCTTCATGGATCAATTACATGAAGAATTAAAAGAAGTAACTCCACCGCCTCCTGATATATTATTTAAAAATTCATCGCAACAAGACGATAATGATGATGATCGATCGCCATGTTCTTCGCCATCTCCATCGCAATCCGAAGCTGAATATGAAACATGCGATAGTGGTGTTTCAGAGCAATCAAGTCTATCCGATGAAGGGCCAATATCAAAACGATTCAATCGGCATTATTCTCGTTCACCTAGTCCAGCTGCAAACCAAAGAAATAATTCATCTTCAAAATCTTTATCTTTCGGTAATAATAGTTCCGGTACAAATAATCAAAGTTCTAGCAATTCCCAAAAGGAGAAATCTCCACCAAAACCTCCGCATCGTTCCATTATTAGCGAAGTTTTTGATGGGAAACTTTTATCCTCTGTTCAATGTTTGACTTGTGATAGAATATCTACTAGGGAGGAAACTTTTCAAGACTTGTCGCTTCCCATACCTGGTAAAGATCATTTAGCTGTGCTGCATCAATCACAAGGTATGAGCTCACCAATAAGCCAACCAACGTCCGGTGGTGTTACATGCACAGATGCTGTGTATCAAGCTGGACAGGACGGATGGTTCTGGTGGATTTGGAATTGGTTACGTTCGTGGTTTTGGGGACCGGCTGTATCGTTGCATGACTGCATGGCAGCATTTTTCAGTGCTGACGAACTTAAAGGTGATAATATGTACAGGTAAATCGCATTTCTCTCTTTTTAAATTTAATTAAAATCCTAAAACTTTTCTATTTTATATTCAGCTGTGAAAAATGTAATAAACTTCGGAATGGTATTAAATATTCTCGAGTTCTGGCGTTACCGGAAATGCTTTGTGTTCATCTAAAACGATTTCGGCATGATTTATCATATAGTTCAAAAATATCAAGCCCTGTGCACTTTCCATTAACTGGTTTGGACATGCGACCATATTTGCATAAGGATTGCAAGTCCGAAATATCAACATATGATCTTACTGCTGTTATTTGTCATCATGGGACTGTTGGTGGTGGACATTACACAAGTTTTGCTAAACATGAACTAACTGGAAAATGGTTTGAATTTGATGATCAGCTTGTAACTGAAGTAACACCGGAAGTAGTTCAGACATGTCAGGCATATGTCTTATTCTATCGTAAAAGTAATCCACAAATGGCGATAATACGTGCACAGGCTCAAGAATTGGCTGATTCAAATCCACCACAAGCATCTGATATTCGTTTCTATGTATCAAGGCAATGGATAAATCGTTTTAATACATTTGCCGAACCAGGTCCTATTGATAATTGGGCTATACTATGTCCGCATGGTGGCTTACCGCCATGTAAGGCAGCATTGATTAGTAGACTTGCGGTTCCATTACCACAACCGCTTTGGGATTTCCTATATCAAAAATTTGGTGGTGGCCCTGCCTGTAATAGATTATTTGAATGTGATACTTGTAGAAGAGCCGCTGAATCCCTATCGCGGCGACAAAAGGCTGAACTTGAAGCATTCACCAGATATAATGATGAATTCCAATATCAAGAGATACCAACAACGATTTATGCTATTTCTATGGCTTGGTTTAGGCAATGGCAATTATTTGCTCGCGGTGTTACAACGGAGGAGCCTGGCCCTATTAATAATACGTCAATTGCTGCCGTATCTGATACTGTTCCAATACGAAATGTTCGACCAGGATCGGATTATGCTCAAATGAATTCAACATTGTGGAAATTTTTCCATGGCATCTATGGTGGTGGACCTGAAATTATTTTACGTGGCGGTCCAAACGAGGATGCTAAGGCTTATAAGGTATGTTATTAATTTTGCTGGTTATTTATTTGATCAGTTTAGTGGGAAAGATATATTGAAGAAGTCGACAGTTTCGCACGATTTTAACATGGCCCCTTTATTTTTAAATAGCCTTTGTTGCATTATGAAAAAGATATGAACAAGGCCAAGGTGTTCTTATGAAATATAGATCTATATACTTGCTTTTTTCTATCATAGTATTTTTACACATAAGTTTTGAAATTTACTGAAACAATCGATATTCGTTTGCATAGTCTTCTTTATTTCTGAAGGTTATCTTCGGTTTTACATTCTATATGGATGACAGGGTAAAACTACTACAAAAGCATGTAGAAATTGCTTAATGCTTACGTTACTGGTGTTGGGAGATGTTTAGAAAAATGTATAACTTACCATTTCGACTTAAACAACAAACCACAATCTTGGAAATCAATTTCTGATTGATGGCGGTGTTATTAGCAACAGGAACATCCTGTTTTACACGAGCTGTGGATCCAAGAGCTTCTGGTCTTTGGACATAAAACACCCCTAAAATCGATGCCTTAGTTCGTTACAGTTCCTTGTTTTTAATATACTAATAATATCAATCAATAGACTTGAAATTGCTTACGAGTTGCTTCTATGGTATGGGTCTAATGCTCCTGGCTGTCTGATCTTGTGGGCTGCTTTGCATCAAGGGAAGTTCTTCCGATATGATCATTATTCCATGATACACGGGAATTTCTGATTATTTAGAGATTTGAACAATAACGAACCAATTTGATCGTGTCATGTTATAGTCATGGGAGCCTTGATGAAACAGTTGGTATCCGTAGAAACAACGGCATTTGTTTGGACTCGTACTTTTGTATCATGGCTAAATGAGTCCACAGTGAAGGTCACGGTTGTCCATCCACATTAGGGTGGTTTCTTAAATATCCTAAATAAGTGATTGTAGGATTACAGCTTGAGCCAACGTATCATACCAAAACCGTAACCGTATCGGCACATGCAAAAAGTATACTTTCTATGAATTGGGCTGTGCAGGTCTTGCTGGTGCTTCAATCGCGGGTTTTTTCTTCTTGTGCCCAATATCGGTAGTTTTACTTGTTAAACAACCCATTTAAATTAAAATGTAATTCGACACTGAACCAAATCGTGTTTTGATTAGATTCCTATTGAGCTGCGCGCTTTGCATACCGCTTGTACGATGTCTGGAAGGACCTGAAGGAGAAGGTGACGAGCCTTACTTTTCAACTTGAGGATGTTGCACGAGTTCTGACTGCTAAAGGTTGTTCCATAATCGAGTTGTTTTATTCCTGAAAGATGCCCCTAGTCCGAATTTCGATTCGCCAATCGATCAGTAATCGAAAGCTGATTCGCTTGTGAAAAAGATTCGTAGCCCGTAACCTAGTCGTTTTTTAACCTTCCGTTGGGCGCACCTCAGGGGCACCTGACCAGATATATTTTAGCCCTCCTCCGCCCTAATAAATTTTAATCCAAAACACCGGTAGGGTAGCCTTCGGTAGCATCTCTAAGGAAAGCAAAAATACAACATTGAACGGAAAAGAACGAAATGAAGCTTAAACTAAAACAACCAACTTGACACAAAAGCGTTTTCGAAAAAGAAAGAACTGAAAAAAATGTAGTACTCTAGTCTCTTCTGATGTGGGATCATCAGTCTTCGTTTCACCCATGCACATCACACTTTTTTGTTCCTTTTGGGAGGTTGGGTGGGAGATTGTTCACGTTCTTCTTGAGGTAAAAATCTTTTCAAGTAGATTTGCAGCTGAGCCGTCACTCCACTTGTATTCACACTTCACCGGGCTAGTTGTCCGGTCACAAGTTCATGAGACAAAGTTTCGAAGAAGATTCTTCGTTTTAGTTGTTCCAAGCCATTCCTAATCGAAATCACTTCGAAATTTATGACGGCCACGTTCACACAGATAAATGACTATCAGCCAGCGTATTGTGTTCCGGCTCACACTGAAAGTACCGCACATTTTATCAGCTGTGTCAACTCCGTCTTTGCTAGTAATGTTAAATGTATTCACTTCTGGCTTCTGCTGATATCCAGTAGATTGATCAATGGCATCAGTTTCGTGGAGTGATGAACCGAGAATCACATTTTCCCTTTTCTTTGGTAGGTATAAAACCAAAGCATTATCATTATTGTATCCGAAGAAGCTGCTGTATTGACCCCTCACTCTGATAAGTATTGAAAAAACTGGGTGGTTGCTGCCTTTTATTTTTTCTGATTTTACCGACGTAATCCTGGAAACATCTCATCAATTGTAACATTTTCTCATTTTTCTTCTTTTGACCGTTATTAAGAAAACGATCAAACAGTTCACGGATTGGGTAAAGTCGGCCATATTCTTTCCGTTGGGCTCGGCTTGTACGATCGTCAAAACGAATTCAACGCATGAGGAACTTGAATCGTTTTATGCTCTTCACCAGCCCAACTTTCGCAACCCCGTCTCCTTCTGTTCCTCCAGACTCGAAGGATTCTCTCTGTAAGCTCCAGCCAACAAACCAAAATCCTCCCTTGATTTCAACGACGTCTGTTTCTTGGCATTCTTTTCGCTGGCAAATTTGTTTTTGATTGAGCCGATGTTGCTGCTTTTAACAATTAACTCCACCATTTCTGTATTGGACAAGCATTCCCAACATTGCAATATTCTTTTAGCATCTTCTTTTACACCTGGAAGGTGTGTAATGATGTTGTGGCGTTGTGCCCGACAACCAGCAGCAGGAGATGGATGCTTGGTCTACTTTGTCTATTTATCTTTTCCAAGAAAAAAATCATTACATATGTCTTCCTCTTCTTCCTCCTCTTCAGTTGTCTCTTCCTTTTCATGTTCAGTAGGCAATGCATACTCGACTAATAACCCTGCACAAACATCGTTTACAACATAGGCAGGAGTCTAACCCATTAATTGGTATTTTAGTCGCAAAATATGCCGCGAAACATATTTACACAAAATGCTCAATTATTTTATTGTAGTTTAAGTAAAGTTACAACAATATAGAAAAAATTAAAAAACTTACAACAATTCTATGATCTTTACCATTACAGGACAAGGAATCTGAAAGTATGGAAGTGGAACAAGATATTACTCTAAAAGACCCAAGTGAACTTTTTGCTAAAGTTAAAATACATAAAGAAACATCTTCAATGGCGTCAAATGCAAACAATCCACAAAAAATAACGAAAAATGTATCATTTGAAGATGAGGCTGAAGAACAACAATGTATAGATGTTTCACCAACATTGAATGACGCTAATAGAGCATCATCAGTTAACGAAGATGAAATATCATCGCAAAACTCTTCTACAACTCCAACTGGAGTTACACCAACATCAGCAGCAGCAACAACACCAACACCAACATCCAATAGTGCCAGACAAGCAAAACGTGGTAAATATAATCCAGGTGTTGCTGATGCAGCAAACAACATTGCAATCAGTCCAAATACTCATGAAATTATAGGGAAAAAAGACAGAAAATATCGTGGTGCAATGAAATCAAGCGGATTCTTTGGTCCAGAAGGTAAGAAGATGACATCAAGGCGGCACACAAGTTTTGACGAAGTTTTGCAATATTTAGGAAAATACTACACACAACAATACGACCCAGAAAACATTCCTGAATCAATAGTAACAACACAAACAACAACTAATAGCATTAAGTCTATTTCTCAGAATCCATCTAATATATCCAATGCCAATTATCCTAAACCTGCTCCCATCCTAAATTCACAGATTCCATTGATGCCATTGAGCAACAGCACCGAGGCCCTGAAGAGGCGGAAAGAAACAGCAACGGAGGAATCGACACCATTGTTGCATCAAGCAGCGACGAAACCAATGAAATTGCCGGATTCTACACCGTCGCCGCCGACGCCTGCAGCAACAGCAGCAACAACAACAACAGCACCAGCCCCCGAAATCGAAACAGCGAAAATATCTGCAGAATCGGAGATCTCTGTAAAGACGTCTCCGAATGCTAGCAAAAAATCATCGCCAAGCTTGCAAAAAAGCGGAAGTAAAACTCATCACCGAAAGAAAGCTAAATCGAAATCGAACAGGAGGAATGCAGGCGGTCACTCGTCCAGCGATAGTGCTTGAGATGAAAGCAAAATATATAAAATATATATACAAAACGGGCGAAGGAAGGAAGGAGTCAATTTACAAAATTTTATTTAAAACGGTTTAAGAGTAAGTCAGAGTTTATCCAAAGTTTACAACAGTTTTCAAGCAATAAACAAACAATATATACATATAAACATATAGATATATTTAAAAAATGACCAGATAAGCATTTAGTTAGTTAAACCGAAGAAAATTCAAAGGTTTTTAGGTTTAAAATTTCCAGTTTAAAGAAAAAAATAAGTAGAAATAACCAAGCTTCAAGAAAAACATAAGACAAGAGATTTTCACATTTATTTTTTCTTCTTCAAGCCATCTTTAAGCTATTTATCTGCTGTTTTACACGGACTTTTTTTTTATTTATTTTGCTTTTCTTCTTTTATTTATTGCTGTTTTTGGAATCAAAAATTTATAATGGTCATTTTTAACTTCGAATAAATTGTTACAAAATATCTAGTAGACAATGCATTCATCTCCAGGCTACGGTTTGACTATTATTTAACTCTTTTTGGTTATTTACTATTATTATTATTATTATTACTATTATTATCTCAAATTCTGCTTTTCTGATTTGTTACAAGGAGAGGTTCTAGCTTCGAGCTCTTCCAATACTTTTTTTTTGTTTCTTTATTTGAGAAATGTTAAAAAGAAAATCTGTTATTTAAAATATGGGATATTTATGTTATGTGTGGGGAATTTATTATACACGTGCATAGTGTTATGAGAAATGTTTATGGTTCTCCTCTATTTGTTTTTTCTTTATTAGGTTTAAAAACAAAATTCCATAGGAAAAATCCAAATTAAAAAGAAATATATTCTATTTAAAAAGAAATGCGGTGGTTTTTCTTAATTTTTTTTTATGTGCCAGTTCTAAGCTAAGTGATCACCCTTCGTACTAGCGGTCCGTCATGGAGCTGCAATGTGTAGTAGTAAGTTTAATTTTAAGATAGGTTTAGGGTTATGAGGAGTCAAAGGGAATTTTTATTTTATTTATTTATTTATTTATTTTATATAAAATAAGGAAGTACACAAGACTAGAGGACAATTGTTCTTAATAGAAAAAAATAAATTTTAATAGATAAACTAATCTAACCTTAATAAACTAAAACTAAGAAGAAAGAAGAAGAAAGAGAAGTGTTGGAGTAAGGACCATGTAAAGAGAAGAATAAGAGTCACTACTCGTACCCCATCCAAGACAGAAGTAGTAACCGTAATTCATGCAATGGCCAATGGTAAAGCAGCTGGAGAAGATGACCGCACCAGAATTGTAGCAGACTCAAGTCTAATAGCAGATGCGCTCCATCCAAGGCTGCGGTTACTAAATACGCTAGTAATGCCAGCACCTGATATTGGAAAAGACTTCCTTGATGGTGTTTAAGCATTGGAGAATGTGGTGTTAGAAAAAGTAGAGTGTGCCTTTTCTGAGCAACAAGATGTATGAACAATAATAGATTATGGCGTGTCGAACTTGACGGATTCCTAACATTATGTGATATCTATAGTTGTGCCACTTTCAACATTTTTCCAAGAAATCGAACGAGAATTTTTTTCAGAAGAGAATTTTTTTATTTTCTGTTGATTTGTTTGATCGGAAGAGAATTTTTTACAGAAGGGTGAATTTAACTTGCAAAAAGGTGAATTTTATTTGTAAAAAGGTGAATTTAATTTGATTTGCAAAAGGGTGAATTTAATGTGAAAAAACTGTATACTATGAGTAAGCGTTCGCACTACGGCAAGGTGGACTTCTTCTTCTTTAACTGCTCTACAACCGGGATCCGGTTCTGGCCTCGCAACTGTACTCTCCACCGGTCCCGATTCTGAGCCGATGTCACTCACTTTGGCATCCCTAAAGCTCGGAGCGTCCTGGTCTACGCCATCCTTCCAGCGTAGGTTGGGTCTCCCTCGCTGTCGCACCTCATAAGTCTTACCGCAGAGAACTTTCCGAGCAGGCTCATCTTCACTCAAGCAAGGGTGACTGCGACTTCGCACTTCACTCAAGCAAGTGGAATTTACCTTTAACACTAAGCTCCTACCGCATGCGTACCAGGCAGGTAAGTCCACTGAGCACTGCACAATCTGGGGCTCAAATGGGAATGCGCAGTACTAAACAAAGGAGCTGCGTTGGCGATCTTCGTCGATATCGAGGGAGCCTTCGACGATACATCCTTTGCTACTATGACTCCTGTCCTGAAAGTCGAGTCGTTTCGCGTGACAAGTCGTTTGAGTTGAACAAAGTGACGTTTCAGTCATATTAACACTCAGCACTGGGGCCAGTTAGTGGAAGTGCTAAGTTAAGGTCAGGCTCCTGTGCTGAAAGTTTTATTCCGACTGAAACGTCACTTTCTGCAACTCAAACGACTGGTCATGCGACACGATTCGGCTTTCAGCACAGGGGCCACTATAGCTAGGGCTCCAAGTAGAGAAGATAAATGTCAAAATGAATTAGAATACACATAACCGGTCACCGGGCAGGAACCTCGGCTGCTCTGAGCTTGGTCCCAACTGGGTTATCACCTCCAGAAGACTCCCTTGCACGGCAATTAATTGTTCCGTGGCCAGGAGAGTCTGCGCGTAGTTAGTCGCGAGCACACCCATTCTGACACTCTGCCATTTAGCAGAAGGTCGGCTACTTTAAGGGTGCGTCGTACTTGTTGGGTGAAGGCTTTTCAGCTAGCTTTCCAAGCCGTGTAGCTGGAGCCTTCGCCCTTTTCGCAGGGGCCCGGAGATGATCCAGAGGATCTAACCCTCTTCTTATTAGGAAGAATGGTATGCCTCTCTTCCTCGAGGGCCACGCAAATCCTGGCAGCATCTTCACGAAAGTAGCCAGCTTCCAAAACTCGCTTAAAACGTTTGTTGGCTGCGCCACTCAGGTTTTTAAAAGTAGGCACTTTTTCGTGTCGCCGCTCCAATGGAGCAGAAGGTTCCGCAGGTGGGCCTCTAAGGAGATCTTGCATTGAAGGAGTGATCTCCGCGTGCTCCAAGGCGGTTCGCGGGCTCAAACCGCCTTCATTGAAGAGGGATCCCGAAATCCCCCTTCACTGAGGCCATGATCGGCACAATGCTGCATGGGTTCGCAGGTAATGCCCAACCGGCCTTGTAGGTCAGCCTGTTGGGTGGCTATGGAAGGCCCAGAAGTGGTTGGAGCGTTGAGAGGTGGTCCATCCTCATTAGTTTTATTTTTAGTATCAATATTGATCCACGAGTTGCGCGAGAAAGGACGGTCGCCCATGGCAGAGTTCCGCATTACCATGGGAAGGCTAATTTAAACCGGAGGTCGCCTGGTATCCGGAGTCCATCGTTAGTAGTACCCTCGCAGTACCATTCATCCTTTCAGCACGATTGGTTACAACTTGGGATTGCTTAGGTTTGGGGGTTGGGGATGGGCAACAGGGACTGAAAACAGGAAGAGGAACACAAGGTTGGGAGGACGACTGTCTGCTACGTTCGAGAACGCATTGAACCAGCGTGGTTGGCTCGTCACGCATACTTGGAGGTCGTCGTCATCACACCCCGGTTAGGTTAATACAAATTGTTACGCCATCCAGGTCGCAGTTTTTTACAGCTGGTTAGCGGATTCACATGTTTCCGACGGTTGCGTCTCTGGCTCAGTCGCCTGCTTAAAAAAAGTAACTGAAATGAACATCCAAGAGTTTAAACGCGAGGTTCACTGCGTCCTTCTCATGCATCCCCAGACTCCCCTGAATCTTTCCTGTCCTTTTACTATAATTCAAACTGAGTTTACTACTACATATTGCACCATAACGTGAAGGATTGGTATTATAAAAGGTGAGTGACACCTGCGCTTAAACTTTCACATAAAACAGCGATATAAGTCGTCATTAGGTAAAATTTGAGTTTCACTTAATGCTTACCACCGCCATGTAAAATAACATACCGAGGTTCTGTTACCAATTCAAAAATTTGATTGAGGAAACGAATTGTGACATTTCAAATGTGGACACTTCACACTAAAGTCAAACTCATTCCACACTGACGTCATGATTCATGCCTTGGCTTATAGCTGGTTTGAAAATGTGATAAACACTTGACAGCTTTACTACAGTGCCCAACAAAATTTCACCATCGAATGGACGCAGTCGCAGATTGGCCTCCGCCAAGCACCAGAATACAATCGCAAGCAGCTGACGACGTGTATCGTAATCACAATAGACGAATCGCAAGCGACGACCGAGTTCATTGATAGCAAGTCGCACGAGAAGAACGTGAGTGTCTAGTAGAACCTGGCTCTTGGCTGGCCCGAAAGTCTTTGCAAGATCTTCTTCACCTGTCTAGTGACTAGTCTCCGCTTTGACTTGGCTCGAGGAAATTTTGTTACACCTCTGGACCAGATTTAGGTAATTCTACCTGAGTGTGTAAGCAGCCGCGGTGTTTTTTTTTTGGTAGAAATTTTTCCGTTTTGGATAAAATTTCCACGCCACCACAGCGTAGTGAGTGTTGTTGTCGGTTTCGATTTCCCTCAGTTGTGACTATGGTGTGCAGCAGTTGTTACTTGTGAAATTAAACATTTCGGAAGCGTTTTAAGTGCGTGCAAAAAAAGTTGTGGAGAGATAAAAGGCAGACATTTTCCGGCTTTTTGTGAATTATTTGGGAAAAAGTTGGATTTTCCATTGCAAACCGTGATTTTAAATATCGTGAAGAGAATGTGCATCTTGTGACGAAAGTCCTGATCAATGCCTCCGTGTGGTTGCGTCTTATTATTGGCATAACAAAATTCAAAATCGCTTCTGTTTACCAGCAGGAATAAAATTCGCAGTGTTTATATTAGTTGCGGAAGAATCACCGAAAAAAGTGAGTACTTTTTGGTTTTTCATTTAGTTTTTTTAAGTTTTTAAAATTCATGAAAAACACGCATTTTTTTGTGCTAAAAAATTTTCGCGCTTTTTTGCTCATGTTTTTAGTTCGACGTGTGAGTATCGATTTTCAGCCAGAAAAGTCGCGACCACGCGGTCAAACAACTCGGGATATTTGTTGTTGTATTTCATTGCAATTACAAGGGAGGGCGCTGCGCGGGGATAGTCCTCTCCTCGGCATTTTTATTGAGCAAACTTGGCAGTCATGAAAAATAATTTGTGTTAAATCAATTTATATATCGTCAAGGAGGGGCCGCCGCCGCCGCTACCATACCATACCACATTGGGGGCTCTGCTTGTGCTGTGTGTAAGCTGCACGAACGAAGATTCCATGCTGCTCGGGAAGTTTCTGTGCTGCGCCATTTTTTTTTCATTCACCATTCAAGAAGCTACCGCGCCGCTCTTTCCTCCTTTTTTCGCATTCGCATGTTTTTGTTATTTTTTTCCCTCGTCTTAATTGTGTTATTTTTTCATGAGTTACACGCAAATTGCTAGTCATATGATGACGACCTGCATTAGTTACTAAGTGTCTATCTGTAAGGTTGATTAGATAAAAAAAAATTCGTGGCTGTCATGGTCAGTTTTTGTCCGCCTTAAACTAGAAATTCACTCACAGTTCGTTCTCTAACCTAGATTCGACAGTGAGATGGGGGCACGGTTTCTGTGTATCTCGAAAAAGATGCCAGACGCGAAAATTCTCTGCAAGTATGGATGTGGGGACACAGCACAGCCAAGGCTCGTCGAGGCTGTTTTAATTGATGTTGAAATTCTCTGCCATAATAAAAGTATTATGATTTTGCTTAAAAACAGATTCCGAGAGCAGCTTCCTACGTTGTTCCTACTGTAAATACCCAGTACGTAAGTAAGTTAACATGGTGCTCTGGCTTGACAGCTGGGGCTTGATGATGCCTGAGGCTGGGTGTTTCGTATACATCTCATGAAATGTAGAACGCATACGTAGGCGTAGGTGGTAGAAGATGTTGATGCGGCACTTGAGAGATTTAAAAGATCAAGAACATTTGCGATGCGTATACCTGAAGGATCTACGTCGTTGCCCCAAAGCCATTGTTATATCTGTATAATATTGTAGAACATTCTTAATATCAATAAAAACGAAACAAGATGGAATGTAATAAAAGCGGCGTTTTACGTTTCGTAAATACATGTTTTCGATTGTTGCTAATTTCGCATTTACTATAAATCCTCACACTAGTGGCGTAGCTTGGGCGAACCCTAAATTTGCCCCCCCCCCCCCGTATTTTCCCAATTAAGCAAAAAAATCGGTATAAAAGTACAGGACTCCTTTTTTTAATGATTAGTAACAAGCTGAAACTTCGTGAGTAGCAGTTTCCTTTTGACGAGACGCCCAACTTTTCCATTTGCGAAAATTCTCGATAGTGGTACGCTCTGCAATTGTTAGTTTCTTGGAAACATGTTTATCATTAGTAACTGTAAGACAAGGATGCCAATTAATAGATTAGTGCATCTTTAACCCAAATACAGGGTGGGCCATCTTTATGTGACCCAACGAACTACGCAATAACTGTGACATGAGCTGTCAAATTGGTTAATGACATACCGCGTTGGAAGCGTCAGTCACAGGAGATATTCAGTCTCCGACGCATAATTCGTGATGATTTGGGCCCCTATTCCCATAGTCACCTCACTTTTTTTCTCACGTCACATTTTTTGTCACGTCACTTTTAAAGAGGTATTCTCATAGTCGAGTGACAAGGAAAAAGTTACTGAGAGAAAATGTCACAAAACTAGGTGTGGTATTCTCGAAGTCATTTTTTGTTGCAAATGTCACTGATAATTGTCATTTTTTATCACTTGGAATTTGTAGGTGACGCTACGATTTTCTTAAAATGGATAGTGACAAAGGATAAGAAACATGTTTTATTTTAATATTTTTGATGAATTAACATTATTTTTATATCCTAGAATTTAAATAACGAACAGGATATGTAAATAGAAATATATCATATGTATATAGAAATAACGTCACTTTTTTTACAACAGGTGACTACAAGAATACGAAAATTGGTTTGTCACATTTTTCAGTGGGTGACGTGACTATGGGAATAGGGGGCTTAGACTTTTTCCCGTACAAAATTCAAGTGACAAGGAAAATCGAGCCAGTTGATAAACCGCGACGCTTGGCTTATGCCAATTTTTGTCTTGGAAATGACTGAAAATGATGGTCAATTTTGGCGTAAAATTATCATGAACGACCAGGCCTATTTCTCGCTTAACGGGACGGTCAACATGCAAAATTGTCGGTATAATTCCACTGAAAATCCTCAATGAATTGAAGAAGTTCCTCTCCACGATCAAAGAGTGACAGTTTGGTGCGGTGTTACTGCGAGAAAGGTGATTGGACCGTTCTTCTTCGAAGATGAGCGATCGAAGCCGGTCTCCGGTAATGGCGAGCGTAATCGAGCCATGATAACTGATTTTTTTATGCCAATCGTTCGTGAAATTCGTATGCGTAACTTCTGGTTTCAACAAGATGGCGCGCCATGCTACACAGCACGCAGTACGATCGATTTATTGAAGAAATTCGTTCCTGGTCGCATGATATCGAAAAATGGCGATTTTGACTGGCCTCCGCGTTCACGATTTATGCGTCCGAGACTGATAAATATCTCCTGCAAGGTTATCAACTCGTAAAATTGTTTACCCCTAAATACAGGTCGATAGACACCTACAATATAGAAGCAGTAGATAAGTTTGTGTACCTCGGCACGATTATAACAAAAGGTAATGATACATCGGCCGAAATCAGAAGACGAATAGCACTGGCTAATAAATGCTACTTTGGTCTACGAAAGCACCTGACGTCTACAAATATATCAAGGAAGACAAAACTGGCACTTTACACAACACTAATAAGGCTTGTCCTACTATATGGTTCGGAAGTGTGAACATTGAAAAACGCAGACGAAGCATTGGTAGGAAGATTTGAAAGGAGAATTCTTCGTTCGATCTACAAAGGAATACAGGTTGAAGGTATTTGGAGGAGAAGATACAACTCAGAGTTTTATGAAATCAGTAAGATTCCAAACATTGTCAAAGTGATCAAAATAAACAGACTACGATGGATTGGTCACGTCCAACGAGGTGCGGGACGAAACCCGACAAATATAGTGCTGGGGAAAGAACCGTCAGGAAAAAGGAGACCAGATCGGCCTAAGAAAAGATATATTGATGACGTCGAGGAAGACTTGAGACAGTTGCGAATAAGAAACTGGAAAAGGCGGGCCAGAGATCGAGAATCATGGAGGCGAACGCTGGAGGAAGCCAAGGCCAACAATAGGCTGTGGAGCTCCTGATGATGATGACAAATTACTTTTAAAACTATAAAAACATATAAAATGTTATTGAATTTGACGTATTTAATGACTCACACTGGCACTATTGTACTTTGAATCGCGAGCTATGGATGCGGCAGAGAATTGGGCGAGGTTCAAGGCCCATTTACAATTAATGCGAGACTCGCATGCAAGGCTCGCATACTAGTCTCGCTTGAGTCAAACCTCTCAATGCAATGTACAATCTCGCACCTTGCAAAGCTATCAAATTTTATTTTAAAACATTATTCACATAACTTGATGTGAGAAAAAATTTCAGGTTTTGGAAGGCAAAAAGTAGCTTACTCCAGTATTGTATTGAAAATTCATAATGTAAGGAATGTATATTACACCAAAACCGTAACCAGCTTAAATTGTGGGTTACACCACTTTTGCGCTGATAGCATCAATTGTAAATGGGCTTTCATACGAGATCTCGTATCGTAGTCTCGCATTAATGTACCTTGTCCCTAATTCTCTATTTGGTCTACAACGTAAATGTCAAAACACAATGACTTTTGACGCCATTTGCAAAAATTATGGCACATTCACATTATGGCATTTCTTTTGCCCCACCATTTACTACAGAACGAGCTGCGAGGAAGGATATGTTAAGTGGGATTAAAAAAGTTAGAGGTGCATTCAACAGATTAAGGAAAGTGTGGAAATCACCACAACTATGTAGAAATGTAAAGTTAAATATTTTCAACTCGTGCGTGAAATCCATATTACTCTATGGCAGTGAAACCTGGCGCATAAATCTGGCTCTGTACGAATAAAAGTCTTTGGCTCCACGATAAGTCACAAGACCGAGAACGATGGAAGAAGATGATTGAGGAGGTCATGGTTCACAGAGGGGTCTGTATCGTTAGTGAAGATGATGAACGTAGCTCACTTTTCCACCAATTTTTCCTTAACTGAAATATTTTTAGAATTTCTTACTGCAATCTCAAATTTCGCTATCTTCATCACTTTAATGCATGAAAATTAAAATTGTTGAAATGTTTAATTAATAAAATCAACAACCTTGAATAAAAAACGAGTAAAAATTCGCTGACATATCGGCCAAAAAACCGCGAAAACGCCGAGTTTTCTATTGTCTCTAAATTATCACACATCAACATAAACCTGTGACCAAAAGCCAAAACTTTTTCAAGCATATGCCAAACGAAAAAAAAAGTGTTTCATCAATATTTCAGTTTCTTGTTGCCAAGTACACGTGATCCAATTACTTTTTCTTTTTTCAAAAAAAAATGTGGAAATGTTGATTTTACTTCGGGCTTTTGTATCACTCCATTAGTTTCCTTTTTTTGAATTTCAATTGGAAAAAAATTGATCGATGATGATTCACGCTTATCGACGGATTAAATTTGAATATTTTTGATTGATTTTGGAATTATTATATAATAAAAACAGCCGTGATTTGAGAGCGGAAAGTTTATTTTATTAAAATACAATAAAAAAAAACATTTACTAAGGTCATCCAGACCTCTCTATCACTGGACTTGGATGTCTCGTGGTATAGTAGCGCAAAGTTTCTAGAAAACACTTTCAGATTATTCAAAACGCATTCACTTAAGCAGCAGCGTCAGTAGTGGAATTAATTAAGCACCATTAGCCAAGTAGATTCCATTTGTTTATAGCGAAACATCACGACCGACGACGCGACGGTTGAAATGAAAACAAACAACCGCCGGAGACCGGAAAATATCTAACAAAACGTAGGGGAGCCGGCTAGAAGGCCACAGACCAGCCCTAGCATAAACACTTGGAACAGTTTTAATATTCGCTGTAGATGACTCATGTGTGTGAGGATTGATAGTAATTGTATAAGTGAAAAATTAGCAGCAATCGGAGATGTGTTTACTAAACGTGAAACACCCCTTTTATCACCGTTTTATCTTGTTTTGTTTTTATTGTTGTTTGCACTAGATTTACGGAACTCGTGAAATTTAAGTTTTAAGTTTAAATATTGGTGTATGATATATGTACCTACGCAGCGGGAAAAATTCGGAGCGCTAATAAGGGAGTGAATTTCGAGCGCTGTAAATTTGCTCCTAAGAATGACCACACGAGGGATCATGGTTCTGCAGCAAAAGACTTTTTGGGCAAGGGAGGTTTTAAGGGAGCAAAATTTGAGCTTTAAGAAATTCTGTAGAACCAAGAAAACGGGCAATTATCTTGGTGGTCATAAAGAGTGACATTACCATACTCAATAGACCGGTTCTAGTTCGATTGCGAAGGTTAAGCAGCATTGGTCGTGGTTAGTACTAAGTTGGGGGACCGCTTGGTAAAACAACACTCGCGTTTGGCATGGTCTATGCCGATGCGAGTGCATTTATAGATGTCCATGCCTGTAGCGTGAGCTACAATACCTCTGGCGGGCGCATTTTTAGATTTTCATGCCTGTAGCGGGAGCGTGCACAACAGTGTGGCAGGCGTATTTGTTCGCTATACGTGCTAGTTGCGGGCGCCTAAATTCTTTTCAAAAAAATAAACTAACCAAATTATTTTTAGTCGGGAAGCTAAAAGAGCTAAAATTACCACTTCGATGAAGGCGTTTCGAGTCCATTGAGGCCATACAAGGTAATTAACTGACAGAGCTGACGCCCGTACGCCAATCAGACAAACAACGAAAAGGTATGAAAGATTGCCTCACGTGCTGGCATCGTTGTATCGCACTCGATGGGGCCTCCTTTGAAGGGTACAAGACCAGATGTGAACCTCCGATGTATTTCATCAGAATCTAGAATCTTATAGGAGGGTCCTTCTCACGAAACTGGTGGGTGCCCCAAATGGGTGCCAGACAGATGAAAGCAGTGCAAGAACTAGAGTTGAGTCGGACTTACACGAGGAAGTACATACATTTGTCCCTTACACGATGGTAAACTGCACTGAGGCTTCAATTTTTTGAAATGTTCCGCTTCACAAATAATAATGTCTTACTTGTATATGAGCGTGTATCGAGATAAATGAGGCGAGGCGAGGTTGTAAATACAAACTCGGAAGACATTTCTTGCTTCTTGAAACTAGGCGAGGTGAGATTGTAAAATATAAATATACATTGTAGTTTTTGTCATTTTGCCACCTCGCCTCATTTGAAGTATTAAATTGTACTGGCTCAAAAGAAAAAAGAGGCACCTCTTACACACTCATTTTATAATCGTGTCCTACCCAACACTAGCCACACTAGTTCACGAAGTCATTGATGCCTTGCGACTCACATAAGGGTTGCCCGATTGAAACTACTTAGCTCATGACATTCACACGCTAATTTGGACTTGGTCTATCAGGGAACCTTTCGGTTATTGCTAGTGGTTGGAGAACAATGGTATTCCTTGTGGTCTTATACCGACTGATTGTATATTAGATACAAAAATAACAAGATAACAATGTGGCTGTTGAGATCACGTATCTTTTTTCACTGAAATGTTCTTGGTGCATGCTCCAATCCGTTTCTAGGCACTCTGCAGACCATGTATTGAACCAGAAGATTCAATATCGAATCTTATATGTTAATAATCCGAGTTTGGTATGTCATTTAATTTAATCCATGCCAATTATGTATCCTTGTGCTTATGTCGCTCACAAAGTTTGGTTTTGTTAGAACACGTATGTTTAATGTCATTTGCAACATGATTTTTATGTGAAAGTTTCAATACGTCTAAAAACCTTAAATTGAAATCGATAGCACTAAGCAAATCCATTGAATTCATGCAAATCATTGCCGCAAAAGCAAACATTTATCAAATATTATGAATGACAGATTTGTTACGACCAAATACACAGCATGAATTGAAATAATTTCATAAAAATATTCAGCAAAAAAAAAGATCATTGAAATAAACATGACAAATGTGTACAAAACACTTCAAATGTAGATCTTTATCAAAAGGAAGAAGTTGTCAAACTCGAAGAAAGCAAACAATTAATTCGAAAGTATAATTTTATCAGGGAAAAAGGGAAGTAGTAAAGTAAAGCACTTAATTAATTAGCTTACAACACGTGAAAAATGTTATCAGAAAGTCAATTTGAGTAGGAAGGAATGAATATAAAACCTTTTTGGATTACGAGCTGTGTAAATGCCAACAAAGAATTATTCAATTACGCACAGGATATCCTGATGGCATTGATAAAAGGTATTTCATCAACATTTTTGAATTAAATAATATTGAAGGAGTTGATAAGATAAAATAAAAGGAGGAAATAAAATCTTAAGTAGCATGCGTTCGTCAATGCTAATTATCTGGATCGGTGTGAAGTAGGTGTCTCTATGTGATGATATCGACTTTCGAAACGGGGATATGTTATTTTCAGTGCTCTTGAAAAACGCGATTTCGATCTTCTCTCTTTTTTAAGATATTAAACAAACACGTTAGTTCGCTGTTACATATCTGATGTTGATTCTACCTTGATGTAAAGAAATCCCCTATAAACGTGTTTTTAAAGCACCCAGAAGGGGATATTCTACGTTTGTTAATGTCATTCAAGAGATTCCGGAAGCTGGAATGCTATTGGATTACATACCCGTGAAGATCACAAAGTTTGAGTACTTTTCCGTTAACATAGATGTTTTGTATGTTCCGCTTTCTAAGATACTTCGTGGAAGACTTTTATGGTATACGGATGGCTTCACCGTCTTGTGCCTTAGGGCCTAGGGCGAAATCCCTAGGTTTAGCAGAGTGTACAGCTTCAGTACCCTTCCTCGCGCCTTAACTTCTAGGCTACCACCTTGTGTTTTGATCAGATTTATATGTTATACTGCATGTAACTATGAGAATTTAAGAAGGCTCTGTGCTACCAAATAGCTTTTTATCCTCTCTTTTAGCGTAGAGGCTGTCAGATCAATCGTCTCGTAGGACCAAATCGAAACTAGTTTGTGACTGCTCTTGGTGAGTTTGGTATGCTTATTTAGGCCGCCTTTGGTTGGCTGCCGGATAATCAGGGCTCACAAGTCTAAGTCAAAAATCTTTAATAAGATTGATTGCCTTGCTTGATGAAACAGTCTAAGTAGGTGTGGGGGCACTTTGGCATGAGAACTAGGTCATGGTCATAAGTCCTGTATCTAGATCAATTGGTTGATCCTGAGAGCTAGTTAAAACTAAAAAAAAATCGGCTACAAATCTGAGGTACAAGGGTTTTCGAAAGTACATTAGGTCCAAGTACGCGTGGACCCTACATCTCATTAAAAAAAATGGAAGAAATAAATAAAAAATTTCCTGTCTGTTATGTAATCTGCTGTCGGTTTGATGACTTCCTGACAACTTATAGTCGCAGTATCAGCTTCGATGCTTTCAACAGAATGTTACGCTTTCTCTTCATATTTAAGTCCAGCTGCATTGTATCTGCTTCTTCTCATTCTTATGGCGCTGCAGATCGGTGTGAGCTTTGGCCTCCCTTACAAATCCTCTCCGCACTTCTCTATTTTCGGATGTATCCTTTCAATTTCTAATTCCCAGGGTCCTGATATCTTTTTCTAAAATGTCATCATTCCTTTTCGATCTGGTACAACATTAAAGACTTTCTTTTCTACTCGTTCCTCGTTAGTTCTTATTAGATGGTCAACTAATCTGAGTCTTTGTGCTTTGGCATACCGCACGGTAGGGATACAGAATACTCATGAGTAGAATCGAAAGAAAATTAGTCAATGAGTACTTTTTACTCGTTCAAAAGTATTCCATTTCTTGAGAATCGATGAGTACTTTTTTGACATCTCTGCGAACTGCCTTAGTGTATGCAATACTCCCAGCGGGAAATAGAAGCATTCACTGATGCATGAAGAAGCTATCCTTGGGCATCTTAGAAGTGCTTCCCTTCCGTATCCCTATCCATATCTTTTTAGCCATTGCATGTCATTAGCAAGAAGCAGTTTGTTCGATTTTCTTATACAGGTAACCCCCGAAGAACACGATTAATTGGTTCCGTGTTCTTTAAACCGTGTTGTTCGAGACTACAAAAAACGGGATTCCGTTTCAAATGTCAAAATAAAAAAAAACGTTAAATATAAAAATAAAAATTTTTATTTTTTGAATTCATATTGGTAAACACTACTAAGAAATTTCATAATTCAAATTAATTTCTTTAACTGTTATTATCAATATAAAAGAAAAACAAAACAAAAACATTTTGCAATTCACTTTTTTCAATTAAATTTACATTACCATGCCATCTAGTCCTCATCACTGGAGTCATCTTGGAACGTTGTGATTCTAGGATATTTTCTTGAAGAAGGCCGAATATCCACATCGCTTGGTTCGTCTTCATCTGAATATCTAGCAGTACATGATGTTTCATACCCGTGCTGCAAGTTCTCTAAATAATTTTCATACGGCTTAATACAGTTTTTGAGTTAAGCTGCAAATGTTGTTTTCCGTACCTTCCAATGATCCTTTTTTCTAAGAGCACCTTCTATTTGTTTGCCTAATGTAATGCATATTGTACATCCTCACTAGAAAAATTTTGGTTATATATACATTTTCATAATTTTCTGCATCCTCTGTAGTCACTGCAAGCCTTACAAGATCATCTTCATCCTTCATTCTTCATAAAAATAATTCATCAACGTCTTCAACAGACATAGCGAACGTGCAACATTAATTATCTGACTTTATTCGGTGTCCTTACATGGAATATTGGTGTCATCATAAACCATATATCCGGAAAAAGAACTTTACAACTTGCATTCAGTTTCGAAGCTTTAAGATCACTTCTTACTCTTTAAAAATGAACCAGTGAAAATGTCACTGTTTCATCCAGTAAACAATAATTTTACTGAAAAACCAGTGCATTCGCGTCTGTTTACTGATTGAATCAGTAAAAAGTTCTCTCTAAAAATGAATTAGTAAAAATTTCACTTTTTGACCAGTGAATTATAATTTCACTGGTTCAACCAGTGAAAAAACATATGTGACTCATAGAAAGCATGAGAAACTTCACTCCCGCTAGAAAAAAAGCATTTTTCTCTTTTTTATTTGAATTTCACTGGTTAAACTAGTGAAATTTCACTGTTTTTCTATTGGTTGACTAAGCAATGGTTCAACAAGTGAATTTTCACTGGAAACCAGGTTACTGGTTCGCTTTTAGAAAGTATAGATGAACATACAGTATTAATGTAATCCAAGATTGTAAATCCTTTCCAAAGGGTAAGTGTCTTATTTCCTGCAGCTTATAATTTATCCCAAATAGACTGAAAAGGCATTCGCATATAATACCCATCACCGGCTCCACACGTTGGCGCAGATTCCGACACGCGTCGGCCAAACCCCAATGCTCACGCCAATGCAAATTTCTCGATCCACACGTTGGACAAGTAGCGTTGGGGCTAACCTTGGAGCCAACATGTGGAGCCGGCCTTAAATGTTCATATTACACCTTGATCCAGTGGCTGGATTAGTAATGTAGTATTAGGTGGTAACTTCTTCGGATGCCCAGGGGCGTTGTTTGGTAGTAGTAATACTTTGAAACTCAAATTTTGTTCCGTTTATAGTTGCAAAACCAATTTGCAAACATAGATGAAGTGATCCAAGCTCTATTGTTGGCTCCCTAATAAACCGGTAGCTGCTCTTTATCTAAGTTCTTTCTTTTCTAAATAATGGTTTTATACAACAATCTCCTGATGCGTTACTGCATAAGACAAGAGTGATTGTTTGCTTAGCAATTTTGAATCCAGGCATCGAGTTCTGGTTTTTTGAAATATATGGCAGTTTTTTCAGTTTAAACCAGGCATTAAAAATTTGGTCCGCTGCATAACATTCATCTTTAACAATAATATTCTGCAATTCTGTTGTAAATCCACGACCAGACATCTGCAGAAGCACTTTTTTGTATAGAAAATACCTTGTTTTAACACTTTCCATCCGGCATTTACTTGCACAAAATGATTGCGATTATTGTTCTGTTGTAGTTTGCTGGCCATCTTGTAAATAATTATATATCCTAAGCGATTTTTGTTTTATAATGCTAGCGCTCAAAGGCACCCTTTTATTTACACAATCATCAATCCATATTGAAAGTGCTTTCTCAGTAATTTTTACATTAGTTTCAAGTGAAATTGTATACCATTTTCGCATTAACTTTTGGTTTTCTGCAGAGATTTTATAAATTAAGCATTTCAAACAAACTAGAAATTAATTGATCAAAACTTGGTTGAAAATATTAAAAATTCGAAACTCAGGATCTCCTGCACTTTATACTCAAATGAGTTTAAACATCCATCTAACGACAGTTTCAATAAATCCATCAAATGACTACAATAAATTATGTTCCACGGGTATTCTCCTTATTTTTCACAAAATAATATAGCAGGTAAAAATAAAAAAGACGAACTTTCAAAGAAATATCTAATTAATTCTGAACAATTTTGCCATAATTCTCTATTTTATCAAACAAATGCCATGAATCGTGTAGTTTGGAACCGTGTAATTCGGGGGATGGTATCCGTGTTCTTCGAAACTCGTGTTCTTCAAGTACCGTGTTCTTCGGAAGAGAAAAAGGTTTCGCTCAAAAGAGAAAATTTACCAACAAAGTTGAAAATAACTTATTTATAGCTCGTATGTGCACAGGAAAATATTCCAAAATGCTTCTGAAGCGCGACAAGGAATCACTTCCAATTTGATTCCAGAGGAAGCTGCTTCCACTTTTCCCGCTGGGCTGGGCTGCGAAAGATTACAATTACTTACATATGGAACTTACATCCCGAGGAAAAAATGACCACATACGTACGCACACACACATACTTCTTCTCAAATTGATGCTTTAAATGCTATTGGGACCTTGAAAAATGAAAATTACATTGAAAATTACAATTTCGATTTTCGGACCGATTAAAATAACTTCCCTATAAACTGGGAAGTTACCAAGATACGATCTACTCAACCATTAGTCGAACTAACTTCAATTACGTTTTTAAGAAAACATTAACAGTTAATTTTTGCAGATTTGGCTTTAAACAATTTTTAACATTAATTTTATCTCAGTAGTGTTATATTCTAGTTACCTATAAGTATTTAACACAAAATCACCAATATTCATGCTGCTATCGCGATTATTATAACACAACATCCATGATTCTCGCTTTCACTACCGAAAAAAAACAAAAAAAAATCTTTATATTTCTCAAAATACATCAAAATGTTAAAAACAGCAAAAAAATTTTAGTTTCATTTCAGGATTGGATTTTGAAAAGAAATATAAGAAGCGTAAAATAATTGAAATTGGATTTTTGATTAAACTTTTTTTGTAAATAAAAAAAGAGAAATAAAGATGAGACCCAAAATAGATTGTTCAGTAGGTGGTAAGTAAAAATCGTTTGGTTTTTTTTTCATAAAAAGTTTACTTGATTCAACAATATTTGATAGATTTTTTTTTAAATATCTTAAAAAAGACCTTTTGTATTCTCAGAAATTTGATATAATTATTAATAAGTTTTTTTATAGGAATTTTCATACCAAATTTGAAATACATAATACTAATACTAAATATAGTTAATGTTTCGTGCTATCGTAAGATGAAACAGCGTTTTTCAGTACAGCGTTTCTATAGAATTGGGAAAGCATAGCATTTTAAAAATCTTCTTAAGTAATTAAATTTTTCAAACAGTCCTAGGTTTTTCAGCTTATCTTTTGTTATAACAATTTTAGCGCTATAATCCCGCGAGGGCTTTGACTTGCATTACGATTGACGGACTAGATTTCCAGTTCCTAATAGGATTTTTCTTAAGATTTTTTTTAACACAATCTATGCAGCCTACTCTGGATCTCCTTAATATCGAGAGCAGTTATGGAAAGCCTTTCGCCGTTCCTTTTCTTGAATCCTTTGAATCCATCTTTTAGCAGAAGAGCAGCACCCTTATTGAGGTAAGGGTGAATAGGTTGATACTCTGTAGTATTCTCCGGCTGAATTCTTTTCATAGTTTGCACGATAAATTTGAGGTCCACCATGGTGAAAGAACAGAGGAATATTCACCTCGACACTAACTTTGTCTCTTCGGCAGTAAGTACTTTTCTGCTTTCCCACAACACGGAGTTTAAGCTCCTTGTATAGTCTCCGTGATTACGTTCATCAGAATAGAAATAGACATTTCATAGCGCTGATGAACGCTTATTGGAGTTCCCTTACAGAGAAAGAATTCTTGAGAAAAATGGTTTTTCTTTCGTTTTCTTCTAAGTTAAGCCTAGTATGGAGTTCGCACGGAATTCCGTTCAGCATTTTTGGTAAATATTTCTAGTTCATGGTCCATATGGCGTCTAGCCTAGACCAATAAGGGACCCCTAGAGGGTACACTAGCTTGCTAGTCACCATAAAACAACAACAACAATAAATATTTCTACACGGAAAAATTGCGTGTAGAATACCGTGGAGAAAAGCGAACAGTTGAGAAAAAGCGAACAGCTGACTGTTAAAAATCACATATAAAACCACGAACTGACGGCAATAGCTGTTTTTTATTCGTCCTGTCAAAATTACCTAACACACAACACGGAATAATTGTCTAACATTTATTCCGTTCCAACATGAACGGAAAAAAGTCTCCAATTCCCTGCAAGCCATCTGTTAAAGAATTGCACAAGCTAAATATTACCAATAGTTTTCCGTTTGAACTGCGTACTCATAAAACAAAAAGGGCACGGAAAAATTTGGTGAACGGAATTCCGTGCATCTTTTTACGTGTATTTTATATGGGGAACGGAATTCCGTTCGAACTCCATACTAGGCTTTAAGGTCGAGTCCTCTAAAATTTCGAATATTTCTCTCATTTTTTCTGCCTATATATTCCCATTTTTTTGGCTATATAAAATTTGTTTGTGGCATAAATCTACATAAAACCGTGCTATACAAAATTTAAGTACGTGTGTTCGATAACTGCCTGAAAAAACAGCAATTTCCGTCCATTGAAACTTTTTGACTGCTCATTTCTGCTCTCAATTGCCTTGCATCGTATTCTTTGAGTCTGCTCTGGGTTGATATTTCTCACTTTTTCTGCTCCACCAAATTTTTTTGAAGCAGGCAAAGCGAGCAAAATTATTCTTCTTCTTCCTATGACAGTTGTCAAATCGAAAACAGGAAAAATCGGAAAATTGATTTATGAATGATTTATTCGGAAAAAAATGGAAATATTAAAAAATTAACATTAATTTTTAAAAAAATACCGTTTTGATACTATTCAATTGTTTTTATTGGTTTATATTTCTTCTTCTGAAATTGACATTCGTATCTAACCCCGGGCCTCCACGGGCATTTTTTTCTAGCAATGGTAAGTGACAATATTGTTTGTCAACGTATCTAAGCCGGAATTTCATTGCTCGGTAATTTTATTTTTAAAATATGCGTTTACTCGAGAAAAGTACCAAAAGTAAAAAAACAAATACTAATTTTAATTGTTTTTAAAATGGAAGAATATATAAAAAATATCATCCATTTTATGTATCAGCTTTAAACCAGAAAAACAAAAGTTCTTTTGGTTATTTTCATTTTCCGCCATCGTGATTTCAGAAATTCCTCAACTTATTACATAGGCAATTATTGCTTTGGTAATATTTTAGAGGAATATTGTCGAAAATGCTGCTGCGTCTCCACGGTCAATTTTTTCCGGCAGTGACAATAATTTCCGATTGCCAATGCAAATAATTGCCCGTGGAGACCCCGGGTAACCTCCAAAAACGGGATTTAGAGCAAAGTTGAGCAGAAGTGTTCTTTGAGATTGTTGCTATTTTCTGCTTTGACATCAATTAGTAACATGAGGTATATTTTATTTTCAAAACATCGATATTCAAAATGGCCGCCGAAATATGACCGAAATTCAAAATGGAAGCAGAAATATGGTTGAATTTTTAAGGTAGCAAATAACGAATTTATGATCAAAACTTAAATTCAAAATGGCCGCACCAATATCGCCGACGAGTTTGCCAATTGTATTCCGATTCCAATGAAAATCGGTATATAGGAGTTTTTATGGTAGCAAATAACGAATTTATGATCAAAACTTATAAATTCAAAATTGTGGGACCAATATGGCGGACGAATTTTGCCAAATAAGTGTTATTTTCCGGTCAGCTGAATGTAGGTTATTCAAGAGTTGGAAAATCCGAAAATCTTGACATTCTAGCTACAAATGAAAAAACATTGAACATAGTGTATCCTGAAACTCTCGAAGCAATCGGTTCAGAATTGATCAACAAGGTTTTTTCGGTAAGATGGTAAGGAGAAGCGGAAATGTGGGATTTATACGGGTTCCAGGTAGTTATATATAACCACGAACGACTTTTTCCTTACAGAGAATTTCTCTCCATGCTATTCTATAAACAAACAACTATAAATTTAATTAAACTACTTTAAAAACGGGTTACAATTAACTGCAACTGTATCGAATAAAAACAATGCTATATTCAAAAATGAAACTGAATTTGACTTCCTTTTATGTCAATCCTCAAATTTTCAAAGTAATCCTCTTAGTTCTTTGTTGTTGGGAAGTATAAAAGAGGATTTAACGCATATGTACGTGTAGCGTTCTTCTTATTCATTAAATTTGGTTTTCCGCGAGTTCATCTGTTCTCAAGCGTATTCTAAATCTGTTGATGTAAAAAGAGCTTAAATTACCATTTCAATTCTAATTAAAAAATATGTTTTTCTTGCATAATACTGCCATGCTTTCCTTGGCAGTAGCTCTTAATTCTATTCTGTCGTTTTTGTGGTTTAGCCTTCGAATGAAAAACCAGCAACAAAAATGATCTCTACGCCAAAGATTTCACAAATTGAACTCAACTTCTCTTCTTTATACTTTCTAAAATAAAAGAAAAGATGTAATCAATAAACGAAAAAAAATTAAACAGTTTTAACCAGTAACAAAGCAGATTCAAAGCAAGCAAAAATTTCATATCTACGTCAACGTTTCCACCACCAACAACAACAACAACAAAAACTGGTCTCTCTGCGTTCATAACAAATTTCGATTGATTTTTTCTCTCTCGATTTTTTAACACCGGTTTTATGGCCCGCATACGCTCTGCACGCAACCTAATTTTTTCTTCGTTCTAATTATATGTTTTTGTTTTTTTTATTTAAAATTATCATTTATTATCTAATATGAAATTATAATAAGATTAAAAAAATGTGTGTAATGTCGTCGTGACTTTCATTAATTCTCGTGGGTTTTGTGCAAGGTTGTGCGATAAAATCTTCACTCTTGTGTCAGCAAATTACGAAAGGTGTACGATTACTTTCCGCTTCTGCATAGAATTTTCGATTGTATCGTATTCCAAATAAAAAAAAGTATAAATAAACCTTACCAATAGTCATGTCGACAGTTTTGTTTTTGTATTTTTTCATTAAAGGAAACGAGTATTGGAATTTCCTAGAATAAAAGTGCTCTTCTGGCTCAAAGACCGAAGACCATAAAAAAAATACCTTCGACATCGGCGTCGTTATTCTCCAATCATTTGATTACTGGTGATATAACAATGACCTTGATTGTTTACAAGTTGAAGGGCATTTATCGGAATCCATTAGAGAAATTGCCACAATTTACTAATGACTGATATGTAACAAGGCAACGAAGCGCAATAAAAATATAAAGAAGAGCTCGGCTTAGTCAAGGTGTAATGCAGAGGAGAAGGAATTGCCATTATAATTCTATTATAATGGAGTAGTTTCAGGTAATGGTGAAATTTTATTTTCAAGAAATGGTAAAAAGATAGAAAAAAGGAATAAAAATTCATGGATGTCAGATTATGGTTATTTGGGATATAGACCTTCTCTGCGAAGCTGTCGTCAACACTGAAACTGAAAATGGCAATGTCAATCAAGGCGCCTCCGTTGCTGGTAAATCCTGGGAGAGCTTCACAAAAATTAGGCTAAGTGAATATTTCTAAAACGGGAAATTACGAAAATGGGGGAAATGATAATGCAGAGTGATATAATTTCGAGTTCACCGGAAAAATGTTTTAGCAAACGGGCAAGCGAAATTAGTGTTTTTATTTTATTCAAAAAAAAAATAAGTTTAGGAATCACGATTTCTACTACGAGTCTGTCAATTTGTTCAGTTCATGGTTCAAGGTGTAGAAGCAAGCTTAGTTTGAAGGAAAGCTTTTTTTTAGCAAGGAAGGCGTGCGGGGATGCAGTACGTGGAGAGTTTCGTACTTCGGCGGAGACTTTTGTGCTGCTGATTTTGACCTGCGAGCAGGGAAAGCACGTACTCATACAAATAATGAAAATACTTCAGAACAGGCCAGAGAGACACCCGAACACTTTCTCTGCGGCTGTCCGGCTCGGCCCAATAGACCCCGCGCCATAAAATAAGGAAAACTCAAAATTGCAGTTTCGATGAGCAGTGAGAGTCTCAAGTCCCAACGAGCGAGCAACGTTTGTTTATAAAGTAAATAACCGGCACATTTATGTTATCATTCACAATTCCACATGAGCGCTCAATTCCCTTCTTTTATGGTGCGGGTTCTATCAAACACCGTGTGTTTAAAAAACTCTTCTTAAAGGATTTTTGGAAGAGGTTTCGAAGCCCAAAATAGAAAATTTGATCGGGTACCTAAATATGGCTGGCTGGATCTAACATCTTTGCTTACTCACTACCTTTGTTACGCAAAAGTTTTTCAGTAGTGCGGCTACAAAAAGGCGCACCTCAGCGTCAATTGTGTCCCAGTCTCCCAGCTTAGATGAGACTACCGCTCCTACCTATCTACCTACTTTCGAGGCGCGGTTTTGTACTCTGTCAAATCACGCTAAGGTAGATTGAACCGCCAGCCGAGATAAATAAGTGTTGTACTCGAGACGGGGCCCGTTGGAGGACCTGCAAATTGTAGCCCGTGCGATTTCAAATATATGTACATATGATCAATTCATCGCATATCCTCAGTGAAAGTTATACCTAGGATGTAAAGAGACGGGTCAGCCGATAGACTCACACCGTCCAATGAGACAGAAGGAAGATCGGTGCAGGGGTGGAAGCACGTAAGTTGTTTCAATCGACCTCTTCATACAAAAATTCTGAATTTTTGTATGGAGAGGTCGATTGAAACAACTTACGTGCTACCACCCCAGGTTTTCGCCCTTCGTTTTGAAAACGTTTAATTTGACACGATTTTTACGACTACAATCAAGAATGAATTCGTTATCCTCGTTAATTTAATTGCACATCAGCTCACGATCATAAAGGCAAGATCTGTCACGTGCTTGTCTTATAGTTTAAAAAGCATTAAATAGCGCAAAGTACCAGCGTCAACGAAGCTCTGAAATGTTTTGGAGGTAGTTGGCCGTAGAGTATTATACAGCCTGTTTCTTTACGAAATCCGGGGATCCCTGGGATCCCAATTCGTTTTTTTTTACTTTCTCGGGCTCATTTCCCCTCCATCCCAAAGAGCCAGAGGTCTGGACTTCTGGCGGCTTCGATGAAATGAGAAATGTCAAAAGGTGACAGTTCTCAGCTAAGATGACAGTTCTCAATTTTCAACATCAATTGATTTAATAAAAGATATTCGTGTTATCGAGGCAATAGTGCAAATAATAAATAAATTGAAGTTTTGTGTTATCGAAACAACAGTGAAAATAATAAATAAATTGAAGTTTTTTGTTATCGAGACTAATAGTGCAAATAAATAAATAGTTCTTCTTCTTGGATTTCTCAATTATCCCAGAAAGCGTTTCTTAACTTTTGACATTTCTATCCCCACCCTTTAAAAAAAACTCGGAATCCCAGAGATCCCGGGATTCGTAAAGAAACACACTTATAATAAAGATTACACTGTAAAAATATATGTAAATTCACAGTGCAAATTTACAGTAAAATTACAAATAGCGATATACAAACAGATTTATTACACACTTATTGTAATACTATCAAAAACCCGCGTGCGATGCAAAGCCTTGAAATAACAAAAGATTATATGTGCACAGTCCGGGGTAGGAAAAAGGTATAACGAAAAAAGAACAAATCTGTAAAAATTGATTTTGGATACATATAAAAATTTAGAGTTGCCTATAAAAAAGAAAATGCGTGTCCGCTCCGACGCACAGTGGGTGGGGCAAATAGCTCATTTTTTGGACAAGCGATAATTCCCAAGCCTGGAATTAATGAAACTTAAAAAATTTTTTTTTAAACTGTTCGTGATAAAATTGCCTTTAATTCTATCGAGCCAGAATTTTGAAATTTCAATATTAAAGATGGCTAATCCAATATGGCGGATATAAATTTTGTAAGAAAAATACATGTTTGTCAAAAGATTCTTTAAAATTATTGAAATTAATTATTATTAATTAATTTTTGGTTTCCAAAAAAATCCCGAAAGTAACATTTTTTTATTATTTTAAAGAATCTCTTGACAAAAATTAAATTTTCTTACAAAATTTATGACCGCCATATTGGATTAGCCATCTTTAATTTTGAAATTTCAAAATTCTGGCTCGATAGAATTAAAGAAAATTTTATCACGAATAGTTTAAAAAAAAAATTTTAAGTTTCATTAATTCCAGGCTTGGGAGTTATCGCTTGTCCAAAAAATGAGCTATTTGCCCCACTGTGCGACACGTGACTGAAGCTTACTCCTGAAAAACGATTGTCTTAAAATATATACAATAGCCAAAGGAAGTAAATGAAGCCATATTTATAATGATTTGATAAAATATATTACATACATTTTATTTTCTACTTTTTAGTCTGTTATATGTCTTCCACCATTTTGTGGTGGCCGCCATATTATATTTAAAATGGCGTCATACAGATTACTGTATTAAGCGGCCCACACACTCTCAGTTTTAACTGGGCAGTTGTAAAAAACATGTACAATAAACTGAAATGAAAGTGTGTGGGTTCCTGCACAGTTTATCGGAGCAAAAGAGGGTCCAGAAGCTCAGGTGTGCAGACTGAATGAAAATAGTTCAAAACGCACAGTTCACACAATCAGACATGACGTCACACGTGATAAGCTGCGCGGTTAAACTGAAAGTGTATGGGCCGCTTTATAATTTTCACACCCTTTCATTTGATACCCATACTGAGAGGGCTGTGAAGAAAAAGGTAATCCGCCATTTTGAATTTATAATGACACCACATAACTATGTAATTGTATTCTACCTGTCATGCCCTTCCATTTGATACACAGGGAACACAATTGCCCTTCCCGACCTCCAGGGAATACAATTGCAAAAATCGGCCTCCATTTTGGAACCGCATCTTAATTTTTTTACTAAATGATCGGATAGCATTGTCAACTGAACTGTGCGTATGTGCAAAATTTGAAGTTGATCGGTTATATTTTCTATTTTTTAGTCTATTTTATGTCTTCCGCCATTTTGTGTTGGGTGCCATTTTGAATTTGGAATTTGACTACACCGCTAATTGTATGCTACCTGTCATACCCTTTCATTTGATACCCAAGTCGGGGGTCGTGGAACTTCCACTTCGAACTTCGGAGGAAGACAAATTCAAAAATTGGCCGCCATCTTGGAACCACCATCTTTATTTTTGTACAAAATGGGCACATTGCATTGTCAAGAAAATTACGCATATGTGCAAAATATGAAGTTGATCGGGTTCAAATGGAGGGTGGCTTTAATAATTTTCTACGCAATAATCCCCTATTTCAACTCCTTCAAGCCCTTGTTGTGGTATCTCTGTACCAAATTTCATCAAAATCGGTTAAGTGGTTTAGGCGTGAAAGCGTAACAGACAGACAGACTGGCAGACAGAGTTACTGTCGCATTTATAATAATAGTAGGGATTAGTAAGGATAACTACACAGTTTTGTAATATTACTATAAATTTTGTAACTTCACATGAAGAATTTGCGTGGATTAGGAATATTCCTAATAATATATATTGTAGATATACAAAATTGCTTGTGAATAAAACATCCAGTTCCTTTTTGCAAAAATACCGCAGAAATTTTCTACAGTGTAGGATAAGTTCGGGTGATTGGGGCTACGTAGACTAGTCATGATTACTATGTAGGAAAACCGACTTTTAAGAAGAGGGGGGTGAAGGGGCGGGGTGAGTATGCCGCCCCTTCACCTCTCTCTTCTTAAAAATCGGTTTTACTACATAGTAATCATGACTAGTCTACGTAGCCCCATAGAATTGAACCCTTGGTAACAGCGGCCGAAACGGTGTAGGATTTAAATTCGACGACGTTCAATACTACCTTGATTGGCTAGAAAGAAAACTCTCAATCTAGTTCAGATAGAATTCACATCGCGATTTGTAATTTTACGGTACATGTGCACTGTGGAATTTATATTCTTTTTAACAGTGTACTCGTATCATATGCTCATGGCTATAATAAAAATTCAATAGTAATAAATTAGCAATAATAAACTTTTATACGATAAGATTGCTGCACCATGGGTAAGCCATAAGCAATTCTGACTCTGTCTACAACACCAATGTGCGACAATCATGATTATTTCCTCATCTTTATTGCCGGTTTTGAAATAACATCGAATGACTTAATTTAGAAATTAATTTCCTTTTACAGGTAGTGACGACTATACTTGCAGTCATCTCGTCGATAAACGAAAATAGATATTACCAACTCAAAAGCGATTGTCATGGAAAGACTAATAACGCAGGGTAATTTATGTAATCAATTTTAATAATCTCCTCTGCCGAAAAATAAAATATTTTCATAATCTTATCGGTAATGGAATGCCGCTTTCAAAGTAAGAAAGACAAATCGTCGTGCTTTTGTATACTCTCCTTACATAATTCGCACATCAGACGCAAAACTGTCTGAAATATGTTTTTTTGCACTTTTTAATATCTTTTAAAATTTATAAGCAGCAAAAAATAAGTTTGAGTGTAAGTAAAGCCGCAATGGGTGCAATTTATGAAGAATTAGTTAGAATTTAGTTAAGGGGGAAAACAGAAAGCACTTACTGGAAGGGAATTCCAGAAATGGTGGGGGTTTTTTACTTCAGACAGTTTTTGGTGGTTAAAGTAATGTTCTTAAGACTTTCAATAACAATTTTTATATTCTTATCTTGCACGGTGATATTTTTTTGCCAATGACAAAGGTGTTTTTTGTGTGGTAATTTCAAGACAAACCAAGTTTGTCGGACGGTATTCTTCGTATGAAATGTTTAAGTGCACAAAAAGTTGCAAAAGAAGAACCTGACTGAGTGTTTTATATTGCTACTCTAATTTGTTTCTGGAAATGACGCTGTTGACCAAAATTGTTCCTATGAAGTTTCTTGTTCGACTTATTTTAAAACAATCTTCTATGGGTGCGCCATCTAGACCTTCGGTATTTCAACATTGAATTAATGTGAAATTTTTTAGCCGATTTTGACAAATAAGCAAGATTTATTTAGATTATTCTCTACCATTTATTTCAAATCAGTTTTTGAGTAAAATGTCGATTAAACGACCACCTCCATTCAATAAGCAAAAAGCAGCTCTTTTTCGGGCATCCTGCAGAACATTGGCCAGCATTTCGGGCGTTATAGCAGCTACTTCGGCTCGTATGGTAGCTTTGAGTTCGTCAATGGTCTTCAGGTTGCTGGCATAAACTTTACTTTTTAAATAACCCGGCAGAAAAAAATCTGGTGCCGTTAAATCCGGAGAAAGAGGAAGCCATTCCAACCGTGTCGTTCTCCTTTTTACTAGTGAATTTTTAAAAGTCTAAAAAATATTTTCAATCTGACGTAACATATTCTTTCCACGATCGCACGAAACTTACCACATTAACCGTCTTCACATGTATACCATACTAGAAAGAACTTTTGCGTCTGGAAGCTTACATCCTCGTTTATGCGCTTAAAATTATTCGATGCAGTTTACTAGCTTTTTTGAATCTATGAGAGTCTTCAACTGTCCAAAAAGATATGTTTTCGGAAGATCCTCAAAATAGGCAGCTTGTTTGGGCTATGATCTCTTTCTTCGGCATGAATCTTTTTCTGCCTAGACATTTTTTTTAAGTTTAAAAATAGAAAAGGTCACTGGGGTCCAAACCAATGCGATGAATGAAGGTTGTAAAATTCCTCATCGAAACTGTGTTGCCGCAAGAGTTTTTTTTGGAGAATGTTTCCCTTTTGATTTCTTCGCTTAGCCGGTGCAACGACGCATGATATTCTCCATTTATCGTTTATCTTTTTGCCAGGCAATGATGAATGCAGATGTCATCACCTTGTAGACCGTTTCCATCGACTTCGCCTTCTTCGGAGCCGGATCGCCTTTTTAGAAGTTCACTGTTTTGTCTGTTCTTTTGCCTCTGGAGTGTAGTAGTGTATCCATGATTCGTCTGTAGGTATAGTATGTATCGACACAGAAACACGTCAGGATTATTACGGAAAAGCGCCAAACCAGTCTTCGAAACGATCAAGACGATTGCGTTTGTTCTTCACTGAGGGTAAACGCTGCACCTATCTTGTGATATGCCTGTGTCCTCAACTATTTCGCACACATTGATTCGTCGATCACTCAAAACCATGTCATGGTCAATCATTTCGAACGTTAGTCACTTCAACTGGCCTCTCGAACTATGATCATCATTTGTGGATGTACGGCCATTTTCAAATACATGTACCCTACAGTAAATAGTCACAAGCACAGGAACAGATGTGCCACGTACTTCATCCACCTCAGCTTTGACTTCTTTCGGTGTTAAGCAATTTAAATAGAAGTATTTAATCAACGTACGATACTCATTTTTTCCCATTTTTCTAAATATAAAAAAGTTTGTTGCTTCAATCGACTATGAAAATAAAACGACATGAAACTTTGACATCAGTCTAATGACAGCTGACGTTTACAAAAAAACAAATCTTTTTCGATACTACCAGCGCCATCTTTTTAATTTTCTAAGGACTTATTTGAATGACCTTTATAATCTGAAAGAAAATTTCCACAAAAGCCATTATAAAATCACGCCAAACATAAGGCTGTATCAGATAAAAAGCAGCGCAACAAAAATATCAGCAGCAAACAGTTCCTATTGGCTAATGGTGGTCATATGACAACAAAAGCAGCACCGATTGCTAGTAAAATAAACTTGCTGCCGCTGCTGCTGCTGGATCTGAATGGGCCTATATGCGTCTCATCCAGTCCGTCGTCTCGAGCAAAAATCTTAATAAATCCATTCGATCGTCCTTCACACTTCGTTCAATTAGTTTGTTAGTTTGTTTGTTTGCAACTTCTTAGTGTCTGCCAACAGAAGGTCACCTTAAAACGGACTTCTTCTATTTTCTTTCTCTGTTCGCCTTTCGTTCCAATTCTCGCTTTTTGTTTTAAATCCCTTCAAATCTAATTTGTTCCAGAAAATGTACACCAAGCAAAATTTCTTCAACCATGAACCGATCGAAATTACGTTAGTTTTCACTTTTCGCACAGCGTCGCAAGTCTTCGATATTAGTTTTTTTTTCAAATATACGAAGAATATGCGCACCTCGCGTGCATTCCATTCCCTTTGTTTCTACCCTCTGTGTACACCTTAAAATAAATACTGAACAAAATTAAGGTAAATGGAAATTGTGTATGATGGCGGTGTGCGCGGGTGGTCACCATAAGAAACTACTACTAAAGGTGCCTGACTGGTGGTGAGGTGTATTATTGTAGCTTCTGAAGCTTCATCTGCAAGAGGTCAGTTGATTGGAGTTCGTTTGACATGCAATCATCATTAATAAAATGCGTTACGAATTGCCTGGACCTGATGTTGTTGTCGGTGTTGCCGTACACTCAGATCAGTTTGTTTGTTCAAAATAGGTGATAAAAGTGTGATAAGTTAAATAAATAATATAAGAAAATCTCTTCTTAAATGTAAATAATTATTGCTGGTGTCGCTGTGGCTCGTTTGTATTCGTTTAAACAGAATTAAATCTTCGTACAGAGTTTTTTTTTATTGTTCTGTTTTTGTTTTAAAATAAGATTGTAAAGATTATGAGAAAAAAAATGTCGAAGAAATTGTCGTATGAAAGTGGTGAGTTTTAAAAAAAATTAAATTTTATAAGTTGTATTAGAGATTGTTTGTTTAGTGGAATCTTTTTTCCCTACACTTACTGTATCACAAAAATTTTCGTCGTTGGTCATCACACGTAGTTTAGCTCTCTCATCAAACGTTCGCAGAACGTCCGCAGAGATGCCATCGGATGGGAGCTCCCTCATCTGATTTAAGAGCTACTTTGGGTCTGCAATCGTCTTTGCTCCGAGGCTTGATAAACCCCGGGTGAAAATAAAAGGCCGAAAAGAAGCCGAAAAACAGCCTAAAAGTACATTTAAAGCCGAAAAGACACCGAATAAACACCGAAATATTATTAGAGGCCGAAAACAAGCCGAAAAGACGCCGATATTTTTGGCAGTAACAGAATAAAACTTCAGCATATGTACATTACCAGAAAATTTATTTTTATTTTCGTAGAAAATTAGGCTTGTTTTCGGTGTCAATACATATTTTGAATTATTTTTTAAAATAACTTAGAAATTTCTTTAACGTCTGGACTTAAGAATATTTCGATAAATGAAGATTTTAGCAAAACAATTTTCTAAGTTCAAAAGTACACTAATATTTCAATATTTCAAAATAATTCAAAATATGTATTGACACCGAAAACAAGCCGAATTTTCTACGAAAATAAAAATAAATTTTCTGGTAATGTATGCTGAAGTTTTATTCTGCTACTGCCAAAAATATCGTTGCATTTTCGGCCTGTTTTCGGTGTCGATCCATCTAAGCAACAATATATCGGCGTCTTTTCGGCTTGTTTTCGGCCTCTAATAATATTTCGGTGTTTATTCGGTGTCTTTTCGGCTTTAAATGTACTTTTAGGCTGTTTTTCGGCGTCTTTTCGGCCTTTTATTTTCACCCGAGGACGATTTTTCCTTACATTAAATAACAAATCATAACACAGAATAAACACTTAATTGTGTAATTTGAGCGTGAATGCTTGACTAAGGAAGTGGTCGAAAGGAGAAATTACTCGGGCAGTTTTGAAAGGGGAATCTAATACCCTCGACAGACTAGCTCCCTTAATCTAGATTATGACGTCAGAATGACGTAAACTCCATTTAATTTCCATTTCTTTTAGATGGTTCTGCGTCATTCTGACGTCATAGTCTAGATTAAGTTTCTAGTCTGTGCCCGGTATAAGGAACCAAGATCGATTCCGGGGGTCAATCCTTCTATTTTTCTTTTCCTATTTTTTTTTGTGAGTTTTTTTATCGGCATGTCGGCGTATATCCGGTGTCATTTCGGCGTTTTATCGGCCTTATGTTCACTACCTCGGCTATTTTTCGGCGTATTTTCGGCTCTTTTTACCATTCAATTTTTGAGCCTAAAATACGCCGAAGTTTTCTTATTTTTCGGCCTCTTATTTTCACCCGGGACGGCAAGGATGCACCTCTTAGGCCGGCCGTATACCAAAGCTTCATATGCATCTTTTCGTCACTTTTGCTTGGTGATAAATGTAGCAAAGCGGCATGTGACGATTTGGTCCATATAAAAAAAGTGAAATATGTCGCTAATAAGCAGCTTTGGTATACGGCCGGTCTTAAGCTTGGCATATTTTCCTGTTCCAGGCGAGTTGCGTCATACATTTCAAATATGAATAGTAAAAACTATCAATGACATGCACGAAACCATCTCCCCAAATCTCAAACCACAGCATTTTTGTTGTAATTGTCGGAAAACTCTCTCAGAGTTAATAACCAATTGTTTGATGATTAACATTAATTCTTAATAATCAAAATATTTTGAAGATTAGTGAGTTAAACACGTTCATTCAGCTCGTTTTTTTTTATTTTCCCATAGATGGCGTACCATGCCCCACCCGATATTATTTTTTTCTTAAACTGTCAAAGTTGTATTAAGAACTATAGGAAAGACCCTCGCGTATAAAATTCGTGTACGTCAGCGTAGTGAAATCTGGGGTCAGTCGACTGTCAAATTGGGTCAGTTGACTGTCAAATTATATTTAATTTGTTTACATTAATTGCAACGTGACATGAAACTAGTTGGGTTGTGGGTTTGACCCTTTCAGTCCACACGATCAACTTCCCAGTATATGTATATTATATAATGAATGTTGAATATTATGATTGGAATAATGATAACAACAAATTGTAAGAAAATTCATACACGGTTCTCCTGTACCCAATAGCAAAAATTTCGTAATATTAATTAATATAATATTTAAACTGACTACTTCGAAAATAGTAAGTTTTAGTACTAGTGGGAAATTGACTAGTACCAGAACTGGTGCCAATGTAATCCTGAGAGATGTTAGTCCAAATAACGAAAATAATGACAAATTTACAAGATTTTTCTAGAGAACTTGTTTTTCCTGAAAGTAAGCAAACGAACATTTCCTTCATACTTCGTTCGCTACACAAGAGCGCGTGGTCGACCTGGCCCTGAGCGTGTTGAAGCCCCACTCATAAACTGGAAAGCAAATGACTTAATTTGGAAATTCGAACGATTTCAGGAGATATTAGCAAAACTAATCAATGTAAAGGGCTTGGCAGACTTGACAAAAAAGGCCAAATTTATCGGTAACTACTGGAAATTCCGTGATTAACTTCAATTTCCAGAAACTGTGGGACGCGGAAAACAATTAACCGTCCAAAAAGTGTTGATCTATGGTGTGAAAAATTCGCGGTGTTTATGGTGTTTGGGTAACGTAATTTTTGCACGATTTTTTAAAGAGTGCTCAGATTTTTTTGCAGAGCATTTTTTCGTTAGTACGCGTCGTTCGGCGCCTCCACGAAGTCGGTATCATATTTGGTTCGCGCGATATTGGGCAGGTACAAAAATCACGAACTATGTTCAAACAAAAAAACGGCTCGACCGATTTTTATGAAAATCTTTTCAGATTATAACTTCGGTAATACGCGTCGATCGGCACACAATGAACAAACAGTCCCAAGCCTGGAGTTAATGAAACTTAAAATTTTTTTTAAACTATTGGTTATAAAATTGTCTTTAATTCTATCGAGCCCGAATTTTAAAATTTCAAAATTAAAAATGGCTAATCCAATATTACTTACTTAATTGCTCCTTTAATCCCTCATGGGACATAGTTTCCGCCCTAATCCAATATGGCGGACATAAATTTTGTAAATAAATTAAAATTTTATCAAAAGATTCTTTAAAATTATTGAAATTAATTATTATTAATTAATTTTAGGGTTCCAAAAAAAACCCCCAAGTAACAATTTTATATAATTTTCAAGAATATTTTGCTAAAATTTTTAATTTACTTAGAAAATTTATGTCCGCCATATTGGATTAGCCATCTTTAATTTTGAAATTTCAAAATTCGGGCTCGCTTGAATTAAAGGCAATTTTATAACGAATAGTTTAAAAAAAAAATTTTTAGTTTCAATTAACTCCAGGCTTGGGAATTATCGTTTGTCCAAAAAATGTGCTATTTGCCCCACTGTGCGGCAGTTCGCGCGAAATCGTGCAGGTACAAAAATCACTTACGTCATCTAAACAAAGAAACTGCTCGACCGATTTTTATGAAAATCTTTTCAGATTATAACTTCGGTAATACGCGTCGATCGGCATCTCAACGAAGCCGATTACTTTTTTGGTTCGCGCGAGATCGTGCATGAAAAAATGACCACATACGTACGCACACACACACATACCTCTTCTCAAATTTTTGCTTAAAATACTATTGGGACCTTGAAAAATGAAAATACGTTGAAGACTATGATTTCGATTTTCGGACCGATTACAATAACTTCCCTATAAACTGGGAAGTTAATATGATCAGCTGATTAGAATTCGGAGTGACGGCGTGTAAAAAATTAATTTGGGGGGGGCTAGATTTTATTTTAGATAACTTATAATTTTAACTCCATCCTGCCCCTCTTCTATTGCACTCTTTTTTTTCCGCTGGTATTAGAAAAACAACTAACAAAACGTGAGCACTCACACAACAAGAAATTCACTACGCTAAAATTCGGCGAGGGCCCGTCCTGTAGTTATATATTCTAAGAAAATTGTCACTAACAAAAAACATATGTTAATCACAATGCCTTAAATATTATTCAGATGCTGTCTGTCACTTTCTTTGTCCATTTAGCGAATGCCCATTAAGGGAGCTGTCTGTCCAGGGCCTGATTCCATTAACCCCAATCCTGTGTTTCTTTCGGGATAATTTAGGTTGATGTTTATGATAAAACTACGAATAAGGATTACCCTTGTTGATGTTTACGGCGCTAAGTTTTATACAAGCTTACTAGCTGGAGATCAGGTCATGTGCTTGTGACTTGTGTGTACGAAATTTTATTAGAGGATTCGTTCGGGGTTGAGACCGGCATGATATCCTGGCGAAGTTGTCTTATTCATAATCGAATTTCTTCTAATTTTTCAAGTACAGACTTTTACTCGGTTGAGATCATCTTAAAAATTCTTCATAAGCCCCTGCTTTAATTCTGTGTCCCAAAAGAAACTTTCTTAACAACTCTTTCAGACGGTCCTCTGTCCAATGATATCCAAAGAAAATAAGTGTAGTAAGTCGAGTATATTTAAAGAAACTTTCACCATCGATCCTAAAAATATTTTTTTTCCACATCACATTTTCATTGATAAAAATAAAAACGGACACCTTAGCCATTAATAAATAAGAAAGAAACTCTCCTCCCATTAAGAAACGTCTATTATAAAAATACTATAGAAACTGGGACGAAACTAATAAAAAATCTCAATAAAAATCTCACAGAAGACAGGATTAAAAATAATTTAACAGGAGCCAACAAAAAAAAATGGCGTAACTAATTTCCATTGCTTAAACGCATATAATAAAATTAGACCAGTAACCACCTGCTATAATGTTACACGGCGGCATAATAGAGCGGGAAGCGAAAAGAAATATTGTGTTAAGAAATTGTGCGGCAATTTTCTTTTTTTTCTTTCGTAGATGTCACCCAAAAATTATTACATCTATTAAATTAGTCACAAGATACACACCGAGAGACGCATGTTGGCGCAGAAAAATGAAAAGAAATGATAACGACAACTTTCATTTCTTGTGGTTGGATGGTTGCCAAGTAAAAAGTGCTTATAACGTGCGTTTCCCCTTGTTGCGGTCCATGCTGCGCGGGGCTGTAGCCAATTCAATCTGCAGCTAGAGCTCTGCTAGAAGAAAAAAACTTTTATCCTGTAATGGGAGTCACACACTGAAATGTTTCGTCGCCACACGTGAAATTAAGTTCTTCAAGCTTATGCTGCCTGCACCCCTTTTTTTTGAAGAGGCAGGTGTAAAAGTAGCTGAAGTTGAAGCGAACGTTGACCTATTTTTATTGTTTTTTTTTGTATGTGCTTCAAGGTCTTGACTTTTTTTTTAAGTAACTCCAAGAGATTGAAGGTAGTTGAATAATAATAAACGTGTGCCTTTGATAAACATTTTTTTTGTGAGATCTACCAAGTGCCTTAAGGGCTAGCTTATGAAAACCATTCCAGAAGTGGATCAAGTGGTGGTCGATTCTGTTGAAAATATACCAATGTAGGTACCAGTAACTAAACAAAAAGTCGCTGGGCCATTCCACAGCATATCGACCACACGTGTGACCCGACCCAAACCGATTTTGTTGCAATTTTACATACCCGTATAGGGTCAGTGAAAAGAAAAATACAAATTAAATATTTTTGCTGTAGTGTCCCTCTCTAGGGTAGCACCTCTACACCCTTTGTCGAGTAGTAAGCTTAGTTTCTAGGTTAAGAGAGAATAGGGTAGGTTAGGGGTCGCAGTGATGAATGCATCAGCTTTTATCTAGCTGCTAGCACTCCCGTCGTATCTTTGCCTTTCTCTCGGTTTCTTTCAGCCTCAACTTCCTGTGTATAGCTTTCAGCGTCGGTTCCACTTCCCTCCACCCATTCTTGTTCCTCATCCTGGAGTGGTTTACGGTGTTATGGGCGACCATTGCCTCTAGTTCCGCCCTAAATTGGCCGAATATCACACGTGCTTTGCTTTATCCTGTAGCTTACTTCCACACACTCCCTCGTAACACATCTTTCCACGTTTAGGAGATCTTTGGGTCCACCGACCCTTGACAGACTCGTCTCACTTCTCTTGCCATTCCGTTACGGACTCGCAGTTTGTCATCTGCCGTTGCACTGTATTTGGCTCCCGTTTAACATATTCTGGATCATAGAGAGCCATGCCTTTTCTCGCCAGTATGTCTGTAGGGATCATCCCCGATATAACGCATAATGTTGGGACGTAGTCCTGTGCACGCAGAACGCACGAAGAGCGTTTAGTCTGTTTGCAGCCCCCAATTTTCTGCCGTTAGACGTTCTGTTCAATGTTGCTGCCCGGGCGCTTCGTATAGCTAACTGACTGAGCTAACCACTCTCGCCATCAGAAGGCGAAGACCCGGTCAAGGCCCCCACACTGGGCAGTATTTTTGGAAGTGCTGCACGAATAGCTGACGCTTGAACCGCCATGCTCTCCAAGTGTGCTTCAAAATTTCTCCACGGTCATCGATCATCTCTCCCAGGTATCTTAGAGCGTGCTGTGAGTGAATGATCTGTTCCCATACCTCGTTTCTTAAGGACACTGGTTGTCTCCGTTTTGCTGGTTTTCTTCAGTTTAGTCAAGTGTCAAACCACCTCCTTTAGGCCGCACAATTCGATCTCATCGAGACGTCGCGTCGTCTCCTACGAGCACTACTCCGATGTCATCCACGAACCTGATCGTAATTGCTCCTTTTGAGTGGCGTAGCCTGAACACATGAGTATTCATTGTGATCCATAGGTGAGGACCAAGGACGCATTCCTGCGGAACTCCGCATGTTGCCCTGTACACCGTTTGGAAAGGGCGTCGCCAAAGGTGTCACCAACGATGAGTTTTTGGGCGCGGTATTGTGCTCTATCAAGCCACTCTAAGGTGGTTTTGGAGGCGCCGAACCAAATGAATGAGTTACACTGCTGGCTGTAGAAGGAACTTGCTTGGGTTGGAGGGTATTGAAAATAGATCATTAATTAAGATTAGTAATAGAGCTGATGATAGAATTGACCCCTGCAGAACACCAGCCAAACCATTGTGGGCGTTAGATTCGACGCTAACTAATACTATCGTAATTGAACGGTCAAAAAGAAACCTTTCAATCCAGAGCACGAGTGTTTCTTTGCCAGAAATACTCGTGACATTTGCGTACTTTAAGAAATTTACATTGTGAACATTGAAATCACATGCAACCACGATTTTACACTACGGGTCGGAAGATAAAAATCTGGAAGTGGAAGCTTCATGACAACACACTCACGTTCGCCCAGTCCAGACTTATACATATATTTTGACTTTAGTTTTCAACAAAGTTGGTTTCTTCTAACAGCGATTGTTCTACGTTCTCTTTTTATTGAAATTTTTTTTCGGAAACGCCCGATTTTATTTCTTGGAGCTTTCTCCGGGGATGTCTTATTGGTGCATCCAGATACTCCAATAGCACCAGGGTCTTTATAATTACTCACACCCGTTATTTATAACTATTTATTCATAATGTCTTTTACACTTTTTAACTTTTACAAATGTTTATTTTAATAGTATACAATCATATATTTAACCATCTACTTTTTATTTATTTTCTCTTTTGCGTTGAGCTATCAAAATTTTCAATAATCGATTTTTAATTCGCTTACAAATTCTTTTATTTTTTCAACTGTCAGAAATCGTGGAAAAACTTTATAATAATTTATTCTTACTTAGCCTCGGCCGACTGGGTTTTATCCTCCAGTCCCCTTGGCTAAGTAACCGGAAGTAGTAGGACGATGTCCCTACAGTCTTTCCCTGCTAGTCCTTCTTTTATTAATATGCTCCACTCCTATATATTGCAAACATTCGTTCAATGATCGTAACGCCAACTTCTTGTCTTCTATATATGTATATAGAGCCTTTCTCACCATTTCGATCCTTAAAGTCTTGATTCCCAACAACGATTTGAACAAACATTGAAATTCACATTTAAACTCGGTATGCTTTGAAGTTATCCACGGCAGAACTGATCTTAAATGCCAAAATGTTCTTCTTCTTCTTTGGTGAGCTCCAAATGTCCTTCGGCCCACGGAATTATAATGAATATAAAATCACCTGATACAACAATTCTGCTTATTCATCAGTGCGACATGTAGATGTCGCCAATGACTTTCTAATTGCCAAAATAAAATTCAATTTTAGTCTTTAGGTTAAAATTAAACCAACTTTCACTTAAGAGCTGTAATCGGAAAATGAGATGTAAATACAGAATTAGGCAGTGGAGTGAGCTAGAAGAAATTACAAATAATTTCACTTTGACATTGTGAACAAGGCATGTTTAAATGATAATTAGGACACTTTTTTGTAAACACTTTAATTGGTATTTCTGAGCATATAAAATTTCAACAAAATTGTTGATGGTCAGGTTACAAAACTTGTGATTTTTTATCGATTTGATATAGAATGACTCCGCTATAATCGGAGATTGATTAATAATTAAGCAATAATCCCTAAACTGTTTGACTTTCGCAGTAATATTACACCACCAATCGTTCAAAGAACTCGTGTCACAATACTCACCGACCTATTCGTTATTAATTAAATGTCAAATGCAAATGAAATATGTTTGAACAAGTTTAGACCACCACCACCAACCACCCAAGGGACCAACAGACTTTGTACGTAATTCATAAAAGAGCTTGGAAATGGAGCTGGAGAAGGAAGATTAGGACTGACTGTAGAAAGAGTTTTTGTTTTGTTAGAGTAGATAGTCATAACCTAAATTGGTAATGGGGTGGACTTTCTCTAAAAAGGGCAGAGGGAAGGAGGTAGGTGGAATAAACTCTTAAGTCAATAACTACTTAACCTTGGTGATGTTTTTCAAGTCCTTTATCTCCACTTTCTTGACTATCTAATTACTTTCTGTTTGTTTATATGGATTTACCTCGAGTAAAATTTTCCATAAGAAAATCGATATTTACCTTTTACCTTTCTCCTCCACATATACATACATACATACATACATATATATACAACGTAAAATTTCTAACTAAAAAATTTAAGGAAATTTCCATCGAGATAAATCTGCATATAAGGCCTTTTACTGCGGCTGTTTGTTGTGTTAAATTAATGGTAAAAATAGACCTTAAAACGTAGCTAATAATAAATCTTTAATAATTAATATCTTCCTGAATTCTAAAGGATTTTCATACTTCACTCATCGCATCTATGTCGTAAATAAATTTTTGCGAACGCTCTCTATATTCAGCACCGCAATCTCTCTCCCTATGTGTGATTATTTCTCGAAATATTTTCGTATTAATTTAAATTCCACAAAAGATATATCTTAATAATATCACTCAGTGATTTTATAATCCGCTTGAGACTTCTCATAATTGGATTCATCTATTTTTGTTACTTATTTCTATTTTTGGTAATGTTGATGGCAGTTTTAATCGGGAGTCTGTAGACGTTTCAATTGAGTATGTGGATTTTGTGGAACTTGTTTTTTGTTTTCAAATGAAGTTTCATTACGAAATGTTAACTTAACTTAAACTTTTGATCAATTCTGTAATGGACCAATCTGAAGCAATTATTGGAGAAATGCGGCAATTGTTTCGGCAATATTGTTTCTAATTGCTCCACATATTCCATATTGCTCAATGTTGTCGACACAAATTGCCGAATATCCAGTGGGTATAGCAATTTAAGTCAATTTTTCTTTCCTTGCACTTATTTATTCTGCGATTTGACTGTGTCTCGCTTCCGCGGGGAGAGCGAGCGGGCGGGTGGATGTGCAGCGGTATATACTCTACCTCTCTGTTGTGAATTGTGACTGCACCTGGTTGATTACAAAATTTATTTTGCTTTTTACTCATGATAATAAAAGCGCTACAAGCCGCCGCTACAAGAAAAACCTCGTCCATAGCGAGCGATAGTTATTCAACTAAATTGCTCGTGTATGAAAGTACTGCATAGTTTCTTAAAGTTGATCCATATCGCTCAATATTGTTGTTGCAAAACATTTTTCCAATTTGATGCTTGTTACCGTTTCCGTAAATTGCTTTAATGGCCCAAGTTTGCCTATTACTGTTGCCCGGAAAGTATTACTTCAAAAATTGCCCGTGTAAGCGCACATTTAGAGAGTTTCAGGATACACTATGTTCAATGTTCTTCCATTTGGAGCTAGGATGTGAATATTTTCAGATTTTCCAACTCTTAAACAACCTACATACAGCTGACCGGGAAATGACACTTATTTGGCAAAATTCTTTGGCCCCGCAATTTTGAATTTATAGGTTTTGATCATAAATTTGTTATTTGCGACCTTAAAAAGCCCTAGATATCCACTGTCATTGGAATCGGAACGCAATTGGCAAAATTCGTCCGCCAAATATTGAATCTAAAGGTTTTGATCATAAATTTGGTATTTTCTGCCTTGAAAACTCCCAGATACCGATTTTCATTGGAATCAGAATACAATTGGCAAATTCCTCAGTCATATTGGCGCGGCCATTTTGAAATTATAAGTTTTGACCACAAAGGTCAGTTTCACACGGGCCAACAGCCAACCAACAAAAATCTGTTGTCATCGTCCATTCCCTTTTGAAATTCGATGAAAAGTCGCATGGGCTTTCACACGAGCCAAATTTTCCAACCAACTGTACGGCAGAATGCTTTATCTTATTGTTGTTGTTTTTAATCTCAATTCTCCCTTCTGCTATTTCTCTCTCTTTTCTTCTAGAAAGAATAAACAAAAACAACCACACAGCTGTTAAAAAGTTGACTCGAAGATCTAGTGAAAGAGTTGGTTCAAAAAATCTACCCACCCCTTGTCCCCTCTCACCCTCTTCTCAACAAACGACGTTTTCAGTAGTTTTTTGTTGGTTGGCTGTTGGCCCGTGTGAAACTTGCCAAATTCGTTATTTGCCACCTTAAAAACTTCTAGATACCCACTTTCATTGAAATCGGAACACAATTGACAAATTCGGCCAAGTTTGCGCCGCCATTTTGAATTTCGAAAAACGGGCTTCGAGGTGCATCATAAAAGACCCCCATGGACCGTCATGCAATCCCAGTTGGGAACAGAATTTATTCAGAATGGATTCAGAATTAAATCCAGTACATTGGAAGTGATTCCACTTTAGATTCAAAGGCATGTAGAGAACCGATTCTTTTTGCATTGGGATGTCATAGGACGGGACCAATTCATTCCCCTCTGTATTCCATAGAATCGGTTCGGAATTGATTCCTTAGAATTGATTGGAAATTTTTTTACGCTTAGCAAACGATTCCTTTCTGCAGAAACAGAAAAGGAATCAATTGGTTCTTTCGGAACGTATTCTGAATCAATTCTTCTGGAATGGGTTCTTCTTTTCCCAACTATTTCTAAGCTCTGCGATGACTGCGCCCGATACTGCACACATACATACATACATAAACTTTCTTTCATTAGTTGATGCAATACGTTCCAACCCTGGGGAAAAAATATTGCCAACGAAAGCATAAAAGAAGGACTTACATTTCACTACGGAAACAATCTGTTTGTAAGCAATTGTTCTCTTTCAGGCGAGAATTGACTTTTCTTTTTGTTTTCAAGCTGTAGCCTAGGAGTTTGGACCCCATCTACCATTCCAGAGGTTTCTGATTCGATTCCACGCAGCGGCGCATGATCCGTGTCGTGAATTTTGCTTTTTTGATAATTTTGCTAGAATCTTTGCGAACATCTATTGTTAAAAAGTGGTAAACAATCATATAATAACTAAGTTCTTCATTCCTCAAAAAAATGCCGCCAGAACTACAAAGAAAAATGACGATAAATCAAAATTGTCGAAATTTTAGTTAAACACCAATCTATATACTCTTTAATCAGATAAACCATTAGAAAAATTGATAAATTGATATTTTGTAAAGAAAAAAATTGTGATATTGTAAACACCCTATTTGTAAAAAAAAATATGATAAAAGCTAATATCGAAAACACGTGCTGCGTCATGTGGAAAGTTTTGATACGAAATTCAAACGGATTATCGATAAAATTATTTATCTACAATTTAATTTTTTTCATGTAAAAAAACAAAGTTTAGAAGTAAGCATCTTTGTACTGTTTACGATTTAGAGTGTGATATTGAGTAGACAGGAAGATAGTAGACAGCAATATGAAAGAACTGCCAATAAACATGCAAGACTAGCACTAACTACTACCGCTAACAGAACGCTGATGTCATCAGTGTGGTCAAGAGATGGTTTTCTTGCTTATTATGCCTACAGGACAGTGTACGGAGAATTACTGTAGTGATAGAAGATAAGACAGAAGTATAAATTGTTTCCTAGGTGTGAAAAATAACAAAAAATAAGAACCATGCTGTTAGGAATCGAATCACAAACCTCTGGGATGGTATTCGAACGTCTTAACCCCTAAGCTGCCTATTTAGACCAACCAATTATGTTTTCTACTAGATTATATTATCTTAAGCTTAATGCAAGTTCGTGTTCTAAACTTCTTTTTAGCAAAACAATTATGAATAAATAACAAAACAACAATCCAATGGAGCATGCGCATGCACAAACAACAAAATAACACCACGACTGAAAATGGAGATTATTCAGTCTCACATGTTTCGCTCAAGTCACATGCACACGTTGAGGTGATAATGAAATGCGCAATTGTACGTTAAGATAATTTAATTTATGATATGAAAATTGGACACGAAAGAGTGTCTTATTATTTAATATCAACAACACGAAGGAGGATTTTTTTTTATTATTATATGATTTTTATTTGTAGTCACTTTCAAATGCTGTGATAAGAACGAGGAGATTAGCAGATGGGCTAATGTGGTTAGGGAAATTCTGCGCATTTTTTTTATTTATTTAAATATAAAGTTAAGAAATTTGTTTATAAAAGAGTACGGGAGAGAGTTTAAAGGAGTATTTTATAAGAAAATTTATTTTGTTGTAGAAATTATTCATACTTCTTCAATGCCAGAAAATATATACTAACAACAAAAAGTTTTCTTTGTGGAAAATTCCTTTAGAAAATAAATTTTTTTTCCTATTTTTTTTTCAACAGCTTCAACAAAAATATTCTTGGCTTTTACCAAAATTTCCCTTATCATTCACCACTTAAAAATATCCATGATGTTGCGGTTTTCATTGGTTTTCATTGTTTCCTTGAGATTTTCTCCACCCCCTCTTAAACACTCACAGCCAACCACACCATAAAATGGATTTAAAATTTAAAAAGAAAAAAAGGAAAAACGAAGAATAAATGTGAAAATCTTCCATTTACCACATTTTCTTGCAAGAGAAATACTGCAAAATTAAATACTAATGCGCCATTAGAGATGGGCGCCCTAAAGAGATATTTTCCAGTCGACCTTCTTCTTCTTTCCAAAACAATTTCATTTATTCCAATGTCATCAACGTGTCTTGGTATTATAAATTCCCTTCCATGAGTTTCCAATGATTTCGTTTCTTCTTACACAAAGTTTCCGTTTGTTTACAACAATGAAGCGGCGCGGGGGCGGCCCCGGAGGAAATGATCCAATTCTTCAAGGCTTGCATTTTACAGCAGGAAATTTTTTTTTATTGTTCGATAAATTTGGCAACAGTTCAATTTTAACCCTGGTGAAATCGGAAATTTTCCATGCCTTTTCGTAGTTTTTAATATGAGAAATTCATTTTTGTTTTTTTTTTCAATGATTTGTGAAATATTATTATCAACGACTCTGGGCAATGTCGGTTGAAGGTCATTTTTGTTTGGCACAATTTTTTTTTTGTTATAAACAAATTTTTTATTGTGATTTGAGATTTGTTTATAGGAGAGAGAGGAAAAAATAATATAAATTATGACTTTTCTTTCAAATTATTTTTAAACATGAAAAGTGATCATTATTAACAAAAAATTCATTTTCTTTCAAATTTTGAAAATCTTTTTGGCATGGATTAAAATACACGATCATCAGTATCAAAAAGAGCACGATCCAATGCCCCTTCTTTAAAAAACAGAATACCAAATAAATTTTCGAAGCGCCGAGTTATAAACCCAAAAACAAATCTGCAAACTTTAAATTCAGCTTTTTCAAAAAAAAAATTTCTCACGTGGTGGAATGAAGATCTCTCGAAAGTCAAGAAGATATCTTCAATAGTTGCTACAAACATTTTTTTGGCAGACCTGCAAACACTTTCTAAAACTGTACAAGAAAGCCATGACTTCAGACAAGAGAGTGGCAGGAGTTATGCCAATCTATCGAGAGCCTAGGCGACTCTGCCAGACTATGCAGGATCCTCTCTAAAGAACACTTCAGTCCGTCAGAGGGAGAATGGAGTTTGGCCGAAATCGCAGGCGGAGTCCTTCTTCTGCTTAATTGGCGCTACAGTCCTTGCAGGACTTGGGCCTCTCGAAGTCTCCTCTTCCAGTCGTCTCTACGTCTTGCTAGCTCTCTCCATTTTGTTATTCGAAGTTTCCGTATATCTGCTAGCACGTCCTCCATCCACCTATTTCTTGGTCGTCCTACTCTTCTCCTTCCGGATGGTCTACCATTAAAAATCCTGATTAGCATTCTATCTTCTGAAGCTCGTAAAACGTGTCCGAGCCATCGCAGTCTATTCAATCTTATGTATGCAGCTACATTTATTTCGTCATACATTTCTTGAATTTCTTCGTTTGTTTTAATGCGCCATTCGTTTTGGTTAATCTTACAGGACCAAATATTCTTCTTAAGATCTTCCTTTCGAAGATGTTAAGCTGATTTTCTGTTTGTTGGGTCAATGTCCTCAGCCTCAGATCCGTAGCGTAGAACTGAAAGTAAATTTTCAAATTTCGCGGGCTACGTACATTCGATTACCGATTTTTTTATTTTGTTATGTTGGTATACATGCCCCTGAAGCATGATAAAATATTCAGCTGTATTCATTGTTTACTTTGTCTGTGTCAGCCGCTGAGGTAAGACGTGTTTTGCGTGTTCGGCGATTTTTTGCTGTCGAAAAAAATGGATCAAAGAATTTGCATCAAATTTTGTGTAAAAAATGGAGTTTCGATTTCATAACCATACACGCATGATTCGTCACTAGTTATGACCCTTTTAAGCAAATCTAGACGGTCGTTGACGTCATTCAACAATTCCTGAGCGATGCTCATGCGACGGTTTTTTTTGTCAAAATTCAGCAAATTTTGAACGAACTTTGCTGCCACACGCTTTATGCCCAAAATTGACGAAAAAATTGCATGGCATGAGCCAACCGATAATGCCGAAATCCTCAGCAATTTCTCTAATAGTGAATCGACGGTTCTCCATAACAATTTTCTTCACTTTCTCAATCATCGGTTGTTGATGTGCTGGGGCGACCAAGGCGAGGTTCGTCATTGACATCTTTTCGGCCATCTTGAAAGAGCTTGTACCACTTATACACAATTTCATTCACAATGGCACTGACTTGAAACTTCTAACCAAAATTTCAATTTGAATTTCAAAACGTACAGAGCCTGAGAGAATCACGTACTGAGAAAGTATCCCAACAGATGGCGTAATGAGCCACTCATATATTTTTGCAAGTTAATCAATTCGAATTTCAGTCACAACCAGAGCCTCACGTAAGGATCGTCGTGGGTAGAGCATCAAGCAACACCAACATCATCGCAAGTAGAAGATTAATCAATGCCCAACGACAGCGGCATCTATCAGTCAAAAATATAACTTGAAACCAAATAATGAAAATTGAATGAAACCAATTGATGAAAATTGAATGAAACCAATTGATGAAAATTGAATTAAAACTGAACTTGAACTTAATAAATTTTATTGAGGGTGGGTGGCAAGTTACAATTCCGAATTTGCTACTTTCACCACGGACACTTCGATATTACAAAGTGTGCCAAAATACAATTCACGCATTTCATTTGACAACATGGATGACAACAAAATTTTGTAATTTATAAAATTTTTAATAATTTTTTTAAAGAAGCCCATGATTATGTTTGCCTTTAAAATAATGGAAATGGAATTGCTTCACGAGCATCATCCATGGGGGGTGGACTGCAAGAAGCATTATACATATTTGAAAGTTTTAAAAAATGGTCCAAATTTAATGCAGAATTTATTCTGTTCATGTTTTTATTTTGCTTTACGTCTGCAATTACACATGATTACATGATCAGCCTTTAATGTGTCATATTATACGGTGAAGACAATCATGCACTGAAATTTGAAAGAATTCGCGATGTTGTTCTCCAATAATTAAAAAAAAGGAGATTCAACCACCAAAAAGCAAATCCAACAAACTGTCAAATGATTGTTTGGCTAATATTTCCCTACAATTCAAAAATTTCCTTACAATTCCAAAGACACAAACCTCCGAAAATTGAATTGTAAAATCGAAATGCGTTTTCCATACAAATTGACATTTGAATTGTAACTTGGCACAGGCCCTGTCAATTAAGAATTGATTTTCGAATATTTATATTTGAATTAATATAGTGAATTAAACCAAAACATAAATCTTACAAATGTTAAAATAAACTTTAATTATAGTGAAAATAAGACAAACTCGAATTGATTAAACTGGAATCGATTGAAAAGTGGTGTTTTAAAGTGAAAACTCAGAATCGATACCCAAATCTATATCGAGGTGATCACGTCACATATCTGTCCAAACTGTGAGTCCTTCTTATATTCTGGCAGAAACGAAACCGAAAGCCGTAGGAGTGGCGTTGGCATAATACTCACCAAGGAAGCTATAGGTCCAGCCTCATTAGCTATTATTACCATGCGCCTACACTACAACACAGAATTAGTAACCGCAATTTATGCAATGGTAAATGACTCATCTGCTGGAAAAGATGGCATCTCGCCCAAATTGCTGAGAGCCGACTCAAGCCTCATAAGTCATAGCCGATGCGCTACATTAAATCCTGGAAATAGCATTTAACACTATACTTTTCTGGAGGATTGGACGGAAGATAGTCAAAAAACCAAAAAAGGGGGACCTAACAATATACGACAACTGGAGATGCAGAAGAAGAACTATGGAGAATAATTATGACGCAGTGGTGGCCAAGAACGGATAGGCGACGTAATCAGGCGAACCAAATTGAATTGGATTGGCCACTCCTTGCGATGCGAGACCGAGAACCTAGCGAAACAAGCCATTGACCGAAATCCGCAAGGAACCCGTCGAGTTGAAAGAACTAAAACAACGGATCTCAGAGCTGTCGCACAAAACAGAGTCCGCTGATCGGCAACTGTTCCCGCCTTACATCCCACGAGGAATTAAAGAAGCATAATAATACCGCACCAAACGTGACTTTTCTTCGATGCATAGCCTTAAAAGTTCAGTGTTCAATTTCCAATGCCATAGTTGTACTACCGGCAAATCATATTTGGCTCAAAAGAACTAAGAATTAAATCGACCTACGACAACGGATATGTGGACTATCGATTATGTACAGCAGTATACCACAGCCATTAGTCCACAAACACATTTTTTTTATGATTTAATCAAGACTTGCAAACTAATTACAAGCATTGTAGTATAGCACGTGCCATAAGGCAGGAAGACAGAACTAACAAGAAGACAAGGTTGAAAACATACTGAATTATGTATTTGCCGGCTTGCATGCGCTTCGTACACCAACAAACATGTCTCAGTACAGCCAATTCCACTGTAGAGGTGATACGACCATGAATCATATATTTACCTCCACAAGCGTATGAAAGAATTCCGAATCCAATCATGATTGCTTACTTTGTGTCTACCATGTGTTACCTTCAGCCAATTCTGACAAATCAATCTATAAAATATCCGCGATAATAGAGAACCCAGAATCGATCGGTTATTTGATTTTAACTTGAGTCGTCCCCCAATGGTGTTCAGATTTTTTTGCAATTTTTGTTGACTAGAGACAATCTCCCTGAAATCTCTTAAACATCCAAGAAATTAATTCACCAACTTAAATTTGCTGTCGACGTTAATTATTTAACTAAAATAGCACTAAATCAATTATCGGCGAAAAGCAAGAGCACAACAAGTGTCCTTGTTACGTAAGGAATTGTTCTTATACAAAGCGCCGAGGGAAGACAAGGACAAGACGAAGGAAGATAGATTTTTGGGCGAAGGGAATATGGGAGATTAGCAAAGGAAGCTCTTATGGCAATTGAATTCCCACTACGTCAAGCTCTTGGCAGTAAGCTGTATAATCATATTACTTCGGATATAAGGGGATGAATGCGGCTGGATACAGATCTTGAATTCTCATGGGCGTATGCAGATACATACATATACATACTATATATGTAGGTAGAGGACCCCGACGACATTCAGTCTCTCCTTCGGCATAGCGCGCGATGGTTTCATTCTTTCTGTGTTTTAAATATGACGAGATATCATCAAATCGATAATCGGATGACATTGAATTAAAGAACGATGAGTATCGATAAAACGCGTGACTATCCACTTCCCTTCTTCCATATTTCTTTCTGCTTTACGTGTACACTTTAATAAAGTTCAGGCACATGGGACACCTCAAGGTCGAATTGTTTAATGTAACGATTCCTAACAGTATATAATTACATAAACATGTTTACTTTGCGAGGGAGAATTGAATGAAAATGAAAACAGTGAACACACAGAGAATGTGATTCTTGTTTCTTGTTAAATGAGAAAGAAGCTCACCTTTCTTTTTTTGTGTCAATATTAAAGTATCAGAGGAAAATGCTCGTGTACGTGGTCAATATTGGAATTCCCACACTACTGGCAGCATTAAAGAATTCCATAAGAACCGAATTTTTGTGAATGCCTTCGTTGTGCGTGAGTTGCCACTCCAATAAAGAGATCAGCTTTTTCTTTTATATAATTTTATTTTAATAGAAATAACAATTATTTTATATTTAACATATATTTGCCACAATATTTTTGTGATCATCAAGGGAATCGTGAAACGCGATGCTTAATGTTATTAACTGAAACTCTCGACCTGTAGAGTAAGATCATCTTGATCGAAGTGTGATCTACAGTCGGTTTTTTACGTATGTGTCAAGAGAGATAAACTCAAGCGGAAAGTGAACGATCCTTTGATCGTGGCATATCCGCCCAGAGGCCTACTTACTCATTTCTTCGAGGGAGCGCCTTTGCAGGGATTGCGATATATTTATTAAGTCTCGAGCTTCACTACCCGAGAAAATAACGATATTAGAGCTATTTGGAGCTCTATTACAAGCCTGGGTGTGCAACTAAATGGCGAGTACCTCAGCTTGAAAGACAGTGGGAGTCGTGCGAAGACCATGGAATTTTGTACCTTGAGCCATGCACACCCACCCTACTCCATTATCGATTTTGAAACCGTCCGTATACCCAATGGCGGTGTTTTCGTTAAAAACGGGGCTGCCGTTTTGCCCATCCTCTGATAATCATCATAAATGGTTTGTCGAAGCCCCGATTGACAGGAATTCGATAGGTGATCCACAAAGTTTCGAAAAATAGCCCTCGTGGACGCAATGCCCCCCGCCAGAGTCTCCTTCACTACTAGGTAGAGCGGTGATAGGTTAAGTAGCCTTTCCACAGCCGCAGTCAGACAGGTGCTTTTACCTCGTGATACCGAAATAGGTCAGCCTTTGAAGTTAGCTTAATCATGGCACCCTTTTGTAAGCTTTTCCTTAATAAAAGCTCTGAAGTTTTCCTTAATAAAAGCTTTCAAGTTTTCCTTAATAAAAGCTTTGAAGCTTTCCGTAAATAAAAGCTTTGAAGCTTTCCGTAAATAAAAGCTTTCAAGCTTTCCGTAAATAAAAGCTTTCAAGCTTTCCGTGGATAAAGGCTTTGAAGCTTTCCGTAAATAAAAGCTTTAAAGATTTCCGTAAATAAAGGCTTTGAAGCTTTCCGTAAAAAAAAGCTTTAAAGCTTTCCGTAAATAAAGGCTTTGAAGCTTTCCGTAAATAAAAGCTTTGAAGCTTTTCGTTAATAAAAGCTTTGTAGCTTTAAAAGCTTTGCAACTTTTCGTAAAAAAAAACTTCAAAACATTAAAAGCTGTGACACTTTTCGTTTTAGCTTTCGTTCTAGTTTTTAAAACTATATGGTAAAAGACGGAAAGGCCAACTTCAAAGCCTTTGTACAGGAAACGAACTCAGAGCCTTCTGAAATGGCCGCTAAGGCGACTATGGGGGAAGCCTACTTTAAACGATAGTATTTTGGGTTTTAAGTATCATCGCTTGATGTTCTGATGAATACGAAGACGGAAAATGGTGCCCGTACGAACGTCGCATCGTACAACTCTGTTATATGACCTGTGGTATTTTTCGTGCTTCTTCTTGACTCTTAAGATAGTAAGATTTTCTCTCGTAGTCATATGTTTGTATGGGTCTGCCATGGCTGCCGGTCCGGTAGTCGATTTCTCACACAACAGCAGAGCTTTCAGAGCCCCAGAGCAGCAATATTTCGTGCATGTCACATTTCAATAGGTACCCACAATCAACGCCATCTATTAATCTTTAAAGTTCAACTAGTTTTCTTGAGCCATTTTTGTAACACTTTTATACTTTTCACAATTCATCATAGCTTGATTTACTAAAGCGCTATTAGCGCTTTAAAAAGTCATTAGTTCATATTTAATGTTGTATCTTTTCTCGGCTGCTTAAACTGATTATACTTTAAGTTATGTGTTGAAAGAAATGCAATTTTTAGGTAATAACCATTAGCTTCAGCAAATAAATGTTTTAATTAGTTAAAACAACAGATCTAGTTGAAACGAACTATGGATGGTAAACACTTGAAAGATTTGAAATGTATTTTCATTTTAATTGACTTGTAACTTTTTTAAAAATGGAAACGTTCCAAAAGCAACTAATTACCCACAATATACTAAGACAGAAATATTACATAAAATATTTGAAATAGAATTAGAAAATAAAAATAAAAATCCCAATGGAAGCAATCGTTGAGCAAAAAAACGGCTGCTCTGCTGTTTTGGCCATGTTTAATTGCAAGTAGGATGGACGCCAACAGAACACCGAGAAAATAAACAACAACTTGTTAACAGCAGCAGGAATGGTTTGTTGTTGTTCCGCATTTTATTGTTCTTGATAAAGTGTCGCTAAAAATAGATTCCGGCACAAATGTAATTAACCTCTAGACGCGGAGAAAGAAGAAATCTAATTAGACGATGACACGAAAGTAAAACCGTGATTCCTTTTCGGTATGACGCACGGGGATACTTCCTTCTCGTATTCGTAGATCTGATTTTTAAGAACGATTTCAAAACGGTGAGTAAAATCGTGCAAACGTAGCCAGCATATTCGCGTGTTTTAGAGGTGAGTCAGTGGACGTCATTGGATTGTGTGACGTGGTAGAAACGTGATGGGAATGATGACAATGAAATTATAAGAAAGACATGATGTCTATGGAATATTGCAGGTTTATTTGATCTTGTGGATAATGTATGGTTTTGTATTCAGAATCACAAGCGTGATAATAACAGGGGAATCACTTTCGAAAAAACCGCCATCACATGACCAACGTCAATAGTATAAAAGATTGTCTCCTCTAATTTTACATTGTTCTAGTCTTTCACATAAAAATGACATCGAAGTTATTTTTGGAGAATAAAGGGAGAAATTCATGAACAGCGCTGAAAGAGTTACAGGCACACCGTCTTTATTTGGTGGGAACCAATTCATACGAAATATTAGTTTGTGGCGTTTTCCCGATAGATGGCGTAAGTTGAAAATATGTCACGAACCATTGATTACAGCGACAACACTAAAAGTTTGTTTGGCAGTTTGAGAGTTATTTTGCGAGTATAAACTGTGTAGTAGTAGTCCAAGAGCTGGTTGCAAAAAACGTGACCTATCGAATAAGAGGACCAAATGTTTTTGAAATAGGTGTGTGCGTTTTCCGGAAAATTTTTGGGACTACAACGTGACCTATCGAGTAAGAGCTTGGAATTACTCTTAAAATTTAGTACTTACGAAGTAAAAAAACAATATGTTGGTCTGCCTGGTCAAATCTGGTGCTAATGCCTTTGCAGACCACTTTTTTTGTTGTTATTTTAGGACCGCAACCGCAACTGACCTATCGAATAAGAGTTTCAAACTATAAACAAATTAAAGTTTTATCATTTTTATACTAGAAAACACAGGTCTGCCGGGTATGTGCTGGTGCCAAGTGCCTGGCACACCACCTTTTATTTTTGTGTTGAATTACTACCTAATACCAATTAAAGTAGAGCAACATAACCCAGCAAACCAAATTTTAAGATATCTTACCGAATTCGTTACGGAAATTCGTATATTTCTCCCGAATTCGCAATCGATTTCTGAACAAATTCGGAACGAAAAATATATGAAGGGGTTGACACGACATCGTTACAAAAATTCTTTTCGAATTCGTTACGAAATTTAGTAAAGATTTAGCAAAGCTTTTCGCGCACTTCACTCAAAGACTCACGATTTCACAATGAAGTTGACAAGAATGTTCCGATTTCTTTCCTATTTCTTTAAGAAAATTTGTTACTGGCTTCTTTGTGACATTGTTGCGAAGTTGTTTTCCGAATTCTTTTTGAACTAGTTTCGACTAATCGCCACATACAAAGCTTTAATTTTTGTTGTTGTATTACTTCCGAAAACCTTTCGACTTGTAGGAATTCGGAAAGTTTGGTTTGCTGGGAATTGATCTTGTTTTTTAGGTAATGGTGTATTCTTTTATTTGCTATAAAGAACAGGAGTGGAAGCACGGAAGTTGAAACACAGCGTTTGTTTCGAGTTTTTTTCATTTTGGCCACACCTAAGTTGTTTCGACCAAATAGTAATTCGTTTCGACCAAAGTTGGTAACATGTAAAGCTTTTTTCGTGGGTTTCTAGATGACGTAACAAACAAATTTAGTCGTATGGGAAAGTGCTTCCGTCGGGCAAGCGTTTGTTGTTTGTTTGCACGGCTAAAGCCCGGGCCACACATATCCGCACCGCGTCCGCACCGCATGACGGCAACACACGGAGAGAAATTAAACAAGTAAAATTTGACGCGGTGCGGACACGGAGACGCGGAAAAGTGGGGACCCAGCAAACCAAATTTTAAGATATCTTACCGAATTCGTTACGGAAATTCGTACATTTCTCCCGAATTCGCAATCGATTTCTGAATAAATTCGGAACGAAAAATATATGAAGGGGTTGACACGACATCGTTACAAAAATTCTTTTCGAACTCGTTACGAAATTTAGTAAAGATTTAGCAAAGCTTTTTTTATTAGGGGTAAAAAGCTTTGCTAAATCTTTACTAAATTTCGTAACGAATTCGACAAGAATTTTTATAACGATGTCGTGTCAACCCCTTCACATATTTTTCGTTCGAGAAATATACGAATTTCCGTAACGAATTCGGTAAGATATCTTAAAATTTGGTTTGCTGGGAAATTAAATTATAAAATAAATTCACAAAAAGGCCACTCGCGCACTTCACTCAAAGACTCACGATTTCACACTGAAGTTTGACAGGAATGTTCCGATTTCTTTCCTACTTCTTTAAGAAAATTTGGTACCGGCTTCTTTGTGATATTGTTGCGAAATTGTTTTCCGAATTCTTTTTGAACTAGTTTCGACTAATCGCCACATACAAAGCTTTAGTTTCTGAAAACTTTTCGACTTGTAGGAATTCGGAAAGTTTGGTTTGCTGGGGACTGACTGGTAAGATTTCACTTGTTTACTTTTTCTCCGTGTGTTTTCCAACACACGGCCGTCATGCGGTGCGGACGCAGTGCGGATATGTGTGGCCCGGCCTTAACGAGTATTAAAATTAATAAAATAACAAAAAATGCAAGTATAGAATATTAACTGATGTTTTTGAAATAATGAAGCATTTATTAAAGGGTAGGAACCAAGCAAGTACTAAACTTGTCAATTAATAAAGAACAAATGGCATGTATCACAAAATTTATGAAAAATATCAGCGATTTGGCCAAAGATAGATTACTGACGTTACAAAGCTCGCGCAAAAAGCAAGTCGAAAATATTGGTGTTATCTCTCAGATTTTTGCGTGATAATCTATTCATTATTTTTTTCGTCACTGGAGTTCTCAAAAATCATCATTTTTAATAATTATTTTTGTTTTTGACCAATTTATAACCAATAACAAATACGTTGTAACACGAAAATGACAGTTCAAAATGTATTTTTTATATTTTGACAGTTGGCAGCACAATTTTAAAGTCGCCTCAACTTTCATGTTACCAAATTGAATTTGTTTCGACTTTAGCTTAAGTCGAAATAAATTGGCCGAAACAACTTCCGTGCTGCCACTCCAGAAACTTGAGTGCCTCCATTTGCCAGTGCTTTTTCGATATTTTCCATCTGAGCCTCCCAAAAATTCTAGTTTTTTAACATTTTTCTAAGAAAAATGCATTATTAACAGTACTTTTTTTCTTAAGTTTCTGATGCACCAAACCATTCTCTAAAATAGTTCCATATACAAGAATAGTCACATTTACAACTGATCCGGTTATTTAGAAATTATGCACGATATTAAAGATTGTGCGCTAAGTTGGACGATTATACGGATCGTGTTCGATGCGCATTTTTTTATGCCAATTTTCATAATTGACTTAGAAACTTTTAGACATTTTTTTTAATAACTTTTACTCAACTTACAGATCTTTGACTAAATTTGAACGTGCGGGTCGTCTGTGACGTCACTGTGAAATTAGTAGGCTAGTAAACGTGAATGAATTTATGCGATAGTTGTTTACTACGACTGTCGCAACTGAAATTTACTTGTATTACAGTATTTTTCATAGTGAGCTCTATCAAAGGCCATCAAGTCTTTAAGCAGTCAAATTATATGCAGCCTGCAATTAATTTATGGCGATGTTTCTCACTTTGTGAGTTAATTACTAATATGCGACAACAAGGAGACAACATGTTTGTTGATATTCTCAATGCACTAAGAATTGGAGAATTACTACCAGAGCATATGAAGATTCTCTTCGAACATGTCACTGATGACTTCACGGGAAAATTTTCGAAAGAAAATGCTTTAAGAATTTATGCAACTAGAGCAAAAGTTGAAGCGCATAATACAGGTGTAGTTGAACATTTTAAAGCTAAAGCACTTTTGGGGTTTTAGTTAGAGCAAATTGTGGTTCTGTTCAAAAATTTGTCTTTTGGGTTTTAGTTAGGGCAAAAGGTGATTTTGTTCGGGAAATGGCTTAGCTTGGAAGGAAGATTTTAATTAAACCGATAACAAAAGAATTTCCTGCATTAGGAAGTTTTGGCAGAGCAGAACGTCGCATGTTGCCAATTGTGTTATGCTATGCTACCACATCTCATAAAATGCAAGGTGGCACATTAGATTTAGGAGTCGCTGATCTCTCAGGTCTCTTTGCTAAAGGTCAAGCATATGTAATGCTGAGTAGATTTAGATCTTTAGACGGATTAAAAATTGAAAATATAAATCCAGTACAATTAACAGGTAAAAAACCATGCAATACTGATGCTCTTGAAGAAATGGAGCGCATGAGAAAATTACCTGCTGCTTTTTAATATGGATCAATTAAAAAATTTCTTGTTATTTATAGTTGTGACTAAAATGTACAAAATAAAATATAGTTGTGACTAAAAAGTAAAAAATAAAAAAATGAGTTAAAAAAACTTTTAAAAGAAATAACTTTTATATAAATAAAATGCACTAAAAAGTACAAAATAATTGTTTCTTTCTCAGTGATATACACACGAAAAGTTTCATTGCGAAATAAGAAATGCTAGAACTCAGACTAAATCTTGAACTTGAATGTATTAACAATATTTTAAAATTATAGTATCTCGTTTGACTTTAAATGTTTGAACTCTTATCAATGTATTGTGTAAATTTACAGCTTTTCAAGTGCATTAATAAAAGTTTGGGCATGAGCTGCAGTTAGACAATTGTGATTATAGTTATGGATGACCAAACTTTTATTAATGCACTTGAAAAGCTGTAAATTTACACAATACATTGATAAGAGTTCAAACATTTAAAGTCAAACGAGATACTATAATTTTAAAATATTGTTAATACATTCAAGTTCAAGATTTAGTCTGAGTTCTAGCATTTCTTATTTCGCAATGAAACTTTTCGTGTGTATATCACTGAGAAAGAAACAATTATTTTGTACTTTTTAGTGCATTTTATTTATATAAAAGTTATTTCTTTTAAAAGTTTTTTTAACTCATTTTTTTTTTACTATTGTACGTTTCACAGACCAATTTGTAATGAATTCACGATGAGAAATGTCAAAAGAGAAAGCAAAAAATATTTGATCCGTTTATACACGTATTCTAAAAGCAGTCACAAGTCAAAACGCAATCTCAAGTGTTTGTGGTGAGTCTCAATTTGAAACAATTTGATATTCTAACTTTGCAGTCACAATTTCAACAATCCCCAAAACGTTACAACGGATATCAAAATTATGACTGTATAAATAGCATGTTACAAGAGTTCTAGCATAATTTTCATAATTTCTCGTAGATTCGACACACAGCTAGCGACTTGGCTCTATCTTACTACACAAATACAAATTCACCATTAAAGGTGAATTATTTAAGATTTTTCTTGTGACTGAGTGCTTAGAATAACAAAACAGCTAACAGTCACAAGAATAAGCTCAAACTCTCAATGACACGCACATGAGTCTCAAAAGTTTGTGACTTATGACTAGTCACAATTTATAATAAGGGGTCACAATTTATCGGAATGGGGAAATCCTTATTGCGACATTATTTATGATCAAGAATAGTATGAAAATATCATATCAGGTATTCTGATAAAAACAAAAGGGTTGAGCTAGTATCAAAAAAACATGACAACGAAGAACATCAATATTTTAAACACAAAGACTTAAAGTTCATTTATATTGTGAACAAAAATACAATGGAGGACTAGAAAACATGATCTAAATAAACTTTTGCTATCCATTCTACTGAACTAATTTACGTTTGAACTACTTCTCTACCCACAAAACTACAATAACCGAATATCACTAGAGTATTTGACCTATATCTCCTCTCCTCCAAGCAATTTTTCTTTATTACTTAAGAATTTGTCCTAACAAAAAAAACTCATTTCCAACAAAATTTCAATAAGTTACCGGTCTTACGACCACCACATTACACGACTGGTCCATTTTTTCATCTCGCAGCACATTAATAAAATCCCAATAAATTATCAAAAGTAAAATTACGTAAGAAGCGAGACTTTTTCCTATCAATAAAATCTCCTAAATAAAAGAAAAAAACATTTTTTTTTATAATCGACGACGACGCGATAAAGTGGTGATTCCTTGGCAATTTATTATGTTGCTTCTTCTCCATAAGATCCCAGACGTCTCTGCTCTATGTTGGATCTGAGAAACATGATGGCAGTCAGCCAAATATTTTCTGTATATTGTTTGAAAATGGCTAATCGCCGACAGCCAGAGAATATGCTGTATAATGGACGGGACGACGGTTACATGCTGTAATCATCTATAAATAAAAGGACCGAGGAGGACGAGGACTTTACGTATCGAATTAATGCGGTTTAAGAACCTCAATCGACCGGCGAACGTACTCTGTCGGGTCAAGGTTAGACCAGTTCGTTAAACTCTAATTTTTGTACCAGAGAGAAGAAGAAAATCTAATTTATTACTCCGACATTTTACTACATTTTTTTTATATGTCAGACAACGTTTGTTTTCCGTTTCGTTTTGTGATTATTAACTAATAATATTTTCCGTTTCTTTTTTGTATTTTCAGACGACGCAATGGAAGATTTTGGATTTCTGAACTTCACCGATGAAGAGATGAAGGCCACGTTCCTCCAGTCTCTTCATACGATGCGGAAACATAGATTGTTCTGCGATGTCGTTATTAATGTGAGTCTTTAATAAAATTAAGAAATCAACACCAGCAAATTCCAGTCCGGTTTGTTTTTTTTTTAACTAAATCTCACCAAATAAACTGAAAAAAAAACCAAAATTAAACACGCAAAGTGTTTGCTATAACAAAAAAAAAAACATTCAACAAAAAAAAAACATTTTGCAATTTATACCTGTACGTACACACAGTTTCACCGGTAATCTTGATTATGGCGCTTCTAAAGTGAAACATGAGCCTACAATAATAATAATAATAAGAAAAATGACAGCAACTTTATGTGCCGTAAAAAAAATTGCCTTTAAGAGTTATTAAGAACAAAGCGGACTGGAAGCGGTCGTATTTCAATAATTATTTTATATTTTTTATTTTTTTTTCTTTGTTAACGTAAGCAAATTGGTGTGTTAGAGAAGAGGATGGACTTTTGATGGAAACGATTTTTTACTTATGTTACTTCTTGCTTGGAACTAAATATTGCTGTCTGCTTGGAGTTTAGAGTTAAAATACATGATTCACTTTTTTTATGGCATAAATTTATTGTTTATTCGGAATATTACATATTTGTTTATGCATAAAGTATTCCTGTTCATGGGCTAGAGATAGTGTCGTAGGTTATTGCATTAACATAAAGATAAGAATAGCGACATGGAATCGGAGTGTGATATTAGTACCATATATAGGTGGGTATTAATATAAAACACAGAAATCTAAAGAATTATTATACTGGTTTCACAAATATGTAAATATTCTGGCTTTAAATTATACTTAAGTGATTATTACATTCCTTATTTCCCGGGTGAAAATATAAGACTGAAAATAGACTAAATGTCGAGTCTCTCCTAAGAATATTCCAAATCTAAAAATCATATAAATTTCTGCCTTGTTTCAGCCTCTTTCCAGTCTTTTTTTGATACTCATGAAGGGTAACTGATATCAGTTTTCAGTGTAAATAATAATTTCCGCCTTATTTCCGGACAGAAATCCGTCTAAAATGCATTTTTCAGTTTATTTTTAGTCCTTTTTCAGTTTTATAATTTCACCCGGGTTGTCATAGGGGGGAGGTGTTAGCAGAAAGCAAATCCAAGACCGAGACTTTCTGCTCACCTCAAAATTCTTCCTACCATGCTCCCAACCCCAACTACACTCAAAGAAGGTTTTTTTCACGAAGTGTGTAGGTGTCTCAAAGAGCTTGACGTCAATAAGTCCACTGACCCTGATAATATACTGCCCACGGTCCTTGAAAAAGTGCTTCATCTTTGACTAATCCTCTGCGCAAACTTTACGCACTTTCACGCTCTTGGAAACTTGCACATTTTTAGTCCATACCGAAAAATGTGAATCTAATAACCCCTCTAACTATCGCCCAATACCAATTACTCCTATTCTCTCCAAACTCATGGAGACAACAAGCTGTGTGGTAGGTTTGATTCTTTAGATCCACAAGACCTATTTCCCAGTATGATGAATGCATTTCTAGTAGTATGTATTTTTCATTTAATAACACTCGTAACTTTGTGATTTTTGTTCCCGGATGGTCACCGTGTGGACCTCAAGGGTCGCATGTAGCCTTCAGAGTCGCACCCATGGTAGATCGGATATTCAGGGTGGTTTTGACTAAGATGGTTGTTGCCTTTAAAACTCACTACCTGTATACGACCTAGACCATTCTTGTGTAAGGAACTATTTTAGGTAGTGTATTTCAGAAAGCCGATAAAGGCAATCAAGTCGTCGTTCTAGACAAAAATTACTATGAAACTCGGGTGAATGACTTATGCCCGGTTTCACAGTGTCGATTTGAGCTTTCGCTCAGCTGAACCTGAGCAGTACTTTTGAGCTTTAGCTCAAGTCAAAACTGTTTCACAGTTTGTTTTTGTGCTCAGTTCAGCTGAACTTAGTTCACTGAATTTTGCAGGCCACTGGGGTGGAATCAGTTGGGGAAATTTTTGCTTTTGGTTGATAAATTGTGTGATTTTTCTAGTTTTTTATCTTTAGTTGTAAGGATTTTTGAAAATATATGGTCCCTTATTACTGTAAGAACGAGTACGACGAAAGTAGACATCCTTATCGTACTCCTGAGCTCACCTCAAAGTTTCGGATAATTTTCCATTGTGGGGAACTCTGCATTTGGAATTGTTATATGGAGCGTTTATCAATATTACTATTTTGTCAGATAAAAGGGGGATCGTAATCCAGGAAACTGGTCCACTAAGATTCTCAAGGTGTTCATATGGTATATGCAAGAGCGGCCCTTTCTGAATCCAGCTCGCTTCTAAGCGTTTGGTACCCCCCCCCCCCCCGTTTGATTATGACACCTTCCGACCAATCCTCCGGAATGGTACAGCTGTTCCGGGCTATTTCCAGGCGTGGATGTATCGCGTCTGCTATTAAGCTTAAGTCGGTTTTTAGCAATTCTGGCAACATTGGCCATTGCAAGAATTGCGGTTGCTATTTCTGTCTGAGATGATGCACGTGTCGTGATTCTTATTTGCTGCGCATTGATAAGTTTTCTCCAGGTTCCTGTGAAAATGAAGCATTCAAAGCGGCAAGAAATAATCTCTCCATCTTTAGAGTTACACAGCAGCCCTCTATCCGCACTCTTTACGGCATGTTTTGTAATAGAATGCTCTCTTCTCTTTGCAATTGAAAAATCAAACTTCAAATTTATAATGAAAATCAATAAATAAACACAAGTTCACTGTGATTTCTCTAGAAATAATGACATTACTCTCCCTTATATCCTGAGCTTTAGCTTAAGTGCCCAAATTTAGTCGCTCAGTTCAAATCAATTTTGAACCAAGTTCAACAGTTGAACCACTACTGTGAAACAGTAAAATGAGTTGAGCGAAAGCTCAAGGCTGAGCGAAAGCTTAAGTGAACACTGTGAAACCGGGCATTAATAAATAAGTGTAATTATAAAAAACTAAAAAATAGTCCTCTGCGAATTGCCCCGGTTTTTGGTAAAAGATTCACAAGAAAGTTAAATTTTTCTAACCCAACCGTCGCACAGTGGGGCAAATTGCTCATGTTTTATACAAACGATAATTCCCAAGCCTGGAATTAATGAAACTTAAATTTTTTTTTTTAAACTATTCGTTATAAAATTGCCTTTAATTCTATCGAGCCGGAATTTTGAAATTTAAAAATTAAAGATGGCTAATCCAATATGGCGGACATATATTTTGTAAGTAAATTAACATTTTATCAAAAGATTCTTTAAAATTATTGAAATTAATTATTAGTAATTAATTTTTGGTTTCCAAAAAAACCCGGCAAGTAACAATTTTTTATAACTTTAAAGAATCTTTTGATAAAATTTTAATTTACTTACAAAATTTATGTCCGCCATATTGGATTAGCCATCTTTAATTTTGAAATTTCAAAATTCGGGCTCGATAGAATTAAAGGCAATTTTATGACGAATAGTTTACAAAAAAAAATTTAAGTTTCATTAATTCTAGGCTTGGGAATTATCGATTGTCCAAAAAATGAGCTATTGCCCCACTGTGCGTCGTCGCGTTACTACATTACTTGCCAAAAATACATAAAGAAAAAAGTGGAATGAGACCGATTATTTCGAGCATTAATACTCCAACGTAGAAAATGGCAAAGTGAGTGCGGATTTGAGACTTTGCGATTCCCTAATCCGCCCGTGTGTAATCGTGAATCCATATAGCAATGCCAACCTGTAAACGATCTCCGAGAACAAAAGAATCTCAACTTAAACATATGGCATTTTGGACATAAGTGTCAAATCCGCACTTACTTCCGATCCGCCGGATTCGGGAATCGAGGCCCATATCATATTTTGTTCATTGAAAGCAAATTTCAACTTATTGGTAATTTGTGAAACATGCGAAACCGACACTTTCATTTCACACTCATGGAGTGTTTTTTAATGATTTGTGGTCTATCATATCTATTGGATATCCATTAGCTTTGTCAACTGATTTAATATAATCATATTTTTAAAGGTGACAATAAACTAGGTGATTTGCTTGGTAGCACAAAAGATAAAAAAGACACACTAGAAAAATCGGCCATTTATCGTATTGATTGTAATGAATGCGATTCAGTTTACATTGGTCAAGCGAGACGTTCAATAAACAAAACATTTAGCGAACATGAGAAGTGTATAACACAGAGACAAATAACAAAATCAGCATTTGCAGCCCACGCTATAGAGAACATGCATTTAAATATTTCCGTAGACAATGTAAAGTTGATAAGTGTGCGAGACGAGAGAAGGCTCGATGCCTATGAATGTGCCTATATACACAAAACTGATAACACCGTTAATTTGGACAATGGCAACATCGAGTCGGTGTTGTTCTCTCTCCTAAAACATCGGACCGTTCTAAATCATGTGATTTTAGTGCCTACTAGGGGCAATACAACATTTACTTCAGTCGTGATTGCTGATGATGATTTGTAAATCAAATTGAAATTCATTCGGTTGATTATTGAGGATATAAAATATTTTTTACTTTCCAATAAACTCGAGTAGAATCAATAAGGTGTTTTATTTAATTCCATAAGGTGTTTTATACCAAATTAAAAAATACACATTTACCTAAAACATGAGCCTAACTATGTCACTATACGATAATCAGTATAGGAATTATTAAAATAAAAAAAAATTCAAGCGTCTTTTCGTAAACACCTCCATCTTAGTAAATAGAGCCCTTAACTCCCATTTCTATAACAATTTCTTTCGCTAAATATATCCAGGAGTCACCCCCTAAAGAATTCGCATCTTAGTCAAAAACACTTTGTTTATTTTTCAAAAAACCTCCAAATCGACTTTTCCTGAAGTCTTTTCGTCAAGCCCTTCGATCGGCACCGCAACCAAGTCGGTATCACTTTTGGTTCGCGCGATATCGTGCAGAAAAATGACCACATACGTACGTAACACACCCAAATATTTCTTCTACAAATTTTGTTGGAATCTCTTGACTCCAACCAAAAACTATATACGACAAGCAGTATGGCTTTAGACCGAACAGATCTACTAGCGACCTTCTTGTATGCCTAATGGAGCACCTCAATTAAATTATACATCGCTTTGGTGAGTACGGCCTGGTTACTCCAGGTACTGATAGAGTATAGCACTCTACTTTGTTGAGTGAACTCCAAGATATTATGACTATGTTATAAAGAACAAGATTGACAATTTTCGTTCTGGCCGTTCAATCCAGGTAGTATTGGATAACGTCGAATTTAAGCCCTACAGCATTTCGTCCGGTATCCCCCGGGGGGCCAATTCTACCACCAAATTTTTTTCTAGTTTAACTTGACATGCTCGTAATCCTTTCCAACTCACTTCGCAGCTTTGCTGACAACAGTACTCTGCGTTCAAGCAAACCGTGCAACATTTTCCCATCCGTGTCAGTGGATAAAAAACTAAGTACTGTCTCATTTCTAACAAAACTTAAACCAAACTTCCTCAAGTTTCAGTGAACGTTGTAGAACTAACGGCCCAACATTGGTTGAGGAAGGGTCAATTCAAAAAGTCAACATTGCAGTAACATTGCAACATAAAAACTTGTCATGTGTTCAAAAAGTCAACACGAAAAAGTGTAGTTTTCATTTTGTCAACAAGGTAGGCAGTGTTGTCGTAACATTCGTGTAATGCCGCAACATATTTATTTATACTGCAGAACATAACCCCTACAATCAGAATGGAGAACAGTGAAGTATTTTAATTTTATAATTTTTTTTTGTATTAATTTATACATTTTTTTATATTATTAGTGTAAAAAAATGATTTGGAGCCATGGGGAGTCCTGTATACATCCAAATTATTAATTTTAAAGGACGAACTCATACATGTTTTTCTAATTTTTAAAAATATACAACAACGGTTTAATGCATTTGATACACTTTTTTGGAAATTTTCAGAAATTCTCCATGTTTCTCCGCTTTTAAACAAAATAAACCGAAATGTCATCAAAAATTTCGTAAAAGTAAGGGGGCGTCCATAAATTACGTGAGGTGTTTAGGGGGGGGAGGGGGTCGAGCCGAATCTCACCAAATCTCACGTGGGGGAGGGGGAGGGTCTCCGCAAATCTCACGTAATTTTTTTCCGCAAGAAACAGTGTAAAATCGCGAGAAAACTGGGTTAAATTAATAGTACAGGTAAATTAAGCCGAAAAAAGCGATATAGCGGAAATAATTAGGTACAGGCTGAAAATTGGCAGAGCGCTTCTTTTCATGCTTTTTAATAAGGGGTTATAAAGTCTACCGATTTTCTACTCCGAGAAGCCCACCAACCAATGGGTATTTTTCGATTTTTCTGTAATTTTTTTGCAATATTTCTTAATATCTTTTTGTTTTTTTCAATTTTAAGTACAATATCTGTAAATGAGAAAATCTTTAAAATCGTCTTTTTGGACCCGCACTTAGATTTCATTCACGAAAATCTTGGTGCAGTATCAGATGAACATGGTGAAAGGTATTATCAAAACATATTGCAAATAGAGAAGGAGTAATGAATACATTACATAAAAAGTATACGTGATACTATTACTATATTTCGACTCAATAGCAATTGGGTATAAAAATTTTGCACTGCCGTTTACACTGTATTTGTTCACTGTTTCAAATACCATCCAACTGGAACATCCAAAAAAAGTAAAGAAAATAATTTAAATATCTGGGAATGAAGACGTGATGAAAAATTATTATCTTTTTATACAATGGTCTGGGAAAAACTGCGAAAGTAATGTATGCATTGACTTATACCACCATTTTTGGACAGATTGCGACCCTATGATGAACTAGTGTGGCGGTCTAAGCTTAAACAAAACAAAAAGGCCTAGAAGCCCAATTGAAAAACCTGGAACCTAATGCACTCCTAAGAATCTCAATCTCAATACTCAATCCTACTGCAATCATAGAGCTTATATTAAGAATCGGCTCTTTTCACATCATTCAGAACACATGCTATCTGCGGTGCATTGTCACTACAAAAAGCAGACATTTGCACCAGGCGACATAATTAGTTATCTAAGCATCTTACAGGACTCGAATTTTGAATCGACGACCATCTGCTCTGACATACCTACTAGAGGCCAAGATAGATTTTGAAAACCTTTTGTTATCATTATCGAGAGTTGTGAAGAATGGAAGTCTAACAGATCCGCACTTCTTGAATCTATATCCTGATGTACAGGCGGCTCAAACGTCAATTTGAGAAGCTGGCTGTGACTTCAGACTCCGCTTTTCTAAGGCGATACGAAAGTAGGAAGCAAACGGAAGCTAGAAGCGATGCCTGATAAATCTTCGAAAAGAAATTATTTTCAGCCAACCAACTTCATTTATTAACTTAATTTGACATTTTGATGCGAACAATAAATTGTTTCAAGAATATTTAAAGAGTTTTTAGAATATTTTAAAACAAACAAATAAATGCAGCGCATGCGGAAATGGCTTTACTCGCGGACTGAAATCCGATAACAGGCGGACAAATTTAATTCGAATTCGCATTGGTGGAGGATACCATTTTCTTATTTCCGAATTTCATGACTTTCGAATCGCATTCCCGGATAACCCCCCTGGGTCATTCAGTCACAGGTTTTTTACCCAAAGATGACATCTATAGAAGAATGCTCCGAAGTTTGTATATCTCCAGAGTCATAAATGGCTCTACCATTACTATTCAAACAGTTAAGTCGTTACTCTCTAAAAACGAATCAGTGGATGCCAAAGTCAACCTTCGTATGTCAATATATTGTAAAATTCTAAATTTTTTTTATATTCCATATGCTTGCTCTACAAATACACGAGTTGAGCTCAAACCAGAATCGAAATTTTTCTGTTCTCTTTTTAAGAAATCATTATCCCTGTAGGGCATCATGAGGTTGGTTTCCAAAGGATAGGCAGAATCACCTGCTAAATGGTAATCCACAGGTATTGTATTTTATATTGGGTGCATGCCGAGTTGGTGCTGTTATGATTTTGTGGTACTGTTCTTCAACACAAATTATGTTTTTTTAAATAAATCCAACGCAATCAAGCACAGATTAAGGTATTTACAGTAAAAATACGCATAATAGTGTAAATCCTACAAATTTTTTAAAATTTTAAAAATCTCACGTGAGATTGAGGGGGGGGGGAGGGGGTCAAGCCAAATCTCACGAAATCTCACCAAGGGGGGAGGGGGGGTCGAAAATTCGCCAAAATCACCTCACGTAATTTATGGACGCCCCCTAATCACGTCTGCAACACTGCCTAAACAGTGTTACGATAATGTTGTGGTAACATGACAGAAACACTGCTGCAACACTTAAATTTGTGTTGACTTTTTGAATTGAGCCGAAACATATCAATTCATGTAAATTCACTACAAGGAAAGTCAGGTTGAGAAGTTGCACTTTATCTTTGGCTAAATCCTTGCTCTGTCCCATCATACCTGTGCAGCCTATACGGGTAAAACATGACTCGAACAATACCGCTAACTACCAACAATAAAGAGCTCATGGAATATCTAGAATTCAACCAAACGAATGGCATTACGGCCCGTATCGTACACAACACCACAGCTAGTCTAGTTTCGTTGCTGTAGATATCTTCAAAGTTTTTGAGAAAGTGACACTGTTAGCAAATTCCCACTCAGTCTTAAAGAACAAAAAATAAAGTACTCTCTTATCTCTAAAACAACATACAACAACCCCTCGTTTGTTTCAGTGAACGGTGTAGAACTAATTGCTTGCCCATCTCTTAACAGCCTATGCTTAACATTGATTGAAGATCTGCGATGGAAAGAGCCTGTGGAATAACCTTGCGCAGTCAGTATTTCCAAACTGCTGCAGCATTTAAGTTTTGAAAACTCAAGGCTTATCGTCATCTCCGTCAGCATCCTAGGTTCCTTTTAACCCTTCGATCTTTCCAGACTCTTGTAAATTCACCTCTTCAGCCCATCTGATAATCAACATAAATCTTAGGGGTTATCTAGAGCCCAAACAAATCTTGAATGATAAACAATATGGCTTCAGACAATAAAGGTCCACAGACGACCTTTTTGTGTGTCTAAGAGAATACCTTAGCTTCTAGCTCTTGATATCTCTAAGGTTTTTGATGGATTATGGCACTCTGCTCTGTTAGCTAAACTCCAAGTATTGGTATTGATTCAGCTCTAAAGAACTGGATCGAGAGTTTTCTTTCTGGCCGTACTCTGTCGGTGTCCGCCAGGGATCAATTTTATCACCCGCTCTTTTCCTAATCTTTATAAACGACCAGAGCTCTCGGTTCCATCCAACCAACGTTACAGCTTTACTGATGATAGTACGTTGCGTTACTCATACGCCTTCGGTAAAGCAGGACAAGCGCGTGCCAGACCTGCTATATGATCGTGGACTTATGTGCAACGCAATCAACAGACTCATTGAATTCATTCTCGATTGGGGCCGTAAGAATCGAGTCGAATTTAATGCTTCCTAAATGAAGTACTCTCTTATTTCCAATAAATTCGTGTCAGTGGACGGTGTAAAAGTAATGGCTGCTGACCCATCACTTAACATAGATCCTGGAAAAACAAGCCCGAAACACCAGATTAACCCATGTTCCCTCTGCCTAAAGCTCCCATTTTCACCCACTATGCAAACAAGTAATTCGTTCATAAATAGAACAACTCTTACAACATCCAAGAGTTCAAATGCAGGGCTCATCGCCACCTCCCCAACAGTCTCATAACCCAAACGTATTCTATTCCCCGTACTAAGCTTGCTACTAGACAAATCAGCATGACATGAAGAATTACGAAGAATGGAGTTAAGTTCAATTTCAGTCTTGGTATAATGAAAGCTATTAAATATTGATGCATCAACTTCCTCAATTAGACAATAACTGTTGATCCACACTATACAAACGTTCTCGGTCCGCTCTTGGTCCGGTAAAATCTTTGCTACACTGATTGATCGATCTCGAAGTGTGACTGGAACGGAACGTTAAGTGCAATGCTTAGTATGAATAAGTTTATTGTTAATAGTTTATGAATGGTTTAGCGAATCGAGAATAGACTGATCACGCGGATCATTAGCGGCTCTATAGTGTGGATCTAGCCTAAACTAGAAGTAACAGAATTTTTGCTATAATAACTTGGCGCAATCATCTACAGTTTCGGATTTCGTATAGTTAGTATCTTAATAAAAAAATTGTTATCTTTAATACTAGTTTCCTCCTCTCTACCACCAATTTGCTTCTGTTGCACACAGTATTATTGGCGGTAAATTGTAGAATTTATAAAAAAAAAAAACAAAAAAAAAATCAAAAAAAAATATGTGGTAACAAAACATCTTGAATCTCATAGCTGTCGTTTTTCTTTTTTCTTAATGTGTATGGTAACATTACCCATAACACAACTATTTAGGTACTTAAACAGAATTCCTTCCTTCTACACAGGTTGGTAACACCGACTTCCATGCTCATAAAAACGTCTTGGCATGTGCTTCTCCCTATTTTATGGAACTTTTTAGTGCTGAACAGGTAATGAAATTTTTGCTCTTAAAACATTGCTATTTTAAAAACAATAAAACAAAATCTCACCTTTTTTTTACTAACTGTACAACTTTCTCAGGAGACGAAAAATGGTCACTGTGAGGATATTCCAAGTTTTCGTTTAAATGGTGGCATTAATAAAATCGCACTACAAATCCTCATTGATTATGCTTACACAGCTAAGCTGGAAGTTCCGGATCCTCTAGTTCGGGATGTTTACTTGGCTGGATGGAAATTGCGCATGGATCATGTTGTTAAGCAATGCGCTAAGCACTTAGTATCGGAACTATCACCGGATACTTGCATCGAGATTCGATCTCTGCCTGGCATTGATAAGAATAAAAGTTTCGTGGTTGATGTTGATGCTTTCATCGACAAGGAGGTAAAATCCAAGCTTCGCACTCTTATCATTAATTAAATATTTAAATGTTTTATATTTCAGTTTAATGCCGTGTCGCAAACCGCTGAATTTCTACAATTATCTTGCGTTCAAATTGACGTGCTATATCAGACCAAGCAGGAAATGTCTCTCGTAACGCACGGTTCATTGTGTCGTCTTGTGCTCGACTGGACTAAGAGGCAATTGACTGATGAAACTTTATCTGTAAAATACCCGCAAAAATTGCTTTGATTACCCATTGTTAAACTATTTATATATATTTTTCTAGTATAATCAACTAATGGAACGAACCCACCTTTTATATCTCGCTGTTGATAACTCATTACAAGATTGTTCCGATTTACCACCAGGCCATGAATCGGAATCGGAACTTGTACAAGACTATAAACGTTTGGTTCTCAAATGTCCAACTAATAAGCAACGAAGAAAATGCTTAAGTGCTCCTGGTCGTCCCCGGGTAATTATATACTCAAGGGATATTGGTGATAGGGAGGATGAGAATTGCCATGAACCAGACTGGAATTTAATAAGCTCTGCTAAATGTGGAGAGAATGCTTTTGTTGCTTTGGTTACGGTTGGCGGAACGCTGACTAGAATGTCTGTTAAGTTGAGATTAAATACTATTCCGGTGTCTCCGATCATTGCTCCAGAGAGTGTTCCATCCTCTGTTGATGGTACAGAGACTCCAGATCAATTGGAATTATTTTGTATGGTGGCTACAATGTCTGGGCCAAAGTGTGGACTTGGTGTGGCTGATGTTAATGGGAAACTTCTTGTTTGTGGTAAGTAATTGAATTTTTTAAATTGATTTTAATTAAAAAAATTAGGTAGTTAAAAGTATTTCTATTTCTAATTAAGTATCGCATTTCTTAGAAAGCAAATATTTCACTTGAAATCGTGTTATATGTTTCATATGGATTTTTGTCTCAATCCAAGCAAATCTCTGCACGAAAACAACCGAAAATAAGTAATCAGAAGTTACTTTTTGATTCCCGCCTGTTACGCCCTTGGTTTTTCTTCTGATTTCTTCTGAAACGACTTATAAGGGGCGGTTCCACAATTGGCGTACACTGCCTTGAGATGGTGGCACGACGACCTTGCGCGATGCCTGCCACACCCATTGCTGAATAAAAAAAGGTTTTGTTTAGTTACTAAGCATATGCTCCAGAGCCATCGAAAAGTTACAGTAATTAGTGTTGGGTAGGACACGATTATAAAATGGGTTTTTAAGAGGTGCCTTCTTTTTCGTTTGAACCAGTACAATGTCATACTTGAAATGAGGCTAGGATCCATAGTAATGAATGACAAAAACAAGAAAATTAAATAAAGAAAGAAAATAAATACCAACGAAGAGTTTTTTCACCAGTTTGATTCTAATATGCATTAAACTGCCTCAGAGTAAGAGTAAGCGAGTAAGAAACCTATGCCTCCACGATGTACACTAATATTTTACAATCAACTAATCGCCTAGTTTCAAATTGGATATTTTACTGCCCTTTCTGTACGTATTTACATGCTCACTTCGCTTCATTTCAAATTGGATATTTTACTGCGACAAAAGAAGTAAGAGAGAAGAAACCCATGCCTCTCCACTATGTATTTACAATCACACGTCACCGCATTTATCTCGATACACGCTTATATACCAGTAGGACATTATTTTTGAACCGGGACATTTAAAAAATTGAGGTCTTAGTACAATTTACCATCGTGTAAGGGACAAATGTACTGCCCCGTGTAAGTCCGGCTCAACTCTACAGTAAATACATAGACAGCCGACAAAGTTCTTCCAGTCGTCGAATTCTTCCAGGAAATCCGTTTAAAAAATATGCAAAAAGCACATGAGTTTTCTAATGAGGGTTTCCGTAATCTCCGAAAAGCGCAAACAAAGGATGTTGCCAATTTTGGTACCCACCTCTAATAGGTATGTGTAAGACGTTCTTGGATAGCTCTTTATGAGCTCAATATAAGTTACTAGCTGAGACCCGGTGCGCCTATGCTGCACCCATAAACCAATGGTAGTAATCAGGTGATATGAATTTTGAATTTGGAATGACTCCACACAGAGCTAATAATATTCTACTTGTCATACCCTTTCATTTAATACCCATACCGAATGGCTTGCAAAGAAAAAGGTAATCCACCATTTTGCGTTGGCCGCCAATTTGAATTTGGAATGACGCCACAGAGCTAATAATATTGTACTTGTCATACCCTTTCATTTGATACCCATACCGAATGGCTTGCAAAGAAAAAGGTAATCCGCCATTTTGTGTTGGCCGCCATTTTAAATTTGGACCGATCGATCTGAAACTTTGGGAATCGTATTTTTTTCGGAAAAAACCAAAATAATATAGATCTGAGCTCTTTAGCAGTAATTCGAAGAGTACCTCCCATACAAAACTTCGAATTTTACGGATATCGGTACACTACAGCCGCCCGAAGTGTTCGAGATAGAGCAAAATAGAGCGTAGGAACACCCGCCGTACCCGAAAACCCCAATATACAAAAATTCAGGCCAATCGGATGAGCGGTTTCGGAGTCTATTGAACATTTACAGACAGACATACTTTCACTTTTATATATATAGACTATGACGCCAAGTTCCAAATCTTTGTCCGTTCTGGAGTGGTGTGGTGAGACTCCGGAGATACCACTTAAACTCATGCACCACCACTTACCTGCATGAGAGCGCTTCCAGCAGGGCAGACGCGGAGTTCCTATGGGAGAAGGGAGGGTGTCTGAAAAAAAACCCCAAAGTTCCAGGAGAGATGAATCTCCCATCGCTATTATGGAAGTTACATGACAAACCGAAAGTAAACCGAACTCAACTCGATCTGAGCTTGCAGTTTCGGTCGAGTGTTATATGACATACCGAACTTGAGTTTTTAGTTGTAATTTTGGGTTTATTATTGTCAGTTCGTCAGTGAAATTATTCGTGAAAATGGAAATTTTTTTTATGTATTTAATGAAATTATAATACTCCAACAAAAAAAGTTTTTCACCTTGTTAAAGCAATCTCGGGTTTTCAGTCGCTAGTTGCATGACATTCCGACCGAAAAGTGTACTCAACCAAGCAAAAACTTGTGAATCCACTCAGAACACGTTCGGCACAATTTTTGCGGTCGGTTGCTAGTTTCATGACTCAAACCGAACCGAAAATTGTACTCAGTTCGTGATGAGTATGTCATGTAACTTCCATATATGCCATTCTGTTAGGCCCATCATCTTGAAAAATTTACTGACAACAAGAAACATTCTAAATCCGTACAAAAAATACATATATTTATTCCGACTAGTCCTTAGTTGTCCCTACAACATGCGTGCAATTCCTTAACCAATGTTACAATACTTGCCCCAAAACAGCAATTAAAATACATGATGCCATGCTGTAAACAACATATTCCTTACATTTCAATCTAGCTGTACTTTATTCCATATAGCCGAAACATATAAAAACTAACATAAAAACAAACCATATATGGAAACCTTAAAAACTAATTCAAACTAGGTGTAAATAACGTTCGTGTTCTGCCCAGCAGGATAATAACTTAGTAAAGCGTTTACTGTATATGGCCACATAAGTTGCTCTAAAAGTGAGTTATTTAGGCTGTCAGTTACCCATTTCTAAGACATTGAAATGGAAAGGATAGCGTGATGTTGTTTGTTGATTAAAAATACCCTCGTGTCCTACCAGCCAGAGGTCTGTCTTGGTTGCGTCTTAGCCTATAATGTTATCTTAATCGAACTCCTCACGCGACAATTATTTTACACTACTTTGTATATTGGTTAATCGCTTCCAAATTATTTAACTATGGTTGTCATTGAACGCGTTAAAAAGTACTTATCTGAATCCACAAAAGTTACATTTGAGGTACCTTCTCAAGAGATCGCTTCAATATTATGCGTATCACCCTTTTTTAACTCATATGAGAATTATATTCTATATTCTATACTATATTCAGAGATAGTGATCAATACTGCAATTTTTGTGGCTGCATTCCGTTATAGAATTAGCTTCGAGGAAATATTCGAAGCATTGGAGATATGAAGCCCAATTTCTGACGTTCTGGTCTAAAAGGACGCCAGAAATTGTGCTTTGTTCTTCGTTATGTTCAGACCTATGTCGTCTCTTAGAGTCCGACATAAACTTCTTTTGCTGCGTGGATCTTCCCACGATTTTCACCTCATCTGTATATCCAAATAATTGTACAAAGTGTGTTGTTATTGATACTTCTCTGGGTTGACGTTTTCCTTATCATCCATTCTAGGTCGAGGTTAAAAGCATTGCCATAACAGATTTTGGATCTTCACTTTCGCCGGTGAATTATTGCTTGCGTATTTGATCTGTCGTAACAGCTTTGAGGAGACTCGTAGTCCCGACAAGATCTTGTACATCCTTTATATTTTTATAGAGTTGTATGAATGTTGAAAGCCAACAAATATTTGGTATAAATCACTACATTCCTAGGTTTTATCCAGGATTTCATTTAAGGCTAGCAGCTGGCTCGATGTTCACCTGTTTGTCGTAAGACCAGCTTGATATTATCCTTTAAGGCTTTCTAATTTTTGTTTCACAAGAATTGTGAAGGTAACTGGTGCTGGCGAGTGAGGTGCTTCTGTAGTTTTTATCTCCTTTCTTGTATATAATTGCCCAGTCATATCGTATAACTTCTTAAGAGTTGCTGTTACAAATAATTGCATGGCCATTCCTAATAAACTAAGATTTTCGAAACAATTTCAAAACGTTATCCATGACTCAAATGAGTATTATCGATTTTTCAAGTGCTCTATGTGAAAGTAGAATCGCAAATTAAATTTCCGTTATGGAAGGTATTTAACAGGATTACGCAGAGTTGTAATTTTCGAATTTAGAAACGAGATTCGATAGAAAATTATTCGATTTTATATGTCCAAGATGTCCAAAAGGTTTTTTTTTAGTGATATCTTCACTCCAATTCATGTATTTTTACCCCAAACTAATTAAAACTCGTATATAATTAATTTTAATTAATATTCTTGTTCTAAATATTTAACTTTAACTTAAGAAACCCACTTAAAAAACCAGTAGAGACCTCTTCAAACCCTCTTAACCTACTTAATGTCTCCTACGTATAAAAATTTCAATCGATATAAAAATATGTCGCCACGAATTTCAATATCACCACCTCACTGCCCTTGTCAGAGTTATTCTTTATAAGTCTGGTATTGACATACTTTGTTTTAAAAAGATAACCAAATTGGATTCATCTAGCTTCCTTTAGGCATTACACAATGAAAGAGAACAACTTTAAGTTCCCAAATTTACTTTAAGTTTAGATAAAGTTTCAACTTCTCTTCCAAGAATAATAATTTCATAATTTTAGATAACTACAAAACAACATTGTTGCCTCTTTGTCACGAGCAGACACACAATCTCATTAAAGATAATTATTTTCACAACTTTTCAATGTCATTTCGATCTACCTAATTTACATCTAAATTAAGCCAATCTACAAGCCTTCAAAAGGTTTTAAACTTACCTTGTTTTCTGGGTTTAAAACCAGTGAATTTCATTACAAGAACGCCCATTTTTAAATTAAGCTTAGTGTCATACTTTATACATATTCAAATACCTGCAGTGTGATCTCAATCGTAGAGTAAGTGTGATGGTGGAAGATTGCCAAACAACAATTCCATTCAGCCTTCCAATTTTGCATATATCACACAAAGATATTGCGGCACATTAATTATAGAATTCAACGTAAAAATATGTTTTTTTTTTGAAAAGTTAAAAATAAGCGCAAATTTTTAATGTGCTGAGTAACTTATCCAAAGTTCACAAAACTCGATGCCGGCTATGTGGAGCAAAAGGTTGTGAGTTTTATGATTATAAAGCCAAAAGTGAAATACTTGCTATAAAGGAAGGTATTAGCTTCTAGAATTCTATTTTAGAGAAGATCGGAATTTTTGAGATGTTATTTATAAATGAAAATTCTTGTGGTTGGTTATTCTCAAAGAATTGTTGGTTATTCTCTCAATATTGCAAAAGTGAGATGTTTCCTTAATATTAGCCAAAATTATATTGCAGAATTTAGTGAGTAAATCAATCATAGGAAAATATGGATGAAAATAAATATTACTAAACAACCTTCGGAACGTCATAAAAATAATTAACCAATTTTATACTATATGCCATCCTCCGTAGGGGTTAAGGCGTTCGACGACCATCCCAGAGAATCAACTGTTCGATTGCTGAAACCAGCATTCTGATGAGATAGTATTGACTGGGAGCCGTCATAGTAAAAATGTGTGTTGTAACATTCCTTCCCGACTAGAGCTTCAATATTGGATTCTATGATACAAAAGCATTCGGCAGTATAAATGGTTTCTATCTCTGCACTCTTGTCTTCCACATAAAAATAAAAGAAAACTCAAATAACATTCAGCGATTGATTCATACCAGCTGCTTCTTTCGAGAATTTTTAAACAATTCACTAAATATTTTTGTGTGTTTTATGGACTTAATAAAATGTTCATTTGAACAGAATAACTAATTACTCGTAGGTTAGAACGAGAATAAGTATTGCAGCGTCACACCAGCGTATCCCATGAACAATAGAAATAGCAAATAGAAAAGAGCCCTACTAGCATTTTCTTCATGACATTTATGTCGCGATAACTCTCAACATATATCTCATCATTGTAGAGCTTCCAGAAGCCTCCATTCTCACATAACGGGTCAACAATGCTACAAAGGACTTTTCTCTCGAACGCTGCTATGAGGTTAGCGTGGTCTTTGCGGATTTCTCAAATCTCGCATCCAAATATCTTTTTCTTCTCCTTTTATTGAGGTATTGGGTCCAAAAGTACCGCAGGCACTGCTTGGCCCTATTGTAGTACACTACAACCCTGCACCTCATATTTGTATGCCAGACCGCCTGAAAAAGTTCAGCAGTGTGCCAGTGGCTTTTCGCTTCGACTTCAGGGGATCGTTAAACAACGTGCGTGACCCTGCTTCTTGCTACCGCGACGCGCTCACAGAAAATATGAAGGACACACTCATCCTCCACAAGACAAAGCCTGCAAGTGAGGTCCTCCCTCCTTCGAATCGAAATAATTCGAAATAAATAAATAAATAAGTGTTCTGACATCCTTTCTATTGGGCCCCAAAAATTTATTGGCAGCGTTAAGAGACGGAACAGGAAGGAGCTGGTCAATCCAGGCTCGGACCTCTAGCTTTCGGTGTGCTTCATAAAAGTTAGATCGGCAATGGTTCCCCTCACCAGACTAGTGGGTGCCCCAATAGCTGGCTCCTGACCGATGAATACAATATCAAAGCCCTTTCTAGCATTAATTGGTCTATAAAGGTCCCACAAGCATGGCAGAATAGGGGGTCTATACTTGCAAAAATTACCCCCTGCAATACAGCCCTCGATACGATAACATTCACATCTTGGCTTTGTAGGCTTTGCATGCTGTCCTCCCTCTTCCCTACTACATTCGGTCTCCTCCTTTCCGCCCAGCATCCATTCGGAGTTACCACTTTTAGGTCGCTGTAGGGGATTGGGAGGCAGGGGCGGCGGAGTTTAATCATTGTGGGTGGGGAGCACGTGACCAGATAACCGTAACGTAAACGTAAAAAGTAGCATTTTGGGGGTGCAGATAAGGCCCGCATGGGGCTACCCCTACTGCCTTATGTGGTCCCCATTTGGATTGCCCTATAAGGCCTACACAAGGCATCTAACGACTTGCCTCATTCGCGCCTCGTCAAAAGGAATACTCCATTTGGCCACCTTGAGCAAAAATCATTGGTACTGTGAGTAATAACTACGGCGGTGTCCGAAAGCTTTATATTTTTAAACGCGAGTGTCGTTTTATCAATGCAGTCTCCCAACTGCTTACTAATCACGTCCAATGCTGCTTGACCACAACAAACCATGCAAACTAGTGAAGATGTCCTTAAAAGGATTCTTTTTATGTGGCGTGACTCCCTGTGTGTCCCACTTTTCCCTTGTTTTTGCCGCTTCTCTGTTTGATGTCTCGTGCTCTTATATGTTACATTGTGTTTTCTGTCTGCATGCCTTAGCTGAGCCACTGAGCAGTGGTAAATGTTTCTCAGCCCTGCGCTAGGAGGGGAACTCTATTAAAAACTAAAGCTTTGTATGAGTAAAACTAAAGCTTAAGGGTATTACTTTAAAGCTTTTAAAAAAGCTTTTCGATTGCGTGAAGCAAATGTTGGGATTAGAGTTGAGCCGGACTAAAGGTGAAACCCCAATGTACGCTTGGCTTGCTTTGGTGCTTTGCTTTGCTTTGACATATTAAATAAAGCAATGTTAAGAGGCAAAAGCAAATGCCCAAGTGACTAAGGCACAAGTTTCACATATAAAATCTGAAAAGCTCTGAAAAGCTCACCAAGTTCAAGCCAATTCAAGCAAGCAAGCGTACTTTGCAGTTTCACCTTTACACGAGTACATTGTACTGAGGCCTCAATTTTTTTAAATTTTTCAGTTCAAAAATAATGTCCTACTAAATGAAGCGAGGTGTGATTGTAAATAACGTAGTGGAGAGGAATTTTTTACTTCCTTTGCGGCAGTAAAATATCCAATTTAAACTCATCCGTGGTGAGATTACCAAATGGAGAGACATTTTTTACATTTTTCGAGGGAGGGAAATTTTGTACTGAAGAAACAATTCTTAAATTTTTCGAGGGAGTGAAATTTTGTATTTTTTTTTTTTTTTTTTTTTTTTATGTGGAAGACTAGAGCTCAGGGAAAGCCCTTTGTACTGTCGACAATCTATTTTCTTCGTATAGAGTGCAATGTCAAACAGCAAGCTCTAGTCGATAGATAGTGAAGGGGAAGAGAGAAGTAGGAAGGAACCACCTAACCCCAACCATTTCTATCGCGACTCTGTCATCGGGGCAGTGAGAAACAACTCGCTGGAGTGTTATGCCTCCTGAAACGAGTTGAATCCCATCAACCAACCGATGACATGCGCTTGGTGGAGCGGGGCAGTGCTAGCGGAAGGCTATGACAGGAGGAATGAGGAATGTAAGGAGGGAAGAAGAAAGAAGGTGGGAAAGGCGAAGGACCGTGGGGCTCTGCCGGGATTCGAACCCGGGACCTCTAGGATAGTAGCCAGGCGCCTTACTCCCTAGACTACCGAGGCCCCCTTGGAGATATATTTCTTACTTATTACTACCTATTGGAGATATATTTCTTACTTTTTTTGAAGAAGTAAAATTTCCAACTTTAAATTAGGAAAGGTGGGATTGCAAAATATAAATATACATTTTGGAGGCATAGATTTCATACTTATGTAGGTACTTTCTAAGGCAGTTTAATGCATATTAGAACTAAACTCGTAAAAAAGCTCTTCATTGGTATTTATTTTCTTTCTTTTTTTAATTTGCTTGTTTTTGTCATTTTGGCATTACAATAGCACCTCGCCTCATTTGAAGTATGACATTGTAATGGCTCAAAAAAAAGAGGCACGTATCAATTTGTTCTTGCTCCTGCACCTCCTCGATCTTCCCATGAAACACCTGGCTTCGTGCAGTGCCCTTAGGCGAGGATTATCCGGGCCTGAACCTAAAAATCGAAACGTCACTTTTGTCTTGGTTCCCAGACATGGAAAAATATATGGGAACGAAAACGTTGACAATATAGTAAAACAGTGAGTCTCTCTCCGGGCCTCACAGAGTCAAAAACGCTATTTTTGACTATCACTTGCTTTTGCGAGTCAACGGTGGAACGTACTAGACACCTGCTTTATATCTAAGACGACTTGGCTTACTTACAACAAAAGAAGACCTATGGACGTCCTAAACCCAGCAGAGATATTGCCAGAATTATAGCAAACATCACGGGACCTATAGGGAACCCCGCTGCTTAGCTAGATATCGCACACAAAGTCTGGTGACGTACATCCTGGAGACAAACGATAAAGAAAAACACCTTCATTTCTGATTGGGGTCGGGGCACTAATAAGGTTCCTAAACTCTACAGGATGGATTTAAAAATTCATCATACTATAGTCGGTTGACTGTTGGAGTTTTAATTATCGGGAATCTGTAAACAATTGTGTTGCTCTATAGCATTAACGTATGTTCGTAGTGGCACTTTCGTGTCATATATGATTCAAAATTAAGAAACATATGTCAGCAATACAAGAAATTAAACACATATTTTCTATTTTAGGTGGTTACGATAGGGGTGAATGTCTGAGGAAAGTGGAATCATATTGCCCAGAAACTAATACCTGGACAGATGAATCAAAAATGATTGAAGCTCGTGGACGAGTTCAAGTAGCTGTGCTCAATGGAATGGTATACGCAGTTGGTGGAAGTAACGGTAAGCTCTTAATAGTTTTTTTCGGTTTAAAATATTAACTCTAATTTTATTTATCTATTATCACAGGCACCACAGAATTAGACACTGTAGAATGCTTGAATCCTGAAACCAAAAAGTGGGAAAAACGCAGCCGTTTGCCACTAGCAAGGAGTAATGCTGGCGTATGTGCTCTAAACAACAAGCTCTACTGCATTGGTGGCTGGAACGGCCAAAGCGGTATAAAGCAGTGTGATGTATACTCCTCAGAAGAAGATACATGGACTTCGCTAGCTCCTCTTAATACTGGAAGATATCAAGCTGGTGTAGCAGCATTTAAGGGAAAGCTATGGGCAGTTGGTGGGAGTGATGCATGGAATTGTTTGGGTTCTGTTGAGACATACGATCCTGAACTAAATCAATGGACACATTCACCATCCCTTTTAACACCACGAAGAGGATGTGGATTAGCTGAATTCCAAGGAAAATTGTATGCAGTCGGTGGTAGTGATGGAACGCAGTCTTTAAATTCAACAGAAATATTCGATGAAGAAGCGAAGACTTGGGTATTAGGACCTGCGCTGATAACCCCACGATCGAATGTATCGGTGGTTGTTGTTCAAAATAAATTATATGCCATTGGTGGTTTCTCTGGTAAAACATTCTTGAATACTATGGAATATCTTGATCCAGCTACAAATGAATGGACTGCATTTGTGCCACAGCATCAACAAGATGCTGAGAAAATCACCCAAGAGTTGTTGGCGCAGGAGAAAGTTGTTGAAAAGAATGGCAGTGACGCTCAAAACACACCCGAAGAAGAAGTACAAGTGAATGTCGAAGCTATAAAACTGAAAAATGGAACAAGTCTGGTTAATGATGGTGAGGAGAATGGTGAGAAATTCAATAGTAACTCGGATCATATCTTCCAAAATCATACATCCAAACAACAAAATAGAGTGTATTATCCGGATATAGCTCAATTCCAGAATGGCTCTAACGGCATCCATCAACATTAGATAATAAGCATTAGTTGAATAAGAACCAATCCACTTAGCTTTTAAGGTAAAAAAAACAGAAAAACAACTTTTATATATCTACACTTTGCATAGAAGGATTGCTCTCAACATTTTTTGTTACAATCCACATTTAAAAAAACAAAAACAAAAAAAATATGGGAAAATGTTTATATTTTTGCATTAAAAAAAAACTTTGATATTGTTAGTTCTACCGCAAGCTGTAGCAATCTTGAACCACATTCCCCTTTGTAATTCTGTTTTTTGATGTAAAATGTCTCTTTACAATGTTTTTTGTAAGAATTCCAACAACCAAAAAAAAAAACAAAAATAATATTGAAAATTTTGAAAAAAATGAAGGTTAACAGTCATTGAAAATTCTTTCCTAATAAACAGGGATGTCCTTTTGTATTGCTGCCATTTTATTCTCATGTTATTTATGGAAAACTTTTATAAATATTATAAAGCATTATTATAGAGACATGCTATAAAATAATAAAAAAAAGGGGGGAGGCGGTGAATGTGTTTATTATGATAATTCTATTTCCATTTGATAATTACTAAACTTAAATGATAAACAAAAAAAAAAATATTTGTACATTCAAAGAGAATATCAACAATTGTGAATTCCTTTTTTCTAAAAAAGACATAAATCAAATATTATATTATTATGATTATTGTATTAACTGTAATATCACTCCTAAGTGACTAATCAAGAAAAGATATCAATAAAGAATGATTTAATTGTTATAGAAATATTTTTAGTGTTATGAATTTTATACAAATTGTACAATGGTGTTTAAAACCCCGTTTTTGGGGCAAGTGAGCGCCAATTATTATTAATGTTGTATTATTTACTTGCTGACCTTGTACTTATTATTTTTATCAGCAAGCTTTCCTGCTTTCAGACATTTAACCATTCACATTCGTGTTATCTTGATAAATTTGTGTTAATATAACAATTAATATGTGCTGATACCGGAAGGGAAAATGAGAAATTGTGAAATGGAAGATAATTTTTCGATATCCAGGGTATTACAAAGCTAACAAGTTAGGGCACTTTCAGTAATGCAGGTTGCGTGCGCAATTGACTTATTCAGCAACACACTTCCATTGCTGAATAAGTCAATTGCACACGCAACCTGCATTAAGGCCCAAACAGATTGACGCGGCGGAGGTGGCGGCATCCACCCGCCAGAGAGTTTCCCATACATTTAATTTGTCCGCGCCGCCTGCTTAGAAATTAAATGTATGGGAAACTCTCTGGCGGGCGGACGCTGCCACCTCCGCCGCGCCAATCTGTTTGGGTCTTTACTGAAAGTGCCCTTATTAGGGATTAACAAAAAATTGATGTGTGATTTTTTGAATGATATGCTGCCAATTCTGGGCAGCTGGCTGAATTTTCGAATGTAGCCTTATATTTTAGTAACAATGGTTTTAAAACAGTGGTGGAACTGAATCTTTCATTTTAAATAAAGAGCAACATTGTGGGTTCCTTATTTTTGTAATTTAAAGAAAAAAAAGGTAATTTCCGGTTAATTCAGTTGAATCTACAGATCTAATAATAATAAATAAATATAAAGATCTACATGTAATGGCGAACGTTTGTCGTTTCTCAGTAGAAAAAACTGTGCGACCTTGCTGATACTGATGATTGAAAATGGCTTGATGTGTAATGGGGGGTCCACACGTTAATGGTGGATCCACACTACGCGGACGTAGCTCATACACGCCCTTGTCTTATTTTTCATATAGAGTTTAATGACTGTTTTACGACATTTTTAATGGCAAAGGCAGTACGGCCAAGCGAGCGGACAAAAGGTACATGCGTACGGCCTTTCAAATGTAAATTGATTTTTTCTCAATGTAGATTAATCAATATGGGCCAAAAGCGCGTGGAATCTAAGTCCGCGTAGTGAGGACGGCCCTTAATAGACTCACTACGTGGACTTAGAACCTACGCGCTTTTGGCGGTAACAGCTTTGACAAAAGCGCGCGTGAGCTTTTAATTTTCTGAATCGTGAGTTATGGATCATATTGATGGTATTGTGTTCAAGTACAATATACCTTTTAAGCACAGCCTTTGTCATTAAAAAAGCGTAAAACAGTCATTAAACTCTATATGAAAAATAAGGAAAAAACGCGTATGAGCTAAAGCTGGTGACATATCCAAGCGTACATGCGTCGCATTCGTTGACAGATAATATAGAAGTGGGTGTATTCAAATGCGACCTGACGAAATATTCCGTGAATGTTCCGCATGCCACGCAAATGTCGGGCAACTTTCAACTTTTTCTGCATTGCCGCATTCGACATAGGACACACAAGCATACACAACAAACACATGTACTCGTTACTCAGATTTTTGGGCTATCTGTGAGAGCCGGGACGGAACGCAACCATGCAATTATGTGTCAGTGGAAAATCTCCGCATATCAGGGAGCCGGTGAATGCAATGCATGTACGCTTGTATATGTCACCAGCTTAAGTCCGCGTAGCGTGGATTCTTCACATCTATATGCAAATACTGTGCGTGTGAACGTTTTGTAGATTCTTGCTTTGGTTTTTCTGTAGGTATCTAGATTTACTGGCAGCAGTGAGAAGTATGTTCTATTTGCAGTCTTCTTGGCATGCCTATAGTTTCATCGTTATCTTCTGTAGTTAAAGTGGCTTACCGATTCGAAGTTATATTTGCCCAGGGGATGTGGTTTCTCGAATCTATCTAAGGTATGACGGATCGGTCAAGCCAATTGCCAATCGTCGGCAGAACATGCCGATTTGTTAAGCAGGGTTGGGTTTGCGGCAAACGTCTGGGATTCTTACCCATTAGAACTACCTTGTGTTTTTCCACTCCCCTCGCTATACAGCTTAGTGTATTGCGTCGCTAGGGAGGATTGTTATTTAACTGTTACTCTTAATGGCGATACTGGTTAAAAATGCGACATTACTGCATGCATGTTGTTCAAAAACAAATCCTAGTGCATGAAATGCGAATCAGCTTCCTATGCCAAAGCAAGAGCATCAGTGCTGCCACTACTTTTCTGTACATGCGATGTCTCTTGATGGTGTCTTGCTCCTTTAGTATACTTTGGATGACGTTGATCGTTATTTTCATTTTTCTCTGTACATCTCTGACCTTGTCATGGGCTCAGCAAATCACGACATTGTGAGAAGTTACCTTCCGGTAACTCGGGCAGGATGGCGAATTATAGTGCCAAAAGATTAATCTGATATCCTCCATGTCCTATCAGAAGCTGGGTGAGGTGGTAACTTACTTCACAAGCTCTCGTGATGCATCTTTGCAGTTTCAGTATGAATCGATGAGTGTCGAATTGTAGATTATGCGATTTTCTACAAAAAAGGTCTTTACACTTTTTTCTCTACGAGTGACCGTTCGAGAGATAACGCGATTTTAGTAATTTTCCATAGAAAAAAATTATATAATATCTGATTTGCCAGAGATTAGGCCAAAGCCAGGGCGCGGCCCACCATGAGTTTTAGTAATTATTAGGTTTATACTTCATTTTAAAAAAAATTATCCTTGTAATAACATAGGGTTGCCTAAAAAATCCAACACTAAGGGAGGCCCTTAAGGCCGGCTGTGCACTAGCAACTAATTTGAAGCAACTTTTCAATCACAAAAATAGAACGCACAAAAGTAAACGTAAGCAGCGAGCAATCATAATAAGAGTGATGAGCTAGAACAAATTTTTAAAAATGTTTCAGGGACCTTGAGATCAGCTGATAACAATTTCAATGGGAGCGAAAAAGTCAAGATATCAAAGAAGTAATATCTATGATAAACAGAGGCAGAATTACTTTCACACTACACGCAATGTTCGTGAAAGAAAGATAAAACATGAAGGGGCAGTGACTTCGTCGCCTTGCAAGATTCGCGCCTTTTTTAACAGGCAATACAAGTGAATCACATAGCTCAAACAATGTGTACCAACACGAATTTTCACGCATACATACTAAAGTCGGGGACCAGTGCGCACGTGCTCTGTTCCAGTGTTTCTTATACCGGATCCACACGTTTGTCAAGGCTTGGCAAGCGTTCGCAAATTAAAAACGCTTGCTTAAAACAAACGTGTGGACGCATCACAAACGCTTGCCACAAACTTCCTTTGCAAGCATTCGCAAATTGAAAACGTTTGCTTTGGTTTGGGAACCATCCACACTCGACCGGATCGGCCACAAGCGTCGCCAAGCTTACACAAGCCAAGCCAAACGCCTTCTCCACACGTTTGAATTTGCGAATGCTTGCCAAGCCTTGACAAACGTGTGGATCCGGCATTAAATTTGAATGTAAACATTCCAATACCGGAATCAAGGAACATGTTCTGTTTCTTTCATTCTCTTGTGTTTTTTGCATGAAATGTATGCCCATCGCGCATTTGTTAATATTTTTTTTGGCTTTTTGCTTAATGTTATTTCTAATCTACTCTTTCATATCTTTAACTCTTTTACTTGTCCTTGAGCTCTGCCTAATCACTCTTGTTATTATTGCTCGCTGACGTAAGTCCGCACACAGGCGATTTTTAAGTTGCGGCAACTAAATTAATCCATCACGTTCTATTTTAACGGAGAGTGAATTTTTCATTGAATAAACTTTTTAATCGTCCATCACAAAAGTTGCTAGTGCGCGGCCGGCCTAACGCTAAAAAAACGTGGTTTCTGATGGGTAGTTAATAGTCCTAATTTGTGGCGGGACAAATGGTCAATTGAAGTAGAAAAGGTTCACGCAGGAAGAAACTAGGAGTTCGATTCGGTGGTTTGAACCACACAAGTCCGTTGCTGCAAGAGGGCTGCTAATAACTAACTTACTTTTAAAAATAGCAGGACTTCCAATGTTCCATAAGCTTCACGGAATATCAACATCGGATTTATAGCCAAAGCAGGGCGTCCTGATTGTACACAGGGAGATGGCAGTTACTTATCTTCGGGAACAAAGAGCAACCATCTATGGCCTTTTTAGATGGCAGCGAAGTCCACTGAGACAATTGAGGAGCAAGCATGCAAAACGCGTTAAATCCATTTTAAACATTTTGGGAGTTTGATGCAGTTTTTATATATTTGGGCCGAGATAAATCCAATGGCGATGTCAGAATCGAGCTAAACGCGTTAAAACCTAGTGAAATTCTCGTTTAAAAACTCGCAAATCAAGCATAACGGGTTAAGTCCAAAAGGAAAAACGAACTCGAGCAAAACGTGTTAAACCCTTAGCTTACTAGATGGCAGCGATTTTTTCTCCTCGTAAGTACTTGCGAGTACATCACCTATGGAACACGATTTTTGACAATTACCAGTAAAATATAACATGCAATCCCGAAATCTCACGTTCTTCACGTGGTCCGAAAACCGAGCTGGACGAGCGTCTGTACAGATAGGTTCAGCACTTTTAACTCACTTAGATTCTTTAGACCTAGAGGGTACAAAAAAGGGACGATTATTTTGCGATGGATGTGGAGTCCAAAACAAAAATTCACATATAATTCACGAAACTTTAAATATCATTACCTTGATGAAATCCATTTCAATCAATCAAAACGGGATAAATCCAAAACAAAGGTGCGTATATAACCCAAATGGCCCCACACATTTTTTTCAAAAATTAGCAGTAATATTACCTCAACACCTTCTACAACATTGGTTTACAAAAATATTTCTATTTGAAACGGACCTGTAGTTTTAACATTTTTGCGATTTACTCAAAACTAGTTTAAGTGGATTTATCGCGTTTTGCATGCTTGCTCCTCAATTTTTCATATCATATCCTCAACCAGTAAAGTGGAGTGCTAAATAAACCCTGGCGGTTTTCCTCGATATTAAGAGTGATTTCGACACTATAGCTTGGGTTTAAGTAGCCGTGGTCTAAGTAACCTTTTTGTGGTTGGGTCGACAATATGCTCGCAAACTAATGGACACTCATTTTGAGAGGTGTCTGGAGGGCACTACATCAAGAGGTTGTGCACCGGGAGGACTCATATCTCCGTGTCCGTGGTTTCCTGTTGTAGATAAAGTGCTAGGGCTACTCAATGGACAAAAGCTTTTCGCGCAAGGGTATGCGGAGTAGGTTGAAATCGTGGTACACGGTGTAGAACGTCAAAGCTTCTGCATCAAGTACACCAACTCTTGGGTAGCAATTTAATTTGCAGATGTAATTTCTCGGTAAAGATTTTCAAAAAGTCAATTAAATTTGAAAAAATATTAACGTAAATCAGCAGTGTAAATGGGAGACCGTATTATTGCAAAACCGTGTAAAAAAACCATGTAAAACTTTTTGACTTATGACTAAACGAAATGAATCGAATATCAGGAGTTGTTACCAAACATGGATGTATTCTATCTTGCACGCAAAAGTGTGCAGTCTTTGGTGATTTCGATTGTAGTTCTTAACACAGATTATCATATTTTCCCTTGAACAATATTTTGCAGATAAGTCTTAACCTAATTTGACTTAGGTTGTTAATGCATTGCACTATTAACTTCGTGTACCTTCAAGCGGTAAAACTCTTGATGCATTTAAAAATTCCCTGTTTCAAAAGCCATTAAATACCATTAAAATTGGACCCTACGAAAGATTATCACCTTCTGTGATCCTAGATACCCCGTTGTTGGCTGTCCCTTAAGCTATATAACAAATGATGGTAACTTGGTCGGCTTCATTTCATATGTTACACGACATTAACACTTGAATGGTTTCCTAACATTTCTGTGTCTACCTCCCACGGAGAGGCCCTCAAATGATCCCTTTTATCTCCTCGACTTATCTTTCTTGGTTAAATTATCGCTAGATCCTTCTCAAAAAAACGGCGCTTAAATACCAAGAACGAATAAAATTTTGTCTCACGAATACACGCCTTAACTTCTTATAATTTCTCCACCATCGTGGTATTAAATAACCGCCAAAAGGTGCAATTTGGCAACTCATTCATTCATAACATCCTTATGATTACGTGTTATTGTCGCCCCGAAAAATTGTTTCTGTTTTAATTTTTTTTTAGATTTATTTTTTGGGAAATTTTCCCAGAAACTTTTTATAACTCCGCCGAAATGCAGCAGAAAAAACGCCCATTTCCAGATCCCGGACAGGACATTCTCTTGGATGCACTCGACTTGACGACAGTTTTTGGCCAGGCCAGGAAGGAGCACTTGGGTTAATTTTTGCTTGTCGTTCGTTAATGGCCGAGAAATGAAGAAGCAAAAGAAGTCTTGAATGTCGGCGGTAATTGCCGGCGATTATGATGGGAACCAGATTTTTTTACGTCCCTATCATGGCAGGGGATCGACGTTGATTTTTTGTAATTGTCCCTTTTAACAGGATTTTGATATTCGATATTAAAATTTTCGTGTTAACTTTTACTACCGTGAATTGCAGGCAGTTCAACTGAGGGTAATGAAATTGTAGTTTTTTTGATGGCAAGGGGCTGTATACGTTGGAAGTTTAAGAGCTTAAATTTATAGTAGAGAACATAACTGCAGATTAAGAGGTTTAACCCATATTTAACAAGAAATATCTATTATTACTAAACTAATGTTTTGGTAAAAAGTCCATGCTGTTCTTGTAGTAAATTTTAACATTGTTGCCATTTTTCATATAGAGTCCGGATGCTATTGGCAAAGAGCTACTATAGCTTCTAAATCAACTAATTTTAACAGGTTTCTTTTTTCAGTCCAAACCTTAAATTTATTATTAAAGGCTGTCAATTCTTGAATTCGTAGGAGTAACAAACTGTAGTGAGCCACCTAAAGTGATATGGGGATTGAAGTCAATGAAGACAAATGGTGGTTTCATTTATGACCGTATTGTAACTGGAGAGACAACTGACCTAATGTAAAATTCAAACGAAGCGAAATAATGCAGCGCCTCTAGCATTCATGAACAGCTCTATTCAGATACAAGACAGGGCTGTCAATCCAACCACACTTTTCCAACGAATGACCATCGTGAAAAAATCAGATGAAGAGTTGCGAGAATTTTTGCGTTGCGAACTTACCCTCAGAACACAATGAGGCCGACAACGACAACTTCTACGGAAAAGCAACAACAATTTATATGAGAATTGTCGTTGTCGGCCTCATTGTGTCTCGGGAGTTAGCCCCTACCCTTTCCCTCTTCTCGATGAGCATGGAATGAGGAAAGGAACAAAATTGGGCTTGTACAGGCAGGCGCGGATCTAGAATTTTATTTTGGGGGGGTCACGGAATTAAAAGTGGCGAAAAAAAATTTCTATTCCTAAGCGCCTATTTAGACGGTTCGCTCCCAGGAGCATTCCTCACGAACTTTGTGGATGAAGGAGGTAGTGGGGCAATGCCGCGGCTGGCATATGTGTAGGATGTGATTTTGGGGCCCCGCTAGCGAAGCGAGCGAAAAAAATTTTTTGCAATAAAAATCATTTGAATTCATTATTTGCATTTTTATTTCATTGAGAATGGGCCACACAAATGAGTATGGGCCACAGAAATCAGCATATGGGCCATTACTCTGCCGCGGGGACGGGTTTGTATGATGAAAAATGCGCGAGCGAAATTTTTTTTTGGACTCTCCCCAAATCCCCCAAAATATGGTGCAACAACAATTCCAGCGAACGACGACAACGAACGACGAAATTTCGTTGTCATGTTTAACGAATTTCATCGCCATCGTTGTTAAAACACAATAACGACGATTTTTTTTTTGTTTACACTAAATAAAACTGGATCACGTAAAAACCTTAAAAATAATGCAAATAATTTCCATTTTACATCTTCTTTGGGAAAATTACGAATATTATTTAAAAACAAGAACACGACGGTGGTGGGTCCGTCAAATAAATCTAGACAGAGATGGAAATGAGTTTTTTGAACAAATGTTTAGGAAAATGAAGAGTTTTGATGAGGGACATTTCTTTAAAGCAACAACAATGACTACCACGAAGTTTGAGATGCTGTTAAATTTGTTAAAGGAGCGCCTACAGAGGTTTCTATGCGGTACTCATTAAAATCCATAATTTAAATTAAAAATTCTTTGCTTTATAAAACACGAAAACTGTTAATGACACTAGAAAAAACTGTAATGACATACAAAATCGCCACCCTTGTCGGCAAAATTTGAATTTATTTTAATCTGACGAATTTCGTCATATTCGCCTATCGTCGCCCGTCGGTATTGTGGGGAGTTTCGTTCTACCATATGTTTTAAAAAATTGTGACAGCGAATTTTCTCTTCCGTTGCCGTCGTTCGCCGGAATTGTGGTTACACTATTATCTGGCCGCGGCACAGTAGTGGGGTTGATGAGAGGTACCACCGCACCTCTCCCTTCATCCACAAAGTTCGTGAGGAACGTTCCTGGGAGCGAAGCGTCGAAACAGGCTTTTTTAGGGACAAACACAAAATTAACAAAACGAACAAAACTAACCGAATTTTCTCGTAGATTAAAAGCAAACTTAGTCCGCTCAAATTAGTCAAAAAATCGCTGTTGTTAGCAAATTTTTCCCACAACTATGAGACCGGTGCCAAGTGAAGGATTCACAACCCGCAGTTCGAAAAAAGGGCTGTTTTTGAGAAATATGTGAATTTTAGAGTTTTTTCGCTTTTTTCTCTATTTTGTGGAGAACCTATGCATTTTGGTGAAAATATCAAAGTTGGAGAGCATAAAATTACCTATAAATTTTACTTTTACAATTTTTCCCAACTCCGCATAGTTTCGCCGCTAGCGGCCGTTTTGCGCCATTTTTAGATTTTGAGCCAAAATTATGCATTTGTATGAAAAATTAAATGAGATCAAAGTAGTAGTTGTAGTTTTTCAACGGCCTTTCTTTGGACGCTTTGATTATCAACCGAGTCTGAAAAAAGGCGCAAAACGAGCTCTACCGGCGAAACAATGCCGAATTCGAAAAAACAGTGAAGGCAAAATTTGCAGGAAATTTTATGCCTTATAACTTTGCTCTTTTGATATTTTGACCAAAATGCATAGTTTCTCTTAAAAATAGAGAAAAGACGAAAAAACTATAAAATTCACATATTTCTCAAAAACAACCCTTTTTTCGAACTGCGGGTTGTGAAAATCATGCTTAGACAGCCTATATCCTTCACTTGGCACCGGTCTCATAGCTGTGGGAAACATTTCTTTAATTGTCCCTAATTTGAGCGGAGTAGGGCAGAAAACGTGCCCTAATGTGTTTTTGATGAAGACGCGCCCTTTCTTCTGAGTGCAGCTAACTTCAGAGTTTACAAATCAAAATATATAGAAATAGTATAGATCAATCTGTTGTTGACCTTGAAGGTGCATTCTTATAAGTGCATCTTTTCAAAATTTTGACTTTGGCGACTTATAACTCTGGAAGTTGGTAGGGTAGAACCAGAGATAACGTAATGTATAAAGATGCGACAGCTAGAACAAAAAACCCAAACGCTTTTCGCATCTGCAGACTTCTGAGATTGCCTCCACCTTAGCAACATGCAACAAATTAAAGTTTCCAGCTACACTACGATGCGAACGTATTCTTCTCAGCCATGGTCCGCAACACAAGAGATGCGGTGAGTTTGTGGATAGGGAAGCTGGCAGTTCAGGGGGGCAAGGAAAGGAACTGCCAACAGAATATTTTTCGCAACATTGTGATCTTTCGGACTTTTGCCTCTAGTGCTGCATTGAACAATTGTGCTGGAGCAGGGACCGCTCTAGAGAAATTAGCGCCCTAGGCAAAATAAAAAAAAGCGCCCTAGGCAAAATCAAAAAAAGGGCCCTAAAAAATAAAATAATGTACTATATGTGTCTCGAATCACAATCCACCATAAATATATAGAATCAATTTTAAAAAGATGAATCATGTTTTGAAATAATAAAAAATTTTAACATCGCGTATATGATAAATAAATATTCAGTGATAAGTATGCATAAGTGTGCATAATAATTAATAAAATATAAATAAAACTGTACTAAAATATGTTATTATTAATGGTTTTATTTTATAACGCTGTTACATGATAATATACTTTAACAATCGTTAAAAATAAATTAATAAGATGATTTTTAAAATTAAAAAGAACAAAGTTATAATCCATTATACATATAATATTAAAATTTGACTTTCCTTGCTTTAATTTTTGCAAATATTGATACCAAATCCTGCAAAGGTAACGTTTTTACTAATTCCTGCTCAATCGACAATATTGCCAAACTGGATAAACGATCTTGAGTCATCCTATTTCTTATATAAGTTTTTATTAATTTCATTTTGGAAAAACTACGTTCACCAGATGCGACATTCACTGGAATTGTTAGTAGTATCCGCAAAGCAATGAAAACATTGGGATAATTATTGTTTATTCTATTTTGGCACAAATATTCTAATATTTTCATAGGTGCCAAACGTGGAGGTAAAAATTGCGAGAGTACTCTCAATTCCATGCATAATTCTAGAGCATCAATGTCTTTCGAAGAATCTGTCCCAGTTAACTTTTTTTCTAAATTTTTGCTTAAATCTAATATTTCTTCAGACGTGCTTTCTTTTAACTCTGCAATATTGTACAAAAATCCAAATGGAGAACTAATTTCACCAAGCTGACTAAATCGTTCTTTGACAGAATTAATGGCCGTATCTAGAATTACGAAGTAAAATTTTATTTTAAAGCCGGTTTTTGGATTAGAGATTGGTTCATCTCTTCCTTCGTATTCGAAATGGGTTCTCCTTCTGATTACTCTTTCATTTTGAAAAACAGGCTCTATCCCTAATTTTTCGGCCATTTCGTTGGCATCAACCAGTATTTTTTCAAATTCCTCATCGTTTCGTAATTTTTCTAAAAATATTTTTGTTTCTTCTAATTGTTTTACAGCGTCTATAATATTTAAATTTACGCTTTGCAAAAGTTTGCTGCAAACATTTGTGTGGAAGAGTACTTTATGCCACACAGTCAGAGCAATCAAAAATTTATATTTGGTAATATTATTAGCTATACTTAGAGCCTCTGCACGAGTAAAATTCCCAGTAGTGCCAGTAAAAGAATAATCTTCGGAGATTTCTAATAAAGCGTCGCAAATCTCTTCTAACTGGTATCTAAGTGGGATTATCGCATCGATGCGGCTCGACCATCTAGTTGCACACAATGGTTTTAGAGTTAAATTTGGCAAATGTTTTTTTAATATGCTCCATCGACGAGGTGGAGAAAAAAACACATAAACTTTTTGAACAAGATCAAAAAATGTAGCAGCTTCAGTACAAGAAGTAGCCGCATCATTTATTACTAAATTAAGCGTATGGGCTCCACACGGGACAAAAAAAGCCCTAGGATTAATATTTAGTATTTTTCTTTGAACCCCTGCATTTTTTCCAGCCATGTTGCTCCCATTATCGTAACTTTGGCCTCTTAATTGATCAACCGGCAATTTAAATTTATCTAAAAAATTTAAAAGTACATCAGTCATATTTGAACCTGATGCGGCTGCTTCAAGAGGAATAAACCCAAGAAAATGCTCTTGTATTGAAACAAGTGGTTTATTTAAATCTTCACTTGCTGTCGAAACTAAATTTTCTTCAACCTCACTTTCTTCAAAAGGTGTAACATGAACAAACCTGATAATTACAGTCATTTGTTCTACATGACTCACATCTGGTGTACAATCAAGAATAATTGAAAAATATTTTGCTTTTTGAAAATTTTCTAAAATTTTTTGTCTTGTCGAATCTGCCAAAATTTGGATTAATTCATTTTGTATGTTTTTGCCTAAATAATGAACATGCATCTCTTCATCCTTTATTTTTCTTACATGTTCTTGCATAATCGGATCAAACAAAGCGAGTAATTCAACAAGTTTGAGAAAATTCCCATTACCTATTACATGTAATTTTTCGTAAGTACCTTGAAATGCGAGATTTTGAAAACTGAGTAGTTTTACTATAGCGATCAATCGCTCTAAAACTTTGCTCCAATATTTTTCTTCTTCTCTCGTTTGCTGAATTAATTTTATATCTACTGATTGACCTTTTTTCCATCTTTTCTCGAAATCTTTCCACGTATTGTAGTTTAGTTTGTGTTCGTGACTTTTCTGATGATCTGTTAAAATTTGAGCGATTGTTGCAAGGGAGGGTAATCTATTTCCTTTAGAAAATAATAAGCAGCAAAAACAATATACTTTATTGGTTGATATTGAATATAGCACCCAATCCCTATGAATACGCTCACCATTTACCAGTTTCTGATAATAATGTACATTCGAAAATTTTCTTTTTTGGTCATCAGCAGGAAAAATATAATTTTTCACTTGTACTGGGCCATGTTCTATTAATATTGGTCTTAGTTGATCAATACTTAATTCTATATGCGCCCAAGTAGCTGGATCTGAAAAATTTATGTTTAATTTTGTATTCCCTATATTTTCAGAATTAGAATGAATGATGGGATGCTCTAATTGAGATAAATCAGTTACTAAATTAGTTTGCATATTATTTGCAATTTCAATCTGCACATTATTATCACTTTCTGGATTGATAGATGAAGGGTCAGGCCGAGATAAACCATCGATAACATTTTCTTCGTTTAGATTACTTGAATGTATACCTATACCTGATGCAGTTTCTTTATTGCTATTACAGACGTCAATTTGGGTTGGTTTGTCAGCATTATCTGTGCTACAAAAATTGGAAGAACCAGTTTGAAGTAATATTTCAGATGCAGACTCGTTAGCAGGTTCATTGTTACTAGAAATTGTTGAAGGATCCTGTCGCAAAAATTTTGCAAGACTATTTTTTAATTTTTCATCAGTTTCTAGTTGTTCAATCTTCCGTTTTCTGTTTGCAGCTCCCGATAATTTTTTGGACATATTATCTGCATAGAAATAGTGTTTATTCGATTAATTCGATCAAAAAAATATAAACAATTTGTATAGATGACGTGTTTAAAAGAATTGGTAGTAATCGAGCAATTTTCATAATATTTTAAAAGAGTAATAGTTTATATTATTTTGAAAACAAATCTCACGTATGCAAATATAGGGAAATTAGGAAAATAGCAATTTAAGCCCATGTTGAATAGAAATGCACTGTAAACTTCCGCATATTTTATTAATTCTTGTAATTATTAATTAAAGGTTAACAAGTATATTTTCCAAATCACAGCTAATTTTTGACTATACCCATAATTCGTACATACCAATATTAGTATTCGGACGTACGTATATCATTTGAGATTGTAACAATCTGCATATTGATAATAAATTAGGCTTCAAATGTTTACGAAAATGAAAGTGAAAAATATCAACAAATATATAACGTATACAGTATAAAATAATCCCATAAAAAACTTTCTTAAAAAAATTACGAAAAAGGTGTAATGATAAAAAAAAGGAAAAAATACATTTTAGCATGATAATTTTTTTGAGCAAATTTATATTTTGAATTATGTTGAAGTTTTATCTTTACCGCCGTTTAAAAGAGTTTCGATAATAAATAAAAAATATTAACAAACTTAGATAGGTTTTTAATAAATTGAAAAATCATGATAACTTAAGAGTATACTTACCAGCTTATGTAAAATATCGTTTTGAAAAAAAAAATGTTTTCTAACAACAAGATTTTCAAATAGAAATAAGTACGACAATTTTTGCAATATATTAATAATAATCCAGAACCATACTTTTTTGCGACTGCACAACTCAATAGCTGTCGAGATAATGAAGAAATGAACTGCACATCAGCTTTTCCGCGAATTATCACATCGAACAGTTTCCCAGAATTTTTGAACTCGTTGATTTTCAAGAATAAATAGCAGTTAATATATAGGCAATAGAATGCCGAGAATGCTACTCTAGATATGTAGATATGTAACTAATAGAGTTCAGGCAGGCTCATCTTCTTATAATACTTAATTTTTTCAAATCAATCAAATTTATAATAGTTAAATTTTTCTCTTCATATATTTTCAAAAAATTTTTCTAGCATTGTTTTATTTCGGCGCCCCTCAGCCTACGGCGCCCTAGGCGGGCGCCTAACTCGCCTATATGGTAGAGCGGTCCCTGGCTGGAGTTTTGTATTTTAATCATTTGTTAGAACATTCAGTGCATTTTTGGGGGCGTCTATTAATTACGCGAGGCGATTTTTAGACCCCCTTCAGAATTAATGATTTTAGGTCGATTTTTGAGATGATAGTCTAGGCGTAAATACATAACTATAAAATCATAGTGCGTAAGCACAGTTTTGGCTCTCGGATAGTTTTTCAAATAAAATCGTTAAAAAATAATTAATATACCAGCATTTTTTTATTTTACTATCACATAAACTTTATTGTGCATATAGAGTCGTTTCTGACCCTCCAGGTGCACTTTTAGCCCTTGATTGCATCCAAAAGTGCATTTTATGAATGCTAGACCATTCAGAACGCGGAGAGGAGGGGGTCAAAACATAACTTCGTTTTCTATATGCTTTTTAGATCGCTGATTACGAAAATCGGGGTCCCGCAGTCCTAAAGTATGGGCACCACCCTAAAAAATGCAAAAAACAACCCTTTTTAAGAGTTTTTCGCGATAATTTCAATAACAATCAAAAATAATTCAATGAAATACACTTTTTTCAACATTTATTTGTGAAGGTGGTTGATTAATACCAAATCAAGCCAAATTTTATGATAAGCGATAATCCTAAAGGGTTAAAACCAACCCTAAATCGACTGAAAATAAGAAAAATTTGTAAAAAATCATACATTTCTTTTAGGTAGATTACACTGGTCAATCCTCCTTCAATCAAATAAAATTGAATATGAAGGTTTTAACGGGTTGAATCTAAATCTGGTTTCCATTTTTGCTGCACGTCTAGATTTATACCTAGTTAATTAGTTTTTTTTTGTAAATTTCTCAAAATTCAGAATATTTTGTGTTTCGATTTTGCGTTTACGCTACTTTCATCTATTTAAATAGTGAGCATGGACGAGTTCTTAATGATAGAAAAAGACAAATACTGGCTGCCGAAAAACTGTTGCAGAAGTTGCTCAAGTATGTGCTTTAATGGGTTGGCTCGCAGGAAATCATAAGACCATGCCATTTGCAACGACCATAACAAAACCATAGAAATTATTGTTGCTTTTGTATGACTATGACGCTAGGATTCATGAAGACCAGTTCCTCAACAGAGTCATTCGCACAACTGGTTTGTAAGCACTGCTTCAAGCCTATGAAAAGAACCTCATCTCCTTAGACATTGATTTGAATGATCTTGTTCGAAATTTTGGTCTCTCAAAATCGAAGGTTTTAGTTCTTACATTGCTTCAGAATGGTAATATATGCCCTTTCAATCCCGACAACAGTCATGGTATTCGTGGAACATTTGTGCTGATTCAAAAGTTTCGTTGACTAGAATGCTGCAGATATACTAAGTTTTGTTGTTTGTTATGTGAATGGGACATTCGCGCAAGAGATAAACCCTACGTAGTAAAAACTGGCCAAGAAGTGCGAGTTGAACTCCTGGAGTCAAATATATATCTGAAGAGTCTTTAGTGAAAAATGAAAAAAAAACTTTAAAATTCAAAATCTTGGTGCAATATCAGATGAGCATGGTGAAAGGTTTCATCAAGACATATTGCACATAGAGAGACGATAAAACAGAAAATGGTCAGAAGAAATGCTTTCAGATTTTTGTTGGTCGATTCGCCGCGAAACTCCAATGGAAAATATGAAAAGAAAGTATTTCATATCGCGATTTGTAATTTTACTGCGCGAATTTACCCTGTGAATTTACATTTTTTTACAGTGTCTCAAACACGTTACGTTTCTCAAACACAAGCTTTGTTTATCTCGTATGCACGTTCGAAATTGTGTCTTGTATTCTATAGGAGTTATCATTTAATATCTAAATAAATGAACACATTACTGGATCTCGACGGTAGTGGCGGCGCCCTCTTGGACCTGGCGCCCTAGGGCGGTAGACCGGGTTCGCACAACCCCCCCCCCCCGATTTCGAATCTGACATGAAAATTGGAACATTCAAAATGGCTCACCGTAAATGGCCCAAAATTTAAATAAAAAAGAGCTTTTTTCGGGTTATTTTTTTCACAAATTTTCAAAAAATCTAAAATTTTGTTTTGATAAAATTTGTTAGAATAAACCTTTACGAAATATTTTTTAATAGTATAAATAAAAGTGAAAGGCATCGTAGATTGAATTTTGGTAATGTTTTTTTAAAATAAATGTTGTATTTTAACTTGAACGCGATTTTCTTAAAACAACGTGTTTCAAGTTGGTGGGCAAGATTAAAAAAAAATATTTATTCGATCGTTCTAAAATTTTAACACGTTAATCTACACATGTTAATGTACAAAATGAACTACGGATGAAAAAATCGGCGTACAATTTTTTGAGTTACAGGATGTTTCCGATGGCAAAAAATTTTGATTTTTGAAAAAATGCCGCCATTTTGTTATTTTTCAACCAACTTTTTTCTTTTTAGTTCATTTTATAGCGGCTTTGATGCTGATTAAAACCGCTTTTTTGTTTTTGTGTCCGACTTTTCTAAGAGCGGAAATCCTGCCCACCGTGATTTTTTGGGGTTTTTTTGAAAAAATTCCAGCAGACGACGCGGGACCAAAAAAAATTAAAAAAATATTTTTTTGTATAGTTAAATACTAGTAAAACATATGTGCAAAGTTTCATTAAGATATGTCTATGTTTTCATTTAAAAATTTACATTAAAAAACAAAAAAAAATTGAAATTTGAAGGTGCTATGTCCCCGAAAACCATGAAAATTGCATCCGAGAATTTCCTATTAGGCTGCCCTTCCCGCACACTACATCAGAATTTTTACGGATTTGTGCGAATTCTGATGAAATTGTATCGATTTCATCCGAATTGGCACAAATTCGTACAAAGTCTGATCCAGTGTGCGAGCAGCGTTATACAATTTTGTACGTGAAGACAGCAGTGAGTCTTCAGATGGTGAAGGTCCATCAAAAAAAATAAATTTTAATAAATAATATGTACTTAAAGTGGCCCTTATTTATATGGGCGATTTTTGTTTACATTTTTGGTGGTGCTAACCCCTAAAATGGTTCACTATGATTTTATAGTTATGTATTTACGCCTAGACTATCATTCTATCGAAAAAAATCTGATGGACAAGAATTATCTCAAAAATCGACCTAAAATCATTAATTCTGACGGCGTATAGACATCTCACCAAGGTGAAGGGGGTCTAAAAATCGCCTCGCGTAATTAATAGACGCCCCCAAAAATGCACTGAATGTTCTAACAAATGATTAAAATACAAAACTCCAGCACAATTGTTCAATGCAGCACTAGAGGCAAAAGTCCGAAAGATCACAATGTTGCGAAAAATATTCTGTTGGCAGTTCCTTTCCTTGCCCCCCTAAACTGCCAGCTTCCCTATCCACAAACTCACCGCATCTCTTGTGTTGCGGACCATGGCTGAGAAGAATACGTTCGCATCGTAGTGTAGCTGGAAACTTTAATTTGTTGCATGTTGCTAAGGTGGAGGCAATCTCAGAAGTCTGCAGATGCGAAATGCGTTTGGGTTTTTTGTTCTAGCTGTCGCATCTTTATACATTACGTTATCTCTGGTAGAACCTTCACTTTTACAGTTTTAGATAGGTGGGAGTATTCTGCGTACACTGCTGCCTTATTCATGAAAAGCAAACATCAACTCCAGGATGTGACGTTATTAGCCAGGTTTTGGTAAGACGTGGGACATGAGACTAGTTTGAATGATTTGGGATACAGACAATACGTATCTTAATCGTACAAAAGTAAAACCAATATTGCTTTACTACTCCCACCGAAGCTGCTGAACGATAACATTCACTGGGAGTTTAGCGGCAGCGGCAGCAGTGGTTATCCAGTCCAAAAATACAAGGAGTGGTCTAGTGTCAGTGCCAGCCGCCAACAGCAAGACAGGATTAATATAGACGAAGAAGGGACCGAAGAAAGAGACCGGCTGAATATTTACCTCTCCATTATAATTATATAAAAAAACCCAAAAAAATGCTTGGCTATGCCGCCGGGGCTATGTCTGGCCTATGTGTGATCGGTCGATCGGTTGTCGAGACAGGTCATTTGACTTATTATTTAATTCCTGCCGTTGTTCACAGTAGACCTGAGAATCAATCGTGTGACGATCGTGTGTTAAGAGAGAATGTCCATTGTACAAAATAGAGCAAATTATTGCCCAAGCTGTGCTAAGGAGTCAATGCACATCCAATGTTTTTATCGTCTCAATATCTCATGCAATAGATCCAGCATCTTTTTGCTTACGTCTTAAACGTTCTTTCAGTCAATTTGTCACCTCAATGGTTGGCTCTATGGGTTTAGGTTTCAAGTAGGGTAATTTTAGGGAGGAGAGGTAAACCCGCTCTACACGATGCTATGAACACATTGCAACGTTGGGCGCTTGACGGTAGGACACATCGTGGTGCAGATGCTTGAACTACGAGTGTCCAATGTCAAGCGTGCAACCTTCGTGTTTGGACACGTTCCAGCTGTGATGGGTATCACTCCAACGTTGGAAGCCAACATTCGATCAAACGTCCACCGCATCGTGTAGAGCCGGCTGTAGTCAGGGGCCACAGGATGATCAAATGTGAGGATCAGTTCGCCTTTGATTTCCTCAGTTAGCAGCAGTGTTGCTAAGACTAACAAATCTTGGAAGAAGCAAAGATTGACCAAATCGTGCTTGGGGAATCCCTAGTAGACCTAGAGCCCTCATCAGATTGCCTAAGATAGAAGTCGGGGGGAGAAGCTCTTGAAGTGCATTGAGCTTGAAAACCCAGGGAGACTCAACTGGGTGGTATTTGGAAAGGAGGAGGATACCCCTACAGAAAACAATTTAGTTGGTTAATTTTTTTTAAAAGCATACACGGGCCCGTGACTAGCATACAGAGTGAAGAAATATGCCTGCAACATGGGTATGCACGCTCCCGTTGCAAGCATGAAAATCTAAAAATTCACTCGCACTGTTCACACTTCACTCATTCACTGTTACATAAACATATGAATGTATTCGTTATCGATCATTCCAAACGCGAGTGCCGTTTTGCCCAGCGGTCCCCCAACTAAGTACAAACTACGTCCAGTGCTGCTTGACCTACGCAATACCTAAAGCACCCTTAAAGGCCCCATACACGGTCAAATTGTCTTTTATAGATAAGTGCCTGTAGCGAGCTGTATTTGGAAAAGTAGAATTTTTACTCAAGCGTACCGTGCAATGCAGGCGGGTGCCATGCAGGCTGTTGCAGGCTAAGAATGGAGTTTTATTTTTACTCAGGAAGACAGGTCGCATAAATGTCAAAAAATACTCATCTATTCTCAAAGAATCGAGTTCTTTTGAACGAGTTAAAAGAACTCCTTGAGTAATTTTCTGTCGATTTTACTCATGAGTATTTACTCGAATACTTTACACCGATTCCGTAGCTCTACCCATCCTTTTATGCCGACATTCTGTTCACAAAGAAAATTAAAAATAACATAATAAACTAAGAGTTTTTTTAGATTTAATGATCACATAATTTGAATTTTATTAGCATCACCAATAATAGCCTTGATTAATTAAGATGTTCGCCTAGGCACCCCCTAGCCACCACCAAAAAAAAACGCACTTAAAACTGAATTTCTAATTTCCCAATAAAATTCCACGATCGTATAAATATCCGTCATCGTTATATCAATATAAAAACAATGATAAGAACCCCAAAGATCATTTCCGAAACTAATTTGTCCCCAGCTACACAGGTCTGACCACATTCCACGGAGTCTGGATCACAAGGCACACCACGATACTCCTGCCTCCATTCACCTCCATCTCGATCACCTGAAAGTTTTCTGAATGGACGATAAAAATTCCCACACGATACTAAAACTCTGGAGATGATGGTGGTTCCTGGTGGGACAAAATGCCCTTCGACGCAGAAGCGGCTTCCTTTGGTAAATCAAACGGCGCGGCGCAGGAATAGAGCCTACCACGTCGTCGTCGTTGGATACTATTGAGAGACTGCAGCGATTTATCTAGGGACGCGACTGCGCAGAGACCCTTGGTCGGGGTTTATCTTGGTGATTGGATTGAATTCTGGCATCTATAGGACCCCACTGTGATGGTTCGGCTGTGCCTTTCGGCGTGAGGCTATACATTTTTCGGATCTCATACGATCACCAGCTGATAAAAATGCTGAAAATGAATCTTTTTTGTGGTAAAATTCCTTACACCTGTGGTGCCTTACCGAAGGGATGCGGAGAAGATTTTCAGCTGGAATTAACAAAGTGTCGCAGCCGCAGTCGCATGTTGTTTAATTAATAGAAATCCATTGGATTGAATTAACATTGAGGAATGCCGAAGCAATAATGCTCGAGATTCATGGTAGCCATTACACTTCGAGAACCTTTACGAGTTTTTGTGCTAGAACACCGCTCCGATATTTATAGTCCATCGCTCAGTGAACGTGTAATAAATTTCCTTTATCGCCGGTGCATTTGTACTGGGAAATGACAACTTTTGAGTAGGAAACAAACTTTTATAATTCATTGTTCAATAATTCCAATTACCTGAAATCGGCGACAAATCAATTATAGAAACTTGCAATGTCTGCGACGAGAACTACGGAAACAAATGTCTTTCCTCAAAGCAGAAAAAAATAACGAATGCAAATTGAACAATTTATTTCCATTTCAGCTTTGTGCAATTAAAACCGTCAAGTATGGACTTGTGGCGCCGCATTAACTGAGACAGTTTGTAATACACATTTACTACCTACGATTAAGTTATTTATAGAAAACCTACCGGAAAATAATTGAATTCCATTCATAATTAGAGAATTGCAGCGTTGTATAGTGCGATTGCTCGAACTTAAGTGCATAAACAGAGACTGAAGAATTAATCTTTGCTGGAAGTAAGTTTAGAGATTGTCGGCATGTTTCAGTAGATCGGAAGCAATTCCACAGTCAATTACATTATTAGAGTTGAGCTAATGGACAAACCCGATCTGTAATTGATACAGATGTGCTAAACTCATAATTTAATTTAATTCGGATCTAAAAACGGCGCTTCAGACCAGGATCTCCGGTGTTGTGTTTGGTATACTTCATCAGAGTCCGATTGTGTAGGGCCCTGTTCACCAAACGGGTCACCCTTTCACTGCCCCAAAAAATAAGAGTCCTTAAAAGAACTTTGCGGTGTGCGAGGCACTACATAGCCAGCTGGGCCTGCTGCACAACATCCCTGCAAACAATTTCTCGGAGGCTCGCTTTCTCTGACCATTCTCGATTCGAAAAATGCTTGCGAAGGGTACGAGATAAAGACCCAGCGGGAAAAGTTTGAAGGCCTTCCTCAAGAAGCTTTTAGGAAGGAGTTCGTATTCGTAGTATGGATATGTAATTAATGTACAGTTTTTATTCAGTTAATACAATTTACCATTAAATTGTGTATAAAAAAGTGTATCTAAAAGATTATTATAAAAGGATTAAAGCGATATTTTCCAAGGATCTCACCGGAAATATATTTAGAAGGTGTAAGAAATTGTACTAAAAGAGAACGTATCACAAACACCTTACCGGGAATGCGTGGGGAAGGTGAATGAGCTTTTAGAGCTTTTCGACTCATTCCTTCTAATGACATGGCTGCACAAAAAAGATATGGAGCGGAATGCGAAAAGGAAGCAATTCTCGCCTTCCAAAAAAGGCTACCGTCATGCTTCTTAGTATGATTCCATTTCCCGCTGGGGATTCAAAACGCAAAATGAAAGCTTTCCTGGTTGATTTGTTTCTCCCAAAGTCTATGCTGTAGAAAAATATTGAGAGCCGATTTCCCCTGAATCTCCAAATTACACTAACAACATAACGTCATTTCACCGATTTGAAGTCCTATTGAGAGGACATTTTGAGAGCCTTTGGTTTCTCTTCAATGATTTGTTTGGAAAGTTTGAGCTTTTGACTTGTTTTGCTCGGCGGAGTGATTTTCGGCGCAGAAGCGATTTGCTATCGACACGAGCATGCGATTCGTTATCAGCACGAGAAAGCGATTCGATCTCTTGCTCCTCTTTTATTGCCTTCGAATTCGTTTACGAGTCGTTAACGAGTCCGAGATCGAAGCAAGCTTTCCCATTTGGCAAATCGTTCTCGAATCGTTTCCGAATCGAAATGTTTGCAGGGATGGGGCTGAGGAAGCATATGGTGGTACACAAACGGCCACCAAAAATATCCCAGTAGATCTAGCGCAAAAGAACTAGAACAAAAAAAGGTCCGCTTAGGATGGGTTGTCTGACGAATAAGGAGCGGACAGCACCAAGGAAATGCTACAAGTACTGTGAGTTCGGACAACTGGCAGGCGCATAAAAGCCCCAATATAGCCGCAGACCGATACAGGCACGTATCAATAAAAGACGCATGGAATAGCCCAAACGAAGCACGGTACGCTCACACTTTTTTAGATTAATGGCAGCAAAATTGGAGCTTTAGGAAATTTTATAAGACGAAGAAAACAGGCAATTATCTTGGTGACCATAAAGGGTGCCATTTGCATGCTCAGTAGACGGGTTCTCCCTCGATTGCGTAGGTCAAGCAGCATTAGCCGTGGCTAGTACTAAGTTGGGGGACCGCTTGGTAAAACGACACTCGCGTTTGGAATGATCAATTACGAATAAATTCATATCTGTAACAGGGGCGTGCAAACATCTAGCGGGCATATTTTTAGATTTTCATGCCTGAGTAGTGAGGAGCGTTTATAAACGTGTGTCAGACGCATTTGTTCGCTATGTGTGCTAATTGCAGGCTCGTATATGATTTTTAAAAAATTAACCAACTAAATTATTTTTACTCGGGCAGCGTGAAAGTTCCGCTTGTAGTTGATTAAACCAAAATTTGTAGAATAAGTCACATTTAATCTATATTAATAAAAGAAAGTTTCTGTATGCATAGTATGTATGTATGAATGTATGTATGTATGCATGTATGTGTGCGCTATAGCGGGCGCCCCAGTCATCGCAGATCTTCGAAATTTTGCACGAAGGTCCGTGGGGGTCTTCCATGAAACACCTCGAAGTCCGATTTTCGAAATTGAACATGGCCGCCGAAAAATGACCGAAATTCAAAATGGCCACCCAAATATGAATTTGCAAATTGTGTTCCGATTTCAATGTGGTATGGTATCTAGGGGTTTTTAAGGTAATAACGAATTTGTGGTAAAAACTTATAAATTCAAAATGGCCGCGCCAATATGGCCGACGAATTTGCCAAATGTGTTCCGATTCCAATGAAAATCGGTATCTGGGGTTTTTTGATGTAGCAAATAACGAATGTTTGATCAGAACTTATAAATTCAAAATGGACGCGTTAATATGGCTGACGAATTTGCCAATTGTATACCAATTACAATGAAAATCGGTATCTGACGTTTTTTGACGTAACAAATAACGAATTAATGATCAGAACTTATAAATTCAAAATGGCTGCGCCAATATGGCCGACGAATTTTTCCAATTGTATTCCGATTCCAATGAAAGTGGATATCTAGGGGTTTTTAAGGTTGCAAATAACGAATGTATGATCAAAACTTATAAATTCAAAATGGCTGCGCCAATATGACCGACGAGTTTTTCCAATTGTATTCCGCTTCCAATGAAAATCCGTATCTGGGGGATTTTATGGTAACAAATAAAGAAATTTATGATCAACGGGGTCAATGGGGGGGACGAATTTTGCCAAATAAGAACGGTAGAAATAGGGCTTCAAATTAATATGAAGAACATCTCTATATAATTCAATAAAAAAACGCTGTACAGGACAGTTATCCACAGTTCTACCGGTCAGACGCCTGCAAAGATGATTTTCGGGAGACAGTTTACGCTGCCAAGTGATTTAAATTTGGCAGTCGCCCAACAGGATGAAGAAACACTACGACCTAAGGGCGAACGGATCTAAATTTAAGGAATGCTATCGAGTCGAGCTAGAAAATACTCTTTTTTATTTAAAGGCGTTGCAACGCACGCGGGATTTTTGCTAGTGTGTAATATGTAATTAGTTTATTAAGGCCTTTGCCTTCGAAAACAGTAGTAAAACCAAGGCCTCAACGATGTTCCTCGCTGAGCATCCCTCTTCATATGAGCTAGATATCCCACTAAAGCCTACTGCGAAGTTTCATTTTCTTAACAACATCTCTGTCAGACAACTGTCGTGAATCTTGTCATTGTAGGGTCTTAACAATTTTCTGCTTTCAATTAAGGGTCAATAAGTCTCAGAAGAGCAGGAGAAGGAGTGCTCACCAGAGCCGTACCATTGGGGCCTACGGATCAGTGACCTAATGTCTCTGCTTTCTTTAGGATTCCTGTGGTGGAAAGGTGACTTCAACGAAACTACTATAACTACCCAATTCTCACTGGCTACAAAAGTGTCCGTAGGTGCATCGTAAGGTGGTGAATCGAGATTAAAATAACGACTCTTGTCTTTGCTTTTCTATCAAAGCAGTCCACGCAATCAATTCCTTCTTTCCTAATGGAGTTGAATTGAAAGTAACCAAAGCACCAAAGTTGTTTTGTTTAGATTAAACCCATCCAACTCTTTCTCCTTAAGTAACATAAAAATCGAACTTGTTTATTTTACCCACAATAGAAAAGACTCTTAAAGGAAAACACAATTTTAAATCACATCTTCCGGTCGCAATTCCACAAATTCCGCAGTTGAATCAACAAAGTATTTCTGTCATCAATTCTACTTTATCCAATCTAGTAAAATGGCCCCAACCTAAAAAGGGGGGAGCAGCGCAGAAACAAACAAACAACCGCCAACATGTAAACAGGAACCTCTCTCGGCGCTTTGAAGGTTTTCGTTTTGATCCTGGATGGAGAAAGTGCGCCCCAAAAACAATGCGTGTTTCCTGGATAATTTCAAAAGCAGCCGCGCTATTTCTGGTGGCGGTGCTGTGGTTGCGGAAGCGGAATTGCTTAATCCCATGAAGGGCGGATTATATGAGATATAACACTTGCACAATCTCTGGAGATTCCTGGAAAGGATCCGAAAGAAGATAAAGTAATTTGCAGGAAGCCGGAGGTGGCGAAAAAAAATTAAGGAGAACAAGTGAGTTTTTGGAAAACGGATAGAAGAAGCGACTTGTACCTCTGTGTTGAGTGTGTACACCCGTTCGGGTCTTGAGAAGGACCTCCGAGGGTGTTCTGCTAAAACCCCTTGAACGGGATCAATTCTTTTATTTTTGGTTTTTGAAAAAAGCAATTTAAGGCAGGAAACTCCTCCTTTTCTCTGGAGAATTCCTGGTTTTGTTTTTTCTAGGGATGACCGCTGTTCGTTTTCTTTTGTGGACCATTTTGCCTGATTGATTGCTTTTCTAGGACGGCAGAGGTCAAAGGTGTTATGGGCATAGGAATTAGGGGAATTCTTTGAGAACATTTTTCTTAAAGGTGAACAATGCTTAATTTTTGTAATTACTTGCCGATAGTCATTGGGTGGGACTCGGTGCGGAATGCCTTGTGCAGGATTTATGGGTGAGGTGCAGAATTTCCTTTGAGTTCGTTTCGGAAACTAATTTGGGAGGTATAAGTATGTTATTAATGCGACTAATTCGAGATACGGAAATGTTATGGAAATATTCCGACTTAGGTTCTAGTAAGTTCCGTTAATTTCAAGTCTTATGAATTACCACGTGTCAACAATGGACACGCAAAGTAGAAGTTGTTGATATCTTGTAATAAGGGACCAGCATGTCTCATTGATGGAGGTTCGCAACAATAACGAGAGTTGTTTTTGTGTGTGCCGTGTGTCGCTAGCTCCGGGTTCTCCCACTAGGTGTTTTCAATCAGTTGTCCAGCCAAAACATCTGTAACCAGCTGCAACATCTTTTTACGGGACGGCTTTTTCATGTCTTCGAGGTTTTTCCAGTTTTGGATATAAGAGAGAGGAAGGTGATAACATCAAAGTTCTGATTTCTGTCAGGCTAATCAATAACGCAAACAGTTGCTGGTTGTGCTACGGTAATCCTGGGCACAAAAATTGACGCTTATGCGTGGCCGAATGTTCTATGAAAATGAATCGAGGTCAGACGCAGTGGTGTATTTTAAGATTTGGCGCGGGCCTATAAGATTTGCCGCCCGTTAACGGAAAAAAGCGAAAATGTCCAGTGCAGAGGAACATACGTAATGTTATTTCTGTATATGGAAATGCTTCCTTCAAATCCTTCTGCTTAATAAATAGATTAACTTAAACTCATTTTGCTTTCAGGTGACGTCAGGAATTGTTTTGAAAGAACATATCGTCGCTTCTCCAGAATAGTGGCACAACTCAAAAACAAACGATTTTACAGGAGAGCCATTTAAAAGTTTCTAGTTTCATACAAGCCCTTGTAATGATCTTGGAGTCCAGAGGGTTTCCTGCGCTCATTTTTGGAAGTAATAATATGGTGTTTTACCACATAAAAATATGCGGATTTAGCTATACATTTTCAAAATAAACTCGAAATTGGAAATTTTTGAGTTGTGCCACTATTCTGGAGAAGCGACGATATTCCTTTTGTAGATCATCCACAAGATCAATCGGGTATAATTTTTGGATTTTTAAGGTCGATCCACGCAAAATTGCTTTATTTGTCGAAAAATGTCAATAAAAAGTAAGAATGTTATAAGGTTTTCAAAAATCTATTTTTATAACCATTCCGCCAAAAAATGAACTTTTTATTGACATTTTTCGACAAATATAAAGCAATTTTGCGAAGCGAGTTGCTTTAGTTTTTTCACACACTGTATCCGTGACGTGCCGGCGACTTCAGTGCAGTACTGGGAGTATCAGTGAAAAAAAATATCGGCACGATGTCATTGCATGGAAACAAATTGGGAAAGGCCATGTTCGCCCCACATATCCGACGCAGAGGGGCACCGACGTTCTCAGTACCTTTAACCCCGGGTCTCCACGGGCATTTTTTTCCAGCAATGGTAACTGACAATATTGCTTGTCAACGTAGGTATCTAAGCCGGAATTTCATTGCTCGACAATTTTATTTTTAAAATACGCGTTTACTCGAGAAAAGTACCAAAAGTAAAGAAACAAATAACTAATTTTAATTGTTTTTAAAATGGAAGAATATATAAAAAATATCATCCATTTTATTTATCGGCTTTAACCTAGAAAAACAAAAGCTCTTTTTGTTTATTTTCATTTTCCGCCATCTTGATTTCAGAAATTCCTGAACTTATTACATAGGCAATTATTGCTTTGGTACTATTTTTGAGGAATATTGCCGAACATGCTGCTGCGTCTCCACGGTCAATTTTTTCCGGCAATGACAATAATTTCCGATTGCCAATGCCAAAAATTGTCCAAAAATTGGAGACCCTGGGTTAGGCGTCCGTGAAAAATACAAAAAATACAATGCCATCTATATTTTTTTATTTATCCTGGACGTCAAACAATGGTTTTTTAAATTCAACGGAAAATTTTAAAAGAATTCAACAGAAATTTTGTAATGTTTATTTGAAATACGCTCAAACCTCTGTTTTTGTGCTATTGCAGCAAGATATTTCACGCTAAATTCCATGACGAACTTGGATCACTGTCCAAATTTCAAAACTAAAAAGTAATCACAGATGCCATTAAACATTGAGCACTGATACGGAAAAGGCGGTGCGATGTGAATGTTAGTGAAAAATTCACGACGGAAGCCACTGATACGAAACGCATCGGTGTCGTGCCGTCACGGATATGTGTATGCGGTTAACTCTAACTTCCGCTTCACGCTTTGTATCCAATTTGCATAAAGGCCCAATTACAATGAGAGCAAGAAACTTTCGTGAGCATTAAGCCTTCTGCGGAACGTTTTAGAGCGGTTTACCTTTTTTTTGCAACCCTTGCCCTCGGTATGGGTATCAAATGAAGGTGTATGACGAGTATAGTACAATAAGCTGTGTGAAGGCATTTTAAATCTAATATGGCGGTCACTATAAAATGGCGGAAGACATATAATAGACTAAAAAGTAGAAAATAAAAAATATAGTTTAAAAAAACTAAAAAATACGCTTTTATTTTAAAATGAACTAAAAAAGAAAAAAATAATTTTGAATGTAAAGTTTTTATTCTCCAGCTGCAGCTCTATATGGAAACAACCTATCTTTCGAAATGTAAAAAAGCATGAGGCGCTAGCGAAAAGTTCCGGTGCTAATAAAATAAGAATATCTATAGGTAAAAGGTCCCACGCTTTTTACATTTCGAAACGTAGCTATTTCCATATACTGGCTGGAGCAATAAAAATTTTACATTCAAAATTATTTTTTACTCATTTTAAAATAAAAGTGCAGTTTTTTTAAATTATATTACGTTTCCACTTGGTATCGGGATGCAATCATTTTTCCTCACGAGAGCCACATGCGGCAGTTCTACTGAGGCGCGAATGAGGCAAGGCCTTAAATGCCCATTGCGAGCCTTATAGTGCAGTTAATATGGGTGGGTAGTTATTATAGTAATAGCGAACTTTTTTTTCGCGGGGGTGCTACTTTTTTACGTTCGCTCAATGCGCCTATTGTGAACTAAATGGTGTAATCACAAATGAATTTGATTGCGTAGTTTTGCACCTTGTTGAGCCACCATTACATTCAACTCGAGGACGAATGAAGCGCTAATAGATTGTAGCCCGGTCTGCTGGCTGAAAGAGAAATTTGAATTTTTTAAGTAATCCCACGCATTGGTATGTTTGTTTTGCGATTTAGAAAATATGGATCCATCGCAGATCCTTTACTAAAGTCATGCCTAAGACGCATGGGTGATGGGCCAGCCCTTAGATTCACACCATCTACTGCGATAGAAGGAAGGCTAGGACAGGTTTTATGAGGAATGAGACAGTACTTTGTTTTGAGGAAGGTCATTTTTTTGAACCGGGACATTTTAAAAAATTTAGGCCTCAGTACAATTGACCATCGTGTAAGGGACAAATGTACTGCCTCATGTAAGTCCGGTTCAACTCTAGTGCGTAAGAATTTGCTAAAAGCCATACTACTACTTCTAAGGGGACATCCATAAATTACGTGAGGTGATTTTGGCGATTTTTCGACCCCCCTCCCCCCTTGGTGAGATGTCGTGAGATTTGGCCCTCCCCCTCCCCCCCTCAATCTCACGTGAGATTTTTAAAATTTTAAAAAATTTGTAGGATTACACTATTATGCGTATTTTTAGTGTAAATACCTTAATCTGTGCTTGATTGCATTTAGAAATCATAATTTGTGTTGAAGAACAGTACCACAAAAACATAACAGCACCAACTCGGCATGCACCCAATATAAACTACAATACCTGTGGATTAAAATTTAGCAGGTGATTCTGCCTACCATTTGGAAACCAACCTCAGGGTGCCTTACAGGGATAATGATTTCTTAAACAGAGAACAGAAAACTCGTGTATTTGTAGAGCAAGCATATGGAATATAAAAAAAAATTAGAATTTTACAATATATTGACATACGAAGGTTGGCTTTGGCATCCACTGATTCGTTTTTAGAGAGTAACGACTTGACGGTTTGAATAGTAATGGTAGAGCCATTTATGACTCTGGAGATATACAAACTTCGGAGCATTCTTCTATAGATGTCATCGTTGGGTAAAAAACCTGTGACTGAATGACCCAGGGGGTTATCCTGGAATCCGACTCGAAAGTCATGAAAGTCGGAAATAAGAAAATGGTATCCTCCACCATTGCGAATTCGAATTAAATTTGTCCGCCTGTTATCGGATTTCAGTCCGCGAGTAAAGCCATTGCCGCATGCGCTGCATTTATTTGTTTGTTTTAAAATATTCTAAAGACTCTTTAAATATTCTTGAAACAATTTATTGTTCGCATCAAAATGTCAAATTAAGTTAATAAATGAAGTTGGTTGGCTGAAAATAATTTCTTTTCGAAGATTTATCAGGCATCGCTACTAGCTTCCGTTTGCTTCCTACTTTCGTATCGCCTTAGAAAAGCGGAGTCTGAAGTCACAGCCAGCTTCTCAAATTGACGTTTGAGCCGCCTGTACACCAGGGTACAGATTCAAGAAGTGCGGATCTGTTAGACTTCTATTTTTCACAACTCTCGATAATGATAACAAAAGGTTTTCAAAATCTATCTTGGCCTCTAGTAGGTATGTCAGAGCAGATGGTCGTCGATTCAAAATTCGAGTCCTGTAAGATGCTTAGATAACTAATTATGTCGCCTGGTGCAAATGTCTGCTTTTTGTAGTGACAATGCACCGCAGATAGCATGTGTTCTGACTGATGTGAAAAGAGCCGATTCTTAATATAATCTCTACGATTGCAGTAGGATTGGGTACATTATGCACTTGAGATACTTAGGAGGGCATTAGGTTCCAGGTTTTTCAATTGGGCTTCTAGGCCTTTTTGTTTTGTTTAAGCTTAGACCCCCACACTAGTTCATCGTAGGGTCGCAATCTGTCCAAAAATGGTGGTATAAGTCAATGCATACATTACTTTCGCAGTTTTTCCCAGACCATTGTATAAAAAGATAAGAATTTTTCATCACGTCTTCATTCCCAGATATTTAAATTATTTTCTTTACTTTTTTTTGGATGTTCCAGTTGGATGGTATTTGAAACAGTGAACAAATACAGTGTAAACGGCAGTGCAAAATTTTTATACCCAATTGCTATTGAGTCGAAATATAGTAATAGTATCACGTATACTTTTTATGTAATGGATTCATTATTCCTTCTCTATTTGCAATGTGTATTGATAAAACCTTTCAGCATGTTCATCTGATACTGCACCAAGATTTTCGTGAATGAAATCTAAGTGCGGGTCCGAAAAGACGATTTTAAAGATTTTCTCATTTACAGATATTGTAGTACTTAAAATTGAAAAAAACAAAAAGATATTAAGAAATATTGCAAAAAAATTACAGAAAAATCGAAAAATACCCATTTTGAGGGCTAAAACCCCCTAAAAAGTGGGCTTCTCGGAGTAGAAAATCGGTAGACTTTTTAACCCCTTATTAAAAAGCATAAAAAGAAGCGCTCTGACAATTTTCAGCCTGTACCTAATTATTTCCGCTATATCGCTTTTTTCGGCTTAATTTACCTGTACTATTAATTTAACCCAGTTTTCTCGCGATTTTACACTGTTTCTTGCGGAAAAAAATTACGTGAGATTTGCGGAGACCCTCCCCCTCCCCCGCGTGAGATTTGGTGAGATTCGGCTCGACCCCCTCCCCCCCCTAAACACCTCACGTAATTTATGGACGCCCCCTAACGCGTAGCCTTTCCATCTTTACCCCTCTCTAGAATCCTCTTGTACACGTAAGCTTACGCCGTTTTGACCCCATTTCACCCTACTCGAACTCCGTTTTGGGCTGGTCTCTAAGTGACTGTCCTGAAAATAAGCTTTTGCGACTGTTTAACCTGCACCAGTGCAAACCTGCATAACTCAACCAGTTTGTGAAACAATCTCTCAGAAATAATTATTTTTATTATTCTGCGTTACCGCAGGTTAATTGGACAACGTTCTTTCTTTGTCATCCCAGACTCGTCCCTCACAAGCTTGCCCGAAGCTTGATTGCCCTCCACATCCCAGTGTACGGGGACCCAGTATACATAGCTGGATTGAAAGTTTTCTTCTGGCCATTCAATCAATGTGGTTTTGGACGCCGTCGTATGTAAAACCCATTCCACATGTGCAGGCAGGTGTTCCCCAGGGGTCAATTCTATCACCAACTCTCTTTCTAGTTTTTACAAATGACCTATAAGATCCAATTTTCAAATGCAAGGTTCATCGACTCCTCCTCATGCATCACCCTAGTGTTGGGTAGGACACGATTATAAAATGAGTTTGCAAGAGGTGCCTCCTTTTTCTTTTGAGTCAGTACAATGTCATACTTCAAATGAGGCGAGGCGCTATTGTAATGCCAAAATGACAAAAACAAGCAAATTAAAAAAAGAAAGAAACAAGTACCAATGAAGAGCTTTTTTTACGTGTTTGAGTAGGTGAAGGTGAATTGTGTATGTGTTAATTGTGTATTTTCTCGTGAGCAGGTTACTACAGTTCCCTCTTGCCCTTTCTATACTTCTCTCATAAATACTAGTTTAGATTGGGCCATTATATCTGAGTTCTATGATGACAAATTGGTGACAATTACAAAACTCCAGATTTCAAGAGATTACAGGAAATAGAAATCATTCTGAAAAGCAGTCTCCGAACCGATCTCTAATTAATTCGTCACAACGAAGTCGAAATCCCTGCACCTTAATATTATCACTCTCTCTCCCTCCTGACAGCCCCGAAAATACTTGCCCTCAAACAATTTCATCTCTGCAAATATTCACGCCATTATCTTGAGAAATTTCCACTTCCCAAGAGGCGTTGCTGAGACCACACCGACGACGTGGGCTCCTCTCGTTGAGCTCTTTCAAAATATCAAAGGAAATTACAAGAAAGATTTCTTTTGGGCCTGTAATTTCCCTGGAAGACCACCACCACACCACCAACGAGGAAGGGTCCAGAATCCGGCCCGTTTCTTGTTATGACGACTGCCAGGCATGAAGAAATCAATTACTCGGTGCTCTGGGGCTCGTCTTCCACAGATTGACCGGGAGTAGGGCGCTTCCTCAGCGGTTTTGTATCTCTTCAGAAATATGCCGGGGGAGGAACAAGGGGACGACAAGGAAGCCCTAATAATTTCTTATAGTTCGTGCCGCTTGTAGGCCGCGGCGATGATACGGCGAAAATGCAGTTTTTGGTGTAATTTGGAAAATTAATGCTGACGTAAACATGGCAGTTTTTGGTGAATTCTTTTTTCGTTTTTTTTTTGTTTTTTGGTAAAATGTTATGTAAATTTTGAGATATGGATCTGAGATGCTTGTTAAAGTATGAATAAATTTTACTTTGGTGTCAATTTTGATGATTATGGGCTTTTGTACAAGATTTTATCGCATTTTTCGAAACAGTCGGCGTTAGTAGAACTGCAGAAGAACGTTTGATCAACAAATTATGCCATTAACCAGAAAAAAACTCACTCTGACGTCGTTTGGCACATCCCAAGCGTAACATATTACTCCCATGGTGGAATAAATGTTCTTGGCAGTAATGCTGTTGATGAACTACCTGCCAAGGTTGTCGGTATGACCGTGCAATCTAGCAGGAAAAAAGTATCTGGCATCAACAACTACTACATCTTTTAGGGAGCACAGTGCCTAAACGGTAGCGGTCGGAGGATTCTCCAGGGGAGCAGGGACCCTAGAAGAAAAAAGGAGGGAGCCGCAAGGAGCCTCATACCGTGATAAGTTGGCTGGGATTACCATGGCAGTGGAGCAATACTCCTCAATTTGCAACTCCATCATGACTGAGGTGGACAAAAGTCTTGAAGTCAGTTTTAGGTGTAAATGTCGCTGGGGATTCATTAAGAGCACCTGTGCCAACAAAACCCACCATGGCTGATGAATGCTGTCGCCAGTCAACGCGGGGGGGGGTAGTGCAACCTCAAAGTAATCGAGGAGAAGGACCTTCCCAAATTTAAGAGGTTCACCTTCTGGGTTCCTAACGATGTTAGGGAACCGGCACAGGTGCTCCGCAGGATGGTAGTCCACAAAATTAGACGATTAAGGTGACCTTTTGGCATGTGATGACCAGAGCGGGTGGACCAGAACGGTCAAACTTTTGCACTTTGCATTGATGAGAGGTCGCTCATTCAGATAAAAGAGCAGGGCATGTCACTATTTTACGGCTTCGGTCAAATCAAAGCCAAGGAGATTGACACGAGAAAGGAGTCTCCTAATAGCTAACAGCAGCAGATAGAACCCGAGAATACGGGTGCTCCAGGCTCCAGTGCAACCTGCAACAGAGTAGGGCTACCTCGGCAGTCCTTCAGTGGCGTAGATAGGGGGGGGGGGGGGATCGCAGAAAATTAACTCCTATTGATAGGCAATAAATAGAATTTCGTGAGCTAAATTGTTTTTTTCATTTTTCCGGCCATCTTTTCGCATGTTTCCAATGAAGTAGCAAAGTGCGCACAAAACACAACTATAAGCATAACTCTTCCAGAACATTTTGAGCCCAAAAACATTTCTGTAGGTGTTGATGGCTATGAGCTAATCGAATTCGACAACAAAGGTCTTTTTTTCGAAAAAACCGTATTTTGCAAAAATTATTTATTATTTTGCAAATTTACAAAAAAGTTTTATTGCACTCCCCAAGGGCTACACTTCCAGGAGTTTCATTACAAAATCGTTTTTTTTGGTAAAAGATATGAGCATTTAAAAAAAACGTGATTTTTAGCGGTTTTTTGCAATTACTCCTTTATTTGTTTATGTATTGACATCAAACTGGTGTCATTTTATTAGTATGAAGAAGATCTAGAAACTTTATTTAAACCTTTTTTTTTGTACAATGTGTAGTTTTTTTTTAAAACGCAAAAATCTGTTTTTGGCCCTCCTTTGACGCCATTTTGGAAACTTTCCCAAAGGCCTACGAGTGCCAAAAGTAGTTCATCGATTTCTACGGAATTTTTCATATTTTACACATATTTTACTTTTCGGATGGGTCGGTTGGCAAAACAAGAGGTTTTTTCGATAATTTGACTGGCCTACATTGTCTCTGGCGAATTACCAATTCAAAGGCGTTCCTTGGAGCGTTAACATTAATATATTCTAGTTTATAATTGTGGAGTGTCTGTTAAAAAGGCGTATATCCGTTTTCAACTTTTTTTATTTTAAAATTATTTTGAAAATATGGCATAAAAGTCCATCGAATGAGCCTAAAAACTTATTCAAATGGAGCGTACTTTCCATAAAAAAAATTCCAAAAAATTAGGATTCCAATCAAAAGGGCGTATTTCTGTCCAACAATTTTTGTGTTACGGCCTTTATATTTGAAGATATTAGCAAATTTTGATGTTAAAGTTGGCTTTATTTGGTAGTTTGGTACTTTGTCACTTTAGTACTTTCGTATTAAAGCCCTAACACAATAGAAAATTTAATTTTAGCTCAAAGTTATACTAGGAGTGGATAGGTGGACATAAAAATCTTGCTAAAAGGATTTTTGCTTTTGACAGAACCCAAAAAAACTTCACTGCAAGTATTTCCAAAAATTCTATTAAAAAAGGCTTATTTCTTGAAGTGACTAATCAAAAGGTTGTATTTCTCACAATCCCGATCAAAAAGTACTATTTCTAAACAAATAATTAAAAAAAAAGTTTTAATGTGTATTTTTTTTAATTAAAAAACCCATATCAAATTGTAGTCTTAACGTTCACATGAATGTGCATTTAAATATATTTTAGCATTTTATTTATAGGAATTCTGTTACGACCTTTTGAACAGAGACTCCTCAATTGTCAAATTTATTCTATTTTATATGTAATTGCAAAAGTGTGTTAAAATTGTTTTATTTATTATCTCGGAATGAAGAAGTTTTTCTGCCAATAAAACCATTCGGCAGGTCTTGTGACGGTGAAAACCAGAGACATGCAGAATCATCTGCAGAAACAACCGCGAAAAGACCCCGTTCTGATGCATTAAGTTGTGAAAATCCGAACAATCAAAATATACTAAGTCATATCCCCCCCCATCGCAAAAAACTACCTACGCCACTGCAGTCCTTTGCGGGGTGCTTACTACCCAAGCTGTCCACATGGCTCTTGTACAGGAGCCGGCTGCAGCAATGCATGCAGTGATGTGGGCGGCGACCCTCGGGCCTGTGTCCGTAAAAAAATAAAAATACTATCTGCTTTCCTCTCACAGATAGAGAGACCTGACGATGATACAGATTGAGCGGTCTGCAGATCATCGTAGGATGTGATGCGAACGTCCGCCATGACACTGGGACACTAGTGGATTGAACAAAAGGGGTGAGTACCTTTTTGATTCTTATCTTTTAACTACTAACCTGGATATATTAAACCGCGGCACAGATCTTTCCGTCGATACCGGTAGGAGAAGTCACCTTATAGACATCACGCTGGCAACTCAACACTTTGCCAATTACGTGAGTGACTGGTCGATCTCAGACAAGCCGTCGTGCTCAGACCACAGACACATTCACTTTATGGTGCGTACGTTGTTGGAAAGAGAGTGAGGGCATATAGGAATACTAGATACACGGACTGAGCAGCCTTTAGGGGTGAACTCAGTGACATATTGAAGGGTTCCATGCACTCAATGAAATCTACGATGGATGCAGAACTATCCGCGGGCTTCCTTACGGAGGTGGTTACTGCTGTTTACAACCCGAGTAAACGTAGCGAACAAATGCACATGCCGCAGAGGTTTGTACGCTCTCGCTACTACAGGCACGTTCCCGCTACAGACATGAATATCTATAAATGTACCCACATCGGCATAGACCATTCTACACGCGAGTGTCATTTTACCAAGCGGTCCCCCAACTAAGTACTAACCACCTCCAATGCCGCTTGACCTATGCAATCGAGGAAGAACCGATTTATTGAGTATGCTAATGGTATCATTTTTGGTCACCAAGATAATTGCCCGTTTTTTTGCGAGCTTGGTTCAGGCTAAGAACTGGCGAGCCTTAGGAGTTGTTGGTTTTTAATCGGGGAAGCACTCGTTTACCTTCTGCGTAAGAACTCGGTTCTAACTAAAGTCAGTCAGTGGCTACTAAGCAGCAATGTTTTGGAAAACTTCAAAAGGATATCCACACTAGTAGTTGGGGCATTGATAAGCATCTTAAACTCCACAGGACATTCACCACAGTTGTTCAAATATTCATCAAACCTAATGGACCCCAGACATGAGCGATCTATTAGTTGAAATGATCTGGAACCAAGCCAAAAGCTCATCGTGTGTGGGGAAACTTGGATGGACTCGTGGTTTGAGCTGCAGAGTTGAATTTTAAATTGCTCCGAAAACTATAAGGCCGACTCATTTATTGGCGTGGTCGTGTGTGGGAAAACCCCGACCAGAATGGCGCTGAGCCATCTGCTGTATGTAGGCAATCCCCGACCCAAACTAGTTCAGGCCCAATTCATAATGAAAGCTGCAAACTTCCAAAATTAAACTTATAGGATTTAGGCGCAATTAGTCCCTTGCATTTGATACCTCTTCTCCTTATTTTTCCAAGCCATCCTTTCTACATCTTAATTTTTGGTTTTCGTTTTTCATTTACATATATACAATCCATCGTTAAACAAAATGAACGGAGGACAATTAAACACAAATGGCACAGACCAAATGGAATAGACTGGCTCGAGTCTCAATCGTGAGTGGTTTGCTAATTTTGGACTCGGGCACATATACTTGACCCAAATGGGTTTGGATCATTCGTGTACGGGCTCCTTGAGGTACACGAGCTGTGGCATCAAAACGGCCCGCTAAAAGCGTTAATTGGACTTCGTGCCCCTACAGGAGGTAGTCCCATACCTAACCTAGCCTAATACTACCTCACTCGGTTTACTTCCTCATCTGGCTATCCTATTTTCGCACACATTACGGTCTAGAAGTTCGTTTATAAATAGAATAACTGGACTGTGGAGCAATCTTACACCCCAACCTTAATCTATTCAATTCTCTTCTATCCTTCAAATAAGCCTATTACATACCATGACCTAAACGACATGAAAACTCCAAATCCAAATTCAAAAAAATGAGAACTAAGATCGCCAACAAAACTCCCAGACAAAATTTTACTACGCCTCGGCACCCGTAGTAAACCTACTAAAATCTCGTAATGAAAAACGCCGTGCGAAGTAATTGCGATAATGCCATAAACAAACTTGTACATTTCCTCGTAAAATACTTTGTAACGAAACTACAACCCAAACAAACAAACAAAAAAACCGTTCACACCGACCCGGGGAAAAAGGACAAAGACGTCCTTCCGACAGGAAATGTTTTATTGCATTTTTATAAGCCCTAAAGTAACACTGGCGAAGGAGTCGACTCCCGCTATTCACTGGCAACTTCTCGCCTCCATAAACAGGTGATTGAGAAACTTCATAGATTATGACTTCATCCCCTCACGTGGAAGGTGGCAATAGCCTTGCCGCTCCTCCTCCTCGCCGTGACGTCCGGTCCACAGGGGTGGGAAAAATTGAATAAATTTATAAGGACTACGTTAGGTGCTGATTGATCCCCAACTCCCCCGATCCCAGGGGAGTCAACGGCTCTGTGTTCTTTATGGGGGGAGCGGGCGTTGGGGATTTCGAAGATGAATCTCAGCTGCACGGACGGAATCCTGCGTAGGCGCCGCCGTCCGGGGTAGGGTTTTATAGCGTCGAGTTCGTTGTTTACAACCCTCACATTTATGTTTGCTCGAGATAAATTCCTTGGAATTTTATTTCGGGAATTCCTTTCGGTTCACAGCCGAAGGATTATGTTTTATGGGATTTTGTTTGACTGTTTGCATGAAACAGAAAGTTATAAATGTAAGCAATCAACGTTGACTCAAGGCTTTTTATTTTATTTTATTTTTTTATATTATGTAAGGCCATTATTAGACGAGAGGAGCAAAATGAAGGAAAGATTGAGTTGAGTTTTCTGTTTTATGGGTAAAGTCCTTAGTCGGCCTTTTAAGAAGTTTTTTTTTGGTTACGAAATGAACTCATCAATAGGTTCAAGGGGGCTCTAGGGAGATCAGACAGTGAATAGATTGCATATTGAAGAAAATGGGAAAAAACGACCAAGTCGGGTTCTACTGGCAGATTCAAGCTTAGGGATGAAAAAATGTACAACTCGACGGAGTTGCTGTAGTACAAAACAGAGTCCGCTTGAAAACAACTGTTTCCGTTCTATTTCCCACGAGGGATTAAAGGAGCATAAGAAGAAGAAGAATAAAGTTTTTGGCGTTGTTAACGAACTTCAAGAAAGACCAGAGCAGCAGACAACCCAACCTGTGGCCTTTCTTAGGAATAGGATAGGACTTCCAATTACAGCCCAATAGCAATCACTTATATTCTCCCCAAAACGACGAAGGCGATATTCAACAAAAAAAAGTAATGGGGTATCTAGAGTCCAACATTAAACTAACCCCTCTATTCTAAATTGTGATCAGTCATAAGTCACAAGCTTTTGTGACTCGTGCTTGTCATTGATAATTTGTCACTATTCTTGTGACTATCAGCTGTTTTGGTATTCTGCGCATCCAATCACAAGAAAAATCACAACAAATTCACCTATCATGGTGAATTTGTAATCAAGCAATGTTCACCAGAAAATATTGATGCAGCGAAGGAGAGTGTATGTTAACGTCGGAGCACGATGAGAGCATCGACGTTGCCTGTCTGTCGAGTCTGTGAAAATGTTATGAAAAATATGTTAGAAACTTTCCCTTTATATTCTTGTGACTTGTGCCTTTAGAATACGGGTATAAAGGTCAAACCCCAATGTACGCTTCGCTTGCTTTGCTTTGACAATCAAATAAACCAATGTTTTGTTATGAGGCAAAACCAAATGCCGAAGCGGCTAAGGCACATCTTTAACATATAAAATCTGAAAAGCTCTGAAAAGCAAAGCGATCGAAGTGTACATTGGGGTTTAACCTTAAATGACAAATATAGTTCGGTTTTAGCCCAAAAACGTTCACTGGCGATGGTTTGACTTACAGACCACCTAAACCAAAATTGTATCGCTTTGGGTGAGTCTTGTTTGGTTTCTCTAGATATCTCAAAGGTTTCTGATCGCGTATGGCACTCAACTCTCTTAGGTAAAATCCAAGCATTTGGTATTGACTTAGTTCTACAGAACTGGATTAAAAGTTCCTTCCCGGTCGTTCAATCAAGGTAATACTGCATGGGTGCAGATAGGGCCCGTGTGAAGCTAGCCCCCCTGCTTCATGTGGACCCTGTGTGGATTGCCATATATGGCCCAGAAAAGGCATCTAACGCATTGCCCTATCCCGAGTGAATGGAGGCTAAAAAATTTGGGAATTTCAGCGTGGATACGCTAGTAATAGCTGCGGCGGTGTCGAAAGCTTTATATTTCTATACGGGAGTATCGTTTTTTATGGGGTCCCCCAACTGTGTACTAATCACGTCCAATGCTGCTTGACTTCAGCAATCGATTGCCATTTGTAATGAGGTTGACTTCATAGGCACTTTATGACAAATTGTTAGGGCATACGTCACTTCAGTATCGCTCATTTTTCTTTGTGTGGTACTCATGAGGAATCTAAGTGGAAAGACCTCTTTCGGCATGCTCCTTATTTGTCACACGGAGTCCTCACAGGGAACAAACGGGGAAGTCCCTCTTTGGGCATGCTCCCTGTAATACAATCATTGCCATTTTCGGGCATGCTATAGAATAGACAAGGAATTGGTTCCTAAATAGTTCAATTCTACTGTGGAATAATCTTTCGCAGTCAGCATTTCCGAAGTCCTACACTGCCCAAGAGTTCAAATGCAGGGTTCATCGGATTCTCCTTTAACATCCTCCTAACTTCGCAAAATCTCAACCCTGTTCTATGCCTCGTACCAAGCTGACTTCTAGACATTGCACCATGACGTGACCAACGACATGACGGACTGATAGTACAAAGGGTGATTCCTGGGCTTAGATCTGCCACAAAAAAACTTTAATCGCACAGTGTATCACCGCCATTCGTAAAAGAAATTGAAACAAAGAAAAATGTCCCAAGAGAAGTACAAAAGCAAGAATCGAAGTTTTTTGTGTTTTTTACCCACACTACTAAAGTCCTTATCCACAAATTCGCTCCACATTGTTACCTACGGCAGCGGCATCATTTCTACTTTTATTCTTAATGTTCGTTCGATTATGATTAATCATGCCGAGTGGAGAACGCATGAAAGGGTTGCCATTCAACCGTGAGGGAAGAAACGCATCAATCAACTTCTCTCGAGGAATGCTTCGTGTCAACCGATGAATACGCGTCTTACCTGTGAGTCCTTTTTTTTAGGCGAAACTCAATTTCTAAAACCACTCGAGATCGAAAATTGTTTACACTTGGTCTGAGATTTGTCACAGAAACAGATTAGAATCCGGAACAATGCGAGATGCGAGCTGGAGGAAGAAACGATGAACGTCACAAAGAACGAACAACAAAAAATGTCCTTTTCTTGAAGGGAATAATGGATTTGATGTAAATGGGCTACTGACTGAAATATTAATTGCAGGACCGGTTTCTAGCGTTGTTGCTGGGTCCTGCGTCAGCAGTGGTGGCATGCAATCATCCCAGTTGTGAATTTGAGACGACATGGAAAACTGCAGTTCAAGTGAATTGCATGCACGGCAGCAGAAGGGACGTTATTAGTTCTCGAAACCCTTGAGAATGGGCCTATTGAAATCGTTTCGTGCTAACTGGAATAATGGCTCAATCAGTCCAAGTGTAGAGGGATTGTAACCAGCCACGATATACTACAGCCAGACCTACCCTTGGGCTGTGTGTGATTTTGTGTAAACACTGTGAGGCATGAGTGTTTTTTAAAACAGATTTTCACCCTCTTTGGATTCGTCTTAACGCCATCCCCAGCCACACATGTGAGAATCCATAATGCCAAAAGACCATGAGTGGAACCATATCGGCCGTTTTTTATAGGCTTATAATGTTTAAGGAGCATGAGGGCAGTCCTACGACCATGATTACGTCCTGGTAGCCAGGCGCATGAGAAAGCATTTAAGCAGGAGATTTGGATCTCTGGTGACACTTCCAAGATTCGACCGTCAACCCTCATTCATTCTCGGATGAATCTTCTTGCTCTACATCAAAACCAAAAGAAAAAAAATCATTCTATGCCAACTCGTTGCGTGTGTAATAGGAGACCAAAAATTTTTAGTGGCGACTCTGGCCGATGGACGACACCCACCAAATGTGTCATTTGTATTCGTTCATGTTTCAATAAGCGAAATATATTTCTGGGAATGTTTCTTCGGCATGACATAAACAAAAAGAGTCACTTATGTTTTTGGTTCGGTTTTTAGGCGGTTGGTTAGTGGCTTCCGGATTCCGGTCTCTCACCCCTAAAACAGACCAAATTTGGGTCTTCTAATTGGAGCGACGTCGTTCATCGTTTTTTTGTTTTAATTGCAAACAGTTCGATTCTTGTGAATTCTATATTTGGCAACGTCATGTGGTCTTGGTATGTTGTGTTGTGGCGTTATGCTGATTGAATTATGTGCAAGCGCCGAAGTGAAACGTAAACAGAATTTGGAAAAATGTTAATGGAGTTTTTAAGCGAGTTACATTTTGTCACATTTTGTTTTTCAAATGTGCTGATTGACAATTATTGAGTTTTTTCATTGGATAAATCCATTAGTGGTTCAGTTTTATGCTACTAGGTTTACACTTGTAGTTTATGTTGCGACAAGGAAATCAGTTTTAATGTAATGAACAACAGCAGTTTCTATGGTGTCGAATTGCCGCTTTCAGGCCCGGCTTAACCGATGAAGCAGAAGATGCAAAGCATCGGGGCGCCACACGAACAAAAATCCACAATTAAAATGAAAATCAGGTCATTTGAATTTTTTTTATAATTAAAATTTTATCAAATTTTACTTTTTTGTTAATTGAGAGATGAAAAGTAGTCGATTTTTGAATTCAGGCCCAAAACATATTCGGCGCTGCATACTTCACGCTGCAAGCTTCACAGCTTGAAATCAACGAGAAAAGACAGAAGTGAAACTTCGCGTACAATAATATAGACATCTGAAAACTTGACGTCAATATAATATTAATGAAATAATGGGGCCTATTCTGTCAGTAAAATTTTATCATTTTATGTTATGTTATGCCATAAAATAAAAGATTTCTCTAAAATCCTATTCTGTCCGACAAATTTTATTTTATTTTACGAATCATAAAATAAAATATTTCCTGTTACGGTTCATAACATAAAAGTATCTAAGCAGCACTTTTCACAGGTATTTGAACCCATTTTATGAAAATGACAGACGGCAGACATTTGCGTGAAAGTAGTTATAATTTAGTTTTGAGTTAAATTAAAAATTAACATGCCCAACGCATTAAGAAAATGTTTTTTGTCTGATACTGTAACAAGGTACGCTTTGATTTTGTTTGTTTTCATTCATAATTTTATTTGTTTTCATTTTTCACCGATCAGCTGTTCAAAAACGTAATAGAACCCATAGCGGATTGCACTAAATATTTCATGTTATGTGTTCATAAAAGACTTCATAAAATAATTTTATGAAAGCATGACAGAATACGAATTTTTAAAATATTTTATTTTTATTTTATGAAAAATAACATAAAATATGTATAAAATATATTTTAGGTAAAATTACAGAATAGTAATTTTTTAAATAAGCGACTCCTCATTTTTACTTTACCGATGCCTGTGCCATCTATGAACAAATTTAAATAAATAAATATTTTCCTGCTGGTTTGGTAAAATTTATTTATATGGCATCAGTTAATTATTGCTATCATGGTTGTCGCTATCAGCTACTTTGTTGAAACAGTAGTGTCGAAAATAACTCTTTTGGCGGTTATCTTTGCGAAATTCATCAGCTTAAATTCTTAAAATCCAAAATGTTAAACGAAATAAAGTGGAAACTAAATTGTTTCTATACTTGTACATTCACTCAATTATGAAATTAGTGTTGCAAAACTTGCGCATAAAAGTGACAGCTGTAAACGAGTGAGAAGGCAACTTCCGTTTCATACAACTGTCCTTGTTTTCGTTCCCAATTCCGAATTCATTCGTACCTGCTCGAGTCGCTAGAACGTGAGAAGGGAACTTTCACTTTAAAATCCCCGGAACGAGAGCAAGGAAGGTTCACTTCAAAAAATAATAACTTTTGTGAGGGAAAATCCGAAATTTTTTTTTAAATAAAATGCTTCTTCGTCTCTGTACATTTAAATGCTAACAATTCCGTCAAGTTGCCGTTGGTTTTTGCAGCTTCAAATGTAGCTGCAGTGGCTTCTTTCCATGGGCTTCAGCTTCATAAAGCTTGTGGCGTGAACTATGCAGCGCCGAATGTGTTTTGGGAATGAGTTTTCTAAAAAAAGCTTTTGGTAGATAAAAAGACATTTTCTTTAATTGAAAGTTCTTGTTTTCTGTTTTTTATGTGTTCCAGTCATATTAATATGAAGAAAAACATTTCGGACATAATTTCTTATAAAAGGCGCCACAACCGCTAGAGCCGGGCCTGGCCGCTTTGACCTCCATAAAGGGTCGATTACACTAAAGCTACTCAGTTGCACGTGGGAAAGAACTTCTTTTTCGCAATTCATTGACCATTTCAATGGATATTAAGTGACACAGAGTATACACAATATCTGTGATGAGGACACACTTAAAGTCTAGATAAAGGGTCAGTAGTTAGGTCATCAGACACTGCGCCCTAATTTACTCCTCGAGGAGGACCAGGTTGTTTTTAGCATTCTCTGTTACTAACCCAGCGAACTTGCTTGGCCAAATAAGCCTGAGGCTGAGCGACAAGTCTTTAGGCAGACTGCTCAACCTGTTCAAGAGATCTGGCTTACCAATCTGAGGTATACGGCCTGCCAAGAGTACAGATTAGGCTGAGTTGGGTGTGAGCGTTCCTCCAGCGCTACCAGAGGTTCAATTTAGTATTACGGCGAGTTCTTTAACGCCATTCTGTGGAGTTTAGGAAGCTTATCAGTAGTACCCCTGATTGCATTAATTCTGGCAATATCACTTCGGCGTCTGCTTAGGATGCCCATTGTTCTTCCTTTGTTGTAAGTAAGCCAAGTCGTCCTAAAGATAATGTCGGTCTCCAGTGCGCTTTATCTTTCGCTGGCTGAAAGCAGGTGGTAGTCGAATTTGCTCCGCTTATTGGGCTGCTAACCATCTCAATCCCCGAGCCCCGGAGAGAGGCTCCATCCTTAGCTATAGGTTAGACAGGTCTTTCAATTCCATCAATATTACAATGTCCGGGAACCCGACGAGAGTCACGTTGTGCCTTCTACCGAGCCTTTGCATTGCTCCACTAGAGCTCAGTAGTTATGCTATAGCGGTACGAGCTCAGTGACAACATCGGTTGTGGATGTGACCTTAGGTTTGAGTGAGCGCCGGCTGTGTGAGATTAATTGAATGAGGTTTCGGGGCGGGAATTCGGTCTAACTTCGCTGTGATTGGTTTGTGCCTTGGATGAGATTTCGCGCCGAGTGAGAAAACGATGGAATCTATAGTTCAATTTCGCAGTAGTGGTTCTTGGATGGGATCTTGTGGAAGAATCTATTTTCACACTGGGGTCTTGGGTAGGATCTAAACTGAAATTTTCACTCTTTTAGCCGCAGCTCGCAGCAAACTATTCTATATAAGAATCCTAAAATTTTTCAAACTATACTCTTGTTTCAGGTTGCGTCGATGAACAGTTATAAGGATTCCACCAAATTGCTTGAAGAATCGGGGGACAATTTCACATAATTGACGAGATCCACAAGCAAGTCCACAACTGATGATGTCACTAAGCTCGTACCGCCATAGCCTAACTACTAAGCTCTTAGAGAAGCTTGGATATATGTGAAAAATATATTGCTGTCTCCTTATGAAGGCTCCTGGTTGGCGTACAGGATCGCCATCCGTTCGAAAGCTATTAGTATGTGCCGGAAGGTGCCAGGACAATGAACTCTTGGTGGTGGATATTTTGACGGCTTAGTTCTTGCTAAAGGTCAATCTAGGGCGAAGTCGATTATGGCTGCCACACCACACAATTGCTATAACCGGTAGCCCTATTAAGAAATCCGACCGGCTTAGCCCGCGACACACGTATCCGCACCGTGTCCGCGCCGAATGACGGCCGAGTGTTGGACGACAAACGGAGAGAAAGTAAACAAGTAAAATTTTACCAGTCAGTCCACACATTTCCGCGCATCCGTGTCCGCACCGCGTCAAATTTTACTTGTTAAATTTCTCTCCATGTGTCGTCCAACACTCGGCCGTCATGCGGTGCGGACACGGTGCGGATATGTGTGTCCCGTTTTGGCTCAGCCGGCTACTTAAATAAATGAACTCACACAACATCCAAGAGCTTAAACGCTAGGTTCACTGCCCCCTCCTCATCTATCCTCCAGACTACACCCTTAATCTATCATATCCTTTTTCTATTTTCGAGCTAAGCTTACTACTGGACACCATGACGTGAATTACATGACGGACTGGTAGTATAAAGGGTGACACCTAAGCTTAGATTGTCACTAATTTTGAGGCTTAGGCCAAGATTCCGGGGTTTAATGTGAAGGTCGAATAGGAGAAGGTACAAGACCACATCAAGGCTGTTCGTGGGGCCTAGAGGGTAGAGCAAGGGGATGTTAATTAAAGTTAGCATCAAGTTAACAATATTATAATTATACTAGGTTTAATAACAGATTTTTTTTATAATAAAGGATCGTTTAGTCAAGCCCAGGTCTTGTTGAGTCACAAGGTTGCACCGGTTCGGGACATTCTTTATCTTCCACGAAAAAATCACCACTTTTGTAGCGTTGAAACCATTCGCAGAACGTTATTTCACAATAAGTTTTTACAATCGTTCAGCTGCAGTTTTTTCGAATTGAAAGCAAACTTTCCGCAAATGACACTTATTTTTGTAAAAGTTCGACATTTTCACGAACAAAAAAATATATGATGCCGATAAAAATTCACAATTGACATGTTATGTTATGCTTATCATTTGACGTTTCTGATCTGACATTTTTTCCCAGAATTTCAGTGCTAGCGCCATCTATTAGTAAACGGCGGTTTTTCACTTGTACTCCTAATAATTGGTTGAATTTTTTCCGGCGAGCTTAATAAAAATATCCGCCTACCATATGAAAGATTTGAATATCACTTATCCTTATCTTTATCCAATAATAGAACCAGCCGTAAATTGAGGATGTCGGGTACTTTTTTCACGAATTTTTTTTGGAATTTTGCACCAAAATAAATAGATTACTCAATATTGCGAAATTCTTGAAATGATTAGATTCAATGGTCTCATCAGACGCGATTTTGACTGAAATATTGTAACAGACACAAAACGATCGCAACGATCCTTCTATTGTACACACACGCAAGCACGTACCAAAATACTGTACATTGAATACGGTGAATATCACAAATGAGGAGCTGGGGAACAAAACCGGACTTGTCCCAAAAATTGATTTTTACACTAGAGCAAAAATACTGAATTCGATAGTTGCAGATTAGTTAAAATTTTTGCGTTTGAATATAATTATACCTTATTGTATAAATAATCAATGGCCTAATTTTTGGGCACAAAAATTCATGTTTTCTATTTTTTTTGAATTTTTTTTGAATGGACAAGTCCGGTTTTGTTTCGCAACGATGGATATGTATGGGACATCTCCGGTTTTGATTCAAAACCGTCATGGACAAGTCTAGTTATGAAACAAATTCCTTTTAATTTTTTCATTTTTTAACAGGACAAGTCCACTTATGAACCAAATCAGTATTTTTAAAAATTTTTTTTTGTGGGTTTGCAACACTTTTGGATGGAAATATTTCAGGGGTCTATAGAGGTGGGCTTAGAGAGTACAAAAAAAATTTAAAAAAAAAAACCGTTATCGTGGACAAGTCCGGTTTTGTTCCCCAGCTCCTCAAATAATAGTAAGTAGGTGTTAAGCCTGAACTATAATAGACGTAGATCAACATACGTATTTAATGATCGACGACTATAGCGTGTTACTTAAAGTTTATGTAATTTCTTATTAAAATTTTAATGATGTATACAAATGTTGTTAACACCACAATATCCCTTCTGAGTAACTAGGGCTATACTACGGCCCTTATTCTGGCTGTCACTTATGGTAACAAATGGCGAAGTGAGACAAAAATGTATTATGGTTCTCTAAAAAAGTAACACTTCAGTGAGATAAGGCGAACTACATTTGTCATTGATATCGAGAAACGGCGAATTCAGTGACAATTGTTCTCACTTGATGTTTGTAAGTGAGATTTTTCTCATTTGATATTTAAAGGTGACATTTCTCACTATGGTGAAGGACAACCAGAATAAGGGCCTACTACTAAACTTTTGACTAAAAAAATCTTCCATCCTTGCGACAACACGAACTTAAAAATGTCGGTTGGTCTATGCTGCGAAATACGTATTAGTTTGTGTATCGCAGCATTAAAAATTTACCATGCCGGCATTGCTATACCACAAGAGGCCCATCAGTTTCCATTTATAGTGTTCAGCCGCATTTCACAGAAAGTCTTCCTACATCCTATATTGGAATGCATTTTTTTTTATGTGGAAGACTAGAGCTTTTATGCTGTCGACAATCTATTTTCTTCGTATAGAGTGCAATGAGGAACAGCAAGCTGTAGTCGATAGATAGTGAAGGGAAAGAGAGAAGTAGGAAGAAACTGTCACAACCACCTACTCCCAACCATTTCTTATTGCGACTCTGGCATCGGGCAACGATAAACAACTCGCTGGAGTGTTATGCCTCCTGAAACAAGTTGAATCCCATCAACCAACCGATTACATGCGCTGGTGGAGCGGGGCAGTGCTAGCGGAAGGCTATGACAGAAGGAATGAGGAATGGAAGAAGAAAGAAGGTGGGAAAGGCGAAGGACCGTGGTGCTGCCGGCATTCGAACCCGGGACCTCTGGACTGGTAGCCACGCGCCTTACTCCCTAGACTACCGAGGCCCCCAAAATGTACGCTTGTGTAGTTTAAAGTAGTGATGAAACGATTACGCCTTAGCGATAACGATAACGATTACGATTATCAGCCACAATAACCGACGATTACGATTATCGCAAAATTTTGTATATTTTAAATAAAACATATTTTAAAGTTAAGTTGTAAAAGTCAAAATGTTACAAATTTTAGTATTCAAAATTTAAATATTGCAAATTTTTACTCAGAAAACAAAATATTTAAATTGAGCCTACATACGTAGCGGCAGACATTTTTTTCAATTTTAACCCCTTTTTTATACGCTTTATATTAGCTTCACCTGTATGTATGTATGTATCTATGTATGTTTGTATGTATGTATGTATGTATAAATGTATGTATGTATGTAGGCAAAACTTGCAACTTGATTTTCACTTGCATATAACCGATCAACTTAAAATTTTGCATAGTTCGCGTGACAATGCAATCTGACCAGTTTGTGAAATAATCAAGATGGCGGTTCCATGATGGCGGCCGAATTTTGCTCCCCGGCCCCCGACAAGGGTATCAAATGAAAAGAAGTGACAAGTAGAATACTATTAGCTCTTTGGCGTCATTCCAAATTCAAAATGGCGGCCAACTCAAAATGGCGGACTACTTTTTTTCTTTACAACACCCTCGGAATGGGTATCAAATGAAAGGGTGCGACAATTAGAATACTATTAACTGTGTGGCGTGATTCCAAATTCAAAATAGAGGTCAACACAAAATGGCGGTTTACCCTTTTCTTTTCAAGGCCCTCGGTATGGGTATCAAATGAAAGTATATGACAAGTATAGTACAGTAAGCTGTGTGACGTCATTTTAAATCTAATATGGCGATCACTATAAAATGGCGGAAGACATATAATAGCCTAAAAAGTAGAAAATAAAAAATACAGTTTAAAAAAACTAAAAAAATACGCTTTTATTTTAAAATGAACTAAAAAGAAAAAAAAATTTAAATGTAAAGTTTTTATTGCTCCAGCCAGAATATGGAAACAACCTACCTTTCGAAATGTAAAAAAGCGTGGGGCGCTAGCGAAAATTTCCGGTGTTAATAAAATAAGAATATAGGAAAAGAGTCCCACGCCGTTTTACATTTCGAAAGGTAGGTTGTTTCCATATTCTGGCTGGAGCAATAAAAACTTTACATTCAAAATTATTTTTTTCTTTTTAGTTCATTTTAAAATAAAAGCGTATTTTTTTTAGTTTTTTTAAACTATATTTTTTTACTCCCTCAACCCCCCCCCCTATCTCGAGATGAGTCCACTTCCCGAAAAAAAGTGATATTATAAAAAATGCTCGAAATTACTTGAAAAGCTTATATATAAGGCGGCAGAAAATGGGGATCACATCGTTTTTGCAAGCGTCAGCTATCTACTACCGGTATTCCGTTGCAACCGAGGCGGGGAGTTCCCTAAACCGTCAAAGCGGAGTTCCCAAAATGTGCATTCGGATACGTCATGTAAACGCGTAATTTACAAGGCGCGTTTATAAAGGTTGTTAACGAGAATTTAAACAAAATTTATTTGAAAATATTTGTAGCAGATAAATCGACAAATAATCGCAATGATAATCGACGATTTCGATTAATCGCTAAATACTGATAATCATCGATTACGATTAATCGTAATCGAAACCGTTTCATTACTAGTTTAAAGATTAGTATCCTAAGATAACTTTTTGACAATTTGAAGTTCATCGGAGGTATTGCACAATTCCAAGTTGAAAAAGGATTGTGATGTTGTAGAATTTGGGCATACTCGTATTCATATATGCACGTCTGGGTCTGCAGTGATTGATTTGGTATTATTCAGTATTTGGCAGTCGTAGCTGTGGCATTCTGTAGATTTTTTGTGCCTTCAATCCTGATGTGGGGTGGGATCTTCAATCTCGATTGCGAATATCTTTATATGTTTTAAGGAAAGAGCAAATTCCGGGAAATTTACCGTAAAGGTCCTGGTATGAGCTCTGTTTTTAACATCATATCGAATTTCACAAGACTCACAACAATCCTCGTTCTATTGTCTATTGTCTGAACATAAAACCCTTATAATTTTGTCTTCTCCCATCTTTCTATTAAACCATAGACTAAAATATCGCTATAACTATTTTATGTTGATGAAAATATCATCAATAGACCCCAATGAGTTCGAGGTAAGAAAAGCATTAATATGTATCATTACATACGCTGATGATGATGATTACCCTTGGTCTGCTGCTTGTAACACATAACGAACAGAAGATTAGCGAGACCGCAGCCGTCATTGTGCAGCATTCCATCCAACAACGTTACGATTCCCTTCGCATCGTATTCGCAAAGAGTCCCTTTTTTAGCGGTACACGTCAGTCTCTCATTCCGATTCCGTGGTTTGTTTTACAGCCAAGAAACAAGATCTTTGCATAGTTTCACGTGCATTTAAGCGCGAGTGCGAATCGAATTTGAAAAGCGCATGTGCAGCACGATTAACAATACTGGCAGGGCTTGCGGTCTAGATGGTGACCACTAACCTCATGACCATGAAAATTCCAGACGCGTGTTTTTCAGCGGGCACAGATTCATCTTATGGAAACCACAACGATCGGGAGTAATAATTGCGATGCAGCTGATCGCAATTAGCAGGACGATGTGGATAAAGGCGCAACTGACTGCGTTTATATGTAGATTATTATTCACGAATGGACGGAAGGAGCCTTAATCTGTAGAAGGCTTTAAGAGTCCGGATGTTTAAAGAATTTTTTTAAAGGAATTTCATGCCCCCCCCTCCACTTTCTCACCGATTTAAAAAAAAATCTAAAATTGTTGCCCTCCCTTAAAAATGATAATATTAAGTGAAAGAGAGTCAAGAGTCACCCAGGAATGCACTTCGGTGACTTTCCACATTCATTTGTCTGCCACAGACTATCAACTAAGCGGCAACAGCGACTGCACATAGCTGCATCAGGGTGAAGAATAGTTAAGACAAAGCACGTTCAATCGCCACTTATCTTCTTCCCCGGCATCCGTGGTAGAAATTCTAATGAATGAATTTGTCCAGTGGGCGTTGGATGCCATCACGTCGGGAATTAAAACCAGATTAACTATAAAACCTCAAAAGTCATGGAAAATCTTAATTGTGCTTGTGCCCTTCGCCTCCTTATGACGGCCCAAAGAAAAATGCTTTGCTTTCGTCCACGATTGCCGCCAGGTGATTATTTAATTAAAGGAAACAATCGAGGGGCAGCCAGCAGCCAATCGTGGCTTCCAGGTGGGCTATGGATGTGTGATCGGATTGCGTGACCGGCAGGAAATTAGTTCATGAACAGAAACGGAACAAATTCTCCTTTTGCTGCTGGTTGCCAAACTCGTTTAATACATATCCTTTTGTCCTGTATCCTGAACTGTGGTAGCAGTCGTGGAGTGTAATTGTGAAGCGACCATAAGTATAGCGTGCAACTAATGGCGGCTGTGTTATTTTTAGATAATTGATGGCTCTTTTCGATTGTGGCAAGTATTTACACTTTATTTTGAGAGTTTTCCAAGGAAATGGACATTTAGGCTTTTGTTTCGAAACGGGCCGTTTATATTTACTATGATATTATTGAGGGCACTGTGGGAAAGTGTTATTGATGTTTTGTGGGAGAATGGAAAATGTCGCAGTGCAGCTCGTGAAGGAAGCCTTTTGAAACACTGAGATATGTACAGTCATTATGAAAAGTAGGACGGTTTTGGAGTCCCGATTATTTTAGACTAAAGTACGCCGACTGTCTGTCCGACATGGTTCGTCGCGTTTCAATTTCTTCGGTGGTACAATCGGGATCCGGTCCTAGCCTTTTGCTGTTTAGTACCCTACCATCATTATCGATTCCGAGTCTATATCATCCAGATTGGCCACCTTAAACTCTGGCCGTTCTGACTAAGATAGGCGAACACTACATTTTTTATTTTGACACTAATGCTAGATAGTCTCACCGATGGAAGTTTTCGTGCCGCTCGTTCAATCTAGATGAAGGCATGTTGCAAAGACCTTGATGCTCTTCCAATGATGTTGATGTCATCTGCTTAAGCCAGTACTTGAGAGAACTACTGCAGGATTAGTAGGTAGAGGAGTTCTAGACCAGCCATCGGTTGTGGTCTCGGGTCTGAGTGCGGGAGAGCGCCGCCTGTGTGAAATTAGATTAACTTCGCTCTTGTGGGTTTGTGTTTTGGATGAGCTTTCGCGCTGGGATCTTTTGGGGAGTTTACTTTGCTGTGGTGGGTTCGTGTCTTGGGTGGGATCTTATGGGGAAACTACAAATTTGGAGGAGTGTTTACCGCTTATTTGAGGAGGAATACGTTTGTTCTTAAAGAGGAGATTGAAAAGAAAGTTCTGCACAAATAAAAATATTTTAACCTTGTATACAGAACACAACTCTTTCTTTATTGTTGCTAGGTGTAGTTTTTATCTTATCTATCTTAATTTTTAATTTAAGTATAAAGTTCTCAACAGCATATAGCCCATTCCTTGCCTCATATAAACTCCTACCACCTCCTCTCGAGCTCTGATTAGCCCCCCATTCATGTAGATAGCTATGCACGATCACATCTGTCCAGGTAGACTGGACCAGATAGAGTGATAGACCAAGCAGACCGAACCAGATAGACCCTGTATAGCTGTCTACCGTTTTCGGTCCTTGGGAGGTGACTGACACACGCTCATGCATGGTATACATGGCTACCGATACGCTCCCGCATGTCGGTTATGTGGGACTCCAGGCCGTAACTAAAAACACCTACTCGTCTTGCGCGTGACTAGCATTGCGTCGAGGAGATGGATCAGCTTTAAGTAGCTGCTAATACTCCTGGTGTTTCTTTGCCTTTCCCTATTTTTTCCGCTTGTTCCAAACTCAACATACTGTGTAATGGCCTTCAGCGCTGCTTCCACTTTCCTCCACATATCCTCGGACGCGGACCTCATCATTTGACTTAGGATGTTTTCCGGCATTAGTGCTGCCTCGGCCATTTCTTCAAATGCCGCCCTGTGATCGGCGAATCTCGAGCAGTTAAAGCAGACGTGCTCTTCATCCTCCTGGATTCCTGGGCATACCGGGTACAGCGGTGAGTCGTCGTACCCGAAACAATGGAGGTATTTCTTATAGCCTTCATGTCAAAGGTCGTAACTCACTTCCCCACGCTCCCTCTTAACCCATCTGTCCAAGTTTGGTATAAGTCCTGTGGGTCCACCGACCCTTTACAGACTCGTCCCACTTCCTTTGCGGACTCGTAGCGCTCAATCTGCCGCCCTACTGTTTTAGGTTCTCTCTAACATATTCTGGGTCATAGAGACGAATGCCTTCTCTCGCCAGTATGTCTATGGGGATCATCCCCGCAATCAGGGGCGCACTATGTCTGTATACTGCCTTCATTTTTTGCTTTTAGGCGTCCTGTTCAACGCTACTGCCCTCACTGGCGCTGCGTATAGAATGTTTGAGCTATCCACTCCTCTCATCAGGAGGCGACGACTTGGTTTTGGGCAGTATTCTTGCAAGTGATGCACATATAGCGCATCGTTAATCCGCCGCGCCCTTCAAGTGTGCTTTAAAATTTAGCTTCTGATGGATCATCACTTTCTCACCTTAGAGCGGACTGCGAATAGAAGATCTGTTCCCTTGATCCTTACAGACACTGGCTTTATCCGTTTGCTGATCACCCTCGCTTCAGTTTTATGCTCAGCAAGCTTTAGACCAGAGCGTTCTAGCCACGCTTTTATCTTTCAGCTCGTTTCCTTCCCACACAATTCGATCTCATCGAGGCGTCGTCCTACGACTAGTAGCCCAATGTGATCCTCGAACCCGATCGCAACTGCTTCCTTTGAGGGGCGTATCCTCAACACATCATTATGCATTGTGATCCACAGAAGAGGGCCCAGGACGGAACCCTGTAGAACGCCGCATACCGTCCCGTACGCCTTCAGCCCATCTGCCGAATTACAATGAAAAGATCTACACCGAAGGTAATCGATTACTACTTGCACTAGTTACTTTGGTGCTATAGTCTATCTGTCTAACTGTATCGGCAGGGCTCAGATTATAATCTTGCACTGATTGGCTGAAAGCCTGTAATTTGGCGCTTTAAATATTAATCAATCACAAAAGCTACTTCTAGTCGTGTTCCTGTTGTGCTTCCGCTGGAGAGAACAGTGTGAGTTCTTACATCTGTTATGTCCTTATTGTTCCACTTTGTTTTCAGTGAACCTACGATCTTTTCTTTGAATCTTTGTAGTACCAAAAAGTAAGAGATATTAATATTTCTGCTCTATTCATCGTCCTAAAGTTCCACGTAGCCAGATCACAGTCCATGGTCCGACGCTTGAGTATTAACTTGAGCTAACCTAACCGCGTGAGGCACTGAAGATAACAAAACGCTATTTACTACGTATACATGATGAGTTGAACCCAGGTTGAACCCAAGTTCAAATGCATGTAGACGCGAGTCGAGTTGAGATAGGGTCGACTGAACTCGACTCAGCTCTGCTACCTGGGTTGAGTTGAAATTATGTATATAGACGAAAGTTCAGTAGTTGAGTGGTTGAATATAGTTGACAGCAGAATCTCTGTGTTTTGTTTGTGATTTTTGTCGATTGTCGAAAGTTCAACTCAACCTCAACTCAACTATTCAACTCATCATGTATACGTAGTAATTATCATTCTTAACTCCGTCGATATCGAAAAAATACCTTAGAACCTTGTTAGCGTCTATAATTGGCGATAAAATTTTGATGATTTAATATGTGATTCACCACTCTCCTCCGTAAGCTCTGCTTGCTCTCGATCTAGGCCAAATTACATAATTAGACTGGATCCAAGCTCCTCCAACAGAATTTTATTCCCTTTCAGAATTTTTACAAAATAAGCCTGAGCGCGCCGACAAAGCCGACCAACACACATCCACCATCATCGCCACCAAGTAGAACAAGATAAATCCAAACAGAGCAAGTCGTAACATGTCGAGTTCCTCGAATTACATCGAGATGCTGCAACGTCCCAGGAACAGACTTTGCCCTGATCTTGTTGTGCCGAAGAATTTCATCTCGATCTTCACATCCCTCTGACCTCCTTTGCGCGGTACCAAGTCCCATTCATGTCGGTCTCGGAATCGCTGCGTTTTCCCAAAGACCTGGGATACGATCCTCCTCATGTTTTGAGTGAGGCCTTCTTTGAAGCTACTGACAGAAACAGGCGCAAACGCCGTGCGGGCAATGACAGAGAGAATAGAAGTAGTGTATTCAAATGGGCACTAACGAAATGCTGATTTACGCTACGCACACACCGCGCAAGTTGCTTTACTTTCTACTTTTTGCGCGTTGCCGCCGCGTGTGTCAAGAGATGTTTGTGTTTTGAGTCGTGTTTTGGTGGTGGTGGGCATATGTTTGGAATCGTGTGTTAGTGTTGGCTGTGATAGCAAATTTGTTGATTTTTATATTTTTTAATGAAAATCTTTATTTTTCCAAATTGGGTTAATTAAATTAGCACCTAAAAAAAAGACAAACCCTGTAGGATAGAAAAATTATATGTAAATCATTCAGGTTTTTAAATTTTTTTCTTATCACGTCGACTTGTCACTTTGATTTCGTTGTTGTGTTCAAAGTCGGAGCGCGCCGCCGACACCGCAACATCATGTCAGTGAAAAGTCGCCACATACCGCGAAGCCAATGTCCGCACGGCGCTTGCGCCTGATTCTGTCAGTAGCTTGAGGGCTTCGAGGCCAGTGAACACCACCAGCAACAACAACAACAAAACCTGGAAGAGCCGAGATCGAAATTCCTGAGTCTGGTTCACAACGAAAATGATCTGGCCTCGTCGTCGTGGTCGTTATCGCAGCTTCCTCTTATCCAAGGGCCAAGGATCGAATTTCAGAATCAGATTTTTCGTTTGCTGTGTGAATTGGGATCGTAGGTGGTACACAATTGTGATTTTGGTAAAGGATGTGCTTCAGTAACGTTCTATGGAGGCTAAAGCGATGGGATTTCACCTTGCTGAGCAACAGGTAGATGGGTTTTTCGGCGATTTTAACAGGTCTGTGCATGTTTACCTGGGCGAGTTCTGAACACGTGTGCCAAAAATTTGTGTAATTTAGGGCAAAGGTCTTATCTTTTCAGGGAAATTTCTAGGCTGCTTTCAAGGCCTTTTCTATTGTTGCTGTTTACTTTAAAAATAAAAGTTTTTTGTTTGTTTGTGAATAGAAGATCTGTAAATATTGTAATTCCACTCATCTCGACCAATTCACCATTCATCGCCTAATCTGTTTCTTAATTGAAATTTTCGCAGCGCCATCTTTTAATCAATTTTCATTCCCAGAATTAACGTTGCCACATTTGGGGCTGCTTCGTTTGCAGAATTCGTTTCGAGAAATTGGTTTTATCTAACAAAATTTTTTTTATCATCCCAATCTTCGGCTTAAGATCACAAATGAAGACGTCGCAGATTTCGTGGCTAATTAACAGCTGACTAGAAATTAATTGAATTGACCGTGACCCGTTGGTCGACTTTGAGTAAAACGAAAATTTGTTGTTTTAGTTGAGAATATTTTCCTGGGAGTTTTTTTTTTGAGTACCATTACATGGCGTTTTGCCGAACCCTTCTTAAAGATCCTCACAAATCCAGATTCTTAGAACATATCCAACACACTCACATAAAAACCAAAAATTTATGCGTCTCACTTGGGGTCCAAGATCAAGGGTGATGATGAACATTCCGATAACAATGTAGATTCCTTCTCCCGTGTCCCCCGTGCACTGCATCGACAGTCTCTAGAATTATATTCTTGAATGGTCTTTCCTGTCGGCGGCGTTAGCTTCACGCATTCTGACATTTTTGGAGGAGAGCAGAAACTTCTTCACAAATGTGGATGATGAAGACTCTTTGTACCTTTTCTGTATTGTGTTCTTTTTGTAGTTTTTGTTGTTGTTTTTAGCATGACGAGATCTTACCTTTTTGTACAAAAATCCGCTTTATTTTGTTTTCTCCTTTTGTTGGTCCTTCCCAACTACTGCCGAGAGGAGGTTAACTGTTTTCGTTGGCATTCAAAGTCGGGTTCTGTGACGAAGTTATTATAGGTAAAGGTTGAGGTCCCTAGAGGTAAATTTTGTAATGAATAGGAGGATGTTACTTGTAATACTCAATAATATATACGTAGCAGGATACATCCTGTATGCGCTTGCGTTTTACACGCGACAGGTACAAACATGTTACAATACATCTAGGAAGCCACTAAACAAAATATTATTGCTTTTGTTCTCTGTTTTTCTTTAGGTCGTTTTAAAATTTTATTCATCTTCGTTGGTATATTATTATTATTATTATTATTATTATTAGTATGGGGCAACTTATTAGGTAAAACCGCGGCCAAGTTAGGCATATTACGTACATATGTGCCCACAATAGCCCGTCCACACGTAACGAGGCTCTGCTTACCGTCTGTAACTGAAATCATCAATCTAACAATATTGAAGCCCTGACTTGTTTTTATTAGTCCAATCAATCTACAATAGCTCCTTGTAAATTTAGCGTTAATTGCCAACAGGAAACAAAAAATTTGGTTATATAGGAAAAAAAATTCTAAAAAAGATAGCGTTTTTTGTTTTTGAATTTGGCATGGCGAACCTAACCTAAAAAATTCCGGAAAGTGAAAAAGAACGTTTTTTTTGCGAATAACAAAAAAACTTGAGCTCGGATCGAAAAAAATCAAATTTTAAGTTGTAGGTATTCAAATTATCAATCAAATTAAAAAAATACGCTTTTATTTTAAAATGAACTAACTACATTCGAATTGTAAAAACGTGGGCGCTAAGAATATAGGTAAAGAGTCCCACGCTTTTTTACATTTCGAAAGGCAGGTAGTTTCCATATACTGGCTAGAGCAATAAAAACTTTACAATCAAAACTATTTTTTACTTTTTAGTTCATTTTAAAATAAAAGCGTATTTTTTAGTTTTTTTAAACTATATTTTTTATTTTCTACTTTTTAGACTATTATATGTCTTCCGCCATTTTGTAATGACAGCCATATTAGATTTAAAATGACGCCACACAGCTTACTGTACTATACTCGTCATACACTTTCATTTAATACTCATACCGAGGGAGTTGTAAAGAAAAGGAAAGCCGCCATTTTTTGTTGGCCAAAATTTTGAATTTGGAATGACGCCACACAATTCATAGTATTCTAATTGTCACACCCTTTCATTTGATACCCATACCGAGTGAGTTGTACAGAAAAAGGTAACCCGCCATTTTGTGTTCGCCCTCATTTTGAATTTAAAATGACACCACATAGCTAATAAAATTTTACTTGTCGTACCCTTTCATTTGGTACCCATATCGAGTGGGTTGTAAAGAAAAATGGTAATCCGCCATTTTGTGTTGGCCGCCATTTTGAATGACGCCACATAGCTAATTATATTGCACTTGTCATACCCCTTCATTTGATACCCATGTTGGAGAACGCAATTGCAAAATTCACCCGCCATCTTGATTTTCTTACAAAATGGTTAGATTGCATTGTCACGCGAACTATACATATGTGCAAAATTTGAAGTTGATCGGTTATATGAAACTGGGTCAAAATCAAGTTGAAAGATTTGTTTACAAACTAGATACAACATACAGGTGAAGCTAATATAAAGCGTATAAAAAGGTGGTCCGCCATATTGTGTTGGCCGCCATTTTGAATTTGGAATGACGGCACAGAACTAAAAGTATTCTACTTGCCATTTGCTTTCATTACATACCCATATTGAGTGGGTTGAAAGTAAAGAAAAAGGTAGTCGGCCATTTTGTGTTGGTCTCCATTTTGAATTTTGAATGACGCCACATAGCTAATTGTATTGTACTTGTCATACCCTTTCATTTGATACCCATGTCGGGGGTCGGGGAGCATAATTGCAAAATTCGGCTGCCATCTTGGAACCACCATCTTGATTTTTTTATAAAATGGTCAGAATGCATTGTCACGTGAACTATACATATGTGCAAAATTTCAAGTTGATCCGGTACATGAAAGTGGGTTAAAATCAAGTTGCAATATTTGTTTACATGAAACATACAATGTACAACATACAGCATACAACATACAACATGCAGATCAAGCTAATATAAAGCGTATAAAAACAGATTCAAAAAGTTTTTACAATCGAACGTCTTTTAGAAAATCCTATTCAGAAATCACAATTTCAGAATCAACAGATTCCGGGGAAAAATCCTTTAAAATTTACGGATTTGTAATATTTAGAAATATTTTGCCATTTCCCGGAAGTCGTTATTGATAAAATTCCGAAGAAGTAATTTTCCAAAGGCTTGATTATTAAAATTTGAATCAATTTTCACAGAATTTTTAATAATGGCCCATTTTTGTTCGGTACACAGGGTGGTGGTTTGAGAAATTCGATTCATTATAGGCTCCGTTCACAATGAAAGCTTCAAGCTTTATGCAGCTTTTGCCACTTACCTATGGCTCTTGTACAAAAGCCATGTTGACAGCTTGGGTGGTTTGCAATCATTACTATGTCGCAGATTGCATTTTACCAACTGCATCCTCGAAGGCCCCCTTTTGGAGATTTCTTTTACTCTGACCTGGACATTCCTTGTTTTTCCAGTTGCTTCATCGATCTCTCTTGAATACTAGTATAGCCTTTCTAGTCAACGTTACTGCCCATCACATGCCAAGATATCTCTTCTATCAGGGAGTTTTGGAATTCTAACCTGCTTAGAAATTGTTTTGGTTTTATTTCAGTGTTATCAATCCAGAAGCTGGTCCTTTTGAATTTTTGAAAATTTTCCTCCTCAATTACTTTGAGGCTAGAGCGCTCCGAAGCCCTCAGCTTGGTGATACTGTTTACCAACCTTAAGCTGGTCAATTGGTTGGCACTGGTGGGATTAATAAGTCAACCATTATCTTTACCATTACCATATATACCCCAAAGAACCGAGGACATTCCCCTTTAGGATTTTTGTCTATACTAACTAATTGCTCCTTTAATCCCTCGTGGGATATAGGGCTGAAACAGACGCCCTCCAGCGGACTCTGTTTTGCGCGACAGCTCTCAGCTCTTACCAGGATCCCCCCGTTGTTGCGGCCTCTGCTAATAGGGTTCTCCTCCACGTTGTTCTAGGTCTTCCGGCTCGATGGATTCCTTGCGGATTCCAGTCGAGGGCCTGTTTGGCTAGATTCTCGTTTTCGCGTCGTAAGGTGTGGCCAATCCAATTCCATTTCCTTGGCCTGATTTTGTCGTCCATCCTTTGTTGGCCGGTCGGCGCCATAGTTCTTCATTTGAAATTCTATCTTGCCAGCGGATTTTTACGACGTAGGCATCGGTTGATAAAAACTTGTAGGCGCCCTGTGATGAATTGGGTGACTTTCCATGTTTCGCAACCATACAAAAGAACTGCCTTAACGTTGGAGTTGAACAGCCGCAATTTGGTGTTAATTGAGATCTCCGTCGTTCTCCATATGTGAAACAGGCAGGCATACATATGTGCTTCTTGCTTTATTTATTCTAGAACTGACGTCTTCTTCGATAATAATACTACCGAGGTATTTTATCTACCAGTTTCACGTCACAATTATTTAGCGCTGTCTGTTCAATGGTGTTTGCATTTACCCGCATTTCTTTAGTTTTAGTCGGATTTAGCCTTAAGCCTGCTGAACTACTTTCTGTTGCCAAATTGTATTTACATGTTTTTGACGTCCTGGTGGCTGTGGGCCAGCAAACAGATATCATCCGCGTAGTCGAGATCCTTAAGGCGGTCTAGCAATTTCCATTGTATGCCACCAGTTCTTCTATCTAGAGCGCTGATAAGAATGTCGTTTATTGCTATAAGAAATAGCAATGGCGAAAGTAGGCATCCTTGTCGTACTCCTGAGCTCACTTCAAAGCTGTCGGATAATTTTCCAGATAGCACTGGAACCTAAAAAACATTTTTTCAAGAAATTAAGTAAAGTTACAAAACTTACTTTCAATATTCATCGAAATGGAATTTCACTAGAGTCACATTTCACAGGTGCATTCCTAATCCATGATTGCACAGAATTAAATTACGAATGCGTTTTGCTTCAGTGTTGACCAACCACAACCATCGCCACCACCCGTGTCATCATCCCCTATAAATTTATCTTGATGATAATCAAAAAATTCCAAGAACTTTCACCAAAAACATTTTCTCTGCCAATCGAGAGCCAGAGATTTTCCCCAAAAAAATTACGCGGAATTCTTTTTTCAGAAGTGTCACGCTACAAAAATTTTATTATCCGCTTTGAACATTCTTGAACGGCTGCCATTTTTTATCGCTTTATTGTCACTTCAGCATCATTTCCCTTATTTGAAAGCTTTTATTAGGAGCTTTTATTAACGGTTTTTTTTTCTATAGGAGGAATTTTTGACAATAGTGACAGTTATTCCTAAGAAGGTGTTAACTAGTATTAACAGTTTTTCGCGTGATAATAAAATTCTAATTTTGTGATTATTGTGAATGAATCTTTTTTGTTGTTTTATTGTTTTACCTTTTTTGTTTTTTGTTGCTGTGTAGCTTTTCACAATTTTCTCTTATGTTCGATGTGAATTTTCTCTTAAAACACGCTCTTTCTCGTTCAAAAACAGGTTCTGCTCTGCTCGTGTTTTTTGTTATAGGAATGTGCATGCGTTTTCATATATTTACGGAGAGAGGCCGCTGTAATCACATAGCACTGGTTCAAGTATTGTACTCTGTACTGTCAAAGTGGCCACTGGTGGTTGGTACATATTCATTCATTCATTGAGGATTTCCGACAGTTTCTTGCCGACAGTCGTCTAGGTCGTGTCTTAGTTTTGGATCTCCATCTTCGAGTGGGATTCTTTTTTGTTTTCAAGTATATACTTACTGATCCTGAGTGAAAAGTGCCGGTTTGTTGCTTCTTTGTGGACTAGCCCAATCAGGTTCTTACACGGCGAATACCGGCTTACCACCGTTCATTTTTTGCAAGGCCAACGTTAAGAAAAGTTCGTTATCAAGACAGTGCGCGACGGAAGTGCTTTAACATATTATTATAAAAAAAAACAAAGTGATTGAGAAATAATTAAAGTATAAATTAAAATAAATAAAGTATAATTGAAATTGGTTTTCCCGTTAATTGTGGAGTAAAAAAAAAATAAAATAAAATATATTAACCGGATTAAAACGGAAGCATACACACAAGAATAAGGACCTTCAAAGTCCTTGTTCCAATATTCACACGCTTAAGGATTTTTAGGGGATTAGCAAGTTTCTGGTAAGTCTAGGCATCCTTAATTAACAAAGTTCTTCTTGTTACACAGCTCTCAAGGAGGAGGCGAACTCGTCTCTCCTGTTCCGTATCTAAAATATATAATAGCGTAAGAAGGTAGCATTCCTTTCCTTCCAAGGAACCAGAGGAGGCTGGGGGCCCCCTTTTTAATTGGCTTCCTTAAGTCCCTGATGGATTTATGGCTCTCAATTTTCAATTTTCGAAAAAGAAACTTTCCCTGAACATGTGGCAATGGAATTTTTTTTTGGGGGGTGTTTTTTCTGTTTTACTTTGGTGGAGCCATAAATCAGGAATAGGTGTTAGAATGGATTTTATTTTTTGATAAATTTAGAAAATTATATTATATATGTGGTAGGGGAGTGAATGGTGTTTTAGGACTATGTTTAGGGGATGGATGGGAATCTTGAGACGCGTTTCATTTTTTTTGGGTTTATAAAGGGTACCTAGTAACGGTTTTCGCTACAAATATGTTGGGTTTGAACAAATTTTTGGATTAAAGCTACAAATATGGACTTAGGCTGATGTGTACAAGGGTTGAGCTCTTATATTTAAGCTATTTCTGAAGGATTCTCGTGTGTAGGCATTGAACAAAGATTCTCATGTTAATTTTAGTATTTAAGTTAAATTTGATTTGTTTTATAAGTCCCAAATGAAATAGAATTTTGTTAAGAAAAAGTTTGGGACGTACAAACATTTCAACAAGTCAAGATAAAGTTTTTGTTTATATTAAAATTAAGAGTGATAATACATGACTCAAGGCATTGATCAATTCGAATTATCAATTGTTAGTTGATAGGCCAAGGGAATGGGGATCAATTCTGCAATTTCACTCTGATCCTTCCCTTGGCCTTTCAACAGACCAATTGACAGTACGAATTGTTCAATGTTGTAGGTCGTGTATCATCGCTTTAAGCTTAGAAGTAACCCTTTGTAGTACTAGTCCGTCATGGCTTACATGACATGGTGCAATCAATAGCTACGATTCATTGGGACTGGTAAAATACTCAAAGTTGCTGCTAGCTACTCGCAACTACCCTTGCTCTTGTTATTGGGCAGATATATTTTACTGGTAATTGTCAAAAATCGAAATTGGTGATGTACCCGCAAGTACTTGCGAGTAGAAAAAATCGCCCAACGGATCGCAGCTAATGTCGAGTAGTAAGTTTAGATTAAAAAAATAATAGAGAATATGATTGGTTAGAAAGAGTTTGAAGTTACATATTGTACGATTTTTTTGGAGTACTGACCGTGGAAGATTATTCCAAATAGACCAACTTATAAACAAACTGTAACACTGTAATATTCGTGCGAAAAAGAGGTCTGCACGAGGTAAGATTGAGTCGAGAGTCCTAGTTTTGTATTATGGGAAAAATATTGGTGTAGAGACAGGGTAGTTTCAGTAGAACAGTCATTTCGGTTATACATATCTAAAGAATGACTACATTCCTACAATGGTTCAATGTGCCTATGGAGGAGTGAATGACATCATCACCAATTAGATTAATGGCGCAGTTTTGCTCCTTGTCCAGTTACCTCATGGCGGTTTTTTGAGGTTCCAATCTAGATAAATGGTTTTAGATTTGAACTAGATTTGTAGATTACAAGCCAGGATTGCTGACTGAAGAAGAAATTTGCATTTCTTAAGATATTCCTGTGATTGGAATGGTTGGTCTGTGATTTGAATGAAATATGTGGCCAATCCTTCGTAGATGTTTCGATGCTAGGGCATTTTTATGTGTTCTAAACTCAAGCATTAGAGTTTGCACTACCAGTCCGTCATGTTATTGGTCACCCATTGAAACCCCTTTGTGGGGCCATTTTTTCGTAGGCAGTCGTTTATTATTTCTTTTATTTCATTTCCTCGTAGGGAAGATGCTCATTTCAGAATAACAGAGTTGTTACTAGTGACGACTTTGGAAGTATCAATAAAATTCGAGCGTCCTGAACGTCATAAGGTATAATGATGGTAGAGTTATTTATGGTCTCGTCGATATCGAATTCGGTGTATTTTACTCCCAAAACTGTGAAAATGAATAACCCATCGCCTTAGAAAGGCCGCGTTTGTGGTCACAGACACATAGTCCAACTCTAAAATCGGATTTCGAGGTGTCTGTATACCAGATATGTGGGCATCTCTCGATTTCCATTCTTCGCGGCTACCGATATTCACTGCAATGGATTGCAAAAGTCTAGATTGAACTGTAGTATGTCATCGGTTCAAAGTTCGCATCCTTATGATACATAGAAGAACAACCAGGGCGCCCAGCGAAAACAGCTTTTCAATAAGAAAGTGCTCACTTCCTATGGCGCTATACCCCATATCAAGCCATTGCCTCCTCTAAAGATTTATTTATTTAAGTAAAAGACAAGGCTCTCAGAGGTAATGCCCCTTTGTACTGTCGACTGTTCTATTATTAAGTGCAATATTGGAGATTAATCTCGTGTGGGAAAGATAGCAGAGAGAACGACAACGACAACATACGTTTGTATACCATCAATACTACCACGACAGAATAAAATGCTGATTTCGATGATCGAACAGACGATGACTTGCTCGCTTGTAATGCTTAGAGGCGATGGCAGAAGAAAGGGCAGGGAATTTTTTGTAAAGAGCGTAGTAAGTAGGAAAGTTATCAAGTTCGGAAAAATTGAAAGGCCGCCAGGCACCATGCTGCGAAGGGGTTCGAATCACAGATATCTATGATGATAATCAGGTGGCTTAACTCCTTCGGTTGTCATTTCGGAAATTTCAAGATTTTACATATGGCGAATGCGGTGTAAACTCGTCAACTTATCTTCAATCGTAAATTTTAACGGGGATAAACTAGATTGATGTTTATGATAAAACTACGATTAAGGATTATCTTCGTTAATACTTTCGCGCTTCAGAAAGAACAAAATGTCGAATCCTTTGATGGAGTGCTACTAATATGGTCAACATACTTTCTGATTCATACTTTAAACAAATGTGGTATAGTTTGTTTGTCAATTGTACAATGGTCTCAAATTGGGGTAGGGTCTTATATTAGGAAGGATACATTTCTCGAATATCAATGAATATGGTTCTGTATAAAATCAATTGATAGGAAGTTGTCTGAAGAGAAGAAGTGGATTATGGTTTTTAGTTTCATATAAAGTAGTAAAGTTTTTTCCGTTCCTTTCATATATACCCACGGAAGTACCTCAATATCAGTTCATGGCTACTCACTATAACCAGCAAAAAAAAAACTAACTCTTTCACCACAAAACATAACCTCAAATTAATTAAACCCCAAAAAAATTGATTAAACATAGAAACAAAAGCTTCACAACCACCGAATGTTCACATCTGTGCACATCATTCACATCGCCGCGCCGGTCGGACATATTGCGGACTTCTAAAGGTTACCCCAGTCACAGTCCGTCACACACGACAGATTTATGGTTACATAAAAAAACAACAAGAAACCATAAAAACCGCCGAATCACAGCACACAAAACACAACAAATTAAAAACATGGACACAAAAAATATGGCCATTTTTGAGAAATCACAATTCATGAATATTAAAAGAAGAATTAAAAAAAAATTCAAATTTCTGTTCCTCTCTATTGTTTCACACTCCGAAATCCACAAGGCTTATTTAACTCTGCCGTGTATAACTATGGTGTCGTGTGATGCACCTGTCCCAACAAAAAAAGTTTAATAATGCTATGTTCAAATGTGGGTGAAAGCAGACAAATTAATTAATTATTAATAAATGAGGAGAGAAAAGATAAATAATAATTATTGATATTCCCTAATCGCATTTGCATGATAATACGCTGATTGTATGGTGTGTGGTTGGTATGGCTTTAATCTTCTATGCTTTTCACTTTTGCACCACCATAATTAATTCGCGGCGAGGTGAATATTGTGTAATACAGAAGAAGGAGCATCGCACGCTGACATCACATTGTAGTCTCGTATGCAAATTACAATTTTAATCGCCATCAAAGAGTTTTTTTGTTCTGTTTTAATTCGTAATAAAAAAAAGATGAAATTTTTGAAAATGCGTGTGAATTAATTAATTTCCGGTGAATAGAGGATGGAAAAAGTTGTATTTTAGCACTAAAACATTACTTCCGAATTTTAATGAAGCGCTATTTGCAAATTGATGGTACTTTGCAGGTAGGGTTTGTAGTAGGAAACGGGTTTTACAGAGACGTTATAATACAGAAAATTTTGTTAATTCAAAGATATGAAAGAAAGCTGCAAGGACAATATATGCATAAAAATGAGCTTTTCAATAAAATTAGCGAAAAATTCTGTTTGTATTGATCTGTTTAATGATCGACAATCGATCTATTGACACTTTAAAATTTCGTTAAATTTTGTGCCCAGTTCGTACATATAAAATCCATCAAAATATTGGCGAAATTCGAAACGTGAGAAAGATGTCACAATAAGAAAGCAGAAACTTGATTAACTATGTTAACACTTTCTTTTTAGCCGTGTATGGTCGAATATTGAAGATAAATTTGACTAGTTCGTCTATATTCGAAACTTGTCAATAGTTTTGTTATTTGTCAGCATCGTCGATTTTTAATTCATTTCTATTTATGATGTTATTTTGGGCCTACAAAATTATTAATGACAATGACAGGCTTTGCTATGCTTTGAATTGATTATCGATTTGATAAAACTGTTCTCCTGCTGTGAAAGTGGACTTGGTGATGCTTTTGTCAATAAAATCTTATATATTTTTTCGATATTGGGCAGATTTTGATCAGTTGGTAAAGGTGTGCTAATCTAATCATATTTTTCTATGTCTTTCTTTTTGCGAAGTGAATGTCGTTGAACCTGTTGCAAAATATCGTGTTTTTTCCTTTCTTCCTGCTGGAATATGAGTTACATGGCCCCAACCAAGATTTCATAGAACGCGCCTTAGCAAAATGTGTGACTGTGTCTTGTTCTGTATAGCGTTCGGCGAGCATCTGCAATAGTACGTACCACTACCTACTCCCTATTCCCTAAAATGCAGACAACTTACCTTGCTAGCCTTCAGGAGGCGCAGGGGTCTTCAACACACTTAGCACCGAGTTTGTCCAGGTTGCCCTGGCTGAATTCGGAATCGACAATGGTTTTAGTGAGTTGATCTTCCACATGCCTTGATTTATATTTTAGGCAATTATGTTGGTGACCGTGAAGGGTGTCATTTAGCATACTCAATAGACTGGTTCTCGTTCGATAAGGTTAAGCTGCATTGGACATGATTGGTACTCAGTTGGGGGACCGCTTGGTAAACGACACTCGGGTTTAATAATATAAAGCTTTCGACACAGCCGCAGTTATAACTGACATAACCATGCCGAAATTCTCAAATTTTTGAGCGTCTTTTCCAATTGGGATCGGGTAGCAATCATTTTTTCGGGTAGCATTCCTTATAAGGAGCGAATGCAGCAAGGCGTTAGATGCCATTGGTCCAGACCTCTGTCAAGAATTGGGCTTGAAAACACACATGGTGCACTGGCTCTACACAGTAGTGATTAGACCAGTATGACATACAGCACTGTCTTAAATCCAAATCCAGACTAGGCCAAATTTAAAGAATGGCATGTCTCTTAGTTCTGGGGCTTCGTGTACAAGCCCCAAGGAAGCAATAATTCTAGATCTGTTGGCACTTGTTCTATACATCAGGCAACCACACTGAGGCTACTAGAAGCGGGTCGCTGTATGGAGAAGACCTATGGACACATACTGTTCCCTCTTTCAATGGGAATGTGAGATGGGTTCGAGCATCAAACACCGTGCATTTGGAAATCTTTTCTTATGCCCCAGCTTCACCGTCTGAAACTCACAAGTTCGAGCAAATTGGTTTACTGAACTTCAGTTCAGACCTCAGTTCACATAAATTTTCACATGAACTAAGGAAAAATCAAACCTCAGTTCGTCCAACAGAAAATCAAACTGAGTGAGGTTGAACGTAAAGCTCGCTCAAAAGAGAGTAATAAATTGGATTTATTGGAATGACAGCTGTTGTATTTTGGAAGTATTAAAAGTATTAAAAAACGAGTAAGAGCTTTGAGAAGAGCTTTATTAAACATGGATAAAACAGAAAATATAACTAGTTGGGATGTGGCTTTTGACCCTTTCGGTCCACAAGATTAACTTCCCAGTATTCGTTCAAACAAAAAAACGACTCGAACGATTTTTATGAAAATCTTTTCAATTCATATGCCCTTTAATACGCTTCGAACGGCACCTTAACGAAGTCGATATCTTTTTTGGTTCGCGCGAAATCGTGCTGGTACAAAAATCACTTAAGTCGTTCAAACAAAAAAACGGCTCGACCAATTTTTATGAAAATCTTTTCAGATCATATTTCCTTGAACACGCTTCGAACGGCACCTGAACGAAGTCGATATCTTTTCGGTTCGAGCGAAATCGTGCAGGAAAAAATGACCACATACGTACGCACACACACACACACACATATTTCTTCTCAAATTTTTGTTTAAAATGCTATTGGGACCTTGAAACGTGTAAATACATTGAAAATTTCGAATCCGATTTTCGGACCGATTACAATAACTTCCTACTGGGAAGTTAAAAAAGAGCGGCGCGACAGAAAAACGTCGGATATGTAAATTAAGCTTGATGCCTTTTCAGCGTTAATTGTGCCCTCGGTTCTTGGACGGGGCTGCCGCCTTCATCTACCTGCATACAATCCTTAATTCTGTACAGCTCTAAAGTGTAATACAATTTTGGATCTTTTAACAATAACGCATGGTGTTCCGCAAGGTTCCATACTAGGGCCGCTGCTTTTCAGTATGGACATAAATGATTCCAGCAGTGTTGTGACAATGTTGTGGGTACGTGTATATAAATGCTGTCCAAATTTAATTAAAGATTCTTATTTGATTGGTCAAGAACTGTGTACTTCAGATGACTGCAGTCCTTCGTCTTCGAAATCGCCCTTATACTTGGTCGCTATCTTGGTGTTTCTCTCTCTTGATACCTCATGGCGCAATATTCTCACTGTAACCTTCAATGATTGTACAACACTCTCGCAATAGGACCCTGACTTTGGCGATCGAAGACGAGGCGCTTAAGGGTCTTACATAACACAATACCTTGTAGGACCGAAGCTATTGTTTTACAGATGTTTACATTATCAAGTAATCTACAAAAGCTATTTTTTTCTCTTAGCCTGTTTATATGCTTACTTGAAACCTAGTTAAAGTAGCTTTCAAGTACTCAAATACGCATGTAAACTCGCATTAACTAAAAAGGCAAGAAAATTTCTGTCATGTAAACGTCATGTAAACATCATGTAAACGTCATGTAAATAACATGTAAATAACATGTAAACATCATGTAAACGTCATGTAAACGTCATGTAAACGTCATGTAAACGTCATGTAAACAACATGTAAACATCATGTAAACGCATCTTTTGGTTTTAAACACGAAGAAAATTTGTGTATTGTATTTGTGAAGACTACTGGCGCGGCGGTGCAATATTTATAAAAATATAATTTAAAAAGGCACAAAGGGACGTCGAGGCTTATATAGAAATCTGTTACAGATTATCCACCATGCAACGTCAAATGTCAGGTCAAGTAAATTTCAAGCAGTTTTCAAGTCAAGTAAGTGGAAATTAAATGTGATTGAAAAAGGCAGCTTGAGTTTAAAATAAGTTTCAAGTCAATGTAAACATTCATGTAACCATAATACCTATTTTTGCGTGTGCTGCAGGATTAGTGATTTCTTTGTAATAGAAAAGTAGGACTGAGTGTAGTGTGAGTTATTCTGTCCCCTACATACCTGTATTTAGTTGTTAAGGTTTAGTTTAGGTTTAAAATAGAAGAGATAAGAACATTCAAACAACTTTCCTATTTATATAACTCACAAAAAAGTGACTCTGCTCTTTCAATTGCCGTACGAACACACTATCGCTAGTTTTTTTTTGTACTTCATCCCTCAGCAAACATTTTTTGTAGTTAAAATTACCAAGAATTTCGCATTAACTACAATCTTCACAATAATATCTCCTTTTTAAAGAGATCCTTGTTAACATCTTGATTCAAGGCAGATAACCTGAAAAAATATGTGCTCAAGACCCACATGTTATCGCACTAAAAATCAATCTCCTCCAGCTCCGCCGGCTTCTTCTTCTCTTATCTTAACTCCTCATAAAACATGTCCTACACCAAGAAATTCCTGGTAAAGCCATGGAGCAACAACAACACCAACAAAACGACTCAAAAACATCCCCGGTCAGGACATAATACGTATAAAATCTCGTGTTTTCTCATTTATGTCGTACAATATCGCAAATAACTAATTAAATTAATGACACTGGAACTTTGTCGTCGTACGGCGCCGCCGAGCAGGAAAGTTCGTCCCTGATGCAAAGTTTAATCACATCACTACTTACACCATTCGCTGGGAGCCCCTCGCCCCGTACCATAGAGCAGAAGCAGGAGCAAGGATAACTACGTAAGCACACACTGCCAGCACCAGTATATAGAAGGATAGGTCCGTTCTAGGACCTACAGTAATATGTCATCAAAGAACGAGCTGGGGGAGAAGGAGGAATGCTCCCAGACTGTTATTGGTGTAAACGGCGGAGAGATGCTTGGAAAGTAGCACTGACGAAGAAGTTAAAAACTTTTATTTCAGCTTTAGTTTTCTAGCGTGAGAGGAGGACCAAACTATCATTTTTCGTAGAGCGTGTGCGAGGGTGCGACGGGGGATGAGATACACAGCTACGATAGCAGAGCCTTCGAAACAACAACAAAAAAAACGAACTTACCCTTTTATGAGAGAAGTATGAGAAGCAATTAAATTCAGATCTATGCAAAGGGAAGAAGTTAACTGGAAAATTAAAAGTTTTTCACATTTTTTGGGTGGGTTGATGCTGGAGGAGAGGAGTGCGAAAGATGGTCGTGCGAAAGGAATGAATATGAACTATAGTTGCCATAGAAGAGAGTCAATTTCTGTAAAGTTTTGCGTCAAATTAACTTTTTGCAAGTAGTAAACTTTTTAGTATATTTCATTATGGTAAAGTGCCAATATGGAAAACATAGTGTCAAATATGTGCCTTGGGGTGCCTTTAGGAGTAGTAAGTGGCAATCCTAATTTGTAGTGTTGTTGATAGCCTTTGGGATTATGTGTCGTAACAGGGGAGAACTTATCACACCAAGTTTTATTACAGTTCGTAATATTATTATTCAATTTTGTTTTATTGGTCTGGCGTTTTTCTGATAGATGGCGTTAATGGCAGATAAGTTTCAAACTACTGATCGCAGCGACACCTCTAAGCACTTGTTTGAAAGGTGACAGTTCGAACCATCTCCTATTGAATTGTCGAACTACATGATTCTGCCTATTTCCTTCTACGTCATCATCAAGAATTCGCCTAATATCTGCTTGCTGTACAGTCAAGTATTCGTGGTGTGTAATGAAGATGGGCGTTTTTCGGATAGATGGCGTTAATGGCAGATAAGTCACAAACTACTGATCGCAGCTACACCACTAAACACTTGTTTGTATGATGACAGTTTGAGCCATTTGCTATTCGATTGTCGCGTGTTTTTACAATAGTATTGATTGGGAACTGGTAGATTAAAACTGCCTATTTTCTTTGGAATTCCTTTATTCCTTTTGACTAGAGCTTGCTGTTCCAACTCTTCGATAGAATCGCCTACAGTACGAAAAAGTTTATTCTACTTCTCAACACCAGACTTACCAAAAATGGTAACCAAATGGAAACGACAGTCGCACTGAGTTTTGATGGAATCGTGTTATTTAAACATGCAGAAACATCACTTCAAATCCCTATAAAAGAAAGGTAGACTTACTGCAATGAAACTTACCCGACGATCTACACGATTCTGGATATTTCCTTCTACTCCCAGACATACGCACCAGCGGAAAAAATTCGAATCGCTACTAAGGGGAATACATTTGCAGCGCCGCCAATATGTTCCCAATGGAGCAATATTGCAGCTTTAAGAAATTGTATAGAAAGAAGAAAGCGGGCAATTTACTGTAAAGGGTGCCACTTACCCTCAGAACACAATGAGGCCGACAACGACAACTTCTACGGAAAACAACAACAAGTCGGCCTCATTTTGTCCCGGGGGTTAGCATACTCAATAAACCGGTTCTTATTCGATTACAGGGGTCAAGCAGCATTGGATGTGGTTAGTACTTAGTTGGGAGACAACTTGGTAAAACCGCTTTTGACCTTCGCATTTGGCTGGCAATTTCAAAATATGAACAAAAATATAAAGCGTATTATTCAAATATCCGCAGACGCGCTAAATTGGAGGGTAAGAAAGCTCTTTTCTACTTTTATGACTGTTTCAAAAATGCGCGTCTAAAGCCACACTAAAGGAAGCGCTCCCATCTGCGGACATGCAGTAAAAAATAAATAGAACTGGTATGGGAAGGTGGAAGCGTCTTACAGAGGGTTCTATCATTGATATTTCAGCTACTACAGTTATAGGTGTATGCCACTACTGTGTAGAGCCAGCGAACCATGAGATGGGATCTCTTATTGACAGCCTGCTTACTGGCATAGAACGCTATGCTGATCTTCTTTACGCTCTTTTCGAAGTCGAACCTTCAATTCAGCTTTTGGTCCAACTTGACTCAGCTTAGTCTGTGCTTGTCCAGATAGATTCTATCATTTAAGGCCAAACAGATTGGCCCGTCGGAGGTGGCGGCGTCCGCCCGCCAGAGAGTTTCCCATACATTTAATTTCTCCGCGCCGCCTGCGGAGAAATTAAATGTATTGGAAGCTCTATGGCGGGCGAACGCCGCCACCTCCTACGGGCCAATATGTTTGGGCTTTTAGTGTCATGTCGGATAGTAAGCTTTAGTCAGAAAGATAGCAGAGAGAAGAGTGAGAGAACTGGCAACACCAACACGCGTTTTAATTCCACCAATTCGCCAATGCAATATTACCGAAGGATCATGCCGCAAGGTGGACTTGAACCACGAACCTCTGGAACGGAGTCGGGCGTCTTACCTAATCCCTAAACTATCACGGCCATTATTTCGGATTTCAAGATTTTATATATGGCGAATGCGGCGTAAAATCATCAAATTATCTTTAATCTTAGATTTGAACCGGGATAAAATATATTGATGTTTATGATAAAACTAGGATTAAGGATTATCTTAGTTGCTGTCAACATGGTTGACATAGGGTTCGATTCATACTTTGGATAAATGCGTTATGCCTAATTGAGCTAGGTGATTTTTGTTCTACTATTAGTGGACAGGTTAATGGATACTTCACAGTGGTAAGACTAGTCTTTCCAAAAACCATATCAATAATTTAGCTGTGGAGAAAATATTTCTGGATAATAGATCACCATGTCATTCGCATAGACGACTATCTTTGTCATAGCCATAGCGGCAAGGGCACTCCTATCCTATCTGAGCATGTTATCTTTACCACTCTGCTATTTCCTAAGCTCTTGTGCATAATTCTAGTACTTCGTTACTCAAATCTTGACATCTATGCTATACTAGTCTAAGCAAAAAAGGTACCCCATCGAACACCTCAAAATTATAAAGTGAGAATGGCTGAAAAACATGTAAAAAACATGTTACGCCCGTCAGACTAGTAAAAATTTGTTAATTGTTATTTTTTATGAATTTTTGAATTTAGCTAAAAAAAAATTATTTGTTTTTTCAAAACACCTTCTTGAAATTTATACAATTTGTAGTAAATAATGAACCATTTTTGAAAAAATTTGTCTGGCTGACAATTTTTGTTAATTAACTTCTGACAGACCTTTTTTATATTTTTTTTTTATAAAAATGCACTACATAACACCTCCTTGATTTTTTTTTTAAAATAAAGTTTAAGATCTCTTCTATCTAACTTGTCTGGCTGAGAATTTTTGTTAATAAATTTGTCAGACTGAATTTTGAATGCGCAGCATCAATGCTTAGTAAAAAACAATATACGAAGTCAAGCAGCATTTGGAGGATTTATTACTAAGTCGGAGGACCAATTGAGAACCTCACGTATTGTTTGCACATTTTCTTCTATACTACTATTTCTACAGCCAAATATAGAGGAGGGAGGAATAGAAGAGAGTTGTATAGAGGAGGGAGGAATAGAAGAGAAATAATGACTTGATGTATTTGGTGGAATTAAGAATTGTACTGTTGTATTACAGATCTGCTATTTTAGCCAAAAGATGGCGCAAAAGTCTCGTACAATTTTCGGTGGTCACTGTTTTTTTGTCGTTTTCAGTTTCTTTATTGATCTTGTTTTCTTAGTTGTATATTTTGGAAAAAAAAAATTTTTTTATGTGAAAGAGTCTAAGCTTAGGTGTCACCCTTTATTTTTTTGAAGAATTGAAGAAGCATTATCAATATTTTTTTATTCTATGAGTGATTTGGACGTGACTAAACAATCCGCACGCATGCGCGCCGGACTATATCCCTTGATTTTACAAATATTCGAATTTCCAACTCTAAATCTTCCACGGGACACCCTGTATTTTCAAAATTGGTTTGGTGCATGGTGGTGTTAATAAAAAAAGGTCCAATATACGTTTCTGATCGATTGAGATTATTTTTTCTTCCGCATTGGAAACAATCTTCCATATTCAGTAATTTGTTTACCTTTCATCTTTTTCCTGTTTACGTTCCTTTCAAGTCTACATGTACACATCCACCATACTTGTAATTACTTCTTCTCTCTCTCTGCAACCATTTCTGTTGTATACTTTCTGATCAAGAAGCCATTTTTTTTTTCACCTGACCGTACTTTATAATTTCCTTTGCAATCATCTCACGATAAATTAACACACGTGTTCCATGGTTAAATAGATCTAAATCCAAGTTTCATTCATCGTCATTCTTTAATCAATTTATCCGCGATGTAAATGCTTGATAACACTCTCTCTGTCCGTCTTGCCATGTCTGTACATCGATGTAAATTGATGAAACACAGTTTTAAACACAGTTTTTTTTTTATTTTTTAAATTGCCCAAAAGGTCGGCGGACATTTAATCTCGTGTTAAATTAACAGTTTTATCGTATTTGTAAATTAGGCCAAACATTTTTGGAGCAGTTTTTTTCTCTGTTTAATGTCTTAAGTCGTCGTTGGTTCGACCCGGTGCTGTAGCGTGGATACTTGATGTTAATAAAAATAATGTCAACATTTACACGGCCCAAATAGGAGGAATATTATCAGCCGAAGTGATCTCCTCTTATAACCAGTTTTGAAAGATTCTGCAACAATGTAAAAAAATCGCATCATCGCAACTGGATCTTCTCTTTCTGAACGGAGCTGCTGTGTTTGTTGGTCTGTTATAAAAGCCAAGAGGACGAATTCCGGAATTAATTGAACTGGATATCACCGCAAAGTTGAGCGAATAAAAAACACACATTTCTGCCATATTTGCAAAAAAACAACAACAATAACAACAGCAACACGGTGGCAACAACAAAAAAAAGCGAAGATTCTTTAAAAGTTTCCACTTCTTGGAATGCTGGCAGCTCAGGTTTCATCAGTTCCATACCGGAGGAATTTGCCTCTCCATCTATATTTAGCCAATTGAACGGGGCTCCGGGGGCTCCGCCATCATCGGGTGACTCTTGACTCGTTCTCGATGCTTTTGACCATAATAGGCATAGAAGTGGAGGTTTACGACCTCTGCCTTCTTCGCCTAGGCCAGATCGATACAGTATGGCGATAAAGCCCCGATATACATACATACACACACACACATATATATATATATGGCATATCTCCATCGTTGTCAAGTACCTACTTAGGTCGGAAAACAGCAGCAATAAAACAAAGTAATTTTATCGTAATTTGATGGGTTTACCTTCGAGAGTTTATCTTTCGGGTCGCTTCTAACTCGATTATTTTCGTCAGTGGGTTGTGAAAAATGACCGCAAGAGAGCGGCCCAGCGACCCCCTCCCAAAATGAATACTCAGCCGCATGCGCCTATAGTATAGATGCGGGCTGAATCCAATTTGAAGGGGAGCCGAACAGTTTGTGATGTTTTATTGGCGGTTTTATTGCCTTCCAAATTATGATAGCGCACAATTTACGCTCGATTGAATTTCCGCCTGGGATGCCCAAAAAAAAGAGACTTGTGTGGTGGGAAAAAAAAATATTGTAAAAATATATATCGACTTAAACCTTTGATTTCTTTATGGATCCAAATTGTTAATAAAAGCTCCAAACGAACCTGTTTTCATTTAATACATGAACTTCTTTTGCGCACCAAACTCTCCCAAAAGAACATGGAGAATTACAACCAGCAAAAGAATCTGGTGGCGGCGGCCGGCGGCGGCCGGTGTGTTTCTTTTCGATTGAAAGTCTGGTTGCTGATAGGCTGTATGATAGCGCGCATACATATACCTGAGTATATTTCAAAGGTAAAAATTTTCAGCCACAAGTCTTGGGCATTTTATATTGCGACATCGCATTCATAACCGCTGAGTCAGCAACAGGTTTTCGCGTTAATCAATTCGCAGATCGTGTTTCGATTACCACAGCAGCAGCAGCACACCACACCACCGATGAAGGGATCCTTTTTCGTTTATTTTCTTCATGTGGTGCACAAGTCGTTTTCGGACTCTCCTATGTTGGACGGAATAATAACGTGACCGGGAGATTATTTATGGGCTGGAAGCTGCTAATCCGGGTATGATATGGGTTTATAGGGTGTTTTGTTAATGTGTTTTTGTTTTGTTAATTCGATACTTTCGGGACAAAATTTGTAGAAAGATTTGAATTTTTTGGGGGTTTATGTGATTTTTTTTCATATTCTTTCAGTAAACTTAATAAAGAGTACTTAATAAGAACACAAAATATGATTAGTCGAGTAAGGTCGATAATTCGATACTATAATTTGCCCTTTTAATTCCCTTATTTCATAAACAAGAACATGTCCTTTTACTACATATTGTGACTACTTAATCATAAAATATCCTACTACCATCTCACGAACCATGGGTTCGATTCCCTCCTATCTAAAAACCCATTTACCCTACCTTATTATTTCTTAGCAATTCGCTTAGCTCTGCGCAGACATTTTCCGTCGTCTCGTCTCAGCATATTAGATCTGGGAAAAAGTTCGTGACGAAAACAAAAATATAAATCAACTTCTATTCAATCATCGAAGTCAAGCAGCAATTTTCTGGGCAGTATTTGGAAAGGAAACTAACTGCTTACTAAAAAAATCTAAACTTTTACTTTCCTCTCTCCATTTCGACTAGAGTTTGGTATTATTCAGCTACAAACTTCCAATAGCTGAATACTGCTGAATGACTGCAGTCGTGCATTTTTGACCAGGCCCTTTACTGTCAGACAGTATTAAACCAAATTGGCTTAACAGCAAAATAATATTGAATCTTACACATGTAGTAATATATAAAATTAAAATTTTGTGTAGTTTGTAGAAGTTTTTTCGCTATTGGGAAGTTATATAAATATTAAAAATTGTTTTTGAGTCAAATTTTTGATATTCAGCGCATAAATAATGGCTTGCACAAACTTCAATGGAACTATTTTTATCATAACTTTAAGAAAAATAATTCTTATTATGGTTTAGTATCTTTTTTCTTGTAAGCCTTAATGTTTATAGTGGTGCTGACAAAAAGTAATTGGTTATCGATATACCTATTATCGGTCTTCGTATTTTAAATTAAAATTTAATCGAGCTGAATTAGGTATTTGTTTCAAAAATTTAAATAAATGACTTAAGTTTGGCTTATTATGACACCTTTTATTATTTTAACGGTCATTGTATGAGCTTTAACCGAAAATATCTTATTATACAAAATAGGAATTCTAGTCTTCTCTAGTCACAGTTTTTCATATAAATCTTTAATGCAGTGATGCTTACAAAAATAAATTGGATATAAATATTCGCAATGTCGTTACATTTGCAGTATAACTTTTATCGCGCTGAATTAATTATTTTTTTAAAACTCGATAAATTTTGATTTACGATTTTATGTGGTCTTCAATTCACATCAATAAATTTGTGTAAAAATGCTACGACAATACGTTTGTCGAAAAAAAGAATGAGTTTAGTTCATTCAAGAAATTGAAAGATAAAGACAACATTGTGCTAGTTTGATGCATCTGCTTTGTACGATAGCTTCAGAAGTAGAATTCGACTGAATGGAATCGTATCTCGACAGACAGCATTTGAAAGGCCGATTTTTCGCTCTCAAGTCTTATTTTATATAAGGTATGAATTTATCGTACATGACCTAAATTCCTAAAAGAATAACAGTGGCCAATAGCAGTGTGGCTTAGTATATATCTGCCCACCAATGTATTTACGACCAAATTTGTCGCCTTAATATTTGATTTTGGCCTCTGGGCTGGAAATCGAGTCGTGTGGTGTGACAAGTCGTTTGGGTTGAAGTAAGTGGCGTTTTAGTCGAATTATATCTTTCAGCACGGCGGCCTAGAGTGGAAGTGCTAAGTTAAGTTTATGGTCCCTGTGCTGGAAGTTGAAGTTCGACTGAAACGTCACTTTCTTCAACCCAAACGACATGTCACGCCACACGACTCGATTTTCAGCACAAAGGCCTTTATTTTTCCCCGCGTTCTTCTTCTTTTTATTTTTGGGTCAGACTTTCAGATGGACCTATTGTACTTCAGTCCCTACACCTCAGATTTGCCATCCAGGCAGCTTGGGCAGACTCAGCAGTGTGTCTAGGGATTTTTCGCTTAGGCAGGTCGCGTTAGGCAATTAGATTCTGTTCCATCGCGGAAGAGACAGGAAACATGAAGGTCGGCATTCTCGTGAAAAAACTTAAGGAGGTGTTTATACTCTTCCTAGCTGATAATTTAGGGTGCAATATCTCGCAATGAAGCCTACCAATGTGTGCCTATATATGCTTTTTACAACTTGGATTTGACAAAAACCAAAAGTCCTGTCTTCGGTATGTTCGATCAGAGTCGGATCATTAAGAGGCCATCTTCACCAAGTAAGCAGGTGCCACAATGGTGGGCTCTGGAACGATTAATGCAGTACCAGTACTATGTTTGCCTCGGACTTCCGGCTGATGACCCCAAAGAGGGCAACTTGAATGACAATAGGGCCTGATCATAAACGCAGAACTGCGGTTATTCTGCAATATTCAGCTACAGACTTCCAATTGCTGAATACAACAGAATTACTGCAGTTCTGCGTTTTTGACCAGGCCCATACCTAATTCATCAAGATCACGTTCCCACATTAATTTAGACTTGGTTTTACGGGACATCATCGCCCTAATTGACCCTTCGTTGTTATAAAAAATAAAAATCCGCATGTATACTTGGTTTCAATAGTACTAAAGAGAATTGGTTTTAGAGATCTGATATGATGGTACTAAGCAATGGAACGGTCTAAGCAATGATTTCAAAGAAACAAATCAAAAAGCTGCAATCTTATTTATACTCTCCCAACATTTGCGTCACTTGTTAACATTGAATGACGTCCACCACAAAGCGACTACAAAAAACGAATTCCCTTTAATCCTATCTTCATACTTTCAAATTATCTTGAGGTCATCAAATGAAAACGATCCTATTATATAAAAGCATGAACTTATCGCTCTGTTATTTTCATGTCGAACAGAACCTACCAGAAGCGCCCCAAATCCCCGGATCCAGACTTTCTCTCCACAGCTAACCAATTTTGTGCCCCATCATTATATTAATCCTCGACTCTTTCAGCTTCAGTATTGTAACCATTGTGACCATCTGGACTGGACCATAGACAACACGAGACGTTAACATAGCAGAGCCAAAAGGGAGCCTCCTATCGTGTAGCTATCAATTTGTTTATTCAAGTGTAACTGGGCACCAACTGCTGCTGCTGTTGTTGTCCATCAAAATCTCACCACAAATTACTCGAGGGGAGCTGCGGGGATATGAAGTCTATCTGGGAAAACTCGTCTCCCTTATCTCTGTACGAAGTATAATTAGAGTCACAACAAAAGAAAAACAAGAAAAACTAATGAGAAAAAAAATATAACCGATAAGACTCATTCATGTTGTCCTCCTCCTCAAAAAAAAAATGAGGAAATGAGGAGTAAGAAGGGAAATCAACTGGAAATTGTGGGGGAGAAATTCCGCTCCACCCTTACGACGACGTTGGTAGGGGTCCCGTCTGACCTATAAAATTTCATAAAGTCCCGCGTCCCGCGGTGAGGAGACGATGAAGCCCGTACTTTTTGATGTCCTTATTCCGCTGAGGTCCCATTATGTTTCGCCGTAAATTTATCAAAATTGAGTCAGGAAAGGGCCATTAGATAAAATCTGAGCCGCGTGGGGGCAGTGCGATCGCATAAGAATATTTTTTCCGCCTTTTGCTGTTGTTGTTGTTTTTTGTTGTTGTTGTTGTTGCTGTTTGTTTGTTTTACCCTTGGAAACCTGATACTGTTGCTGTGTGCCCGATATTCTCTTCTTATCTAGGAGCTGTGGAAAAAGGGTCGCCGAGGAGTATATTTCACGCGCGTATTTTCTAACTGTCAACAAGGACACGAAATTTCGCTTTCTATATTCAAGGGCCAGCGGCGGCGGCGGGAACGTCACTCACTTCTTTTCCATCTCCACTTGTTGCTATATATTTGCCTTCACACAAATCCTCGCTCTCGCTTTGCGAAGTCCCACAGGGATCGCATTTGTGTACAGTACACACACATATATAAATATTTTTATCTTTATTCTTTTTACTTCGAAAACAAACACGACCAAGAAAGGCGAGAGGCAAAAGGATCAGTCGAGATTTAAATCCCTTTCTGCCCAAAAACTCCTCGGATATATGTGAAATAGTAAAGAAAGGAATCTTTGAATTGAATTAATCTTAAGAAAATGAGAAGAGGACCAACAAAAAAAAGGAGTTTTTTTTTCGTTTCGAAAGGGCCTAAACAAATTTTTTTTGTTGTTGTTGTTGTTATTATTGTTGATGGTAAGTAAGAGAATTTTCGCCTTTTACTACGAAGTGTGGGAAACTCTGAGATTTCTAGAATGATGAAAGGACCCGTAGTTAATCTCTAGGAAGCAACAACAAATTAAGGAGATTTTTTCTTTACACTTTTCCACTAGAGTCCTTCTTGTGGTCCCTTTTTATGGGTATTTTTTTATCTGTAGATAATTGGATGATGCATTTTTAACTTGTTAACCGAAATCAGCATGGAAATTTATGTGTGTGTTTCCTTTTTTTCTTGACAGTTTTTTTTCTAATTTATTACAAAATTTGGAAAATCACTTGATTAGGTTTTGAGGATGATTAGGAGAAAAATATTTAGTGCAGCCCGAAGTACCCTAGTTGTGATGATTAACATGTTTTGGTTGAGCATAGATTGATTTTTTGATTGATTTATGTTATTTTAAGATTTTGAAAGTGAAACGCGATTTGTTATGGAAATTGGAACAAATTTTTTTTGTATGCAACTTGATCCATACGGAAATATTTTTATCATTTAGAGCGATTGGACACACTACGTCTATACAAACCATGGTCATAGCCATTTCAATATGGAATAGGCAGTGTAGACCTTGAAACTTAACCGTTTTTAATGACAGCACTTATATGAAAATTGATTGAAATCCATTATGGCAGTCTATCAGATGTGCTATAAAATTTGACAGTTGACAGATGACAGTTGTTCGAAGTAAATATGGCGGAAAGTAAAAATTGAGCTAATCAAATCGTTCAAAGGTTTGTCAGCTGATTTAAAATGGTTTTTTTTCGTAAAAAAAATGATTTAGCACACATTTTTCCCTATTGCTTCTTACATTCCAAAACTATTTTCTCCAAATTTTCGAACGAAATGTCATTCCATAAATCTTAGCCATCTTAATAAATTTTGACAGTTCAAGCCATTCAATATGGAGATAGCAAATCGTCACAATTATGGAAAGTTCAGCTACTAATATCGAAAATTCATCATTTATTACGATATTAACCTCATAATTAAGAAAACCAATTAGGCAACTATTGGTTAATCGATTACGAAAACTCAAAAGAGGGCCATCTGTCGGTCGAGAGATTATTGCAAAAAGCTAGTTTTCCTGTCTCTTAAGCTATCAGCTGATTTTAATTTGAATTTTACTTGAAAATTAATAAAAAATATAGCTTGCTTCCAAATTCCAAATTAGCCGATTGTAAGACCGGCAGGTGGGCAATAACGTACTGCTACTGAAAGGATGGTGATATATTTCTGCGTCACACAAAAATTTCGGCTTCTGTAAATTCTTCACTGGTGCGCCAACAATATTTGCTACTTCAAGAACTTGCCAATTTATCTTCCTTCTATTTGACATCGATGTTCCTGGGTCCCAGTACCCACTGTAGAGTGATTGTGCACCTTCTAGCCAAAAAAGAAAGCTCCAAGGAAGACAAGTTTCGATCACTTTGGACTGATGTTATAAAGATCGGGCCTACTGCCTTGATGGCCGCATGGTTACCCGATTACAAGATTACTTCTAACTCCTGATCTTGTCGTTGCCTAGCACGCTACTAGTGTAAGTTCAGATGAGGTTTTTCGACTTTGAGTGTACCTTCCAGTCGCCCATAGAGTCCCCGAAAATTCGCTATCAGATTGTCTGGTGTCTTCCTCATCTAAGGGAGCTAGACTCTTGCGGTTTGATTGCCTCTTTACAATGAACTCGCCAGGTCACTCCAGGACCCGCGTGAAGTTCAGTTTTTTTAACTTCCCAGTAGGAAGTTATTGTAATCGGTCCGAAAATCGGATTCGAAATTTTCAATGAATTTACACGTTTCAAGGTCCCAATAGCATTTTAAGCAAAAATTTGAGAAGAAATATGTGTGTGTGTGTGCGTACGTATGTGGTCATTTTTTCCTGCACGATTTCGCGCGAACCGAAAAAGATATCGACTTCGTTCGGGTGCCGTTCGAAGCGTGTTCAAGGAAATATGATCTGAAAAGATTTTCATAAAAATTGGTCGAGCCGTTTTTTTGTTTGAACGACTTAAGTGATTTTTGTACCGGTACGATTTCGCGAGAACCAAAAAAGATTTCGACTTCGTTAAAGTGCCGTTCGAAGCATGTTAAAGGACATATGATCTGAAAAGATTTTCATAAAAATCGGTCGAACCGTTTTATTGTTTGAACGATGTAAGTGATTTTTGTACCAGCACGATTTCGCGCGAACCAAAAAAGATACCGACTTCGTTAAGATGCCGTTCAAAGCGTGTTAAAGGAAGTATGATCTGAAAAGATTTTCATAAAAATCGTTCGAGTCGTTTTTTTTGTTTGAACGAATACTGGGAAGTTAACCTTGTGGACCGAAAGGGTCAAAAGCCACATCCCAACTAGTTTTAGATTGAATCGGGACTGCGTTGATCCAATTCTTTCTGCATTTTGCTTACAACGATTTTACTGTTAGAATCGCTGGATTACCCGCGATCATGGGGTGTTCAAAATTCACTTGGGACACCAAACGCTGATCGTTGGCCTCCTATGACTGTATTTTCCTGAGATGAGGTCCAACATGATCGCTGATCCCACGTGTGGCTTAGACAAGCACCGTACCGCTCCAGGAATTTCTTTAAGAAGTGATCCTCGCACTTGATCACTCAAAAACGCCTTGCTATTTGTGAAGAGTCTGTCCAATCTTTTTTCATTACGTGTTTCGTCACGAGATCAACCCATGATTCTGTTTCAATGCTGATCCAGGATTCTGTGGCCTTTGAGTTAACACGAGTCAGAGAGAATTTAAAGTGATCACTCACCATGTCACTCATTGGTCTCCTTATCGTCAAACGTGGTTGCTCAGTTCCTAATATACCACCATCCCCGACTGTTGTTGGTCTCGCAAGCTTTTTGCAGTGTTAATGGAGAATATCTAGGAATATCTCCCTGTTTTCGCTAGTAGAACTCGTTGCGGTTGTCCGTGCCTTCTTGTGTTCATTCGTTGTAAAAGAGATACCAACGGTCTCACTCTTGCGATCTTGCCATTGTATCATCTTTTGCAGAGGGAGCCCTGAAACCTTTACTTCATGCTGCGATCGTTGTCACTATGGCAAGATCAGCAATACAGGAGGATCATTGCTGCAATCGTTCTTGATATTAATAATATTAACGCTTTCAACTCGGCGAAATGGAGCCGCTGCATTGTGGGTCAGACTATCGGTCAAATTCGTCCAGGATAACCTGGCGTCCCATAGGGATCCGTCATGGGATCACAATGTATAACGATATTAAAGGTAGAAACAGAATGGCACGGCGACCGTGGCGGAGTCCGCCGCTCAGAGAGTTTCCCATACATTTAATTTGTCCGCGCCGCCTGGGGAGAAATTAAATGTATGGGAAACTCTCTGAGCGACGGACTCCGCCACGGTCGCCGTGCCATTCTGTTTCTACCTTAAAGATTAGGACTCCCAAAAGGAGCAGTTGCGATCAGGGTTGTGGTCGTAGAATCGATTTGATAGAATTATGCTCAGACGAAGCTATCTTTGAGATAAAGTCGTAGCTGGAAAGCGTTTTCTGAGCACAAACCAGAAGTTGTGCTGATCAGCAAATCGGTAACCAAAGGGTCGAAGGTAGGAGTACATAGCATTCACTCACTGCCCGTGCTTATGTACATGAATGTGATGATCGATCGCTGGTAAAGCTTCAAAGCATACTTGAAGAGATCAACGGATGAATCTGCAACTATTAGGGTAACAATGCCTGCCAAACGTGGTATGTCCCTGACCAAGTTGTCGTCGGCTTCCCATAGATATTTGCATGAAAGCTTGCACCTTTATGGCCCAGAATATTGTGTGAAATGGAAAACTGTACGGCGGCAGATAGTCTTTAGCCGAATGGTAAAGCAGATCGGACGAGTCGACCAAGGTTCATAGATTCATACTAAATGTGGACCAATGGATCTAAAGGGTCCGCGGAGAGACGACCAGTGATCTCACATAGCTCCCATTGATCTCATATAGTTTCGAGCTCGACGACTCGTTACTTTGCTCTTAAAGGTCTTGTGAGACCGAAAACGCGTCCTCTTCAAATGCCCATGACTCGCTGCGCAAAATCTGCCATTGGAAGAGATGGCTGGCACCAGAGAACTTCCTCCTTCCTTCCTTCAACATAATAGCATAATTCATCAGATTTATTGTAACAAAACCCAAAATTTTTCTTCCTTTTTACCATGATAAGAAAGTTGCCAAAAGCGGCTTAAATTTAAATTGATTTTGTTTGGATTCTATGAAACTCTGAGAAAGTTTCACAACAATTTGATTCGTGTTTCATTATTAATTTATATTTTCTTTCTTTTACAGATTTGAATCAATCTACAATCGCAAAACATTATAAAATATTCATAAATTATGGCTAAACGCGAGAAGACAGATTCCCTTGAGCGCCCGGGAGCATTTAAAGACGTTAAAATTGTGCTCGTTGGACCAGCGAAATGCGGAAAAACAGCTCTAGTCCAGAGATTCGTCAATGATACCTTTGCCGATGTAAGAAACATAATTTATCATCGCCATTCGAGGTCGGATTACTAATAGTAAATATTTTTTTCTCTTTATAGACCTACATTCCAACTGGTTTTGAGAAGTACTCAACGAAGCAGAAGGTGGGCGAATTCACTGTAGACTATCAGATCTGGGATACATCTGGCGGTGGTGCCTATGACAGTGTGCGTCCCTTAGCATATCAAGATGCAAATGTTTTCATGTTGTGCTTCAATGTTGGCGATCAGGAGTCACTGACATCAACCATCAACAAATGGTGCATAGAGATACGTCGTCACTGTAGGACAACACCGATCGTTTTATGCGGCTGCAGAGCTGATACACGAAGCGTATACAATACAATCACCTATTCAGCCCAGACCCGGATCCCAGTAACATCTGAGCAGGCTCTTCTCGCATGCAATCATATAGGAGCTGTCGCCTACGTTGAAACCTCCAGCCAATTTTCAAATATCCTCGTTCCAGAAGCCTTTAAAATATCTGCGGAGGTTGCACTCGGCCTAATCAGCCAGGTCAGCTCAAAGCCTGCTAGCAAGAAGGCTTGCAAAGAAAAGAAATCCTACAGCGTATCTAGCCCTTCACTAAACAGGTTGAGTGGGAAGCCCGACATTAAGACCGACGTGCAGAAAACAGCCAAAAACTGTTGCATCATGTGATGGTTCTAGATCTAACCATACACACATACACATCCTCTACATATGCCCCATATGAGTCTCCACCTTGAATGGTCTCCCGTTTGTGTCTTAAGTTCACATCCTCCCCCAAAACTCGACCTAATCATGCGAAATCCTCCTGTAAACCCCAACCCCCAAAACCCTTTACTATGGAGGATTCTCCTTCCGATCTTCCTTTGTGTTTTTAAGATTTTTCTGTGATGCTAGTTTCTAGGGAAATTTTCGTTTTGTAAAAAGTTATAACAAAAAAAAACAAATGAAAAAAATAAGATAATTGTTAAAACATATTTTTTTATTAATTATTATAAGTTTTATTAATATTTTATTATTTTTATTATTATTATTATTATTAATTATTAACAAACCCACGATGTGAATTCAGAATTAAGTTATCGTAGCCAAGTAAGAGAGAAGAGAGTTTTATCCATAATCAGACGATGTCAAACAAAAAGCTTTAAAACAATTCAAAGTTCGTTAATTTTTCTAGAGTTTTTAGTGTTTTTTGAAAGTTTAAGTATAATAAAATTAGTGAAAGAAAAATAAAAAAGATAAAAGAAAAATGTAAAAAAAAAGAAGAAAAGAGTAAAAGAAAATATATAAAAATCTAAATCCGACTATTTCTGATACGTAGTCGTGTACGTAGTTTGTATAACAGCTGCACTTAAATTTTAGATGGAAAAATAATTTGTATAAATAATGAAAAAAAAAAGTGTGTTTAATGAAATTTTTTTATCGTGTTTTATTTATTTTCCTATAATTTAACAGGATTTTTCGAAGGAGATTAATTGGAACAGGTTCGGAAGCTTAGAGTGACTCAGAATAAGATTCTTAAAGGCAGGACCTTATGCTGAAAGTGGTATTTTCGGTCACGTGAAGTGAAGCTAATAAAATCTTTATGAGATTTACTTCATATAAGAGATAATACGACTTTTAGCATAGGGGCTTTAATTTGTCCTAAGTTCATAACTAAAAGATATTGGAATGGATTTTTTATAGGTTTGGAACACCACAATAGCTTCGACTCTTACTAAAAATAATCAAGCTCGAGACTTATTGTATTGATTTCACTCTTTTTTGTTTGTAAGTCTAAGTTCAGGAGTTAGGCCTCGTTCCCACTAAGACGGACCGTCTGTTTTCTCGGTCCGTCTAAAGAGACGGATATGCCAGTGGCAGTACAATTTATATGAAACTGTTCATATTTAGACGGATCTGGGAAAAAGAACGGATCAGGGGTTTTAAACGGACGTTTTGTCACTGAGTAGAGCCGTCTAAACACTTGGACCGAATACCGTGTGAATGAATGCGCCGACGAGATGGCACCGATGGCACCCCTTTCAACCCCGCGGATCACTACACACACAGCATTTTGGGATCTGCGCTCGTGCAAAATGGGTGTCGATTCATGTACGTTAATCTCGCTGGTTGAAAATAGAGCTGTCTTGTGTTTTGTCCACTATAAGGACAAAAAGTTCACATTAGCAGCATGGAGTGAGATATGTACAATATTAAAACCTGATTTTGACCAAATTGAAGAAAAAGAAAGAAAGCAGTTTGGTGAGTTTGTCTTTATTTTTTATTAAGTTTAAACAGGTTAAAGGCTTAGTGTCAACACGCACGTCCGGGCGCCGTCTCCCGTTTAAACATACGGTCCGTCTTAGAGGAAACGAGGTCTTACGCTTTGTTTTACGAGTCTGTATGTCTTTCATTTCATGATGCAGTCTAGTTGTAAGCTCAGTTAAAAAGACCGGTCCTATACTTCACCAATCCTTTTAACTATGCTTATAGGTCAAGGAAAGGTTGAAATACTGGAGGAGAAGGAGAGAATGAGCCTATCGTTTGATCTTTTGGATTTTGTATGAGTTCGGGAATACTGGCTGTGGAAGGTTGTTCCACAGTGCAGTTGATTAGAATATAAACGAATTCCTGGATTGTATTGTCCACGCAAGCGGAGGCTACAGACTATGCGAATAAGTCCAGGATAATCTTGTATTGTGGGAAAATTATATTTGAGGAAAGAACAGATTGTTTTTATCTCGGTGGAGCAGACGTTGTAGAAATTCAGCTAAAATTGTGCCAGGCTTGCTACATTCCCTCGATGTTTCAGGGATTCAATAGAGGAAAAAATGTCGCCATTACCAATTAGTTTGAGTGCGCAGTTTTTGTACAGTCACGTTAAGGTGATTTTCAAAGTCAGTCCCAGCCCAGATAAAGGATTTGAATCGGGACGAATTTCACACTTGTAGATTATGACGTAAGAATGCTGAAGAAGAAATTTGGAATGGTATGGCAGGGCAAAGAGCTTGCATAAAATGGAACACTTGGCGACGTTGGTGGCATATAAGTCTCGATGCGATTAAGGATTCGATGCGAACAGAGATGCGTGAATTTTCTGTCTGTTATCATACCCCCTTGTTGTTAAAGGAAAGGGCAGTGCATTGGCATATTTGACGTGTTCGTTTCGGGAACACAGGTTTAGCCAGTTGGAAAAATGAGTTAGTCTCAGCCAATTGGGTTTGTCAGGAGGATAAAATCTTATAAGGACTGTAGCGCAAAAGGAGGAGTATTGTCAAAGAGCCGGTTTAGACGGTGCCCTTCAGCGCATGTGCCTCACAAACTTTTGTTGGTGAAGTGAGAAGTGGGGATGACGACAGTTACCTGGAGCGCATCGTCTGAACAGCCACAAAGTGATGAAATTCTATCTACGAAACTAACGTACTTTCAGCCTTGGCTTCGATGTCCACCTTTTAAGAAATTCTAGGCACAGTTTCGGTTTTTAGAGATTTTGAATATGTTATTAAAAGCGTTGGTTATTGTCACGCTAAAATATGAACAGACTATGTCAGAGAGAATGAGAACTGAAACGGGAAGAAGATTGGTGTAAATGTTTTGTTAAAGATTGGTGGTAAGCATTTAGTTTTGAATGCGTTGAAGGCGACTCTTGTGGCTCCAATTAGGAATGATTTAAATGTCCGTGTTTATTTAATTGGGTATGAGTTGTTGATCATGAAGGCAAGGATTATGTAGGTACGTGTTTGTTTTACATTATCGATGCCATTAGAGTAACGAAGAGTATCGTCATCAGCGATTATATTGTTACGACCTAAAAATAGAGAGACATTAATTTTTAACATATAATAGTATCCCAGTAGGAAAATTGGTCAGCCCTTCCATGGTAATTGACTACTTCTTGTCTGAAAAGCTTAAAATTGTAAGGCCTTACCTCAAGTAATGTTGAGTAATCGAAAGGGTAATAACGTGGATGCTCTCATTGTAAGTATTTTAATTTGATTTAAATTTTACATCGGTCTCATTACCCTTTCATTTACTGCTCATTAGTTAAGGTAAGGCCTCAAGTATTTTTTCAGCTCAACTTTTCTCAATAAGGCCAAGGCAGTAAGTAGTTACATCCTCAGGACATTGTAATTGCTGTTTTCAGCGATTACTTTTCCTACATGAAGTAAGTTCTTACCTGTAAGGGAGACAGTAAGCTCTTACCAGCCTAGGACATGCCCATGTAAAAGTAATCGGTTCTGTAATAAGGAAAGTAATCGATTGACCTTACTAGTAACATCTTACAGAATCGATCCGGTAACCACTACATTTCCTGCTGGGATGTTATAAATACTTACTTGTGTGTGTTGTCCCTTAAAGGATATTACTGCTGCTGGATCTCTCTTTTCAGGTCTCAGGTGGTATTGGCAGTCTCATGTCTTAAACTTAGGATCAACCCCATGACCAGAAGCGGAGTGGCCCACAGGGGATCGAGAAAATGGAAAATATTTCGGAGAAAAGAAATTTAATAAATATAATTAAGAATTAAATAAATAGAACTCACCTGTAAATTGAGTCCGGACCGATCCTAATCTCTTCAACCAAGCACATATTAAATACATAAAATATACTACAACTTCATACTACTACATAATAACACTACAAGGCAAATTAGTCACCAAGGAGTGCTCTAGGGCATGATAAATGGGAGAAATGGGTTAGCCCTGGAAAATCCGACAAGCATATCCAGACCTGTTGATTTCTGGTTTCTTCGCCGTTTGCGAGATTATGCTTGCACGTAGAATTTTCCCAGGAGTAGCACACGGCCGCCAAAAATCCGAGGTTCAAGATTTATATAAAATATTATGAGGAATATTTCAAATGTTTACCGATTATAACCGACATACCGATTCCAAACGACATCATGGGAACGGTCGGAAACAGTATAGTAAACAGTGGGAACCTTTGGAAATAGGGGCCATTTCCCGATAAAAACACGGGCCCTTGTGTGGTAGAGCGCCTTTTTCCAGTATAGAGTCCGTGAGAGTGTTACATAGTGAAGTAGAGTGAAGTAGTGTCAACGGGATTAAGTTAAAAAAAAACCGCGAAGGAAACGGTAGTAACGGCCAGGAAGAAAAATTTTCCTAGAAGGAAGACTAGGATCGGGACAAGGCTCAGGTAGGAATCCATACGATTTAAGTAGAATAATAATATTTCTTGAAACTACAATAATAATATTTGTCGTGAAAATAAATTGTAGAACTTCTTTCCCTTAAGTTCTTTGTTTTTTTTCTTTTAATCGGTTCGTAGACCGTTAAAACTACGTGGCGCCCAAACACAAAATTATATTTAACCCACACCCAACGCTGAGCACCGCCGAGATTTGCGTGGAATCTTGCACGTAATAATATCAAGCTAGTTAGAGGAGATTGAGAAAACTAGAAAAAGGCTATTACCTAGTTTATAGCTACTCCAAAAATAATTCGAATTATGGATCATCCAAATTTTTTGGGCTTAAACCGAAATTTTTCGGCTTAAGCCAAAGTTATAAGAATGTAAGTTGAAATCGATTGCGTATTAAATACCCGTTTATATTTTAATTCGAAATTTTGGCGTAACTTTAAGTTAAATCGAATTAATTTTGATGCTATAAACTTGGTATATGTCTAGTAGTAAACTTAGCTCGAAGGATAGAAAAGGTCAGGATAGATTAGGAGAGTCTGGGCGATGCATAAGGAGGAGGCGGCGAACCTCGGGTCCGAAGTCTTTAATGTTGTATCAGTTCCTTTTTATTAAGCAGCCGACAGAGTCAGAGATGCAGAGTCGCGGTTAGCTCAGAGTGTTTTTTCCTCCTAAAACTAGTGTCAAAGACTGTGACGAGGTCAGTACCAGACTACCAGGTGAACAAGGTAGTTTATCGTCCGCTGGGTGAAAACCCGACCTAAGCGGAGTTTTGGTACCCTATTATAAACCGTTAAGCCGGCGAGATGCCTTATTAAGGCTACTGTAAGAATTGCTATTAATGTTACAAGCATTTCTACAGGGCGGTAGCTAGAGTGGTTCTTGGAGTTACTTTTTTCGGTATGGGCTGAACATGAGCTAGTTTTTCCATGAGTGGAAAAGTTTGCGCAGAGGTTAAGCCAAACGTGAGACACATTTTTAAGGACCCTAGAGGCTGTTTTATAAGGGTCAATGGATTAATTGGCGTCATTTGAGACACCTAAACACTTCGCGAATCCTGAAAAAAACTCTGTATATTGAGTAGGAGGAACACTACGCCGGGAGGTGGCTTGGCGATATCGGTGAATTAGATTTCGACGCAAACAGAGATACAAGTAAGTTGGCCTTGGATTTGCTTTCCAGTTATCATTGCACCCTTCGAAATAAAAGAAGGGGTTGTTGGTAATGCAGTGGGCGCTGGCAAACTGCTGCAAATACGCAAACGTTTGAGACACTGTGCAAGGAATAAAAATCAAGCGGTCACTTTACAGAATCTGTTGTATGCTCGCAAAATTAGCTAGAAAAATGAGGTAAATATAAAGCCTGAGTGCTTAAGGTACCTTTACATTATATGATTTGTCATATGACTTTACTGTCAACGAAGTCAAACCAAAGCATAAAATGTCAAATGACATTTGTTTTTGACATGTTATATGACTATCTGTCAAAATTTGCACTGAAAATTTATGTTTTGACTTGTCAAAATTAAGTGTGAACACAATACGAAGTGAGATGGACTATCAAATCGTAATTTTGACAGTAAAGTCATATGACAAATCACATAATGTAAAGGTACCTTTAGTAAATACTTTATTTTTGTTATTTATATTTTGACATAATAAATTATGACGATTATGGTAAATTTTATCAGATCAGGCACACACGCAAATGGTTTGTCTGACGTTAGGCTGATTGTGTGTGCAGAGTCAAATAAGCATTGCACATTGCATTATTGACAGCACCCTTACTTTTAAGGACCAGAACCCGAGTAAAAATAAAAAATGGCAATATAAAGGGCAAACACCGGCCGCTTGGCTTTTTAAGGGGCATATGATGGCCGTAGAGTTTTTAACCATTTTTAATGGGAGCACATACGGCCTTACGACGGCCAAATTTGACCAAAAGATTTAAAAGGCCAAGTACTGAGCTGTAGAAACGGGCATTCGACGGGAAATTTGAGCCAAAAAAAGAATCTGCACCAAATGTATTGTTGAATGTGTTTTATGAGAACTTCATCATTTTCGTTATGTATAATGGTTCTTTCGATTTATCCTACTTAAAGGTATCGATGCACAAGAGGAACGAGCTCGCCAGTCGTCGGTTTGTTGTACGTGAAGTGTGTGGTGCTTGTTGATTTATATTTTAGTGGGAAATTTTGTTATTTAACGGCTTGAAAAAAAAACACAACCGAAAAAAAATTATTTAATTGCAGTGAAATATATTTTCTTATAGGAGGGCGAATATCCACGTTGCTGCCACTGTACCAACGTCGTATACCCGTAATAGCAACCATACGGCCGCCGTACCACCGTCGTATGGCCGTTATGGGAACTGTAAGGCCGTTGAATCACCGTCAGTCGTCCCCTGTACGGCCGTACTGTCCTGCAGCGAGCTTTCTGTTAACCGCGAGATGGCCGAGGACTATGTTTCAATCACAGTCGGTATTTGCCCGTTATAAGGCCATCATTTATTTTTACTCGGGAAGTTTTTACTTCCAGCAGTAACTTCTTAACCCCTCAACCAACTTTCCTGATGGTTGACTTACAAGAGTTTCTCAACTTAATGTGCACACGTCAAAATGATTCACGCACGTCTGTATTCTCTATAGGCTGTTTCATTGGTCTTCATTTTTTTAGTAAAAAATACTCGGAAATGCTGAGTGCAATAGATTATTGCACAGTCGAGTTTTTCTATTTATGAACGAATTCTTTGTTTGTATCGTGCGTGAAAAGGGTGGCTGTAGGCAGAGCTAATCGGGCTAATCGTATGTTGCGGGAATAAGATTTGGGCAGGCGAACTTTTACATATATCATTGGTAAAATCGCTATGATAGTAGCGATAAAGTTATCTCAAGATTGCCACATTTTTGCGGTGGCCCAGAGGGTCGATGGTGGAGCAGATGGCGTAATTGCGTTCATACACTGCCGATTAAACCATCTATGCGACGGGCTAGGCTTCATAGATTTGGTATAATGGGGGATGAACAAACGTATTCCCGCCAGTATAATTTTGATAATATTTTGAGATCAGAGTAAAAATAAGACTCGCCCGTACTCAGCCTCAAACAGGCAAGCGCAGCGTCAAAACGACTATATGGCACCCAAAACAGACATGATTCGTTTAAGTAAAAACTTTACTTTTCCAAATGCTACAAGCACGTACCAATAAAAGACTCACAATAGTTCAAACAAAGGGTGCCATTAGCATACTCAGTAGACCGGTTCTGGTTTGATTACGTAAGTCCAGCAGCATTGGACCTGGTTAGTACTAAGTTGGGGGACCGTTTGGTAAAACGACACTCGGCTGGGGATCGAATCTTTTGAGGGAATTTGTAGTTGAATGTCGCTGCGTTTTCTAGGGATTCTGATCCAGTTTCAAAGAATGGAGCCTTGGGAGTCGGTAGAGGCGCTACTAAGAATTAAATTAAGCTCTGCACTATATGAACTTCTGCGACTCCTTTAAGAACTAAGCAAAGCTCTATTTTTCACGGGGGCTACTTTTATGGTATTAAATAATATGAGTGGATGTTCATGATTTGCTTGGTCTATCTGACTTGGCCTATGTAACTGTCTATTTGTAGAGTTATATATCAGTGTAGGTTGGACGTCTTCCCGCAGATTAAAAAAAGTATTACATATTTATTTTGGGAAAAGTTTTTTTTGGGATTTCAATCTCCTTGAGTCACATTGAGTCAGTCATATTTTAGCCCCAGGGCGCGCAAAGTTATGTAGCGGGCCTGCCGGAATATGCCAAAAAGGTAAAGTAAGTGCAATGTTGTAATCGTCTTTCTTTATCTAAATAATCTTCTAATAAACGACTGTTCGTGGCCATTGCAACTACCGTTTCAGAAGCACATTCTGGGATATGCTATCATTTATATATGTATTCTACATTGTCTTAGAAGAAAGAAGGCGTTGTATGGAATCTCAATTAATTCACGTTTTATAGACTCTTTAAAAATACTTTTCAAGCACAATAAAATTAATTGGAAAACTAACTAAGAATCGTACTTACAAATCAACTTTCCATGAACACAACCCAAACCTCTCCATCGAATGCCAATCAATTGAACCAAAACTGACACATCTGTCCGCAATAAAATCTCCCCACCCCCACTCATTACGACCAATAATTCCAAAAACGTTTCAATTCCGTTGCGTCAATACAAAACCAAGGGAAGATTACCGACAATAATCGTAAAAGCACTTCGTCGTTGCTCGCATCGAGAGCTGCCAACAAGAGTCCGTAAAAGTACCTCCAGAATGTGTAATTCAAGTGCTTCGTGCCCTTAGACTCAAGCAGCGTCTTCAATAAATCTCGGCGGCTCAATTCAAAGCGAAGCTCCAACTGCAACTTTGTTTGCTCTGGACGTCATAACCCGATGATCCCGACCCATCAGCGCTCAAGTAGTCGCTCCAGTCGACGTTAAAGGCCACACCATCCACTTTTAATGTCGCACTAAAGCCAGATTCGGATTGCTTCTTAAGAATGGGAATCTTATCCCGGCGAGATGGTATCTAGATTCGGTCCTAGGTGGCTTGCCCCATCAACATCAACGATGGTCCGAGCACGTGACAGAAATGAAAATGGATGAGATGTGGATCCACAGACGCAGGGCTGATCTGCATATCTCGTGTCATCACTGGTTTTCCCCGAAATTGGAGCCCTCATGCCGCACAGTACTTTGCGATCAAAGGTAACGAAGGGCGTTGTGCAATAGAAGGTGGGAACCAGACGTTCTACAGTCCGCCAGATAAGAGCCAGATTTGTTTGCTCGTGGAATTCCTAAGATGAACTTTCTGTAAACACCTCGAATTGGGCTCTAGTCTCCACCGCTGCATGCTTCTATCTACAACATACCTCTATCCACCGCGTCCGTGGGTGCACTACCGATGCTCCCTGTCGGTCTTGATTTATCACCCAAGATGCTTCGATAGAGATCCCGTCCAGATCAGGCTTAGATAAGGATTTGAATACCTTAAAATCTCCCAGCGATAAGCGCCGATTAGTCTTGTTGGTGGCGTTTCAATCAAAATGTTATTCACACCACTTTTTGCGCGCGGAGAAAGCCTCTGGACTCTGGACGTGGACCTCCACATCCACCACGCCACTCGAGCACCGTTTGTTGTCCTGTGTGGGTGGAGGTGGAGTTGCGACCCAAAAGCAAGATTAATAGACGTGGGGACTGGAAGTGATAATCGTGGAAAGGTTTTTCGGGTCCACAAATGGTTTGCTGGCGGCTCTGAGTTTTCTTACATTTTTTTTTTTTGGGCACAACAGGAAAGCACAAAAAGTTATTTTTTATGGTAATGTGAGTGTCATGTCGGGGGCCTAATAACCAGGCACTTTCTTGCTGGTGATAAATGCTTCTATAAAAGAAGAAAAATCATCATCTAACGGAGATATTCTTCGACGGTGCATTTTTATTGATGTCGCAGTCTTGAGCTCCTTTCTTGATAGTGTGATGGACCATTTCCGGTGATCTTAAAGCGAATCCATTTCGGTGATAGGTTGAGCATAATAAAAGTTAACGATTTTATGTTATGCAAAAGACACTATTTTCGCGTGTTATGACAACATTTTTACAATTTTATTATGCTGGAAACAGTTTTGTACCAAATGATGCTGAATGTTGTACCACTTCAAAACGACTATAATTTTACTGGTTTTACAGTTGAAGCGGGAAAACATAATAACTTAAGTTTTAAATATGTTTTATGTATCAATGTGCATTTGACCATTTTAAAGATGTGTTTTTAAGAGACATAACAAGTTTCTTTTAAATTTGGATTCGATTCTGTATTTGTGTATGGTACAAAATGGTATGGTTTGTTTTCGTGTACAAAGTTATGCTTAGAATAGTGAGGAGCAAAAGTCTTGCAGTGCTAAGCAAAAAGTTGCTAAATGTGCAAGACCAGGCAACACTGCAAGACTTTTTGGTCATCACTAGCTTAGAGGCGTCTGGCAAAAGAAAGTGTAAGCCAAGAAGGAAGGAATGTCATCCGGCTGGAAGCTGTGGAAAGACGCAAAGCCATCACCCGGGCGTGTACTCAAACCACGGGTCTTTCGTCTTTGAGATGGTAGTGAGATGCCGTGTCACCTAATTTCAAGAAAATATAATTTTTTTTTATGTGAAAAAACCAAGCTTAGGAATCACCCTTTGTACTACCAGTCCGTCATGTCGTTCACGTCATGGTGCAATGTCTAGTAGTAGCTTGGTTTGAAGGATAGAAAAAAGGATAGGAAAGGTTAGAGGGGGTCTGGGGGATGCTCGAGGAAATGTCGGTCGTTTGAACTCTGGTGTCGATCGTTGGATCGAACAAAAAGAAAAACCATCGTTAGAAATGAAACAGGCACCGACAGCCTCAAAACGGTGCATTGCACCCGAAAACGCACGATATGGCTGATAGTCCGGGGAAATTAGCAAAAAAAAACGCACGCAAGGAGACAAAATTCGGAAATGGCTGAAAATTGGTACACAGCTTCCTTGGGACCTTTTAAGAAAACAATTACGGAATCACAAAACAAACATGGCCGCCGGAAATATAGCGCTTTTCCGGGGTTTTCCTTGTATCTCGGTTTCTATAGGTCGTACAACCCCGTACAAAGGCCCTAAATGTTGACAATGAAATTATCTACAACTTTAATTATTACAAAGATGTTGACCCGATTAACCCTTTCAAAGTTATTCAAGGTCAAAGTTATCAAAAATCACTTTTTGGCCACAAAATCACTCAAAAACTGCTTTTTTCGAAAATTTGTTTTGATCATTCAATACGAAACGTTATTGCCTACAAAAAAGCCTCAAATCATTTTTTTCGAAAACTTAACCCTTTCAAAGTTATTCAAGGTCAAAGTTTCCAAAAATCAGTTTTTGGTCAAAAAATCACTAACATTTGATTTTTGCAAAATTTTTCGAAAAGTTTTCGAAAAAATGGCAAGGGTGTCATTAGGATAGGCAATAATCTTTTGAATGAATAGAACAAAAAAAATTTCTCAATAATTAGTTTCTGAGTCATTTTTTGACCAAAAACTGATTTTTTGAAACTTTGACCTTGAATAACTTTCATCTTTGTAACAACTAAAGTTGTAGAGAATTTCATTGTCAACATTTAGGGCCTTTGTACGGGATTGTACGACCTATAGAAACCGAGATACAAGGAAAACACCGAAAAAACCGTTATATTTCCGGCGGCCATGTTTTTTTTTGAGATTGTTTTCTTAAAAGGTCCCAAGGAAGCTGTGTACCAATTTTCAGCCATTTCCGAATTTTGTCTCCTTTAAATGCTAATTGCCCCGGACTATGAGTAAAAATTCTACTTTTCCAAATGCAGGCGGCTACACGCACATACAAATAAAAGGGGCACGAAATATTCCAAACGAAGCACGGTACGCTCACACTAAAGGGACCAAAATTGGGGCTTTTAAAAATTGTGTAGGACGAAGAAAACGGGTAATAGTCTTGTTGATAATAATGGGTGCCATTAGCATACTCAATAGAACGGTTCTAGTTCGATTGCGTAGGTCAAGCATCATTGGACATGCTCAGTACTTAGTTGGGGACCGCTTGGTTAAATGACACTCGCGTTTGGAATGGTCAAGGTGTGTATATCTCTACAGCGGAAGAATTTTTAGATATTTGTGCCTGTAGCGGGAGCGTGTCATAGTATAGTTGGAGAACCTAAATTAAGTACGTTATGCGAGTTGCAGTCATTCAGCAGTTTGTCTACTAGTTTGTCGTTCAAACTGGAATGTACGAAGCAGATAGCGAGAAATAACGAGATGCTGCACCTAACACGAAGGACAGGCTCTACCCAAAGGTTATGTGCGTGCACGATACCTCACTGGTATTTTTTAAGAGGGAGCGGTGAGCATCTTTCGTCTTTCCAGCATCAGCCGCCTAAACAGAAGACAGCGCCAGGGATCCACAAGCAGAGGGTAGTGTCAGATTCCTACTGTTTAAACTCAACAAACCTTGTCAATGACGTTTGAATTCAGATTGACACAATCTGCAAAAGCATTACTTCGGCCTTAAAAGGGTCTCTGGAAGGCTGCCCACCAGTCCCGGAACAGTGGGACAGAGACGGATCAGCAAGCCACCGTCTTTTTTCACGTTGGAAAGTGTGTAGTACTACTGAAAAGCTCCTACCTATCGGGTTTGTGGGTCTCTAGCCATCTTATCCAGGATATTCTATCTTCGCGTCTATATCTTAGAGGGTTGAGACTAATTTCACCGCACGGAAGCACGGAAAAGAGAGCCACGGAAACACGGAAATGTCAAAATTTGAAATTTACCAAAAAAAGAGAGACACGGAAACACGGGAAATGTCAAAATGGGGAATTTACCAACAAAAAGGGAAATTTACCAATGCATTTTCACCTACACGGAAACACGCGACATGGAATTCATTGTGCTAATCGAGTATTTTTACCACACGGCGAAACAAGGATACACGCGAAATGGGATTCATTGCGATAATCAGGTGCGCACACCAGACGGAAGCACAGAATGAGAGATAAACGGAAGCACAGAAATACCGGACATTCCATTTCCCATGTATCCCTGTTTCCGTGCTTCCGTGTGGTGTCCGCACCCGATTAGCACGATTCCATTTCCCCGTGTACCCCTGTTTCGCTGTGGTGAAAATACTCGATTAGCACAATGAATTCCATGTGCCGTGTTTCCGTGTAGGTGAAAATACATTGGTAAATTTTCCATTTTAACATTTCCCGTGTTTCCGTGTCTCTTTTTTTTTTGGTAAATTTCCCATTTTGACGTTTCCGTGCTTCCGTGGCTCTCTTTCCGTGCTTCCGTGTGGTGCAAACAGACATTCCCATCTTAGGGAGCAAAGCAAAGCATTCCCGATTCTGGAATCTCTTCGATAATACGTAGAAAGTCCTTATTGAAGACCATTTCCCAGTTACTCATTCTAGAACTAGAGTCGCTAGCATTCGCACGTCTCCCTTGTCCAAAAAAAGCTCTTGCTCCAGATCCATGATCCCTCGTGTAGGAATGGGCTATGAGAAACTGATAAGGCATACCTCACTTCAGCAACGCAGATTTTTCTTTGTGTGGTCTGTTGTGATTTGCCACTGGGGCTCACACCTTACATGAGGCATGTCCCCTTTAAATGCTAGTCGGGTCAGAGTCTTAAAATGCGTTCTCGCAGACATGCTGCTATCAAATAACCTAAACTAAAGAAACCTAGAACATATCCTCTGCACTTAAGACACACAGGTATAGGTATCGCCTCTTAAGCAATGTGCGATTAATGTTTAAAGAAGTGTTGAAGACTAATCCAAGAGCTATCTTAAGGCTAATCAGAGTCCTAAGTTCAGGACTTGAATAAAGAACGTTTGAAGGTGATACACAAAAGATCTATTAGAAGTCGAGGTGCCCCATGGGTAATGCTACCAAACGCCACCGAAATACAAATACAAAAAAGGAAAAAGTAAAGAAAGTTTGCGACGAATCAATTGAAGATTGCTCTCTACAGATTGTATTGAGAACAATAAAATCAGTCTAAAATCGATTAATTGAACAAATTATCTCAAATGATCCGCGACTCTTCTTAAAACACGAATTAAGAACCAACCCAAAAGTGTCAGTTTACAAAAGGAGTAAACATCCATTCAGATTTGCCACGCAATCACCCACTAATTGACATTCCATTGCAGCACACCTTTCAACCAAAAACTTTCTACGGAAAATCCAACAAAAGTTCTTTTCAAAAAGTCTCCGCGGTTTTTGTTTCCATGTCGGCTTTAACCTTCAAAAACTCCTTTCTTTTCGCGAAGTGTGTGCGTAACGATCAAGTGAACAGAGCCGAACAATTGGTCTAGTAGAAGACCACACAATAAAACGTATTTTCCAAGTGCAGACCGCGAAACGCCCGCTCAACCGTGAACCGCTTAGAAAACCCATAGTAAAAGGGAGAGTAGTAGTAATTCGCTGGTAGTAACGGGCCATCGGTGAAGTGGAGGGGGCGGGGGGCTCCAGATGACGACGGGCAAAGCACCAGTGAAAACTATTAACGTGTTCAATGAGCAAGGTGACCCCGACAGTCGTAATTCCTGGTCTGTGGTGTAGTACCGCTCGAAAAAAGCAGCGGGAGTCTGAGTCTGGGAATCGAAGGTGTTCTGCACACCTTGAAAGTGAAATTTCACTGTGGCACAAAAAAAAAGAACGACAACAATCAAACATCGGGTCGAGATCGAGCGGACGAGATGATGAACTTAATGGTGGCCCCAAGAGTGGTTAAGCACCAACAGACGCCGGCGGAGTGAACAGCAAGCGACTTGTAGGCTTAGCAACAAGTGTTCAAAAGTGGAAAACAACTTGAGTCTACCTCGGCACGACGTGCACCTCTCGAGGCCAATAATTGACTTTCCTCCGGCATTTTTAGTTGTTTACCTTGGACTCGAGCGGCCAGGGAACAGCACCGACTGACACTCTGCTAGGATCGAAATGGGGAATGCAGCGCCGCAACAATTTCTTCTGGCGAGTCCACCACGTCCAGCCCTGCATCCGACAGCAGCGATACTTTGTCATTCCTGGAGATTGACACCGCCTCTGACGGATCCCCGGCCTGGCATGCAGCCCTGCGCGGCGATCGTGACGTGGTTGTACGTACGTTCCTCGAGCAATCCATCGGGCAAAAGTTGAACAGTCCACGGTTCGCAGGAAGTGGGTAAAATCTGAAAAAATGTCCAAAGTGACGAGGTGGAGGACGGCACGACTGGCTCGAATGCGTCGTCTTCAGCTCCATTCTCGTTAAGACTCCTTGCCCTAGGGGAGGGGGCGCCGTAAAGGGCTAACACCACAGTGCCACAGGAATTCCAACACGTCCCGTTTGGGCGGCTTCGCTGGAATCCGCTTAAGCACTCCTGAGACCGCAGCAAAGGTGGTTTTATTTGCATCACGATCCACACGTGGGCAGTCGTCGGAGCTCTTGGATCATTGCACTTTGGGGCTCTGCTGCTGAGTTGCGGTTCTCGTCGTGGTCTTTTTGGGGCGACAATTCGTGATTGCAAGCGGAGCAAGAATTTCGCTTCACTTCGGTCGGGGCGAAATTGGACCAATGACTTCGGAGTCAAGACTTCGGGGATTAATTAAAATTATTTTGAAGTTTGCTTAAATGCTTTCAGCTCGCTTAGAAGTTTGTCGTGATTAGTTTTATGAATGGCGAACACGTTCTTAATTAGTAAATTCCCATCCGACGAACTCTGCATTTTTGATGGATTAACTTTGGTTTGAGGAGTTGTGACGATCCAGGTACAAGTTTGTGTGTGGTTAAATTGACATTTATTCTTCCACGAAAATTTTCTTGTTTCTTTCAGACTTGTCTCGAAATGACTTTAAGTAGTTTGCAAGATTATAATAGAGAAAGAGCTTAAGATGTGAAGTACAACCCCTGAGCAACGATATTCTGGCAAACTCAGGGGATCCCTTTGTATTACGACTCCCTTGTGGCATGATGCAATTTCTAGCAGTGAACTTAGAATATGGTAACTGGAATTTGAAAGGTTCTGAAAGAGATCACGATGAACATTGCACTTGAGCTCTTCGATGTTGGATCAATTTTAAAATTATCGTTTATGTACCATTACAAGAGAGCCGCGTTGTTCAAATAATGAGCGAATTTGTGAAGTGTTCAGAAAACAAAGATGATGCAGGCAGTGGGTATGTGCCGATCCCACTAATTTGGTCGTTTAGAAAAAATATTTGGAGTCCGCAAGTATGGTCAGTGGTGCAGTGGTGAGCGCTAAGCAGGATTTTTTTGGAGTTTACTCCTGAAGAAACGTTTCATATATAGAGCACGGTATGAAAAATAGTTGGGAGTAAAAATCAAGCGTTAACAAAAAAACCCGTTAACAAAAAAAAACCTACTTGATTTTGACCCACTTCCACATAACCGATCAACTTCAAATTTTGCGCATATGTGTAGCTCGCGTGGAACTACAATCTGACCATTTCAAGAAGGCGGTTCCAAAATGGCGGCCGATTTTTGCATTTGTGTTCCCAGACCCACGACATGGATATCAAATGAAAGGGCATGACAGGTAGAATGCAATTAGTGGTGTAGCGTCATTCCAAATTCAAAATGGCGGCAACATAAAATGACGGAAGACATATAATAGACTAAAAAGTAGAAAATTTAACCGATCAAGTTCAAATTTTGCGCATATGCGTAGTTTGCTTATCAATCTGACCATTTTGTACAAAAATCAGGATGACGGTTGAAAAATGGCGGCCGATTTTTGCATTTGTGCTCGCGACCCCCCACGTCGGTATCAAATGGAACCGCATAACAGGTAGAATACAATTACCGATGTAGCGACTTTCCAAATTCAAAATGGCGGCCAACACAAAATGGCCGAAGACATATTATAATAGATTAAAAATTAAAAAATATAACCGATCAAGTTCAAATTTTGCACATATGCGTAGTTTGCTTGACAGTGCAACGTGACCATTTCGTAAAAAAATAAAGATGGCGCCCGCTTTTTGCATTTGTGTTCGCCGACCCCCGACATGGGTAGCAAATGAAAGGGTATGATAGGTAGAATACAATTAGCATTAACAATTAAATTTTTTATGGCGGCTAAGACAAAATGGCGTAAGAATATCTACATATAATAGACTAAAAAGCAGAGAATATAATCGATCAACTTCAAATTTTGCACATACGCATAGTTCACTCCGACCATTTTGTAAAAAAATCAAGATGGCGGTTCCAAAATGGCGGCTGATTTCTGCAATTGTGTTCCCCGTGCTACCGGCATGGGTATCAAAAGGCAGGGCATGACAGGTAGAATACAATTAGTTGTGTGGCGTCATTCCAAATTCAATATGATCGATTACCTTTTTCTTGACAACACCCTCAGTATGGTTATGACGATTATAATACAGTAAGCTCTGTGACGCCATTTTAAATCTAATATGACGGCCACCACAAAATGGTGCAAGACATATAACAGACTAAAAAGTAGAAAATAAAATTGATGTAATGCATTTTATCAAATCAATATAAATAAATATATGGGTTCATTTACTTCCTTTGCCTATTGTATTTATTTTAAATCAATCGTTTAAGGAGTAAACTCCAGTCTCGAGTCGGAGCTGACACGTACTTGTTTTTTTCGAGATACCCACTTTCCGTGGTGCTCCGTTTTACTCATCCAGATGGCGGAAGATACCTATTCTACAATTGTCAGCATTATGGAAGCAATTCTAGAAATGGGAACGGGAATTGCATGTCCAGAAGAATACCAAAGTTAACCCCGCAATTATAAATAGCGACAAGTCATAAGTCACAAGCTTTTTTGACTCATGCTTGACATTAGCAGTTTGTGACTATTCTTGTGACTATCAGCTGTTTTGATATTCTACGCACACAGTCACAAAAAGAACCATGGCTGGATAAGAATATTCGTTCGCTTCGCAATCGTAGAAATAAATTGTATAATATGATTAGAAATAACCCCAATGTAAATGCAGAACTGAAATTAGCATACACTAGGTTAGCCTCTGAATTTAGTCTTAGGTCACGTGCGGCCTATACAACATACCTCAACTCCATCGGAAGTAGCATCATAAATGACCCCAAGAAGTTTTTCGCTTTCGTTAATACAAAACGAAAGACCTTAGGCTATCCTACAACAATGACAAACGGTAGTAAACACTCTTCGTGCCCCCAAGAGATTTGTAGCAAGTTTGCTGATAAGTTCAGCAAAGTTTATTGCCCCAAGTCCATTTCATTGCACAATGTTCAAACTAATACGCACACTGACACTTCATTTCTTACAAATAATCTCTCCCTGTCTGTTGACGATATAATGTCCGGTTTAAATAATCTCGACATTAATAAAGGTCTTGGCCCAGACAATCTACCTTCAATTTTCCTGCAGCGCTGCTCAAAAGAGGTCTTGTTTCCCCTCCATCTTATCTTTAATAAATCATTATCGCTAAGAAAGTTTCCTAAAATATGGAAGAAATCCTACCTCACACCAATTTATAAAGCTTGTGATAAACAATCGGTGGACAACTACAGAGGCATCGCCATCTTATCATCAATCCCTAAACTTTTCGAAAAACTTGTCTACGACAAGATTGCACCCTTAATCGATCCTCAACTAAACGAACAACAACACGGTTTCAGAAAAGGGCGCTCAACCACTTCTAACCTTATGATTCTAATCTCCGAAGTGCTTTGTGGGATGGAGAACGGTTATCAAATTGATGCTGTTTATACCGACTTCAGCAAAGCTTTTGACCGAGTTGACCACAATACCCTAATTTCAAAGCTATCAAAATTTGGAATTTCAGGACTCCCGCTGGAATGGATAAAGTCATATCTTGACGGAAGATCACAGGTTATCAGATTTCAAGGATTTCTATCTAAGGAAATTGACGTAACTTCCGGCGTTCCTCAAGGTAGCCATCTAGGCCCTCTACTTTTCAATATATTCATCTCTGATTTATCTGAAAAATTAGGTAACATTCCTCATCTCTTCTACGCAGATGACCTCAAAATATATAGCTCCATTAAGTCGCAAACCGACGTATCCTTTCTCCGGTCGAAACTCAAAGTATTGCAGGATTGGTGCATAGTCAATAAACTACATCTCAACACCAGCAAATGCCATGCAATTACCTTCTCTCGAAAGAAAACCACTCAGCTGCAGAACTATTATCTCAACGACATGATATTGAATCATGTCGATCATATTGTGGATTTAGGTGTTGTCCTAGACAAAAAACTAAATTTCAATATGCACTACGATAATATTACTGCAAGGGCCAATAAGCTTCTTGGCTTTATAAAGAGAAAGGCTAAAGAGTTCGGCAATGTATGGGTTACAAAAACACTATTTTGTTCCTTAGTCCGCCCAATCCTGGAATATGCTTGCCCAATCTGGGACCCCATATTTGAGGTTAACAGAAACAGGATTGAATCTGTTCAAAAGAAATTTCTCCTTTTCGCGTTGAGACATCTCCACGATCCACATGACTTCCGAAGCCTACCACCTTACGAGGACCGACTCAAAGTTATGGATCTCATGTCATTGTCAGGGAGAAGAAAAATGCTTATTTCATGCCTCACCCTGGACATTATAAATGATAACCTTAAAGTACAATTTCTATCACGTATGATCAAATTCAATGACGATGTTCGACATATAAGACATACGAAGCTACTTAAGGAGTACCCGCATCGCACTGAATATGCAAAGAACGAGCCCGTCAACAGATGCTGTATGGTCTTCAATAGCCATGGATCATGTTTTTCCCCTACAATTGATAAAATATCCTTTAAAAAAAAACTTAGATCCCTACTAATAGCATGAATCCTTCCTACTTATAATTATTATTTATCTTATTTATATTAAGCGTCAGTGTCATAATTTATAAGACTGAATAGTAAGAAAAATCACTATGTAATGTAATTTAAGTTAGCCTTGTTTGGCTTAAAATAAAATAAAAATAAAATAAAATAAAAATGCACCTCCAGTAGTGAATTTGTAATCGTTTAATGTAATCTGTAATCCAGAAAATATTGATGCATTGAGCGAGAGTGTATGTAAACGTCCGAGCCCATCTCAACGACGTTCACTGTCTGTAAGAATGTCATGAAAAATGTGCTATAAAACTGCTCTTTATACTCACAATTTGGATATGCCACCACATTTGCGAATTGTCAAAATTGTAATTTCAAAATTAGAATACCAAATTGTCTCAAGTTGAGACACACCACACACTTGTGACTGCTTTTAGGATACGGGTATATAAGTGTCTGTACGTACCCATACAAGATAGGCAGCGCAGGGCTCAGCATAATATACCACAGAATGAATTCGGAAGGCTCGTTGAGGGCTCCAACCCAGAGGTGAGTGTGAGAGTTGGAGCAGAGCGTTGCCCTTGCCAACTCTACTGTACTGTTTTTGAGGCGGAGGTGTATGCTATACTGGCATGCAGAATGGCATTTACTTACAAACGGATGTTAATCATTTCTTACAGTTAATCGGCAAATTAGAAAGATAAAGTCCAATTGTATCAGTCCAAGTTATTTTGGGTCTGACAACGCGCACTCTTGATGACTTGGGTACTCCCAATCGGATTACACGTGTTTGGATGCGCGCCTTCAGGGATTTGATGGGAACGAAAAGACAGGTTGATTTGGATACCTGAGCCAGACATGACGTTGGCTGAGCTATTTATCGGTCCGGAAACAAATTATTGGGGCAACCACTTTCCTATATTTTTGAACATTAACCAAGCCACAGAACATTCCAACCATAACTGCGCCAATTGGAAGAAGTTCCAGTTAAAAGCTGAGGAATATCTCCTACAAAAAGAGCTGACACCGTCAACAGGCAAGTAACGACCTTAACCAGAGGTATTCGGTATGGCGTCAACTGCAGCATGCCATCAACTTAAAACGCCAATAAAACTACTCCAACTTTGATAAAGCCATAGAGACCGAGCTGGAGACTCTCCAGAACCTTCCCACTCCGCGTTAGGCAACTTCAAGAGAAGTACAAGACTTTTGGACTCTTACAAAGGTTCAATACCGGGCTTAGACAAAATAACTTATGGGACGATGAGAAACGCCTCATCACTCTGTTAACCAACATTTTCCCAAGTCCTGGAAAAAATCATAAGCAATAGACTAGGCTGGCTCTTAGAGCGAAGGCTCTCAGACGGGGTTGCAGGAATCCACTGCTTTGAGGTTGTCCCATGCTTGACTTTCGTGACGGTTGAGTAGCTGTCAACATTCATCGCCAGCCTTTATTTTCTTTATTTGTGGTCCGACTAGGATATAAATTCTTTAAATATTGAAAAGCTTCAGAATTTTGACCGAAAGCTTTAACGAATTGCTTCCAGTTGTATAGCTATGTCGGTTCAGACTCAATGACATTATCGGTTGTTGTCCAGAATATCAAACCTAGTGCCGCTATCTCTAGAATATTAAAGCTCATCGAAAGCTTTTAAGTCCACCCAGAACAGCTCAAGAACAAATCAAAACCCAAGCTTCAAGCTAAGTCCGCATTCACACCCGAGACTAAAACCGATGACTTTACTGTGCCAAAGAATAAAAGAAAATTGTTTTTGTTGACCTGTGTAACCATACCACTGGCCAAGTCGATTGCGGACTCGCCTTAACATGAACATCGAACTCACATCGAATAAAGACAGCAATCGAAAGGGCGCAAAAGCCAATTAATAACAACCTTTGCTCTTAGAGCACCAACGACACCGATCGAAGATCTACTATGGAACAAACAGAAGAACGAACGGCAAACGTGATCCTTAACAGCATGCACCATTTCCAAGCTCCATTTCACTCTGACATGAAAAAATATAGAAAACCATCGGCGGTGGTTGAAGAAACTTACTTTTTCTACGCCTATGTTAGAATACAGGCATTCTGATATTACTTTTAGTTACGGAATTAGCAGCATTCCGCACCCGTGTGGAATATTCATTCCATCACTTGTTATGGAATGACTACTATTGGCGACATCTGTTCGTCGTAATCCAAGAATGTGATTTATTAATTAAAGAAAAAAAATATTTATTAATTAAAGAAAGAAAAGGATTGTTTCAATAATAAACAATCAATGATGTTCCGCTAGAAAATTTTTGCTTTAAATAAACTATTCAATTATTAAATTGCAGAAAATAATAGCATTTTTTTAATAAATTTTGCGGCGGCCATCTATTAACAAATTATTAAATTACAAAATTGTTATGAATGAACACTCCCTACTAATATGTTATTGAGCGTTAAAATATCTTGCTGTGCCTTATACCTACATTATATTTTTGACATTAACTTTACAAAAGGTACGTTTTTATTTACAAAATAGTAATAAAAACTAATTAGAGGCTTAGAAAAAGTATAGTCTGCAAAACGTTTTGAATGGCATATTCCGCACGCGGGGACCGCCACCCTCGCCTTCGGCTCGGGTGCCAAACTTCCACTTGTGCGGAATATGTATCATTCCAAACTTGTTACAGAATATACTATTATATCCCTAACCAAATACAGAATCAGACCCTCAATGCCCTCTCGTTAGAGAACCGGAACTGCAAACCTAAAGTCCTCCCTATGGAGGATTGGATGGTAGGAGGACTTCAACTGTAGGCTTTGCCTTGAGAAGGATAAGCCTGTTGCATGCTGTGCCACACGAGATTATTTGTAGATGTAGTTAAGGCTTGTCTCAAATTACCCATTTTATGGCCTAATGACAAAATTCAGCTTGACTGACTGAGTTGCTGAACATTATATCCTGTAAAGTTCTTGTATATTCCGACCCACATTTCACTTTTCACCGTTTAACTCAAGGTGGGATCTCCAATTATGCTGTTATGGTATCTAAACCCTCTGAGACTGCGCAATGAAATCAGGCTTCATGTGAAGACTCTCTACACACGTATCGCAGCCAAGATTATCATAGATGTCTATCAAAAAAAGAAACCGCCTCCAATCCACGAATTCTTCTAATTCCTTCACAAGATCACTTTTTAGTTCAAGCGTCTGCAAGATTTACTTCGCTATGACTATAAAAATGTCACAGTCAGACTTTGAAAGTGACGGATGTGAATCTGAAGAGTGACACTTTCTCCTATGGCCATTTAGTTACATGGAGGCTGCTCCAGAGTCAGTTCACTTGAAAATTTGGTCAAGTTCCAGGCAAAGAGAAAATTCAGGATTGTTATGTTCAGGGAAGTCCTAAAAATTTATATCGTAAAGACACGTTCGTATTCGTTAATAGAAACTCAATTATATTTCCTTTGGCTATTTCCATGTAACAGATATAATTCTCCATGTAATACGAATTTTAATAGGGGACACGACCGCTTTACACTTATTAGTACTTTCTAAAAATTATTCAACTCCATTAAAACCCAAAAATGTTAACACGCTAATAAAGCACAATTTTCATAATATCTCTCCTCAACCAGCGTTAATCACTACTTAACTGGTTATTAACTAACTCGCGACGTGAATTTGTGTTAACAACCACATTATTTGCAAAATGACCACATTCGACATGCAAAGACCAGTCATGTATATGCAGCAATACCACATCGGCTGATCACTAAAACATTGCAGTATTGGCATATTTGTAGGTATGTATACATAAGTCGCATCTAATTTGCAGCTTATTATAAAAATGGCCCTAGCAGGCATTCACAAAGCATTCAATCGTCCTCCCATCACCACCTGAACGCGGATTAGTAATAAATTCTCTCTCAAACAGTTATCGTTCAAATTTAATGGATTTAAATATGAAAAGGCCATGAACAAAGACTCGAAAATAAACAGGGTAAAAAAAACATAGAGAGAGATAGAAAAAAGCCCGCGGAGAATAAAACCTGACTCCAAATTACCGTCATTACAAAATTTTACCTGAGCAAAGTCGGTTTCGACGTTTATATTGAATGGCTCCATGCCATGGCGTAGTTTATCTCTATTTGCCGACATCCAAACGCGCCTCCACTAACGAGCCGCACGACCAGGGCAATCCGCAGCGCCACTATACAAACGTGGAGGCTCCATTGCAACACGCTTTCTATACCGCTCTCAAGTCGCAATTAATTTTTTTAAAAGCCGCCATTCTCTGGATTTTATTCATATTTCAGAAAAATCAATTTCCGGTCATTAGGATGCACTCGGTACGGACCGGTGTGTTTGTGTGTGTGTGCTGGAACTGGATCAATTTGCAGTGAACCCGCTTTGTTTGAGATGCACCTCGGGCCAATGATCCGGTAAATGGGCGAGAGGGAGGAGGAGGAGAGACAAGTGTTCGATTGGTTGGGCAGACAGAAGGTAGATTAGACTGACTACCTACGCCCGAGGGGGTGTTTATGTAACCTCCATATTCCGCATTCTGCACCACCTCTATGGAGGCTGGGCGGGTCTCCACCCTCTTGATGAAAGCGTAATCACATTGTTCCTAGGTCACTGAGGAAAGGTGCCTGAACTCTAATCGAAATTTGATGTAGTGAAAGTGAAGAGTGCCTGTGCAAGGTATATACTGTGGGTCCGGCCTCGCTTTCCCAAGCTCGCCGCTTTCAGGTGCTCAAAAAACACTGTCAGCATCTCTTATCGGATCCATGTTGGCAGCTGTTGACATAGTGCTTTTCAATGGTCGACCACAAAAAAAAACCGTAACTGACGCTCATCACACTAAAATGATGAAGTGCCACAGAACGTAATGACGACGACTCTCAGGTGAAAACCTGCAATTAAAGGTAATGCGATTTCATAGTCGGTTACTAATTTGTGACGCTTGAATGAATGTCTTGTACTCAAGGGAATTACTTCAAGAAATACCGAGGGACGGAGATAACACATTAATTCTGATTATATAACCTCTAAACATTTTTCGAAAGAGCGCCCCCAATTTGGTGCGTCCAATAAACCCTGCCATCACGACTTGCAACTGATTTAATGTCGGACCGAAAAAGTCGTGTATTGTTTTGTGCGGCATTGTGGCCTAGGAACGTCGGATCGTTGTTTATCGACTTGTTTTCCATGTACGGTGGCTGTAATTAATCGAATCGACAATTGCAGAGCTCATTGTTATTCGGGCAGCCGTGCAGCAATCAAACACTGTAAAATTGCACAACTAACACATGTCACAGATCCAAATTCGAGCCGACGACTGCATCGACAAATTGGGAAAATTTATGTTTTTTGATAAATTTCTCACGAAGTATATGTAGTAATTTTGCCGGGGGGGGGGGGGTAAATGGGAACGAATCGGGCGATGGATATTGCAACTTTGTATTTTGGACTGATGTGATCAAGTGTAATACTTTGTGGTCACGATGGTATTCAAATCATGTAAGCTCATTAGAAGAGGTTTGTTAAAAAAAAGAGCTGAATGTGTAATAAAGGAGCTTCACTAGTAGAATACCATGAAAGTGGCTGACGTATTTGTTGTTTACGAGAAGGTCATAATCGGTAACCAATTCCTGCCAAATAATTTGTTGCAGAACACTATTTTCAGTATCTATCAAAGACATCAACCAGTTCCAAGCGTAGAGAATGGAGAAGCCCTGCAAACATTCTCTCGATTCGTCGCTTAAACGACTCGTTTACGAGTCGAGAATCACTCGCCAAAATCTTGGTTCTCGACTCGTCGCTTTAAAGTCGTCTTTACGATTCGATAATCACTCGCCAAAATCTTGGTTCTCGACTCGTCCATCTATATATATATAAAATTCGATGTATGTGTGTATGTATGTATGTTCCCTAATAACTCCTAAACCATTCAACCGATCGCCACAAAAATATAACCATATATTACTTACATCCAGGGGGTGGTTTTAGCATCGGTGCCTACTTTCAAAAATCACTCCTAGGGGGCGCTGTCTTAGAGAGCTTTAAAAAGCCTAATAATACACGTTCTACGAAGGTGAAAATGTATACATAGAGGTTTCGGGGTACGAGAAAGCGATTGGTGGTGTCCATTATTTTCGCAAAGATGGCGGTTCCAATATGGCGGCCGAATTTTGCAATTGTTTTCCCAAAATGAAAGGGTATGACAAATAGAATATTATTAGCTGTGTGGCGTCATTCCAAATTCAAAATGGCCGCTTACCCAAAATGGCGGATTACCTTTTTCTATGAAAGCCATCCGGTATGGGTATCAAATGAAAAGGTATGACAAATAGAATACTATTAGCTGTGCGGCGTCATTCCAAATGCAAAATGGCGGCCAACACAAAATTACAGTTTTTTCTTTACAACGCCCTGGGCCCGCCCTCGGTATGGGTATCAAATGAAAGTGTATGACGAGTATAGTACAGTAAGCTGCGTGACGTCATTTTAAATCTAATATGGCGGTCAGCACAAAATGGCAGAAGACATATAATAGTCTAAAATGTAGAAAATAAAATATAGTTTAAAAAAACTAAAATATACACTTTTAAATTAAAATGAACTAAAAAATCGAGCGAAGTTCTGCACAGGGCGTCTACTCCCCCGGCATAGCAAAATCAAATCTGATCGATAAATGCCAAGTCAGGAGATAGTTTTTATTGTCTCGATCAAAATGTCAGATCCCTAATAGTTTCACATTTTGTTATTTGGAATCAAAAATACCAAAAAATTGCCTTTTTCAAACTCTCCTACTGTTTATTAAAATTCATATCACCCGATTACTACTATTGGCTTATGGGTGCAGCATAGGCGCACCGGGTCCCAGCTAGTTTAATCATAAACGGTAACCTTTACCGCAACAATAGTTAGGATAAAAAATGTATCTGATCTTGAATAAACTTTGTTACATACGTTCAACGATCGGAATTTTCTTTATATTTCATTTAATGATTTTTTTCAGGTCTGAACGAATTTTAAGGGATCAGGGATTTTCCCCGAGCTGCGTAGTCCGGTTTTATGGAGTTAAAAATAGAAAGGATTCAAGGAAAAGGAAAGGTTAGGATTCTAGAATTAAAGTGATTGAAAGTGTTACTGCAAAGTGATTATTTGAAGATTGACAAATTGAAGATTTTTTTCTTAAAATGTTGCTAAAAATTTTAATTTTATAAATAGGCTCTCCACAAAACCCCGGAGTCGCACACTACGGGCTGAAAAAAAATCTTTTCTTTTGTAAGTAGGTTATTTTATTTATCACAATAATTTTAATAATATGTATCAAACTTTTTCAGGACAGTCTGAATTATGTTATTTTATAAGTCATAATTAGTAATATATATTTTTTTAATTTTTAATAGTGTTAAGAAATAATGAATTTTAAATGAATTTTTTTAGTTAATTAATATGCAAAAATAAAAAAGAATTATTATATAATATCCATTATAAGCCCTTGTTTGTTTATATTTTTTCTACAATTCCCCCCCCCCCCCAAAAAGAAAATGAATAAGGAACTCTTCGATTTTAAGTCGCCACTACGAGTCGTTATCGACTCGTCAAAGCGATTTGCTATAGCATTCCGTTTTCGTTTTTTACAAATCGATATCATTTCGATAACGACTCTCATCTCGAAGCCTTCTCGAAGTCTTCTCGAAGATTTCGCGACTCGTTTACGAATCGCTACTACGAGTCGTTATCGAGTCGACGAAGTGATTTGCTATAGCATTCCGTTTTCGTCTTTTACAAATCGATATTGTTTCGATAACGACTCTCGTCTCGAAGCCTTCTCGAAGATTTCGGGACTCGTTTTCGAGTCGTTCTCGAGTCGTAATGTTTGCAGGGAGGCTTTACTGTAGTAGGCTGGTCATCTGGCTTAGTATAGGTTCGTCATAAATCACAGGGATGCTACCAGGTACATTTCCTACCATCATAACCAATGTTCCCTCTAAGCTGCGCAGATGAGCGGCCGCGCACTAAGTTTTCGAGAGTTGCCGTTTTTGAATTCTGCGCACAATGGGGGCTTGTTCACCATTTTTTTTATTTCATTTTATAAAAGATTTGCATCTAAAAATGACAAAAATCCAATTTTCACAAAAAAAAAGTAAAATTTGCTTGGTTTGCTTTATATTAAGAGAGGGTAGTTCGTTATTGTGTAAGTTTTGTATGCAGCATAGCGTGCGTGCCTGCAGTCCAGCCTTACCATCTTAGTGGTTTTATCACTAGAACTGGTGGCTTAGACTTGCCTTTAGTGGGAAAAAATCGTATCTAGTGGGTAGTGGGTTTTTTTTTGTGGTAAGAGGAATCTATACAAGTATACAAAATTTGTGTTGGCCATGCACTTAACCATAACAAGACATCAATTACTACTGACCTAATGATTCACTTAAATAAAAATCGAGAGTTTATTGCCAAAGTTGACGAACAATGGTATCAAATTCAAATCCATCTTCTGAAGTGGAATGAAATCAAAAATACCAACAAATTTTCGTCTGAAGTTCTGCAGTTTAAAGACGCATAAAGAGTAGATATCTCGATTTAAATAATTGGCCATCCACTTTTGCTATTTTATTACTAATTTTGCCACATTCGCACATCGATGTTGAAAGACTTTAGCAGCAACTCTTTATATTAACGTCGTTCACGTTATGGTGCAATGCCTAGTAGGAAGCTTAATTCAAAGAATAGAAAAAAATAGCATAGGTTAAAGGAAGTCTAGGGTTACATGACGAGGTGGCGGTAAACCTGGCGTATGAACTCTTGGATGTTGTATAAGTTTAAAGGCAAGGCAAATTTGAAGAACTTTATATTTAGTGGAATATCTTGTTACTTTTGGTGAGGAGGAAAATATTTTAGTGGTTTTCTGGTGGTTTTAAAAGTCGAATCTAGTGGTCTCTCGGGGAAAGCTGTTGTAGTCACGTAGTTGGTAAAGTCACCGAGCGTAACATATGACTAGTCTCTGTTTTTATACTTCTCTTGTTTTATAGTTTGTCGTTCAATCATAGTAGATCTTGTCCTAATAAAGAAAGAATATGAACAGATATGAACAGTAATTTAAAAATCCTTTTTTGTTTGTGTGTTATTAAAATTCTTTAAAATGTAATTTTCAAGAGTATTATTAAAAAAATCACTTCAAACACAGACACAGGACCTTCCCCCACTTTCACTCTTTTACATACGTTTTGAATATTTTTGCTCGCATAAATTTTGTACCGCGCAGTAAGTGAAAAAATTAGAGGGAACATTGATCATAACTGAAAACATCATTAAAATAGATCTTTCGGATGAAGATTGGTTAGCTAGTCTGCAGTGCTAAGATTCCAGTTGAAAAAGGATTCTACTGAAAGAAAAAAATTTTTGAACAATATCCTCAAAATTTTAAAAGAATATCAGTTCAGGAAGAATCGATTGTAGTTGTCCACATATCGAACTGAGAAAGAGTTTGTATTGTTTTCCCGACAGATGGCGTCAATTTCAAATAAGTCACGAACAACTGATCGATCACAGCGATACAATACTAAATGCTTGTTTGAAAGGTGACAGTTCGAGTGTTACTTTGCTTCTATAAACATTTAGTGCAGTTGTTGGAAATTTGTTTGCATTTGAAAATGGAGACAAATAATGATAAGCTTCGCCTTCTAAATAAATGTTTTCAATATGGCGCTTATCACTTTTCTGCTAGCCGATTTTACACAACTTTAAAAATTCATTACTCGAAAACGGTAAGCGAACGACAATTTATTTTTCGAAAAATGCATTCTAGAGGGCAAAATACATATATAAAACAAATTTCAAAAAAATCGGAGGTGGGTCATGGTATACTTTGTGGTACATTTACCAGCTAAACAATAACTAAGGGGGCATCCATAAATTACGTGAGGTGATTTTGGCGATTTTTCGACCCCCCTTCCCCCTTGGTGAGATGTCGTGAGATTTGGCTCGACCCCCTCCCGCCCCACCACAATCTCACGTGAGATTTTTAAAATTTTAAAAAATTTGTAGGATTTATACTATTATGCGTATTTTTAGTGTAAATACCTTAATCTGTACTTAATTGCGTTGGATTTATTTAAAAAAACATAATTTGTGTTGAAGAACAGTACCACAAAATCATAACAGCACCAACTCGGCATGCACCAAATATAAACTACAACACCTGTGGATTACCATTTAGCAGGTGATTCTGCCTATCCTTTGGAAACCAACCTCATGGTGCCTTACAGGGATAATGATTTCTTAACAAGAGAACAGAAAAGTCGTGTATTTGTAGAGCAAGCATATGGAATATAAAAAAAATTTAGAATTTTACAATATATTGACATACGAAGGTTGACTGGCATCCATTGATTCGTTTTTAGAGAGTAACGACTTGACTGTTTGAATAGTAATGGTAGAGCCATTTATGACTCTGGAGATGTACAAACTTCGGAGCATTCTTCTATATATATCATCGTTAGGTAAAAAACCTGTGACTGAAAGACCCAGGGGGGTTATCCTGGAATCCGATTCGAAAGTCATGAAATTCTGAAATAAGAAAATGGTATCCTCCACCAATGCGAATTCGAATTAAATTTGTCCGCCTGTTATCGGATTTCAGTCCGCGAGTAAAGCCATTGCCGCATGCGCTGTATTTATTTGTTTGTTCTAAAATATTCTAAAGACTCTTTAAATATTCTTGAAACAATTTATTGTTCGCATCAAAATGTCAAATTAAGTTAATAAATGAAGTTGGTTGGCTGAAAATAATTTCTTTTCGAAGATTTATCAGGCATCGCTACAAGCTTCCGTTTGCTTCCTACTTTCGTATCGCCTTAGAAAAGCGGAGCCTGAAGTCACAGCCAGCTTCTCAAATTGACGTTTTAGCCGCCTGTACATCAGGATACAGATTCAAGAAGTGCGGATCTGTTAAGCGCGGTACCCACTTGTTGCAAACCGGCGTATCGTATCCCCGATCTTTAATTTTTTTTCTAAAAAATTTGCAATGCTCCGTATCAAAATGTGCGAAAAGATACAGCACGAACCCGATCTCTCATTTAGCGGTTTTTTTCCGTCACATCAAAGGAATGATACGATACGCTTTAGGATGTAGTGTGGACGGGCATGTGCGCATCCCGTTACCTCGTTGCCGTTGCATCGTCCTCCACTATTTAGTGATCTTTGTTAATAACGTGCGCACATGCAAATTTAAAGAATTATTTAAAAAAAAAATGTTTTTTTGATAATACGTAATTAATGAAAATATACGCGGCTGCTGCCACTTGCTGCTGTTTTCTCATCGTCACTTGAAATCAGACACTGACCAGATAACCGTATCACGCTCCCGTATCAATCATGATACAGGCTGGATGATTCGGAACGCAGTGATGATACTCGAAAAATTTGGGTTCCTGTTTTATTCGTATCAATCAAAAGTTGAAACGATACGGGGATACTATACGCTGCTTTGCAACAAGTGGGTACCGGGCTTTAGACTTCCATTCTTCACAACTCTCGATAATGATAACAAAAGCTTTTCAAAATCTATCTTGGCCTCTAGTAGGTATGTCAGAGCAGATGGTCGTCGATTCAAAATTCGAGTCCTGTAAGATGCTTAGATAACTAATTATGTCGCCTGGTGTAAATGTCTGCTTTTTGTAGTGACAATGCATCGCAGATAGCATGTGTTCTGACTGATGTGAAAAGAGCCGATTCTTAATATAATCTCTACGATTGCAGTAGGATTGGGTACATTATGCACTTGAGATTCTTAGGAGCGCATTAGTTTCCAGGTTTTTCAATTGGGCTTCTAGGCCTTTTTGTTTTGTTTAAGCTTAGACTCCCACACTAGTTCATCGTAGGGTCGCAATCTGTCCAAAAATGGTGGTATAAGTCAATGCATACATTACTTTCGCAGTTTTTCCCAGACCATTGTATAAAAAGATAAGAATTTTTCATCACGTCTTCATTCCTAGATATTTAAATTATTTTCTTTAATTTGTTTTGGATGTTCCAGTTGGATGGTATTTAAAACAGTGAACAAATACAGTGTAAACGGCAGTGCAAAATTTTTATACCCAATTGCTATTGAGTCGAAATATAGTAATAGTATCACGTATACTTTTTATGTAAGGGATTCATTATTCCTTCTCTACTTGCAATATGTAGATATTCATAAAACCTTTCACCATGTTCATCTGATACTGCACCAAGATTTTCGTGAATGAAATCTAAGTGCGGGTCCAAAAAGACGATTTTAAAGATTTTCTCATTTACAGATATTGTACTTAAAATTGAAAAAAACAAAAAGATATTAAGAAATATTGCAAAAAAAAATTACAGAAAAATCGAAAAATACCCATTTTTAGGGCTAAAACCCCCATAAAAAGTGGGCTTCTCGGGGTAGAAAATCGGTAGACTTTATAACCCCTTATTAAGAAGCCTAAAAAAAGCTCTCTGCCAATTTTCAGGCTGTACCTAATTATTTCCGCTATATCGCTTTTTTCGGCTTAATTTACCTGGTAGTATTAATTTAACCCAGTTTTCTCGCGATTTTACACTGTTTCTTGCGGAAAAAAAATTACCTGATATTTGCGGAGACCCTCCCCCTCGCCCACGTGAGATTTGGTGAGATTCGGCTCAACCCCCTCCCCCCCCCCCCCCCTAAACACCTCACGTAATTTATGGACGCCCCCTAAGCGATTCTAGCAAGATCCCAGAAATGTTGAATCTATCATAAACCCAAGATTCAAAACAAACCCTAAAGTGAATTTCCTAAATGAATTCATTCAAAACCCGAATAGCAGCAAAAGTTGTCACACTAACAAATTGCAATTGACCAACATCACAGGAAGCCATAAGGCAGCTGAGTTATGGAAGCAACAAACTTAACCCATCAGAAACTGTGTGCACTTTGATGACAGATATAAACCATCCTAAATTCCAGTCCATTAACCACTTCACCGGGCGATTATAGCGATACCCAAGCGGTTATTGCCGGACAATCCCTGTAGCTTCTAACAGCAACCAAGGCAAACCCCCGATTAAGCCCCCAACAGTGTGAGGTCCAAGTCGCAGGAGCAACATGCAATAGACGACGACAATAACAAGTACACTCCAATGACTACTCTCGAATTTGGAAAAGTTTCAAAATCGATACTTGACTTCCTCAAGACTTGATCCTGGTGAAGTTACGAGATTGTGTGTCGCTCTTAAAGGGATACACACAAAAGGGAGATGTGATTGCTGAAATGTGGCCAATCTAAAAAGTAACACGTTCTATCCCCCCCGCTCCATGAGTTATTGTAATTTCCCTTAATGGATCAAAACATTTGTTGCTGTCGTAAGCCCTGTGATTATCTCGAATCTCTTTAAGTTATTACAACTGCAAATGGAGCTTGTTCTAATTAACCAGAATTATCATAACTCTTGCCTCAGTCTGCACGAGCCCTGGAAAAAAGTTGGTAAACAATTTCGAAACCGTAGCAGAAGAAAGTCCCGTAAAAATTGTAACTGCCGAACCCAAAACATTGCAAAATCCGAGATTAACCAAAAGTTGCAGATTCATTTGCGTCGCCAATTACCGACGATTGCCCAATCCACCGAGAACGTCTGGAGCACGTCGTCGACGATCCACCACCATACACCGGAGACCGTGTGCGGCGGTACCCCCATTCTGGTTACGGGCCCAAAAATCCAAACCGTTGTGCTGTCGTCGTGACTTCTGGAAAAGGTAGAAATTGCGTAACCTGAGCCCCAGTAATGCTGACTACGTGCAGATCCATCTACCGGTGTCTTCCGTCTGGAACTAATTTCGCTCGTGTAAAGTTCACTTTACCAAAAAAAAAAAAAAATAGAATTCACCAATACAAACGCACGACTAATTATACTGCTGGGCTCGTCCCGCTTTACCTGGCCGACTTCTTTTGCGATTTGCATACACCGAAAGAAACCAAACTTCGACCTGGAGTCGTCATGGCCCCGCTCGACGCTCGTTATCCATCTGCTGTGTGACGCAATTTCGTTCGGTTTTATTTAAATTATTTTAAGCTTTTTGTAAACTCAAGAAAATCCGGAATAATCTTGAGAGAAGGCGGCCGATTCGGAATTACGACATTATTTGTTTACCTGAGTAACGAGGTGCGAGCTCGAGAATGGGTGGCAGCAAACTTTCATTCAGTGGAGTCTTTACAGAGGAGGAATTTGCCACCTCGTAACTTTTAGAGGAATTGAATTCTTTGAAATTAAAGTAAGAAAACATAAAAAGTTTGTGCAGAACCAGGAACTCAAGGACTAATCAAAATTTTGTAGCGTGCGAATGGTGCAGCCCGACAATGCAAAGAGACACTTGTTTGTGACGACTACGCCGAACTACTTTGAAACTACTCCTAAATTATGACAACTATTTTTCTTGTTGGCCAAAGTCTTCTTACACTTGTTTTTAGCAAGTGCACCTCGACACACGTTCGCTTTTCCTATAACTAGTTAAGCGTCTTATTTGGACAGACAACGTGTTGCATACGAAATTTAGATTACAGGACGATAGGACCTAGAAGCCAATTTCCGACAAGGAAATAAGTGATAATTTCTGTGCTGTTCTCAGGTTCATACCATGAAGGGAAGTTAACTAACCCCCCATTCTCAATTGTGATCAGTCATAAGTCACAAGATTTTGTGACTCGTGCTTGTCATTGATGGTTTGTGACTATCAGCTGTTTTGGTATTCTAAAAATCATCTGTAATGGTGAATTTGTATTCGGGTAATGAAATATGGCAAAGTCTGGGCGACAACGTAGCCAATGTATGCCAGAAAATATAGAGAGTGCATGTGAAGGTCGGAGCACATCTCATCGACTCTGTCTGTTTGTCGAGTTTGTGAGAATGTTATGAAACCTGCTGTTATGATATGAAACCTGCTTTTTATACTCTTGTGACCTGTTATTCTTAACAGTCACAATTTTGATAAGCGTTGTGACTGTTTGTGGATTGTCAAAATTGTTACTGGAAAATTGATATATCCAAATTGTCTCAAGTTGAGGCTGACCACAGACTGGTGATTGCGTTGTGACTTGTGACTGGTTTTGGAATACGGGTATTAGACTCTCGACTATATGTTGAGAATGCGCAGATTAATTGTCAGTAATTTTGAAAAGTTTTCGGAAGGTACCATAGTCAAAGCACCTCCGTGGGAATTAGGTCTGTCTCCTCCTTTGTTGTGCGTTGTCGTGGATGAATTTCCAGAATTACTCCGTACTCCAGTGCTCCAACCTTCCTCGATTCATATAACGCAGTTGATATTGTTATAGTGGTAGCCGGTGAATCAGGTAGTATCATGCAAAAGCAAGCCCTTGACTGGTGCACTAGTATAAGACTCTGTGTCAATCCAGACAGAACAGTTCTGGTACCATTCACGAGAAAATGGATAATGTAAAGATTGACTGATCTGGTTTCCAGTATATTCCAACTTTATTGGAACCCAGGGCGGGCGGAGGAGCGCGTGGGGATGGAAGGAAAAATGCACACCCACTTTGGTTTTGGGTGGGGAAATCCACACCCTAAATATTTTGTGTACACCTAATAACGTTGGAGGGCACAAGCAAGGATTTTCATACGAAAACTAAATATATTATATTAAGAACTTTGTATAACCTAAGCTTTGCAAACCCCATTCGAATAGCATTTAAAAAGGGGATTGCTTCAGGGGCATACCAAAAGAGGGCTTTCCACTTAGATTCCTAATGAGCACCATACAAAGAAAAATCAGCAATACTGAAGTGAGGTATGCCCTATCCAGTCTCTCATAAGGGCCCTATCATTACAAATACAATGGGGAAATCCCAACATTTAGATTCGGAAACGATTCAAGAACCACTTGCCAAAAGCGAAAGCTTGCTTCGAACTCGGACTCGTAAACGAATTCGAAGGCAATAAACGCGGAGCAAAATATCGAAACCAATCAACTAGGAAAGCTTTTATGGTGCGTTTTGGACTTTTCTCGTACCTTTCGCAAGCAGTTTTCGAATCGACAATGGTCCGAGAAAGCGAGCCTCCGAGAAATTGTTTGCAGGGTTGATTCATGTTTCAGGCAATTGTGTTGGTGACCGTGAAGAATGTCATTTTCCGTACTAAATAGATCGCTTCTAGTTCGATTTCAGAGGTCAAGCAGCATTGCGCGTGATTAGTACTCTGTTGGGGGACCGCATAGGTAAAACGACACTCCCGTTTAAAAATATAAAGCTTTCGAGCGACACCGACGCAGTTCTTATTCACATATCCACGCCGAATTTATCAAATTTTTCGGCTTCGTTTTTCCACTCGGGATCGGGTAGCAATGATTTTTCCTCAAGGGGGCCAAATGGGGCATTCTTAATGACGAGGCGCGAATGAGGCAAGGCGTTTCTAGGGAATTCCACACGCCCCATAGGGCATATAAGGCAAGGGGCTGGCCTAATAGGGGTCCTATCTGCACCCTTCCCCAAAATGCTGGTCGGGAAATAACCCCATAACCAAAGAATTTAAAATCATATAACTCAACACACAGCTGGTAAATAAATTGACCGATTAACTTTTTACATTTTAACGGTTATCTGTTCACGTGCTCCCCACCCACAATGATTATGCTCCGCCGTCCTTGTTGGTACCAGACCTCTGAGGGCTTGTCCCATATGTAACAATAGAGTGGTGGCACAGGACCAAGTTTGATAGTTTTGCAACAAAATTAAGTCCGATTCAAAGAATGGCCTGTCTTTGTATCATCGGCGCTATTCGTACATCCCCAACGGAAGCGCTGGAGACTCTATTCAATTTGGTACCTTTGGTAAAATCCACACATGATCAGATCGAATGGTCAGCTGGGTGATGAAATTCAGTGGGGACATTCTAGAATCATATTAATCAAACTTACCGAAGAAACCCCAAATGAGGGAACATTGACGGGCCGTATTATCGTGAAGATCTTAAAATCCAAGCCTTCTTCCGTGCAAATTCAATATAAGCTATCCTAGATTAGCATTAAGGTACCAAGGTGGATTCGTACGGAGGTGGCTCTAAGACAGAGGCAGGTGTCGGTGCCAAGATCTGGGTTAAAATCCCCAGGTTCAGTAGAGTGTTCATCTTGGTCTGATCGTCATATCCACTGTCAAGTTGAGCTGTTCCGTTACATTGGTGCGCGCTTACGAAAAGTTAAGAAGGATCTATGCTAACGAGTGTATTTTTATCCCATTTGACAACTAAAAAGCAATTAGAGCTATAAAGTCTCATACTACCAACACATCGTCCTTGATAAGCTGGACACTATCAATCGGATCATCTTTATTTAGGTCCGCGCCATCATTGTCCGTCACGGAGGGGTATTTGGTTTGGTGGCCAGTTTGGTGGAAGGGATCTTGAACGATCGCGCTCTGGTGACCTCCAAGCGGTTTCTTCTTGGGCTGTCTCGGATCGCAGCCAAAGAATTTCTGAGGTGCAGCTGAAAACATGCGAGGATGACACGATCTGCAGATTTTGCTTCGAGGAGGACGATTCTGATCTTTGCATCCCCGGCACTGTTCTAGGAGCAAGATCTCGTTGGTCGTGGCAGCAACCAAACGAGCTGATGCGATCTCTCTAAGAAAGCTGCTGATTCTATTCAAGCGGACTGGCATAGAAATCTTAAGTGTAGAGGCTCCTATCTGTAGAGTATTGGAGTGGTAGAGACCTCACTTGAAGCATTTTCTTCGTGGAGTTTGAGTCTGCGTTGAGTCTGAGTCACGTTCTTTATTACTGTCCCGCGAACGGTTTGAGTATTATTTAATAACGAGATTTAACGGTACGTATCTCTTATGAGTATAAAAGTTGAAGTAGTGCAGGCCAAGAGGCGACTGCATACTTTTGGATATGGTACTTTCTTCTTTTTCTTCTTCTTCTCCAATTGCGGCCACAAAAAAACAGATTGGCCGGGTTCGTTTTCGAAGAAGTACGGCCCGATTACTCCGTCGATCCAAAAAATCACCAAACAGAGCCTTCTAAACAATAACTCTTGGGTTCTTATCAGCCCAGATGCGACAATTCTGCTTGGTGACGAATTTGTCGAGGTGAAAGTGTAACTCATCGCTGAAGATTATTTTCTGCATACAGTTGACATTCACTGACCTTTGTTCATGCATCCATTCGACGTATTGGCAACAATTCAAATAGTCCGTGCCCGAGTAAAAATAAGACTCGCTCGTTTTTAGCATGAAACAGGCACGGGTACTAATAAAAGATGCAAAGAATAGTCTAAACGAAGCACGGTACGCTCACACTTTTTTAGACTAAAGGCACCAAGGCAAATTTGGAGTTTTAAGAAACAGGACGAAGGAAACGTGCAATTATCTTGGTGACCATAAAGAGTGCCATTAACATACTCAGTAGACCGATTCTTGTTCGATTGCGAAGGTCAAGCAGAATTGGTCGAGGTTAGTACTTAGTTGGTGGACGACTTGGTTTAACGGCAATCGTATTTGAAATGGTCTATGGTAACGTGGAAATTCAGTCCTTTGTTAAAATTAGCTGCAAAAAGAGTAATTCCTGAGCGCGATGACGAACAGAGTTCGACTGGGTCAGGGCCATACTATAGCGTACAGCTGCAAAGTTCATGGAGTTTTCCGATAGATGGCGTCAATTGCACATAACTCACGAACAACTGATCGCAGCGACAGCACTGAATGCTCGTTTGAAAGGTGACAGTTCAAGTGTCAATTGATCGAAAATGATCTTAGTTGAATAATATGAGTGGCGTTGTCTTGTATCACGTCAAAGCCCGACCACAAACTTCTTTGATGATCCGTCTCAAAATTTGGGAGTCTTTGTTTGGGAAGTTTTGATGCAACCACCCACCGTATAACAGCCTCTGACTATTGCTTGCTCCGATCTCTGCACAACTTCCTCAATGTAATTAAGTTGGCTTCACATTCATTTTCACTTTATAAGAAAACCCAGTTGAATTTTACTATAGAAATACCACGAACTTATTTCCAGATCTTTTTAAATTAGTTTTATATATAATGCCCATAAAATATAATAAAATTAGTATGACTATTCACACAAGTATGAGTCTTCTCGTTGGACCAAAAACAAAAACAAATATAAAGTCATATACCAAAACATTGAAGCCAGAACGATTCCAAATTGCCATATAAAAACTTCGTAACGTTTTCCACCACCTTTTTACCTTTGCAGTTGCACATTTACTTTACCTTCTGACAAGCAACGATGGAGAAATAAAAAAAAATTTAGCACAGTTCTGCAATATTTTCTCTGTCCGTTGTGCCGCCACCTTTTGCTGTTTTTAATATGGTAAGAGCCCTAAAAACATTTTATCCCATCGAAAAACAAATGATTCCGTGGGAATGTGAAAGAGTGAAACTGAAGTTCACAACATTTACAAAAAAAAAAAAATAAAAAAAAATAAAGCCCAATCGACAACGGTTACCTTTCAGCCTTCAAATGCAAACGAAAACGAATAAATTCCTCACGGCCGAGTTGAAGAACATCTCAAGGAGCAAGCTGCATCCCATCTTGGCAAGATCAAGACGTCGAGATAAACAAGTCCCAAAAGAGAGTCCCACAAGGAGCAGCGCCGTGAAGTTATGGCAAATTCCCCAGGTTCGAGTGCATGTCTTAGGTAAATTGCAATTCCCGGCGATGCCTGGTGCCTCGTATACTGTGTGAGGATTGATCTAAGGGACAGGGCGCAAGGGAATCGGATATTTACTGCCTGGTAGCACACCATCAAGTGCCATAGCGCAGAGCCTCCGGTGATTTATGCGAAACTTTTTTAAGGACTTTTCCCCGGGATTCGCTTAATTGAATTCAATTAGCCGATGAGGATGAGGATGATGATGAGGCTCTGAGGGGAGGAGGCTTTGGCTGACTTACGCCAGCTGACGACGTGAAGGGATCGTGTGAAAACATCTTAGCCCTGAGAACCTTCTTTTTAACTGAGAAAGCCCGTCCCTTCGTTGTTGTTGTTGTTGTCGTCGTCGTCGCCGTGCTGTGAATACCCGAAAGCCTTTTGATATCCGGTCGTAAAAGTGAATGCGATTAAGAAAGATTAGGGGCGCCTCCGCGCGGGCCCAGGGACACCAAAACGGAATCAGAATATTTTCTTGGGAATATTATATTTCACCCAGGAATTCTCCTGTTCAGTTTTTTTTTGTTGTTGTTGTTGTTGTTGTTGCCGGGAGCTCCTTATTATGAATGAAATGGAAAAGAAAGAATTCGGCAAAAACACTTCTATCCTCTGGCAAAGGAATCCCGGAATTCAGGATATGATGACTGCTCGTCACCGTCCGCGATTCATTAGACTCCTCCGGTCGTTAATCCGCAGCTACGCCAAAGACACGAGGTTTTATTCTTGTGAAAATTATCCCGCATGAAGGCGCAGCCCCGAATCTCGACTCTTTCCTAATCGGATTAATCACAGCAACAACACAACGACAACAGCAATAAAAAAGAAATGAAATTTACGCACTTCCGCCAAAAGACCGACAACTTCCAGACGGGAGCTGGCTTTTTACTTTATTTACTCTGGCACTGCGAACGCTGTTTAATGACACGGGTCCGGACCCGTCGTAAAATTAACTAAAAGTGAAATTTTATTTGGCACTGAACACTGTTTCCATCAAGGCCCCTGGCGGAGCACAGTCTACCCCGGGGAAGGGACACTCGGGTCATGTTGTCTGGTGACGGATTTATTTCTAGATATCTAACTCTATCCGGTTTCGGTGTCTGTAAACTGCGCCAGATGAACTTTCTGGCGGCGAACTCCAAAGGGTTTCAGACTGATTCATTCATCAAAGCGAAAGTCAATACACAGCACCAACCCGAGAACTTCAAGTGTGGACAGAGCCCCACAAAAGGGCCAAAAGTCATAATTCCCAGACTTCTTCTTTAGGAGCCGGGAAATCAACCGTAGTGGGGCTGGGAGTCTCCCATCTCATCATCATCACAATAAACGGAGGATAAATCGAAATGAATTCTGCTGGTCGAGGCGTATCTTACCGTAATTCGATAGTCGTGATGAGTTCGGTAATTCGCCTTCGACGCACATAAATTCTGCGGAAAGTTCGTGGTTTTTTTCGGTGTGATTGCGATCAGCGCCATACTCCGAAAAAAAAGTTCGGAATTAGTTGGCTCCGGCAGAGATGTATACCGAAAAAACATGTGCTCAGCACTCTTCCATCCGCAATTAGAGATGGATTGGGAATTCGGGCGTTCTGTTTGCGGCGCTTACGTAGTTTTGTTTTCATTTCATTAAAAGTTTTTTATTTGCTTGTTTTTAGGGCATGGATTCGGAGTAAAAATAAATTATTTGCTGCGAAATAAAAACGAGGCTTAGAACTAATGAGCGGAATGGATCGTAACTAGTTTGGTTTGTGAAGAGTGAGGAACACAAAAACGACGGAACTTTGATGGAAATGGTGCTTTTATAGTAGCTTCGCAGGTAACTATCTAAGTATGTAACTTTGTAACTTTATCCACAAATCTTGCAACTGGTTTCGGGCAAAGTTTAATATACCAATCTCTAGTAAAGTTTGTAAATCTAGTGTTTAGAGGTTTAGCTCTAGACCACCCATTCTCTAAGGGGACATAAAAATTGGAGGACTCTTCTTGGCCTGGCCATGGAACAGACTGAATTCGACTGGCCATGGAACAGACTGAAACTGCGGATAGGACATACCCGATAAAACCCACAATCCCAAGGTTAATCTGAAAGGATGAATGGTACTGCGTGAATGTATTACCAACGATGGCCTCCGGTTACCAGATGACATTCGGTTTAGCTTAGCTTTTCTTCCTCATTCATATAAGCAGAATAGACTGTTTTAAGACGTCGCACAGTGATCTGAAAGTTTATAAAAGTGGTATTTAATACTAAATGCTATTTCTGACCTTGAAAATTTGTATATAGGGGTTTTTCACATCGCTGAATCCAAATCTGCTGTCGAAATTTGGAAATTTTCAAAATCAAAGATGGCGGATCAAAATGGCAAAAAATATGATTTTTTATCGTTAAACCGTGTTTTTTCACACAGTTTCATAGTTTTATAGTATTTTATGACAATCATAGTCAAGTTTTTTCGGTAATTTACAAAAAACATTGAAAAACAGCGTTATTTGCATGAATTTTAATTTTTTGATTTTTTACATAAAAAATGACTGTTATTCATATTTTTCATCAGATTATGAGATTTTAGAAATAAGATTGTATTGTTTCGGTGATTTGCCATTCATAAGTTCTTCATACATTACTTTGAAATCGAAAAATCTGAAAATCTACATACTATACATTGAAATCTACATACTAGACCAACGGTGGGCAACCTCCGGCCCGCGGGCCTTCTACGGCCCGCGAAAAGTTTCTATCCAGCCCGCGAGATCTTTAGAAGAAATCATAAAACAATATTTTTCGATGTGATTCGTCTAGTTTAAATTGAATATTAAGCGCACATAGCAACATGTATGTTCAAGTAGTAATGTTAAAACTTACATCCATTGGGGTAAGTTATACTATGCATCATTTCTTTTATTATCCCTACCGGTTTTATAGACAAGAGTTCTCAGGGAAGCCTCAGAGTCAGAAAATTTGTCAGACTCACCCATCCATCACACTAACACAATTATAGCAGCGTTCTCATCGAAAATGTGCCTCCAAGCCAAAAATCACCAAATTCTCAAATTTTCGATCTCCTCTATTTTCCAAAATATTAAAAAAAATAAAAAACCTCGAATACGTATCTCTTTTTTTTGATGTAGAACCCGTAAAAAAAGTTCAGCCAAATGTGTCGGTCAGAAAGGTGTTCGGTTTGTAAAAGAATGACCCATATATATATTTTACAATTTCACTTCACCTAATTTCAAGCTGGAAGTTTTGCTGCCGCAAAAGAAGTAAGAAATGTCTCTCCAGTTCGTATTTACAAACTCACCTCGCCCCAGCTCAAATTGGATATTTTGCTGCCGCAAAAGAAGTAAACCATAAAAGAAGAAAACGAGCTTCCCATTCGCTCTGGTTGTTTGAGTGAAAAAGCTGCGCTTTCAAACAACCAGAGCGAATGGGACACTCGTTTTCTTCTTTTATGGTTTTTACTCTACGTATTTACAATTACACCTCGCCTCATCTATTTCGATACACCAGTAGGACATTATTTTTGAACTGGGGCATTTCAAAAAATTGAGGCCTCAGTACAATTTACCATATTGTAAGGGACAAATGTACTGCCTCGTGTAAGTCCGGCTCAACTCGATAAAAATTACAGGTCACAAAAAGGTGTCAATTGGCTACTACGGCCCGCGGAAAAACGTAAAATTTATTCTGGCCCACGTTATAAAAAGGTTGCCCACCCTTGTACTATACCAGTGGTGGCGAACCTTTTTATGTGCGCGTGCCAGAAAATTGCAAATATTACTTATCGTGTTGCTGGCGTGCCGGACAGTTTTTAAATTTAGGGTTTCAGAATTTTATTTACATAATTTCAAAAATTAATTTACAAAAATAATATATTACCAGAATCAAAATTTTTAAAATTAAAGAAAAATTTAATAATACATACTGGCATTTTCCATCAACGCCTATTTTCATTAAAATAATACTTGTGCTCAACAAGACTTTGAAGCAACTCAATTGAAACAATATTCCGGGAGGCCGCAGTTTGATAATGAGCACGTACGACATATAGTCAGATTAGCTATTAACAAAAAGTATGAAACAGTGGCACCAGTCCAGAGGCTGCGCGCGGGTGCTTATCTGCACAATATTTTTATAAATATGTAGGAATTCCGGTTCAAATGCGAAATATGTGCAGATATGAAACGTTGACAGTATGTAGTTTATGGATAACTAATAACGAAAAACTGTTTCTTACACCTGGCGGGTGTGCAAAATGGTTCTTACACGGCTGATTATGTAAAATTTCCCAGAAAATTGCGAAATCTGAGCACCAATAAAATCGACAATAATAATAAGCCATGTAACAGAGGATCTGAGCAGCACAAAGTTGTACGTACATAGTAACAACCCCAAAACATCCTTGTTATCAGCATTTAATCAGACGGTCAATCCTTTCGCGAGCGATATTTATAAAATTATGCTATTTCATATTTCGAAGGGAGCGATTAATCGTTGATTTTTTGCACAATGTTGATCAAAAAAGGAAGAGATCAAGTCAGCATTTATTGATGAGTATACCAATGAAAATCGTTTCTAGCGCTCTACACGTAAATTGAAAGTACGTACATTTGCTGAAATGATCGCCAAAGAAAAGTAAGGCAGTGGACGGAAAAGTCATCGTGTTGAAATTACAACACGTTTTATTTGGGCAGCTGTTAAATATTTCGTTAAGAAAAAACTCTCGGCATAGATAAAGTATTGACACATCTTTCATAAAATTTGGTCGAGCCGTTTTTGTTTTGTTTAAACGACGTGATTTTTGTTTTGATTTTGTCGACGTGTGGACCGAAAGGCGAAAGGGTCAAATCCACATCCCACTAGCTTTTTTAGACTTGTTTCAAAGCAGCACGAAGTGCAAAGCAGGAGGGAAAGTGAGTCAGCGATACCATCTATGGGTGAAAACACAAAGAAAGCAGGTTGCCTCCTTTGCTATTGCCAGCGTCTAGCGGCGTCGATGGGCACTAAGAATATTCCTGCTTTCTTTGTGTTTTCACCCTATCGATTTATTAGTGATTAATGTTTCGTTTCAGTACCTGGGGCCGGATTCCGCAAGGAAATTTTATTTTGTATCGTCGTGCACACTCACGCTTGCGGAATCCGGCCCCTGAAATATATGTAAGTACCCTTTTAATGAGTTGACGGGTTCATTTTAAAATAAGCACACGAAACTTCATCCAAAACATGACTTAATTTTAAAATTAATCTATATTAAATCCAATTTAATAATAAATCGTTCACGTGCCAGCAAAATTTTCGTACGTGCCATCTCTGGCACGCGTGCCATAGGTTCGCCACCACTGTACTATACAGTCGACTTTTTGAGAGAAAAAAATGAACCACACATTTAAACGATGGAAAATTGTAATTTATTATAAAAAGTCAAAAAATAAATTAAGAAAGATCAAAAAAATAACATTAAAAATAAAATTATTTAAATACAGAAATTCATCAAAAAAGTCGGTAAAACTAAATCAAAACAAAGTTCACACTTCAACGTATCGAAAATAATCAAAAAACTAAAAATTCTACAAATATTGCTGTTTCGCAATATTTTTGTAAATTTCGAGAAAAAATGACTATTACTGACATAAAATACGATAAAACTATGCAACTGTATGAAAACACGCGATTTAACGACGAGAAAATCCGGTTTTTTAAATTAAAAAGCATTGCTTTTAATCTTTGATCCGCCATTTTTAACTGCCATCTTGGATTTTGAAAATTTCGAAATTTCGACATCAGATTTGGATTCAGCGGTGTGAAAACAGCCTATATACAAATTTTCAAGGTCAGAAATAGGATTTAGTATTATTAAATAGCACTTTTATAAACTTTCAGACGACTGTGCGTCGGGTAGCGAAAAGAACTATACCAGCTATGAGTTAAAGGTTCTAGCTGTCGTCAAATACATAAAAATATTACGAATATACTTGCTGGGTCTAAATTTTGAGGTTTTCACGGATTGCAAGGCATTGGCCCTTACCATGCGGAAGAAGGATATTTTCAGCAAAGTCGCCCGTTGGGCCCTGATGCTTGATGAGTTCCAGTGAAACGTGCGCCACCGCCAGGGAAATGCGATGCGGCATGTTGATGCTTTAAGCCGACATCCAGTCGCTCTGCCAATTCAGGATGGGATCTAGGAGCAAATAAGAAATGCTCAACGGAAGGATGTATACTGCCAGCTGTTTATAACGATACTGAAAGAGAAGGCCTACGATGACCTCGTGATCCAGAGTGACGTCCTGTACAAATTTTGTGATGGAAAATACTTGCTAGTCGTTCCTAAATGCATGCAAAGACAGATCCTGCGGGGCATCCACGATAAAGGACACATAAGTTCCCGGAAAGTCATCTTAGCCGCTCAACAAGAATATTTTATAACAAAGCTGGAGGAGAAGCTGGAAGAAACTATATCTAGCTGCGTGCCTTGTATATTGTCGTAGAGGAAAGCTGGTAAGCAGGAGTGACTTTTAAATCCCATTGAAAAGGGAGAGCCTGCCATTATAAACTTTTCACGTCGATCACCTTGGTTCGTTGGCTTCAACAGCAAAAAAGTAGAAGCATTTGTTGGTGATCGTTGACGGTTTTACACAATTCACTTGGATCTTCCCAGTCAAGTTCACCGCAGCTGACGAAGTGGCACAGAACATGAGTTTGCTGAGCGAAACTTTTGGTAACCCCCCAAGAGTAGTGACTGACAAAGGTGCAGCTTTCACATCCAACGCGTTTAAGGAATATTGTGCCATCCAGGGCATCCATCGGACCATGGTACAATAATACAAGGTAGGCTCATAAGGAAAAGCTCTGTTTCCATCTTGAAAAGCTCTTACGCCTTTTACATTAGAAAAGGTCTGAGTGACGTCACGGGAAAGCTTTTTTCCTTTGTGAGAAAAGATCTGAGTGACGTCAAGGGACCCTTATGAGCTTACCTTGTAATTATTGTACCATGCATCGGACTACGATTACGACCGGGGTACCACGAGGAAATGGCCAAGTCGAGAGAATCAATCAAACAATTATCTCCGTGCTTTCAAAGATGTCCATCGAAGATCCCAAGAAGTGGTGGAAACATGTGGCCAGGCTACAAAGAACCCTTAATGCAACGACGTCGGGAGCAACGAATATGGCGCCCTTCGAGCTGATGATTGATGTACCTATGAACAGCCCCGAAGATCATAAGTTAAGAGACATCTTAGAGGAGGAAAGATTTGAAAGCTTTGATGAAAACAGGAAGGAAATAAGAGCGGAGGCTAAGCATCAAATCGAAAGGATTCAGGTGGAAAATGCCAAGGGGTTTAAGAAACACCGAAAAGCAGCACACAAATACGCGGTTGGAGAATTAGTCGCAATCAAGCGCACGGATCTACTTGAAATTTTGCACATATGTATAGTTCACGTGACAATGCATCCTGACCATTTTGTAAAAAATTCAAGATGGTGGTTCCAAGATGGCGGCCGAATTTTGCAATTGTGCTCCCCGACATGGGTATCAAATGAAAGGGTATGACAAGTAGAATACAATTAGCTATGTGGCGTTATTCAAAATTCAAAATGGCGGCGCCAACAAAAATTGGCGGACTACCTTTTTCTTTACAACACCCTCGGTATGGGTATCAGCTGAAAGCGTGTGACAATTAGAATACTATTAACTGTGTGGCGAGATTCCAAATTCGAAATGGCGGTCAACACAAAATGGCGGTTTACTTTTTTCTTTACAACGCCCTCGGTATGGGTATCAAATGAAAGCGTGTGACAATTAGAATACTATTAACTGTGTGGCGGGATTCCAAATTCGAAATGGCGGTCAACACAAAATGGCGGTTTACTCTTTTCTTTACAACGCCCTCGGTATGGGTATCAAATGAAAGTGTACGACGAGTATAGTATAGTAAACTGTGTAACGTCATTTTAAATCCAATATGGCGGATACTACAAAATGGCGGAAGACATATAATAGACTAAAAAATATAAAATAACTAGTTGGGATGTGGCTTTTGACCCTTTCGGCCCACAAGATTAACTTCCCAGTATTCGTTCAAACAAAAAAACGACTCGAACGATTTTTATGAAAATCTTTTCAGATCATACTTCCTTTAACACGCTTTGAACGGCATCTTAACGAAGTCGGTGTCTTTTTTGGTTCGCGCGAAATCGTGCCGGTAAAAAAATCACTTAAGTCGTTCAAACAAAAAAACGGCTCGACCGATTTTTATGAAAATCTTTTCAATTTATATGTCCTTTAATACGCTTCGAACGGCACCTTAACGAAATCGATATCTTTTTTGGTTTACGCGAAATCGTGCTGGTACAAAAATCACTTAAGTCGTTCAAACAAAAAAACGGCTCGCCAATTTTTATGAAAATCTTTTCAGATCATATTCCGTTGAACACGCTTCGAACAGCACCTGAACGAAGTCGATATCTTTTTCGGTTCGCGCGAAATCGTGCAGGAAAAAATGACCACATACGTACGCACACACACACACACACACATATTTCTTCTCAAATGTTTGCTTAAAATGCTATTGGGACCTTGAAACGTGTAAATACATTGAAAATTTCGAATCCGATTTTCGGACCGATTACAATAACTTCCTACAGGGAAGTTAAAAAATATATAGTTTAAAAAAACTAAAAAATACGCTTTGATTTTAAAATGAACTAAAAAGTAAAAAATAATTTTGAATGTAAAGTTTTTATTGCTCCAGCCAGAATATGGAAACAACCTACCTTTCGAAATGGGCCGCTAGCGAAAATTTCCGGTGTTAATAAAATAAGAATATAGGAAAAGAGTCCACGCGGTTTTACATTTCGAAAGGTAGGTTGTTTCCATATTCTGGCTGGAGCAATAAAAACTTTACATTCAAAATTATTTTTTACTTTTTAGTTCATTTTAAAATCAAAGCATATTTTTTAGTTTTTTTAAACTACATATTTTTCTATTAATCTTCCCCACAAATCATCTGAAACTTTATTTTGTCTGACTGGTCTCGCTCATGGACATTACCGGTCTTCTAATACATGCGAATCTTGCAGAGCATGAATAGGTACTGCTCCTGTATGCGCATTATGGCGGCCCTTATTTCTAAAAGTCGGATATTTCTACATGCTAGCCCCTGAAATGGTTCTCTACTATGAAAAAATAATTCTCCATAAAATTTCATCTCAATTGTTTGGTTAATCCCTGCCGAAAAAGCAGTAAAGTGTGTTATTTTATGAGAAAACTTTTATTAATCAACATTTTTGATTTGCTTCAAATTGCTTTTCCGTAGCCCCTATACAAAATAAGCGGACACGTATTTTTATTTTTTTTTTGTTGGTCAATATTTTCAAAAAAAAGGGCTGGGGGGGGGGGGGTGTGGGTAAAGTTTACGCCACTCACCGATTATGCCCGTTTTCAAATCGCTATAACTCCGGTTCTATTCATCGTATCGAGTCTCATTTAACTCCTCACTCCTTACCTCATTTAGTATCATTTTAAAGGCAATGAAGAGATCTTAATAGTTGTAACAAATATTTCAATTGATTATTTGTTATTAACAATGCAAACACAAAACAAAAAAACATTTTCTCCGCGTTTTCGGCACGGGTAAAACTGTACCAATTCAGCTGAAATTTTTATAGGATTTTTTTTTCGGTATAGAGAACCATTTTAGGGGTTAGCAACACCAAAAATGTAAAAAAAAATCGCCCATATTAATAAGGGCCACTCTAATGCGCATACTCATGCTCCTCTCAGGTACTGATCGACCTCCGTTTTTCTGGATTCGGTTTGACCGATCCAAAACCGGTGTGCTATGACTGGCACTCACCGAATTGATGGTCGTCTTTATTATCCTCTTCTGGCTCAAGGCGAGTAGTTTTTCCGCTGACGAGGTTGAAAGTGGTGTTTGTGCAGGTGTTCTAGGATTGGTACTCGCTGCACTGCACTGGAGCCAAGCAATTTTTGTTTTTTGTTTTCCATATAAGTCCCACGAGTAATGTGGAAGTGATTCCGTACTGGCGCCTATACACGACCTTGGCCGGGCGAGGGAAGCGCTTACGACCAACATGCACGGTAAACACTATGGCCTAAAAGTGGACAGCTAACGGGAGTAGATGAATGCGTGGGAAATAGAAAAAGAGGAAGGATAGGGTATGTACCTAGCTTCGTCTTGCCTCATTGCATTAGCCTGTTCGGCATAGGTGTCCCTTCCTGTGGCTTGCTAGTTTACCAACTCAGCACCTCCGACATAGACCAATGCTACCTTGAGGCACACAAGCTTCAACCCGACGGCATGGGGTATGTACCTGGTGAGGTGAAAGACCCTTTCCTAGCAAAAGTTGAAGAACCAAAGAGTTTCTCTTTCAAGAAAGTATCAAAATCCAATATCGCTGAAGTCCATACTTCCAAACTACTGCAAATCTTCAAAATGTTCAATTTCTCCACTCAATCACTGCCGTAGGAGTACCAAAAATTTTCTTTTACGCTTAATAAAAACAAAAACGAAACACAAATCAAAAAAAATCAAAAATTCCATTTCTCATTCATCCATTTCTAACCCAAATAACGTCCGCCAACCAACAATCACTCATCAGACAAAACACCTCATCCAGGTAGACAAAGTCGACCACTTATTTCCCAGTATTGTCTAGCGCTGCAGCTCCATTATCCAGGTACCGTCGCAGGTATTATATAAAGTCGTTCGCCTTTTTAGCTTTTCTTCAGATTTCGACACGACGACGACAGCGACGTTCGCCGGCGTCTTGGATGGAGAAGAAGGCGACTTTCGGGTGGATCTGATCATTAATCAGCGGTGAACGGAGAGTAGAGGTGATACCGTCCCGTTGTTGGAATGGTGGACGGCCGGCGTCGAACAATCTTACAGCGAAGGCGTGAGAATGTACGCTTTGCTCTATTCCAGGTGAACCCAGTGACATTTACTTGGCTCAATACTTTTTTTTTTGTGTACCTGTGATCTTAAAACATAGAGCATAAATGCGGCGGGGGGAATGGCCATGGGTGAATTGTGAAAGGGCTGTCTGCGCTACAAAAAAAAGGGAAGGGAAGGGAACAAAAGGTCGAGAAAAAGGCTTCGGCAATTAGGTTACGATTTTCTGCAAAGTCAATTTATTTGATGCAATTTGTTGGGGTTGTCGACCAAGGACTTAAATGGCGGCCATCTCGGGGACACACCCATGTATCTTCCTTCCAGCGGCGGGGGGGGGGGGACGGAATGTAATCAACCGGAAAAGAAAAGAAAAAGGCACTTAAAGGCGAAAATGCCACAAATTTAATCTCGGAAGGACGACCAGCATCTAATAATACTTGGTCAATATCAAGTGGACTCAGTCTCCTGCATTATACACATCCTTCCAGGTATATCAGGTTCATACACACCATAGTGAGAGGAGTATCCCCGGACTAAGACCGCCAGGACGACAGGACTGGAGTCTCTAGCAACGTAAAAGATTTGGTTAAGATGGAAGAATGCCCTCCGGTGGTGGACTCACGGTGACTTTGTGACGAAGTCTTCTCGTCCTTTCTTTTTTGCAATTACCACGTGGGTAGATGCTGACAGACAGAAAAGGGAAATTTGTTTCTGTTAGCCTCCTACCACCCACCCTCGTCCCGCCCTTACGAAGACTTGTTTCCAGGCATCAATTCTTGTCCCCAGCAACAAGGATTCGTTTATGGGTTGTTGACAAATCTGTGGCTTCTTTTTATCCTGATTAAACCGTCAGTGGCCGCGGCTTTATTAAAATAAAGCTGCTCCAGGAGTCAACCGAAGGACTTCGCGGTATCGTTATATTTTAATTATCGTCGTCCTTGTCGCCGCGCCTCTTTTTAGTCTACTTTGTTCGACAACTTCCTTGATTTTATATAAACGCACGATTTTAGCTTGAATGTAGCACGGCTAAAAAGGATATGCTCCGGTGTCTCTGTGTGTCTGCAGTGGAAGGAGCCTAGTTTCTTTTATGTGGGGGCAAACGACGACGGCAGCTGAGGAGGCCGATGAGCACTGATGGTCGTTTAATCTCGGATATTAAACTACTTACCCGTATCAGATGTGGGGCACCTTACAAACCCAGTCACACAGATAACGGCACTGAATATAAAAAGGTTCATCACATCGACTTCTTTCCTCCTTTTTTTTGTGCCAGAGCCATTTTCGTCCTTCTATCGCTGTGCTGTGGTGCTGCTGCTCTGCCTCTGGCCTCCACACAACAAGTTTGCTTAAGGAGAGAGTCCCGACATCTTCATCCCGTGGAAACCTCTTAAAGCCCATTGTGAGACCTGAAACTGGATAAAAAGCCAAAAGCGTTGGTAATTAAGAAGATCCTTCCAAAAGGATAATGACACCATCGGGAAATAGAAAGTGGATAAAAGCTTAGGCACATAATAAAAGCCTCCACCTAGCATCAGCTCTGAATGCGGCCACACTACACCGGATAAACATCCACACCCCCGCAGAGATACACAGCGGCCCCGAAACTGCTCGCTACTTTCCTAGTCACAGGACGACACTTTATTACTGTGGAAATTTGCCACCCGTAGGAGATCCTGTGGCGGTGGTTAAAAATTAAAAAGTTGTTATCGCATGTCCTAGATTTTTATCGTTTCGCTCACAAGGACATTTCCTTGGCCAAAAAACTTTTATGATTGGTTATTCCTTGCTCCTTTCTCACACTCCCCAAATACACCCCCACCAGCCCCCAAAACTCCTTGAAAGTGTATGCCCAACTCAAATAAAAGTTTCTCCTCTGTGCCGTGAGCGTGAGGATAAATGCGCCCGATCCAAGCCTGCAAGGATGCAGCAGGATAATTGTATTCATGGTGAAAGGGGAATTAAAGTTTAATCGCATCCTGGGGTACAGTGTGGGGGTGGAAGGCGTTTGGGGCTTAATTATTAATTGCTATCCTTGATGCATTCCAGGTCAGGGAAACGGCGTGCGACGGGAAACTCTTCTGGCAGAGCGTTTCGTGGCTTGTTCGAATTAATTAAGTTTCATTGAAGACGTCGTCCTTTATTGTGCTACGTTCGTTCAGTGATCAGTTTTTCTACATGGAAATACACTTTAGGAGGGGATGTTTTATGCGCGCTCTTTTAGGGGTAGGGTTTTAATTTTTAAGTGGCCCTTGGCAAGTGGGGTTTTTTTGAAAAGGCTAAAATAGGAACAAACTCCACGGTTGAACTCCGCGTTCGTGGAAGGGAGTTTGTTGGTGCACCACAGTTCTAGGGAGCCTCATTTCGTTCATTCAGTAATTTTTAGAAGTTAAGTAGTGATTTAGGTAGGTAGGTAGGGGGCCTCGATAGTCTAGGGAGTAAGGCGCCTGGCAACCATCCCAGAGGTCCCGGGTTCGAATCCCGGCAGAGCCCCACGGTCCTTGGCCTTCCCCACCTTCTTTCTTCTTCCCTCTTTACATTCCTCCGGTCATAGCCTTCCGCTAGCACTGCCCCGCTCAACCAAGCGCATGTCATCGGTTGGTTGATGGGATTCAACTCGTTTCAGGAGGCATAACACTCCAGCGAGTTGTTTCTCGTTGCCCCGATGCCAGAGACGCGATAGAAATGGTTGGCGTTAAGTGGTTGTGGCAGTTCCTTCCTACTTCTCTCTTCCCCTTCACTATCTATCGACTAGAGCTTGCTGTTCGACATTGCACTCTATAAGAAGAAAATAGATTGTCGACAGTACAAAAGGCTTTCCCTGAGCTCTAGTATTCCACATAAAAAAAAAGGTGTAGGGCTGCGTCCAGGGTGACTGGAGGCCCAATTAGCATTTGGCGCGCCGTTTTATTGCCACAGCTCGTGTGCCTTGTGATTGTTTGGTCGAGTGTGATGGATGCCTAAAGTCATCCAGTAGAATTTAAGAATATTATCAGTGATCAGTAGCTCGTTTCTGTAACTTCAGTGGAGAAAAAGCTCTATGCTATGACGTCACGCGCACAGTGCTTTTGAGAATGATGCGATGAAATGTGGACACAGTGGTGGAGAATAACGTCAAAATGGCATGTATTAGAGAAGTCTGGTAGAGAACTTCTCTAATTTGCGAGTTACAGAAACGAGCTACTGATCGCCAGTCTGGAGATCTCTATTAAGTCTTCCAAAATGTAACTGCCTAGTGTGCGCTAGCTTTAGCTAAAGCCGGACATTTACACAAGAAGTGGACAAATGTTTCCCTCTCGTTCGTCTCTCCGCAGCCACTGCAACAGATATTGTACGGGATGCCCAATTTGGCAGCGTGGTCTCCTATGGGCCAATGTGCCGTGATGATTGCCGTGATTCTGGCAATATCTCGTCGGGTCTGTTTAGTAGGCCCATTGTTTTTTTTTTGTTGTAGGTGGGCCAAGTCGCCCTAGAAATAGTGCAGATCTCCAGTGCTCTCCACTTTTGGCTGGCTAGCAACACGTGGTAGTCAACAATTGTTGTTTTGACCCCGCCTATTGGTCTGTCGACAATCTTGGGCTCCGAGCCGCCGCGGAGAGAGACTCTCTGCTTGGCTAGGCAGGGCCGGCGGAGAGCGTTGGGATGGAAGGAAAAGTGCACATGCATTTTCGCTTTGGGTGGAGTAATCCTCGTAGTCTCCCCATGAGGACCCCATGTGGAAAATAAGAGGCATGCCAAAAGAGGACTTTTCCCTTAGTTTCCTCATGAACAGCACAAAAAAATCAGCGATACTGAATGGGTATGGCTTATTAGTTTCTCATAAAGGCCCTACTCGGCTAGCATTTAAAGGGGGCATGCCTCATGTAGCGTGTGGGCCCCATGTGCCAAATGAGGGGCATGCCGAAAGAGGTCCTTCCTCAACAAAGGAAAAATTTGTGATAGTGAGGTATGCTCTATTAGTTTCTCATAAGGGCCCCATGAGGCAAACCTCTTTACAAATGAAATGGGGCAATCCCAACATTTGCCTTATATATTCGAAAAGCTTTTTAAAAATAAATCAGTACAGTAGTTTCACTAATACAAAGCTTTAGTTTTTGTTATTGCATTGTTTCATATTTCAGGCAATTATGACCGTGAAGGGTGTCATTTGGCATATTCAATAGACACGTTCTGGTTCGATTGTATAAGTCAAGCAGCATTGGACGAGATTAGTACTCAGTTGGGAGACCGCATTGGTAAAACGATACTCGCATTTAAAAATGTAAGGCCGAAATTGTCAAATTTTTCGGCCTTTTTTTCCACTCGCGATCGGGTAACAATGATTTTTCCTCAGGGGGGCCAAATGGGGCATTCCTTATGACGAGGCGCGACTGAGGCAAGGCGTTAAATGCTCTGTGTGGGCTTCATAGGGCAATCCACACGGGGATCACATGAGGCAGTGGGACTAGCGACATAGGGCCCTATCTGCAACCATCCCCCCCTTGCTAGTCGGCCGTAACCCCATAACCAAAAAATTTAAAACCATATAACTCAACGACAACTGGTAAATAAATTAACCGATTAACTTTTTACATTTTAACGGTTATCTGTTCACGTGCCCCCACCCACAATGATTATGCTCCGCAGCCCCTGTGGCTAGGTCGTCGGCTTTCTCGTTCCCATCTATGTTCCTAATGGCTCCTCTACACGTTGGCCAATATGTGTGCCAATGGTTGTGGCAAAATGGCCCAACGTGTGGACGCGGCGGCCATAACTCTGCCACAACCCTTTCATCACACCACACGAATCTCGCGTCAACGCAACGTATTGGTCAAAAAACCACATCACATGGATCTCGCGCCAACGTGTTGGCCATCACTCCCCATCATTCCAACACATACCAAAGTGAGCCAAAACCCCCGCTCTACACGATGGCCAAGGTATTGGCGGCAAACATATTGGCGAACGTGTAGAGGAGCCATAGGACCAAAAACCCAGACGAGCGTCACATTGTGCTTTCTACCAAGCATATGGTGTAGAGGTCCAGCCCACGTATTCCAAAGTTTGGGTGTTTCCGGGTTATACACCGCTAGGTTTGAATTAATGATTTAGTCGAATAGTGACTCTCCCTGCTCGTTATTCTCGTTGTTTCCGCAAAGCTTATGCCTCACATTGGCGTCGCACCTTAGGGCCAGGTTGGCACCATTCGATTTTAATGCTGTTGTCATCTGTATGTTCTGTTGTCACCCTGAAGACCCTTCCCCCTCCAAACTCTAATCTAAATACGGTCAAGTCTGAACTAAAGATCGGGCAGAGGAAGGCTTTGATGTTCCTTTTAACCAAAATACAGGATCTTGGCTTGCCTTGATCTGAGCGGTGGTAAAAGTTGTTGCATTGCCTGTCCGAGAGCCTTTTTATGTGCCGCCCGGGTTTTCCACCTTTAGGAAAATCTGGAGGTTGTGTGTGGCTATTTTGGAGTGTTGGAGGTTGATCTGAACGATCTCAGGAATCTTTTGGCACCTCCTGAGCGCCGTCTTCTGTGCCCTCCTCCAAGCCCGAACCCTCCACCTCCACCAGTTCATCCACATTCGGAGATTAGACCTCTGTGGGGAAAGGCTTTTAAAAATGTTCAATTTGGTATACCTGATGCCAAACCTTAGCCGGCTTTCATTCTTCTCCAACATCCTCGTTGATGAGGAGAAAGAATGAAATGCTATTCTTCAGTGGTTCCTCTGCTTTGGTGACGACCTAAGCCATCCATAGGAACCACCGGATTTTGTGCTTGGAGACACTGGAAAAGCTTTCCAAGTTCCAGATTTACTTTAGGCAACCAAATGTGAGCTCTAGGTCTTCTGGGGATATCCGCAGCTGAGATTACCTTGAGATTCATGCCGTTCCATGCTTCGCAGATATTAGCGACGCATTTGCCTAGGAAGTCTTTTGAGGTCTAGCCTTCACATCTGATTACCCTGAAACTACCTATGAGGAGTCATAGCACGGTATTGTACCTCCCTTGCCTGAGAGGATGTGGTCCAACGCCATCTTCGACAGTTTGGCTTACATCTCCATTCAGGTTTCGGGGCTGATGCGTCAAACTGGTCATAACCTACTAATGATGGATCTCAGATTTCAGTCTACCTACAAGTAATGGTCTCGCATTAAGCGTTCCAGTGCTTTGGCATAGTGGTGACATACGGTTCTGCCTGGTGGTGGCCCACTTTTGCCAAAGAATATAACAAATCCAGAATAGGTCAAGTCCAAAGAATGATATGTCTTGGAGTTACGGGGATTCTGTGTACAACCTAAACCAAACCTATGAATGTAATTCTCGATCCGATGTCACCTGATCTATACATCAGGCGCCAGCCAACCTGCATGAGCTTGTTGCTCGAGAAACTAGCAGCTGAGTGAAGAAGACGTATGGACACAGCAATATACTGCGCCCACTGCTACCACTGAAATAAGTAGATGGACCACCAGGGTACAACACATCAAAACTGAATTTCAACCCAGATAAGGATATGAAGATCCTCACCAGAGAGCTATGGGAAAACTTCCAGACGTAGTTCTATACACATGTGGTCCCAAATCAGAGTTGGGTGTGGGCGCTGGAGTTTGCTCTCGCTCGTTAAACGCCTAAAAATACTACTGCCTGCCTAATTCTTCCATTGTCTTCCAGGCAGAACTGCTAGCAATCCTCAAAGCCTGCTTAGCAATAGAGACGAACCCATGGCCAAAATCCAGGGTAATACTGTACTAGGTAAGGTCTATATAACTTCCAAGATGGTCTAACTAAGTGATCTGGCATACTATGTGCGGTCTTATAACGTTCAAGGTGGTCTAGAACTGTCAAAAGGAGCTGCATTCCTTGGCTAAGAGCTACAAGATCGCTCTTCAGTGGGTACAGGTTCACAGGAACATCGAGGGAGTTGAGAAGGCAGATTAATTCGCTAGACTAGGACCAAGTGTAGGGCGTACAATAATGGCTGTGTGTACTTCCTTTTAATGGCAGGCTTCAGGTGGAGGATATTAAGATCATGGGCCAATACCAAAAAAGACTTGAACTTACTTCAAGAAGTAGAGATCACTCGACCTCCTCATGATACCGCGGAGAGAGATTGCCAAAACCGTAAAGATCATAACAGGGCACTCGCAGATTGAGCAGCGTGTGGCTAGATTAAGAATACCTTACATCAACTACTGCCATAGCAGCAGGGGAAAAGGAAACTAGAGAGACAACCGAACATTCTGTTTGCAGCTATTCGGCTTTGGGTAGGGTCAGACACCGTAAATTTGGTAACCTCTTCTTACAGGACTTGGGAGAGGTTTCGAGCTCAAATTAAAGGATATGTTCCGATACCTGAAGATGACAGGCTAGATCTAAATTCACTATAAGGGGACTACCATATACAGAAGTTTTTTACGAGTGCGGTTGCAAAACGTCGTCTTTTCAGCACCAATTCCCCAACCTCGATCCTCGGACCTAACTATCTCTATCGCAACCATACTAAATCTATATCCTAACCAATAACCTCGACTAAAAATATAAATTTCTAATCTCCAACAGTTCAGTGAACACCATCTGTCATAACCAGCTTACTGATCGTCCATCGATCGATCGCTTGTTAGCTTCACTCAATCCAAACCGGACTCTTGTCATCACTTATTGCATTTCAAAACTGCATAAAAATCTAATCTCTCTTTGGCCTGAAGTCCCGAAGATATGACGCAGATACCCTCATCCATGCAGCCTCCACGATCACACCGCGCATCAAATAGATCGAATGGAATTCTCTCACAAAGATCGCCTCGATCACTGAAGAGGAAATCACCAATCATTCCCGCGTTGTATTAAACCCGCTTGCATCTTGTACCAAAAACCAATACGACAAATTTACAATCGTCCGAGAACATAACAAATTACTTACGTCGTAAATTGCATCTCCATTACGGCCCCAGAGGTGATCTCTAGCTAGTTTCCAACATTCCGATTGCTTCTGCGCAATTCGTTTCCAGCCCAGCTGAGGAGAGCCTTCCGCGCTGACAGATTTCCAAGTTGTGTTGTAGCTCGAGGCCCTCTGGGGTGATTTGTTTACATCGCGATTGGCCAATCTGCCACTAATTAAAAGCTAGTGAAGGAAACTGCCTGATTGCAGAATGGGGATCGGTGTAAGCGTGCTCAGCTAATTAAGTCCGTCATCCGTTACGGCGCCTGTCAGGACTGTTTACCTTCTGCGCAATCTTCCGCGATCGAGTCGGAACTAGTAACCAGCGCAGTGTGAATAAATAAACTTAGTGCGCTCCGTGGGGGACATGAAAGCGCGTTGTGACGCGTTGGTAGTTGAACGGACTGTGAGTGAGGGTCGCCGTCTATTTCGGGAATGGCCAGAGATTTTGGTACGGATCCAAGTGATTTTCGCGTAAATTTGTGGATTGGGGATTGAAGGAAGAGTAAATGGGGCTTGACTCTGCGTGTGATATTTTCCAGCAGCAGCAGCAGCAGCAGGCACTAGACGCAGAAGAAGGAAGCTATTTTGTTTTTGCTAGAAGGGCAGTAAATCACCCAAGTCCCTAGTGAGCAGGGGCTGAACAGATGACTGTATTCCAGCAATCGCGGTGCTGGATGCGCTATTTTCGGCGGATGTCAAGTGGTTCCTTCACTTGAAATGTAAACAAGCTTCTTCCTTCTGGGACTTGAGAGTTTTGAGATATCAAGCAGCTAGTTTCGGTGGTTTCTGCTGATTCCAGTATAGCGGATTGCGGCTCAAGACCTGACGCAGAAGAAGAAAAACCATTAATTTCCACAACTGGCATGCGCTTGACGCTTATCTGGTAGAAAATTTGTGGTTGCTGGTTAATTTGTTGCGCGCTAAAACCGCGCGCTCCACGGTGGCGTTTTTTTGCTGCTGCTGCTGCTTGCTGCCGTTTAATTCGAGGCCCATTAATCATGGCGCTGGTTCGAATTAAAGGCAACATCACTTGTGGTAAACCAGTTGGGCGTGTAATTTAGTAGCCTATTCACGTCTTTAGGAGAAAATATCCATTTTCGAGAAGTAATTTAGCACTTTGTAGCGCGACAAGCCTCCACACAGCGGGGAGAAATGGAAGCGGGAGCTCGCAGCGTTTTTTTCCCATCGTTCCCTAGATATTATGAATTTGAATAATTAACGAGGATGAAACTCGAGACAATAAACAAGGCACTCGCATGTTCTTCTAAATTGCTCCTCGGCATTTATTATCATATCAAAAGAAGTTGTCGCCTGAACGTCGTTTATAAGTTGAGAGCGCGCGTCTTTAAGAGCGCGCCTCATTATCTAGCAACCGCCTACATGCTAAGCAAACGACTAGCATTCCTTCAGCCCCGCAGCTACACGGACTAGATACGAAGCTAGATACTGTACGGAGTTCACTAGGTGCCAGATATGAGCTGCTTTAGCTTTGGCTGTTTACTTAACTTGTAGAGAGACACTGGACAATTATGGAAAAGAAACACAGTCAAGAATGCTGTTCTGTAGCTCCCACCATAATTATTTGGTGCCAACTCCTGCATCCGTCAAGGAACAGAGAAATGCAAATGGCAAAGGTGGGGCGGAGCGCCAGACAGGCCATATACACAGAGACGACCACGGGACGGACTCATATTTCTGCCCTCAAGACAACTGCTCTGGGGCTCCACAACAACACGGCTTCTATGCCGGTGACAAAACGTAGAAAATGGAATAATTTACATAGAAGCTAAAAGAGCCCCCCTCCGCTCCTCCTCCTTTGCCCTGCTGGACCCAATGGACCAATTAACATATTTTAATTAACTAACGGGTTTCACATTTAATGCTATTCCAGGTGATGTCTGCGTCTGACGTGGGAAATTAAAACAAATTGAGAAAAGTGCGAGGATAAAAATATGAAAAATAAATTAAATTAGTACAAAAAAAATGCGGGTGATGGCGCTGCATTTCAATTCGCGAGGCTGCATTGTATTGCAAATATTTTGGAAGAGAGTTCGGATGGGGATGGATATCAAAAAGGGTTGACATGACAACCCTTTGCTGGTAGTTTTATTATTGTGGACTGTGATGGGTTTTGTGTAGTAGGGATGATTCTGAATAATTGAATTAATTTCATGTTTATAAAAGTTTTTGCTGTTGCTTTATTAATAATGAACAGGAGTAGATTCTGTCGTACTTTAACACGAGGTAGGTAGGTAGGTGAGTCTGGTCTAAGAATCGAGGACGAAAAACACAATTGACACTAAAGGACACCCAGACCCAGTTGATATGTAGATAGAAAAATCAACACCATCCTGAACTCGAGAATGGGGACACAGCTGAAGATCATCGTTTTATAAAGTAGTAAGGTTAGGGGTTCTTGCATCCCCCTGCCGGTCCATCTCCTTGCCTACAAGCTGAGGGGTTTATGTCCGTGGTGTCGGGTTTATGTCGCTGGTGTGATGAAAGCTTTGGTGCCTGAAAGTATGCAATGCGGTTTGTGTCCGTGGTGGAGTGAGAACTTTTGGCGCCTGGAGGTATGCAATGGGGTTTAGGTGCGTTGGAATGTCCACTTATGGGTATGAAATGGATTTAAGTTTTTCCGGTTGGGGTTTAAGGCAATATCATGTTCGAACTTCTTCATCAGGGTGAGTCATCGCTCATGTTTTGTTAGATTAGTTAATGATTTTGCTAACGTTAGCCATATAATTGTTGGTATGACTCATAGTTGTTGCGAAATCTTACGAATTTTGCATGATCAGCAATTATCGGAGCGGGGGCATGCAATGGGGTTTAAGTGCAATATCAAAGTTTTGTTCCTTTGTTCAGGATGAGTCTTCATCTTAGCAGGTTTGTTTGGTTCACAGTGTTAAATTGCAACTTTCGGACTAATTTAAAAAATGTCAATAACAGCTGTTAAATTAAAAATATTCATAAAAGAAACTGCCAACAGAATTCTCGACCTTTACTAAAACTTTTGTTTGATCGGAGTTTATTTAATTTTAATGTAAAATTTACTTAATTTTTCAGTAAAGTCTTGAATTTGGAGAGATTTCTGTTAACTGAAATTTAATTCAGAACTATCTCTTTCGGAAAAAAATGTATGGTACTGCCATCTAATGACCCGAAAGAGAAAATTACGAAAATTAGTTTTTTATTAACTTAATTTTCAGAAAATATGCATTCGTAAAGTTCTCAAATGAAATTTGTTGCAATATTTTTTTTATTTTTAATGTTTTTAAATATAAAATAATAAACATATATAACCTACTTTGGTATAACAATTCGGCTTATCCTTTAGTGCGACAAACAGATGTCACTGATTAGTTCCGAATTTCGGAAATAATCCTAAATTTGAGTGTTGAAGTTGAAGTTGAGCCAACTTTAACTGATGTTCTCTAATTTAGACATGAGATGCAAATACAGAATTATGCAGTAGAATGAACGAGACGAAACATAAAATTAATCCAATTTCTCATTGTGTACGAGGCATTAGAGAATAGCATTTCACAATGTGTAATTTCACAGTGGTTGTTGATAATTATTTAGCTCTAAATTCTGCATATTATTTGGGGTAACGAATGTATCCATCGCTCTACCTGAGCCTGGGTAGTGTCTGAGTCAATCAATCTGCTTCTTCTCTGTGATCAGCTGGTCGTGTACTTTGATGAAAGCTTAGAATATTCAGCATACGACTGCGGTCTAATGACAATTATTCATCCAGACCCGCATACGTCATAACTAATTGGTCGCAGTATTCTGTCTAAAGGCCCCCATTCACACCATGGCCGTCGGCAGGCCGTGGCCTTCGAGGCCAGGTCGGCAGGCTTGACCCGATGAAGGCCACACCTACTCAGTCTGACTGAGGGATGTGGACTTCAGGCAACCGTCTGACAGGCCGTGGACTGCAGGTCACTCCATGGTTCCACACAGACACACAGGCGAAGACGACAGTATTCAAGTGTAAAAATGTTCCCGGCCTCATCAAAAACTTCAGACTGGATAGAAGTTCAGAGCTTCAGGCGACGATAAATGCCCACACAGATAAAGATTTTTGTCAGTTTTCCTGGACTGCAGGCCACGGCCTGGCGACGGCCCTGTGAGTGTGTCCAGACGAGAAACCTTCACGCCACGGCCTGCCGGCGGCCTGTGTGTAAATGGGGGCCTTAATTCATCTGGATCGCTTGGTATGTTGGCGTCTCTGCAAGAGAGGGTGAGGGACACGTGGGTGAGAATTTCAAATGTTCTATTAGGGGTTATCACAATCATCCCAATTTTATATCTCAATTTCACAAAAGTAGTAGTACATAATCTCGAGGGCTGGTGAAGTACATTTCAGTCTGTGCGAGAACTCTTTTATCAATAAACATTAGCGGCCAATGTTTAAAAGTTCCTAGTCTGCGTTTCTCCTTATTCATATCTGAACTAATCAATTTGCTTCTAAACATATTGGTTGTTCCTGCAACCTATCGTGAGAGATAAATACTTTTATGCAACTAGGACAAGGCGGAGGAGGTGAAGGAGGAGGAGGAGATCTGGCTTGTCTATCTGATCTTCACTTCACTTATGCCCCTTAAATCCCTTATTAGACATAGGGCGAAACTATCTGATCTAGCCTCCTGCTTTCAGTCTCCTACAATAATTTCAGCTTCCTGCAACTCTTCAACGATTAATACTATTTCATTAATACGACTATTATTTCCAACTTGTTGTGATCCTATTAATATGCGGAGCCTATCAACCACAACGACTGCTCCACTGAAATAAGTAGCCTTATGCTTCCACGGTAACATTTCTCCCACAATACAGTTTACAGCGCTCGTTTATAACAAGAATAACTCGACTGTGGAACAGGCGCGGATCTAGAATTTTGTTTTGGGGGGGGGGGTCACGGAATTAAAAGTGGCGGAAAAAAATGTCTACTCCTAAAAAACAAAAAAAAAATAAGTGTGCTTTAGACCAAACTTTAGAAGTAAAATTTTTTGCCCAACAACTGCCGCAATTATTAAAATATTAACCAGCTAGTAATATGCAATAGATGTAGTGGAAGGTCTGTCGGATATATAGTACGCTCTCAGAAAAGTCACGCCAACGACAGATGCAGGAAGTTTAGTGACGAGCCTACTGAGGGACTTCATACAAGTACAATCAATTAGAAAATATAAATATTTATGAATTCCTATTTACATTAAAACCTAAAAACGAAGCAAAGGTGTTTTATGATAACTGAAATATTTTCGATTGAAACTGGTGTAAAAATTGCGTAAAAACTGCAGGTTCCATATGTCTGGGGACTTCTGTTTAGACGTTTCGCTCCCACGAACGTTTCTCACGAACTTTGTGGATGAAGGGAGAAGTGGAGTGGTACCTCTCGGGCGCGCCGTTTCTGATGAAAAATTAATATTGAAATCGCCACTCATAATCATGGGGATTTCGTTGAAGTTTCGACCTAGTGAAGTGGAGATTGTCATGTATAAATTCCATTATTTCGGGTAAAGTTTTATACGGCGATAACTACCATCAAATTCATTTGTCCCTTTTCTGCCATAGATTTGCCTACACCCATTTCATGGTGATTTATCGTGACTAAGCGATAGCGTTTTTGGTATGTCCGTATGAGATGTTAAAACATTGGCGGATTCCTTATAATATTCTTCGTTTTGCTCGCGCTACAGGCATGCACGCTCCAAAGTCTAGATATTAACCGATATTATATCTAGACTTTGGCACGCTCCCGATACATGCCAGAACATTTATAAATGCATCCGCATCATTCTACCATTCCAAACGCGGGTATTGTTTTACCAAGCAGTCTCCCAACTAAGCACTAATGACGTCCAATGCTGCTTGATCTACCCAATCGAACGAGAACCGGTCTACTGAGTATGATATTGGTACCCTTTATGGTCGCCAAAATAATTGCCCGTTTTCTTCGTCCTATACATTTTTTTAAAGCCCCAATTTTAAAGGGAACAAAAAGAAATGCAAAAAAATTTCCACGTTTTTTCAAATTCAATTTTAATCTCTGAATAGTTTTACTCACTTAAGAGTTGAAATGGCTGATAATACATAACTCAATCAAATTTCAAGCAAAGAGCAGGAAAAAAATTTTACAAATTTTTAATTTGTTTTATTATTTAAAGTAGATTTTTTAAATTGTAGGGGTAGTTTTAACATCTTAAGGGTTGAAAATAATTTACTTTTGCCTGACAATACGCATTCAATCGAATTTGAATAATAAAGTAAAATATTTTTTTCGATTTTTTTATATTTTCAGTCGATGTGGGGGTGGGGTTAACCCTTTATTATTATCCTTTATCATTCGACGCAATTTTTAACTTCAAAAACAGCCGGCACAAAAAATATCATGAAGAAGAAAGACGCGCCCGGGCCGCCGCCAGTCTTTCACTTCTCTCCTCTGGCGGGCTGTTTTTGAAAATAAAAATGGCGTCGAATGAATGCTGTAAGAAAAAATAAATATTTTAAAACATAAATTTTATTAAACACAAACAATGTTTATCATTTCAATTATTTTTACATCAAAAATAAATGTCTAATGATGATAAATGTACAATGATTTTTTTTTCGTACGCCTGTATTGATATATATCTTCAATTGTATAAACATCAGTGAGAATTTTACAAATTATAACTTCCAGTCAAGTTTTCTATGAGAAAAAAAACAAAAAATTAAAAACTAATGGCTTTCTTAGAAAGCTTAGAGTGTCCTCTTTATAGCCTTATGACACTGACTTTATCGTAGGCTGAAAATGCTGCCTTGGCTAGGCTGAAACGTGAAAGAATAAATTCAAAGGAGATTTTCCCATGTGTAAGAGTGAGAGGAGTATACTCAAACTTTTCTTGGCTGGATTTTAAGTGTTATAAAAAGTCTAGAAAACTGTTATAAAAAGCATAGGAAAAGAATGAGATTCATGTTCTTTTTTCTATGCTTTTTATAACAGTTTGCTGCATCTCTCGACTTTTTATAACAGTGAGTGAATAACAATAAATTGAAGTGATTATAAATATATAAGAAGTGGAAATAAATATAATTGAAGTGACAATATATATATAATTGAAGTGACGATAGATATATTTGAAGTGAAGTGGTAAATGTTTAGATTTGGGGCTCCGGAGTAAAATCGCTCCAAAAAAATTTTGAGGTGTTTACGGTAATTTTTGAATGTCGCAATAGTAATTTCAAGGCGGAGAAGACATATTTTTCTTATTAAAACGTGAGGGGGTTGCGAATTGGGGGATTCCTTCTGTATTCACTCACAATTATCTGTTATAATAATCGTTCTTACTCTCACATGCTATCTCTGTCACACAGTATAACAGATTTCGTCATTTTCAGCCTAGCCAAGACAGCATTTTCAGCCTACGAAAAAGCCAGTGTCATAAGGCTATTAAAATGCTTTTTTTATTTTTATTTTTGCGTACATTTTAGGCAAGGATACTTTAGTTCTTCCCCGAACGCCTCGCTAGAATATTTAAATTCAGCTTTTAGGCGCTCTTAGATTTTTCGAATTTGCTTCTTATTTTTAATAATTTTTTATAATAATAAAACAATTTTTTTTAAAATAAGTTATAACATAAATTTTAGTAAAATTTTCCGCTCTTTCACGTGGCGCTATTAGTTTTTCGAAATTTTTTTTTATTTTTCGATATATAACGCAAGAACAAAATTTTCGAAATTGTTTTCGATATTGTGAACTTAGCATACACTTTAGCGCAGCAAAGATTTTTTTATCGTTTTCTACATCCAAAAAAGTACCTAAGTCCCAATTTTCAGCGAGATCACATATTGTGCGAGGTCAAAATCTCTGACAACTGGGCTAATTAGTCCAGGAGAGATAGCGGAAAAGTATTCAAAAGTTGAAATAAATCTACCCTGCGATTTTTCGACGCTATAATTAAGGGAAAAATCGTAGGAATTCAATGAATGTGTTTTGGAAAAAATCGGTCCAGGAGAACATGTGGAAAAAAGCTAATAATGGTAACGAAAACACTTTTTTCAAGGTTTTAGGTGCGATTTTTTTTTTTTTGGAAAACAAAAAATAGTACGTAATAGCGCTTAAAAAGGCGAAAATTATGAGTTTTGGACAATTGAAATCGGTCAACAGGTTTTTGCAGAAAAAAAACCGCGAAATATGGCCATTTTTTGACATTTAATTACAGGGACTGTAATTATCGTAGAACCTTGTTTCAGGGCTAAATTTGTGGCTTCTGTTAGTGCCTACCTACAATAAAAATTTCATGCAAAAATAATTATAACTTTTCGCGTAAATCTCAAAAATGTAAAAACAGCCGTTTCAGGAAAAAAGTTTGAACAAGGCCCACGGTGGTGCTAGAGTTATTTTGAAAAGCCCTATTTATTCTTGAAGAGTTACTCTACCAACCCATTTTCATGAAAAGTTGGTGAGGTTCGATTTAATACCCCATAAACGCGATTGAAAACAGGCACTTTTCTTGATTTTCAGACAAAACACCTTTAGGCGAAGGGGAAGTGAAATAAGAATAGAAGGAACAGCCTTCCACAGTCAGCATCCCCGAACTCAAACCACACCCAAGATTTCAAACGCAAGGTTCACCGCCATTTTCTCCAACACCACCCGACTCCCCCTAATCTATCCTATCTTTCTCTCTATCCTTCAAGCTAAGCTTACTACTAGGCATTGCACCATGATGTGTACGACATGACGGACTGGTAGCAGAAAGGGTGACACCTGAGCTTAGACTATCTTATAAAAAAAACAGCTCGTTGGGGTTATTCCAATATATGGATGTAAGTTAATATTTTCTTTAGGAAATCTCATTATTCCTTTTCCTGTATGAGGAGTGCGAATAAAGCTTTTAGACCAGATAGACAGACCTCTTCTTCGTCCTCCTCCTGGAAACAATTGGTCATCAAGTCCTGTTGGAAAAGGTTTCGAAATGCGGGAGAACAACCTGGACCGAATGATGAGGTCGAAGTATATGTGAAGTGAAAGTGACGCTAAAGGCCATCCATTGGAACCTTAAACAATGCAATGCGAGCCTCAAAGAGGCAGAGAGAGAAAATGAAGTTCCATACACTGGTATGGCACGCTCCCACTACAGGCATGAACATCTATAAATTGCACCCGCATTGGCATAGACCATTCCAAACGCGTCCTTTTACCAAGCGGTCTCCCAACTAAGTACTAACCAGGACCAATGCTGATTGACCTATACAATCGACCAAGAACCGATCTACTGAGTATTCTAATCGCACCCTTTACGGTCACCAAGATAATTGCCCATTTTCTACCTGCTATACAATTTTTTAAATCTCCAATTTTGATCCCTTTAGTCTATAAAAGGTGTAAACGTACCGTGCTTCGTTTGGAACATTCCGTGCGTGTTTTATTGGTACGTGCATGTAGCGGGCTGCATTTGGAAAAGTAGAATTTTTACTCAGGCATATCATGCCTGTTTTGGGTGCCATGCAGGCGTTCGCTTTCCTGTTTCATAATAAGATCGGGCGAGACTTATTTTTACTCGGAAGTACCTTCATTCTTCTCTCTACTATCGTTCCGACTAGAGCTTGCTGTTCCACTTTTATTTATATTTAAATAGTACAAACCGGCTTACCTATGAGGTCTACAGTCTCTCACGTATAAAAAACCCTCCATCCACTTCAGCAAACAATGCACAATTACAAACAGATCCACCATCATTCACTCAGATACACAAATCACAAATTACCTACGAAGTTTTATCTTTAATGTTTGAACTATGAACTTCCTAGAACGCCATCAAAAAAACTAATTAAACATTCCCTAGGGTAAAATTCGTCCCTTCGTGATTGGATATAAAACAGATTTTACGCAGACCATTTACTTAATCCCCTTTCGTGCAATAAACTCCATAAGACCTCAACTAATTGCAAGTGGTAGCCCCACCACATCCACAACAAAAGCAACAAATTGCGATGTTTGTGTGCATTACACAACCCCTCGACAAAAAGGGACTCTTGTTCCGATTCAATCACCACGGCTTTGGCATATGCCACTCTAGAAGCCCCTGTCCATAATTTCTGAGCTGTCTGACTGGTTTTAAATTCAAGTTAATAAATAAAAATTCTGTACTAAAAAGAGCCACTCTCACCCTTCCTATGATAGTAGGGTTGTATACGCAGCCCTTGTTTAACAAAAGGATAAAAACGAACAGAATTCATTCGATGCGCACCCTCCAAACATAAACTTTAATTACGCAACTCTATTGCTCCCAAGGTTCCAATATTCAATTCAATCCACACGATCCGGTTTCAATTCAACTTCCATATGCCATCATCTTTCCCGACAACTCGAGCTTCCTTCCTCCGATCGAAGCTGGGTGCGGAAACAGAGTGTGACTAATCCTTGATATTGGCGTCTCTCTGATCAGCAATTCAAATATTGACGATCGAATTTATTGTCGATCGTTTTGTAACTTTTGTGGTTCCCAATGTCTTTTCCGCGCCCTAATGACTGAACGTCCGGCGACCACCGATCGTACGTGTCTGGCATCAACAATTTGGCAGACATAAAAGACAGAATTCTTGCGTTGGTCAAGGAATTCCGATCTGTCTGCGTCTGGGTTTGGGGCTAAAATCATTGATTGACGACTCGTCTGCCCTGGGGGGACGCGCGCATCGTAAAAGGGAGAACAGAGCGATGCGCCAATCATGCATCTGATGGTTAGCGGTATGGGACGATCTGAATACTGAAATATATAAAAAAGAAACAGACGAGCGTAAAGAATTCGCAGTGTTCTTGTGAAACGATCGCGGTAGTCTTGTTGCTAGGTGGCGGACGATCAGTGCTTGTTGGATCAAGGAAGGAATTCGATCGTTATTTGGGAGAATTTGATGAAGTTGTTGGGGACTTTGGATGCTGTGCTCAGGAATAGACCAGAAGGGAACTTTGATCCATTATCTAGACATTGCTGTAGGGCGAATGGGAACGTGCTATTTAGTCTGGCTTTCAGATAGCGAAGAGAGGTAATTTGATCGTCAATTCGGCTGCAGAGATTATCCATTTCGCAATTTACAAATTATAGCTTCCACGGCAAAATCAAACAGGAATTTTGATATTCATGAAATTCCAAGGGTTTAAGGCCTTAGTAGAATACTCCTTTCAAACTCCATGGACGAGATAGAATATGACTACACAAAATTGCATCATTTTAGTTGCCAGACAAGACAATGCTGCACGGCTTCGAAACAGAACATCTTCACTATAATTAATTGCTTTAATTCCTTAGAAAATCGATGACCCCACCACAGAGGATAATTCTGTGTATATTTTGCAAACATCATTGACCAGACAACATCGTCCTGTTTCGGCATGATTTGAATCCACAATTGCAGGTGATGCGAGCTCTGAAGAAACTTATTATAGATGTTGTAGCGTGGATGCCATAAATCATTGAAGAGTGTGATTTGTGGACACTTGCAGACGATTTTCGAGTGAAATTCATAATGTTACATGCGTCTTTTGAAATGGACGGAAACATGATCGAAGTGAATGCTTTGTTTTAAGGAATTCAATGAAGAGCGTGGTTTTAAACATTGGGGTTAGTACTATGTATTAAAGTTCAAGAGTGTTGTTGTTAAATGGCTTAATGGTACTAGAGGATTTTGATCATACCATGCATGAAACTAAAAAACAAACAGTCATGCATCGTAAAGCAGTTTGTATGATCACTTTAAAGAAAATGGCGAACGTGTCTAGGAGATGTCTCCAATTAAGAACTTGGACTTCAAGAGTACTACATTTGTGCGGAACGTAACAATACCCACAAAGCCACCTGCATGTCCCCCCGTGAAGTCACTCGCAACACAATAGATCACTTATTAGAAGACCGCCACCACCGACCTTGTCCTTGTCCTTATTACAAACGTACCAACATTGACTCGGGTTTGGGGCTTCGACAGAGCACAGAACACAGAAAAACTTTGCTTCCGCGAATCAGGCTTGAGTGAGCACGCTATACCTATTTATGTACTAACCGTGCTCAATGCAGCTTAGCTTCGGTGATCACACGAGAACCAGTATTCAGCATGCTAATTGGCACTTCAGCCAGGGGCGTTTCCAGCCAACCGGCTTAGGGGGGGTAATTTAAAAAAAAGAAAAAACTTAAATATTTTTTTTCCATAAATACAAAACAATCAACATCAAAAAAAATTAAAAGTGCGTGTCAGCTCCGACGATTGCCTTAAATTATATACAACTAGCTGGAACCCATATAAATCCCACATTTCCGCTTCTCCTTACCATCTCACCAAAAAAACCTTGTTGATCCATTCTGAACCGATTGCTTAGAGAGCTTCAGGATACACTATGTTCAATGTTTTCCATTTGTAGCTATAATGTCAAGATTTTCCGATTTTCCAACTCTTGAACAACCTACATACGGTTAACCGGGAAATGACACTTAGTTGGCAAAATTCGTCCGGTATATTGGTCCCACAATTTTGAATTTATAAGTTTTGATCATAAATTCGTTATTTGCTACCTTAAAAAACCCCAGTCACCGATTTTCATTGGGATCGGAACACAATTTGAAAATTCGTCGGCCATTTTGAATTTATAAGTTTTGACCAAAAATTCGTTATTTGCGACGTTATATAACCCTAGATATCCACTTTAATTGGAATCGGAACAAATTTAACAAAATTCGTCCGCCATATTAGCACGGCCATTTTGAATTTATAATTTCTGATCATAAATTCATTATTTGTTACCTTAAAAAATTTCAGATACCGATTTTCATTGGAATCGGAACACAATTTGCAAATTCGTCGGCCATCTTGAATTTATAATTTTTGACTGCAAATTCGTTATTTGCGACCTTAAAAACCTCTAGATACCCACTTTCATTGGAATCGGAATAAAACTGGCATATTCAACCATATTTCTGCTTCCATTTTGAATTTCGGTCATATACGAGTATGCCCCTGTTACTCGCTGATAATAGAGCTTTCTATTGGCGACAGAATTTTTAAAATCGGTTCGGTAGTTTTTGAGTTTATCCGGAACAAACAAACAATCAAATCTTTTCTCTTTATATAATAGTATAGACAGGCAAAGGAAGCAAATGAACCCATATATTTATTTATATTGATTTGATAAAACATATTACATAAATTTTCTTTCCTACTTTTTAGTCTATTATATGTTTTTCGCCATTTTGTGGTGGCCGCCATATTAGAATCAAAATGACGTCAGACAGATTACTGCATTACAATCGTCATACCTTTTCATTTGATACCCATTCTGAGGGGGTTGTGAGGAAAAAAGCAATCCGCCATTTTGAATTTGGAATGACGCGACACAAATAATTGTATTCTATCTGTTATGCCCTTCCATTTGATGCCCATGTCGGTGGGTCGGGGAACACAATTGCAAAAATCGGGCGCCATTTTGGAACCGCTATCTTGACTTTTTTACAAAATGGTCAGATATTTAAGCAAACACAGAACAAAAATCTGCTGAAAAGATCGTTCAAATTTGTGTGCCCTCCACATCGTCCTCTCTCACCCTCTTCTTCATAAACCACTTTGCAGCCGACTCTTGTCGTGCCTCGTGTATGCTCGTGTGGAATCAGCCATAGCGTGCCATATTAGCGGGAGTCTCGGGTATCGGTCCCTTCCACGACTCTCCAGCAGTTTTGGAAAAATTCACCGTCATATATCGCCGACTAGATTCACCATAACTTATCTTGTTTGTTTGAAATTGTGGTAATTTTTAAGAATAAAAATAAATAAGCGAACGAAAATTCTTAGGGGGGGTAATTACCCAATTACCCCCCTCTGAAACCGCCCCTGACTTCAGCAAAGGGTAAGCCCTGGAAAAAAATGAGCCACCTCAATTAGAAATGTCACCGCTCAAAAATACTGACATTGACTTTCACTCCTGATTCCGGTTACCACACTGTCTCTGTTTTGGAGCCATTCGTGCACCATACTACAATAGTACCCCTGCGGTACTTTGGGAAAAGTTTAGGGTAGCCTTCTTACATGTGCAAGGAAGGTGGCTCTTGAGATCTTAAAGGGCTTGCAGTCTGATAGCCCTAGACGGTGCTCACAATAGCCGAGACAGTGGGGCTTACGGATCTGCGACGTACCTATGCTTTCTTTGTTCTTTCACTATCTACGTAAGTGCCCGTGGGTAGTGATGAGCAAAACTCGTCTTGCAGTGGTCTTGCATTCTTCCCTGTTTTTGCACATTTAGCAAGACCAAAGCAAAACTAAGACAAGACAGGTCAAGACAAGACTGCAAGATCAAGATAGCAAGACTTTTGGTCATCACTAGGGGCCAAAAGTCTTGCAGTGATGAGCAATAAGTCTGCAAAAAGTCTTGCAGTCTTGTTCTTGCAAAATTTCTTGCAGGCTTAGCACATTTAGCAAAACCAAGACAAGACAAGACTTTTTGCTCATCACTGCCAGACTTTTGGCACTTAGCGATGACCAAAAAGTCTTGCAGTCTTGTCTTTTCTTGGTTTACTTTGATCTTGCTAAATGTGCAACACCAGGCAAAATTGCCAGACTAGTTTTGCTCATCCCTACCCGCAGGTGCATCGGTAGGTGGACAGCATATTACCGAGTAGCTCCTGACTCTCGGTTCTGTGGTGATGTAGCCCAGCCTAAAAAAATAACCACCTCCAGCTTACGCCATTGCGTCGCTGGGTTGGATCAGCTATCAAGCTGCTATCTTTCCTGGCCATTCTTTGCTTTTCTCTGCTTCTTTGGGCTTCGTACTACCATAAGGTTAAGGTAGATGGCCTTCAGCGCTACTTCCACCATTATCCATGCACCCTTCGACCTCATCATTGGTCCAGGATTTCTTCGGTGTTAGCTGCACCTCGGTGGCTACTTCCAGCACAGTCCTTGCGCATTTAAAGAGGACATGCTTCGCGTCCTTGTTATCGTCCGGAAATTCTTGGCCGAATGGTTAATTGTCCAATTTTCAGAACTGTGTGAGGTAGTAGCTCACTCCCCATGTTCCCTTATAAGCCACTTCTCCACATTTGGTATGAGTCTATGGGTCAATCGGCCCTTAATAGACTCGTGCCTCTGCCATGCTGCGATTGACTGGCGACGCACTACCTTAGGTTACCCCTTGTATATCATCGTTCGTACAAGTTCCTACCCTCCGCTACCAGAATATCAATGAGAATCATTCCTGCTTCATCGAACATAGCAGGGTATGCACATTATGCTCGAAGGGCACTTAACTTATACGCAGAGATTATTTTCCTCCTATCAGCTCAGAACTAGTCACTTTCGTGATAAGAAGGCATCGGCTTAGTCTGCCCCCCTATGTTAAGCACTATCCTCGCAAGTGCTGCGCTGATATCGGAAGCTTTTTCGGGCAAGTCCGCCAAATGCACCCTGAAGTTGGACCTTCCGTCGATCATCACTCCCAAATACCTAAGGGCGGGCTGGGAGCAGACGAACTGGTCACCTACTTTCACCGCTATCGAACTTCGAACTTTTTCTGCTTGCTGATTAGCACTACTTCCGTTTTGTACTCAGCTGGCATTAGACCAGCGTTCTCGAGCCATGTCTTTATCTCCCATATCGCTTCGATCTCGAATTCACCTGCAACCACGATGACAACTTGGTCTGCGTAACCTTGAGCGAGAAATCATTTTGCCCATTGAGTAGTTCTAGAAATTCATCTACAACAAGGCCCTACAGCAGTGGAGATAATACTCCTTTTTTACGAAAAAGTGGTAAGAATCCATGGATCTAGCACCCGGGAATGTGTGCGACCGCCTGTCGATGGGCTTCTTACGAAATTCGCTGACAAGCCCTTTTTGTGTTGTCGAAGACTCCCTCGATATCGAGAAAGACCGCCAGAACATCCTGAGTAGCAGATTGTGAAGTCCTGTCTCAGTGGACTTACCCGATGCTGTTACGAGCTTAACTGTTCGCGCTGATCACAAGTTTCCCTTATTACACTGTCAACAACTTTCTCCGTTGCCTTCAAGGCAAAAGACGAGAGTTAGCTGCTTGAAAATTTTTACCAAAGTGTAATCCGAACGTCCTGGCTTGGGTATAAATGTGATGTTGACATCCCGCCAGACAGACGCGATATAACCATGTGCGAAAGAAGCTCTGGATATTTTGCATAATAGGGGAGTGATAAAGTCGCAGTCCGCCTATAGCAGAATAATGAGTTCCCCAGGGGATTTGTATGGTTTGAACGATCTAATCGCCTTCCTAATAGCTTCGCGATTGAACACCCTGTGTTCTTCTGTCCAGGCAGCTTTGGCCAATCTAGAAAGTAGGGCTGTTATATGCCAAGCAGAATCTGCGTTTGAATTTTCACTTTACTGACTTTGTTCAACGTGATCCTTCCGATCAGCTGCAAATCCACACATAAGCCTCGAGTGTTCTGTCTGAGCTCTTATTGTCCTATTTTTCAGCATGTCGTCTACCTACCTCACTATAATGTGGCTAACCTCACGCCTCAAAAGAGAATTATTTAGTTTAATGATCTGTATATTATCGAAAGTACCTATAACATTCGTCCATAATTGTAGACATCGCTATAACTTCAGTACATCGGCTATTCTCATGAATTGATGTAAAGACCTTTCGGTAGACCTTACCGCCCGGCGAATACGATGGTTCCTACTTTAAGGATATCTCCTCCACTCCACTGTATTCTCCAGATAGCCTGAAACCCTCTCCTTATTGTTTTCAAGAGAAAAGATGTTTGACTTCAAAAGAAATATGCTTCAGTGTAGTTCTCTAATTAAAAAAAAAGAAATAATCTCGTACTATGTTAAGATCGAACCAGTTCTCACAAATACTTACCCCAAAAGCGAATTTAATATCGAACATCTCCCAAGGTACCAAACAAATAATTGCAGTGATTAAAAATAACCGATGATACTGTTTGTCACGCACCCTTTAAAACAAAGCACGTAAACGGTTACAAACCGCAAAATGTGACTAGGCTACCGATATGCGATCAGTGAAGTTTAGGGTTAATGAGCTTTCAAAAGTCAGACACATATTAAATGATCGTCATAACTTCTCCAACTGTAGCTGTTATCCAAAGCCTACAAAGAGATTTCCCGAAAGTCGCTCCATTTTATCACTTTAATTTCCTTATGACGTGTCTTTATCAAGAGTATCTTCGCCTCCATATAAAATGGCGTCCATTTATCAATTTACAAATCGACTGTCCGCTCCCAAGAACAATAACCGAGGGAATTAGTTACGTCGAGTGATTGCACTTTTCCTGGTCTCGTTCTTCCAGAGCTTCGACTATGCAACTGGACTTGTAAAAAATAAGCTGTCCCTCTGACAAAAATTGTAAAAGCTTTAGCATGTGTATTTTGAGTTTCCCCCCACTCACAACCAGTTGAATGCAGCATACACGTGCTTTTTCTCTCGTAATTTCTTAAAAATGTTTTAAAAGCACTGAAAGCTCATTCTCTCAAAGCTTTTCCATTAAAGCTTTATTTAAGGGAATTTTTTAAGAGAATCCCTCCGAAAAGCTCTGCTTCAGTGCTGCCAGTGTAGAGATCGGAATTCCCCTTGTTTACGTGAATGAACAAGACCCGTTCATGTCGCATCGCAGCTGGAAAAGACATGTCACATCGTGACTATCGTGGGACAGCGTGCTTCTTTCTTTCTCAGTTTTTCGGGTTGACAAAAGCCAGCCAGAAACTACCGCAATCGTCTCAGTTGTAACTGAACAATCCGTCAGGGAGGTGTGTTGTCGTGTTAGCGGAAACTTCCAGTGCAGTGTGCGTTACCCCGTTTCGCGATATTTCGAGTGTGATCTTTGTGTTTTCTTCAGTTTTATGCCTTTGTGGCTTTGGTGACTTTTGTATGACAAAGCGGATCTCGCTGAATTCCTGCTTGCGTTGCGAAATACCTCGCAGGTAGTAGAGTCAGCAGCAGATATACTTTGTTGTTGTTGTTGTTGGTGTAGTTGTTGTTGTTGTTGTGTTTATCGCCCAAGATTGTATAGAAGAAGAAATATATTTTTCATCCTCTTGGGATTTGAGAGGAGATAAAAAGAGAGATTGTCCCCAGAGAAATAATTATTATTGGTGAAAAAAAAACGTGGTCTTGTGAATCTAGTGTGCCTGAGTTAAACTAAGTGACCTTGAGATTGCGGCGATATACAACCCTGAGCATTAAAGCCGTAATTCTTGTACTGTTGCGAGGCCTACTACAGCGCGCTACAACGGTATTGTGTACAGCAGAGTAGAGCTCGAATTGAAGTTGGATTTTGTCTTCTTGTAGGTAAGTAAAGTAAATAGGCACAGAAATTGCCTGAATCCGCAAAAACCTGACCTGATAAAAGGTTTCTTATGCTGCTGGCCATTGGCAATTTAAGGCTAGGACCAAATTCTCTCTAACTGTAGTGTAACGACGGTTTCTGACTACACAACCGGACGGTCGAAATGGGAGGACGAGAGGTTGAATAAATTGGGTCGACAAGGCGCCGTTCACTTTCTTTGGCGTAGAGGGGCACAATTGACGTGTGCTTCACAGATAACTTCTCTCCTTTGACCTTAGGTTTTATTTATTTATTTTTTTTTTGTTGTTGTTGCTTGGTGCCTTTTCTCCTCTCTAGAATACCCAAAAGCAGGGCCACCCCGCAGTCTCCTCCCGCATTATAGCGCAAACTTTCCTAAGGATATACATACACGAAACTGGATAAAAGTGCGATGGCCACTTACATAATTTATTTGCAGATAACTTTGCACACCTCCTTCTGCCCCCCACTACACTCACCCCACCACTGCCCTTGGGGTGCCAATGGAAATTTGTTGAATAAACTTTCTTCGAAATGTTTTACAACTCGCTACCGTGAGACTATATGGATCTTGACTTTCTCTCTCTCTTCTGCCCTCTATCTCGTCGCTATGCAGCGCATATCGTAAACATTCAAAAGTCGATCCCCACACCTTAAAAACGATAACGAAGGTGATATTTATCAGCGGCAGGTGTTATATCCAAAAAAAACTTTGTAAATATAAATTTGACTTCTGAAAGGCACTTGTCGAATATTTTTGACAAGTTACTTTACTCTTTTTCCGGTAGGGGATGTAAGGGGGTGCGTATTTTAGGATTTTGGCGTTCATAAATCACAACATTTCAATTTTAAAGTGTTTACTTTGATCCTAAGATGGCGGGGTTCGAGGGGTGTTTTTTATTTAAATTTTCACTTTTAACTTATTTATTCTGCAATAAATAACGAATGAAGCTGTTTTATTATTTAAGAAGACTCAAGTCAAGGTTGCGCATGATAAATTCAGGTGTTGGGTAAACATGACTACTTCAATTTTATAGAATTATTCTGTTTTTCTTTTTTTTGGGGGAGGGGAGGGAGGGGGTGGGTTGGTGTTATTCTGCTTGCGAGAAACTGAAGCATGTTTTGTATCTATGTACTTTACGTGAGTGAAGTTTGAATTAAACAGCTTCGAGTGCTTTCTAGATAGCAGCATAGTAGTACTACATGGCATTGAGTAAATACATGCTACGAATTAACAAAGATATTTGCTTCAATGAAAAGTGTTTGTATAGTTCAAAACCAGAGATCAAATATGCATATTGACCTTAGGGAACACAGGTTTATAGTTGTGATGACTTGGCTTCATCTGGATTTACTATTCTATATTTTATCAATCGGCAACACTTTTGTGTGTCTTCCATGACTTTTTAAGTTATGAAAACATATTCCCCAACGTGATTATTTTATCTAGAATAAACAGAAATGGAGAATTGTTGACGAAAAAATGTGTTTTATGCATGTATATATACATTTTAATACTTGTCATGTCTTACATACTTTAAAAAGACAGAGTTGTATAAAATAGTATGCATAGCGAGGAAGAAATAAGACAGTTCAAGAAAATAAGTGAGGGTAGAAAAGGATTTAAAACTATGACATCGGCTTGCAGAGACATGCAGGGAATATTTTAATAGAGACAGGACAAGTACTAAATCGATGGGTGGAACATTTCAGGAAACTCTTGGATCAAGATGACGAACGTCGTAATGGACACACATTTGATAATAACGAAAGAACCAGGAGTGCAGAAGCACTACCTTAAGATAGTACAATACATTCGGACGCATAAAGAACTAACCTGACGAATGGAACATAGGAATTATCTGTCTTCTACAGAAAAACGGAAACCAACTGTTCAAACTACAGAGCCATTATGTTACTGAACGTAGCGTACTAAAATTTACGAAGTAATGATGGATCTGGTCTTTGCAGATCAATTAATCCAACTCATTAAAACCTCATTGAGTGGATTAAAAATTCAAGGCGTATCGGTGCCATTCAAAACAAACAGAGGGCTTAGACAAGGAGATCCACTACCCACTATCCATCTTGCTATTTAACATTGTGTTAGAAAAGGTGGTCCGAGAGGCATGTATTGATACCAGAGGGTTCCTGTTCAGCTAATAGCCTAGTTACCATAGACAGGACAATTGCTGCAGCAAAGGAATCCGGGTACCAGCGAACGTTGGCGCAAATTCCGACACGCCAATACAAATTTCTCGATCCACACGTTGTATAAGTAGCATTGGGGCCAACCTTGGTGCCAACGTGTGGAGCCGGCTCGGATCGGAAGCATGAAGGCTTGCTAGTCATGGCGAACAGGTTCTCCGAAGTTCCATGAGAAAAATTCTTCGCAGGGTAACAGTCGCAGTAAATGAAGAGGGTATCTGGAGTAGAAGATACAACCACGAGTTCTACCAAATATACAAAAACCTTGACATAACCAAAAGCATCAAGATCTCACGCTTATAGTGTGTTCGCACAGAGCCGAAATTACGTGATTTCGGTTATTTTCGTGTTTTCGCCCAAAACCACGTTCAAAATCATATGATTTCCCATGTATTCTGATGATTTAAAAACCATCTCAAACCTCGTAATTTTGGCAAAATTACGAACAAAATCGTGTCGAAAGCTTAACTTTGAAAATCGAATTCAGCATGTCACTTCTGAATAAATTATGTTTATTGCGGCTCTTTCATGGGCGTTCATCTCCATCCTGTTGAATTCGTCTATACATCTAAAGCTGTACGGCAATTCATCATGAACGAATTGGTTAATTTACACTGTGTAGTCTCAATAACCGCTCAAAAACCACGTAATTTCTTAACTTAAATCGCTGTGATCCTTACTGGTCCATCTTGTCATATCTATTCCCACACACCTTCAGCGATCATAATTTTCTCTATCATTCCACAATAGAACCAGACATTTCACCGCCGCTTAAAAGCGTGTATCGCTTGCCATCCAACTCTGATCCTTCCGGAAGTATCTTACTGTTGAAAAACCTCTCTGTTTTATTTTCAGGCAAAGATAGGTTCCCTTGTTTTGTAGTGACTCCTTGATTTCTACGATCGCACATATTTCGATCTCGTCCAAACGACTTCTTACGATCGCCACCCCCAATACTGATGACGAAGCTACAAGAGAGATCTCAAGGCCAAGATATACGGTTTATCTTTGGTCGCCAATTTTACGGTTTATCTTTGGTCCATCATATGATTCGACGTCCAGCTGTCTCTTCTCTACGAACTGAGTGATGATCTATACCATACGGATTTTGGCACTGATCCCTATTACCGCCTCGCCAAACTGAAGATGTAATGTAAAGATTTGAGGATTCATTTTTGTTGATCGCAGCCCTATCCAAGTTCATCATGGATCGAGCGATCTTTTTCTCGGCAGAGGAATTAAAAAACCAAATTTCAAATAATAATGGGGAAATATTGGAAAATAAATCAGAAGTGAAATATTGATTTTGTCTTAACAAATCTTTGTATTGCTATTCTTTCCTAGATAAACAAGACTTTTCACATGACAAATTCACAAGACTTTCGTATAGTAGTCACTTGACACCTATTTTAGCCTGCTGACAACGAGTTAAGATGATCCGCTATCAAGCCTTGGGCAAATCGATTTTGATCATGCAAGATCACTCCTTCTTATAGCCTCGACACACGCACGCATTTATGAAGAAAATTCATCATTAATTAGGAATATGAACCTCATCAATTAGGAAAACCGATTAGGCAAATTTTGGTTAATCTAGTACGAAATCTCAAAAGAGAGCCATCTGTCGAACGATAGATCATGTTAAAAAGCCCGCTTTTAGGCGTTTTCCCAGAGTCAGCTGATTTTTATTTTTATTTTCCTTGAAAATTAATAAAAAATATTAATTTTTCCATATTAAAAAATTAAATATTACTTGTTTCCCTTCCATTGGGGTAACAACGTACCAAAGATATAAATTTTTTATTTTTCGTTCTCTGACATTTTTCACTACACCACAACTGTCATAATATAATGAGGTATTTTAACGTGTGTCACCCTGTAAGGGCGTTCGTCATAAATTAGGAATTTTCGTCATATTTTGATTGCCGTGTGTCGAGGCTATTATAGCCTCGACACACCCACGCATTTATGAAGAAAACTCATCATTAATTAGGAATATGAACCTCATCAATAAGGAAAACCGATTAGGCAAATTTTGGTTAATCTAGTACGAAATCTCAAAAGAGAGCCATCTGTCGAACGATAGATCATGTTAAAAAGCCCGCTTTTAGGCGTTTTTCCAGAGTCAGCTGATTTTTATTTTTATTTTCCTTGAAAATTAATAAAAAATATTAATTTTTTCCATATTAAAAAATTAAATATTACTTGTTTCCCTTCCATTGGGGTAACAACGTACCAAAGATATAAATTTTTTATTTTTCGTTCTCTGACATTTTTCACTACACCACAACTGTCATAATATAATGAGGTATTTTAACGTGTGTCACCCTGTAAGGGCGTTCGTCATAAATTAGGAATTTTCGTCATATTTTGATTGCCGTGTGTCGTGGCTATTATATGGAATAACATATGGTTATAGATAGACAATGCTTAAAGGCATGCCTAAGGTGGTATCGATCACCTGAATCTGAGTTTCACTAAGCTCCACGCCAACAATGTTCTTAACGAAAAGGCTTTTCTTAATAGAATCTTCAACTTCATAATGATGTTGATTCGAAGTCATATTGCTACGGAGAGGGACAATTCTTTTGTTCGCGTAGCATTCTACTTGACTATTGACTGTCACCGAGCAACTTTACCAGATTACCACAGACATTTACTTTCCTGAACTCCAAAATATTTTTCCACAATTGGATCAGGGTTGCCTCATACTTACACTCTTAAGACTTAAATAAAAACTTAGTTCTATTTTTTATTGCAGTAATTAATTTAGAATTCAGTAAGGTTACGTTAGTGATGCCGGAATCCTTGGTGTTTTTCCTAACTCGAGTCTATGGAAGTCCGTTGACGGGGATAACCCGAAGCAATGACTCCTCCAAATAGATAATAAAGTAGGTTCAGTGGAGGTGTTTAAAAACTGAATTCCAAATGGGGCCAGAAAAGTAGACATTACAGTTATAAGCGTTCCTTATTGCATAACCATCGACAAGGAAAGTCTTACTTCACTTGAAATTTCGATGGAATCTCTATTCTTTGACAATGAGTCAGTTTCAACGCGGTATAATAATCATTACAGTAGAAACGGCAGTCAAAGCTGAAAAGCCTTTAATAGTATATTCTGTAACAAGTTTGAAATGATGCATATTCCGCACAAGTGGAAGTTTGGCGTGTTGCAGACTATACTTTTTCTACGCCTCTAATTAATTTTTATTAATATTTTGTAAAGAAAAACGTACCTGTAAAGCTAATGTCAAAAATATAATGTATAAGGCACAGCAAGATATTTTAACGCTAAATAACATATTAGTAGGGAGTGTTCATTCATAACAATTTTGTAATTTAATAATTTGTTAATAGATGGCCGCCGCAAAATTTATTAAAAAAATGCTATTATTTTCTGCAATTTAATATAATTGAATAGTTTATTTAAAGCAAAAATGTTCTAGCGAACATCATTGATTGTTTATTATCGAAACAATCCTTTTCTTTCTTTAATTAATAAATCTTTTTTTTTCTTTAATTAATAAATCATATTCTTGGATTACGACGAACAGATGTCGCCAATAGTAGTCATTCCATAACAAGTGATGGAATGAATATTCGACACGGATGTGGAATGCTGCTAATTCCGTAACTAAAAGCAATATCAGAATGCCTGCATTCTAACAAAGGCGTAGAAAAAAATTATTTCGTTAGTCTACTAGGTGAGGTTCAGTTTCAATACAATACATAGGTAGGTATACAGAAAAATAGAATAAATGTATTAGGAGCACAAATAGAAAACTGCCATTTTCCAATAGATGTCGCCAGAAGTAAAATGCTGGGCAAAAATGGCAAATCAGAAACGTCAAATGATGTAGCCATCTGTCAACAACTCTTTATCAACACATTTGCGAATTTTTGTCGGCGTCATAGATTTTTTTGTACGTGAAAATGTCGAATGAGCTTCATTTGCGAAAAAAACTTAAATAATTCGAAAAAAAAACTGTGGCTAAGAAGAAGAAGAACGTGTCGCGAGTGGTTTCAACGCCAAAAATAAGTGGGGACTTTGACATTGGAGATAAGAAACATCCCGGCCAGGAGAAATAGTTTGAAAACGCAGAATTGGAGGCATTATAGCATGAAGATTCATGTCAGACGTAATAAGAACTTGCAAATTCATTGGACTTGACTCAACAAGCCATTTCCCATTATTTGAAAGCCTTGCGAATGATTTAAAAGCAAGCAAATTGGGTGCTATACTAGTTGAAGCTGAGATACGTCGAATGTCGTTTTGTGAGAGCAGTTGCTCCGACGGCATAGAAGTAAGAGTTTTTTCTTTTTGCATTGTATTGTGAAAAGTGGATCCGTTACGACAATTTAAATCCAAAAAAAGGATGTCTGTATCAACAAATGACGTGAACACGTCTACAATGTTCTAAAAGACACAGTTTTATTTTTTTATTGGTATTAAAAAGGTAAGAACTAAACAATAAAAAACAAATTGAAAAAACCTTGTTGATCAATTCTGAACCAATTCCTTAGAGAGCTTCAGGATACACTATGTTCAATGTTGTTTCATTTAGGGATAGGATGTGAAGATTTTCAGATTTTCCAACTCGTGGCCACAGCTGACCGGGAAATGACACTTATTTGGGAAAATTCGTCCGCCATATTGGCCCCGCAATTTTGAATTTATAAGTAGTGATCATAGATTCGTTATTTATTGCCCTAAAAACCACCATATACCGATTTTTATTGGAATCGGAATACAATTGGCAAACTTGTCGACCATATTGGCCCCGCCATATTGAATCTAAAAATTTTGAACATAAATTCGTGATTTGCTACCTTAAAAACCCTTAGATATTTACGACCTTAAAAACCCCTAGATTCCCACTGTCATTAAAATCGGAAAACAATTGGCAAACTCAATTATATTTGCGCGGACGTTTTGAGCTTCGGTCATATTTCGGCGGCCATTTTGAATTTCAATTTGAAAGTAAACAAAAAAATCCCTTTTTATTCTTCATCTACATCATGGTATATTTCTTTTTTCGATATAAACAATAGTTTTTGAGCTGCAACTCAAAACTGTATGCCACAATTTTGTTATCATAGGTTTTTTGTCATGGAAGCAAATTTAAAAACGTATTCACGTCAAAATTCGTGGCCATGCATCAACATCGACGACCAAGTCAACCATGGATCGAAGCACATTCTGTGTATTTGGTGGAACCAGCTTCGGCGTGTAATATTATAAACTGCTCCAACCGGATGAAACGATTACAGTAGCTCACTACCGAACACAGCTAATGCATTTGAGCCAAACATTGAAGGAAAGCGACCACAATTCGAGCAAAGGCATGATAAAATAATTTTTCACCACGACAATGCTCGGTCGCATGTTGCTAATGCCGTTAAAACCTTCCTAAAAACACTGAATTGGGGCGTCCTACCCCACCTACCGTATTCTCCAGACATCGCCTCTTCCGACTATCACCTGTTTCGATCGATGATGAATGGCCTCTCTGAGCAGCTCTTCCGTTCTTACGAAAAGACCAAAAATTGAGATACAAATGAGGACCGTTTTTTCAAAACTGCATAAGTCCATTTTTGACGAAAATGAGTTTTACATGTCATCGCCTTATTTTAAATGATCTCTTTCATTTGGTGTAATCATATTTTCAATAAACTTATTATTTTAGATACTATAAGTATTTAAAAATTGTCAGTTTTTGCAAAACTTTTTAAATCCATGTAATTATGAAGTTTTGCAAAAACCTATAAAAATATTATTTTGGTGCGCAGATCTGCAACGGTACTAAATTGCTTCCCACACGCAAAAACATCCCGCACCAGGATGCTCCATAGGTTTTCGGTGGCATTGAGGTTTGGACTCTTGGCTGGCCATTCAATAACGTCGATGTTGTGGTCAAAAACCCACTTTTTCATGAGGGCGGAAACATGGCGTGGCATTTTTTCAAAAGTCACTGTACATATTTCGACATGCCTTATTTTGCTTAATAAAAAGTATTTAAAATCTTACCAAAAAAAAGTGTAACGGTAACACTAGTTTTAGGCAAAATTCAAATTGACCTCATCAAATTGCCCAAAAGAACTGCGAGGCAACAACACGACAGCCCTTTCCCTAATATTATAACGGTAATAAGTTGAATGTTCAGAAGAAATTTGGTTACCCTCATATTGTTATGAAATTTCTGGGAAAAATTTATTTTACCAAATTTTTATTCTATGCGTTTATAAATATTTCGCGAGGTGTTTGCGATGAGTGAAAGTAGTCAAAGTGCATAATGGAAAATAGTCATTTGGAGTTTAATAAGAATGTAGTAGAAGTTGATGGGGGGCGCAAGCCCCTACGTAATAAATGCATTATTACGAGTAATAGTACGCGACGTGCTTTATCGTTATCGTGCCCACATATCACAAGCCTTATAGATAAAATACAATGAAAGTGTTATTATGAAAGACGTGATATTACCATGGATGATGCTGAAAGTAAATAAATACTATTATATATAAAAAACACTTTTATATTGAAACATTTACTCTTACGTTTACTTTATTTATTAGCCTTTCGCCGTCATTGTTATTCGCAACAAAAGAAAGTCGATCAAGATAAATGTATTTAAAAATATTTAAAGCCTGAATATCCCAAAAGAAAAAGGCACAATATCCCACTATTAAAAGGAAGAAGTGTTTCCATTTAGTACTTGGTGCGCAAAAGGAATGGAGATATCTTACCAGTATGTGCAACACTGTTTAGAAATATAACAGGTATGGTTATTATGTGTACTATTGCATTCAAAAAGAATATGTTTAACAAATTTTTTGATATGACAGGATTGTCTGCCTATCGGCTTGCATTGATCTCAAAATATTTTGTTCATACTGGAGAACTTCCAGAAGAACGTCGCGGTGGAGATAGATCGAAAGACAAGGATATTGAAGTTACACACGCAGTGAAATGTAATATAAAAAGTTATAAGTGTCGAGAAAGTCATTATAGTCGTAATAAAACCTCAAGGCATTACCTACCACCAGAACTCAGTATTAATAAAATGTGGACAAGATTTTGCGAGGGGAGAAAAAAAGAAAACAAACCAACTTGTTCTCTGTCAAAATACAAGCATATATTTTATACATCTTTCAACATTGGCTTCGGGAGTCCCCATACTGATACCTGTTCACAATGTAAAAGATTCCAACTTGACATAAAAAATCCTGAAAAATCGTTTAATGAAAAAGAAGAAGTTAAGGCTCTACTCAAATTGCATAAACTTAGAGCTCAGAAATTTCATTCAATTATGAAGAAAGAAGATCCTGCAATAATTAAAGTTGTTTTTGATATGCAACAAAATCAACCCTTACCAAAATTATCTATTGGAGAAATTTTTTACAGTAGACAAGTTTGGCTATATAATTTAACAATCATGCAACATTGTAAATCGCAAGATCGTAGGTACATAAGTCATTACACATGGCTTGAAACAGAATCGGGTAGAGGTGCAAATGAAGTAGCTTCTTGTATAATTCACTTTCTTCATAAACTGGATAAAGATCTACTTGAAAATCAAAATAAAAAATATTCATTACACCTGTTTTCAGATTCCTGTGCGAGTCAAAATAAAAACACTATTTTAATGACTTGTTTAATGAGATTTATTGAAAAAAGTTCAAGCTTTAATGAAATAAAACATTTTTTCCCAATAAGAGGACATAGTTTTATGCACGCTGATAGGGTATTTAGAGTAGAAAGAGAGTACCGCAAAAGAGAAGTTATAGTATCACCAAAAGAGTACAGAAATATCTTACAATCAACAGGTACTGTCCTAGTTTTCGGAAAAGATTTTTATTTTTATAACTACCAGAAAATAAGTAAGCAAATACTTAAAACCAAGTTACCTCTTAAAATATCAGAGGCAAGGGTCATGGCGTATAACAAATTTGGACCAAATATAAAAATATCGACATCTACAACGTATTCTGGAGAATTGTTTACTTGTGATGTCAGAAAAAAAGAACTTAAAAGACTTTTATCATCGTATGAAGTGGAACGTCTTCCCATAGCAAACAAAGTTTCACTGAAGAAAAGTGAAGATATAAAAAAACTGCTTCATTTTTTTGAAATACCCAGGGATGCAAAAGTTTTCTACGAAGATGTCCTTAAAGGACATGAGCAAGAAAATATAGAAAACAATCCAAAGTTTCAATGACGAAGGTGATTTTTAATGTAGTTAATGAGTTTTGCTCAACACTGAAAAGTGGTTGTTAAAGAGTTTTGAAAAAAACAGCTTATTTTTGCTATTAGTTTTCTGCCTCTTGAAGAGGTTTTTGTTATTTTTTTTTGTGTAATTATATTCCTCGTTAGAGGAATAAATAAAAAATGTTTAAACAAAAACACTTTTAGTTTTCTTTCAATTTGTATAACAAAAAATTTTTCTCCTGAAAAATTAGGTTTTTTCAAATGATGAGTTTTGAAAAAACGGTCCTCAAATAGATTCTGACGTGATCGTACATAATCTGAAGAGGCGGTCGCAGCCAAAGTTAACACTCTCCTAGCATTTACGTAGTTTGATTGTTCTAATGAATTCGTCAGAATAGTTTTCATCAGAACTCGCATCCAGCGTAACCTTAGGCTTATTTAGGTGACAAGAATGGAAAGACGAAGGATAATGCAGCAGAGTGGAATCGAACCTCGAACCTCTGGGATGGTAGTCGAGAGCCTGCGTTACCAAGGCTCTGGAATTCGTGTTTTCGTGTAAAGTGAACGGAGATGAAATGTCGTTTTGGTTTTCTTTTAAAATTTAATTTATTGATTAAATGAGAGATCGGATATTCTAAGGACAATTTCAATCTTGGGGCAAGATACAGTGTCTTAACCCAATGCCGGGTTCATATGTAATTTTGAAACTAAACGAGCTATATTTAAAAATTATAGCTTAGCAATATGTCAAACGAACGTTCCCCTATCATTACGAAAGCAAATACTTGAAAAGGGGATTTCGTTTCAGTACTAGTCATCCGCCACCCTATCCAATAAATCCTTGTTCAATTTTTGTCCATATGCTATGATGTAAAAATGATTTTAGGGGATTTTTATTACATTTTGAATTCCTAAACTATTTTAAAGAAACTTATTAAAAGTGATTGATTCAAGCAAACAACATCAAAGATGCTTCCTCCAATAATTAATTGAGAGCTAACAACATCTGTATGACATGCCTGCGACAAAATATCTCTACGATATCCTGCTGCGAACATATGGTTACGTATTCCTCCCGAAATATGTGAAAAAAAGAAGAAAGAACTTAACTCATTATAATTCTCGAAACTGATTATAATTTTCTAGTGAATGGATTGATGAGCTATGGTATGACTAAGCATATAAAGTCTGTCACCGTGTCTGGAAAAATGAATTTTAATCAATCCACAAAACACCATAAAAAAATTCTTCAATTATTTTTAAATTCCAGTCGAAACTTTCTTAATTAAATCCCCCCCCCCCGTGCCGGGTGTCTGCGCTATTGTCAAAGGAAAAATGGCATCAATTTAAATAAATTGCGACTAAACATCGCGATCAATTTAAAGCCCAGAAATATTGTCAACATCCATTAGTACAAAACTTTTCGATAAGCACCAATTTTATTGGTTTAATTCCCCCCCCCCTCCCCCCCGCTGAAAAAAAAATGTTTTTAATCAGACTTTCATCGACGTTCGTCTATGGTTGAAAAATGCATTTAGTTTGGCTGCCATTGACCTTCTGAGTCAATTGAAGCATGGTGGAACGTCCCCCGGTGCCACATGGATTGTGGGCCCCACCGCAAAAAAAATTCGGGGAGACTCTCTTTTCGCCGGAGGAGCTCCACATTCACATTGACTTCGACCTTGCTGGCTTATGCAAATTGACAAAATCCGCCACATGTTAACATTCTGCTTTTATCTGTCGCTGAAATTTTTTTTCTCCCATTCTCCACTTTCGTAACTCCGTCAATGGAGCTTGCAATCCAGTTTTTTGATTTGTCATCTCTGAAAGCCGAAAGCCGACAGCCAAAAACCGGCTGCTCTTAATGGGCCCCGAGCGAATTCCTGAAATTCCAAATAATTTTTCGGGGAGGATTCAGTCAAGCCAAATCACAGTGCATGTGCCCATGACCTACACGTAAAACGACAAAAAACGACTTTAAAAAGCGACCAATCGAGCGATTTCGAGAGGATATGCCTCGATTCCTCGCCGTAATGGAGGGGTGGCGCCTTGAGTGTTTCGTCAGTTGCAGCTCGTGCCGTTTATATATGGCTTACCTGGTCGAAAGGCTAAACGCTAGAATATAGTAATAAAACCACCACAACGGTTCCGATTCGTTGCCCCAGATGACTGCCCAAGTAAGGGTATCTCATGTCCGCGCTGACTACTCGTCACGGTCAGGTGGAGCATTGTTGTCGTCCGTCGTCGTTACCGGCCGGAATGAAGCCAAGCAAATTGTGTTGTGGAAATTTCACTGCAATTCAATATCGATGACGGGAGATCGGTGCTGATTTCGCTACGGTGCACCAGAATGCAGTGTATTCACCGATTTCGCACAGACCGCGCGATAGTATATCTGATTACCATACCAACAATGCCGGCTGATAGTCGACGCCGCTGCACAGTCGACCGTTCAATGCAATTCGCGCACTTGGCATTTCTATAACAAAAATATCACATGCACTTCGTCACACCTTGGCGCAGCTCGATATCGATCTCTCGCACAGAGCGCATGCATGCATATTTGGTTTGGGAATTAGTCGTCTACGCTTGCGCATGATCCATCGTGTCTCAGCGCTGCAGCCCCAACTGCGACGCAACTGATCTTTAAAAGCTTTCTGAAATGTTTTTATTTAAATCACATTTGCGGTGTTGATGTTGTCGAGATCATGTTCAAAAATTGCCGGCGGCTAATGGCTGCCTTTTGAAAGTGATCTTGCAAAAAAATTGCGCAAGCCGATCGTGAATCATAGCATTTTGGGATCTTGGCCAAAAAATGTTATTTCAGCGCCTGATCATATTTTTTATAGGCAACTATATTTTTTTTTCTTCTAATACGTTCCTCGAGGCAACTGCGCATATTAATCTTGTCGGAGATGCGTGATCCGATATGTGTTGGGAAAACGAGTCAGAACGCGAATGTCATGACTTTGGTGGATTTATTATCGTTTAGAAACGCGATGGTCATTGTGACAATATTATTGACTTATATTGGTGATTTAATCAGTATTGGCTGTTATGGGTGGGCAGGAATTTGTTTGCTTTTTAGTTCTGGATCTGTTTTAGTTCCCCCCTCTCTCTTTCTCCTTTTCTAGGTTGTTGTAATTGAATGTAAATATTTTTTTTAATCGTTGTATTATATTAGAAATGGTTTTCTGGCGTTATTCTTAGATGAAGCAGAGAAACTGTGTGTGTTTTTTTTCAGTGTTTTTATTATAAACAAATTCTGTTAAGTTTTTGATATTCAATATTAACGATTTTGTGATAAAGTATTTACGGTAGGGAGAGAGTGGCTGTGTGTGTTTATTTCTTGAAATATTTTGTTTATTTAGTTTTTTTTTTCTATACAAAAATTTAAGTAGGAAGTCGCAATCAATAATCTTGACAATTCCAAGAATGTCGGTTGGAAAATGGGGGGAATGAAATTTATATTTTCATCTTTTTTTTTGTTTTATGTGGAAGACTAGAGCCCAGGGAAAGCCCTTTGTACTGTCGAGAATCTATTTTCTTCGTATAGAGTGCAATGTCGAACAGCAAGCGAAGTTAGAAATAATTCGCAGTTTCTTCTGGAAAGGATCAGTAAAATATCTTTTACTATGATTTCTAGATTCCAAATTTCCGAGTAAAAATAAGACTTGACGGCATTTAGCATGAAACAGGCACGGTACTCTCACACTTTTTTAGACTAAAGGCAGCAAGATTTGAGCTTTAAGGCGATAGCCCAATCACGACTTTATTCGCGTTTACGCGCGTCGAAGCGTTGACGCGCTTTGACGTCGATATTTGATTGTGTGTAAAGGCGATAGCCCAATGCCGACGGCGTGTTATACGCGGCAGGCGTTTCATGCCCGTTGACGTCCGTTGAAGGTTCATTCATAGCGTCAGGACGTCAAAAATGTTGTTTTGATTAAATTCATGTACGGATCTTTGTGTATGCACTTGTGCGAAGTGTGATTTTTTTAAATTTCAACGCCTCCCACCGTGCGAAAAGTTGAAAGTTGGTCGACTTTAGCCGTCGCTTGACGCCGCTGACGCCGCAAAGTCGTGAATGGGATAACTCGATTTGAATTACACACAACCAAATATCGACGTCAACGCGCGTCAACGCTTTGACGCGCGTAAACCCGAATAAAGTCGTGATTGGGCCATCGCCGTAATTCAAATCGAGCTGTCCCATTCACGACTTTGCGGCGTCAGCGGCGTCAAGCGACGGCTAAAGTCGACCAACTTTCAACTTTTCGCGCGTTGGCAGGCGTTGAAAATTGCAAAACTGTCAAACTGTCGAAATTAAAACTTTATAAAGACAAAAATTCATACATGAATTTAAATCAAAGCAACCTTTTTGACGTTCTGACGCTATGAATGAACCTTCAACGGACGTCAACGTATAACGCGCCGTCGGCATTGGGCCATCGCCTTTAAGAAATTGTTTAGGACGAAGAAAAAGGGAAATTATCTTGGTGATCATAAAGGGTGCCTTTAGCATACTTAATATACCGGTTCTCGTTCGATTGTGTATATCAAGCAGCATTAGATGTGGTTAGTACTAAGTTGGGGGACCGCTTGGTAAAACGACACTCCCATTTGGAATGGTCAATTACGAATAAATTCATATCTGTAACATAGGCGTGCATACCTCTATAGCAAGAGCATTTTTAGATTTTCATGCCTGTAGTGGGAGTGTGCATACCCGTGTGGCAGGCGCATTTCTTCCCTATGCGTACTAGTTGCGGGCGCGTATCCCAACCACTGTTTGAGTTAGATTTGGATGATATTTTCCTGACAAAGCAAAAATACAGCTCCAAAAAACTTTCCAGTCCCTACTTGATAAAAGTGGGGTGTGGTGCTTAGACAGAATCACATGCGGAGTCCCTAGAGCTACTAATGGACTTACACTTCTCCTGATGCAAGGACAAAAAGGAAATAGTATCCTCAGGGGATGGGCAGAAACACTCTCCTGAGAGGAGATTTCCATCATTATCATAAAGGAAAAGGTTCTCTGGGAGGCTATGTAATAGCTTCTTCCCCTTTATAGCACCCCATTAGCCCTAAACATATGTGGATAGTGATAAAGCCACAGGAATTCCAACCGTGATCAGTAATATCATGGAAAGATCGATGCATGAATAGTGTGCAGCTGGGCAGCCGACTGCGTTCTAGCAGCCAATCTAGGCAAAACTCAGCTTAGGCTATTCACTGGGAAAACGAAAATTTCCGCCTTCAACATTGTCCGTTGGACATACGCTCACTCTACTTTCCAGGATGAAATTTCTGGGTCTAATACTGAACCCAAAACTCAACTGGAAGTCGAAGATTGCCACATAAGTAATAACCCTATCACTGAGGCCGACCTCGACACTGAAACTACGAAACAACACCAGAAGGGTTCGGTGGTAAAACAATGATCACTGCAGGAGGAGATAAGCTAAAAAAGTATTCAACAGTTTCAGATAACTAGGCCCCTAGAAGAAAGCCATCACGGATTATTATATAGAGCTGAGAAGATCCAGACGAAGGTTAGGAAAAACCTTCTGTCTAGCTTTGAGCCTTTATGAGGTTACACCTAGTCTTGCCTAACGATCACTCAAATGGCATTGCCGTCCTCAAGACTCCTTCTTCTGTCTTTCTTTATGAAAAATACCAGTGATACCATGGAGCTACTAATGATCACTCATTTCCCGTGTTCTCTAGTAACTGGCCCAGTAATGGCGCTAGAACCTAACATTGGATCGGAAGTAATTTCTGTCCACCGATACCACAAAGGTATGGTAAACGGGATTTTTGTGCCGGTTACCATCGAATGGGCCACTGGTATCTGCAAGCCCTTCAAGGATGCTGAAAGAGACCAAATCTTCCTATCAATCCTGTTGCCACTATTCCCAGGAAGCTTTGCGCTGGTCCATAATCCGAGCTATTGGAGAGACGCTAAGGTGATCTTTATTCTCAAAGTGAAGAGAAAGTCATACTAGGAAGCAAAATCCTGTCGACTCACTAGCCTCTTTTCCTTTCTCCTGGTAACTGTTGTAGACAAGCATATTTGAGAGGGTCTTACAGCGAACTCACTTCAATGCTTGCAATTTGCCGACCGACCGGGCAGATCTACAGAGACAGCCATCCACGTGCTATTGAGAGATATCGAGAGGTTCCTACTGCGCAAGGAAATCTCTCTCTGCGCATTCGCAGATATTGAGGTTGCATTAGACATCAAAAAAGGGTATTAAACCCCCCACTACGAGATGGATCACTTTCAACCATAATTGACGAACTTCTTGCCGGCCTGAATTACTCGGGTTTCAAAGCATATGTAGATGCTATCGTCATAACGATCAGCGGATCTGTCTTGTTATAAGCGGAGCCAAAAGCACCTGTACGACTGTGGCTACGGAAACCCTACTGCACCTACCTTCGCTCCACTCAGCGACTCTGGTGGGGCGCACCGTCTTAGGGGGCTGTTCTCCTTTAAGCCAGGGGACCTTGTGGATCACTTATCTATTCTCAAAGAATTAAACGTAGCGTCTAGATGGCCATATGGTCAGAAAATGTTGTTGTACTTTAGTTCAAGGAATTGTAGCCTCTTTCAAGCCATCATCATCAGTCGCCATCTCTCGCAATTCGAATCGCGGACATGTTAGTGACGTGAAAACAGTAACATAGCTATGTTTGTTCCAGCACAGTCGTGTTTTTGTGCCTTGGCTAAAGCTCATTTGCGGTGTGGTGGTGGCCTCGGATTTGAGTATTATACAGGACAACAACCTTTGTGATGAGCTTTGTATAAGCTTAGAAGCTTTGGGTGAGCTTTAATATTAGATTCTCTGAAAACTCGTGTTCGTCCGGTCTGTTTAGGTGAAAATCGCAGCTGTAACTGGAGTATGTTGGAAAACGAAAGTCTATCTAATTCGAGACGATCAGAGGAATTCGGTATATCATAAGACAGTTTCCATCGCATTTTGCATAAACATTTTGGCCTACAGGCTACAGTTGCATGCGCATAAGTTAAAGTTAGCACAAGAATTGAATCCAGCAGGTCACGCACAACGCCGTTCAATCGCTGATTGAGTATTGGAAATGCATGAACATGATTTTTTAAACAAAATTATTCTGAGGGACAAGGCTTATTTTCACCTGTCTGCGTACGTAAACGAGCAAAACTGTCGTGGGACTTCGAAAATCCAAGAAAGAACAGTCGAATAACCTCTCCAACCACAACGAGTGACAGTTTGGTGCGATTTTTGGGGTGGCGCTGTAATCGGGCGATACTTTTTTGAAACGATGTGGATTGACAATGTCAATGACTCTATTCGTTAAAAAATTTCTGATCGTTTGATCGTTAGAGTTTTTCTGTGGGACTACGATAAAAATAAGGTCGACGGCAGTGCTCCAACAACGATTGAAGCACTCAAAGACAATATTAGAGCTCCTATTGGAGAAGTACAAGCATTTATGTGAAAACGTGATGAAAATTTTCATCAAAAGAATGATCGTGTGTAAAAATGGCCGAGGCGGACATTTAGTAGATATTGTGTTCTATTATTAACTTCACCGTTTATACTTTAGGTTAAAATAAAAATATCATAAACTTTCACGAAATAATTGCGCTTTTCTATTGATTTAAAATGACACCTCTTGTTGAAGGACCTTGTATCTCTTCAATCCAGTGAAAACCATATTCTAGGAGCGGATTTTGAATTTCGGGAATAGGCAGAGCCGGATTAAAGATGTGGAGGCCACTAGGCGGAACTTGTGGTGCGGGCCCCTTCCCAAAAAAAATTTGAAACCATTAACCTTGGCAGTAGAAAGAGAACTACATTTTAATGGTTTCAAATTAAATTTCTATACATTCGCTAGTACCTTCTCCAGTAGTAACACATTGGATTTGCGTAATAAAAAGAACTGTGGTGTAAACCTGGAGAGAGACGTCATCTACAGGAAGTTCGGAAACCTGCACTTGAACATTGCCAAGGTCACCCTGACTTGGCACGCTGCTACATTAACCTAGGGTATCACCCCAGTGGAGACAATATGAGTTTTGGACAATTAGATCCCCCGTCGACCGAGCAGGTTATGTTATGTTTGGTGGTATTTTTATTAACTCCTGAGCCGAGATCATTCTGATCGGATAAACAAACTAGGGATATTTCAAGAGCACTCTGTCGGATGGAACGCTTTAAGCAAACCTGTTGGTTTTCTGTCTAGAAAGTAAAACAGGAAAAATGAAACAAGGTGAAAAGAAAATGATGATCTGAAACTCTGAACCTATTTATTATTTTAAATTGAAGAGTTCTGCTACCAGGGCAAAGTATCTTTATGTTATAGTACTCTGGCAATGAAACTACTACACGAGTTTTCCAAAGAGATCCTCTTGGATACGCACTCTTCGCGTACGACAATGGGAAGGAAACTATGTATACAAAAAAAGCTCCTGCATCTGTAGTCTGGCAGTCATCAGCGACATTCTCTAGTTTTTGAAGTTACTCCAAACCACTGTATAAACAGAACTCTCACTTAAATTTTGTGTGTCAAATAATAGAAAACTTGGAGAAGTCTAATTCTGATTGAATTGTTGAAATTTCACACAGCTATTCACTACAACAGAACAAAAGATTTTGTTTCTTATTTGTTTAGACAAGCGAGACTCGCTGAACTACTTCTGGTCGTCGTTGCGCTATAGAAGGTATCTAATGAAGGTTAGAACAGAAATTCGCGCGACACATACTTATTGCAACCACCCAACGAGGGAAAAGGCATGGCCCGATGGGCTCTATGGACAGGGGGAGGAAAAGTACAACACAATGCGGATAACTACACTAGTATTCCTTCAGCAGCAGCCGAATCGGTTTTACAACTTAATCTAGGTTTACACTAATATTCTTTCATCGCGAGTAACTTTCTTGTCTTTACACGGACATATCTGTGTGCGTGTCGATAATTATACTTGCTACCCCGGGTAAGAAAGAGTTAACAGAAGCACATCGTGTATGGGTTAAGTTTTCACGCCGAAATTATCTGGTGAACATGACAATACACTATCCTCGTGTCCTTTCTATACCGCTCTCGTGAAAAACCGGTTCTGCTGCTTCTGAAGAATAAGTGTAGATTAGGCCAATGACGGTATCTACACTGGGATTCTTTCAACTGTTACCGAGCCAATTGTACAACATAATCTAGGTCTACACTGGTATTCCTTTATCACGAGTAACTTTCTCTCACGGAGATATCTATGGGTGAGCCTATAATTAGTGAACATCAGAGCGCGTAAACAGAAATACATTATGTACATTATGTATTAAGTTTTCACTCCAAAAATTTCTGCTGAAGATGTTACTACACTTCCCTCTTGCTCTTTCTATACCTCTCTCCTATAAAACCGGTTCGGTAACAGTTGAAGGAGTAGTGTAGATACCCTCAATGCGATGATGATAAAATTATGTATAATATGTAATACTGCATCGGTAATCAGCCCGAAGCACCGAATTAAAATGTTTAGGGGGCAGAAATATAGGAAGGGCTCAATGCCTCACATACACTTTTTCCCCTCGATTCTTACGAAACATCTTTGTGAATTTACAGTCCGGTCGTCAAATGACGAAAAGTTCGTTGTTTAACATTATTCATTATTCATTATTCTACGATCTGATCGTACCGTACACTATGTCGACGTCATTTATAAATTCGCATCCCCTAATTGGCTGAAATCGCAACTTCTTGCCAAGCTTCTTGCATAGTTTGAAATAGCTCGAGTTGTAAATATGTTTGGAAGTAAAAATTTCTATCATCATTTTCAATAGAAAAATAATCTATCTCCGGCTCCATCTGAACGGTAAAGTCGGTGTCTTATGTGGTGGACTGCAGAAAAGATTTTTGTGTGTGGTGCGGGCCCCTTTGTGGTGCGGGCCCCTAGGCGAGCGCCTATGTTGCCTATGCTTAGATCCGGCCCTGGGAATAGGTCTCTAATTGTTGACGGGCAAGTTTTAAAGCAGCAAATCCTAGACTTCCTTGACGTGGTGTTCTACGTACTATAAACTATAAGTCCGGGCGCCCACCAAAGTGGTGTGGCAGTGGCGTGGCGGTCTAATGGCAAGTGGAAAAATTTATTCAAGTATAATCAAATGAAGTAGCGCACATTGAAGTGGAGTGGCGGTGGTGTGGCATCTGGCAAGTGGCTTAGCATCAATTGATTGCCACTAGTCTCCGACAAGTTTAATTTTTGAGTGGCAAGTGGCAGTGGATGCCACTTCTCGTTAGTAATAAGATGATGTTGAATCACTTACGTGTACGCTGCTGGCTCGATGCGCGCTTAATAATTTTAATACCACTCCGCCACCACTTTGTTTCCACATGGCACGCCAAAACCACGCCACTGCCACACGACTTTAGTGGGCGCCCGGCGTAAGACTTCAAGCTTCATAAATTTGTATTATTCTTTCTCCAATGTCATTTCATATTAGATGTAAACTTGCACGTCCAGTTCTCTTCTCTATGATCATTGTTGTCAATTTCGGTAAATTTTAACGTGTCAATTGTCGGTTTGGTTAAAGTAGCCTATAAATACTATTGCTCCTGCAATTGTCGTTCAATAAGATCCGTGTTCCGTCAATAAAAAAATTTAACTTTCAACATCAAACAAAATTCAACAAAAACCACTAAAAGATTTTAATAAAATGTTTTTTTTTTCAAAATAATACCAGCATTTTTTTTTGGTCACTTTAATCTAAACTTTTTTATCTTCATCCCCACCACTTCTAGTTCACAAGGCACTTACCGAAATTACGTTCATTTTTTTTCACAAAGATAAATTTTGACAGTTTAATGGTTACTCGTTTACAATATAAAAAGCCTCCGCAAGGTGCTTGGGTTAATGGAGACACTTTTTTAAGGGTTTTATACATCTGACACATAAAACAACGCGCTTCAAGAGGACCACACCATCCCAAAACTCTAGCGGGCAATATTCAAATCCTTTTTCGACTAAACAGTGCTGGTGTCCCATTGACACAACACCACACGGGCTATGGACCATGAAACATCAAAACTGTGTATTTGCAGTTTAACGATGCTCTACACCGAAAATGCTGGTAATAATATTTTTAACCACGAAACCACCGTCGAGGAGCCATAAGTCATGGCTCATTACCATTGGTTCTGATTAGTTTCATTAAAATAAATTTCCCAAAAATTGATCCTCATTACCATAAAAGCAGTTGCATTATTATTGCCCCTCCCCTTGATTAAATTCCACCCCTTTTTGGGTTTTGTTCTTTATGTTTTTTTTTTGGAGTAAAAACAACCCGCATTTTATCGCGGAACCTTAATCCGTTACTACGCGAACAGATGGCACGGGAGCAGCAATCCTTAAAAATAATTTCTCAATCCCCACCCCATTGCTGGAATGATCCCTTTCTTCTCTTTTCAATTTCTACGCAATATTTACATCCCGATCATTACAGAAAGGCAGTTTTAAAAGCACTTGAAAGGCAGCACACACACACACACACGCACACACAAAATATAGCCCAGTATCCTGTTTGTATCCTTGATGGTATCCTTAGGAATGAGCAGTAAACTTTTATTGTCCTTAAAACCTCTAAAAGCCTTCAGTGTTTTTTTTTTGATCCCAAGTCTCAGGCTTACATTTTTAGGCCCCTCCCACCGTCTAACCAAAAACACAGCTCCAATTCAAATAAGTTTATGCTAACCGCTGTTGTCGGGGTGCTCTCCATTGTTGAAAAGATGCGCGGAATAATGGAATTTACAATTCACAAAGGGCAAAGGGCTGGGAGGGGGTGGGCGTGGGTTTAAAATGTGGGTGCAGAATGCGGGACGGATGGTCGCTGCAGACTAGACAGAGCCAAAGATGAAACCATCAAGGGTTGAGATGAATGATGCCATAATAGTGTTCGGTTCCGTGGGGAGGGGGGTAGGTTGGGCTGAAGGGGGGATGCAGATTTTGGGAAGCATGCTGCGCGACATATGTTAAACCTACCGGTGGTGGTCCATTCTTGACGGCCTCGTTTCAGCTGTTCAACGGAAGCTAAGGGATCGCATGCCTGTTACCTTTTCGCCCTTAATTCGTTTCGTCCTTCATAAATTATCCTCATCATCCCACATCCGTGCACACCTCAGACTGAAATAATTGGTCCATTCCCGGAGGAGATTAAATTCAGCACCGGCAGTCGGGGATGCTTGGATCTGAGGATTTAATGCCGCTCATGTCGAGGGGTCACGGGGTGGGAGGGCCCCCATCTCTCCTGGCAGAAACTGCAGAAATATGGAAATGAGCGAAATGAGCTTTTTGCTGGTCGGTAACGAACCGCTGAACCAAAGACGGCAGGCAGCTCTCGTGGCTGCAAAAATAACTCAGGACGCAACAATCACGATATAACCCCTTTGGGGGTACGAGACAGGAGGACTCGATGATAGGGCGGAAAAATGCCTTGGATGTGGGGCGGCGGGGCTCAGCTAAGCTCAAAGGAAATAAATTCTTCCTCAAGGTTACCGAGAAGGTGAATGAATGACACTTGAGCATTCCACGTGGCCAAAATGGAATTTCCGTTTTTTCTGGAGGGGGGGATTTGGTATTATTCCATGGGACAGGGGAGTAGGCAGGTATGGGGTAGGCATCATGCCATCATTTCCTCTTCGCTATTTTCGTGAGGCTTTTGTCATTTCGGTTTATCGGGAGTATGGAGGCCGAACCGAAGACGAAGTCAATTTAGTGGAAAATCAAAATGAACGATGGAAGCATTTGTAAAGCGCGCGCGAGAGGACTTCCCAAGGAGAAATGATTTAAGATAATCCCGGATATTGGCGGGATTTTATAGCTTAGCTCCATCTAATTTTTTTTTTTTTGGAAACAGGATGGTAGTAGCTATGAGCCTGAGCCTAGCGGACGGAGTACACGGAAATGTTCTACTACTAGGGCAAAAGGACCACACAGTACACACGATTGTTTTTATACGGTGAGAGAGGGGATCCCGAAGTTTTTTTTTGTTGTTCCTTGACATAAGAAATCTAATGGTGTACAAGAAAAGAAGTTTTATGTCTTTGTGTGTCCTTGTATATTTTGTGATGTATTTCGGATTAAATAGACCAATAAATTGGGGTTTTTGGTATGTTTTTTTTTTAAATTTGATTCAGGTGAGCGCGTTCATTACTTACGAAAGACTTTGTTTTCTTTGAGTTAAATCCAGTAATCAGTTAAGAGATAAGAGACAAACAATGCTAAACCACGGTGTAAAATCTCATTATTCTTGAGTAAAAAGCATTACGAATTGAAACTGTTGATCCATTTAAAATCCTTCTTTAATTCAATTCGGTTGTAAATTATGCGACTAAAGGCGGTTGTTCCATTAGCATAGTGAATAATTGACTGGTTCTGGATCGATTGCCGAAGACAAACAGTAGTTGGGTGTATTTATTAGTTAACAGAAAACAGTGCACAGTCGGAACCACCTGTTTAGAGGGACGAAAAGGAATCCGCAACAAGTGTGGTCCAATTTGGCTTCAGTCTAATTTGGCTTCAGTCTATTAGTATTTTTTAAACCTATTACAATGCTTCACTGGAAGATTCAGTATTTTAATAGGCATGTTTTAGGCTATTTTTTACTCGGTTGCGACTGTAGGATCCGATTATCGGTTCCGACTATCGTGCCCGGCTATCGGATTAGACCGAAAACTTAAACAGATAATCGAATGAAAGCGAGTGAACACTTTTTTTTATCATTCCAATTTATTGTAGACTAGCAAAAAACCCGCGTGCGTTGCAACGCCTTTAAATAAAAAAATATAGCGCGTGTAACCAGTGCACGTGAAAGATGTGAAACATCTTTGGCGATCGTCATCTTTCTTTAAATTGAATAATTAGTAAGAATAAAGGCCATTTTACATCCCAAACGCAAAGGGGAAATGCAGCTCTGGAGCTCTTTTATCGCACAGCAATTTTGCGTTTGGGATGTAAAAAAGCCGTAAATTTTTTACACACCGATTTGTGTTGAAAATGTACCATTGCTGCTGATGACCTTCGACCATGATGTCTGACCGCATTTGAAATATATTTTTGGTGGGCTTGGAAACACATTTTTCTAGACAAGTCGATTTTATTTAATAATACAGTCGTTATACAGATTTTTATGCTCTCCATGTTTTTATTTTAGTCTGTTACAAGTCTCAGACTATTACTTAATCCGCTGACGCGACGCAGCGACTTAAAGTGCCCCTTGGCATACGACATGAGAAAACAGCATGGCTACTATTACACGATTTCTTACCAGACGTCAGAATCTCAAGAAGGCCCATGTTTGTGTTCTAATCATTTTCTAGTTTGTGGTACAGCTTATGATTTCAAATAAAACCATTTAACTTAAAAGTTTTTTTTACCTATTTTTATTTTCTAGTTTTTAGTTTGGCTTTTGACTCGTATCATCATGCAAACTTCTAATCCTTTCCAACTCTTTCATTGCATCTTTGTTGCACGGTTTCTTACCTGTTAATTTCTCACAATCAAGCTCCTCAATACATAGCCCTTCCAAAGTTCTTATGCGGCTCAATGCTACATACCATATTGCCAGCGGCATTTTGAATTTTCTCATTTTGACAACAAATACATTATTTCCGACCTTAAACACACCGAAATAGCAATTTTCAGTGAAATCGAATTGTTATTACCAAAATCGTACCGCCATTTTGAATTTTCAAATTTTGACCACACATTCGTCATCTGTCACCTTAAAAACCCTCCCATACCGATTTTCAATGGATTCAGAACACATCGGCAAAATTCATCCGCCATATTGCCGCCGCCATTTTGAATTTTCGAATTTTGAAAACAGATTCGTCATTTGTGATCTTAAAAACTCCCCGATACGGATTTTCAACATATTCAGAGCACATTTGCAAAACTGATCTGCTATTTTGAATTTTCAAATTTTGACCACAGAATCGTCATTTATGGCCCTAAAAACCCCGGATACCGATTTTCAATGGATTCAGAACATATTTGCAAAATTCATCCGCCATATTGGCGCGGCCATTTTGAATTTTCAAAATTTTGACAACAGAATCGTCATTTGTGGCCCTAAAAACAACCCGATACCGATTTTCAATGGATTCAGAACACATTCGCAAAATTCATCCCCCATATTGGCGCGGCCATTTTGAATTTTCAATTTTTGACTACAGAATCGTCATGTGTGGCCCTAAAAACCCCCCGATACTGATTTTCAATGGAATCGAAACACAATTGGAAAATTCGTCCGCCATCTTGGAACCGCCATCTTGATTTTTTACAAAAATGTCAGATTGCATTGTCACGGGAACTCAATGTGTGTGCAAAGTTTCATAAGAATCGATTAAGTAGAAGTAGTTGAAAAAGCTGTCGCAAAATTTGAACCGAACAAACAAACAAATAAAACCATTAAATATAAATAATAAAATTCAAATGCCGAGATCAAGAATTGAACCCGGGACTTTTTGGAATATCAACGTCGTAAGGCAACCACTCAACCATTTGTTCCATTCTGCCTATGTCTGGCTCGTCATGTCTGGCTCGCGGCATATAAACACTTTTCTTTGGTGCTACTATTTTTTTTTAAAATCTCCGTCTTATTCTGTCTTCCTCAATGCAGATCTTCCGTTTCCCGGAATGAAAATTGGATTGGAACGAAGCGTTCCCTATAAAGCGTTCCCTAAAAAGCGTTCCCACAAAATGTTCCCGACCTTGAAGAATTACTCTCAACGCGCGCAAAGATGTTTCACATCAAAAAGTTTATGTGTGCACTGTCCGCGGTAGGAAAAAAGTGAAAGAAACAACAAATCTTGAAAAAATGGTTTTGGATACCATATAAAAATTTAGAGTTACCTATAAAAAATATTGTAAAATTTCTTCTCGAGCGTTCTCGGTTTCGTCAGGGATTAATTGGAACAATTTGTTTCTTTTTAACAACTTTAATTTTAAAACAAAACTTTTTGCACATATGCGCTCCTCTTTTACTTCTCCCTCTTCCCAATTTTGTCGATGGTTCAGTTAGAACAACCGTACTAAATGGAGATGTGACGCTGCGTTATTGTTATATGTATTGTATATGTATTCAAGTAGATGCCACTGAACATGAAACTTCTCGGTGAATAGGAATTTTTATTTTCACTTTTCGGTTAGCCGTTATGCCGGGTTTTCACTAGTAGAATTAGTGGTAGAGTAACTGGCCTACTTTTAAGCGGTAGAGTAACTTTACCACGGTGCTATCCCACTCTACTCTACTATAACCGAGTTTTCATTAGGTGAGTTCCCAGAATAGTTAGTACTCTACCAGTATACTCTACCACTAATTCTACTAGTGAAAACCCGGCATTACACTGCCCCCTTCTTACTTAATGTTCGTCCCGACCACAGCTTCCGTCCTGTTCTTACCGGTCGAAATTTTTGGATGCGATAGATGGCATCGTTTAACCTCGTGATGGCAGTGGAGGGCCCTCCCATATTCTTTGTAATTTTGGCGATTTACCTTTTATTCGTCGAGGATTTTATAAGTACACTCGATAGCGTGGCAACCACCTTCACGACAATAGGGGAAATGACCAAGATGCACTATGTTCAATGTTCTCTCATTTGAAGCTAGGATGTGAAGATTTTCAGATTTCGCAACTCTTGAACAACCTACATACAGCTGACCGGGAAATGACACTTATTTGGTAAAATTCGTCGCCATATTGGCCCCGAAATTTTAAATTTATAAGTTTTGTTCATAAATTCGTTATTTACTACCTTAAAAACCCCCAGATACCGATTTTCATTGGAAACGGAATAAAATTCGCAAATTTATTGGCCATATTAGTGCGGCCATTTTGAATTTATAAGCTTTGATCATAAATTCGTTATTTGCAACCCTAAACACTGCTAGATATCCACTTTCATTGAAATCGGAATACAATTTGGAAATTTCGTCCGCCATATTGGCGTGGTCATTTTGAATTTATAAGTTCTGATCATAAATTCGTTATTTGCTACCTTAAAAAACCCCAGATACCGATTGTCATTGGAATCGGTACGCAATTGGCAAATTCGTCAGCCATATTGACGCGGCCATTTTGAATTTAAAATTTCTGATCATAAATTCGTTATTTGCTGCTTTAAAAACCCCCAGATACCGATTTTCATGGAAATCGGAACACAATTGGCAAATTCGGGTGGCCATTTTGAATTTCAGCAGCCATTTTGAATTTATAAGTTTTGATCAAACATTCGTTATTTGCTACCACAAAAACCCCAGAAACCGATTTTCTAAATAAATTCATATTTGGGTGGCCATTTTGAATTTCGGTCATATTTCGGCGGCCATTTTGAATTTCAAAAATCGGGCTTCGAGGTGCATCATGGGAGGCCCCCGCGGACCTTCGTGCAAAATTTCGAAGCTCTACGATCACTGGTACGCCCGCTATAGCGCACACATCGCACATACACGCATCCATACACGCATACAGAAACTTTCTTTTATTAATATAGATCTCAAAAGTTTTATCTAAATATTTAGGTTCGCCTAAGTAAATCTTGATCACTACTTACTTAGACCTTTTCGCCAAGCCGCCTTTCCTCTCGGCGATTGGAAATAATCTAGTCTGTATCACCCGTTCGAAAAGGTTTTCCATGGTGTGTAGGAGGCATATCGGCTTGTGCGCTAACGGGTTCCCTGGCTTCGGGAAGAGCACAAGCTTTTGACGCTTCCATTGCTTAGGAAACACTTTTTCCTTCAGGCATGCTTGGACGAAACTACCTGGTGCCACACGGTTCAAATCGCATCAAACCGGATCAAATCGGTTCTAATTGGATTAAATCGGTTCAAATCGGATCAAATCGGTTCCTATCGGATCAAACCGGATCGAATCGGTTCCAATTGGATCGAATCGGATCAACTCGGATCAAATCGGTTCAAATTGGATCAAATCGGTTCCAATCGGATCAAACCGAATCGAATCAAATCGGATAAAACCGGATCGAATCGGATCAAATCGGACCAACTCGGATCAAATCGGTTCAAATTGGATCAAATCGGATATAATCACATCAAATCGGTTCAAATCGGATCAAATCGTTTCAAATTGGATCAAATCGGTTCAAATCGGGTCAAACCGGATCAAATCGAATCGAATCGGATCAAAACGGATCAAATCGGTTCAAATCGGGTCAAACCGGATCGAATCGGATAAAACCGGTTCAAATTGGATCGAATCGGATCAAATCGGATCAACTCGGATCAAATCGGTTCAAATTGGATCAAATCGGATATAATCACATCAAATCGGTTCAAATCGGATCAAATCGTTTCAAATTGGATCAAATCGGTTCAAATCGGGTCAAACCGGATCAAATCGAATCGAATCGGATCAAAACGGATCAAATCGGTTCAAATCGGGTCAAACCGGATCGAATCGGATAAAACCGGTTCAAATTGGATCGAATCGGATCAAATCGGATCAACTCGGATCAAATCGGTTCAAATTGGATCAAATCGGATCGAATCGCATCAAATCGGTTCAAATCGGTTCAAATTGGATCAAATCGGTTCAAATCGGATCGAATCGGATCAAATCGGTTCAAATCGGGTCAAACCGGATCAAATCGAATCGAATCGGATCAAAACGGATCAAATCGGCTCAAATCGGGTCAAACCGGATCGAATCGGATCAAATCGCGGTCCTTTTAGCGGCTTCTACAGTTTCTGCTTTCCTTGCCTCTGGGCCGTCAGGGTCATTCACGTTTAGTTTAGGCAGCTGGTCGTGATCGCGTCTTGTAGGAATAAGGTCTCCAGGTAATCGGTTGGGGACCGCTTACACCTAATCGACGACTATATTAGGTAAGCATCAGGGCTTATCATTAATCGATGTACGATCGTGATGATCTACGATCGTTATGATATATGAGCATCCTCTAGATTGTGGTTTTCTTCCCACTATATCCATATGACCTAGTATGGAGATTTCGTGTTTCTCGTAACTTTCGTCTTTTGGCAACCGATGCACGATCCAGACCACTCAAGCTTCCATTAAGAAGCTGGTATATAAGACTAAGAAATGCCAGTGCTAGGCTAGTTTCACACCAGACTCAATCGATCATAATAGCTATTGCTATGAGAAATAGTCTTGTGTTGCCTTTTTTTAGCTTGAGTCAGGGTGGGTTGGTCGAAGTTGGAGTAATCGACTTTGCTGGTTGCTAATTAGGGAACAAGTAGTCCGCAAAAACGTTTTGTTTGCCGAAAAAGTGTCTGATGTCCGTCATAAACTGTGAAAGCAGATCGCGCGGACTAGTCTCACGAAGGTACAGTTCGCGATCTTGTTTGAATTGGAACAAACGACTGTCAGTGTACGATCGCCAGCAGCCCTCTTCGCCCAACTGATGAATGCTCTAATCGCCATCAATACCTTGTTCAGGTAGATTTTGATTGCCGGGAAATATAAAGGACCTGCTTGGGCCTGTAAGTTAGTCTTGGCTTTATGGTGGTGGTATATATATATATATGTAATGCCGACAGAGATCTACGCATTCTGTTCATCATACTATCCATAATGGTTCTAGCGCAGTTCGCCATCTATCGCGTAACTCCAAAGTATTTAGCTTATTGTAGGGCGCCGAATGGTACTAGAACGGATTATTATTTGGTCCTACGCTAGCGCTCCAGGCAAGTGCGGGATGCATGTCAGATCGAAGATGCCGGAAAACAAGATCACCGATGAGTGATCTAGGCGGAGTTTTTGATCGTTCTGATCGACAGGCATTTGATTGCAGTTATTTGGCCGTGATGTGGCTGCCACAATACCATCGTAACATTGGGCGAACAACTTTTCGCCATAAACTAGCTCTGAAAGTATAGAAGTGGTAGTATAGCCTTGAACTTAGCTAGCTACGAGAAAATTTCCATATCCTCATAGCAGAGCCTGGTTTCCTCGCAAACTCTCAGCTTAACAGCAGCTTTTAAAATTGTAAATTTGTTGTAATCAACGCGCATTTCTATTAAGTGCAAAATCTGTTATTGACTCATTGTTTAGATCTGCATAAAACACACAGTAGGCGAAACATTCCTAGATAATTACCATTCCTCTTTCACCACTGAAATCTGCGTTCTGGTCCCATTAAAACATTTAAAACTGAATAACAAATGCCAATTTACATGCAACAATTCCCCACAAGGTAAAGAACGTGTCCGATCTAAGAAGCTTCACATAACATAACTGCACCAAACTGCATATCCCCACACACAGCTGCTGCTGCCTACAATAAATAACAAAATTAACATCCGCCAGAGACAAGAGCAGAGACGATAATCTGACATAATAAAATCGCAGCCATCAAACCCAAACAAGATGGACCGATTTTAATAAATTGCGCCGTGCACAGTTGCATAACGATCTGGGCAAAAAGATACTACCACCGACCGCACTACGGATCCTCGCGGCTGCATGCCAACGGACATCACCAAAAGATCAGAGCCCGTGTGTCGTGACTAAAAGCCACGATCGCCCATCTAATATAAAGCCACCACACACCAGAGATAGAGACTCGGTTTCTCGTCCATTTGAGAATCATAATCTGAAATAGGTCGTGGGACGCTTGTACATCGGTCTGACCTCAACATTTTCAGCAATCTCGTAGCTGCAATCATGCAAAAAGCTACCGGCGATCAGCAGCGCGATCAGAGCAGATCTAAGCTTTGTGGCAAGTCATGCACTTAGCCAATCTAAGACTACACATAAACCGGAGCTGGAATTGTTGTAATTGAGATGGAGCTCGGCCCAAGTCATTGAGTGTCATTGATGGAGTCTTCGTGGTTGGTAAATAAAAGCTTGAAACGATCTATGTTTTTTTTGTTTGTTGATTGGATATCAACTAGCTGAACAAGCTGACGACATTAAATTCTTTGGAGCTATTGTTACGTGCGCCTGGGAATATGATGCAGATTGTTTAGTCACTGAAGTTGTTGCTGATCGTTGACCTCGCCAGAGGCGACGTTTGTGAAGGAAGACGAAACGCACAAGACGCACTACGATCGTCTTCATTTTAAGCATCTGCCTATGATGATGCATCGTAGATCTTAAATCGTTGAATGGGTCCAATTCATTCATTCTGCACTTGAGCTGCCGCCGGCGACTAATATCAGCAGAGGATAAAAATAGAAGCACACCCCGCAGCGCAGACAGTGACTTCTTGGCTCGCACTCGTCTCAAGTGACTTAAGTGACATGCGCAAGAGACTTTCTCCACTGAAAAAAAAGACAAAATCTTTTCGGAAGTCTCTGAATTAAACTTTTCATTCTGTAATTTTTTAATTGGTCCATTTTTTTTTCTACCGATCCACAAAGACGACGACGACCCACATGGCCGCTAATAATGGACATTAATTGAAGATCGTCTTTCTCTTGACGTTGAGAGGAAAGCGTGAGACTGGGTCCAGTGAAGGAATTCGTTGTTTGCTGCACAAATCTTGATACTTGAAGACGCAGGACGGATCCGCCGAACTAATCAGTGTCAAAAGCCAGGAATACTATCTTCAAAATAACAAAGACATTTAAGAGTCGACCAGTTTTCGAGTGGAGCTGCTCGGATGATCCCTAAATCGGGTGCGATGCGCTCCAAATACTCCCGTATCGCAGCAGTTCTAAACCCATATCTTTTGCCAACAAAGAAGAAGCAGCAAAGTTGCACTAATCTCGAAATTATCACGGCGTGTCTCGGCTTAATTCGTTTTAATTAATTAAATTTAATCTCATTCAAAATTGTTTCGCGCGTTTTGTTTTTTGCTGTGGACTGACGCGCAGATTAAGCTGTGTTTGTGCAAGCCTTGACGGAAAATAAATTTATTTAAGCATTTCGCAACCATTTTGATTTACTATTAATTAATTTTTGTATAATTCCCAAAAAAAAAACGAGGAGGAATAAATTATGGAAGATTTATTTCTTGTGTTTTTGGGGGGCCTAGACGTTATCTCTGCGTTTTAGTAGTGCACCAACGCGATAACAGTTTGATTTACTCGTAATGTCATTTCTAGATCTCCCCTCTGACAAATATAGTAAATGACATACTATAAGACTGCCAGAAGTAATTGCCGTGATTACACGTTCTCGGGCTGCAGTAGCTCACAACAACATGGGGAGGCACGATTGGAAGGGTGCTCACTGCGTCCCCCTTGATGAAGCTAATGCCAATCAACAAAGCGACAATCAGCATTATGTTGGCGTAGGGGAGTTCTTCGTTTATTAAGTGCTTTATGAACTTAGTTTTTGATGGCGTTTCATTCTGGATTCGTCGAGTTTAGGGAAAAGTTATCGGAACTCCCCAGGGGCGGCGGAGCATAATCATTCTGGGTGGGGAGCGCGTGCACAGATAACCGTTATAATATGAAAAGTTTGCCCAATTTTAAATTCTTTGGTTATATGGTTATGCCTGACTAGCATTTTGGGCCGAGGGGGGCGGGGTCCTCAGATAGGGCTCCTATAAGGTTAGCTCCACTGCCTCATGTGGACCCTGTGTGGATTGTGACAGGGCCCGCACAGGGCATCTAACGCCTTGCCTCATTCTCGCCTCGTCATAACATTTGGCGCCCTTGAGGAAAATCATTGCTACCCAATCCCGAGAGGAAAAAAAGAGGCCGAAAAATTTGAGAATTTCGGCGTGGATTTATTAGTAATAATTGCGCCGGTGTCGAAAACTTTATATTTTTAAACGTGAGTGTCGTTTTACCAATGCGGTCCCCCAACCAAGTACTGATCACGTCCAATGCTGCTTGACCTCTGTAATCGAACAAGAATCAGAATATTGAGTAGGCTGAATGACACGGTCACTAACATGCCTGAAATATGAAACAATGCAACAACAAAAACTAAAGCGTTTTATGAGTAAAATTAAAGCTTAAGGGTATTACTTTAAAGTGTTTTAAAAAGCTTTTTGAATACGTAGGCAGATGCTGGGATTGCCCCATTTCATTTGTAATGAGGTTTGCCTCATAAGTAGTGCTGCACACGAGACGAGACGATATTTGGCCCAGTCTCGTCTCGGTCTCGAAAAAATGGGTATTTGCAGGTCTCGTCTCGATCTCGTCTCGAAAAGTCTCGTCTCGTCTCGAAAAGTCTCGAATTTCACTGTTAATAATACAAATTGTTCAGTCTTCTGTATTTCGAGAAATATCAATATGTGCCATATTAATGAAATTGTATACAAATATTCCTTATATTTCCATGCTAGTCACTTCCCAGACGTAGACATGTATTATATATTATGTATTTATAAAAACAAACAAATGTATGCATATTGATACATTGTCATGGATATCATCTGAGAATAAATGAATTTTTTGATTGATTTGATACTGATATTTTCTGAATCTATTGTTTCTAATGCTTCCCATCCTTATCAATCATGCCCTTAGTCCATTTAAACTTATAATTTTACCAATCAGAATTTTTTAAATTGATTGTATACAACTCAGGAGTTTATTCATTCTACTTACAGTAGCTCTGGAATTTCAAAATAACGATTTGATTTCGAGACCTCGAGATGTCCCGCGAGATCTCTAATGGTAGTTTCGAGCTCGTATCGATTTTTAATCTGGAGGTCTCGTCTCGATCTCGTCTCAAAAAATGAGACGAGACGAGACGATTTCGAGACAAGTCTCGTCTCGTGTGCACCACTACTCATAAGGCCCTTATGAGAAATTGATAAGGCATACCTCACTTCAGTATCGCTGATTTTTTTTGTATGGTGTTCATGAGGAAACTTAGGGGGAAGCCCTCTTTCGGTATGCCCCTCATTTGCCACATGGGGTCCTCATGAGGAACCTATAGAGAAATCCCTCCTAGTTAGGTGGGGTTAAAAAAGCTTAAGCTATATACTTATAAGTTCTTAATAGCTTCGACCACGTTACTTCGTCGCCAACGGCTGAAAGTTCTGGGTTATTAGGGTGTACATAAAATATTTTGGGTGTAGATTTCCCCACCCAAAGCGAAAGTACGTGTGTACTTTTCCTTCCATTCCAACGCGCTCCGCCGCACCTGGAACTCCCATTGCTAGAGCTCGCGCCATAAAAGAAGGGAAATAAAGCGTGTTGGTGGAATTGTGATTGATAATATAAATGTGACGGTTATTGGCGTTTTTAAACAAACAGAGTGACGTTGCGACATTTGTGGAGACTTGGGACTCTTGCTGCGCATGGAAACAGCGATTTTGAGTTTCCCTTCTTTTATGGCGCGGGCTCGATAAAATTGTATGCACGCGAAGATCGTAAAATTTAAGCCTCCTGTCATTAGCATAAAGATTCTGGACTTGTCTTAAGATACCAACGACAAAGTGAACTCGTATGGTGCACAGATAGCTCCAAGACATGGGACATGTTTGGTTGTCTCGATTTTGGGTAAAAGCGATTAGGTTGGACAGTTTAGCTACTCTATTTTAAACAAAGGTATATGTGGTTTCTTCCTGTGCCATCTCGCAAAGCAGCCAGAGAATTTTTGGGACGCAGCAAAAAGAGTTCTTCGAAAGGAAACTTGTTGGTTTGATTACCGGCCACTGCGCCTCAAATTATCATAAGGTTAGGAAGAGTGGAGAAACTCACCTGCAGGCTTTCACTCGAGGAGGGTGAGTCTATATTTCAAGTTTTTTATTGTATTGTGTGGCGTGGCGTATCTCGAACAGTCAAGTCTGAGCCACAAATGTTCAGGTAAATCGCTGAGCATGCTCAAGTGGTCTGAACTACAAATATGAAGTATAGGAGATGCTTGAAGTACAATAAGCGATATTTTTGGACCTGATACCTCATTCGCAGAACAAGAAGAAGAAAAGTAATTGGGCCTATAGACTAAAATCTGAAACAGATAGCTTCGTTCCTCTTCGTTCGTTCTTTCCGTTCTTTCAGTCTGCGAGTTCAATGCTGTACACTTCATATGGAAGGGTCCACATTCGGAAGAACGGAGAAGAATGAAGACGACCGAAAGAGAGAGCTTTTGAGAAATTTTAAAAAAGACGAACGAACGAAAAGGAAAGATCAGCATAACCACACTATTAGAGTGTATACTTGATGACGGTTGTGTTTAATTTGATTTTTTAGCACGGTTCAAGAGAGACAAAATCCAAGCGAACAAGTCGCGTATTAAAATAATAAACAAAAAACGTGAGTATTAAAATAATAAACAAAAAACGTATACAGCAATTGAGTCGTTGACGTGAGATCCGTGAAGACGAAAGCTCCTATGTGCACAGTGCTTTCTTTCTTTCTTTTCCGTTCATTTAACGAAAGAACGGAAGAAACGAACGAACGAAGAGGAACGAAGCTATCTGTTTCAGCCTTAATACCAAATGTGAAGGGGATCTGCTCCGAAAGAATCGCAGAGAAGTCAGCTAAGACCTCATGCTGCTCCTGACCGGTAAAGAGAATATCAGGCATACGTTTATTGCTTCGGGCACGACTTTTACCTTGTCGACGTAGAGGGCACGGAGCTGATCATCATGAAATGGCTGTCCATCTGACTGGATTTAGAAGAGATTTTCGTGACGCTGCTAAAATCAAATAACTCCCGACTGGAGAAGTGTGGGACGTCTGTGGGACGTGTGAAGGATGTTCAAGTTCATCCACTGCAAGTTAAGACAGAAAAATACCGAAAAATAGAATGTGATGGAGAGAAATTCCAGAAGGAGCAGCAAGTATATATAAAAGTGATCAGAGTCTGCCTGGATGTTTTCTGTCACCGTGATAGCGAAGAGTAGGGTCTAGCTGTTTCGTGCAACCTAGTACTTTTGGAGCTTGTGCCTCATTAAAAGAATAAAAAGAAAAAGATAATGCAAACGGAATAAATTCCTGTTAGTTATTCAAGAGATTGATAGAAACGAATGAGGCACCAGCGTCTCGGGAGTTATGCTGTGAAGTTTTTTCTATGTGAAGTCCAAGTGATTCCTAACGCTTTGTACTGCCAGTACATGGTGCAATGTCTAGTAGTAAGCTTAACTCGAAGGATAGGTGAAGGATACTACCTATAGGTTAAAGAGAGTCTGGGTGGGGTTGCATGAGGAGGAGGAGATGAAAGCTCCGTGTGCACTTTGGGATGTTCTATGAGTTCGGGAATACCGACTGTGGAAAGTTGTTCCACAGTCAAGTTATTCTGCTTTTTATTTATTTTGAAACAGTTTTACAGTTTTAAACTGAGGAATCATCTTTTGTACACGGTCTTCTTCTTTTCTTGAGGGGTCGCCTTTGCACGCACTGCGACGTTTACGGTCTGTTGTGTCAGCCGCAACATTAAAAACCTTTGACGTTGAAACTTTTGATGGACCCTAAAATTTATATATTTAAATTTATAAATTCATATATTCCAAATCTTTCTGGGAACACTGAAGCCACGATGGAGTAGATTCAATCTCCTACCGTCGCGTAGGTCGCTGTTGCCCCAAAATCGCGCAGCAAGTGCTCGGCTATTTCGGAAGCTGTTCCGCATTACCATTGGAAGGCTAAGTTAAATCGGAGGTCCTCTGGTATCCGGAGTCCATTGTTGGTAGTACAGTCACGTATAGTACCAGTCATTCTTCAACACGATTATTTACATCTTGAGATTGCAGGTTTTATCGAGTATGTCCTATATAGATCCCCCATATTCAGGCTGTTTTAATGCAGGCAAGGGCAGCCTGATAACCCCTCACCTGTTCACACAGCAGTGCATGGGTAGCTCCGGCAGGATGTGACCAGAGAGCCACGTACGGTCGTTCTTCGAGCGAAGGGTCACTGATTGTGCCGTGTTCGTCTCTTTACGAGCTTTATGCCAGGTGGTGCCGTCCTGCTGTAAATAAACGTCGTCCGCATCCATAGCATCAAATTTAGCTCGAAAAAATCAATCATCGTCCGGAAGCACAATCCATTATCTGTTACGATCGGTGCAGCGTATTTTCCAAAAAGTATGGCCCGATTACACCATCAGCTTTCTCTTGGATTTTCGAAGTCCTAGATGCGACTCATTTGCCAGGAGATCCTCATCACACACACATAATGAATACATCTCATTTTCAACCACACTCTCAGCTACAGCTTTTCAGCTGACCTGGCCAAATGAGCACCAAATTGAGTTTTCAGAAAATCTAATATTAAAGCTTTAAAGCTCACCCAAAGCTTCTATATTAAAGCTACCAAAAGCTTGTTGTCCTGAATAACACTCACACCCTAGGCCACCACCACACCCCAAAGATGCTTTAGCCAAGACACAAAAACATAATTGCTCTCGTACCGACATAGCTATGCTACTGTTTTCAAATCACTAACTTGTCCGGAACACTTTCGAATTTATTGATTAAATTCACTATACCTGTGCAAGATGGTGCTTGATGATGACCACAAGCTGTACGAAATTTACAAATCAAAAGTCATGATATTTTCACCATTTTTGTAGAGGATGCGTTTTGCGAGTATGTGCGTGTGTGGAGCTGTATCTGTCGTTTTTTTACGTAATCGTAGTGACAGTTGCATTTTGACAGCTAAAAAATGGCGCGAACTTTATAATGACACCTCTTGTTGAAAAAAACACTTTATTAACACTCCGTCATATTGTTGGTTGGTTGGAAACTAAAGATTAATAAGCTCTGGTGTGCAAGACATCCATCTCGTATTAGGCGATAAATAGACCAAACCTAGGCTAGAAGGATAGCGTCAGTAAGTAAATGTTATCTATTAACGACGTATCGTCTCTGTGGGCTGGTTAGCTTCTTTTTCGTGGCATGGGATTCGCTGGGGTAATTTTCTGCATACTTTTAGGGTAATTTTATTTATTTATAATTCTTAAGAGTGGGCAATTTGTGTGGGTATTTTTTTATTTTATTTTTTTCTCATGAGTTAGGATGTGAAAAGCTACGTACATTCTGGGACTTCAAAATGTTTCCTAGAATGTTCTCCGGTGTCAGTAGCGCCCTAGCCATCACTTCCGGCTTTGCCCTAAATGTTCGGCAAATCTCGACGTGCTCTGCGTCCTTCTGAACACCTATGCATGCCGGTAACAGCGGTGAGTGATCATGCCCGAAACGGTGGAGTGGAGGTATTCCCTATATCCTCGTCTACTCACGAACTGCATGAGGTCGTAACTAATTTACCCAGGCGTCCTCATAACCCCCTCGTTTTTGGGTCCAGCAACCCTTAACGCACTCGTCCCACTTCCTTTACTATTCCGACGGACTCGCAGCGTGCCATGTGCCTTAAGCCCGCCCGCACCGCATGACGGCCGTGTGTTGCGAAACACACGGAGAGAAATTAAACAAGTAAAATTTGACGCGATGCGGACACGGAGGACTGACTGACTGACTGAAGGTAGAAACAGAATGGCACGGAGACCGTGGCGGAGTCCGCCGCTCAGAGAGTTTCCCATACATTTAATTTGTCCGCGCCGCCTGGGGAGAAATTAAATGTATGGGAAACTCTCTGAGCGGCGGACTCCGCCACGGTCTCCGTGCCATTCTGTTTCTACCTTGACTGGTAAGATTTTACTTGTTTACTTTTTCTCCGTGTGTTGTCTAACACACGGCCGTCATGCGGTGCGGACGCGGTGCGGATATGTGTGGCCCGGGCTTTACCGTACCGTTTTTGGTTCCCCTCTAACAATACTTTTGATCATAGAGGCGATACCGTTTCTCGGCAACGGCAGAATGTCTATGGGGATCGTTCCCGCTTTCTCACACACACCGCGTCGTCGGACGTGTTCCTGTATGCGCAGCACGTTCGGAAAGCGTTTAGTCTGTATGCAGCCCTCCATTTTCTGCTGTTAGCTTCTCCTGTTTGTGTGAGGTCTAATTTTAGTCTAACATTACTCACCTGTAGGATGCGTGCACCACAGCATACGATTGAAGCACCAAACCGGTTAACTTCGTCCTTCAACTTCTTACCACCAGACGTTCTCAAACTGACGACGAAGTTTACTTCAATTAAACGCAAACCGGATAAAAAATGGATCAAAAGAAAAAGAAAAAAAACTTAAATGACTAAGAAAACCTTGACGACTTTGTCATTATAAATTCAACCGAGTCAACGCCTTCCCAATTAGTCCATTAATTTCCTCGCGGCAATATTCGCGCGCCGTTTTACAGCGGGAATCCAGCGTGTAACAAAACTGTCACACAGCTCCACGATCAAAGTGGGGCAACAAGTGGCAGCTACGGGGTCGCATCATACCCATAAGTCTAGAGTTGATTACTCGAGCTGCTAGCGGAGCACAAAAGCGCCATAAGCTTCGGCCCCGCAGGCGGCAGCCAGGCAAGAGTTTTCCACCATAAAGGCCCGGTCACACCGAACGCGGCGCGGCGCGGCGCGAATGCCGTTAAGCGTTTTCTACACGAAAAATGAATCTGTGATTCACACCAGAAGCGGCGCGGGACGGCAAGGATAAATTCCGTCGCGCGGCAAAATTCGTGATTACTCGAAACCAAATTTTGCCGTCGCCGCCAGCGGTGATTATCACATTTCATTATTATTTCTTGAATGAAAACAAGGTCTGTATGGAGAATATGTCGCGTCGCGCCGCGTCCGATGTGAATCAGACGCCTTACCGCGCCTTCTTGCGCTACACCGTGTCGCACCGCACCGCGCCGCGCAGTGTTCGGTGTGACCCGGGCTTTTAGGAGGCTTCTTACCTTCTTGTCTCTAAATCTAGTCTTTGGAGTCAAGTCGTGTGTAATTAAGAGCGATTCGTGAGGCGATAATTAAATTAATCACTTCATACGGACCCTCGCAGGTGGAGTCTGGAACATTTGTGGAGACTCCCCCGACACCCCCGGAACTCATGGAGCCATGGGGCACCTAAAGGCAGCAGCAACACATGGGTCCTAATTGTGCTCTACGGCAAGAGCCTACAGAGACGAAATTGATTCCATTTGCATGTGATTTCGTCTCTTAATTAAGACGCCCCGAAGGTACCCGAACACACACACACACAAACAGCAAAACATTAATGGAAAATTATTTTCCTTGTCAAATGGAAATGCCTTTTGCATGTGCGAAGAGTTTTCATTTGGTCGGGAAAAGGCGCCTCATTTGTCTCCTCTTCGGGTAGTACACGCCATGGAAGGACTTTGTGCCAGTTTCAAGGCCCTTTAATATGCGTCGGGCGGGATTAGTTCATTACTCAAGAAACGAGGCTTAATTGAAATATGATGAAGACATAAATTCCAGAACGGAGCCAAGACTCCGATATTAGATTTCCCCAGTTCGAGTGTTTCATTGCAAATTATGAGGAAAATTTTAATCATTATTAAGGAGCAGATTATTATTTCGGAATGTTAACTGTTATTACGGTTGGGTTACAAATTTACAACTTCCAGGGAGGGATTAAGTGCTAAGATTTCGAGCCCGGGGCATTCGTACTGTACGTGTACAGCTGTGGTTGGTATTGATAAGCCGTAAAGTCTTTATTGTGAAATACACACGGCTGGAAATCAACAGCTGAGACTTCTATAAATAGTTTGCGTTATTTTAGGCGAAACTGGAACTATTCAGGAGGACTCATAACGACGGAATTGGACGTGTTCATAAAATGTTTATACACGAACTTAATCCCTGTCGTAAAAATTAGTGTTGAACCGATTTTAAGTAATTAGCAGCAGTAAATGTTAAGAGCAATGTTACACTTTTGTAGTGAAAGTTGCTTGAGTTCAAAATCGCCATTTGTAGATTGCGCCACTTGTGTATTTGTTGCACTTCATAGACTGCAACTGCAATATCTCTTCGGGGTGTGCTGAGGAGACTGTTGTCAACAAAAATTACATAGTTTCGTTCGATTATGTTCTTGAAAATATAGTTTAAAAAAACTAAAAAATACGCTTTTTTTTTAAACTGAACTAAAAAGTAAAAAATAATTTTGAAGGTAAAGTTTTTATTGCTCTAGCCAGTACATATATGGAAACTACCTACCTTTCGAAATGTAAAAAAGCGTGGGCGCTAAGAATATAGGTAAGGAGTCCCACGCTTTTTTACATTTCAAAAGGTAGGTAGTTTCCATATATGTACTGGCTAGAGCAATAAAAACTTTACCTTCAAAATCATTTTTTACTTTTTAGTTCAGTTTAAAAAAAAGCGTATTTTTTAGTTTTTTTAAACTATATTTTTTATTTTCTACTTTTTAGTCTATTATATGTCTTCCCCCATTTTGTAATGACAGCCATATTAGATTTAAAATGGCGTCACACAGCTTATTGTACTATACTCGTCATACACTTTCATTTAATACTCATACCGAGGGCGTTGTAAAGAAAAAGATAAACCGCCATTTTGTGTTGACCGAAATTTTGAATTTGGAATGACGCCACACAATTCATAGTATTCTAATTGTCACTCCCTTTCATTTGAAACTCATACCGAGTAGGTTGTACAGAAAAAGGTAATCCGCCATTTTGTGTTGGCCACCATTTTGAATTTACAATGACACCACATAGCTAATAGTATTTTACTTGTCATACTCTTTAATTTGGTACCCATATCAAGTGGGTTGTAAAGAAAAACGGTAATCCGCCATTTTGTGTTGGCCGCCATTTTGAATGACGCCACATAGCTAATTGTATTTCACTTGTCACACCCCTTCATTTGATATCCATGTTGGAGAACCCAATTGCAAAATTCACCCGCCATCTTGATTTTCTTACAAAATGGTCACGCGAACTATACATACATAATGTGTAAAATTTGAAGTTGATCGGTTATATTGAAGTGGGTCAAAATCAAGTTGCAAGATTTGTATACATGCTAGATACAACATACAGCTGAAGCCAATATAAAGCGTATAAAAAGGTGGTCCGCAGTATTGTGTTGGCCGCCATTTTGAATTTGGAATAACGCCACAGAGCTAAAAATATTCTACTTGTCATTTGGTTTCATTTCATACCCATATCGAGTGGGTTGTAATTAAAGAAAAATGTAGTCGGCCATTTTGTGTTGGCCGCCATTTTGAATTTTTAATGACGCCCCATAGCTAATTGTATTCTACTTGTCATACCCTTTCATTTTATACCCATATCGAGGGTCGGGGAGCACAATTGCAAAATTCGGCCGCCATCTTGGAACCGCCATCTTGATTTTTTTACAAAATGGTCAGAATGCATTGTCACGTGAACTATACATATGTGCAAAATTTCCAGTTGATCCAATAGATGAAAGTGGGTCAAAATCAAGTTGCAAGATTTGTTTACATGAAACATACAACATACAGCATACAACATACAACATACAGGTCAAGCTAATATAAAGCGTATAAAACGACTCTCGTTAGTCAAATTCCTAACAACTTTCGTTATGGCCCGTCCACACAACAAAATTTTTTGCGTAAATCTTGTTCCCATATGAATTTTATGTGATTTTTCAGGGGCGCAAGCTTAATGACGTAACCAAAAGCAGACGTAAAACTGATATTTTTCATAAAAAAAACCATAAAAAGCAAGATTTGCGCAAAAAAATGTGTGTCGTTTGGATGGGCCATTACGCAGCGAAAGTCTGGTTTCAGCCGAAATCGTCTGAGACTAATTTCAAATGAAAATCCCCGAGACTTGGCGTGGGAAGTGCATCCTAAGAGCATTTCCCTAAGATTCCAATCTCCGAGTCGGTCTTCGAAGCGACTTATCCGAGGAATTTCCGATTCAAACAGGTGTCCGACAAGGAGACGTCGCTTCGCCACTTCTTTTCTTGTGATCGACGCAATTATGCGTGAAGCATTCGATGGACGACGCGGAGTTCGATACGACGACAACAACTTCGTAACCGACTTGATGTTGGCCGACGATAGCGCCGTCTTCGCCGACACGGATACCGAAGCCACCAACATCTTATACGACATTTCCCGCACCGCCCGCATACCGGTTAAAAATCAATGCGGAAAAGACCAAAGTGCGGACGGATCGAAAGCCAGTGTTCACCTCGATAAAACCCAAATCGAACCGGTTCCGATGCTTAAATATTTGAGATCGTTGTTGAGGAAAAGATAGTGGCATCGACGGCCAACGTTTACACCCGCTTCATCCAGGCAACAGCAACATTCGCCTCGCTCAAGTGGTACATATGGAAACGAACAAATATTACCATCAAAACGAAAGTACGCCTTTACCGAACGTTGATCCTTCCGATTCTTCTTTATGAAACGGAAACGTGGACACTGCTCAAACCGGACGTCAACAAGCTCGAGGTCTTCCAAATGCGATGCTTGAGGCAGATTCTCGGTGTCTCACTCCTCGATCGCCTTCGAAACGAGACAGTTAAGACAAAGATGCGATCAACAGTCACTGATCGAAGAAGAAATACAAAAACGTCAACTACGATGGTTTGGACATGTTTGCCGAATGGATGATAACCGCTTGCCACGTAAACTTCTCTGGCGAGACCGTCCGGTAGACTGGAGAATTCAGCGATCGACACCGAAGAAATCCTGGCTAAAGGCAAGGGCGACTTAAAGAATCAACGATTTATCAGTTACCGAGGCTCGAGACGTCGCCAAAAATCGTCAAAAATGGAAACGAATCGTAAATGGAGTTCGAGACCCAGCAGCACCAACAGCAGCGTATACGTTGTGGGGACGTCCCGCCGCTCGAGCCGCTAGCTAACGAATCAAAGAAGAAGAAAGAAGAAGGCTGGAGATACACCCCCAAATTTTGCAAAACTGAGTCAGGGTAAAACTGAAACCGATGTCAATGGGCTGGTCATCGGGCGCCTTAGCCCCTAGGCTCTCGAAGCTGGCTAATGATTTTCCGAAGGTTTCCGATTCATTTTTTTGTGCCACCGTTTTACCCAGCAGCAGTTTAGATGCCATGGTCAGTTACTTGGATTTGAAGAGCCTTGATGATTTTAACTAGTTTTGTTGGCTTAGCAACAATACAAGTATTCTTAGTATCATACTGGCCGCGTTTATGTGCAGGGACCGAACCGGTCCAAAGTACCAAAAAAGGTCCAAAAAAACCCCGCATAAACGAGCACGAGACCGAAAATGCGGGCTTTTTTGGACCTTTTTTGGTATTTTGGACCGGTTCGGTCCCTGCACATAAATGCAGTCATAGTTGGTCGATATTATTTGTGACTGAACTTCACTGAAGGATTGTACTACTGACATTTACGTTCCTCTATTTAATTGTGGAACAAATTTTAGAGCATCTCTCCGACTTGTCCATCAGCTACCAGGCTTTGCTTCTATTTTTAATGGTCAACACCAGGTTTCGTGCTGTCTACTTGGTCTGGGTCCTGTACAGCACTTGGTGTTCGTCAATGATGTCGTCTATGTAAGATCGTGTTTGCCTCTTGCCGCTATCGCCAAAATCTCAGATCACTTTATCCAATGCCAGCCTGAAGAAGAGGCAGGTCAGACCGTCCCCTTGTCTAGTTTACTTATTCATTGGTCTGGACAGTGCTCTGAATTATACTTGGCTTATCACCCACGACAATATTGTTGAGATAATGCTTCGAGGCCCCGAGGAATGGGCGGCGTTGGTGGTGGCGCGGTTTGTTCAGGCCACCCTGAAGAAGACGGAGACAGAGGGTCGCTGATTCGTCTCCACGGGGCCTTGGCATATTCTCCCCTATAACCGGAGGGTCGCGTAAAGGGTCTTGTTGGTGACGCCCGCCCGAAGTAATGCTGTCCGAGTGCGGATCCTCAGCGTTGTCTATGTAAGATCGCCAAAACAAAAACAAAAATCTCTATGTCTACATATCTACATGGTGGGAAATATTGACAGGTCTACACCTCCACACGGTTTACTACGACCGGAGAACGTAACTTCTCCGAAACTAGTCCGGGAAAGAACTGTCGTCAGAATGATGAGCAAGCTTATTTTATAGCGGGGCGGGAAAGCTTTTTTCTTTGAGGAGCGTCGTGAGGAAGCTTTCAGTTTTCAAAGAGAGAAAAATCCGTTTTAAGCCTGGGGCTTTAATATTTGCTGCCTGAAGTTTTTGGAGAGGGATTCTAGTAACGAATCGTGGTTGGTTACAACCTCATGCCGTCTTTGTTCTCTGTATTGTTCTACTTCTTATACGAGAGTTTTCACCCGAGCTTCTGTTTTCGTCTATAAAATCTATTTTATTTTCTTCTAAACTCTTGATATTTCTTTTTGCCTGCTTTCGTGTGCCCGTGTTCTTTGAGGATGCTATATGGCATTCATACACCGCAAGTCACCAGCTTAAATTCCCCATCGAATTCCGATCTCTGCAAATTCTGCCTAAGATGGAATCATGCCCCGGCTTCACCGGCCGAACTGCGCAAGTTCGAGCAAATTGGTGAACTGAACTTTAAAATAACCTCAGTTCGCATACAATTTCCACATATTCAACTGAGGATAAAACGTTCGCCCAACTGAACTCGAACTGAAATTAAATGTAAAAGCTCGCTCGGAAAAGAGTAATCAACTGGAATAGTGGAATTCCAGTGAGCTTTTGCATTTCTGATTTTTGGCGAAAAAGCAACAACAATTTCAAGCACGAACTGAACATAAACTGGACTTTAGCCGATGAAGCCACTTATGTGGATTGAACTGAACATTATTGAAATGAAGTCGATGAAGCCGTCCATCACTAGTTGTAATGGCAATATTTTTAAGCTTTGTCTAACTCTGTGACGACACACCAGGAATTACTCAACTCTCGCTAAAAGCTCTTCCCTGTAGGCTTCTGGAACGTCATACCAGCAAGATGGTGAACTAACTCAGAGTTAGCATCTCAGTACTTCATCAGGTCCGAATGGTGACGATGATCGATCAATATGTGGCCTATTTCATAGCAACTGGCTTTGCGAGCTGGGTTTGCAGATATTTATACGCATAAAAGTTGTACTTTCAATTGAAGATGACAGCAAAACCAAAATGGCGGCCAAACAAAATCGGTTTGAAACATAAAACGCACCCGTTTTTGTACATTAACAGCAGCACAAAGTCTTCTGTACCAACTCCGACGTTTTTGTATGTTTTATTATAGTTTTTACCCTGTTGTCGGAACTGACATGTGATGTGGATGCGGCTTTACCAAATTTGAGTTTTTTAAGAGAAAAAAAACCCTACAAAACCTTGTGACATTTGTACAAAAATTTAAAACACATTTTGCATATTATATTCTACCAAAAACTCGACCTATGAGCACAGAAATTGCTTTGGGATGTACGAGTACCATCAAACTCGGGTTAAAAGTGTCCTTTTACCAACAACAAAAACAAAATTCTTGTTCACTCTGCCATTGTCGGGAATACTTCTAAAGCACAACAAATTTCACCCTTGTGTATATGTTGGCAGTGGCCTATCCACAACATCAAACCCGACTTTTCCTGGAATTTTTACAAATAGGAAAAAAATCCACCTTTTACTGAATAACACTTCTAGACTACCCCTTTCACCCCCTATTTTCCCTTTGTTCAATTTTTAATGCTAAAGCCTGAATTAAATAAAGCCCAAGTGAACCCGGGTGGTTCGGGGGGACCTGGATACCAGCCAGAAAGTCACCAGTTTTTTTCATTTTTCCACCTGCTCTTTGATTCAAGATTCTCACAGAGATTTCCATCACTGAACGTCCTTTAAATACATGCCGACTGCACCTAACCCAAAAGCGGTTGACTTTTTTTTCACAAAGTCAAGCCGCACTTGAAGGTCTTACACCGCGCCAATGAAAGAAGCTTTTCGGTGAAATTACACGTCTGTGTGTGTTATGCGAAACCGCAAGTCACCTGGAATATACCTTTCCGCCAAGCAGTCGAAGAGAAAGGATGAAGGGCTTTGAATAAAAGGAGCGTGTTATCTAGATCCTCTGAGCTCTGATGATTGTCTTTCACAGAAGAACTTTGATTCGGTCGCGAAACCACCCAACCTTGCGAAACGTGACTGTGCAGCGCCATCTGTTGAAGTGCTCGTTCGCACGTAAATAAAACATAAACGAGCCGTAGGGCCCCGCAGCAGTTATCAGGAGCGTTGGTTTCGTGTAATTAACTAAACTGGGGGCCGCCGTTGTTGTGGGGCAAACACACCGTTTTAAATTAGAATCGTGGCTGATATCGGCCCTGGGAACCCCGACCAGCAACGAGGCCTCGTGCCGCAGCAAGACCAAGAAGAGTTTCTGTCCGTGACAAGTTGTCAGTCCAGTTCATCCGGATTGGGAGCGTGAGGTCAGAGTATAATACCGCATTTACTCTAGTTTTAGCCCAGTTAAACGTTCTGTCCGACCGACAATTACTCGTCTCCACTTTTCAACTGTCTATTTTGCATGTCGCCGCAGCATCGACTACCTCCAAGCTCTGTGTGTGTGTATAATTTGATTAAAAAATGTTTTCTTACTTTTCCAGATCGGACAAATTAGCGCGGAGCCAGACTGAAGGATAGGAAGCTGCCAGCCATGTCGAAGCGGGAAATGACGGACTCGCTGGAACGGCCTGGCCTGCTTAAAGACGTCAAAGTCGTTCTAGTTGGACCGGCCAAGTGCGGGAAAACGGCTCTTATACAGCGATTTGTTAATGACACTTTTAGCGATGTAAGTACACTTGTTGCTCTTTAACGGCGTTTTGTACTATGGCCTGACATTTAAATGTGGGGAAACTGAATTTTTCTTGTTTTTGTTTTTTTTGTTTCTCTGTACTTGACTCTTTCGTTTTGTCATGTTTTAATTAAACGTTGAAAAGCAGCACTTGATTGTGGATAAGCATTCCTTAGTTTTGGTTTAGAATGTTGGAGTGGCTTGAAAAACGTGCTAATAACAATTACGAAGTTTTTTAAAAATTTAAGAAAATTTAATGTGTTGATTTGAATACATAAACATTTTTCGACCATATTGTAGTCCTATTAAAGGCCGTATGCATCCACACGCATCCACAAGGCTTTTCTGGAATTTTACTTCAACTTCCCTATAAAGCTTTTGCGTCTGGATGCATTCGTCCTCGTTTGGTGTGGGCCATAGGAAATTTAAAAATAGTTGTGCATTTTCAAAATTTTTATTTATAGCTCAGAGATTTTTATGGTAGACGAATACCTTTTGTAAAAGGGAAAACAATCTTAACTTTAAGCAAATCATATTGTTTTTTGTTATACCTACATTTTTCTTGCGCTAATCGGCATAGCGTATACTGCCGAAGTAAGTCTTAGTCGAGTAAAAGGTAATTTGCCAAAAAGTGCAAGAGGCTTGGTAGGTCATCTAAGTATCTTAGGGAATACGAATTTAGAATCGATGACCAGTTTTTCTAATATACTAGAGACCAAGTTAGAGTTGGCTCGAGCTTTGTATTGAAAACCGGTCTAGTATATAGATGGCATAAACCCTGATTTGTGAGGTTTTTTTCCAGGAGGTAATAAGCGTGCGCTACCGCCACGATTCGTGCGCCTATTACTGGTTAGGCCTACGCATACATACACACATACACACACATTCGCACATATAAATACATGCTCGTATGCATTAGGGTGGTCCAAAATTTTTTCGAAAAAACGTGCACCCTCCTATCTTAAAGTTCAATTCAAATTATGAATTTTGGCGGCAACCGGAACATTTTTGGTTGAAACTAACACATTTTGAACTTATAAGTTTTGATCATGAATTCATTATTTGGAACCTTAAAAATTCCTAGATACCCACTTTCATTGGAATCGGACCACAATTGGCAAATTCGTCTGCCATATTGGAGCGGCCATTTTGAATTTATAAGTTTTAATCATAAATATAGATATCCACTCTCATTGGAATCGGAATACAATTGGAAAATTTCGTCCGCGGCCATTTTGAATTTATAAGTTCGGATCATAAATTCGTTATTTGCTACCTTAAAACCCCCCACATACCGATTTTCATGGAAATCGGAACACAATTGGAAAATTTGGGTGGCCATTTTGAATTTCAGTCATATTTCGGCGGCCATTTTGAATTAATAAGTTCTAATCAAACATTCGTTATTTACTACCTCAAAAAACCCCAGATACCGATTTTCATTGGAATCGGAATACAATTGGCAAATTCGTCAGCCATATTGGCGCGGCCATTTTGAATTTATAAGTTTTGACCACAAATTCGTTTTTAGCGACCTTAAGAACCCCCCCGATACCCACTGGCATTGAAATCGGAACACAATTTGCAAATTCATATTTGAATGGCCATTTTGAATTTCGGTCATTTTTCGGCGGCCATTTTGAATTTCGAAAATCGATGTTTCAGGGAAGACCCCAACGGACCTTCGTGCAAAATTTCTAAGCTCTGCGTTGACTGGTACGCCCGCTACAGCGCACACATACATACATACATACAGAAACTTTCTTTTATTAATATAGATTTGTATTGATCCATAGAAATCCCAGGAGAATCAAGATAAGGCATTTAAGAAACTTAGTGCGTCCGGTATCCAGAAAAGACAGCTGCGATTGTGCTCAATTGTCCACTGCCACTCGAAACAATGGCATTTACATCATCTTGGCTTTTCACACTTTGAAGAATGTGCTCCCTGCCGATAATATTAATCTGTGATTATAATCGACGTCTTAACAGTGAGAATAATTACGACATAAAATTATTTCAGAAGCTCGTACTCCTCCCATATTGCTGGTGATCGACCATCCGTTTCAATATCACTTTCATCATCTATGCTTGCACCTGTTATCTGGCTGCCGGATGACATATAAATAAAGGGTCATCCAAAAGACACACCCACATGTTTTTTAATATAAACACAAACTGTTTGCAATTTTTCAAGAAATTTTTTTTTGAAAGTATGATCCATTACAATTATACGTGGAACAGAATATCATTCAAATGTCCACCCCGACTGCATCTGCAGGTATCAATGCGAATATAGAAATTTTCTGGAGTTGCTGGAGTTATTTCACGAATTCACTTTAAACTTCTCAAAAAAAATCCATAAAATCTAATGGTGTTAAAACATATAACCATGGAGGCAAATGGAAATCGTTGCGTTGTTGCAATTGCAATGTATGGTTGAAATTGTCCTACCTTCTGCTAAAACAAAATGTCTTCTGTCATTTGGAAAGACGTCACGTGTAAACATTATACAGTGCTGACACCTAGGCGTCACATTTGTGTGACACTTTATATTCACAATTGACAATGTTCAAAAGATTTATCAATTCGCCATTAGTAAAACTTCGCCTGGTTTATACTAAAACAAATAATCGCTTCCAAAATACTCAGTACTAGTGCAATTACATGATACGGTGAAAAATACTATTAAAACACATCCATATGTCCTAATTTGATATAAACTAGCAAACTTGGTAACCTCTGGAAAAATTCACTTACTTTCTTCAACAAACCTTACAATACTAAGTATTTTTCTTAATATTAATAATAAAAACTCGAAATTACATAAATAAACACTAAAAAACTTGTTTTCTGCCAAAATTCAACTAATACACGAAACTAGCTGTCAACTAAAATACCAATTTGAAGCAGAAAAAAACTGTCAGATGTCTAACTTAAAAATACCAATATGGCGCTTGTCCAATGTTATCAGCTGATTTGTATCATAGAGTAGACCCCTGACACTGCTCTTTTAATGCACTGCTGTCACACTGGTGTTGACTAAATATCTTTTGGGCCATATGGTCTCGTTTGGTAGCTAAAGGGTTAAGAGTTCTTCTTGTCAACATTTTTTTTATTTTCCATGGTTTTTTACTTCCAAATTTATTTAAATTTTGACATGCCACAAATGCTAAGATAAATTTTAACAATGATGATTTTAAATATATGTGAATTTATTATAAAATTAATTTCCTAACAAGTTTCAGCCTTGAATGATTCAATGGGAGATTTCATAAAAATTATTTTATTTCATCTTTCCGTCATCTTTTTGTTATGACCTTTTATCTTCAAATATGAGCATTTCCTTCGTTTTCTATATTATGTATAATTTTAATTAATAATTTTATGGATTGTGATAACTAGAATCAAACACACGCATTCTGTGCAGATAAATTTAGATAGTGAAATTTTGCTTTCTACAATGAAGTGGATTTTTTGTTTTTAACCATGGACAAAAGCCATGGAATTTTGATATGCAATCTAATCGCTAATGACTTGACACTTACAATCTTAATCAAGTTTTTCAAATATTTATGATTCAAGATTTTAATAATATTAGGAAATAGGTACCATATAGAATTTCACAAGTATGAATGAATTTAAAAAAAAATTATATTTTTAATTTCCTTCCATCCAATGGCGTTACAGCCCAAATCGAACCTTAACCTGCAGCTACAGCATGTTTCCAGTTCGGAATGTTGCCTTGCTGCTGAGTCAGCCGTCACAGAGTCAGCCGTCACAGTGCTGTTGTCAGTGTTCTGGTACATTCCTGCCGCTCAAAGGGTCGACGGCAAACGGCGTCGCCACCGATAAGTTTGATGGCCCTTTTTTGTACTTTATCTAACCACGCCAAGGTGGTTTTCGAAGCGCTGCAAAAAGTCCCTAAAATCGATCTTTGATTTGTGGACTTTTTGGGTCTAGTTATGTAGTTTGGTACCTAAAGTATTAGAAGCAGCGTATTATAACGGTCAAACTTGCATGGGGAGCTCTCGGGAGCCGTTGTTACGTGAGCGTCTGGCACACGAGGGCCTCGACATAGTGAAACGGGTTTTTTTGGGTTAAGAGTGACCTGGAATCGTTTGAAATGGCTTCTGCTAACGAAAGTAACTACTTTTAAACGTTATTGCATATTGGCAATCAATTTCCTTAATTGTTTTAGTAATGTACCATTCAAAACAAGTTTTTTATAACTTCCCGTTGTAAACGTCAATGTTTAAAATTACATTACTCAAGAGTTCCACGACATCCCACTCTCTAACAAGTTTTGTCGCATTCTTGATATCTTTCTCTTTAACTTGGAAGCTTCAAAAGTTGCCCCAGTTTGCCCCGATTTGTTTAATTTGAATAAAATTTCATAATATTCTGACCATTTTATAAGAACTTTGTCCGCCATATTGGATCCGCCATTTTGTTTTTAAATTTTGAGTAGCAATTCGTAATCAGCAGACTCGGAATACTCTTCATACCAAATTTCATGAAAATCTGCCCACTTTATAAACATTTTGTCGCCATATTGGATTCGCCATTTTGTTTTTTTTTATTTTGAGTGAAGATTCGTTATCAGTGACCTCAAAATACTATTTGTACGTAATTTCATACAATTTGAACAACGTCTACTAATTTTGGCCACCTTTTCGGGATTTGGAACCACTGTGCGCCGTCCCAAATGAGAGAGTTGTATTCAAGAGGAGGCCGAATGTATATTACAGCACAGGCCGATGATTGATTGTAGATGTCGGTTCTACGGAGCAGCTCCTGGAAAAGCGTAGCACTTCCTGTGCAATTGTGAAGACGTCCCTCATAAAAGAAGAAGAACCACCGCACGCACTGCACGCACGCACGCATCCGTCTTCAACCATCGCTTTTTCCGATCTCTGCAGAACTATCAATGGAATTAATCCTGGCTTTAAAAGAATCCTGTGACAACTACTTGATTCAGTTTTTCAACTAGAAACCACAAAAGTTCATCATCAATGGCATCATGGCTCTACTCAGAAAATGGCGTAACATTCATTGTCGGTAATAATGGAGCATTTTTGGTTTAAATAAATTCGTTTTCACACTATAAGACAACCAGTTTCAAAAAACCGCCACGAACTTCTTCCCAGCCCATAATATATCTTCTCGGCAAACTTCGTTATGACTTATGGCATTCGCCACAAAAACCCCATTTAAATCATCCGCTGCAAGGTCAGTCGCGATTCTAGTCCCATTGTGATGGTAATACTGAAGCCCACAATATTTTTGTTTATTTTCTGGTTGCGTAAGTAATTCGCAATAAATTTGTCAAAATAATCGCCACTAGATGTCAGTTGAGGCAATACACCACCCTTGTCCAATTCAAATAATGACATCAACTCCGCTGCAGAGATGATTAAGAGCTTTTAAAATAAATTGCAAGCCGCCCCCTCCGAGCTCCAAGTGCGCAAACACATTTGCAGTGTCCCCCCACTTGGGTGGGTTCAATGTTGATTAACGTTGATGACAATTTTCAACCGGATACAAGATCCACGCTGTGCCAAACTAGACGTGGATCAACCTGAAAACGGCTTGAAAATAAAAAGGGGAAACACTTGCCACGGCCGAAGTCTATACACGCCACTCAAGAAACTTGATGGAATCTTATCATCTCAAATTTCGAACCCCAATCCCCGCGCCATGACTCCCAATCCACGTGCCTTAAAAATATAATTTCGCTAATTCTGATGACCAAATTTGAATGACGTTTACGAGCGGTTTTACTTTCCTTTAAAGCAGCGCCGTGAATGAATGAATGAATGAAATTCGAGTTCTCATGGAGCGCCGTGGAGCATACACCCACCCACCTCTCATCCCCCGAATATGGTCGAAACGCCAAAATCGAAATCCTTTCTATCGCTCCAAGGTTGCATAAAACGCCAACGATTTTGGAACTTTTGTTTATTTGACCCAAATTCTGAACGTGAACACGAGTGAAGAAAAAAATTTTGACGTTTTGCCAGGCACGTCATGTCATCATGACGGATTTATCTCCTCCATTTTATCGTTTGGCGTTTGTCTGCCACGATTCAGAAACATAAAAGATTTTCGCCCTTCCAATTGTTTCCTTGGGATTTTTTAATGTGTGGAAAATGGAAATTTCCCTGCTAAACTGGAAGATTATTACTCAATCCGTGACTGCTGGCAGGGCTTTGTCTTAAGCGCGTCTTTAGCGGTCTTTAAAGGGAATTTTAATGCGGGCATGAATAGTAATTAGAGGCCTTCATGGATTGTGGATCGCTTTGGTCGGAATTTAATCGTTTTCTTTTCACTTTTTTTCGGTTTTATTTAATTCGGATGGGAAACGAGCGATTTGGAAAGGGTCTTGACTTGTGGAAGGTGTGAAATTTGAAATTATTATGCGGTGATTATGCACGTTAACGGACCATTTATGTGACAATTTTAGTGAAAGAAAGATTAGCTATTAACAAAAAGGTTTATGTGATTTGAAAATATTTGAAAAATTTGATTAAGATTAAGTAAAAAAAATTAAGTGTAAAGTCATTAGTGATTAGACTGCATATCAAATTTCAGTGGCTTTTGTTCCATGGTTAAAGTAATCCACCTCATTTGAGAAAACAAAATTTCATTATCTGAAATTTTCTGCAAACAATGCGTGTTTTGATTCCACTTATCACAATTTATATAAATACATTGAATTAATCATGTATTTTTCGCGTTGTCCACAGTAAAGTTGAGAATCAATCGTCTGACTAACCGGAAGGACCTCATAGTAAACGACTCCCTTTCAGCCACACCACAAAAACAAGTCATTACCTTTTTCGGCGTCCATCCTGGCTACGCGAATGCTCACCACACCTTGTCCACGATAGTCGACGCTTCCTATTGTCTAACGTCATCCATTTTTCATCACTGGTTGATGATTTGAAATGGATCTTTTTAATTGCTTAACTTTTCAACCATTGTACCAATTCGATGTTTGTACACTCAAAGTCACACTCAAACTGTCACTTTTCAAACATGCGTTTTGATGTCTCTGCGATCAGTAGTTCGTTACTTTTTTGGAATGGACGTCATCTATCGGAGAAACGTCACAAATTTTGACCTAAAAGACCTAATATAAAACTATACTTAAAAACTACACTTTATGAAAAGTCAAAGGATTAAACTTTCATGGTTAAATATTTTGGGAACCAAATTCATGAAAATTGCATTATATTATATTAATGAAAGAAGTTTTGTGTATCCATACATACATGTATGTATGAATGTGTGCGCTATAGCAACCGCATCGGTCATTGCAGAGCTTCGAATCTTTGCATGAAGGTCGTGGCCGAAAATTAAAATGGCCGCGCTCGAAATTCAAAATGGCCATACAAATATGGCCAAATTTGTCAATTGTGTTCCGATTCCAATGAAAGTGGGTATCTAGGGGTTTTTAGGGCCGTAAATAACTAATTTATGGTCAAACTTATAACAAATAAAATCTGGATTTTCAGATGAGATGTAGATTTGGATATTACAGATGAAAACCCAGGGACCAGGCAAATTTCAGACATGTATTTGTAAAAATACTCTTTCACTAATATTTATTTTTGGTGTGGAGTTACCTTTTTAGGGTTCATTTCATGCGTGTTTGTTTTACCAGAAAGACCCATAAGTTTATCACGGGCAACGCCGTGCGAGTCTGACTACATAGTTATTAAATATAACACTAAAAATATTCTTCCTCAGATATAAATTTATCACTAGTCAGTCATCAATGAGCTCTAATTGAGCTGACGTCAACAACAACAAACGAGAGAAGAAAGAAATTTGTTTCAATAAAAAACTCTAAAACGACTGAAGATATGCATTTTAGATGCATTTAAGTTAAAAGTGCACACAAATACTTTCCCTGCACCAAATTAATTCGACTGCACGTTGTTAAGTTGCATTTATTTTGATTTGTATGTCGCCAGAAAGTCCAGTTTTTTTAGCGAAACTTACATATTTAGCGACTTGCTTACATCAGCACTCAACCTCGACACAATAAACGTAATAAACTTGGAAGTGCTCGAGTGCATTATGTCATTATTTACTTCAATTTCTTTCTGCGAGAGGAGGGAGCACGATCGTTGAACTCTGTTGTATCGCATTAAATTTATATTGGGTTCTTGTACGAATGAGTATTTTTTTTTTGAAGAAAATGGAATGATATGAAGAGTTATACTATGTTCGCTTCAAGATAATACAAGATTTTAAATTTAAAATATGTAAAATAAAAATTGATACTTCGAATTATATGTATTATTTCTAGCGAATAAAAATATTCAGACGCATTTAAGGAAATTTTTTTTGGTATTAACCTAAAAATAAAAAATTAGGCGCCTCGACAACCAAGATACAGTCCTGGAGTTTTGCAGCCACTCCCTCCAATAGTCCAAATTCTGGCCCAATGTCACTGGGATCGATCTTTCTAAACTGTGGGCGTTGTGGTCTATGCCATCGTTCCAGAGGAGCTTTGACTTACCTCACACTTTCCCGTCCCATAAATATTGCCAAATAGTACTTTTGGAAAAGTAGGTGTTAGGACGATTGAGCGTGGGAACCAAACTCGGTAGCCCTGGAGTTAAGGCGTCCGGCACTCGGCGCAAATGTTGCTTTATTGACTTGACCCCGACTTCCCACAAACACTCGAAATGATGAGACGGGAGGGGGAGAAAGTGCCACTGTATGCCTTGCGTGCTGTAGGCATCAGCAGCTTGATGAGTTGCTTGGTTGAATACTGCTTGGTTCCTGGGCTCTCAGTCGAAACGCCCGAGCGCAGCCATGAATGCTGTCGTTGTAAGATCACACATCACCTCGATGTTTCCAGACTTAATACAAACGCAAATAAAGATGGCTACGTAACCCTTGTAGGTCCAGCATCCTCGGGTTTTAGATCAAAGGCGCCTGCATAGTCTATCGCTGGATTAATATACTAACTGACGCTCCTGCGGCCTTTAATAATCCAAACTCGAGTGTACGTGTGGGTCTTCCGTGTAGGCAGATGGCTGCCATGGATACTATATGACTGAATGCATCTCGCTATAGGAAAAGAATGAATTTTTGCAAACGACCTCCAACTCGTAACACGGATTCAAGGATTTCAGTTTGCTTTCATTGTCGATTGACTTTCCGTCCAATAAGCGACCAATTTTCTCCTTGTAGTACCGTCGTTGCTCATGTCGAATCCAAAATATCCTAGTTTCCTCTAAAATGCTGGCAAATGAGATTTTGGGACGAATTCCTTTTCTACATTTGTTGGTGAACATTTTGGAAGAAGGCCGGACCCGAAGAAGATGAGAGATTGACGAAAACCCTTCTGACAATGAGTCGTCATTAGTCGTCACCACCCCAACAGGATCATAGGTCCTTGCGACGTCAGAGAAGATGGAAATTCAAAGATTAATTCTTTGCTCCTGACAGGACATCGTCTACATATAAATCTTTTAGTAAAATTTTAGCTCCTATAGGAAAATCTTTGCCTTCATCCTATGCTAGCTGATGTAAGGATCTTATCACAAGGAATAGTGCATTGGAGACTCCAAAGGTGAGAGTTAACAGGCGGTAATCCTCGAGGGGGTGGCTTGGGTTGCGACGCCAAATTATCCTTTGGTCTTTCGGTGGATACGCACTTGCGGTCCCCCAACTAAGTACTAACCACGTCCAATGCTGCTTGACCTACGGAATCCAACGAGAACCGTTCTATTGAGTATGCTAATAGCTAGCTTTTATGGTCACCAAGATATTCGCTCGTTTTCTTCGTCCTATACAATTTCTTAAAGCTCCAATTTTGATATCTTTAGTTCCGTGCTTCGTTTGGACTATTCCGCGCGTCTTTTATTGGTACGTACCTGTAGCGGGCTGCATTTGGAAAAGTAGAATTTTTAGTCAGGCGTACGTAGCGTGCCTCGTTTGGGTGCCATACAGGCTTTTGACGCCGTCCGTGCCTGTTACAGTCCTAAATGCTGCAGCCTACGAAGCATCGCGCGTACGACCTCACTTGCAGGTTCCATCTTGAAGAGAACGAGTCTTCCGAGTAAAAATCTGCCATACGCATTTCTTCTCTATGCGTGCTAGTTGCGGTTGCCGTGCAGGGTAGAGCGTGCCTGCTGTATGATCGTTGCGGGCGAGTTTTATTTTTACTCGGGCTGCCTTCACATTCTCTGTCATTGTCGCACGAAACAAGCTTTCTTGACTAAATAATAAATCTGAGTGGCAAATGTTTACGCAAACTACTGAAAATCTGCGATATAAAGCCTGGTAAAAGTGGACTAGTTCAAGTTACGACCGCGGTACTCCCTGGAATCAACAAAAAACTAGTTGGGATGTGGCTTTTGACCCTTTCGGTCCACAAGATTAACTTCCCAGTATTCGTTCAAACAAAAAAACGACTCGAACGATTTTTATGAAAATCTTTTCAGATCATACTTCCTTTAACACGCTTTGAACGGCACCGTAACGAAGTCGGTATCTTTTTTGGTTCGCGCGAAATCGTGCCGGTACAAAAATCACTTAAGTCGTTCAAACAAAAAAACGGCTCGACCGATTTTTATGAAAATCTTTTGAGATCATATGTCCTTTAACATGCTTCGAACGGCACCTTAACGAAGTCGGTATCTTTTTTGGTACGCGCGAAATCGTGCCGGTACAAAAATCACTTAAGTCGTTCAAACAAAAAAACGGCTCGACCGATTTTTATGAAAATCTTTTGAGATCATATGTCCTTTAACATGCTTCGAACGGCACCTTAACGAAGTCGAAATCTTTTTTGGTTCGCGCGAAATCGTGCTGGTACAAAAATCACTTAAGTCGTTCAAACAAAAAAACGGCTCGACCGATTTTTATGAAAATCTTTTCAGATCATATGTCCTTTAACATGCTTCGAACGGCACCTTAACGAAGTCGGTATCTTTTTTGGTTCGCGCGAAATCGTGCAGGAAAAAATGACCACATACGCACGCACACACACACACACATATTTCTTCTCAAATTTTTGCTTAAAATGCTATTGGGACCTTGAAACGTGTAAATACATTGAAAATTTCGAATCCGATTTTCGGACCGATTACAATAACTTCCTACTGGGAAGTTAATACAAAAAAATGATTGTGTATTAAAGAACACAAAGCAGAAGTGAAACTTCGCATACATATTTATGTCTATAAGTTCTTCATTATTGTATTTGTTTCTTCATTTGCTCGTGTCTTGTGTTATAATCTAAAATATGAATGAAGCAGCGAATAGGAAGTAAGAACCATAATATTTTAACTCAATTGATAAATCATAGTATATTGAATATTTTGAAAGTAATGCAGTACAGTGTATAAAATCAAAAACTATATCTTTAATAAACAATTTTAATTTTTTAAATAACCGACTCCTCATTTTTACTTTACCGATGCCTGCGCCATCTATGTACGAAATTAAATGAATTGTAAATATTTTCGTGCTGGTTTGGTAGAATTTGTATATGACATCACTTAATTGTGCTATCATGGCTGTCGCTGTCAGTTACTTGGTTCAAGCAATGTGGAAAGTTGCTCTTTTGACGGTGATCTTCGCGAAATTAATCAGTTTAAGTTATTAGAAACCAAAATGTTAAACGAAATAAATGTTAGTTTAATTGTGCATTCATTGAATTGTGAAATTTGTTTCTGTTTTGTTGTGTGCTGCTCTTTTGGCGGTGATATTCGCGAAATTCATATCAGCTTGGTTTTTTAAATCCAAAATGTTTAACGAAATACAGTGGAAACTAAATATTTAGTATGTATACTTTTGCATTCATTGTGTTTGTGTTTTGTTGTATTTAATTTGTTTCAAGATTTTTGTTTTTTTCTCGTTATTTCGTAAACGAGTGAGAAGGCAACTTTCGTTTCATACGGCAGTCCTTGTTGTCGTTGTCGATTCTGAATTGTGACAGTTGTAAATTAGTGAGAAGGCAACTTCCGTTTCGTACAACTGTCCTTGTTTTCGTTTCTGTTTTCTGAATTCACCCGTACTTGCTCGAATCACTTCAAAATCACCGGAACGAGAGCAAGGAAGTTTCACTTCAAAAATTACATAAAAATACGTTTCTAATGCCATAAAAGTTATTACCGTTAAACTTAAACTCAGTTGGTTAACTGGCAGTAAAAACCCAACAATTTGTACGTTATCAGAATACACCCACAACACAGAATAAATGTGGATACCAATTTGTATTCCGCATAATTCAAAATCATCCTTACCGCAACTCATCCATGTGTGCTTATACACATTCATAGCTATAAAAGCCACAGCCCTTAATAGTCCTTGACCGAAAGCCATAAAATCCTTATCTACAGTCGCCCCCAACAACCATCTGTCCACATCAAAGCTCTCCTTTCCGGGAGCCGCCTCCTCTTATCAATGCATGACTAAACTTGAATTTGATTATTCGATTTGATGTTGCCAAGGATATAATTCCAGCTTTGGACTGATTTAATTTCAGTCCATTATGCACAGGGCCTTCACCACTTCGAAGAAATCCGAATATGATAAGCCCTGGCCCGGTGACTGGTGGTCGACCGAGCAACCACCATCACCGTGTGTTATCGCAATCATCATAGTCGGTCGGTCATCATCATCACCCTGACTGTGGAAAAGGGGAGAAGATTCGGGTTTTGTGGTGTGTCCTTGTGTCACCTTTCGCGCGGTATTGGAATGTCTGAAGTGGATTAAGTTGGTTTTATCTAGATACCAAAGCGACTTTAAAGTATTTAAATCGAGTCTCAAGTGTTGCTGAAGTTAATCCGTGGAAAAATTTCACTTTTCCATAATATTGAGAAGTTTGCAGACAAGATTACTACGATGACGACGACTCCAGCTGTGGTACGAGTCGAGCACTGATTTGATTTAAATTGGATAAACGATAAAAATACAGAAGGAAATCGACTGCCGTATTGATTGAACGGTGCATTGGTCCGTCATAATATCCAATCACTTTATACTCGTCGTAGATGCAGAGCCAACGACCTGCACCCAAGTGCTGCTGACCACTTCAGCTGCTGTTCACCGTGCAAAGAGTTTAGTGAAATGGATAATCCCCGATAAGCTGGTATCGTCAGCGTACTACACCGGAGCTATTTGGAGCGTGATCTCGATAATTAACTCGCTTAGATAAGACGAATCGAAGTCGCCATTAACCTCGCCCAGTCTTCACCTGGAATTCCTGGGCATTCCGTCATTGGCCGAAGGAAATTTGCATTTATTTTACGAGAATTGCGTTAATTTCTGTCGAGTGTCACACGGCGATTTACATAAATTCCATCAGTTGAACGCCTACGCAAGGGCGGTATAAGTAGCGGTATTCAACGGGAGAGACCTTCATCACATTTCTCGAATATGGGACCATAAACAAGAAGGGACGCGGGGCGGCATTTAGCACGTCGGATACCTTCTTCGGGGCAACTAATTATGGAAATGAACTGCGATGAATCGATGAACTATCGAGTTTCACTACCTCGTTCCGTTCATGAATAAATTGTTGCCGAGTTGAACTTTTTTTTTGTTTTTATTAAAAATCAATGAAGTCGTTACGGACGAAGGCCAGCAGTGGGGATAGGATCGAGTCTCGCACCAAGGATTCGGGGGTGGAGTGGAATGCCTTGAAGGTCATCGGGCGACTGGATAACACCGCCATCGTGTCAAATCGCTGTCGTCGTCAAGCTTTTAGCAGCACGTGCTGAGTGGGTATCTAAGTGGCCCCAATCCAATGCAAAAGGACCTCGGCTCAAGCAATACCAAGCGTAATGGCGGTAATTGATTAAAAGTCGCCGCCACGCTCTCAGTCAAAATTACTTCCAAGTGTTGCTCAAGGATCTGCTGCTGCTCCAATCGTCCTTCGTTCTCCATCTCCTCGTTTAAATTTCACAGATTTCCAGAGGTAAGCAGTATTTTTTTTTCGTACTTCTTCTCTGCTCTTTTCCGTTTGTAATGTGTAGGAGTGGAACGTGTCTCCATAAAACAACAAGGAGAGGAGAAAATCTTGTTTTTGAAGTCTCAAAATTGTTATTAAAAAAAAGCGAAGAATTTGATTCTTTTCGACGCAATTTATGTAAATGATATTCGTTGACGGCGTGAAATTGAATTGAAACCAATTTCGAGTCTCGTAAATATTTAAAAGCCGCGATTAATTTACAACAGAACAGAATTTTGTGTATTTTCATTCATTAATAAATATTTGTGTGATTTCGAAAGCTAAATTTTCATAAAATCAAAAATACCGAAAATTTTAGATATCATGAAACTGTTTTGGATGTGATGAAACTCGAACCAAATGTGTATGAAGTCTTTATAGCTGATATTACTAAAACAAAATTTAATTGTAAGTGTTTATTTGCATTTTTGGGAAAAGTATTCGATTGTTGACAGAGAGATAAGAGGCACTTACTACCTTTTGATTCAACCGCTCTGCTCCTATCAACAGACGCACCAGGAGAAGAAATCCACTGAGACGGTCCTGTATAATTTCAAGTTCTCAACCTGAGACAGCCAAATTCTCTAAAAAATGAGCCTAATTACGTTGCTCTACGATAAATAGTTGAGGAGTAATTAAACTTTAAGTAAATTAAAAAATGGTTAAAACGTCTTTTCTTAAACACCTTGTGTCTCACTGGATAGGTCCGATAGTATAGCCCCATTCTGTAGAACAATTTTTTTCTCCAAATATACCCAGGAATCACCCCTTAACGGATTAATATCTTAGTCGGGAACACCCTGTATAGTTTAAAAAAAATGCTTAAAACATGGATTAGCCCTAAACGGGAAACTATGAAAAAAACGCATCTTAAATTCTATCTCGAAAGTAGTATGCAAAAGAATGCATTCTGTAGTTCATACACTCTCAACTTTACATCTCAAAAACTATTGGTTGTGCCTAAAATGAAGATTGTATGTAAACCTCTTAGAATATAGAACTACTGGAAGGGCCCTCGCCGAATTTTAGCGTAGTGAAATTCTTTTTGTGTGAGTGCTCACGTTTTAGTAGTTGTTTGTCTATTACAAGCGGATAAAGCGAATGGAATAGAAGAGGGGCAAGAGCGAGCTGAAATAATCACATCATCAGTTAACTAAAATAAAATCTTGCCCCTACAAATGAACTTTTTACACGCCGTCACTACGCATTCTAATCAGCTGATCCCCTTGAATTTTGCGTGGCATTAGTTAATGTAAACAAAGAAATCCAAGCACACAAAATTAACATTATTTAAGATTTAGCTCACTGATTTCCACAATTATTAATGGAAATATGTAATATATGTTTAGGAAGTATTTGAGTTTATCCACTTACCTGAAAAAGAATTTTCCTCGCGGAATTAGCGAATTATTCGTACATCCACAAACTGCACACTTCATTGTTCTTATTTCACTTAAAATTCACTTGTAACAACTTTAATTGCACTGAAAACAAATTCTTTGAACTTTCTTTCTTCTTTTTATTTAGTTTTGAAAAAAACTGGAAGTAAATTTGATAAAAAACACTCGTTTCAAAGAAAATGCACTACCGAACGCGAGAAAACAATTTATAATTTGACAGTCAACTAACAAGCAAATAGCCCAGTTTGACAGTTGTCTGATACCGGATTTCACTACGCTCACGTACAGGGATTTTACACGCGAGGGCCTTTCCTGTAGTTCTATATTCTAAGGTAAACCTTGTTTGTAGATAATTTTCTGATAAACAATTTTTCTAATGTAAAAGTTTATTAATATCAAAAATAGATGGCGCTAACTTCTTCTTCTTGGATGGCGCTACAGTCCTTGCAGGACTCGGGCCTCTCGAAGTCTCCTCTTCCAGTCATCTCTACGTCTTGCTAGCTCTCTCCAATTTGTTATACGAAATTTCCGTATATCTGCTAGCACGTCATCTGTCCACCTATTTCTTGGTCGTCCTACTCTTCTTCTTCCTGATGGTCTACCATTAAAAATCCTGGCTAGCATTCTATCTTCTGAAGCTCGTACAACGTGTCCGAGCCATCGCAGTCTATTCAGTCTTATGTATGTAGCTATATTAATTTCGTCATACATTTCTTGAAGTTAGATGGCGCTAACTAATTAAACTTAATATAAATGTCATAAGCCCGGTATGCAAGGCTCAAGAAATTTGCTCAAGAAAACTTCTGCATTTATTTCCCTAAGAAAAAATGACAACAGTTTAGAAATTTTGACAGTTACTTTTTTTCATTGCAAACATTATAAAAATTGTTTTAAGATTGTTTGGAATTAATAAAATTGTTTTAATTAATAACGAATTCAAAAAGAATTAAAAAAATAATAATAAAAATTAATAAAATGTTATTTTTAGTATTGCGGAAAGTTCCTTTCAATTTCAAATAACAGCTGACATGTTATGTACTCATGAACCGTTAGAATTCCTTCAAGAAATAAATGAATCGAAACTTATTTCTGGAGGAAAAACCAAAATTTTACCATAAGCGACATCTGCGTGTCACTAAAAAAAAGATATTTCTGCTGTGAATTTCTTGACTCTAGCATACCGGTTGCAGAAATCGCTCCAGAAAATATTTCTGAACCATTTCTTGACCATTTTTTTTACATAGGTTTAAGATAGGCAAAGAAATTTCTTGAGCCTTGCTTACCGGGCTATAGATATAAAAATATAAGACGTGAGGCGAATAAAAAAAAGAAGAAGAAGACTTATTTTTTGTATAGAGTTCTGTGTGTAGATAAAAAAGGTTAATATTGAAAATAAAATAAAATAGAAGCTGAGTGAAGGGAAAACAAAAGAAGCATCGTTTTATTTTGAAACTAACCGAATTAACCGTTATTACACGACTGCCCCAAAAAAAGGAGTGTAATGTGTTTAGGTTTGTTGTGTGTATGTACGTTGTTTTCTACCACCATAACTTCTAAACCATGAAAGGATTTAGATGACTGGGGTACCGTTAGAATCGTTTAATGAGTCTGAGTAACATAGGCTAGGTTAATTTTTAAAAAAACAATATGGCGGCCGTCAGACGCAATTTACATAACGCCCAATTTAATTTTTTTTTCTGATTGGGTCAATATGGGTATCAAACGAAAGGTAAAATTGAGACGATTTCAAATATATATAACACTTAATAGATATGTGTTAAATGATCGCGAATTTTAAGCTTAAATAAAATTAAATTACTCAAAACGTCTTTTATTAACCCATCACCATGAATGAACACTTAATAGTTAAGCCTAGTATGCTGTTGAGGCGAAATTAAAATTCCCTAAACAAACGCTATGTAACACGACTGCCCCAAAAAGGAGTGTAATGTTTTCAGGATTCATGTATGTATGTTTGTATGTTTCTTTGTTCCACCATAACTTCTAAACGCCTGAACGGATTTAGATCGCTGGAGTACCGTTAGAATCGTTTAGTGAGCCCGAGTAACATAGGCTTTAATTTTTAAAAAAAACAGTATGGCGGCCGTCAGACCCAATTTACGTCACACCCGATTTATTTTTTTCTTCTTCTGATCGGGTCAATATGGGTATCAAATGAAAGGTCTCATTGAGACGATTTCTGCCTAATCTATCAGCGTGTCTAAATTGAGATAGAATAAATCAAACTTCGATAACTTTACTTTTGCATTAAAACTGTATCTCAATAGTTGTAAGTGCTATAATAATAAGAAGTAAAATAAAATCACTTAATAAAAACTACATTGGTTTACGAATTATAATCACTAAAATATCATAAAATAAAAAACAAAATAATTAAAAAATTAAAAAACACGACGCCGAATTAAAAAATGAACTAAAAAGTCAAAAACAAGTTTTAAGTACTAATGTAAGACAGAAACAAGGTAGAAGATATTTTATTTATTTTGTTAAGTATCACACAACTATCGTATATGTATAATCTGTATTTTTGCAGCCGGGGTACAAAATGTTACGAGAATAAGTACAATTAAAACTGTACCCGACTGAAAAAATACAGATTATACATATACGATAGTTGTGTGATACTTAACAAAATAAATAAAATATCTTCTACCTTGTTTCTGTCTTACATTAGTACTTAAAACTTGTTTTTGACTTTTTAGTTCATTTTTTAATTCGGCGTCGTGTTTTTTAATTTTTTAATTATTTTGTTTTTTTTAGATATTTATTTTTACACTAATAACTGATATGCTAAAAAGATGCCAGGGCACTAGTTGGCTTGATCACCAGACACTATGTCCTAAATTACGACCTACGGTGGATAAGAAGGAAGTTAGGATCCCATATACTCGGTGTGCTTCGAGGAGGACGATCCAGCTCTTCATATCCTCGATCACATCCTCTGTTAGCAAAGATTGGGGTTTTGTTTTTCGCCCGAGTAAAAATAAAAAACGGCCTTATAAAGGGCGAATACCGGCCGCTTGGCTTTTTAAGGGGCATATGAAGGCCGTAGAGTTTTTAACCATTTTTAATGGGAGCACATACGGCCTTACGACGGCCAAATTTGACCAAAAGATTTAAAAGGCCAAGTACTGAGCTGTAGAAACGGGCATTCGACGGGAAATTTGAGCCAAAAAAATAATCTGCACCAAATGTATTGTTGAATGTGTTTTATGGGAACTTCATCATTTTCGTATGTACAATGGTTTTTTCGATTTATCCTACGTAAAGATATCGATGCACAAGAGAAACGAACTCGCCAGTCGTCGGTTTGTTGTACGTGAAGTGTGTGGTGCGTGTTGATTTATATTTTAGTGGGAAATTTTGTTATTTAACGGCTTGAAAAAAAACAACCAACAAAAAATCAAACATTTAATTGCAGTGAAATATGTATATTTTCTTATAGGAGTGCGAATATCCACGTTGCTGCCACTGTACCACCGTCGTATACCCGTAATAGCAACCATACGGCCGCCGTACCACCGTCGTATGGCCGTTATTGGAACTGTAAGGCCGTTGTTTCACCGTCAATCGCCCCCTGTACGGCCGTACTGTCCTGCAACGAGCCTTCTGTTAACCGCCAGATGGCCGAGGACTATGTTTCAATCACAGTCGGCATTTGCCCGTTCTAAGGCCATCATTTATTTTTACTCGGGCGGCGTGAGTTATGGCTTGATCAAATAAGTTTGGGTGACAAGTTTTTAGGCAGACTGTTGAGCCTGTTCGAGCGGTCGGGCCTGCAAATTTGAGGTATAGGAGCTGGTAAAAGTACTACTGGTTCGACCGCGCTATGCCTTGGACTTAAAATTTCACTAAAAGAAAGAAAGAAATACTTTTAGTTAATACTCGTCGAAACCATATGCATCTGCTGTTTTCGTGATAACTTTCAATTATTTACCAAAATTTGATTAAAAAATTCCATTTTCACTCATGGTTCGTTTATAATTGTGTTAAATTACTAAAAAAAAACACACAAATTAATTCTCATTCCGAACTATGCCCCGACAAAAATAATTCACCAATTCATTTCACATTATTATTCAGTGTTTTTCAAATAAATTCCATCTCAGAAAACATCTTGAGAAAGTCCTCCTCAAAGGACAACAAGATCCGAATCTCATCTGAATCGCACATTGTCATATAATACCACAGAACAGAAAATATTTATACAATTCTTGGCAAATGAAATTTTCAGATACTTTTTTGTTGTATCAGGCGAGGATATATGGCAAACATCAGGAGCCCGAGAAGCTGCTGAAGCCACCACCACAAGGCAAGACGCTCGTTAAAATTGATATCGCAGCCACCACCGCCAGTGAATGAGCCGACAATGAGCACAACGTTAGCGCCTCTTGGCAATTTGATATTTATTTTTAAGGCCATAAAAAGCGAGAGAAATTCCGTAAATATGAACAATATTCATTTTGGATTCATTCGACATTTCACACCCGAGTACAGGCGTTCCCCTGTACTCACAAGCCCCCGTCCTTGATCCAACGATTGAGGCTTGATTTCGGGGATGAAGGATAGATGGAGCGAGGGGCTCCTTTCTTGTGTGTACATGCAATAAGAGCGGAGTCCTAATTTCGTTTTGTACACACGCAAGCCGAATGACGACATGTAACCATCCATCCATCCTGTAGCTACATATAGCGTTAACTGAAAACAATGTGATGAAGGGACCAACGTCTTATCCATCCACCAGCAGAGCCAGAAACACACGAGGAGGTTTGCTTCTCGATTTCTATAGAAGGACAAGAGACGAGCTGATGACGAGGATATCCTAATGCCGAGTAATTACAGTTAACAGTTAGGCGCTAATTTTAGCCCTTTCACATAAATTGTCATATCGGGGATTGTATCTCGCATATCACCATTCTGAATAGGACACCCACACCCGCCCGAGGGGGATGCCGGGTGGAAGTATATGTGGAAATCGTGTCATATTCCCCCCCGTCCACGGCTGCTCGGTTGGAGGCTTTGGGGTAATAATCACTTATCTTCTTTATATCTAGAAACACACTGCTGACATGTTCCCCGGATAATGAGCAGCACAAATGATAAATTCGAGCCGAGAGCCTTGGATTTCGGAGTCGGCAGCGGTCTGATTTATGGCGTATTCCATGGAAAAACCGGAGTAGGGAGGCCCCAGCTGGGGTCAAGGAACCGCCGAATTTCGTTGAAGACAAAAAAACAAATTGAAAATTCTAAAATTCTCAAAACCGAGGAAATATTAATGCGAAGAAGAAGAAGACAAGCAAGTTGCGTTGGGTGTACGAAGGTCGACATTGCGTCAGCAGAGCAATTTTCCATTGTGTGCTCCCATTTCGTGGGGGTGGAGTTTTGTGCTCAAAAGGCCCAGCACACTGCCATGGTGTCGCCCTTGAATAAAGCGATGCGGGAATATAACTTCCAGATGAGAAGGGACTTACTTCGGGGAATTTATTACGTACGCGAAAATACAGGAGAGCGAAATTGATAACAGCCACACGTAAACATCCGATGAATTTCTCTGCGTACGAAATTCCACTTTTGCTTTTTGAATGAAGAAACTTGATAACCAAGCGCTGCACTGCGCCCATAGTAAGACGAAGCGATTGTGATATTCTAGTTACGTCTACTAGAGTACACTAGCCGGAAACTGAGATAAAATTCCAACCGGAATTCGTTTTTGTGTTTAACACTTCCTGCCATGGAATTTTATCTTTCTAAAAACTATTTTTATTGCAGGTCTCGAGTACTTTGTTGAATGTTTGCTTGTTTGTTTTGTGGTAAGATACTGTCGACGTTCTTTACTATATGTCATCAACTCTTCTTGTACTTTAAGCTATCAGGTCAATAGCACTTTATACTAGTTTTTGTTGTTGTTCTATATCCATTTATAACTTTACTAAAAAAAACAATTATTTGCATGTGGATTACAATACATGACAGAGAATTTGGTTAAATCATTCTATGGCAGGCTTACGGAAGCAATGAAGAATTCCATTTGTCAACAAATGACAAATTTCATAAGAAAAGTTGTTTGGATAAAAAATATTTTAAATAAGTAAATTTTTGCTATTTAAATAAGTCAAACTACTACGCTACACCAATTTAACTAGAACACATTCTACTTTTATTTATTTGTTATTATTTGTCATATTTTTGATCGTTAGAAGAAATTTTGGAATGATGACACTGCGATAATACAAACCCACCACCGTCATAAACGCTTTCGACCAAATTTAAAATAACTACTGTCTCCGTTCACAATGAGAAAGTGAAATTCCCTGCCCCTGCCTAATTCTGTATTTACATCTCATTTTCCAATTAGAGTTCTTAAGTGAAAGTTGGTTCAACTTCAATCTGTCGTAATTTCGTCAAATTCAAAAAATTTCACATAAAAAAATTTTTCTACGCCTCTGTTAGAATACAGCCATTCTGATATTACTTTTAGTTACGGAATTAGCTGCATTCCACACCCGTGTGGAATATTCATTCCATCACTTGTTATGGAATGACTACTAGTGGCGACATCTGTTCCTCGTAATCCAAGAATATGATTTATTAATTAAAGAAAAAAAAACATTTATAAATTAAATAAAAAAGAATTGTTTCAATAAATAAACAATCAATGATGTTCTGCTAGAATATTTTTGCTTTAAATAAACTATTCAATTATTAAGTTGCAGAAAATAATAGCATTTTTTTATTAAATTTTGCGGCGGCCATCTATTAACAAATTATTAAATTACACAATTGTTATGAATGAACACTCCCTACTAATATGTTATTTAGTGTTGCTGTGCCTTATACATTATATTTTTGACAGTAGCTTTACATTAGGTATGTTTTTCTTTACAAAATATTAATAAAAATTAATTAGTGGCGTAGAAAAAGTATAGTCTGCAAAACGTTTTGAATGGCATATTCCGCACTCGTGGACCGCCACCCTCGCCTTCGGCTGGGTGCCAAACTTCCACTTGTGCGGAATATTCATCATTCCAAATTTGTTACAGAATATACTATTCTTGTCAGTTTTTTTTCAAATTTATCAGCTGTTATTGAAATTTACTAAATTATGTTCGAAAATTGCACTTGCACACTGTGAACATAGTAAAATTTTGCACTTTGACATTGTAAATAAGGCATAAGGCCACAGTTGGGGAAATCCTTAGAACTAATCCTACAGTCTGTACTAGAACCCAGGAAAAAGAAAAAGGATTTTACGGCAACGGTTAATATACCAATCCATAGTAATAATACCGGAGACACTCTTGTGGTATAGCAATTGCAATTTCACTTAAACCGCACGTGTCTCTGTAAACTGAAAAAAAATCACGGTGTACACTTGGTATACAGAACATTGAAACTCAGTATCTCAATTGAGAAAAAATATCGTGGTATAGCTCAGTATATACCCAAGATTTTAACCAGAAAATAGTTAGAACATAAACCAAATTGTTACTTTAGAACAGAATTTTAATTTTTATTTTGGCAGCACTGCCTGCATGAATCTGTTAATTGACGTTCGCCATTTCTTGTGACATGTTTCTGGGCTCAAAACAACAACAACAAAACAACTCAGTATACTAATGGAAGTGTGTTTTCACATTTTTATTTTGAAATATGACAAAACTGCAATATCTCGATCTCAATTGCTATACCACAAGTGTGTCTCGGGTATAAAGTTTCTATAACTAGTGTATAACTAGGCATAAGTAGCCTATACCGTTACCAGACCGATGGAAACAGCAGAAACTCGCCGAAAAAGTCTTTATGGGACCCAGCAACTTATAGACCGATATGTCTCCTTAATTGCATAGGCAAACTTTTCTAGCGCGTGATTTGTAACAGAATTCACTTTAGCGTCGAAAGGAAGCAGCCAAGAAATTCGGCTCGGCTTGGCAAGATCAGCGGCTGATGTAGTCAACCTGAAGATGAGATGGTAAGATCCGCCGCTGCGCATTAATAACTCTCGACGTCAAAAATGCTTTCAACTCAGCGAGATGGCGTAAAATAGTCGAAGGGTTGATCAAACTCTAGGTACACCAAAGTACCTACTAGTGCGAGTAGTAATCGACTATTTCTGAAGTAGGTCGTTTAATTGTGAATCGGACGATGGGCCGAAGGTGTACAGGACAAAATACGACGGTACACACGGATCCGTCCTGGGTCGTCTCCTATGGATCATAATGTATAATGGTGTGTTGAAGCTACGCCTCCCAATTGGAGAAGTTGCGATAGTGTTCGCGGATGATATATATTAGGGTAAGAGTCGTTCGATGATATCAAATTGGGAGCTATCTGGAAGATTAAAGTCTGGCTAGAAAGCGCTGGTCAGACGCTTGCGGACCGCAAAATAAAAGCTGTGGTGATAAGTTGGGGAATAAATATATCATTCAGTCACAGCTGGCTCTAAAGTCTGATGATCCACTGGAAATTAAATTTTAAATCACACTTGAAGGGATAAAGCGTCCGCTATTGGTGCAGCACTAACAAGAATGCTGCCCAACTTGGGGAGCCCTGGATCGAGTCGTCGTCTCATAAAGACGAGGCTGGTACGGCTAACAGCAGCAAATGGAGCACCTCATACAGACTAAGGGCCCTCCGCGATGAGGACCACGTCCGACGATGCGTTGTGATAGCGGGGATAATCCCCATAGGCTTACTGGCAGTAAAAGGCATGCGTCTCTGAGATAAGGGGAGCCAAAACGGTGCGACGGCAGAAGCGCGCTGCTAGTCCGTAACGGAATGGTAGAGGAAGCAGGACGAACATCTATACCTCAAGAGCACATAAATATAAGGGGACCGGTCCTTCTAGTAGGGGGTTGAGCGAGAGGTTGACAACATCCCCTCGGAAAACATTTCTTGTTATGGATTCGAAAAGCCTTGAAGCAGTCAGAATTTATACAGCAAGGCCCCAGCAAGTCATGTCCTTTGTAAGATGGAAGATTCTGGTCTTGAAAAGTTCCATCAAGAAGAATTTCACTTCATCCACAAGCCTTTTTATTATTTACAAAGCGGAAGCTATAACAGAAAGTAATTCCAAGGTCGATTTATTAGCATCCCTGCATCCTCAGCGTTTCTATAGTGATAGGTTAATAGTTTACCAGAATGACAAATGGGAAACGGCATCGATCAAGATGGCATACGTTTAGATGAATGAAACTGCAATGACATTGTGACAACAATCTTTTTTTTATTTCACTCAAAAAAGCAGAAAAACTAAAATTCATTTCATAATTCGCAAATCTTAATCATCGTTTCTGGCTGCATGTCAGCATCTAACTTTGTCTTCAGAGTCATAACTCAAAACTCTCGAATCCAATGACTACGCCACCATACGTCTCCACTCAATCCGAATCGGCATATTCCGCCCACCACAGTGCAAGGAACAGCTCAGACCAAACCACCCGACTCGAAATCCCCCCCTCCTCCCTCCCGGTGATTAATCGTATGTTCAATATCCCAAAGCCAAATCGTCGAGCTCCATAATGGATCAACGCCATTCACGAGGGGATTACTAGCCGTGCACAGAAAATGCGCGATATTGGATCTGTCGTTAATAGGTCTGCACTGCATCCGCCTTAATAGTCCGCAAGACCATAAGGCACCGTCGTCATCGGCCAAGGTGATGACGGCGAAGACAAGAGCGTCTAAAAGAATTCCTTCCGATTAAGCCATGTCGACAGCCGTGCGATTGGTGATTTAGCATGCAACCGCATCGGTCTAGCTAAGCGGATTCTGAGCGGCGACGACCCACGCACTATTTCGGCGGTCCAACGTCTGGCTGGCTCTGAAATTAGCCAGACTGATGGACTGATGCAAGTCCATTTGTCCGAAAATAGATTTCGTAAACCTACAGATGCCCTGCAGACTGTGAGGGAATCTAGTACGCTACTAGCCAGGACCAGACTGAAGACTTGAGAATTTCTTTTTATATTTTCCGAGTTTAAATCCACAACAAAAAAAATCGAATTTCAAAACAATCCGCCGGAAAGTTCACACGGGACAGTTCCGAGTCGCATGTGCGTTGCTTATTGTGGTTAAGATGTTGAAAGTGTCGACGAAGACGGATCAAGCTTTTTGGGCATACCTAATGAGGGCCCAAGGTATTCAACGCTTGATTTACGTTCTGTGATTAAAATGTCAAGAATAGAGATTTCGTGCGGGGGCGATAATGGCGGCCGTAATGAATGATGATTCGAGGATATTCGAAGTTGTCGAATTCAATTAAATTATTTATTATTAACGAATTCTCATTTCTTTCTAATTGTGATGAAATTCGATTTATGGCTGCGGAGATGAATGATTGTTTTGGGTGGAGTGGATGTTGTGTTTGGTACAAAATACGATGAATGAATGGGGAATAGATAGGTTCTTTTGTTCATCAATCCAAAATTCGATCGGTCTCACGTTCGACCGTTAGATTAACAAAGGTTTTGGTTGTCACTTTCTGTAAAAAGATCTATTGGAACATGCTGCAGAGATTTGAGCATTCTTTATTCTATAAAATCGGACTTATAAAATCTTGTCGTTTCTTTAGTAAAATTCAACTGGTTTTCTTATGGTGTGAAAATGAATTTATTTAAAGAAAAAATGATGAATTGGTATCGACAAAATTTCGTTATTTCTTGAGTAGAGTCATGATGACATCGGTGAAGAACTTCTGTGGATTCTGGTTAAAACTAGTTGGGATGTGGCTTTTGACCCTTTCGGTCCACAAGATTAACTTCCCAGTATTCGTTCAAACAAAAAAACGACTCGAACGATTTTTATGAAAATCTTTTCAGATCATTCTTCCTTTAACACGCTTCGAACGGCACCTTAACGAAGTCGAAATTTTTTTTGGTTCTCGCGAAATCGTGCCGGTACAAAAATCACTTAAGTCATTCAAACAAAAAAACGGCTCGACCGATTTTTATGAAAATCTTTTCAATTCATATGTCCTTTAATACGCTTCGAACGGCACCTTAACGAAGTCGATATCTTTTTTGGTTCGCGCGAAACCGTGCTGGTACAAAAATCACTTAAGTCGTTCAAACAAAAAAACGCCTCGACCGATTTTTATGAAAATCTTTTCAATTCATATGTCCTTTAATACGCTTCGAACGGCACCTTAACGAAGTCGATATCTTTTTTGGTTCGCGCGAAATCGTGCTGGTACAAAAATCACTTAAGTCGTTCAAACAAAAAAACGGCTCGACCAATTTTTATGAAAATCTTTTCAGATCAAATTTCCTTGAACACGCTTCGAACGGCACTTGAACGAAGTCGATATCTTTTTCGGTTCGCGCGAAATCGTGCAGGAAAAAATGACCACATACGTACGCACACACACACACATATTTCTTCTCAATTTTTTGCTTAAAATGCTATTGGGACCTTGAAACGTGTAAATACATTGAAAATTTCGAATCCGATTTTCGGACCGATTACAATAACTTCCTACTGGGAAGTTAAAAAACTGACACAGACAGCTTGATTCCATTGAAACTCCCCAACCAATTGATTTGCTATGATAAGAGACAACACTTTTCCTAAAATTCAATTCGAGCCGTTTTCGTTCAATTGCCTGGCGTAATCTCTCTAATTGTCGACAGTAGATTTGAGAATCGATCGTCTGACCAACTGGAAGCACTTCATAGTGGACTATCTATCCCCTTCCAGTTTTCCTGGCCATGCTCTGAAGTGCGTTAAAACATTTTGAGTAGTATAGCTATGCGGCTACGAGCGCAGTGACGTCTTCAACTTGGGTATTAGTGAGCGCCGCACCGTCTGCGTGAGATTAGTTGAGCTTCGCTACGTTTTGTATGAGCTTTCAGGCTGGGAAATTAGGTTCAACTTCCATGTGCATCGGATCAGCTTCCGCGCTGGATGAGCTTTCGAGCTGGGTGAAGGATCGAACCTGCAGTTTTTAACTTCGCTGTGCCTTGGGCGGGATCTTTCTGTTCCAGCCTCCAATGGGGGTCGGTACATCAGCTTTCGCCCGGATGAGTTTTTGGATTGCGTCTCCGTTAAACTCATATGCAATATAATTAAGTTAACGATATCAATATTATTTTAATGCCTATGGGCTCTAGAAAGTGGTTTAGAGGTATCTATTTGTATATATGTTGAAGGAAGCAAAATTTCCTCAAAAATCGCGAACTTGCGAGTCTTAAGCAAAATACTCATCAACCTTAAAATTTCCGAGTCGCAAAAAATCATACATTCTTGAAACCGAAAAAAAATATTTCCAATCAATTTTATGACATAAGAACAACGTTGCCATCAGCATACAGCTGGTAGACAGCATACAGCTGGTAGTCGTGGTATTTTTAAAAGATTCAGATTTTTAATAGGGCGCAAACAGTTGCCCTCCAGCGGACTCTGTTTTGCGCCCTATGTCCCAGGAGGGATTAAAGGAGCGCAAAGAAACGAAGAAGATCTTTAGCAAAGTGAATCTTATTACCAAGCAAATGATTATGTAAACAAATATATGGGATGATGATAAACAGTTTTTAATTTTCAGTGCCAGCTGAAGACCAAAAGAAATTATCCAAAAGCTTTTGACGATAAGCAGCAGCATTTGGCATATAGTTTGCGGTAAGGAACGTATCCTCCACTCCGTTGAGCTTAGGTAACGCAAAGTTTAACTGCAGATTTCCACAAGATCGGAGCTAAGTTTGAACTATAAGCCGTATTCCTTTTCTACTTTTAAGTACTCCGGAGTAAATAATTAAAGGAACGCAAAATTTGTCGATATGAGTAAAACCTATGAATTCTCTGTGAGAGCAGGAGTAGTTCCAAGTAAGTACGAGTAAAAAAGAGCAGAAAAGGAACACGGCTATAGATTCCCCTACTATAGAGCGAAGCTGAACTATAGATTCCCCATAAGATCCCATCTAAGGCCCTCCACTGCGAAGTTGAACTACATATTCGATCCCCAGCGAGACAAGAATTGAAACCTGGATCAAATTCCCACGCAAGATATCACCCAATATTTCCCGTCCTGAAAGCCCACCCGAGACGCACTAATCTCAAAGCCTCCACAAGATCCCATCCAAGACCCCGATTCCCACCCAAAACTCCCCCAGCATTAAAAAGCCTACCCAAGCCACACTACAGCGAAGTTCAACTAATTTCGCAAAGGTGGCGCTCACATCCAAAGCTCAACACAAAAAAGCTCACCGCACAGGTTCTTTTCGCGAATAAAGCTCACACCCAAGCCCACAACCAATAGCGTCACTGTGCCAGTAGTAACATAGCTATGCTTCTTCCCCAGAACTATTTTGGAGGAAAAATCCACTTAGAGTGCCTTGATGCCAGTTAGACTCTGCGAGAAGATTTTAATGATGGCGCCTTTCAAAACTTTCTCAATGTTAAGCCTAGTGCTGGTCTCCATGGGAAGTTTTCCAGTCTGGAAAACAGAGGGCCACCTACGCATTCCAATCGACACCTTAGAGTTGGGTCCTGCGACATCATCTCCTGTACCATTATCCAGCTTTGATCCGTTGGTATAGCAGTACAGGTTTCTTGTACCCCCAGGAAGGATTAGTTCCTCCCACTCGAAGCGATCTCGAATAATCGTCCTAGAAATCTAGGAATCGCAGTTCACCAATCATATGATCGGATACGGGACAAATTGAACTTTTTGAAATTCCATTGAGGGGATATCCACATGTGCTTTAACTGTATAGGGTTCAAAGAGATCAAAGGCCAAGTCAAGGCACTTATGGCAGCGGATTTCCATATGGAGATGTGTATGTGTAAAGCTGGTTTCCCACGGTGCGCGATTTTGCGGATTATCACTCACGGTCGACGTCCACGGACCAGCCCGGACCGCACCGCACAAGCTCGCACCCCACCTTTAGCTGGCTTCCCACGGTGCGCGATTTTGCGGACAGACGCGGACGGCACACCATGGGAAGAGTGTCGTCCGTCAAGGCAAAAGCAAGTCTGTAGCGGTGCGTAGTATCCGCTGTGAGTCGGTAAATTCAGGTGCGATGCGAGCTTGTGCGGTGCAGTCCGGGCTCGTCCGTAAAAACGCAGACGAGCTTGTAAAGACCAAAGTCTAAAAATAACAAGTTTTTTATCTTCATACAAAATCAGAGGACAGGAATCGTACCATTATGGGAAAAGTGCGATGCATGGTTCATAGACAGCAGTTTGAGTCGAAATTTTTGGACAGAGGCAGCAATGATAGCGGTGTATTTGATTAACCGAATCCCATGCCGTGGCATGAAGAACATCACACCAGAAGAACGTTGGTGAAATACAAAGCCGAATCTGTCATCTCTACGTGTGTTTGGTTGCAGAGCATGGCCTACATACCGAAAGCGCAACAAAATAAATTGGCTGAAAAATCCAACGTGTGCATATTCATGGGATACAGCGAACAAACAAAAGGATTTCGCGACTATACAATCCAAATACCAGAAAGGTGATCGTTAGCAGACCCACACACACCGATACGCACCGTACGGTGCGGTCCGAGGTCGTCCATAGACGTCGGCCGTGCGTGATAATCCGCAGAATCGCGCACCGTGGGAAGCAGAATTTACCGACTCGCGGCAGATCCTACGCACAGCTACAGACTTGTCGGTGCCTTCACGGATGACACTCTTCCCATGGTGCGCGGTCCGCGTCTGTCCGCGTCCGTTCGCAATATCGCGCACAGTCGGAAGCTAGCTTAAAGAGTCAATCCAATGACATAAGGTAATTCGGCCCATAAAGTTGGGACGATCTAAAGCCCAATCGTAAAATATACTAATCGACAAAGGCCCTTTTTTATATTGAGGTATTGGGTCCAAAGTACTGTGGCCAATTGTACACCCTATACCTCATATTTTTGAAGCGAAGCTTTTTTAGCTTCGTTTTGTGGCGAGTGAACCCAGAAAAATCGTCACCGTTGACTTGAAATTTTTATTTGACGGCGTCTTAGCGTCATGGCATGTCGTAATATTTGTCTTGAATTAAGTTATGTTGAGGTTACTAACTAGTTGGGTTAAGTGTTGAGTCAAGAATTGAGTTAAGAGTAGAGTTCAGTTGAGATAATTTGAGTTACGAGCTGGGTTAAAAGTTCAGTTAAGAGTTTAGATGAGTCACGTTGAGTTAGGAGATGGGTTAAAAAGGGTGAGTTGTGTTAAGTTGATTTATAAGATTTGGGTTAAGTGTTGAGGTAAGCGTTAACTTGAGTTAAATTGAGTTGAATTGAGTTAAGAATTGCTATAAGTTAAAAAATTCGTTAAGATTTGAACTGAATTGAGTTAACAGTTGAGTTGAGATTTCAGTTTAGAAATAAGAATTGACTTAAAAGTTGAGTTGAATTAAGAAATCAGTTTCAAGTTTAGGGCACTCATTAATCAGCTAATATTGCAATATTCTGTATACATACATATATCGTCCTGCCTTCGGTCTGTTTGGAAGGAGTTCACGAGTGTGCTCCATTGGTATCCTAAATTCCACTCTGGCCCTATGGTGGATCCAGAAACTTAGGGTTGTCTGGGTCTGTTGCTGTCTCGGTAGAAGGGCTATTATGACTCCACCTTTTTTTCTTCTGGGGTCCCTGCTCCTCTGTTGGGACTGTCCCCCCTTATTGATATGGGAGCTGCTGGTGCTACCAATTTTCTGGTTGTGCCGCCATGCACTGACTGTTTGGTTAATGATTAACAGTAGTTTTGTTCCTAACCAAAATTTATGTTATAAAAACACAATTCCACACTTCAAATACTCACTATTAACCTCCAAAAATTCTCTTTTTCAGAATTACGTTCCAACTGGATTCGAAAAATACTCAACAAAAACCAAATTCGGAGACTACACAGTTGAATACTCGATATGGGACACATCAGGCAGCGGTTCCTACGACACAGTTCGACCATTGGCATACCAAGACGCGCAGGCCTTCATACTATGCTTCAGCGTTGTAGACGTCGACTCATTACAATTAACAATATCCAAATGGCTACCGGAAGTCCGCTCTCACTGCCCCACAACACCGATCATTCTATGCGGATGCAAAGCTGACGTCAGACTCAACGTAGAGGATACTCTGTACATGAATCAAGCCGCTATATCCAGGGAGCAGGCCTTGATATCATGTCAGCACATAGGTGCCGCTGGATATGTAGAAACTTGTAGCCGATACCAGAATCCTGCAGTTTCGGAGGTGTTCGAGATGGCTGCCGAAAATGCCTTGGGAATATCGCCGATTCCTACTCAATCAACGAAGACAGCGACTAAAAAGCGAAAGATGTATAGCATTTCGTCGGCGACCCTCAGCAAGACCAACACCACCAGCACAAAGCCACACATCAAATCTGATATCCGAAAGAGCGCTAAGAACTGCTGCGTCATGTAGAATCGATGGACCTGTACCGGTTGCTGTCTACTTCTGTTGGTCATCCTCCTACTCCTCCTCCTCCTCGCTGGACCCAGCATCCACCTAGTCATAAGAGCGTTGCGTCAAGCCAATGAGTTTTACCTGTAGATAAAAAAAAAAGATAATTGAAGAAAAAAAAAACCTAAAAAAATATTTAATTGCGGAAATTGTTATCGATTTTATTTTATTTTGTAAATGAACAATGATTCTGTGATTTTAGAATATTTAAGAGTACCTTAAGGTTCCAGAAGGCGGCGCCACGGGCGCGCACTTCGGTCAGTCAAGTCCTGCAAGGATACATAACATAAAATATAGTAGAGTAATTCAATATTTATCATTTTTAAGATCTTAGATATATTTATGTAAGCATTTTTGCCGAACTATAGTTGAAGCTGATTTAACAAATCGTTTACTGGAAGTTTACTAGATAAAACAAGTGAAAATAAATTCTAGTTTTTTATCAAAGACTTGTGTTTCCTTTGCCGTGGCTGCTGGATGTTGCCAGGCATATCAATTACATCTCTCGACAGCGACGGATTAATTCTCACGAGTTTTTAATTTTCTCCGATTATATTTATGGCGCAAGTTGGACGCCCCCCGGAATACTTGCGCCAAAGGCTTTTGTTCGTTAATTGAGCTCACCGAGCTGACATCATCATCGCTGCAGATTGTAAAGGCATGCACTGTGCTGGATGGATGGTGGTAAGTATCGTTCGTTATCTCTAACTATGCTGGCTGATAGCGCGTAATCAGCTAACAAAGGCGCAGCTCCTAAATGACTTCTAGTTGTGTGTGCTAAATTGCGAGTAAATTGTCGATCTCTTGGCTTACAGTTGCTGGCGGTCTACTTTGCGGTAAAAAACGAAACGTTCTGGCGATTATTAGACATTTATGAGCGCAATTTTTGTGTTACTGTAAATGAAGATCATAATAGGAATCAATTTGTGAAGCGCGGCTTTTTGTTCGGTTGGTCTTTTTCACAAAGTAGAGAAGCTCCACTTTGATGGATGAATGAAGTGTGGCTTGAGGACAGCACGAGATAATAAGTGGATCGGGGTCTATTGAGAGGCTGATTGCAGTTTATGTTACTAATGAGTGCAACGAACTGTGATGGCACAAATGAAGATGTTTAGATTACTTTCTAAATTGAAATAGAGATGGCAATAAGAAGAAAATTGTGACATTTGTGATTAGGAATGTTTATTGGAATTTGGACAACATAAAGAAATAGTTTGTTAAAAAACCCATTTTTGATTGAGTTATAAAAACTTAAAACGATTTCGTCTAGCAAGCAAGTATTTAAGAACAAGTAGGTAGATCCAAGAAGCGAGGACGCGAGGATACAATTGGCACTGAAAGGACAACGTTTTTTAAGATCCATAGTCTGTCATATTCCCATCTTCCAAGCTTTGTAAGAAAACGTTTCCAAATGTACGATGTCTGATCCTAGCCCAGAGCCGGACAATTGAAAAGAAAATGCTCGGTTATTTTTCTGGCTTATTCCTCCACATAGCTACAGGAGCAGGGGGGCCACCCTAACCACAGGGCTAAATGGGCTGTAGCTTTTTAGGGACGGCAATTTTTGTTGGTCTTATTTTTTTTTGTTGTTTTTAGTTATTAATTATTTTAATTTAAAATCTTTTCATTACAGAAATAATCAAATAACATTTTCTAATGATTGATTATTCGTTATGGGAATTGGTTATGAAAATTTTAAAGATTCTTTGGATAGAATTTACGAAGATAACTTTCCAAGGCCTGTAACAAAAGTTGAAGAAAATCACTGGAAACTACTATTATGCCCCGTGTTCTTTTAATGAACTGGGTTTTGAGAGCTTTTGAGGAGCTTTTGAGTTCCCATACAAAATCGAAGAACCAGAAGACCCAGATAAAACCTGGGTTTTCGATTTTGTATGGGAACTCAAAAGCTCTAAAAACCCATTTCATTAAAAGAACACGGGGATGGTAGCATTTTGGGGCGAAATATTAGAAATCATAGATAAAACTAATATATCACTTCAAAATATTGCTACTACAACCAGGCCCGCCACAATGGGGGCGAATTGCCCGGGCCCCAGGCAGTGCCGCGGCCAGACAATTGGGGGCCTTGTGCAAAAATTCAGCTTTCAGAAATAAATCTGGGTCTGACGCAAATTAAAAATTTGGAACGAAAAAGCAAAAAAAGATGAGATAATCTTGTTATAAAAATATATATTTAGACGATTTTGCTCGATTTTCGCACACAGGTGGCGCTGTGCGCAGTGAAGAGATCTTATACCTACTCTATACCCACAAAATTTTCGTGGTATCAATACCCAGTTCATAACCACTTGTTTTCCTGGGTATAAGGTGACAGACATGTGGTATAAGTTGGGTATATGCAATACCGTGGTATCGATACCCCATGTGTGTCATAAGCATTACGTAATTTTTGCACGGTTTTTAAAGAATGAATGAGTGCTTGGATTTTGACAAGTGATATCTTGATGGGAACCTATCACTCTACTGAATCCAGAAAATTTAATTTCATTTAGAATGGGTTTTATTTCAACGAGTTTATTAGATATTAGAAAACACAATCAATTTAAAGTGCTTGTGGCCCTTAGTCGAAGTTTTTTCCTTTAAACAAAAAAACGGCTTGACCGAATGTTATGAAATTTTTTACAGAACATGTTTTCTTTAATGTGCTTCGATCCGCACCATAACGAAGTCTATATCATTTTTCGTCCTCGCGGTATCGTACAGGTACAAAAATCACGAACATCGTTCAAACAAAAAAATTGTCTCGACCGATTTCTATGAAAATTTTTTCAGATCATACTTCCTTTGAAACGCTTCGAACGGCACCTCAAAGAAGTCGATTCCTTTTTTGGTTCCCGCGAAATCGTGCAGTTACAAAAATCACTTACAAAGAAACTGTCAAAACGATCGACACCTCAACGAAGTCGGTATCATTGTTAGTTCGCGAGAAATCGTGCTGGTACAAAAATCACTTAAGTCACACAAAAAAACGGCTCGACCGATTTTTATGAAAATCTTTTCAGATCAAATTTTCCTTTAATACGCTTCGAACTGCACTTTAACAAAGTCGATATCATTTTTGGTTCTGCTCCTAATCTGGCCCATTCATCCGTCATTACGTTGCCCTCAATGTTCCTGTGGACCGGTACCGACTGAAGAATGATCCTGTACTTGGGCAGGCATTAAAAATGTCTGGCAATTCCACCAGGAAAACAGCACTGGCAGCATTAAGCAAGTGGTAATTTTTTTTCAGCATTAAAGAGGCGAGAAGACTCCAGCACGGACACGCGACTCTTATTTGGAATTATCTAGGTATAGAAGCACATCATAGTGGATGACATCGCTCAGCATTGGGACCGATGGAAATAACAGTTGAGAGATACCAGGACCGGATCCCGGTTGTAGAGCCGTCAAAGTAAGTAAGTAGTAAACCTTATGTAGCGTGGGGCAAATGAGGGGCATGCCTATAGAGGAATTTTCTTGTAGGTTCCTCATGAGGACTTAACAAAACAATCAACAATTACTGAAGTGAGGAATGCCTTATCAGTTTCTCATAAGGGTTCTCAAACCTCATTACAAATGAATCGGGACAATCCAACAATCTTTTTTTTTATGTGAAAAAACAAAGCTTAGGGATCACCCTTTGTACTGCCAATCCGTCATGTCGTTCAGGTGTTGGTGCAATGTCTAGTAGTAAGCTTAGTTTGAGGCATAGAAGAGAGTAAGAAAGATTAGATTACTATTGAACTGTAAGATGTACGAGTTCAGAAATACTGACTGCGGAAGATTATTCCACAGTCGAGTTGTTCTATTCATAAACGAGCTTCTATACCGTATTGTGCGGGAAAGGAGGGGCTGTAATGTATGAGGGTGGGTCGAGTGGGCTAGTCTCGTGTTGCGGGAAAAATATTGTCGTGTAGGTAAGAGGTTCTTAATTTCAGTTGAAGAGGCGCTGCTAGGCTGCTACGTTCCTACGGTGGCTTAAAGAGTCTAATGTTATATCACCAATAATTTTGATAGCGCGGTTTTAAACCTTGTCCATACATGACAAGGTGGATTTTGGGGCGCCTGTCCAGATATAAGAGTTGTATTCCGAGCCGAATGTAGGACTTGTAAATTGTAGCTAGGGCAGTTAGCTGGAGAAGAAACCTGCATCTCTTAAGAAATCCAGGGCACTGAGACCCTCGTTTGGCGATTTGGAATATGTCATCCTCAGTAAAAGTTACCCCTACGATGTTAAGAGTTGGGCCAGCCGTTAGATTATCATTGCCCACTGATATAGAAGGAAGGTCGTTGCAGGTGTTGTTAGATATAAGGCAGTACTTCGTTTTGTTGCCGTTAAATTCAACACGATTCCTGCGGCCCCAATTAAGAATCGAAACACGACTCGACTTTCAGCACAGGGGCCCTAGTACCTATAGATTTGTTATATTCTTTTGCAAGAGCGGGCCACCACACGGCAGACCTAATGTCAGCCCTGATCTAATCGCTGCAGAGACAGAACACGATGTGTGTGTGGCTTTTAGCCATATCTCTTACTTACTGGCGTAAAAAGCTATAACTTTTTAAGCTGTATTCGATGTCTAGTCCTCAATTCTGCATTGGATCTTCATCGAGTACATTCTACAATTTATCGGCATTATACTATACAATATGTCCCAGAATCCCGGAATTCTATCACACTCTATGAACTCAAAATTCTAACATGTGTATCGATCGTTTGTAAGGACCACGCCCAAAACAGAAGACACATGTTCACAATCGGACGGCACGGTCAGATTTCTACTAATAAACTACCAGCTTTTTTGCACATGATTTGTGTTCAGACCGATACGAGCCGTAAAGGCATTACTTCAGCCTGGCGTCATCAACGAACTCGCTACCCAATTTACTGGTTACATAAGTGCCCGTAGCTTCGTCGACTGGTGGGCAGCATTCTACCGAGAAGCTTCTGCCTACCCGAGTAAAAATAAAACTCGCCCGCAGCTAGCATGCATCAGGTACGCACTAGCACGCACGGCACCACAGCTAGCACGCATAGCGAACAAATGCGCACGGCACATTTTTACTAGGGTATCGGTTCTGTGAGTCTCTAAACCTCCTAACCTCCTTCTCATTTTTCATTTTATGGCATGATCGGCTTAAGATTCTGGCTTTCATCTTTAATTCGACCTTTCTCCACACATCCTGTGGCGTCATAATCTGCTCTGCAAACTACGGGACTTTAAAGGTTTAGTACAGCGTTAAGCTTGGGCACCCTACAGAGACCGCGGAAGTGGGGTTGCAAGGATTGCGGCCGCAACCCCTGATAATTTCGCGGGGTTGTGCCGCAACCCCTGTGTTTTTGAAAAAAAAGCCAAAATTTGAGTTATTTTTCAAAAATTATAAGAAAAGTATATACATTTTTAAATTCGATAGTTGTCAACAACATTCAAATTTAACAGCGAAAATTCATTTTACATTTTATTCTTATACCGAATTTAAAATTTTGCTATTAAATTACAAATAAAAAATTTTTCATAATCATTTTATCACAGATTATGTTCGATCGCACCATCGTCGTATCTTTTCAAGTGTTTACAGATCGGCGGGAGATTCGGTCAAACATCTAGAAAGGCAGTTATTAAAACAAAAGCCAACAAAGGAATATATATTTTTATGTATCAGTTTCGATGTAATATTACATTTCGAACGAACACTTAAAAAATATATGGTTTCGACCACGGTATACAGAAAGAAACAAGGTTTTGTAAAAGTCTGTATACTAGGATGGCCCATATTTTTAAAAGTCGGAAATTTCTACATGCCAACCCCTGACCCCTGTATTTATTCTTTTTTTTTCGGTCAATATTTTCAAAAAAAAAGGGGTGGGGGTTAAAGTTTACGTCACTCGCCGATTATACCCTTTTTCAAATCGCCATTTACTGCGGTTCTATTCATCGTATCAAGTTAAATGACGTAGGTATCATTTTAAAGGTAATGAAGAGATCTTTATTTATATATTAATAGTTGTAAAAAAATTTCAATTTAGTATTTGTTATTAACAATACAAATACAAAACAAAAAAACATTTTCTCCGCGTTTTCGGCACGGGTAAGAGTACCAATTCAGCTGAAATTTTTATAGGATTTTGTTTCGGTATAGAGAACCATATTAGGGGTTAGCACCACCAAAAATGTAAAAAAAAAATCGCCCATATAAAAAAGGGCCACTCTACTGTATACCGTAAGACGGGATTTTAGTGCTGATGTCACTCGGCACAACTTCCCATATAAAATCGAAGTTGTTGTTGTTGTTTCTGCATTAGAGCTGACGTCACCCGGAGGCATTTTTCTACGATATTTGAAGCTGTCAGTCTCTTTTACATTACCTTGTTTCTGTATACCGTGGTTTTGACGACGTTTTTTCTTCATGATGGTCTCAGTCGTGTGGCTTTGTTTGTGTATCATAAAAAAAGCAGAATTTGCAAATTTCTCCAACATATATCAGCTTTACCCGAAATGGATAAAAGGTAATTTTTTTCTCATGAGCAAAAGGAAGAAAGTCTGGAATAAAAAGATTTTCTTCTATCATAGCACCGCGCATTAAATTGTAAAATATGTTCCCCTCATATTTTAAAAAATTGTATAGTTTCCGCGAAAAAAGGGTTCTTCTGACCACTCAGCGCTATTTGACACGTTTACTTGATGGAAAACAGATATGATTTTTCCAAAGATGATAAGAAACGACTCTTATCTTGTGACTAACTCTTACGGCATAAAAACAGCTCGTGGTCCTTCTCATATACGAGGGTCGTCTAAAAAGTAAGTTCCACTATTTCTTTAAATCCGTCTGGTTGGCTGGAAAAGTCTGGGAGTCTCAGGGAATTCGCATGTGGGTGTAGTGGCAGCACTGTAAAATTTCTATGCGCGTGCGTCAATCAATCCCGCAGTCAAGACTGTATCAGATCCAACTTTTTGAGCAGTGGCAGAAGCAGAGGCGAAGCTGAACTCTGCCTGCTGAATCAGATCCAAGTAAAGCAGCGTCGGCAGAATTTTAATTTGACAGTAAATTCTTAGTAAATAATTCTTTAAAAATAATAAATACTTTGTAAAATATCACACAACAATAAATTTTCAATTTTCCGCGTCTATTAGTCATTTAAAAACAACTTGCCAAGTGAAAGATGTTTGAAATGTCAAAAAATTCTGCTTTGCAAAGCATCAAAATTAGAATTTGGCAAAAGCAGCGGCAGAACTCTCTTCTGGTTTTCTTGTCACATGACCAGCGTAAGCCAATAGAAACAAGCTATTTCCGACGGTTCTACTTTGCTGCTTTGGATCTGATACAGCCTTCAGGCTTCAGCCACTATGAAGACTCCAGTCTCTCCTACCGTCAAAACACCAAATAAAGCGAAAGTTATGGAATCCGCGGGAAAATGGCAAACGTTCTTTAGGGATTCCAAGGGGATGTTGTTGATCAATTACCTGCCCCGTGGGACCACGATCACAGCTGCACGCTATTGTGAGGTGTTGCAACAACTCAGAAAGGCGATCCAAAACAAAAGGAGAGGAAGTTGGCAAAAAAACTGTTTCGCAACCCCAGTTAAAATAAGGTTCCGCGGTCTCTGGCACCCTAGCTACTGTCTTTCAAGCAGAGGTGTACGCATGCATCTACGAAAACTTAAGAATGGCCTAAGGTAATTATCTTATCTTACTTACAGTCTCTGCATCGAGGAGAACGAGTCTAATGTCCACTCGACTAGTTTTTTTTGTGGTGCAGCTAGGCCCCTATGAGGATAGCCACATTCCCTCATTTCAACCCCATATGAATTACCGTATAAGACCCACAAAGCACATTTAACGCCTTGCCCCATGAGGAAAAATGATTAGTATCCGATCACGAGTGAAAAAAGAGGCCGAAAAATTAGAGCATTTCGACATGGATATGTAAGTAATAACTTCGATGGTGTCGAAAGCTTTACTTATTTGTTCCCCTTCGGAATTGCTTTTCGTTCTTCCAAACGCGAGTATCATTTTACCAAGCGGTCCCCCAACTTAGTACTAACCACGTCCAATGCTGCTTCACGTCCATAATCGAACTAGAATCGGTCTATTGAATATGCTAAATGACACCCTTCACGGTCACCAACGTAATTGTCTGAAATATGAAGCTAGGCAACAAGAAAAACTACTAATTGTTGGCTTTATTCCTGCAGAGCATTAAATTTTAACTACGAATTCTTAAATTGAAATTTTAAATACCAATTTTCAGTAGAATCGGGTTAGAAATACCAACGTGTGACGTTACGTGAACTATGCCCTTATGCGAAATTTGTAGTTGATCAGTTGCAGTTGTCGAAGTGACTGAAAATCAAGTTGCAAGATTTGTTGATATGCTTCCAAGTCGAACTCAAAGTCCATTCGGCCGTTCTATGCTTAAAGTTCTCAAGCCGAGGGTCATCTTAATAATAAGTTAGCAACTCAACCACAGCACGAACGCACTGGATAGCACCCTTCATTCTGACGTCCTGGGAAACCTCTCACGTGCACGAATACGCAAAAGAAGCCGTTTTCACAGATTCAAATTGCTGCAATTATACGAAGGTAAACAAGCAGTTGCCTCCTACTTGAAGCTCGACTCTGTCTTTCAGCATGAGATTGCGCACATCGCCAGCACTCGATTAAAAGTTGATGATAATTTGCGACTTCGCCCTCGATAATTACGGTTCTGCAATTGTAATTAATTCCACGTTAATTCATCTTAATCACGGCCCCCATGAAAAGCTCTGACCTTTGCATGCGAGTTCACTAAGCGCAGCTAAGCAGGCGAAAGGAGCCACAGGAATTCACGCAAATTCCAGCAGCAAGCGAGCCACTCAACGTCGTTAACTTTTAATTTAGTGGAGTCCCAGCGTGAGGCTGTTGCCGTTCTGCGAAGAAACCGCGCAGGGACATATGTTCTGGGGCACTTGGAGCGGGGGAGGGGATCATGTATGTAAGTGCATAATGGCGCATAACACGGAGATGTTTACATAAGAAATGGACTCTGGAGGCTCCGTGCAAGCCTTTGTTCGGCCACAATCCCACGGAGTCCCCATTTGGAGCTCTTTGATAACTCAGTTAATTTCAATTGCAGACTGGCAGAGCTTCCCTCGTGCAATTAGACTGATGCAATTGTGCCCAGCGTTGCGGAGTATAGCTTCCCCTCGATAAGGGCAAAGGTATTAACCACTGGTGGGTAACAGCCGTTTCGCTGACACGGAGCCTGTGGAGGATGTGAGTGCTGTGCTGGCTTGAAGGTTGCTCCTAGAGCATGAAAGGGATTTAATGAGTTCCAAGTAAAATCTACTTAGGGCACACCCGGGCACGTCCCAGCGTTATGACGGTTTCCATATGTTGGAAATTTGTTTTCCATAAAATTTTCAGGCGACGACAACGATGACATCTACGCTGCTGCCATCGGGGCGAATCTGTCCTGATTTGAATGCTAATAGCAATCAGCAACAAACGTGCACACAGACATTCCTACGCACTTGGGTCTCTAGTGGCAGGAGTGCATCTCACTTGGCACAGTTTCATCAGAAACTTCTCTGCAAACAACTTGATTCCACTGAAGAGTTGCATTTCCTCCGCGCGGTGTGGCATCAACGACAGTTCGCCTTAACCCATTGCATATGCAATAAGGGGAACTTGTCTTCATTCCTCATAATTTGTCAACTTGTCACGCGATTAATATAGACCGCAGGCCGGTTGCCATATATGCATCATCTTGGCTAATGTATAGTCGCCGCATTTCGGACTTATGGACAAAATTTACGACCTCAGGTCGCACAGCGACAAAAAATTTCGGTACGACGTCGGTCGTCTTAAACTTAAACGAAGGGCGTGGTGCTTGGTTGTGACTCTCTAGTCTAGTAGACAAGCAGGAAGTGGATGCCATTCGCCATACATACGAGCATATAGCTTAAGATCTTAAGAGCAGAGTATCGGTCTTGTCCATCCGAAGAATAATTGCTGCAATTCGTTCCGATATTACAAGTTGGGGATTCGTTAACTGCACCGGAATCGACAATTTTCTTGCTCGTCCGCTGGCTGCAATGAAGAGATGCCGGGGAAATGCATTCCTGATCTATGTGCGCGACTAGAGATGGAGGAGGACGAAAGTCTTACGGAAACGCATTTAAAACCCACTCATTGGCATCTGTGATAAATTTCTTTAATTCTTTCTTAGACGCCTCCGTTTTGTAGACAGTTCGGCAGACTGCCACACCCGTTCTGTGGCAGTGCAGTTAAAGGGGAGTGCTGGTTTCTGTTTGTTTGCATTTGGTTTTGGGTTTGTAGTGCGAACGGGATTTTGCAGACTTCTAAGCGGAAATAGCGACAGTTAAACCTTTAATGATTTATTTATAGAGCATACTTCCGAGGTGAAGGTATTTGTTTGTGCTTGAGCAGGGATAGATGTAGCAAGGGGTTCCTGCAGACGTGTGACGGGAAAAAGACAAGAAAAGGAAGAGAGAATTTAAATGACTTCTTTAAAAAAACCAAACTTTTTAAATAGCACTTAAATTTTTAGGTCAACATCCATCGCGTTAGTTTCTTTGACAATCCCGGCTAGCATTTTGAAGGGATGAAGATGGGCCCCCTATGAGACTAGCTAATCTGCCCCATGTCGCCCCCGATTGATTGCTACCCGATCCCTAGTGGAAAAAAGTTGAAGAATTTGAGAATTTCAGCGTGAATATGTGAGTATTAACTGCAGCGCTGTCGAAAGCATTATATTTTTACACACGAGAGTCGTTTTACCAAGCGGTCCCCCAACTAAGTACTAACCACGTCCAATGCTGCTTGACCTACGCAATCGAACGCATGATTACATGTCTTTAAGTCCTTGTGAAGAAAGACTTTATGTGAGCCATGTCTTCTAAAAATCACATTACAAGTGTTTTGTTCCTTTGAGTTATGAACTGCTATCTGATATGCCATAAGAATAATAGGGATGTAACTGTCCCAATTACTCTGGTGCTCGTTAACAACTTTCCTCGGGTGCTCAGTCATTGTCCTGTTAAATCGATCTATCGCGTCGTCCTGGTCTTCTTGCCAGCGAGTATCTAACACACTTCTTGAAAAACTTGAGATTCTTGGTCAGAATGCAGTTCTTGTAGAACAGATCCAACGATTTTCCCGATCTTACTGTGATTCTTTCAAATGGAGCTCGTACGTTGTATTGTTGTATTTCTCCTTTTGTTTTAAAATTCGAAAAAAGTTTATTTTCACTTGTGTCTTTTCGCACTTTTTCTTTTTTATAACGATTTAGTTTTTTCCTATTTCTTTATAAATTTTCCTTCTTGGTTCTTATCTTGAAGTTTTTCGTACTATTTGACGTTTAAAATGGTGGCTTGCACACCGCCTAAATAGGTTTGTTTATTAGTTTTCAGAACAGGACAGAGCAGAACAGAATAGAACACCAAGCAATTAAATGTCAAACACTTTAAAAAAACTTAGAACAGAAAATCTAATGAACGCTTTTTTGTACTTTTTTGTTCTACGTTTTCTGTTCTCATAATTTCATATACACACCTGTCAAAACTAAGAAAAAACAACAACAAAAAACTCTTGTCCAAAACTGTCCTGAAAAAAACTTAATTGACAACCAAACTAGGACACTTAATTACTATGATTACGTGCATACTTGAAGTCGGCTTCAAGTAGACTTGAAAGTCATGTAACCTCTGATCGACTTCAAATCTACTTGACTCAAGTCGGTCCAAAAAATTTGTCGGATCGGCTTGAACTTGCCATGTAACCCCTGCTTCAGCGCTTGAGTTTTGAAATTAGTTCTCCGTTGATGGTGCAAGTCACTTCCTGTGCAATTCACTTAATAAATTTATTTTATTTATACAAGCTGCACATAAAATTTTTTCTTCCAGAAAGTATTCCGCGGCAAATTTATTCGAAGTGTGAAATATATTTCAAGCCCGCTTGAAGTCAAGCTCTCAAGTCGGTAAGCTGTCGCCGCGGATTAAACTGTCAGTTCAAGTTCAAGTCAAGTCCTCGGTCCGACATGTAACCTTAGTAAATGAACACCAAACTAGGACCCTCTCGGACAAAAAATAACAAGTTTTAAAACTAATGAACGCCAAAGCCTGTATTTTTCTGTTCTAGGATGATTTAGATCGTTCTAGGACTGACTAATAAACAAACCTAATAACAGAAATAAATGACAGATAAAACAGGGCATTGCCAGATAAACAGAAAAAAACATTTTCCAGTATTACAGATTTTGAATTAAAATAAACACCTTAAAATGTGTCGTGCTTAACGTTAATCATCTACAAAATAAAAAAAATTTATGCAAAACACCCACACGTATAAATTAACATTTACAACCTAGAAAAAAAATTATTTTGACCTCATTCTTAAAAATAAATGCAAAATATAAAAACAAAATTAAAATTGAAGCTTTCCGTGTGAAACGGAAGAAATGCCATCACTTAAAAATGCGTGCTGAATATGAAAGACAAGGTGACGTGTCTGCCGCCGCCACCAGGCCACCACCGTGTTGTGTGGTATTGTAGTAGCTGCGTTTTCATTTATCGTGATTTACGAGGCATAAAATTTAAAGCACCGCAATAAAGTCCTTATCAAGCGAAAAGATTGAATTTTTATTCAACATTAACCACGACATTTACGAGCTCCACAAAAAAAAATGTTTTTTTAGTACTACTACACGCAAAAAGCTAGGAAATATTCAAAATTTTAATCGTCTCCATATGAAGTCATGCCCATCATGTAGCCTTAAATTCCATTTTTTTATAGCGAAAGTCCTTAAACATTTTTTTTAACATTTCTGCTAGGGCGAAAAGGATTCATCAAAAAAAAACTCAAATAGGCAAAGTCCTTGAAATGTTACCAAAGCCTTCGGCATAAGAAATACCAGAGGCCAACATCTACCGTTCATGGTGGAGGTCGTAACCCCCAGAAGTAATGAAATTATTATTAAAAAAAAATAAGAAGAAGAAGGGAGTGTGCTCCATCGTTCTAGATAGGAGGACATCGCATACACAGAGAGAGAGAGATCGACATACCGTCACGAAGGGCACATAACTTACCGAATAATGCCCTAGTCACAAATAATTTAAGGCACAATTGAACTTAAGTTTGGCCCCAGAAGCGCTTGGATCCTTGCCAGGATATTTTTTTTTTGTGTTCGTTTCATAAAAATGCCCTTTGCCTTTCACCCAAGACCTTTTTTCATGTTCGTCCTATGCCCTTGAATGACTGATAACAAGGTCTGGGTGTCAAGTTGAACAACCTGGTGCCGCTGCTGCTCCTTTGTAGCTTAAGGATCCGCAACGGCCTTGACTCGCACGGATCATGACCCAGAATATGCTCATGGGGAATTCATTTTTAACATCCTGAATTCATTTTTTTTTTCGTTCGTCCTTTTCTCAAAAGCTATTTGAATCCCACCAGAAGAAGGCCTGAAATGCTAAACGAATACAAATACGAGGGCATTTGCGCCTAGCCTTCATGTTGATGTTGATGCTACCATATTCGTTGTATTTGCCATTTGTCAAGCCTAGTATACTAGAAACTCTACAATTAACTACAGGCAAAGAGGCTCTGGGCCTGCTCGAGGCCATCAACGACCCTCTACGTGATGGCAGGCGACGAAACATAAGAGTTATGGCCTTTCCGTAGATGTAACAATATTAGAGCTCCTACTGAACATAAGAAAGCTCTTTATTTCAATTTTGGGGGACCGCCCTCAAGGATATATTTATATGGACTTGGATTTTGTTATTTTTTTTTTTTTGGTTCGCCTTCTTCCGTCCTGTCACGCTGATGCTGCAGGTTGAAGGCTTTTATTACATGCTAGCAAAGGACCTGCTGATGTGTGGTAAAGATTCGATCATGATTGCTTCTTGATATCAACACAAAACACTTCAACTTTCAGAAATGGTTTTTAGTTTCGTATATTTTTTTTTCGTTTTCTTTTCGTTCAGGCACTTTAGTGCTCGGCAAATAGGGGAAAAGTCACGAAATGTTAAGTGGAAACACGTAGGGAAATAGTAAGGAAATAGTAAAAAATTCAAAACACAACTTCACAAAAATATAAATAAGCCCCAAATAGAATTTTAAGAGAAGTTTGTTTGCCAGATGGTTACTTTTGCTGATGTAAAAATTACTTTTATACTCTCATCATTTATAGAACAATTTCTTAAGTTCAAAAGCAATAGCTAAAATAAGATTACGGAACTCCGGAGCTATTTTGCACGAAATTTATTTAGGAGCCGAAACTTACATTTATTTTCAAAGGCACAAACCAAAACCATCTGGAACAAAAGTGGTGAAGAACTTATTAAAGTGAAGGACAGATGGCGCTAATCGTTTTTCAAAATGTGTTCTGAGACACAAACCTAGAAAAATTTGTCCTCACTATTATAATATCTTTCTTTGATAGTCTCAACACACGAACGTAATTATGACGAAAATTCATAATTTATTGCGATAGTAATAAGGAAAACCAATTAAGCAAATTATGGTTAATCGATTACGAAAACTCTGAAGAGAGCCATCTGTCGATCGATAGATTACTGTAAAAAACTCGCTTTTAGGCGTTTTTCTAATGGCTTAAGGCATCAGCTGATTTTGATTTTAATTTTACTTGAATATTAATAAAAAATATATCGCTCCTAAATTAGCCGATTGAGAGACCGGCAGGCTGGCAACAACATACCAAGGAAATCAATTTTTATCATTGAAAATGATTATAGGGTCGGTAAGTATGAAAATTGGTAACGAAAAATGTAACGAAAAAGCGTTACGCAGAGATGCTGAGATGCATGTGGCTTTGTATCGTCGTGTATCGTGCTTGTAATACAGAACTACAGGAAGTGCCCTCGCCTAATTTTAGCGTAGTGAAATTCTTTTTGTGTGAGTGCTCAGGTTTTTATAGTGTGTGTGCAAAGGAAGGCGAAAAAAGCGAGTGCATTTGAAGAGGCAGAAAACAAGAAATTCTATTTTGTTACATTTATAATTATTTCGCGTGTATATTTATATAGAGGTAAGTTTCAACATATCGCAAAATCATTTTCAATGATCCCGTCGTTTGCGTGTTTGCAAAGACTGTAGATTTTTTTATTTTTCATTCACTGACATTTATCTCTACACTAGCACTTGTTACAACTGTCAAAACATAATGACGTATTTTAACCTATCTCACCCCCTAATGGCGTTCGTCGTTATAATTAGATTTTCGTTATTAGATTTCCGTGTGTCAGGGCTATTAGCTTTACATTTCTGGATAAGTGTTTCATTCACTTTTTCAACTTGATCTGTCCTGTGTCCTTTCTGTCCATTTTTTAATGTATACATATATTTATCGTAGTGGTGCACTCCACTCCATCCAGCCATATGGATTTGTATCCTTCATTGTCTCTGATGTTATACTGCTTGCACAGAGTTATTGAATTTGTAATCTGTACTGTCCAGCATTCATACGACATGGACTGCTCATCTGAGGGCCTAAATATACGAGGATGCATGCTTCTCTGATGCATGCTTTTGAAGCAAAGGCGTAGAATCTTAGGAGATGTATCAGCCGTTAGTTTAAGATGCCCGCTGAGACAAAGAGTGAAGTTCGGTGCAGGTTTTATTAGAGATAAGACAGTAATTGGTTTTGGAGGCGCTAAATTCGACATGATTCTTGTAATCCCCGTCAATAATGAGTTCAATGTCCTTGTTGATAAAGTTGGATATGAGCTCACGATCAAAAAGACAAGATCTGAAATATGCCAATCTTATATTGTCGAAGGTGTAAGAGTAAAGGCCCAATCATATAGCAGAAACGAAAACGAACCGAAACGAAAACGAAATGAACTTGAAAATGATAGCGATTATATAGGTGCCTGAGCGAATAGGTTTTTGACATTTGTTGACAAGTTCTGCATTGAGTAGAAGTTTTTTATTTTCGATAAATACATCTATTATAGAATTTATATAATTTATGGCGGATGTCGACAAATCACAAGAGAAATCAAAATTTAAATTTTTTCACCTTGTATTGACTGCATTCTTTTAAAATAACTTCTTTTTCGCTCTTCCAACTACTTTAAATTGGAAAACAAACTGTCTGTCGAACTGTCAAAGTAACGGGCTGAATAGCTGAAACGAATACCGAAATGAAATAAATTTATATTTATCGTTCCGTTTCGGTTCTGATCGTTTATATAACCGCGTTCATACATTTTCATACGATTTATTTCACTCTTTTCATTTCGGTTCGTTTTCGTTTCTGCTATATGTTTGGGCCTTAACGCAAAGTACCATCAACCGCGAAGCTGTGAAGTGAGTTCGAGGAGATTCTTCTTCTTCTTGAACGGCTATACAATCGGTTTCCGGTTCTGGCCTCTGGCAACTGTTCTCATCACTTGTCCTGATGCTGAGCCTATGTCATCCAGTTTCGCATCTCTAAGCTCTGAGCAATTCTTCGCCATCCTTCCAGCGGTGGTAGGGTCTCCCTCGCTGTGGCAATCCATCGATAGGAGATTAGTGTGATAAAATTGACTCCTGAGGAACACCGGCCGAGATGACGTAAGGTTTAGATTTGAAGCCGTCCAAAACTACCTTGATTGAACGGTCAGAAAGAAAACTCCTAATCCAGTTTCTTAGTACTGAGTCGATACCAAAAGCTTAAAGTTTATTCAACAGGGTGGAGTGCCATACTCTATCAAAAGCTTTGGAGATATCGAAAGCAGACTTTGGAGAGAATCGAAGTATTGCTATTGGCTATTGAGGAAGGGCTATTTTAATCCAAAGGTGATTAAAGTCAGATAAAGTACTATTAAGGCCCAATTATATAGCAGAAACGAAAACGAACCGAAACGAAAAGAATGAAATAAATCGTATGAAAATGTATGAACGCGGTTATATAAAGGAACAGAACCGAATCAGAACGAACGATATAAATTTATTTCATTTCGGTATTCGTTTCAGCTATTCAGCCCGTTACTTTGACAGTTCGATAGACAGTTTGTTTTCCAATTTAAAGTAGTTGAAAGAGCGAAAAAGAAGTTATTTTAAAAGAATTCAGTGAATACAAGGTGAAAAAATTTAAATTTTGATTTCTCTTGTGATTTGTCGACATCCGCCATAAATTATATAAATTCTATAATAGATGTATTTATCGAAAATAAAAAATTCTTCTACTCAATGCAGAACTTGTCAACAAATGTCAAAAACCTATTCGCTCAGGCACCTATATAATCGCTATCATTTTCAAGTTCATTTCGTTTTCGTTTCGGTTCGTTTTCGTTTCTGCTATATGATTGGGCCTTTATACACCTTCTGAAAAGCCACGTCATTACTAATATATATAGCTACTCGCGTATGGTTGCAAAAGTTGTGCACTAAGGTATACCCAGTTACCTGAAATCGATATCAATCAGAATAAATCATCCAAGCTGGAAGAGCGAGAAGACTTACTTGTTGTCCGTCTGTTTTCCTTTGTGAGGTACTAGTGGTGGCCTTGACTTGGTTTTTTAATTTTTTTCCGATTTGTTTTGTTCTAAATAAAAGAATTGTTAATTATAGTATTTATTAAAACTTTCGTGTATGATGTTTTTGTTTACTTCGCAAATATTAAAGTCGCGAAGACATGTAACTCCATTTGCAAAATTTAAAGCCATCTTCTAACGACTTTTGCGCCACAGTTATGACAGTTAAATGAATTTTCACCGGAAAGTATGCAACAAATTTAACAATCAGTAAAGTGTAAAAAATAGATATTTTCGAAACCATAATTAAAAATTTAGACCAAATTATTTTCACTTTACCACATAAATATATTTTAACATAATTATAAATAAAAATAATTATTTATTTTCGTAATAAAATTTTAATAAGTTTTCATAAGCTTCCAGCAAGCTTTAAATGACGTAAACGATCGATCATGTCCCAATTCTATAAATTCCTCTTCGTTTGACATTTCCATACTCAGTTTTGGATTGGTTGCGGGAAAGTTGTATTCGAAAAAGTAATACAAAATTAGATCAAATTTTGCATATTACTTAATTAAGCAATTAAATTAGTATTATTTACTTTATATTGAATAAGAAATAAGTTTTACTATAGTGTAACTTAAGGGCAAAACAAAATGATAACTAAAGTGAGTATAGTCCAGATCTCGCTACATGATCGATCTACTTTTTTCCCATTATCACTTTTAATGATATTGCTGAACTATCTCTTTTTTTAAATAAAGGATTAATTTGTAATTTTGATAAGAAGCGATCTTTTTCATATTCATTAGCAATTAAACAACAGTGACTTGAGTGAAATTTCTGTGAGAAGATCTTTGAACTTTGATCAGTGCCTAAAATTTTTAATCAAAGTCTCTTTTCACAAGGCCGGGAAACAGCTGGGAAGAGCTTTTTTGATCAAGTCTTTGGTCTACTAAGCGGGAAAATTAAAAAAATCCTTGTATACAGTTACGTAGTGTTTCTGTTACTTATCAGCCTACGTTTATGATGACATTCATTTTTATTAGTGGCCAACAATTTCTTTTATTAAATTCTTTTAATTAAAAAAGTAGCGAATACTTATCTGTATAATGTGCGACCGAAATAACAGAAAGGAATTTCTTTATTAACCCTTTTGCAGACTTACGTATTTACTCAATCATAAACTTTTGTAATTGAATATTTCACAAAAGAAAGTCATGATAATAAACTAAAACAAATATTGGTTATTAGGCAATATAAAAGTGGGCAATGTTTGCTAAAGAAATCACGTTTTTGACAGAATTGTGATAGTTTAGTTATCAAATGTAGAGAAAAAGGCAGTTGAAAAATTGGAAGATATTATTCTATGATCAAATTAATTTACCATGAGATATTATCAGAGAATGTATTCAGTTGCACTATTGTACTTCCTTAGTCAGAATTCATTCATTTAATCTTTTACACAATTTAATTCATTAAATATTTCTCGATATTCCAATAATTCTTTTTTTCAAAATCGACTTCTTTTTAATTGCTTCAGTTTTACCTTCAACCTTTTGCTTTTCTTATTCACAACTGTGCTGCGCTGTTGGTTCATCCGGTATTTATACCTTTTAGTGTATTTCGCACATTCACTACTCGAACCTTCGATTACTTGGAAGAAATTTCCCTCTAGCGGAAAATATCTAAAACTGCATCTAGACCATTTAAAACGTGGGGTATGACGCTCGGAACGCCCCACGTATCGAGACAACTTGTACTTTATGTTTTTTGGGGCGCTGATCACGAAAATCGAGGTCGCGACCCTCTCAAATGGTCGAAACACCCCTAAATTCGCCAAAAACCCCAATTTTTTAGAGGTTTTTCGCAAAAATGTTTATGAGACCCCCAAATAATGCTCGGGAATGTGCGAATTGTGCCGAAAATTGGCAAATATAGTGCGTCTATAAAAACTGGGCTCAAAATGTATGCTAACAAGTGAAGAAAAGGGACGAAAACCACACCTAAATTGACATAAAGATGGAAATATTTTTTTAACTTTTGGTGAGCCTGTTTGTTGTATGCAATGGTAGAGAGCGCAGTATATAGCTGTGACCATACGTCTTCTCCCAACAGCTCGCTTCTCGTAGCTTCATGGCCGGTTCAGGTGGCAGCAGATCTAAAATGACGGTCACATCGGTTGCCCATAGAGCCTCTTGGTGGATAGCCCATAAGGGTTGGACCACTCGCTAAAGTTTCCAAGAGGCGCTCCATAACCTCGGTGATTGTGTAGAGAAACCTTCCGGGTACTAGAATTACTGTCGTCTTTAATGTGCTTAGAACCTTATCAGCAACAATAAGCCATAATATGGACTCCTACCTAAGGTGTGCTACGGCGATAGAAGATTCTAGTTTTCAGCATGTTATGGACCCACTGACGGAAACCATTGTGGAATTCCGCAAGGAGCCCCTAAATGGCCTAGTTGCTTGCATTGTTGAAAGCGCCTTCTATGTTCATACGCTACCAAAGTAAACTGTTGGTATTCTAAGGAGTATTCTATGGTAAGCACTAGTTGGTGAAATGCGGTTTCAATCGATTTTCTCTTGCTGAGATGAAGAAATGGAAAGCGCTGTTACGGAATTTCCAAGGTAAAGGCCTACAAGGTATCCTGGGGGTTTCAGGATGAATAATAACAAGCTCATCACCCTATAATCCTTTGCCGTTTCGTGTCCGCGTGTACCTGCCTTGTTCCAATAATGTCATACGTCTTCTGGAGCATAATTGGCATTATTTTTTTACGTTTTTACGGCTTTACGGATTCGTAGCCTTAACTAATAACTCCTGTTTATGGCCTTTTTAATTCATTATTTAATCACCACTTTTCGGTTTAGGTCACTTTCATCACTTAGAACACTGTTATCGCTTTTCTAATCAAAACTGACTCTAAATGCCGCTGCCATTGCATTTATATATCCAAACTCTTCGTTATCGAAGTTCTAGATCTTTCCACCACCGTCTGAAAGCCCTCTATTACTGGAACATTCAAGACTTTTCTTTAGGAACTTTGAGAAGCATAATGTCTTCAATTACCTTTGGCTCAAAATCTGACTAATAGATGGCGTGATGTTAACTGAGTGCATAAACCGTTACAAATAGTTCGTTCAAACTCTAACTGAGCTGTTACAAATAACAGTTCGCTAAAATTTCTAATAGATGACGCATGAATCGTCACAGTATCAATTTTTGGTCTAACTGGTCTAACTAACCGAACCTCTATACAAAAATCTTAATAAATTTACAACTTACAATTATCCACAGGCATTTACTACACTATCAAAAAATGTCGCACGACGTTCATTGCAATTCTCCAGAACCTACAGTGCACCAGCGGCATCTTCGGAAGGCTTCAACCTAAACCTCAGCAATGAACAGCGTGAAATTCAGGACTTGGCCAGAAAGTTCACTCGGGAAGAAATCGCTCCAAACGCTGCCAAATACGACAAAACTGGTGAATTCCCTTGGGACATCGTCAAGAAGGCGCACAGCATTGGTTTGATGAATGGTCATATTCCACAAGACGTAGGCGGTCTTGGATTAAGTTGTTTTGAAAGTTGTCTAGTCACCGAAGAGTTAGCATGGGGATGTACTGGAATTACACTTGCTATTGAAGGCACTTGTCTGGGGGTACGTTTTTGCGTGATATATAAATTATATTTTTATAATTGATGTTATTTGTAGCAAACTCCTGTTATTATTGCTGGAACTCCTGAACAAAAAAAGAAGTATTTAGGAAGATTAATCGAAGAGCCTTTGTTAGCTGTAAGTAAACTATAAACGTTAAAAACTAAAAGGTTCGTCATGTATCTTACATAAATACACTTTCAGGCATATGGCGTTACAGAACCAGGAGCTGGATCTGACGTGAACGGCGTCAAAACTCGTGCTGAAAAGAAAGGTGATGAATACATACTCAACGGACAAAAAATGTGGATCACAAATGGTGGAGTCGCCAACTGGTACTTTGTCCTTGCACGCACAGACCCAAACCCAAAAGCGCCAGCATCAAAAGCCTTCACCGGCTTCATTGTAGAACGAGACACTCCCGGAGTAACACCCGGTCGCAAGGAAATCAACATGGGCCAACGTGCTTCAGATACCAGAGGCATAACATTCGAAGATGTTCGTGTTCCCAAAGAAAATGTTCTTTTAGGTGAAGGAGCTGGATTCAAAGTAGCCATGATGACATTTGACAAAACCCGTCCACCTGTAGCAGCAGGAGCTGTTGGTCTAGCCCAGCGTGCTCTTGATGAAGCTACCAAATACGCCCTGGAACGTAAGGCATTCGGAGTTCCAATTGCTGCTCATCAAGCTGTGTCTTTCATGCTGGCTGATATGGCAATGGGTGTAGAAACTGGCCGATTAGCTTGGATGAGAGCTTGCTATGAAGTTGATAGGAAAGGTGTCAACAGGAGCTTGCATGCTTCTATTGCTAAGTGTTATGCTTCGGATATGGCTAATCGGGTAGCGTCTGATGCAGTACAGGTTTTCGGTGGTAATGGCTTCAATACGGAATATCCGGTGGAGAAGTTAATGCGGGATGCGAAAATCTATCAAATCTATGAGGGAACATCGCAGATTCAAAGACTGATTATATCGAGGGAATTAATTGAAGCAGCAAAGGGGAAAGCTTAAGTCAATAATTACTGGATTTGTTTTTTTTTACATTATAAAAAATTATTTTTGATTTATTTTTTTTACATTTATTTTAAGTAATGAAATGCTATATGTATGTAGAATATTTCCTTTGGCCTTTTCAACATTCAACAATAAAACTTACGAAGTTTTATTCGTTTCTAAATTAATCGATTTTTTATTTATTGTTACAAAATCTAACATCATCAAACAAATAGAAGAAAGAAAAAAAAGAAGAAAGAAATCTATCTACATATATGAAAGTGAATGTGTGCATGTATGGCCTAATGAAATTACCAGTAAAATGTATCTGCCCAAAAAAAAGAGCAATGGTAGTTGCGAGTTGCTAGCAGCAGTTTTGAGTATTTTACCAGTCCCAATGGATCGCAGCTATTAAAAGAACGTAGGCTATTCAATTACTTTCTAAAGCCACTCATAGATGGCGTTGTCATGGACAGCTATGTTGAAAATTTGCTACAATTATGTTGAAACTTTGTACGTAGAGGTTTTTCGGTACTAGAAAACGATTGGTGATGTCCATTACTTTCAAAAATCACTCCTAGAAGGCACTGTTATACCGATTCAGCATCATACATCTATATATATAAAAATGAATGTGTGTATGTATGATCGCTATAGGCTCCTACACCGTGCAACCGATCTTAATGAAATTTTAACCATGTGCTATTTACATTCAAACTTAGAACATAGGCTATTTTATTACTTTCTAAAGCCACTCCTAGATGGCGCTGTCATGGAGAGCTTCGTTGAAAATCATCGCAGAGCTTTGAATTTTTGCATGAAGTTCCGTGGAGGTCTCCTATGATACACCTCGAAGCCCGATTTTCGAAATTCAAAATGGCCGCCGAAATATGACCGAAATTCAAAATTGCCGCAGAAATATGGTTGAATTTGCCAATTTTATTCCGATTCCAATGAAAGCGAGTATCTAGGGGTTTTTAAGGTCGCAAATAACGAATTTGTGGTCAAAACTTATAAATTCAAAATGGCCGACGAATTTGCTAATTGTGTTCAGATTCCAATGAAAATCTGTATCTGAGTTTTTTTAAGGTAGCAAATAATGATTTTATGATCAAAATTTAAATTCAAAATGGCCGTACCAATATGGCCGGGAAGTTTTCGAATTGTATTCCGATTCCAATTAAAATCGGCATATGGGAGTTTTTAAGGTAGTAAATGTTTTTATTGTCTAGATCAAAATATCAGATCCCTAATAGTTTCACATTTTGTTATTTGGAATCAAAAATACCAAAAAATTGCCTTTTTCAAATTCTCCTACTGTATATTAAAATTCATATCACCTGATTACTACTATTGGCTTTTAGGAGCAGCATAGGCGCACCGGGTCCTAGCTAGTTTTATATAACAACGAATGTCATTTCATTTTCTATCATTCGTTTGTGAGAGCAAAACAGCGTCATCATTGTTCGTACGTTCGTCAGATTTGCTCATCACCTTCACATACAATCCATATTGGATTATAGACAAGAGTTTTTCCCTGGCCACAATCACCCATCGATGGCTGTGGCATCACCAAACAAAAATTGAAATAAATGGTGGATGGCATTGCGGAGAGACACGCTGCTGGATGTATTCAATGGAATAGCAGATAAGACCGAATGAAATAGATGATGTGATATCAGCGGAAATTCCCGATGAAGAAGAAAATTCAGACTTGCATTACAACGAGCTGATCGAGCACCATCTATAACATTGACCAGTTTTTTTGAAATGTGCCAGGCTGATGCCGAGATATTATAATTGGAATCATTCGTCAAAACAATTTCAACGACGGAAACAAGAAAAAACACTTCCAGGATGCCCACATGTATGTTCCACCGATGCATTAGGACGCATTAATACAGTCCATCCCAGCAACCACGAGTGTTTCTATTTGCATTTGCTAATAGTCAACGTTCGTGGCTCAACATCATTCCTATTGGGAAAAATACGAAGACCTAGACTTAAAGCTGTCAAAAAACGTAGCTGTGCATGCTTACGTTTGATGTAGTTTGGGAATGTTGATTCGTATCCCGCATAAACCTTGATATCCATTGCTGCGTATTTGTGTTCCCAAACTCAACGTAAACGCAACGACGTTGGTGCAGTGAATGACAATGACACTCAGCTGCTATTTTAACTTGACATTTCTGTAACTGCAGCGCGTAAAATATATTTTTAAGTTGTTTTGGTTAGTAGCAGTAAAAAATGAAGTTAAAAGGGTTTAATATTAATAAAAATTAATTAAAAAAAAATTAATAAAATTGTTACGGCTTCACGTACACTTCGCAGCTACATTGTTGGAAGGCGGTTGAATAGCTCATTCAGCTCTTAAATTGCCGTTGAATATACGAATCAATGAAACTCAAAAGTGCAACCTTTCGAAGAACTGTACGATGGGCAAAGTTTTGCAGCAATGGAAATTGATAGTATGGGATGAACGTACGATGGCACATAAAAAGTCTTTGAAGGCATTAGACCGAACGACGCAAGATCAACGAAACTATCAAAACCGGTTTGGTGGTGCGATGATTCTGTGGGCAAGTGATTTTCGGCAAACATTGCCGTGATTCCACAGCCAACGCAGCCGATGAACTTAATGCATGTTTGAAGTCGCCCGTTTTGTGGAAGCACGTCCGGACACTCAAATTAATATATGAACATACGTGTTGAATTGCAAAACGACTAATCTGAAGAAATATTTTCAAAACAATTGCTGGACATTGGAAATGGCACACTTTGACATTTCAACTGCCTGCATAACAATACCCGTCGGTTTTAGCCTGTTGACAGAATCCGTCATCATCCGAAAGGTGTTCTCAAACATTGCTCAAAATTACAAAAATCATGTTGGTTGAGCTGCGAAAAACATTGATGTCGCAAAATTGAATTTCATGATTCACAGGGAAATTGATGACGTACGAATCGGTGGATTCCGTTACTAGCCCGTGTGGGATAACCATCATTTTCGAAATTGCTGGCATTTTTATATTTTTATTTTGTACATTTTCTTTACAAATATAAGATGAGAAAATAATTTCAACTGAAACATTTACAAAGTTTTATATTATTTTTTTGTTTTCCTCAATTTATATTTCTTGAGCAAATATTCCGTAATAATTTTATCTCGATTCACTTTAAAACCTTTCGATTTCGCCATGTCCACTTCTTCTTGGCATTTCTCAATAATCGTGTTTGCATAATTTTGTTTCTTCATATCGGTAATTATTTTATCCCTTTGCTTAAACAATCTCTTCTGCCGTCTGACAAGATCCTTGTCATAGTTCCGGTCGTCAAAAACAAAATATGGATCAAACATTTGTTGCCTAGAAATAATAAAATTAGTAACACGATTTTTACTAGATTTTAATTAATTAACTTCTTTTTATATTCATTTAAATCCGGTAATTCTAAATACGGTTGTCTTGTTACCTTGTACGGATCATATTCTACGTTGAATCCCCGCTGACGAACAACATGCCAATCGAGAACCAACATTGTGTTGTATAAAAATTTAGGCTGTCCTAAAATGCCATGAGAAATATCAATAAAAGTCATTTGGCTATCGGGAACAACGAATTCTTTTTCTAGCTGATACATCCGAGGATCCGTTCCACGATACTTTCGTTCACCAATCCACAATATCGTGTAGTCTACTTCCTGTAAGCTTAGCATCTCTTGAACTAGTGGTGATCGTTGATTGCGGAAATTTTCACGCTTATCATTTTTTCCGTAAAGGACCTGTTCCTCAACTATTGAGAATCCTATGCTGCCTTCATTGTTGATTTGTGCCATGTTAAAGTGACCAGAACGCATCAAACGATTTATTTCGCTATCTAGAAGACGCAGGCAGAATGGGAGGAGTTTAAGTTAAATGGCGTAGAGATGTTAATACCTATAAGCTTGTAAGATCTTCGATGCATTGCTACCCAAGTGAAGTATGTTATGAAGGACATAAACATTTCTTGGAAAGTTTTATCTTTGACAGCTTTTGATGTGTTTGTTTTCGGTTCAATGTGATGGAACGGCTTCATGTCGTATTCTCCTAAAACGATCTTAAAAAAAACTTTTATTATTCAGTAGCTTGGGTGTGTTAATATTGAAAAAAATACGGAAAAGTTATTAGCAATTTTTACTGACATATGATTGCATTTTAATGTTTTATGCGCCATCTATTAGAGAGAAGAAACAGCGGAGGTAAAGGAACTCAAGGCGGAAGAAGTCTTGGCGTTAAAAAACATGAACAGAAATTGTCAACAGCAGTTCAAGAACGATCGCTGTCAGAGCTAAAAGGGTCTATGGAAGAGCAGAAGAACCAGCTGAAGCAGAATATTAAATTAATGTCAATTTCTGTCGATAAAAAGCTGGATGACAAACTAGAAAATGTAAGGAATTATTTGGAAATGCCAGGACCGAAAAATTGAAAATTCCATAAGAGAAAATGAAGAAAAGAAAAAGATTCAGCACCCAGCAACAACATCCCAGGAAGTTACCGGACTTAGAAAACTGCAGCCTGCAACTTTCGAAGCAGCAACAGCGGGTAATTACTGGACCGACGAAGAAAAAGCAATGGCCTTAACATCATCACTAAAGGCTGTATCAGAACCTAGTTTTCGAGCAGCGGCAGCAGCAACACTACAGGCAGCATGCTGCATTTTAAATCAGAATTAGCAGCACCAGCAGACTTTTTATTATTTGACAGTTGCCAGACTTTTAAATGTCAAAAAATGCTGCCGTCTGATCAAAGCAGCAAAATTAGGATTAGACATGAAAAAGCAGCAACAACAATCGCTGCTGGTTTTGTTGTCATGTGATCACCATTAGCCTATAGGAACAGTTTGCTGCCGCTGCTGCTGGTGGTTCTGAATGGGCCTTAAGGGGTACAGCTGCTGAAATATTACAGTCGATACCTGCAGAACAGTTACGGGTCTTTGGTGCAAGCGCTGGAAATGCGTTACGGCGATCAGCACAAGCAAGAAATCTATCGACTTCAACTTCGGAATGGACTTCAAAGCCCAGGAGAAATGTTGCAGCAACTGTGTGCCGATATCGAGAGGGTGGTGCGTTTGGCATATCTTAGTTTCGGTCAACACTACATCAATAAGGCTTTTCTTAACTCATTTACCGACCAGGATTTGCAGCAGGCAGCCAGATTAACCGGAAAGAAGGCTACCGCAAAATTTTTGTCATATGCTCTGGCATACCAGAAGAGTGAAGCAAGCATCAAGGAGTGCAGTCCAGCTCAGGGGAATCAACATGACCGAGAAACAACAACTCGGAAGTACGTGGATGACTGCGATTCTGGTATTCTGGTGCGATGGGTCATCTACAAAGGATAACCGAAAGCGAACGAAAGCGGAATATTCAGAGAGTAGGAGTGGCACAAGTTGCTGGGAAAATGCGGATAGCGGCAAAAAGGCGACCACACTTGCTCCGTAGAAAATGGCTGAAAACGCAAACCGATAAATGCTGAAATCTGTAACAGGAGAGCCAGTGGAATTATATAAGGCGATAGAATTTTCACATTCGTTTCTGGTAGCTGACATAACGGACGATTCTATTCTCGGTTTGGACTCCAACAATTACTACACTCTCCCGACGACCTTGCGAGTCAGGTTGTAAATATCGTTGCCGTATTGAGGAGAAGTGCCAGAGGACGACTGTTGAGCCAAGGACAGGATGTGAGGAACAGGAACTCCGAGATGCTCAACGTGACGCTGATTTTGTCATGGAAAGAATACGAGAAGAAGCCTAAATGGAAGGATATCGCAGATAAAAGTGCAACACTGAAGAGCTATTGGGCCAAATGGGATTCATTGTATGACCAAGGCGGAATATTGAAGCGCAAATGGGAAACCACTGACGGTACCTCTCGTCGAATGCAGGTATTCGTCTCTCGCGCTGGAATAAGAGATACTCTCGAGGAGTGCCATAATAGCGCATCAGAAGGACATCTGGGTGTCAACAAAACTCTGGCAAAAATAAGAGAAAGATTCTAGTGGCTTCACATGCCGGAGGATGTTACCAACTGGTGTCGTAAATGCACAGTTTGTGCCAGCAGCAATGGTCCTCGAGTAAGAGCAAAAGGAGAAACGCAACGATATAACGTGGGAGTTCCAGTTGATATAATCTCAAGGGAGAATCTTAAGACAGCCAGTCACAATATGAAACCAAGGTACGACCTCCGAGCCAACAGTAGTGGGTACAAGGAAGGGGATCTAGTTTAGTTGTTTGACCCCCGGGCGGCGACGGAAAGAGAAATCATCAGAGGATTCAGCAAGGACTCAAAGCAAAGAAGAAAATCGTGTACATAAACAGGCTGTGCCCATATCATCAGCCCGACCCAGGATGGACAAATGTTCGGGACGAACACTCCTAAGAGGAGGCCAGTATGATGATTTATGCGCCATCTATAAGAGTTTGAACGAACTGTAATTTGTAACGATTTATTCAGTCAGTTAACGACACGCCATCTATTAGTTAGAGTTTTAACGAAGACGTTAAGCTTCTCGAAGTATCTGAAAAAGTTTCGAATGTTCCAGTAATAGAGGGCTCTCTCCAAATCGAGGTGGAGAGATTTAGAACTTGGATAAGAGAAGGGCTTGGATATAAAAATACAGTGGCAGCCGTATTGAGAGTCAATTTTTGATTAGAAAAACGATGAAAGTGTTCTAAGTGATCAAAGTAACCTAGAAGGCGATAATTAGGAGTTATTAGTGAGAGATATTAAATTTCAAGCCATAATAGTGAGCTTTAAGAATTGTGTTTGTAGTCATTGAATTATTAAAGACACAAATAAGCCGTTATCTGGTGATTGCATATAAAGAATTGCTGCGAAAATGGGTGAAATGCGTAATGATATTTGCCTAAAAGAGAAGTTGTTGATATCCATGAAATTGCAAGAAGGATAAACTGCTAGCGGCACTCCCTAATTCCCAAAAAAAACGTTATCGCAAAAATAACAAAAGCACTGCGACAAAAAACTTGATCTATGGCTTCCAAAAAGTTCGAACGGCAAGAAAAAAAATGGTAATCCCTACTACTAAAAAGCCCATATATAAAACTCTAACAAATATTAAAATTCAAATTAAAAAACGCAGCAACTTTTTATAAACGAAATTTAAAAAATCGCCTGAAAGTATGCAGAGCTAAAAATGTAAAAGAAATTTAAAAAAAATAACCCTCAAGGTATGCAGAAACAACTAACCGGAACACAGAAACGCTACGTCGTTAGTAGATAAGATAAGCTTCTTTATTATCAGCCATCACTACCGCGGAATGAAACTAACTCTGTAAAAAAACCTTAAAGTTTAATGTTTTAAAATATATTTTGAACTGTAACTACTGTAGGATTACAATATTTAAATTAATGCAATATACACAGACACTAATGAGGAGCTAGTTGTGCTCTTGTATACAAAAACTCCATTAAGCAATTAGTCACGCCATTTAGTCTTCAACAACCCTCTTATTATAATAGCATTCTTCCCCATGCATATCAAAACTTGGACAAGAACAGAAAAACAAATGCATTGTTGCTCTGTAAATCCTCCTCATTCAATCAGAAGAGGAATCAGTTCTAAGTTACTCAATCTTGGAGCAAGGTATAGGAGGCTTCTGTTGGCTTTCTTTGTGCCTTGAATCTTAATAAGTTAAGTTGTCATGTAATGGAACTGATTGTGAATACGACATTAAAGAATTGTTGAGAAAAATCGTTCTGTTGTTATGGAAGCATTTGGATGATAAAATTTCGTTATTGTGTTGGTTTATTTTTATGATATCCGTTATATTATAAGAGAAATATATTTTTGTTTGCTGTTTTGTGGAGGTCTAGTAGAGATGAGATTACATCATTGACGCTTAAAGCAAAATAACAAGGATCCCCACCCCCCTCCCAATCGTATGGACTTTTTCAATGTATAAAGCGGTTCAAGGCAGGCAGGAAGAAGCTAAAAGATGATTAGTGTTAAATAAGATCGTCAATATCAACCAATGCATCGCATGTCCGCTAAAGTTCAAGATATGTTAGACGAGGGTCGCAAATTTCTAAAACGGAGAAACTCAGAAAATTGAACTCTTCTATGGTTAGCGCATGCGATTTTGATGGATCGTTTGCAATTTTCAAAGTTTCCAGAAACATTGGGGCGTACGCCCGAAACATATGATCTAAAGAACCACCTGTTTTGCTTTTGATCATGTTCCACAAAAAATTGTTCTCATAGAAATGGGGTCATTTTAGCGTTATTTTTGAAAAATTAAATTTACTTTCTTAAAAACGTCAAAGGTAATAAAAGGGTAATAAGCGGGTAATAAAACAAAGCATCATTAAAATCCACGATCAGCGCGGCACGTTAAGGGATTGAATTTGTGTTTAATATATGTGTCAAAATAGAATAGATAAAAATGAATGTGGAACGTGAAAGATGCAATCAAAATATGATTTTGACAGATGATGATGACAGGGACCATGACATGCCCCTACTAAGTAAGTAGATAATACCATAAACCACAAAAAAACAATTTTTCGCTCACTCTCAATTAGTTACGCTCTAATACTTGCCGTGGTTACGTGCTCTAGTAGTTGTAGGTAGTAGATAGATACAGGTGGCGTGAAAGGATCGTGGAATGGCTGCACAATTGGCGTTAAAAGGGCACCAAAACCGCAATCATGAAAAGTGTGTCAGTGTTCTTGGATTGACTTTAGTTCCAGCTAGTCGTATTCGGGTGACAAATAACATCTCCTATTTGAGGCTTCGGGACGTCTCTCAAGTCATGTTAAGCCGACTCTGCACGATGCGGTGAACTTTTGATTCGAATGTTGGGTTCTAACGTCCATCACAGCCCGAACGTGTCCTAACCCGAACGTTGGACGCTGGCCATTGGACACTCGTAGCTCGAGCATCTTCTCTTGTTTCCATCGTTGGAGTGATACCCATCACAGCCCGAAGGTGTCCAAAGAAGAACGTTGGACGCTTCACGACCATCAAGATGCGTACGACCATCAAGCGTCCAACGTTGGAGGGTGTTCATAGAATTCTTCACCTCGTAGCCAAGGAATAGATTTCTGTTTGACAGGTTTTAACCAGCTTAGACGTCATTTTGACTTTACCTAGTGCTTTGACAGTCGCCTCGCTATCCACTAATTTGATTACCTTGACTCCTGATTTAGCGAGGGAGAGTAAACTCCAGTGTCTACACCCGGTTGTGATTTGAAGCACTCTTGTTTTTTGGAGCTAAGTCTACTTCCGGTTGCAGCTTCTGAACTCTTAAGGACTCTTAACCTACAATTTGCGATATAGCACATGTCTGTAGTTACAGTAGCTTTGGAGATGAATGTGGGTCACGGACAGATAGCCTTTTTTTCTTCAAAATACTGTCCATTCCTAGCCATAGCTTTTTCCTATCTTTGTGGCAGCATATTCCGTGTCGATCGTCTTTGGAAGTGATCCACAAATCAACCCAATTTTTAGTCTCTCCGTAAGAACGGAAGTGCTGCTCAGCCAGGCTATGCGTCATCAATCGGAACAGGTGATAGCCGGAAGGGGCGGATTCTGGACGTCCCATTTCTGTGTTTCCAGATAGATTTTAACGACATTAGCAGTATTCATGCGACAGAAGCGTTGTCGTCCTGCAAAATCACTTTGTCATGTCTTTGCTCGAATTGTGGTCGTGTTTCCTTTAATGTTCGGCTCAAAAGCATTAATTGTGTTCAGTAGCGAACGCCTTTGATGGTCTCAACGCAGATGTAGCAATTCAAAATAATATACTACGCCCAGCTGGTCCCACTAAATACACAGCATGTGCTTCGAGTAATGGATATTGGGCTTGGCCCTCGATATTGATGATGGCCGTGTAGTCCCCATGATTTTTTTCTCTTTGAATTATCGTAACGGGTCCACTCCTTGCCGTCGGAGAACTGGAAAAACGACGTTCGACGTTAGATCCATGGAGAATATACAAGGAGACAAAACTCTTATGGGGAAAATGGCAGGAAATGGATGGGTAGAAGAAACTAAACTAGAAGTTCATTTTTGGCCACAGATGTCACCTTTGTCCGATGTACCCCACACGAATTTAATAAAAATTCATTGGAAACATCAAAAATTGATTAATTACGAATAATCGCATTGATATAAAATCGAATTTAGAAGCTGGTAAACAGCTGTAAGCTGCTAAACGTAAAATATATTAGTAATAAACGAACTTTACCATGAACCGGATAAATACAATCCGCCATGTTTTTCGGGGTACATTTGACTACAGCGCCACCAATAATCAAACGAAAATTGACAACTCGGAGTTTTGTCTCCTTGTATAGCCTCCATGGTTAGATCATTCCTAAGGCTTTCAAACGATAGGGAATGGCTTGTTGAGTGACGTCCAATGAATTTGCAAAAGTTATTGTTGCGTTTAACATGGATCTTAATCTAATAATGCCTCCAATTTTGCGCTTTCAAAACTTTTTCACCGGTCCCGGCCCCTCCTTATCCTCCACGTCAAAATCATCACTTTTGTAGCGTTGAAAATATGTTTTTTCACTAATAGACGTCTTAAGGCCCAATCATATAGCAGAAATGAAAAGAAACCGAAACGAAAACGAAATGAACTTGAAAATGATAGCGATTATATAGGTGCCTGAGCGAATCGGTTCTTGACATTTGTTGACAAGTTTTGCATTAAGTAGAAGAGTTTTTTATTTTCGATAAATACATGTATTATAGAATTTATATAATTTATGGCGAATGTCGACAAATCACAAGAGAAATCAAAATTTAAAATTTTTCACCTTGTATTGACTGCATTCTTTTAAAATAACTTCTTTTTCGCTCTTTCAACTACTTTAAATTGGAAAACAAACTGTCTGTCGAACTGTCAAAGTAACGGGCTGAATAGCTGAAACGAATACCGAAATGAAATAAATTTATATCATTCGTTCCGATTCGGTTCTGTTCGTTTATATAACCGAGTTCATACATTTTCATACGATTTATTTCATTCTTTTCGTTTCGGATCGTTTTCGTTTCTGCTATATGTTTGGGCCTTTACCATTCTCTTCTACAATTCGATTCGATGCGCCTTAGCCGGTTTTTTTCAATTGAAGGCAAACAGCAAAAATTTCTGCAAATAACGCTAATTTGGCTCAAAGTTCGACATTTTCACTCAAAAAAATATGACGCCGATAAAAATTAACAAATGTAATGGAGTCATTGACAGATCCCTAGCATATCATTTGACGTTTACGATCAGAACATTTGTGCCCGGAATTTAACTGCTGGCGCCATCTATTGGAAAATGGCGGGTTTCAATTAATACTTCAGTAAGATTTTTGCAAATTTGTAAAATTATAACAACATATCGAGTTGGCAAACATTTTAAGGTTATTTATTTTGACGGGAATTCCCCTTAATGGAATTCGCAAATCCTAGAGCTGCCGACAAGCAGCCCACATGAGATAACAGGTAAAGTTATGAACTTAGCTTATATTACATTAATAGTTCTTATAACCTGAGCTAAAATAAACCTGGAAAAAAACCCTAAAGTTATATACACATTTCGCCCTAAACACAGAAAATTAAAATCCACTTCCGCAATACTAATCCTCATTACTTGGCTCCAAAGCTCCCATCGTCCATGACCTATAAAAAAATTTAAGTGGAACATGGGGCAGGTAAATTGCACGCGAAAAGTAGTATACTAAGGGAGGAAGGAGGCAAGCAACGGACCAAGGATAACGTGTGCGAGTACTTGGCGTACACGTTTCTGTTCTCCTGTTCAGAATAAGAGGCTCTTACAAGCAGATGAAAGGCGGGTCAGATGAGAATGGGTTTGGAGTAGAGTAAACTCGACTCGGTGAGCAGTTCCAGTTTTATTGATACTCAACTTGAGAGATTGCCAAGAATAAACAAGAAGTGGCATCTTTTACAAAAGCCAAGATTATCAGTCCATTGCCGAGGATCCGAGGAGTACTTTTGTGGCTGCTAACAGGGAGTAATGGGTACTTAGCATCAATTTTATGGTTGCACTTCATAAGTATGTTGGAAGTGCATTGGAACTAGTCTAATATGCACAAATACTACACATTAATATGTTTGCAGTTACGTGACATCTACAGGTAAGCAAAATAATTGCGGTTTTATTTCAGTTGAAGAATGCTGTTGAGCAAATAATTGTAAACGTTGTCAAAGGATATCCTTTACATGTTCAAAGCCCCTCCATGGCATGGCATGGATCATGGAATGACGATTTTCCTGTTTAAGCAGATACGGAAAGGACTAGCAATTCCGTGCTGTTTGATAAGACAAATTATGTACAAAGTGATGAATCTGCTCACAGAACTCATAAAGATTTTATGTAGATGTAAAAGGGATAAAATAATAATTATAATTTGTTTTCTTCTTAAACTAGGTCAGGGCTAGATGTATGGCATTAACATAATCCTTTTTAAATTATTAGAGAAGTGATGGCAGCTGTGAAAGTCTACAAGAAATCTGCAATCAACCCGCGGTGAACTAGGTCAGGTATGCTAAAACCTTGCAGATTTGTAGTTTTGTTTTTTACTTATAGAATAAATTTCCAGGTCTGATGATGAACCTGAGAACAGTAATGGTAGGATTAAATTAAAGAAAAACTAGGGTCAAACGTTAGGAACGTCAATCTTTGCACACTTCTAAAGATGGCGCAAAATTTTCTGAAGTATATTTCGTTGTAAGAATGTGCGAACCCAAAGCTGTTAATATTATTAGTAGTCGACTTAGTTCCAGAGATATGATCCCATGCCCATGCCGACTCAAGTCATTGTCGACACCGCAGATTTCAACTACCTGAAGTCTTGAAGTCGGAAAGATAGTAGAGAGAAGCGTGAAGGCACTGTCAAAGGAAACTATACGAATACTTCCACGACAGAATACTGACTTCGGCTATCGAACAGCAGATGACATCCTCGTTTATTATGCTTATAGGCGATGGCGGAAAAGAAGTCATCGAATCGCTGTGAAGAGCGACGACAAGAAAGCAGAAATGAAATGAAGTGGAACGATGAAGGACCGTGGCACTGCTTGGAATCGAACCATAGACCTCTAGACAGGGTAGTAGTCCCCAATAAAAAAATTTAGTTGGATAATTTTTTTAAAAACATATGGGCGCCCGCAACTAGCACGCATAGCGAATAAAGCGCCTGCCACACGGATATGCACGCTCCTGCTACAGGCATGAAAATCTAAAAATACGCCCGCCAGAGGAATGAACGCTTCTGTTACAGATATGGGCGCTTATCGACTAAATGTATTCGTAATCGACAATTCAAAACGCGATTGTCGTTTTACCAAGCAGTCCCCCAACTTAGTACTAACCACGTCCAATGCTGCTTGACCTACGCAATCGAACGAGAACCGGTCTATTGAGTCTTTATGGTCACCACGATAATTTCCCCTTGTCTTCGTGCTATACAATTTTTTTAAGCCCCAATGTTCCCCCTTTTATCTGTGCGTGCGCGTGCCTGATGCAGGCTAGGAGATGCGTAGTTTTATTTTTAGTCAGGCGTACCGTGCCTGTTTCATGCTAGGTGCGAGCGAGACTTATTTTTACTCAGGCCTGTTTCGGGCGCCATTCAGGTTTTTTGACGCCGTACGTCCCTGTTCAGGCTAGGAGCGGGCGAAAACGCAATCTATGCAGAACGATGTGAGAAGTTAGAAAATAATTCAACAGGGATAAGGTCTCGGATAATGCCGAAAAGAAGCCCTCAAAAGCTGAAAAGATCCCAACGAAGGTCATGGAAAGCTTTCTGTGAAGAAAGAGAAAAGCTTTCAGCCTTTACGAGGTTACACCCATTTCCCTGGCTTCTATACTAGCTGACCCAGAAATGGCTGTAACGTAACACTGGATCGGAGATCCTACCTTAAAGCCCTTAAAGACTGCTAGGTAGGTAGGGCTGGGCGTATATGGCTTAAAGGTCCCAGTAAGGACTTGGTCGTTGTGAGTACTGAGCTTGTATATAAATATATCCACAAAGCCACCTGGGAGCCCCTTGATGGAGCCAATCGCAACCAAAGGGACCACGTTTTGACAGTTCGCCGCAACCTTTTGGGGCTGTTCACAGTACTGACGTACCGAAGTGTCAATTTCAAGTCAGATCATTATCATCTTGAGTGCTCCGATAGCGCATTACAAGGCAAAAAAGCTTTCTATCAGTAAGTAAATCCAACTTGAAACCAAGTGTAAGCAAAGAATTGAAACACCTACAGCCATACGCTATAACTTGCCTATAGGATGGAAGAGTATGTTCTTGAGAAAAAATAACGGGCACTGCAGGTCTTGGACACGCTTTAAAACTACTGTCATTATTACTTCTGATTCCATCTTAGGCAGAAGTAGTAGAGATCAGAACTCTCCTCCAACCTCCATCCAGATGCGTAAACAGGTGGTGCACCATGGAGGCATGCACAGAAGCAACTAACATATTATTAAATTATCTGTCAATAAGCAATTAATTAGGTTGTTACATGTCAACACCTTGTCAAAACACATCAAATTGGTCTCAACGGCCGCAAACGGTTGTAGGTTCCCATTCCCAAGTGCCACAATACCTACTTGAGTCAACGATGAATGCAAGTTGGCGATGAAAGCAACGTTTCGAGCAATGCAGCAGTCTCAAAGCACATGGGTACACGCTGGCATACGAAGAGGAATATAAAGGATTCAGAAAAGAAGAAAAACGAGTTCACAGATAACAAAAAAGAAGCCCGAGAAAAGAATCTCGTTTGTAAGTTTGAACAAAGCTATTACCTTACAGTATTCCCTAGCTAGAATCAATCTATATTGTGCCAAATACTCCGACAGCATTATCTTAATCTTCACTGAATCCTGAGATTGAATTTTTGAATATTTATCAGTGACCTCATCTCGTCGAATTAATAGATATTCGACAACTTTCAAGAAATACTCCATATACACCACCAACGCATTCAAAAATCGATCCATAGTTTTTGTGTGTAAAAAATTGATGAAACTATTCACAAGCATCGAAGACGGTGCCATAAACAACACAAGATCCTTAACGTCTTGTACTGTAATAACATCGACATCGTGGCTTAAGCTGTCCCTGGCAAACTTCAGTCTAAATATGATCTGTGAATATTTTTTTTGCAAAAATTCATTTAATATTTAATACAACAAGAAATGTAAAACCGAACCTCTTCGAGTTGATTCAAATAATAACGAAACTTGTAGAAATTATTTTGTGTCGGTGTCGGAATTGGAATCTCCGGCTCTGGGGCTCCAACTTCTCGTGCGAGAAATTCGATGGTTTCGGTCTCTTCATCGAATGTCCACTTTCCACTTTTATATTTTGGGACAACTGGATCTTTGAAAATGCGCAGAGACATGTTTTTTTTGTTTGTAGCGAAAGGAACTTGTTTGATTATTTTTTTAAAGCCAAAATATCTGTCAAGGCTTATTTGAGTGTGACAAAAATGTCAGTTGAGTAAACGTTCGATTCCAAATAAGTTTTTGTCGTAGCCTTCTTAATGGTGATCTATTTTAAGTTGTTTGTGTTCTTCATGTCCTTCATCCACTATGTTATGCCTATGTTCGGTCGGCCTCTGTCGGTCGATGTGCAGGACCACCATCTCAGAGGTCCTTGGTTGCCATAGGAAGTGATCTCAGATAATCATCATAAACGGTTTGTGGAACTCCATAGTGGCAGCAATTGTATCGAACCATGCGAGCATGACTCCAAGTTTAGTTGCTTGAAAATCGATAGGTGATCCACAAAGTCTCTTGGCTTAAAGGAGAATAACCCGATTGACGCAGAGCCCCCGCCAGAGCCTACTTCTCCACTGCTAGGGAAACGGAGGGAGGTTCAGTAGGGCTTTCATAGCTGCAGTCCGATGGATACTTTTAGCTCCTGTGATACTGAGACGGGCAAACTTTTGAACCTTGGCCAGCTTAATCAGGCATCATTTTGTTTGGTCTTGACCCACCATGCTATATGCAAGCGTGATCATGAACCTTATGACTGTCGTGTATTGCCTTAGCTGTTACTCTCTCAATCTGACACTGGGTTCTCTGGCTTTTGATCCAGGACTATACTTCGATATTTAGCCTCCTTTGAGAAAGGAATTTTTACACCATCTAGAGAGGGAGCTCTTAAATGCAGCTTCGTTCTATTTGTAAATGGTACGATGACAGTTTTTGTGTGTTAATACCCAAGTTCTTGCTCCGACACCCACCAGTTTTGACATATGATAGACCGACTTGCATGAGGTCCGCATAGTGCCATTATGGCCGTCGCATAGATCTGTATTTTAAAGCCGGCAAGAAGATCGTCGCCATTATCGTAACCGATTCACTGTTCATCAATCAATCTGCTGCTGAGAAACGACGTGAGCCGTATTTTGGTTGTGTTTGCCCTCTGTGTGTTTTTGTCGCTATACGGGATCTCTTCTTCTTTTCCTACTTTAGCGTTCATGCCTCCAAGCACCATTTTATTATCGTTTGACGGTATTAATCGGATGGCGTTTGTTAGCTCTAGGTAGAATTCCTCTTTTTCTGCATCCGTCTTGTCTTCTGTGGGCGCGTGGACGTTTATGAGGCTAATGTTATGTAGTCTTGTTTTGATGCGAACCGTAAAATATTCTGTTACTTACTGGCTTGAAGCCCAGAATCAGTGATTTCATTTTCTTTTCCACGATGAAGGCAACTCCGAACTCTCTTCTTCCATTCGATGAACCACTGGAGAGTATCGTGTGGGTTCTGAGATCCGTTATGCCACTCTGAGTCCAGTTAGTTTCCTGTAGACCAGTGATCGCTATGTCGTATTTTTTCAGCAATAATAAAAGCGAACGCCTGTCCTGTAGAGCGTTCTGACGTTCCAAGTTACAAAATCGAATTCCGTTGCCTGGGTCGTTGCCGTTGAGTCCATCCTGTCCAAGGCCTGCCTTGAGGATTCGTGACGGGTTGGTTTTTATGGTGGAAGGTTATCACCCTGCCGCTCAACCCCCAACCTGGAGGACCAGACCGGTAATTGTTTTGTCTGTTACTCTTGTTTAGACAAGAGTATTCAGGGGTCACCCGATATAAGGACATCTTCGTCGAGGTGGAGGTAGGATTCGGTAGCAAAGCGGAAAATCTTAGATCGCAGATGGCGTTATTCAGGGCTTATTCCTTTGGTGTAACGACACCGCCAAAGGTCCCCGAGGCCGTTGCTACCATTTGACCCCCAATTCTATCTTACCCTCAGTGGAAATCCATTGTGCGTATTTCACTTTTCATACAAATTTTGACAGTTCATTTACGAGGTGGAAAACTTATACGATTTACGCGGCTTACTAGGGTTTTACATGCTTTCATGAATACCCCTAATATGATTATTAGCTGCGATCCATTGGGACTGGTAAAGTACTCAAAACTGCTGCTAGCTACTCTAAACTACCCTTGCTCTTGTTTTTGGGCAGTTACGCATACAATTTGCACCAGGATATTCAAAGATTTAACTATTCAACAATATATGACTTTTCCTTTTTGAAGGTTAAGTTTAAGATGTTTTATAAGAAAAATATACAAAATCCATTAATTCGTTTCCATATTTCATTGTATAAAATATATATGAATTATATTATACTACCTTTATTTCAAAACAAACTCTAAAAATACACATTGATCCTCTCTGTTAAAATAAACAATTACTTTGAGGTTATATTTCACTGGTAATTGTAAAAAATCGTTTTCCATTGGTGATGTACTCGGAAGTACTTGCGAGTAGAAAAAATCGCGCAAGGGATCGCAGCTATTGCTACCAATAACTTAACCAAGGCATAAAACAAGATTTTGCTGTGGTTGATTAAATTAATTTGTTTTTAAAATCTCATCAAAAATCCTTACCGACATTTTAAGAAACAGAAACCGTCAACTCAACTAAAAAGAATCATGAGTGCCAACATTTAAAAATAAAACTGCATTTTTTCACCGAACTGTCACTTTTAAAACGCCAAACGCCACTTGTCAAACGTGAACAAAATTGAAATCGGCTAAAAAGTGAAAAATGATTGTTTAAAATGTCGTCGGAGGACACAAGTAGTTCAGATTCTGGTGATTTCGATTATACACAAGTAAAAGTTAAGCAAGAAAAGCCCAGCCCACCACCCCAAAAAGAAAAGGATGCGGACGAAATTCTGGGGATTATCCTGCCCAATTTGTTCGACACCCCGAAAAATACTGAACAACAAAATGACAATGAGAATGAGGAAAAGAAGTCCGTGGAACCGATTAAATCGTCCAATGAGATTCTAGCTGAATTATTTAAGGTGTTCAACGCAGCACCACCGCAAACGCTTCTAAACGATGACTACCTGGTTAATAGCAAGAAGAAAAAACACAAGAAGGAGAAGAAACACAAGAAGAAGTCGAAGAAGCATGGAAAAGACAGTTCAGATGCGAATGATAGCGATGGGTCTGGGAAACGTAAAAGTAAACATAAGAAGAAACATAAGTCAGATAAACGGAGCTCATCGAAAGACAAGAAAACTCCTACAATTAAGGTCGAAGTGAAGGATTCTCAACAGTCAGATGGATGTCCAAGTGAAAACTCGGAAAAGCATAAAAGTAAACATAAGAAAAAGAAACGGAGCAAATCAAAGAACCCCAGCCATTCCGTTGAGCACACAGTAAAACGTAGAAAAGTAGCGGCTGACAAGGATGAGCCAAAGAAAACAGACGAATCTGATTTTATAATATCAGATGAGGAAGATTACATCAAGGTGATGCCAAGACCTAGACTGGACATGACAATCGTTAAGAAGGAGAAGCCAGATAGTTACTCTAGCAAAGAATCCCATAGTATTACTATAAAAAACTTAAAGAATAGCACAATATTAAAAGATGCTGAAAAGAGGGATATTAAAAGAGAAGTGAAGCGAGACTGCAGTTCAGAACTGTCGCTATCAGAAGAGGAGCCAGAACGAAGCGACGAAGACGGTGGTTATTATAGAAGAAGCTTTTATAGCAGAAGAGATCGCCATAGTAGTCGCAGCAGAAGATATTCATCGAGAGATAGATATCGAGGAAGATGGAGACGTAGCAGAAGTAGATCTAGGAATAGGAGAAGGTACTTATTTCACACTGTGGAAAAATTTCTATCTCTTTTATTATTTTTTAATTTAGATCAAGATCACGATCAGGTGATTTAGGAATTGACAAAAAACGCTTATTAGAAATAGCACGAAAAAATGCAATTACAATGTTTAAAAGTGGATCTCTACCAGGTACACAAGCTATGTCTAAAGAGATTCGCGACAAAGTTGTATTGAAGATGAGATATAGCGGTAAATACTAACAATTTTATCTATCATTCAATATTTAATAAAAATATATTTTTACAGGTAAAACTGTTGAAGAACTAACAGAATTTTGTAAGAAACTCTCAAAAGGTGAATCTCTAAACGATTTATCAAGCTTATCATCAAATGAAGATTCCGATCATGACAAAGAGGGAAATGAAAGAGTTTTTCATCATCCATTTGTTTTGAAAGATCGTGGGCCAATTGTTATGAATATAAGAGTAAGTTGGATTTACCAATCATGCCACTTAAATGTTGAGTAATTTGATTACGATTTTTTTAGAATGCTACTCCTATTCCACCGAAATCAACGGAAAAAACTAAAGCAATATTGCAGTATCCTGTATCATCTGGACAACAACATCGTATGATTGAGAATGAATGGGTGCCAGTAACAAAAAAACGTGAACCGCCTCCGCCACCAGTCGCTCCAAAGCGTAAGTTATGTTTGATTAAAAATATATATTTAGGTAATGCAAATAATTTCCAATGAACTGAACACTCGGGTCCGAAGCGCTAACTGACTCAAATAACGCTCGTCCTGGGGTTTTGTGATTTCCTTCTTCCACTTCTACTTTTACGCGCAGTGCTCTCCTACTTCGTTTATAATTCTGCAAAAATTGATGCACTGTCGAAGCAACCCATTGATTGCAAATAGATTTCATAAGAAAATGTTAATATATTTTTAAACATAACTTTTCTATGCCGATCTTGCTCTGTTCAATTGGACTAAAATTACTTACTTCTTGCAGCGCAGTTGCCGAAAAATGTTTTTGAAAAACCCCTACCAACCGAACAGCAGCAACCGGCATTCGTTCCGGTTATTCCGCCAACTTCAGAAGACCAACAAACTCCAGAAGCTGCTACAATACCAGAAGTTCCAACAACAACATCAATTGTTCCGATTGCTCCACCAGCTATTGTAGCACCTTCATTTAATCCCCCCATATTACCAGTCCCTCCGCCTGTGATTACCGAAGATAGTTTGCCATCACCCCCACCAGTATTGGGACCTCCAGAAAACAGTGTCTTCCCGCAATCTTCACAGGTTTGTTTAGTAATAAAATTTAATAATAATTGGTAAAATTTATCAAAAATATTATTTTTTCAAAAAGAATCTAGACGTGTCAACAATTATAACGCAGCGACTTAATGCTATGCGTAAACTTCAAGAAAATCCCACTGATCCTGAAGCCTTAAAAATGATGTATGATTCACAGAAAGAGGTTTGTACTTTAAAAAAAAGGAATACGAATACTACTACTAAATAACCTTTTACATTCAACAGATGACCGCTTGGGCAACATCAAAATTTACACCTGGCCAATTTATAGGTTCAACTGGAGCAAACATTTTGACAGCCAAAGAGCTTACTGCTGGACAGCAAGCATGGGCGAAAAGAGTACGTTGCCAAAAAGAAATTTATTTCAGCAATTTTTTTTTATATTTATTTTTAAATGCTTTCTAGGAAAGTTGTCTTATTTTCACAATGTAAAACAAAAATATCGAAAAAATCACAACTTTCCTAGCCTCTCATAAACAAAAGAAAATACCCAAAATGAAAAAAAAAATATAAAATGAATTTTGCGTTGTTGAAAAACAAATAAAATATTGTCTTATCACTATTCTATTTGCTTTTCAAACAACCAAAACATTTTCAAATAATGCCGTAAATAATTTAGAATGATTTTCAAAATTAAAAGCAACAAGTTTGATAGTAAGCAATAATTACAAAAGAAATGAAAAGGATTAATAAAGAAAAAAAGTCTACAATTTTGTAAATTTTTCAATGAAATTTACAAAAATGCAGCAAAATATTACGATATTATTTGAGAATGTTTTACAGATACAAAGAAAAAGTAAAGCAGGTTGAAGTTGAAAATTTGTATAAATTTGTTTTTTACAAAATTATATAAAAATAATAATATCGACGGCGTGATGCGTAAGTATTTCTTCTATCTGTTTGCTTACATACAATGTGGTCAATGTTATATTACACAAATTTTCTATTATTCGAATTGAGTTTAGTTTAAATAGTTATGTTTGTATTTTTGTTGTAGTGAAGTTATATTTAAATGGACGTAAACGAACTTAACATAAAACCTGCATAGTGCTGAAACGTCCTAAGCAAAGTTAATTTAATATTAATAAAAACTTTTCTTCTTAGGTGAGATATTGGGTCAAAAAGTAAGGCGGCCACTTCACTTTGCCTATTGTACTACACCTTTTTGGCTCATATTTGTAGGCCAGATCGTTTGAACAGGTTCAGGAGTCGGCCTAGTGGCATCTCGCTTAGAGTTGACGGTTCCACCTATCGCGTGTCACTAACAGAGCACATAAAGGGCAGAATCATCCTCCTCGAGGCAAAACCTTCAGTTAGGGTCCTTCGCCCTTCCTATCATCCATATATAGTTCAGTGTCCTTACATGATTTCTACTGCGCCCCAACAATTCCTTAGCCACTGTGTGCGGCCGGTACGCAGAGAAGATCGTTAGGCAACAGTGTAAAAACTACCCACTTTCATGCAAGATTTGGAATGAGAGGTGCGAGACGTCATATCCCGAGGATCCGCCATCAGGTTGCACATCACTCCATACGACGCAAATAAAAACTCACTTCTATTTTAATTTAACTATATTCGCAGATTCCCTGCTATATGCACCTCCGATTATTAAAAAAAATAGTCTTAAGCCATGCTCTTTTCGTTTCCATATAATTAAAGATTTGGGTGTGATCAGTTTTTTTTAAACAAAGAAATATAATTTGTGCAACTTTTAGCCTGGTTTGACAATTTTGAATCCGTAAGTAAAGTTCAGTATATGAATGAAACCTTGAAAAAGGTTGAGAAAATAATCACCCTATCCTTAACTGCACTAATGAAAAATGGGAGAAGTTCAGAAATAAAATTAGGGCGGATTTGAACAAAGCTGCAAACAGGTTATAAGGTAAACATCAACCAGGATTTCTAATATCTCAAATCAGGGATTACATTCATCTGTAGCCCAAGATATTTTTCACATGGTCAATCTAAATGGAGCACCCTTTGTACTACCAGGCAATAGCTGCGATCCATTGGCGATTTTTTCTACTCCCAACTACTTGCGAGTAGATCACCAATGGAACACGACTTTTGACAATTACCAGTATAATGTATCTGCCCAAAGACAAGATCAAGGGTAGTTGCGAGTAGCTAGCAACAGTTTTGAGTAGTTTACCAGTCCCAATGGATCGCAGCTAATGTCTAGAAGTAAGCCCCATTTGAAGTATAGAAGAGAATAGGATAGGTTAGAGGTCTGGGGGTGCTTGAGTAGATTTTGAACTGACTGTGCTGTTTGACTGTAGCACAACTATGTTGTGTGTTATGCCTGCTTAAGCAAAACGGCGCCCATAACGACCGATGTAGGCTAAGTAACGGGCGTGATCAGACTGCGAGTGCTGGCGGTAAGGGTAAGGCGAGGCTTATATAAGTAGATTTTCGAGCGATATCGAATCAGACCACTGTTTGCGGGTCCTTTTCGTCCCTCTACCTAGAGTCATCTTATCGGGGTTGCAGTGGGTTGTCCCATTGCTCCCTTGCTTCGACTCCCCTAGTTATCGCGAGCAGCTGATTGAAGGGAATCTGCCTCATGTCCTCCATCCAATGGAGTCCAGTTATGGCCGCCCTTTTTCTCGCCAGCGCCGGACAGTGACACACTATGTGTATGGCCGTCTCGGGTTCCTCCAGGGACATCCGACAGGTGTCGTCCTCCAGAATTCTTTTTAGGTGATACCTGAAACATCCGTGTCCTGCAATCAGTGCCACCAACCATCTGAGGGTTCTCCTTTGCATATGCAGGATCCTTCTTCTGGTTGCGGCAATCGGCAACGTAAGCACCATCTTAGCCTGCCTGCACGTGGTCATAGCGTCCCACCGTCTCCGGTGTTCTTCAGCGACCCATTTCTCGATGCGGTTCCTTACCAACCCTCTGCCAATGGCGGAGTATGGCTCCGGTCCCCAGAATTCCGAGGTTGACCCCTGTTTTGCCAGGTTGTCAGCCTTTTCGTTCCCATCGATGCCTGAATGTCCTCTAACCCAAGCTAGCGTCACGTTGTTTTGTTTCGCACACCTGTTCAGTTTTTGGACACATTCCAACGCCAGAGACGCATTTATCTCTGTCTGATTCATGCGCTTAATCACAGCCTGATTGTCCAGCGCTATGAGGATGCTCCTTCCCTGCACCTGACCATCATTTATGTGATCCAGCGCGTACAGCAGAGCAAGCATCTCCGCCTGGTAAACTGAGGTGTAATTCCCCAAAGCCAGCGAGCAGGTTAGGTTTAAGTCCTCTGAGAAGACTCCCGCACCTGCTCTGCCGTCAATCATGGATCCATCCGTGAAGATATATATGTCTTCCGGCCTCCCTTCCGGGAGCGTTCCATTTCCTATGAGGCTTTTGCGATACCTTTCGGTCACCCTCATTTTTGTCATCCCTTCCATGGGCATCATGAGCTCCCTAATCCCTTTGATACGATCTAGGATCTTCATGTGCCCATATAAGGCTCCTGACGTCTGCCAAGGCGAGGCTTCCTTTATTGTCCGTCGGTCCTTCTCCTTGTAGTTTTTTATGATGATTATCTTCACTTACATTTGCGAATTTAAAGGACCGGTGGCAGAGCACGCCCGCAATGAATGCCAAAACCCTGTGTAAAATATGAAAATTTTCTGGTTTGATAATGGTTTTTGAATATTTTCGAGTGGCGAATTTTACTCTCATTTTCGCATACAGATCTATCTTCTATCTACTTCTATTTCAATGTGAATCTATTTCAAGCTCAGTGTAAAGGTCACTTGTTTGTACATTGCAAACGCTTGCTTGTATGCAAAGAGCCTTCAAAGCCACACACGAAACCATTTCCTACAACCTATACCACAGCATTGTCATTTTTTTTTACGGATACAGTTCTCCGAAAATCTAGGATAATGTTTATGATAAAATCACGAATAAGGATAATTCGTGGTGGTGTTTACGCCCGATAGTGTAGAAGACTTTAAACAGTGTCATTTAGACTACCTTGCCAGACCTACAAGTACAAACTAAATAGGAAAGTCTTCGCTGGCAAAAGTTGTAGAAAGAACAAAAGTATTACATTAACAGGAATGTTCAAGATGATCAATCATTTATTTGATTGCGGAAGCTTCAACAAGAAATCCATATAAGAAAATACATTTCAGTTAAGTGCTAACATAAGTAAAAAGGGGGAAATGAAAATAATAACACACCAGTCTTAATAATACCGGAGGATAAAGTGAATATCAAATTACCACCACGGCTGGAAGTGTAGAAGTTGCCCTGAAGACACAGAAAACCAATAAAACGCATGTGCAGATAAAATTAAGATCACTTAAAGTACTGAAGATTGTAGTTGTGAAATGCTGTGGCCTGCACGCACATCTGCACGACCTAGGAGTTTCCCAGACAAATGGAAAAATCCGTTATACGTTCGTATAGAGAAAATTGTCCAATAGCAGTTACTTCTGTTCTCCAAAGCCCTGGAGACGATAATCATTAAAAGCCTAGAATCCAACCTAATAATAAACGACAGTACGGCTTCAGATACAAAGGGTTCTCATCGATTTGTTGAGTCTGATGAGGGCTATTCTCGAATACAACTCCCTTATTTGGGCTGGGGCTTCGAAAATCTCCTTGGCGTCGTTAGATAAAGTATAAAAAAGAACCCACAAACTAATCGATGATGACGCTATTTGCTCCACAAATATCCCTTACCTGGCACGAGCGTGCGAGTCTCAAATCATTATGACTTAATGTCCTGTGACAAATAACGATTACGAATACCATTGAAAATTCGTCGAAATATGAAAAGTTTGAATTCAGATGTTTTAGCACTATGTAAAATCCTTAATTCAAGCTTGGACTACTTCTGTAACTAATAGCCCCCTTTTACACGACCGGACACCGAACAGACAAAACGAACGAACAAACTGGGGTTTATAGGAAAGAGGGTGAGAGAGGGGCCGGTTTTCCATCGTCCTCTCTCACCCTCTTCCCCATAAACCCCAGTTTGTTCGTTCGTTTTGTCTGTTCGGTGTCCGGTCGTGTAAAAGGGGGCATACTGCTGATCTGCTAGGATTTAGAATATTTTCTCAATGTATATTTCTGCAGTTTCTCTAGTTTTCTGCAGTTTCTTTAGTTTTGCGTTTAGTTTTTTTGTTAGGTTGTTTGATGTGAATCATTAGCCAGGTTTAATAGTATTCTAAAAAAAGCACACCAAAAACTAATAGATGCCCAGAAAGATCATATCTCCTCTTAAAAAACTATTACTACTAAATCTTTACCAATAACCACAGGCCATATTGTATGTAAGTCACCTCTTAAAACTTAAGTGGGAACATGCTTGTTCTTGGTTTTGTTAGTAAAAAATTGCATAACCCGTGATAGCCAGCGCCATTCTCATAAAAGTAAATCACCAGCAAGCGTATTCCCAATATATTTGAAGTTCTAACTATAGCTTCAATTACTCATGCAAACTCTCTCATAGGATCAATTAACTAACTCTGCACCAGTTTCTGGAGGTATAGGAATGCATTTACTACAAAAGATGGGCTGGCGGCCAGGTGAAGGATTGGGCAAAGAAAGAAAAGGATCACTACAGCCATTACTGTTAGAAATCAAATTTGATAAGAGAGGGTTACATGCTAATGAAGAGGTAAGATGAATTCGATTTTGTTAATAATATTTACTTAGATCATTTTTTTTAATTTAAGGATCCAAATAAGCCAAAGTTAAAGCGAATGCCTAAGAAAGGTCCCAACACTAAATTGATAGAAATGCAACAACAAATGGAGGTCAAACATCCTGTATCTTTGCTGGGCGAAATTGCTGCTAAGAGAAAATGGAGTCCGCCGTTATATGAAGTAGTCATTGAAAATGGACCATCACATCAGAAGACATTCATATTTAGGGTAATTCGTTTATAAAATACAACTTATAGAAGTAATAATGTTGGCTATTAAGGTTAATTTGAATGGAGCACTTTATCAACCAACAACACCTTGTGGTAATAAGAAACAAGCAAAGGCGCTTGCGGCCAAATATTGTTTACAGCAACTTGGTATTCTGCGCGCTTAAATGGTTGGATTAAAATAACTTAAAGTTTAAAAATAATTAAATATAGCAATATTATTATTGAAACGAATTGTTTCTTTTGTCAAAAGGAGTAGTTGGCATTAATTACGCCTTTCGAGGCACATTTTCAGTGGAAAAAAGAAGCCGAGGACTGGTCATAAAAGGTTTATAAAGAAAAGCAATATAAAAATCGACCTGGCGCGTTTAACGTTGACGTACTGGTATCATCAACAAATTGAACAAAAACAAAATTGTTGCATGCCGACAAATCAATCATTCGTGTAAAAATAGGTTCACGTCCAACGTCGGTGTGGATGCTGAAACCTACATTGAGCAAAGGAACTGTAACACTTAATATAACGGCGACTTTTCTCAATATAGAAGGAACCTTCAACGACACATCCTTTGACAACGTACTCTGTAAAGACAAGTCGTAGGTGGCACTTTTTGCGACTGGATCGATTCTATGTGGAGAAATAGTACATTGATGGTTACTTATTTTGAGTCTCTGGAGGGCACCATATTGAAAGGATGTCCAGAGGGAGAAGATATACCCTCTTTCCGGTGGCGTCTTCTGGTGGACCAACTGTAATTGTGGTAACCGGTGAAATAGGCAGCACTACATCAAGGCACTTGTATCAAGCACATCTTTTTGTCTCCAGTAGGTGCGCTAGTGACAGTGTCAATCTCATACTATTCATCAGGAAACCGATAATGCGAGATTTGGATGTTCTGGACCTTGCACGCAAAGCCTTGGACGTCTCACAACAAGCCCAATACTTAAGGGGGATATTAGATCCCAATTTCTTTTGGTATCATCGAACAGTTACTGTGGGCCTGCCGTAGAGCTTGTGGTCCTGCATGGGGTCTACAACAGCTAACGAAAAGCTCCAGTGTTAATAAAATAATAATATATGTAGGTAAAGATGCCCACGCTTTTTTTACATTTAAGTAAGTTATATTTATAATTTTTACCAATAACTTCATTAATTTAATTATTTGCCCGATTTCGCAATAAAAGCTTCAAAATTATTTTTTTCTTTTTAGTTCATTTTAAAATAAAAGCGTATTTTTTAGTTTTTTTTAAGCTATATATTTTTTTATCCCTTTCTTAAACGGAACCTGAAGAGATCCTGAGCGTTCATATCATCTTCGCTAAAAGTATATCGCCGTCACAAGCTCTGCGATGCATGTGGTACAAGAAACTCAGCCCCGATCTATCTTGGACCAATCTTTTTATGTCCAGGTAAACAAATGGCTCTGGAGGAATACACCCGCGTTCACAAACTGTTTTGTGGTATCTTGCCTTCGGATAGAACGCTCCCCGGATGAGAGGATTGTCGCCTCGAATCAACTTGATTATGAAGTTGTCGATCCTATTAACAACTGCCTTATCATAGAGGACATTGTTGGCGTGAAACTTAGTGAAGCCTGACTCGGGTGTTCGATACAGGCTTAAGCATTACCCGAAGCTTTTCCATATAAAAAAGGGATATGTTGAACCATACCGGACAACCATAAGTTAAAATCGTTCTGACCAAGGCTTGATAGCAGATCACCTTCACCCGTGGGCTATAAAAACGCCTTTTGGTCATGTGAAACGCCTTGTTTGCCTTGGCCACAGCATTTGTATTTCTATTGAAATATAAGTATTGGCCCAAGATATTTCACTTCCAATTTCTTTTCTAATGCTTGCCCAGCTATATATTTGTATTTTAATTTTGAAGGTTTTTCAGTTCCTCCGCACATCGCGAGAAGCTCTGTTTAGAGGAGTCCGGAAAAGGATCGATTCGCATTTGCTAAAATTGATTTTCAACTTCCAATCATCACTATAGCGTTCGCCTGTCTCGAAGTCACTTTGCAGGAGCGTCTGGATGACTCCAATCTTTGGCCTCATCAAGTCATCCGCGTACGCATACACCATCAAGTCATCCGCGTATGCTAGTGCGAAGCGGAGTGAACATGTTAGGTCACTCGTAAAGATATTAAATAAGAGGGGCGAGTTTACTGCACCCTGTTGCAGACCATTTTTAATGTCAAAGACCCTGCTTGATGTGAAGTTGCCACTTTTAACGACGAACTTCTTCTTGGAAATCATATTATAAATCGTGTATAACTGAAGTCCGGTCATGCCGAGTATGACCAGTTTGTAAAGAAGCCTTCGATCCATACTGTATCGAATGCCTTCTCAAAATTGATCAGGCACGCTCCGATACACTGGCCTTTCATAAAGTTCCAGTGTATGTCTGATACCAATTTCGACACGGTATGAATAGTGACCGGAATCCGAATTGGTTATCGGGAATTATCTTTTTTTCCTCAACCCATTTGGATAATGATCTATTGATCACTATTTCATACACCTTACTGATATTCGGAAGAAGACTTATTGACCGAAGATTAGCAGGATTACTTTTATCTTTACCCTTCTTGGTATTGGGTACACTACTGCCGTCTTCCAGTGCCTTGGAAAATGGGCATTGTTAAACAAAGTGGTGTATGTGTCTATAGCCAGGGGCAAATGCTTTATGACGATGCTCGGTACACCATCCACTCCAGACGACTTCTTATTGTTTAGATGACGAAATATTAACAAGAGATCGATGTTTCTAATGAAAGTAGAATTTAGTTGAACCGCCGGATGTCATTCGCTGGGCAGTCTTCACTGAATTCGATGATTGATCGATTCTCGGATTTCCAAGTTTCGATTTCATGGTTCAGTGAGGCCCTATTCTCAAGGTCAAAATTCGCCCGAACACTGGTGTTCACCGAATGGATTTCCTGATAGTAGGCCCCCACAAAATCCACTTTCTCCTTTTCGTCCTCTATACAGTGGGTGCCTTCCATTTAGACACAGAAAGACAATTGTGTCCGACACAGCGTGTCGCTCTGTGTCGTTCTGTGTAAGCCCAAATGGAACACATAAGTTCATGAAAAATCCGCCACGGCGCACTTTCCTCGTTTTTATTTTTGTTTGGCAAGTAAATCGTAAATTTTATGTTGATAATTTCTTTAAATTAATTACCCGACATCTTATAAATGCTGGGAATCATAAAAATGAAACAATATTGTTGTAATTATAAATTAACGATCACATTTCAATTGGCGAGGGTTGGTAGCATTGTCTTAGTTGTGCCCGGCTGTGTCGTTGATGGAACACTTCTGTGTCGGACACAGTGTAACACTGTGTCTCTCTGTGTCTAAATGGAAGGCACCCAGTAATTGTCGTCTATGCGACTGATTTCTTCCGAATCCATGCCAACAGACCTCAGTAGCTCCTCGTTTGACCAGTCCGAGGAATGCGCAACTTGTCTAATCGGTTGTGTTTTACTCCTAAAGATTTTATTTATAATGTTTTGCATCCGCTTTGTGCACCGTTAATCAAATAGCAACCAACATTTAAAAATTATACAACTGTCATTTCTTATCATAGTACAGTCAGGGAAAAGTTGTTTTGTTATGACATGCATACATAGTTTGACTTTTCCATATCGATCTCTTACCGTCAAACAAGTTTGCTGTCAACACCTACGAAGATATTAACATCATAATTGTATTTTCTAAGCGAAAGCACAATAATAAATAAGATGGAAAAAAGAAAATTGGTAACTAACTGCAATTACAATTATTTATATGCTCTTACTATCCCACTTCTAGCCACCTAAGTGGAAAATACCGAGAGTTTCAAAGGTAAGAAATCCCTTAAAAGTAAAGTGGGATGATGCCTGTTTCTGGTCTTCCGGAGTAAAGATTGCCCAATCCAGGAATACATTCGTTAATAATAAAAAATCAGCAACAGGCGCTCCCATAGATTCTGCTAGCTGCTAGCCTTTAATGGTTCTTTCAAATTCTCTCCTAGGAACAATTATCTAAAGCTGCACCAATTTCTGGAGGCATCGGAATGAATTTACTACAAAAGATGGGCTGGCAACCAGGTGAAGGATTGGGCAAAGATAAGAATGGATCCCTACAGCCATTAGCGCTGCAAGTTAAACTTGATAAGACGGGACTACACGCTGCAGCAGAGGTGAAATTAATTTGATTAAGTTATTACTATAATTACTTAAGTCAATTTTATTTAAGGTAAAGCAAATGAAAAAAGAGAAATTAAAAGAAATACAACAACAACAGGAGTGCAAGCATCCTGTCACTTTACTGGGCGAAGTTGCTGTCAAAAAAAAGTGGGATCCACCTACATATACAGTAGTGAGTGAAACTGGAGCAGACAATCAAAAGGCGTTCATAATTAGGGTGATTAGGTTAAAAATATATAAATACAATAAAATAATAATGTCCTCTCTTAAGGTTACTCTCAATGGAGCAAGATTTCAACCAGCCGTACCTTGTCCTACTAAAAAAGAAGCGAAGGCGCTCGCAGCCAAATTTTGCTTACAAAAACTGAAAATTTTGCGTGTTAAAAAATAATGAAATGAGACTAGGTTTAAGGGGTTATATTCTTAACAGTATTTTTTAAAATATAATCGAATACTATAATATTAGTAAGTAAACTTCTTAGTTCGTAATCATAAAAACTGTTTTGTAAATGAAAGAATCAGAAACACATTTTTTTACAGATAAATGATTGCGCTCTACTAATCAGTTTCCGTCGTGCACGATTTACACATGGCTGGGGCTTGAGTTCTGGCTCAAGAAAGAAACATAATTAACTTGGAGTAATTCGTTACGCAAAACTCAATTGATCATATTCTTATAGATGCGCGTCACTGTTCAGAAATATTAGATGTCAGATCATATCGTGATGCAAACATCGACTCTGACCATTATATGATTGGGACGAGAATCAGAAGTAGAATATGGAGAGTAAACGAAAAAAGAAACCACAGGGAAAGAAAATTTAACGTGAAATTGTTAAAAGAAAAAGAAAAACAAGAAGAATATGTAGAACAAATAAATAGAAGACTGATAAATGCAAATAATCACAACGCCGAAGACATAGAAGTTAAATGGAAACCCCTAATCAAAGAATCAGCATCAAACACTCTAGGATACGAACCCCGTGAAAGAAGAAATGAATGGTTCGACAATGATTGTGCACGAATAATGCAGGAAAAGAATGTAGCATATTAAGTAATGATACAGAAACACAGAACGAAAAATGCAATTGAAACATACAAAGGAAAAAAAGGCAAGAGAAAAGAGTGCACAAGGCGAAGAAAAAGGAGTACTGGGGAAACGAAATGTTGAAAATAGAAGAAGCGAACAACCGAAACTATATAAAAAAGTAAATGAGCAACGAGTCGGTTTCAAGCCCACAATAACAATGTGCAAAAAAAAAGGATGGGGAGATCTTAAGTACCAAAGAACTAGTTCTAACTAGATGGTTTGAGCACTTCCAAGAACTGCTAGCTCGACCTTTACAGAAAACATGGAACTAGCAGAAGAACTAGCGGGAGACATGCCTACATTAGAAGTCGTACAAGACGCAGTGAACTAGCTAAAAAACAACAAATCTCCGGGCAAAGATAACATCGTAGCAGAGCTATTGAAACTAGGATGTGAAAACGTAATATTAAGCCTGCATGAAATCTTACCACTAATATGGACCCAGAAACGAATACCATCGGAGTGGAGTGAGGGCGTTGGGTGTCCTATACATAAAAAGGAGATCGGCTAAACTGCCGTAACTATAGAGGCATCACTTTATTGAACGTAGCACATAAAGTATTATCAAATATTTTATACGTTAAACTGCGGCCTTACGCAGGATCAGCTCTGGGAAACTATCAAAGCGGTTTCCGCCCCGGGAGATCTACCACAGAGCATATTTTCACCCTTAGGCAGGTCCTAGAAAAGGCAAATGAATTTAACATAAACATACATTCTCTATTCATAGACTTCAGAAACGCCTATGATAAAATAAAACGTGAAGAATTATATAAAGCTATGGAATATTTAAGATTTTCCAAACACCTCGTAGATTTTACCAAAATGACAATGAAAGAGGTCATATGCAGAATAAGAACTGAAGGAGAGCTGTCAGAACCATTCAATGCCACAGTAGGACTAAGACAAGGAGATGCCAGCTTTGGTCTGGCCCCGACTGCAAGGTCAGAGCATGTTCAGACGTTGTTTGCCTAGGTGTGTACATGTGCACATGCACATGTTAAAGCATTCGGGAAAGACGAATGCGGTTAAGATCTACCAGGAACACTCACTACCACCACCAGCTCCATCAATTGTGTTTCCTTTTTCAACCCATGCCGAGTCCCCAACTGAGTCCCAAGCCACTAACCCTGACTCAGCTCCAAGCGGCCCAGTCCCAGTCAGTGGCCTTGACGTAGTTCCCGTGATGGGACCTTGACATAGTTCCCATTATGAGCAAGGTCAATGGCCTTGACCTAGTTCCCATGATGAGCAAAGTCAATAGTCTTGATCTTGGGGGGAAATTTTCCCACGCTAAACCGACCCAATAATTGCTGACATCGTTCTCTGTGCAGAATAGAAGATTTCTGCCTTTTTAGTATGATTCCTTCGAGCATTTTTCCTAAGTTGGAGAGGAGGGAGATCGGCCTGAATTCTTCAACATCCTTTGCTGCTGAGTTTTTTGGGATTGGGATGATTTTGGCCTTTTTCCAGATTGTAGGGAAATGGCAATTGTTAATGCAGTTGTTACAGATTATTACTAGTTGCGTCGCTATGGTAGGTAGGCACTTCTTTAATACATAGTTTGAAAGTCCACCCAGGCCTGAGGATTTCTTTGTTTTCATGAGTTCTCCTGCGCTTATTAGTTGTTCAGATGACGTGAACTTTCTGTCTGTGGGTGAAGAGGCTCTATTGGTTGGTGAGAAAGTACTGAGCGCCGGTGAGGTGTCGTAATTGAACATGGTCATTACCTCGCTTATCATTTCTTTTATGTAGTGGTCTCTGTTGTACGGTGAGGCCTGAAATGTGTTTTCAAAGTATTTCCTAAATACTTCCACCTTGTCCCCCAACTTTGAGAAGGTGATTCCGTTAGCTGTTATGGGAGAGAACATTGGATTAACCTTTGTTCGCTTTCTGTCAGTAATGCGATCAATAATCTTAAAAGCCGGGGCTGATGGTCTAATTGTTTTAAGGAGCTTGATATACCCTTTGTTCATGTCAAGTTTGATCCTTTCCCTGATTATTCTGCTTAGGTGCCTGAAGCCATTACCTTCTGGATCTTATTAATTTGAGCGTAACTCCGAGATGTTTTTGTATTTATTGTTTTTTGGGGTTACCAGTTTGGAGTGCCTGAAAACGCAGTTCGTGATCTCTAACACTAGCCTTTCTATGTGCGCTTCTATCTCCTGGTCAGTCAAGTTGTGTGTTTCTAGGGGACCTCCCGTATTTAGGCTCCTTTCCAGATCTCTATTGAAATTTATCCAGTTCGTGTCTTTAAACCAACAGAACATTAGCAGCGCTACGGTTACGGGTTCTATGTTTGCTTGAATATGCAGTGCGACCCCTAGGTGGTCTGACGGGAATGCAAATGTGGTGCACCTGATTCTGTTAGAACTTATTAGGTTTGTAGAAATCCAGATGGGACGATCCTCTTGGGAACATTGGTGTTCCTGGGTATACAATATCCGAGTATAGGAAGGCTGCGTCATTGTACCAAGTTATGAGATTTCTCCCATTTGCGTTTGCTTGTGAGTCTCCTCAATGTGGATGTCTTGAGTTAAAGTTGTCAAAGCCCCTTGCCACAGCTTCCAGCCGGCGAAGATCATCAGTCCAGGCACCTTGTTGGTTGCAAGGGATATATATTGCTCCTACCGGTAGTTTGATTGGTCTCCCGTTTCGCATTACTGACCAGCTGATCAGGCACGTGTTGAAATGCGGGGATATGAATTTGAGTTTTTGGAAAATTAATTTTTCCTGGATGAATATGGCGGTTCCTCTGCCTTCATCACTCCTTATAAACGCGTAGCGTAGGCAAAACTGTAATAGTGCGCCCGAAGTGCAAAAACAATACTTTGTTTTAAAAAAATCGCAACGGTTTCTTTGTTATTCATTGTGGTTAATGCAAACAAAAGAACACAACGGAAACTGATTTTGCCAACATATAAAAATAAAATTCTGTCATTTCTTGTGTACAGTACAGTCAAGAAAAACACGTCAGCTCAGCTGCTACGTGTTTTGACATTTCCACATAGATCTCGTTTTATCAACTTAATTTGTAAATAACTGTGTGAAAAGTATAATTTTAACATTATAAATGCATTTCTCAATAAAAGCACAATAATACCAGACAATATAATAAAGGAATATGGTAAATAAATGCTTAAATTATATGAAAACGCAAACACTTCTTCATACTATCAACAATTCTAGGCACGACAGCGAAAAAATGTTGGGATAAGTAATCCCGCAGATGCTACTAAGAAAGCTAGTAGACAAGCGAATAATGGCACAAGTAGCAGCAGTGCTGGTAGCCAAACACCGGTAAAACCGGCTTCAACCGGGAATAGATTTGTTGTTATGACCCAGTGGAGAATGGTGTTCGGATGTATTTGCTTATCGGTAGCTTCCTATTTTGGATATTTAGGCTATTTAGAAACTAGGGTTAATACACCCTTTGACAATCAAAAGGTAGAGCTCGAATTTCTTGTATATATCCAATATTTGTTTTCTTAATAATTTTTTATAATAGATGGTTCAAAGAGCTGGTCTTGATGACGCAGAAAGATATTGGGGCTCATACAGGCCTCAAACCTACTTTGGCCTTAAAACTAGAGATCCGCATTCCCTTGTTATGGGCCTTATGTGGTATTTCCCACATAAATTAGGACCCGGTGGAAAAGGGATTAGGTACTTATCGAAATTAATATAGAAGAAAAATATACGAAAAAAAATGTTTACTTGCAGGCACTGGTGTGAGATTGGTGATAAATTAGCAAAATATGGCTGGACTGAGCATGATGGAAGAAATTTCGGTGTCCAGAAAATTCATGATTCCTCTTTTGTAATAGAAACTTCGTTTGTTAAATTTCCTGGAAAACAATTTGGTGGAGATTGGACAGCGCGAATATCAGTTCAAAATAATGGTGCTAAGAAAAATGAACAGGTACAGAAAATTAGTTTGTTCTGTTGATGTAATTATGTAGGCTAATAAGTCTTCTGATATCCTAAATCAAAGCAAGCATATTTTCGTTGTATCTTGTTTGCTTACGTATTATGTATTTGCAAATTTTTTGAGAGAGTATAGTATACCGATTATTTAATTAACTAAGACCTCAACGCTATTGCTTACTTTTTTCTATAGTCACCAGGATCATACAGGCAGAAATGCATTTACTCATTCCCCATTTAGCAAATCTGTAGAATCTGTCTAGGTGGTTTAATCAGGAATGCAAGCTGCCTTCAGTGCGGCAAGAGCTCTCCAAGTGAATCGTTCCGTCAAGAATACATTAAATTAAAGTAAGGAATTCCTGTAAATCCACCAAAGGTCATAAGGTCATAATCAGTGACCTTAAAATATCTTAAGTCCAAAGTGTTACACGAATCCGCTCAATGTATATTTTTTTTATCCGCCATATTGGATCCGCCATTTTGAATTTTGCAATTCCGACCTCTAATTCGAAATCAGTGACCTTAAAATACAATATTATTCAAAGTTTTACACGAATTCGCTAAATTTTTATTTTTTGATCCACCATATTGGATCCGCCATTTCGAATTTTACAATTCTGACATCTAATTCGTAATCAGTGACCTCAAAATACCTTATATCCAAAGTTTCACGCGAATCCGCTAAATTTATATTTTTTGATCTGCCATTTTGAATTTTGAATTTTCGACATCAAATTCGTAGTCAGCGACCCGAAAAAAACTATAGGGACACAGTTTTGTAGGTTTTTGTATTGATTTTCTGTCTACGTCCAGGTTTCAAAGTGACTTGGCCCACTGTGCGCCTGCCTAACTTCACCAGCGGTTTCCAGGCAGAACTTCTGACAATGTTTCTTGCCTGTCCAGCAGTCACACTTAAGGCCAAGAGCCACGGTAATTCTTCCACTTCCACTAGATACCGGGTCAAAAGAACCTCGAGGGCAACGAGAAGGCAGATGAATTGGCCAGACTGGGGACCACTCTCGCAGTCACACCGGTGAAAAATATGCGGAAGCCGCTGTGCGTGCTAAAGAAAGACATATCCATGTACTTTCTCTCAGCAGCTGGCTCCAGATGGGCCTATCATCATGCGTTAAGGAAGACTTGACCTTGTTACATCAAGCAGAGATCGCGAGACCTCTTGTGATGCCCCGATTCTGGCGGTCCGATAATTACGGACACTTGCCACCTCGCGGCCAGATTGAGAATTCCATATAGCACCCACTACCGTAGCTGCGAGGAAATGGCCAGTGAGGCAATCGAACACTTTCTCATTGTCAGACACCATGTATTTGGGAACCTCTTCTTAAGGATTTTGGGGACCTTTCGGAGTTCAAAATAAAGATTTGATCCGGTATCTAAATATGACGGGGTGGATCTCAAACCTCTCCTAGTTTACTGCTTCCTTTCTCGAGTGCGATTATAAAACAGCGCAACTTAGCGACAATTGTGTTCCAGTTTACGGCTTCGCCGTAACATTCTTGTTCCTGCTGAGGGAATTCAGAGATAGGGCACAATCCAAGATAGTCTTTTATGACATCTTGTGGGATTTAATGGCGAAAAGGGCAGCTTGACTGTCCGAGGAAATAACGATGTTAGAGCTATTTGTAACTCTATTAATACAAGTAGTATACCTAAGTCACTTCTGGGCCAATGAAGTCATCGATTGTGGATTCGGGTGTGAGCTTTACCCGGTACAAGAACCTTTGTGGTATTCTTTTTGCGATGAGCTTTGGGTGCAGTAGTAGTGTGTCTTGGGTGGATTTTCATGCTGGGAGAGTCTTGGGCGTCGTCATAGTTTTCAATAATAACATTATTATTAGGATTTATTTTGCAGGGTTCAATTTAAACTGAAACTGGTCTATCTGGTCTGCTTCGTCTATATAAGTCGGACTTCTTTTCAGAAGGCTTTTCGAACCGTATGGCCGCAACCTTCGCCCTGTTCTCCGAGTTAGGCCTGGAGGAGAGGATCTAACCCTCTTCTTATTTACAAGATCGGTATCCTCTGCTCAGGGGCATGCAGAGCCTAGCAGCCACTATACGAGAGTAGCCAGCTTCCAACAATTTCTTCAAACGTTTTCAGGCTGTAGCGTTTTCTCAAAGCGGTCGCTTTTTCGGGTCGCCTCTTCGATGAAGCAGAAGGTAGGGATGGACGATATGCATCGATGTATCGAAAACACTCGATGTATTAACAAGATGCATCGAACTGAACCGATGTTTTATTAATTCTTCGATATATTCGATGCATCGATGTTTTTTATCCGATGCATCGAATGTGAATATGCTTTGACTTTGTTCAGTATTCATATACGCGAGTCGAAAATTCAACTCAAGCTCAACTCAACTTTTCAAGGTATACGTGGTAACTGCTAAATCATAGTTTCTCAACCTGGGGGTCGTCATTAGATATAAGGGGGGTCGAAATCTGTCCAAAAAATCATATATTTTATAAAATCGAAGAATTTAGCCATGATTTTCCGGTAATAACTCAATTTTACGACAGATGTTGACGGAAGAAGATGGAGCTCGATTAAACATGTTTGTTTTCTTGCTGTCTCCATCAGACTCAATTTTTGGTTTCTTACCGAGTAAATCACTAAAATACTTGGAGTTTTATCTTTCAAGCAATATTATAGCGTTTCAGCTCCGGATTAGCCTTAGCTTGAGATACAATTCACTTCCACCGTCTCTGTTCATCAGTTTGTATGTCTTTTTCCACGCCAAAGATTCATCGAATTCTTTTCATTCGTCTCCCACTAAGCATGGTATTTTCACGAAAAAATGCAATTTGAGACATATTTTGCTTATATGGCCAGCCCGACGTAACCTTGAAGGAACACCTGAAACAAGGTAAGCATCGCTTTGGTGAGTCTGGTTTTGGGTGGTCTGGATACCTCCAAGGCTTCTGTTGGGGTTGGCACCCAGCTCTATTTCCTAAACTCCAAGCTATTGGTGTTGACTCAGTTCTGAAGAAGTGGATTTTTCCAGCCGTTCAATCAAGGTAGTGTTGAATGTCGTCAAATCTTAGGCCCGTATCATCTCTGGCGGTGTCCCAAGGGTAAATTTTGTCATTCGCCCCATCTTCATAAATGATCTACCTTCCGTCCCTTCCAACCCAATTCGCAGATTCGCTGATGACGGTACTCTGAGTTACTATACCACTTCGATAATGCAAGACAAGCACGTGTCAAAACCTTTGCTGACGATCGCGGACTTATGTCAAACTCAATCAACAGGGACTTTGAACACATCCTCGATGGGGCCACCAGAATCGTATTTTTTCGGACAAAACCTGCAACACGGATGGTATAGAACTAATGCCTAACCCACCCCTTTCCATCTTAGGGGTGGCATTAGCCAAGGACCTACGATTGTATGACTGCATATTCCAAACCGCGAAACAAGCGATTTCTTAAGAGGTGCAAGTTTCTCCTCCAGCGGTCGCAAAATTTTTTACTTCATTTTTTGTCTTTTCAGGGGGTCGCGACACTAAAAAGGTTGAAAAACGATGTGCTAGGGTGGGCAACCTTTTTACAACGCGGGCCAGAATAAATTTTAAATTTTTTCCGCGGGCCGTAGTAAATTGACACTTTTTTGTGACCTGTAATTTTTTAGTCTGGAAATCCATTAATTACGTGAGCTCAAAAGAAGGGGGAATCAGTCATTGAAAATCTCAAGTCAATTTTTTAATTCAAAGAATTTACATTACCCCAGACAACATTTTGTATAACAAAATCAATACAATATTAAATATTTTCTATGCCCGGGATTCCCCGAATTAAGCCAAACGCCGCACAAGTGTCATTCACAAGACCCCATTCGCAGAATTCCTCGCCGCGCCGGTTCAAAAAAATTTAATTATTTAGAAAATATAGGGTAAATCTCACGGGACATTGAAAAATATTTATTTATAATTTCCTTTCTTCTCACGATCTCGCGGGCCCGATAGGACCTTTTCGCGGGCCGTAGTTGGCCCGCGGGCCGGAGGTTGCCCACCGTTGTAGCTAGAGTATCACGCATAAAGCTGGATACAGAATTGAGCGGTCATAAGAGCGCATCAGCACCGATAAATGCCAAATGATACAAAATGGTAAAGCGTGCATTCCGTTCAACATAATCAGGTTGCAAGGGGTGATGTACTTTCATGATCGCTCAATTCTGTTTCCAGCTTAAGTTGGAAGGTGCGGGGGAACTGTATTGCAAATACGTTCACGGATTTCTTGCCACGGTCACTGTCGTAAACATGCATGAGCATGTTCATATGTCGTAAGTTTGTTTAACTGTAAGATCTGTAACTGCATAAACTTTCATATTTGCGTATTTTTTAGACATAAAATTTATTGTAATTTTGAATGAAGTTTGTGGGTACAAAACATCGATGTATTTTGCAATACATCGTCGTAACATCGATGCCACAGAACGATGCATTGCATCGAAAAAAACATCGATGTATTTTCTTAATGTCCACCCCTAGAAGGTGCCCGCATTTCCACAGATGGGCCTCTAAGGAGATCTTCTTCCAATGAATGACTGATCTCAACGTACTCCACCGCGCGCGGTTTGCGGGCTCAGACTGCCCTGAAGAGAAACTGGCTTTGTAGGTCCTGTAGGTCACCCATTGCAGAGCTCCGCATTGCCATGGCAAGGCTAACCGAAGCTCGCCTGCTATCCGGAGTCCATCGTTAGTAGTACATTCACGCAGTACGATTCATCGGCAGGGGCAGCATGAGGTCTTGCCCTCACCTGCCCATGGAGCAGAGTAGGGGCACCTCGGACAGGATATACCCTAAGACCACGTACGGTCGGTCTTGGAATCAGCGCTTCCTGTTTCTGCTGTATTCGGGTCATATTGATAAGCATATACACGGCACAAATCTAGCCCCACTTTCACACTTACGAAAGACCTTCCTATTAGGGCGCGTCATTTTGTCTCATGCCCCTCTGTGATGTGAAACTTTCTGAGTCGTCTCGTTCTACTCTTACTCTGCATCGTTCTACCTTAATTGTAGCTTTTGTTATTGTGCTATTGTGAACGTTATATACATCTATTTCCTCCTTTTTTCTAATCTTAAAACTATTATTATTTCCCACAGATATCACTAATATGGTACACGGCCCTAGATGAGAAAACAAACGGCGAAATCTGGTCGTCAACAACAGAAAAGCCAATACCAGGAATATTTGGCGAAACTTTAGGATTAGGAGAATTCCGATTGACTTACCACAACAGTAACGGAACAATATTGCATCATTCTTTCCTCAGCACTGTCGCACCTAGTCTTAAATATTTACGCGAAACTGTAACAACATATTTACGCTCTAAGAATCTCGGACCAGGACGAAAATTTGTCACCTTCCCTGGTGAATCACTAACCTCACAAACAGGTGAAAAATTCAAAGCAAATTTCATAGCAACACAAATCGTAGTCGAGGCACCATTTACACTTGATATTTCATATCAATCGACATCGGGAATATCTGTTGGTGAAGCTATACCAAAACCACCAATTGGTGAAGCATACACCGAAATACTTAACAAAAAACGACAAGAATTCGATGAGAAATTTGAAGGTATTTTTAATTTAAGAAAGAAAGGATATTCTGAGGAAGAGATTATATTTGCCAAAGGTGCTTTGAGTAATATGGTCGGTGGGATTGGTTACTTTTATGGGTCATCAAGAGTTCAAAGTGTTCACACTAAAGAACCAGTTCCATACTGGAGGGCGCCTCTATATACAGCTGTGCCGTCACGTTCATTCTTTCCACGAGGATTCTTATGGGATGAAGGATTTCATGGTCTGTTAGTTTCTGAATGGGATTTAGATATTGAATTAGATATAATTTGTCATTGGTTTGATTTAATCAATGTGGAAGGATGGATACCAAGAGAACAAATACTTGGTGTTGAAGCATTGGCTAAAGTTCCTGAAGAGTTTGTAACACAGAAAAATACAAACGCAAATCCACCAACGTTTTTCTTAACGTTAAAGAAGATTATTTCGAAATATCGAAATCAATTATCGGCAAAAGGTCGACTAGAAACTTTAGAACGACTCTATCCACGGCTGCAGACATGGTTTGCATGGTATAATACTACACAAAAGGGTGATATACCCGGCACTTATAGATGGCGTGGACGTGATGATAAAACTGATAAGCAATTAAATCCTTTAACTTTAACATCTGGTATTGATGATTATCCTCGGGCTTCGCATCCCACCGATAAGGAGCGGCATGTAGATTTGAGATGTTGGATAGCATTTGCAGCTGGTGTTATGGCAGAACTTGCTAATATTCTCGGTAATGACGATATTAAATATTGGGAAACATTTTCATATCTGTCGGATAATACCATATTGAATGAGCTGCACTTAAGTCCTTATACAGAAAGTTATTCGGACTGGGGCTTTCATACAGATTCAGTCATACTTAAACGTCCACAACAAACCAAAGAACAAATGAATCATTTCCAGCAGCCGGAGTTCAAAAGAGTAGTACTAAAGCAGCCAGAATTAAGATTTGTTGATTCTACATTTGGATATGTAAGTCTATTCCCGTTCCTACTAGGAATTCTCGACCCACACTCACCGCATTTATCGAAAATATTCAAAGATATGCGTGATCCGAACATGTTATGGACTAATTATGGACTAAGATCACTATCAAAATCATCTCCATTATATATGGAACGGAATACAGAGCATGATCCTCCATATTGGCGTGGACAAATCTGGATTAACATTAATTACTTAGCACTTAAAGCACTCCATCACTATGCCACACAACCGGGTCCATTTTCAGAAGATGCAAAACGTCTTTATGTAGAATTACGGCAAAATTTAGTTACGAATATTTTTAAGGAGTACAAAAGAACTGGTTATATTTGGGAACAGTACAAAGATAAAACGGGTGAAGGATCTGGATGCTATCCATTTACCGGATGGAGTGCCCTGGTGGTACTCATGATGTCAGAGCAATATTAGACAAATTATGTAATTTTAATCTTAATTTTTTTGACTGTTCTTATTAATATTTAAATTTTTTTTTTTGATTTTTTTGTTCCAAGAGTTCGTTTTTGATAGTCCGTTAGTTGAATAGTGTTTATCTGTTCGATAATGATAGTGAGTTGTAATTTTTGCAAAGCCAAATCTTTGTCAATTTTTAACAGGAATTTTTTAAGAAAAAAAAATAATAGAAAAATGGGAAAAATTTCAATTTTATTGTGGAAAAATAGTAAATATATTCAAAAAAATGAGAGCCAGTATTGATTTTTTATTGTTAAAGTATAAAATTTTTTCAAGCAGGGAGCCTCTCTCCGCGATTTGCAGATCAACGATTCGACGTCGACTGAAAACGACACCTTCAATCTCGTTTTTGGTTCCCGCAAGTCGACGTTTTATCTTTGTCCTTTTAAAAATGTCTTGAATCTTCTCAACGCCAAACTTGGCGTCGAATTCAATCATTGGTATGTTAAAAAACGAGTTGTGGTGCCAATTACCTGAAATATTAACTTCAAATGGACCGCCGATTAGAAATTCTAATGGATGGCAAAAGGTATTTGAAATAAATAAAGTAAGAAATTTACAATTGTATTAAACATCTTTTAGGTATGACGAGATTTTAAATATAACACCAAAAGAAAATTACTGGCAAATAAGAAGTCAATTGCCAAGACTGATGGTCGATTGTAGGAAGCTTTTCATATAAGGCCACTAGAAGAAAGTTTTATATCAGCAGCAAGTTTGGAAGCCTCTGTTTTCGGGCTGCAACATGCGAGATCATATGGACCTGACAGCAGTAATGCAGAATGTTGTTCTTCGACAAATAGACCTTTACAAGAAGTTGTGTCAGATGAGATTGAAGCAAATTTGATTAGTTTATTATAAGATTCAAATTCTGCAGATGGAAACGAAAATATTCCACCTAAGCCTACAGAGGAAGCAACTATTGCAAGAGCAGTAACAGATCCAGAGGAGGCTATAGGGGCCAATGTGAATCACCTCAAACGAGTGAGCGCGTTTGAAAAAAGAAGCACACCGAACTTTTGGTGGTCAGTTACCGAGATAGAAGGGGCAACATGTAGTGTATGTAAATACGCGCGTGCCGTAACTATCTCGGGCTGGTGGAAGTGCGATCATAACCTCTTGGTTGTGGCCACTGGAAGCTGTTCTGAAACGGATGGGCTAATATGATCAGGCCTATCAAGCAAAGATGTAAAGTCATCATGTCGAGGTCTGTATGACATTGGATAGTTTTTGCCATTGTCGTTTAACGATCTCCTCGGGGCAACGGACTCACTCAGTTGTATATAGAGGTTCTGTCAGAATGGAACTTCCCTTCGTACCATACTCAAGGGTTTTTATGGACCAATTAAGCTGGAGAAGGCCAAGACAAGTAGGTCCGGAGTGGAATTGGGGAGACCAATGGAGCACATCCGAGACCTCGCTTTCGTAGCTCTTTCTCAAAGTACTGTAGAGAAGACGTCGGTCAGGAGCCCGCGAAGCCAAGAAACAGACATCCGTTCTGCCCATGGAAAAATTGGCAGCACCAGCTCCCATATCATCTAGGGGGAACAGTCCCATCATTCAAGGAAGCAGGGACCCCAGAATAAAAAAATGGGGGAGTTGCAATTACCCTCCTACCGGGACAACAAGCAAACCCAGACGGCCGCCGCTCTCCCCTAAGTTTCTGCATCTACCAGAGGGCCGATGGAGAGCCCTATGGAGTATTCCCGAACCCGTTTTCGTGAATTCCTTCCGAACAGACCAAAGGCAGAACTCTATTACTTTGCAGCAACAGAATTGACGAAAAGTCTAATAGCCCAGGCGCTGCAGACAAAATTTTACTAAAACCAATAGAAATGTTTTTTGGGACACGAGCAGTTTTTGAAGAGATATTAGGTGCGTTGCATTTTCCTTGGAGTACGTACTCCGGAGTAGTTGGGCGCACATCGGCGTAATTGCAGCTACCCCAGCCCAAATTGTGGTGTAGCAGTAGTTAAACGTAAATATAAATGAAGTCGCTTTAAATTTTATTCAAAAAAATAAAAAAAAACTGTTTAGACAATAAATGGAGCGTTTCTTTTTCATTGGAGTATGTACGCCGCACATCGCACATCGAGTATGTTGGGCGCACATCAGCGTAGATGCTGCTACACCATCCCATTCTACTCCAATGTGCGCCCAACTACGCCGGCGTACATACTACAATGAAAATGAAACGCTCCATTTATTGTCTAAACAGTTTTTTTTGTTTTTTTGAATAAAATTTAAAGCGACTTCATTTATATTACGTTTAACTACTGCTGCGCCACAATTTGGGCTGGGGTAGCTGCTACTCCGGAGTACGTACTCCAAGGAAAATGCAACGCACCTATTAGTCGAGCGTCGGGGTAACTCTTATGATACCCCGAGTTTTTCGCGCGGAAATCTTAAAATATCAATTATAGCTCTATCACTCATAGGAAGCAATTTTCGAAAAAAAAACATGTAGAGACGTTTTTTGTGATGATTTTCACGCTCTACAAGTTTGTTCCTATACATTATATCGAAATTTTCAACCCCTTTCCGAGATTTTCCACATTTCCATAGGTGGTCGCGTGCAGTACAGTTTTTTTCTTAACGTACTCCAAAAACTGCTCGTGTGCCAAAAATGATTTCTATTGGTTTTAGTGTCAAGTTAAAACCCCTGGTTCCTGGACTATAAGCAGTATCAGCGGTTAACTATGAAAATTCCAATATTACATCCTTGTGTAGGTTCGAGGATTATTGTCTGGCAGGCCTTTAGGATCGCCAACACCTCCGCTTTAAAGATTCTAGCGTGCGTCGGAAGCTGCCAGCACAGTGAACTGTTAGTGGTCTCTAAATATACCTATGCGACGATGTACATCCCCCAGGAACGTCTTTGACTTGAAACCCCATATCTTGCCGGAGATGTGTCCAGTTGCTACTTTATACAGACACCATATTGATTGCCTTCCTTTTTTGCCATCTAGTTTAACTGTGCCTTTGTTTAGCGAAGAAATTTATAAATAATTGAATATAGTGGCTAGCCAAACAGGCCCTTGATTGGAATCCGCAAGGATCCCGTCGAGTCGGAAGACCTACGACAACGTGGAGGAGAACCATATTAGCAGAGGCCGCAACAACTGGGAGATCTTGGTCAGAGCTGAGAGCTGTCGCGCAAAACAGAGTCCGCTGGAGGGCAACTGTTTCCGCCCTATGTCCCATGAGGGATTAAAGGAGCAATTAAGTAAGTGGCTTGAGCCACCAGCCTTCTGAGCCTTTGAACTGTACGGGCCACTGCGTAATCGGTTTGGACAACGAGTCTCCTAATCGCCAGTATTTGTCCTCTAATAACGCAATAATTTTTTTCTGTCTTAGTCTTACTTTATCCTAACCGTAACTTTCCTAAATCCTTGCATTCTAGAGAATACAATCAAAATTGGTGGCCGGCAAATTTTCTTCTTTAAGGCTCGGTCACACCGAACGCGGCGCGGCGCGGCGCGAATGCCGTTAAGCGTTTTCTACACGAAAAATGAATCTGTGATTCACATCAGAAGCGGCGCGGGACGGCAAGGATAAATTCCGTCGCGCGGCAAAATTCGTGATTACTCGAAACCAAATTTTGCCGTCGCCGCCAGCGGTGATTATCACATTTCATTATTATTTCTTGAATGAAAACAAGGTCTGTATGGAGAATATGTCGCGTCGCGCCGCGTCCGATGTGAATCAGACGCCTTACCGCGCCTTCTACCGCTACACCGTGTCGCACCGCACCGCGCCGCGCCGCGTTCGGTGTGACCCGGGCTTTAATTTTCTAAAGTGCTTCTCGTACTTGTCGATCTATTCGAACGGCTTGCCTTTTTCGTTCCACTTTGCAAGGACTGCAAATATTTTCTGATAAGCTTAAACTCGATGGCCTTTCCTAACTAGACTAACTACAAGCATTATTACTTTAATAGTCTCAATGGTCTCGAAATGTGTCCAATATATCAGGATTAATTTTGATAATTGCTACCATGGCAGAAGAAAGCAACTTCTAAGCGTTACATTTAGAAATATTGCAGCCTTTCTGGCGCTTTTATTAACAGTGTCAGTGGCTTCAAGATATTCCTGACAAACTTTTTAAAATATTCTAGAAGAAACGACAAAAAACGTGGTTAAACTTCTAATTTCCGAAAAATTACATAAGGAATAATTTATTGCTAAAAATTCCAACAAATATAAAAATATTTTACTCACTTTTTTCCATATAAAAAAATTAAAGCAAACTATTCCTCCCTCTACTGCAAAATGCGTCTCGATTCCATTTGATTCAACTTCATCAGTCAACTTTCCCCAGTCACAACAATCACAAAATAATTCATCTCGCTCCAATGCATGCACAAAAAGTGAATAGGACTGATAAACCAGTCGACGAACATTTGCTGCCTGCCGCCTCTGAGTTCCCGTTACAATCAATTTATTTATTGTAAATGTTCAAATTAATGCGCTCTGGCGATCTCTTCCCGCATGCATGGGAATTACTTGTGAATAGTCTGAAAATAATAATTTCAAAACGCGCCATTGTTATCCGCCGCTGGTCTATTTCATATTTGCCTCGGCCCCACTGTCACTGGTTTTTCGGTTCCCCATTCACAATCGCTTGGCGCTTTCATTTGCTTATGTTCGTGTGTCTCTTTCTGACCAATGGGAAAATGGCCACGATATATAATCGAGTAAATTCATGGCTGCGTGTGAAGCAGTGCAATGTAAGCGTGCCTCTTTCTCTGGCGGGGCGGATGAAGGAAGAAAGTCGAGTGACAGTTTTTGCTTTCTGGCTTCTCATGGTCACCTGGTACGGAATAGGATTTCGTTTTCAATCAAAATGTTGTCGCGTGTTCTTTTCGCCTTTCGCTGTTGAGCTTTTTGGTTGATTTCCTCTGCAGCCGATGATGGCAGATTTCGTGCATCATGGTTTTTGGCGCTGGATAAGGCGCACAAGCTGTCAAATTGCTGGGAACTATTGAAATTGAACGAGATGGCAGGTAGGTGGTTTGTTTCCATTTTTTTCTTTTTATATAAAAAAACAAGATCGATAGGATAAAAAAATGGTTGGATGGATGACAAGACAAAAGTGGTGGTGTTGTTAAGTTAAAGAAAATAAAATTTGCTTTTTTGTTGTTGTTTTTTTAAATATATCACGCCGTGCTCTGGCGTTATTGCTGAAATCAATAACTGATAAATGTATGTACGTACGTACATCAAGCATAGAAATAAAGAGCTTTCAATTTTATTTTATTTGAGAGTCTACTTTTGTTTTTGCTTTTTAATCAACGAAAACAGGAGGACTTATTGCCGTGGTTGATTATAACGAAATTTAGCTCATTTGGCTAACATAGGAGTTTTTGTATGAAATAAGCTAAAATATAATTCCTTTTGCTTGTTTTACTGTATCCGAAAATTAAAATCAATTAGCAACCGCCAAAAATGATGTGAAAAAGTTAAATAACTGTAGTTAAAGGGGTCTTTTATAATTTTAGTGGGAAAAAATGGAAAGTTGGCCATTTGATGCTACGGGGGAGCTTGGAATACCTAAACACCTAACAGAACTGACGAAAATTTGGTTGAAAGATGCAAAGGTGTAGAGTCAGAAAAGATGGTGAATTACTCCCACAACTCAGAACAAATAGGGGATTGAAGTAAGGTGACGCACTCTTCGCTAAGGCGCACATTGAGCTGTGTCACGCAGTAAGCGCAGAGCAGAGCAGCACAGACAAAAAACGTCCTCACACAGTCGTCTAAGCACATTGAGGAGCACTTTTGTTCGACAGTTTGACGAAAGTAATTTTGAAATGGAGGAATATCTAAATTTATTAAGCTCTTAGTCAGATTCGGATGAGGGATTTGAAAATTTATTAAAATCGATTAATTTTTCTTCCATTTTTTAAAAAAAAGACCGTACGCAGCACGTAGCGCACAGTTTCTGTGGCCCATCCACAAGTGTCGTGAAGCCTGCGCCTGGCGCAGTATTCGTGTTACCTGCTCTGCGTTGCAATTCGCGGGTCTCCCTTAAAAAGCATGGGACACATAAACTGTGCTACTCTGCCTGTGTTATCTGCGTCTCAATGTGCGCCCGGCCTTCTGCTTGTTATTCAACGTGGCTCTAGAAAACGCAGTAAGACATGCATCGATTAATACATCAAGATGTATCTTTAAAAGGTCAGTGCAATTAGCAAATATTACCCTTTGCCGGCGATATTGCTATCCTTGGAAGAACATTTGAAAGGATGAAGGGAAACTTTGTAGCACTCGAGCAAGCCGCAGAAAAATCGGGTTTGATATAAACGAGAACAAAACAAAGTAGATGAGCACAGAAAACGCCGGAAGTTGCAGACAAAACATAACCTTCCAAACATTGTTAAAGTGATTAAAATAAACAGACTACCATGGATTGGAACTCGGCAAAGATAGAGCTTGGGAAGTACCCACAGAAAAACGGAGACCAAGGTCGCCCTAAGAACAGATATATAGACGACGCACGGTGGGGGAATTTTGCAAAAAAAATTATAGCAGCGTAGTTGTAATAAAGTATCAGATCACGTGTACAAATATTAAATCGCTGACGATTATAAGTCATCGAACGAATCAGCTTAAAGTATACGATTTAGGCAAAATAAAAATTATCCGTAAACGTATGCCAGTTGACGCGCGATATTAAAACATTTTTTTCTAACGTTTAAAACTCTAAAATCTATTGAAGTGTATTATGTCGGTGACCAAGCAAGGTATGTGGGTTCTAATACCATTTTTTATTATATTATAAGTCCGTCGGTTTCTTATACAGGACTTAAAATTTGTAGTAATGTGTATTTTTTTGTGGGGGGTTTTTTAAATGACATTTTTTCCAAAATGCGCAAAGTTCTATTTTTGAATCTTTTTTATTATAAACGGAAGGTCTTGTATATTAATTAGTTAACCGAAAAAATTAGCAATAGAACTTTGCGCATTTTGGAAAAAATGTCATTTAAAAAACCCCCACAAAAAATACACATCGCCACAAATTTTAAGTCCTGTATAATAAGCCGAAATTCGACTTACGCATAAACAAGGTAAATACGAAACGTTATTGCCTACAAAAAAGCCCTCTTGTCATTTTTGCGAAAACCTAACCCTTTCGAAGTTATTCAAGGTCAAAGTTTCCAAAAATCACATTTCGGCCAAAAAATACTTTGAATAATTCGGAAAGGTCAAAGTTTTCGAAAAATATTCAAGAGGGGTATTTTGTAGGCAATAATGTTTTGTATGGACTGATAAAATTTTTTTTTCGAAAAAACCAGTTTTTGAGTGATTTTTTTGCCAAAAAGTGATATCTCCGGCGGCCATGTTGTTTTTTTGTGATTCCGAAATTGTTTTCTTAAAAAGTCCTAAGGAAGCTGTGGTCCAATTTTCAGCCATTTTGGAATTTTGTCTCCAATTATCAATTCCTGGAGATTTGTTGTTTTTTAATGACCCTATGGCATTTTGTATTTCTTCCAAGGTTGACTTATTTGTTTCTCTGGTGTCATCGTTATGTTGCAGACGGGGTTCTGGTACATGTCTGATGCTTTCATTTTCGTTCAGCAGCTCGCTAAAAATTCCTTCCATCTTTTTTCTTTACATCTTCGCTGCCTGTGACTATAGTGCCTTCTTTTGTTCTACATATACCGGAGGAGGGTTTAAAGCCTTTCTTGAAGAAGTTTACTTCCTTGTATGCTTCCCGTATATTGTTAGGTCTCCCTTTTTTGGTATTAGTAGGACTAGGATACCTTTCGTCCAATTCTCCGATTTTGGGGGCTAAAATTCCATAGAAAAGGAGTTTCCCGAGGTGGGAAATCGTGAGTCTTTAATACCTCTTATTAAGAACCCTAAAAAGAAGCTCTGTGCCAATTTTCAGCCTGTACCTAAATTATTTCCGCTATTTGGTTTTTTCCGGCTTAATTTACCTGTACACTACTACATCTGTTGGGCAGATATTCTCCCCGCATCATGCCATCTGGTCTCGCTAAGTCCCATAAAATCAAAATACAGCAACGAAATGTGCGTGATTAATTAGATTACATAGATTAAATTTTATCATCATAAATTTGTTAAACCAAAACCATTTTAATTGATTTTAATAACAACAAATTTATTTATTTGGGGTGAATAGAAAGGTTTTTTTCCATTACGTAGAATTTTCCAATAATATCCAAAAAATATTCGCAGGAACTCAGCAAATTTTGCACCGTGCATAACTGGCGGCAAAATAGGTCCTTTATGATTAAAACAGACTGATGACTGTGGTTCTGCGGTCTTTGATAGAGAGAAAAAAACATGTTCATTGATAAGGGCTATCATACCTATTGCCTTTCAAGAGGCGTCGGCCGCGTTTATACCAGAATAACTTTGGAGTATCCAAAATCCGAATCAACACATTTGTCATGCCAAAAAACATAACTACTTTGAGTGTTTGCCCCCTAAAATTGTTGCCTTTTATGCCGCCTCTACTAACATCGCAGGAAACTCCAAAGTAGTCTCAGCATAAATGCGGCCAAAGAATCGATGTTATCTTGCTCCTGTTACAACCATAAAGACGTCGAGTAAAGAGTGGAATGGTCGTCATTGGAAATATCCCAAGTGCTCATGATCCGCAACAGCTCCCCATAGTTTTAGTGGAGTCCATTAAAATGCCCATGGAATATGCTGTTCCTATTCCAATCTGCCGGAGATATACATACATAGTATGTACAAGCGAAGTTTGCATTCTCATTCGGTTCGGATTTCATGAAACCAATAATAATCCTCAATAATATTATGTGCGTGCGAACTGGCATAAATCTCCTCTACATGATGGTTGATTATTGTGAATTAATATTAATTTATTTTTATAGCGCTCAAAACAAAATATGTTTCATGAAAAGTCGTCCCAAACCACCATGAAATTTCTGACATTAATTCGCGAATATTTGACAAATTGCAGCCTGTTTAAAATGCAGAACTATTTATCTTCAATTACTTACTACACACCCACTTAAGACGTCAAAATATGTTTAATAGGCTCGTTTAGCCGTTAAGCAACGCACTTGACAAGCAGGCTGCCCCTTAAGACATTAAACCCACCATGCCCAGTTCCATTTATCATCATTTTTCGCCGTAAATCGTACGGTCGCTATCGCGACGTCACCTAGTTCTCATATCAACCGGCGCACATAACCACGACCTGCATCGAAATTGTGTATTTTGACTGTTGAAAGCTGTCCCAAGGCGGCAAGCGGCGATATTCAAAAATATTTATTCAAAAAAGCTACATTCAAGTGACATTAAACGCACGACTGCAGCAGCAGCATCTAGAAGCTGGCAATTCATATCGTGCGCCCTGCCATGCCATGCCAGTAACAGAAATTGCTGCTAAAAAAGGGGCGAAGGGGGCAAAAGGAATTTGTTTGTCCAAACCGAAAGCAGCGGCGTCGCCTTTCCTTTCTTTTTTGTCTAGTGAATTCTAGTGTGGTCACGAGGCCGCCACCGAGCGCTACTAGTCTCAGTATACTCGGGGCACAGAAATTTCAGCAGCCAACAAGAGGAACTCCAAGTGTTTTTTGAATGGAACGTGGCGACTCAAGGCGGTGTGTTGCGATTCCAAAATGAAGAAGGGGTTGCGACTCCTATTGGCTAAATCGAGTACTATCATCACGTGGACTGGGCATTGAAGTTCCCCCATTGAGCAATTTGCTAAACTAAAAAATGCGCAATTTCTCACTCGCAAACAAAGGCCACTCCCTTTTAAAATAATTGCCAACAACGCTAGCGCTAGTAAGATACGTTTGCCAGACTATACTTTTGCCACCAGGCGATCAGAAATCGCAGTACGCGGAAAATCTCCACTGACTGTTTTTTTGGGTAAACGCGCGTTTCCTTTTCAAAAACTGCTCGCCCCCAAACTATATATACCGTAAAAAGACGGGAGATTTGTTGAGAAACATACCATCTTCTCCTCCACAATCCACACTCGATGTGACACACAACAAAGCCGCTAGTTTCGCTGCTATACGCTACGCCGGAATGAGGTTGGAAGCGGTCTTGGCAATCAGGCGTGGAGATTTCAATGTAAGTAAAAAAAACGTGGAAGATTTTTCGTCGTCTTCTCTACTCTGCCTCGCGGAATTTCTTGTTGTGGTGATGATGACGGTGCATGACGACAACGACGACGACGACCAACGCGGCGAAATGCTGCTGCGAGGTACGTTGTCACTTTAAAAGCCAAGAAAGGGTTAAAAACAAGTGAAACATCGCGTTATCGTACCAGGGGAACAGAACTGACAGCAACTGGATGCGCTTGCGGCGCGATGTAAAAGTAAAATGGCGCATTTTGTTCTCTCTGGCAGTGCGATGATTTGCCTCTGCTGAAAGTGTCAGCGACTCGTTTAATATGGATATCGAACTAAACGACCGCATACCAAGGTATGTGTTTATATGGAGAAACGACCGTAATCGTTGTAAACAGGTTTCGTATACGGCAAAGCGTACCTTTCCGTCGGAGTTGTTTTTTGTGTGTGTGTGCGGTAAGTTGCGTAATTTTGTGACATGTTACTGCGTGTTTTCTCGTGTATAAATTGGAAACATACAATTAAATTTATTGATTTTTAGCAAACAACAATCGCTTTTTTTTAACCTAATTGACTTCGTGGACAGTGGGTGCTATCCTACAGCGAAATTATTATCGTACGTGAAGATTTTTCGAGAAGCGAAGATAATGATTGAATTAATTTTATTGCCTCGGGTTAATTTGTTTGTTTTTTCAATAAACAGGCAAATAAATCATTTTTATAAACAAATATAATTACATAATATTTTACGGAATGTTTCATAGCGGTCGTGGAAATTCTGTGCCCGAAAGATAGCGAAAAAAATTAACTGTGGCAGAAAAACATGCATGCATGGGTTAAGTAATCAATCGATATCTTCGACATTTTGTTTTTCTTGAAAATGAAATATTTTTGTGTCCTTGAATGGAATGCGCAACGGAGCAGAAGTCCAGACACCTGGAGAAGAACAGTAATGTAAGAAATCGAAAATTTTCCCATGAAAAAAAAAGTCCGATGAAGAACCCTTGTGTAAGCCATTTGCTCCCGAGGGGTAAAAAAGGAATGTTATGCAGAAAACTTAGTAAATAAAGGAGCGCATTCGAGTGGGCCAAAACTATTGAAATGTATTAAGAAAATTATTGGTCAGTGATCCGACGATGGGTACCGGTACTCAGCTATGCATCCGAGACGTGGGTGCTGCGCAGAAAGCATTCTAGCCTCTTAGCCGTGTTCGAGAGGAAAATCTTTCAGGGAATTGTAGGCCCCTTATGTGAGGAAGGACGATTCCGGAGACTCGACAACGACGAAATCTAAGAGCGCTATCGCGAAATAGATGTGAAGAAAATAAAGCTTGGTAGGCTCCGTTTGGCATGGCATCTAGCTCGTATGAGTGAAAATGAACCGGCTTGGAAGGTTCTCTACGGTAAGATCTATGGGGTGCGACAGCGAGGGAGACCTAACCTCCGCTGGAAGGACGGTGTAGACCAGAACGCTTAGAGGATGCCAAACTGGATGGCATCGTCTCAGAATCGGGGCCGTTGGAGAGAACAGTTGCAAGAGGCCAGGATCGGATCCCGGTTGTAGAGCCATCAAAGAAGAAGAACAACGATCCATCCAATGACGCTGCAAACCATATCGAGCCTTGGTCTTTTCTATGGCATTTGCAGTTCCGAATGTGGAGCATTGGTGCTTATTCTCGTTGGCGAGTGGCGTGACTACGAGGTACGCGGTGCAATGAAACTGTCGATACCTACAAACGTATCGAGGAAAATATCACTGCACACCACCTTGCGACAATTGGAATACGACGTTTGTAGATCTAGTCGCCAGGGTCTCTCAGATTGCCAATGAGAATATCAATTTAAGGTCGAAGTGACATCAGTCACGTCACTCGACAACGAGAATAAGGCACATTATCTCTGCGTCAACCGTCACAAAAGGTGGTATTCTCGATGGCGGGTGACGTGACTAAGAGGGACGCGGTGGAATGAAATTTTCGATACCTACAAACGTATCGAGGAAAATGTCACTTCACATGACACCTTGCGACAATTAGAATGCGCCGTTTGTCGAGCTAGTCACCAGCAGATTGATTAGATTGACAATGAGAATACCAATTTAAGGTCGAACTGACATCTGTCACGTCACTCGACAAGGAGAATATGACCAATGATCTACACTCTGTATCCACTTTACATTCGCCCTAAAGCTGATTGGAGGCGACTTCGTTTACTCCAAGTTCGACAGTTTTGAGCCATCTAAACGGTGTTCTACATTCACGGCAATGTTATACTAGTAACATCAGATTAGCCCGTTCGGCTCATTACTTGCGCGCACGTTAGAGACAAAGAATTCGTTGGTAAATAGAACAAGACGACTATGAAACAACCTTACACAACCTGTATTTCCGAACTCCTATAACATCCAAGACTTCAGTGGCAGGGTTCATTGCCATTTTCGTCAACATCCGTAAACTCAATCCTTATGCTTACTAAATGACCGGCCGGTAGTACAAAGAGAGATTCCTGAGCTTAGAACTGCCATATAAAAAAATCAGTTGAGATTTGATGACTTGTTATTACCGTAAATATTTAATTGCATAACTTCTGTTTTTATAAAAAGAACACCTTTACAAATTAACAACGTCTAAAAATTATTATAAAAAAGGAAAAAAATCAATAAAACGAAATTTTCAAATTGCAGGTTGACAACTGCTTAAAAAAAATTGTACTAAAAATACAAATGTACTAAAATAATGCCTAATGGCTGCTATTCCTCACTGGGCGCCAGCAAGATTAAAATTAAGCTTAATTTTGCTATCGCATCGTCTCTGTTGTGTTTGTACACATACTAGTCATGGTTGTGTTTGTACATATGCTAGCACATATATTTTAATGTTTTTCTATTGCCCTAGTCTGCGGCTGTCGTCAGTTGCTGGCCCCCATTTGGACACAGCTTTAGGAACGCTTTAACACGCTGCAGTCAGTGAGTTATAACGCTGTGGACTCCTGAGTGTAATATATTTTCTGTTATGCTGCGAAACAAGATAGCCTCTTATGCTAGAAACATCATAGTTCAATACTGGTGATTTCATTTCAGGTAAATTAACAACTACAAGATTAAACTGGGAGAAAGACGATGAAATAGGGTCTCTAGAATTTCAAAACTCAATCCAACACGTCTAAAGCCTTCCTGTGGAGTTTAGGAAGCTTATCAGTGTCTGACCTCTAGTCTAGAGATCTCCTTTTGAAGGCTTGGAGTTCTCTTTTTGGAACGTAACTGCCTAGTGTGCGCTGCCTGACTCGGCTGGAGTCGGGGATTTGCACAAAAAGTGAACAAGTGCTTCTCTGTCGTTCATTTTTCCGCAGTTACGGCAGCAGACGTAGTGAGGGATTCCCAGCGTGGTCCTGTACGGGCCAATGCCCCGTGATGATTTCCGTAACTGGGGTGTGATTACAGAAGTCGTTTCAACTTATATGAGTTTTAAATGGAAAACTCGAAACAGATGACTAGAAACAACTTCTGTAATGCCACCCCTGTTTAGATAGTCGAGGTCTCCAGTGCGTCTAGCAGGAGCTGTTAGTTAAAAATAGCGGTTTTGACCTCGCCTATTGGGCTGCCAACCATCTCGAAATTCTGAGCACCCTCCATACTTGGCTAGGTAATCGGCTTTCTCGTTCCCAGGTCCGGGAACTTAGACAAGGGCCACGCTGTGCTTTCTACGGAGCCTACCGAGCTCAACTCTGTATCACCCCACTTGCTTGAAACGCATTATTAGTGAATCCAGAGTTTTTATAGAGGCTTGGCTGTCTATGAAAATTCCGATGCTATATCCTTGTATAGGTTCAAGGTTCATTGCCCGGCAACCCTTCAGGGGTGGCATTACAGAAGTTGTTTCAAGTCATATGTTTCGAGTTTTCCATTGAATTTTCCCATTTAAAACTCGTAACAAATGAGTTGAAACGACTTCTGTAATCCCACCCCAAGATCGCCAGCGTTTCCGCTTGAACTATACTATGTGCACCGACAGGTGTCAGGACAGTGGTCTGTTAGTAGGCTCTAGACAGATCCCTGCCCCGAAGTATTCTGACGTCTTGGAGTCGTCGGTGAATATTCGTATATTGAACTTATTCTGGACGTCTCCATTTCTGCACTGTCTTCTTGAGCATATTTCGACGGAGAAGTCCCTCCTGAAGATCAAGTTGAACGTAGACGGTGGTTGTGACGACCACACCCTCTGGTTGCAAATCCAAAATGTTCCTATGACCGTTGGGCTTTGAGGTCCAGGTCCTTGATTCCCTCAGTCTAAGGGCACTGCACAAGGCCAGCTGTTTGATGTGAAGGTCGTGAAGGAGTAGTGCAAAGCACATCGAGGGCGCTCGTTGGGCATATTCTCATGACCCTTGTTGTCTCGATTTTTGCTTTCCTCTAGACCCTTCCAAACTTTATGACATTAAAGGTCCTGCTCAGCGCTGGCCATCACACCAGCTACGCTGCATGTGGATATTAAACGTAATCGAGAAACGTACCCCGTCTGTATACTTGCACAGTTTTTAGCTTGTTGCCCCGTCTCTTGCCGAAGGTCGGTTTACAAGGGCAGAGAGCTATACAGCCTTTCTTTACCCTTTTTCTGCGATGTTCGACTTCCATTTGAGTTTTGGTCTAGGATAAGACCCAGAAATTTTACTCTGGAGGATAAAGTGAAGGTGTCCCATCCAACCTGAGTAGGTTGAAGGTGCCAATATTCGTTTTCCCAGTGAATAGCGTTAGCTTAGTTTTGCCTGGGTTTACTGCCAGGCGGCAACCTGCTGCTCAGGTGCCAATTCTGTTCAGGCATCCTTGCATGATTAATCCCAGTTGGAAACATTCCTGCCACCATTATTAGATGACGGATACAAAAATCTCTAACACAGTGCCGCTGTCCTTATTCACAATGACGTACAAACCTGTAATAACCTAAAAACCAACAGGTGCTGGCATAAAGGAATTATGTTTAGCATTATCTTGTGACTAAAAGCAGTCCATATTTTTCCACAACGAACTTGGAAAGATGCTAGATTTTGCTTCCAAGGAGGTAGCTATGGTCGTATTGCCGCTCACAGTCGGCAGGAACCTTCAAAATCAATATTTTATATCTAGTCCACTTTAGCCTGTCAAGCTGTGGCATAAGTACGCCACCGGGTTTGCTATGGGCCCCTAGTACGAAATTCGATTCACCAATCGATCGAAAATCGAAAGCTGATTCGATTGTGAAAAAGATTGGTAGTCCGTAACGCAGTCGAATCGAACAAAAAGTACCGCCAATGTAACTGAAAATTTTCTGTCATTTTCATGAGTTTTTCGAAGCATATTTAATGGCAATGTTGTTTTAAGAAAGTTGCTGGTGTTTAAATTAAATAAACACACGCATTCGACCATCTAAATGCAATCGTGAACTGTCATCGATTGCAATCGACTCGCTTCACTACAATCGAGAATGGGATTACCAATTTTTCGAACGAACATTCGTTCGACTTTTTGACGAGAATCGCACTAGGGGCCTTGGTCTCCAATTCAGAGATGGCACTCTCTGGCAATTGACTCCGTCTGAACACAATACCTCGTATTCGGCGTTAATCCAAAAGGCATCAAACAAAATATGCTGCATTATTTGGAAGCTTTTCCCTACTTTTTCGTATTCTTCGGTCATGCCTACACTGGTTTTAAATAAATAGATATACATCGTCAGTAGCCTAGGGGTTCAAACGCCCGACTACCACCCCAGAGGTCCGTGATTCGAATGCACTCCACGGGATAATCCTTCGTCTTTCCATTTTTCCGACCTAGATAACACTATCCTTCTTTCTTCTACAAAAAATGTCCTTCTATTTCTCCTGCAATTGCCCATAATAAGCGAGGAAGCCATTTCTTCTGTTTGATCACCGAAGTTAACGTCACGGTAGTATTGGATATGGAGGTGGTGAAATCAAGCGTCTTTTTTCGCGTTGTCAGTTCTTTCACGCTTCTCTCTACTATCTTTCCGACTAGAGCTTACTGACCGACATTGCACTCCATGATAGAGCCGTCGACATTATAAAAGAGCTTGGCCAAAACCGTCAACAGTTTGACCGACTTAAATCTTACTTACGACAGAAAAGGCAATATCCAAAAATCAATCAAAAAATTAATAAAAACCCAAATACATTTTTAAAAGTGACAGTTATGTATATTTTATGAAATTTGTACATGACTTAAGCACAAAAGAAACTTTAAAAATTATTTTTTTTTTCAAATATTTATTTTTTGATATTTTTTTGCAAAACATCTTGTTTGTTGCCTTATGATCCTATCTTAAACCTACAGTTTGAAGCTTATCGTATTTTACAATAAACATAAAACATTGAAAAAAAAACATACATCTCTGCTCACTATTTATATATATATCCATCATAAAATCACATGACAGACACTCAAGGATATAATCAGTAATCATCATTTATTAATTAATATTATTAAAAACTAAAAACAAAGATAATTTCAAGTATATTCATCACATCACGCGTTTTCCTCATCTTTAATTTCCTTCTTAATTTCAGCATCGCTAGCAGCAGCATTGCCAGCAGCAACTTCAGTAGTATTATTTGTGTGCGCAGCTGAACTACCAGTTGTTGTAGCTGTAGTAGACGTTGTTGTCGTTGGCTCTACCATACCTTGACTCTCTGATATCCGTTTCCCCAATAGATGAGATAGGGAAGCGATGGCGTCCTTAACGGCATGATAGATAATGTTCTTAATTTGCAGCTTATCCTCATGATTGGAATGCGAATCGGACAATTCACGGAATTCTTGTGTTAAATGGAAACAGTGCGATACGTTCTCGGGCGATACAAAATCTTCGGCTACCTTAATGCAATTATGTAAATTGCGAACTTGATGTGGTGCACCAGCTGGAATAAAAACAGCATCTCCCAGGCACTGTGCAATTGGATAGCCCTCGACACCGTACTCCTTGTATAGTCTTTCTCTCAAAGTTCCATCGAGGTACCAGCTCTGATCATGTATTGGATCATGATTTGGTTCCAAACGAGCACCCTGTTCTATGGCGACTTTATTGAGAAGATCTCGAATTTTATCAGCATCTCTGGCTGCATAAATATGCCACAGAGCACCGGGCAGTTCACATTTCTCACGGACTCGACGTCGTGTTAGTATATCACAACCCGCTTCGTCAATAGCGCGGAATGCCTCCTTAATATGCTCCTCACCAGGACCACCTTTCGGGATGCCAACATAAACCATTACGTTAACAGCATCCGAAATATCCAGATGCAAGTTTGTCGTTCCCTTTGTTGGATGTAGAGCCGATCCGTATGCATTGTACATCTTCGGTCCGAGATCCGGACGCACAAATCCATCCGGTAGTCGACTGGCTAGATTAAGTCGTCCACTTCGTTGTGTGTAATCGCCCAACGGCAGGGCTTTCATGAGATCATTGAAACGTGTAGGAAGTATTTCGGCGAAATCCTCGCCAGGGGGCCAATCTTTAAGCTTCAAAAGCATCGGGTTACCCCTTTCGTCCTTAAGACGCTTACTGACGTACTCAAATCCATCCCAGAATTTCTTCATTGGCTGATTAGGAACCAAATTTCCGTTCATACAATTAATGAGATCATTTTTATCCTCGCCGAAATCGCGAGAGAAAGATTCTGGACGCCAGAGATCCATGTTTAGATATTTCGAAACGTCCGAAACTAGAACTGGCTGTCCTCGTTTCCATTGTTCTTGGAAAATATCAAAATTACCGCTATGGCGTGAGTCTAACAGACGCAGCAGCTTTCCGTCACAGAGCCATGTGTGCGGTGTGTCGGGATAAAGGAGTTTCGACTCAGTTAAAGTCATAATTCGTATTGGCAGATATCTCCTTCTCTTCTTGTCTCTACCAACGAAATACTTAAGTTGCATGCTTTTGGTAATAGCATCTTCCTCCTCCTCATGGGGTTTCTTCTTCTGTACGCTTTTTAGTACAGCATCCAAAGAATCCAATTTGGTTTTCTTTGGCGCCTTCAACTGCCTTAACGGAGCTGGACTACCGGATCTACTACCATTTGCCTTACCGGAAGATCTGATTAGAAGCTCACGTAAAGTGGAGTGTTGCCCTTCATCGGAGCTATCTGAACTTGAATCGCTGTCGGAATCATTCTCTCCATTATTTTGACTTTCATCTTCGTTATTTCCATTTTTCTTCCCTTCATTTTGTAGGGCAACATCTGCTAGCCAGGACAGGGCCGATTTATCCTCTTTCTCATCTTTTACAGCATCACTGGTGCCATTGACAAGTTCGGTTTCCTCCTGCTTGATCGGGTCGACTTTAATTCCATTACAATCTCCCTTAATCATGTTACGAATCAATTCTTTACAGATTCCATTTGTTGCTTTTGGTGGTTGTTCCTTGCTTAATGGACAGCCACACAGTTGTGGTATCTGCCAAAGAGCTCGAGCCTCATGAATACGCCTTCCTAGTACTTTTAGAGAATCACCAGCTATGATCTGGGTTAGCATTAATCTCTCCTGTTCGTGTGCTGCACGATTGGTACATAAGAGCCAAGAGAAATCATCACGATCACGTCCAACTTCACCCCATATCTTTGGAGATTTCTTCTTGCGATCCTGAAATTTGAAAAAAAAATGATTAGGTTATAGTTAATGAACGAAAGATGATTTTATTTTATGCATTTACCTTGTAACAATCTAAGCAAACAACAAAGCCGCATTTTCCACATGCCCAATGATAATTGAACAAGGTGGTCTCGCAGACATCACACATTTCTCGAACGCCTTGAACAACTCTTTTCCATGCAATCGTTTTGTCTGTAAAATTATAAGAAACAATTTAGATTAGAAAATAATGTAGTTATGTCGCTTTTATTAAAACTTATATGTACTACTAACAACTCTAAACTGAATCTAAATACTTTTAATTATATTATGAAAAGACCCTACTAACTACTTCTGGTAGAACGTTACATTTATAAGTTAAAAAAATGATACGAGCGAAACTTGAAAGCTTCTTACAAATCATAATAAAATATATTCAAATTTTGACATCTGTCAGTTGGAAAGTACGCGGACCAAGTCATTAAGGAATGTAATGAAATGAAGTTTATAAAACGTTGCATTTATAACTTAAAACCATACGATACGAATCTTGAGAAATTCTTCCATATAATAACAAAGATTCGAATTTTGACAGCTGTCAGTTGAAAAGTACGCGGAGCAAGTCATCAAGGAATATAATGGCCTGATCCTACCAAGTAGTCTTTATAAAACGTTGCATTTATAACTTAAAAACATACGATACGAATCTTGAAATGTTCTTCCATATAATAACAAAGATTCGAATTTTGACAGCTGTCAGTTGAAAAGAACGCGGACCAAGTCATTAAGGAATATAATGGCATGACCCTACCAACTAAACTTTATAAAACGTTGCATTTATAACTTACAAACATAAAACGATACGAATCTTGAGAATTTTTCCCATATAATACCATATATTCATATTTTGACAACTGTCAGTTGAAAAGTACGCGGATCAAGTCACTTAGGAATATAATGACAAGACCCTAGCAACTAAATTTTATAGAACGTTGCATTTGTAACTTAAAAACACGATGAGAATCGAGTTCTTCCACATAATAACAAAGATTCGAATTTTGACAGCTGTCAGTTAAAAGTACGGAGACCAAGTCATTAAGGAATACAATGACAAGACCGTACCAACTACTTTCGATAGAACATTGCATTTGTAACTTAAAAATATAAACAATACGAATCGTGAACAGTTTTTACATATAATAGCAAAGATTGATATTTTGACAGCTGTCAGTTGAATAGTACTGGGAGAAAGTCATTAAGGAATATAATGGCAAGACCCTACCAATTACTTTTGATAAAACGTTACATTTACAGCTTTAAAATATAAAAGATACGAATCTTGAAAACTTCTTGCATATAATAACGAAGATTCGTATTTTGACAGGTGTCAGTTGAAAAGTACGCGGACCGGAATTTAATGACAAGACCTTACCAACTGCTTTGATACAACGTTACATCATAACTTAAAATATAAACGATACGAATCTTGACAAGTTCTGGCATATAATAACAAAGATTCATATTTTGACAGCTGTCAGTTGAAAAGTACGCGGAGAAAGTCATATAATGACAAGACCATACCAACAAATTTTTATAAAACGTTACTTTAAAACTTAAAAACATAAAAGATACGAATCTTGAAAACTTCTTGCATATAATAACAAAGATTAATATCTTGACAGCTGTCAGTTGAAAAATACGCGGACTAAGTCATTTAGGATTGAGAAAATATCGTAAATTTAATTCTTCTGGGTAGCTTTAGTTAGAAAGTGGAAGTACATTTTGGATGCTTTCAAATTATGTACGGCGGGGCACTGTGCATCACCGTGCCCAACACAGGCTATTCCAACAACGACACAGCTCTGATTGTTTGTGCCCGGCTTTGCGGTTGATGGAACACCCTGTGTTAGTCACGATGTCCCAATGGACATTGGATTGCTGGAGAAGTTCAGGCCAATTTCCAACAGATGGCGTTAAGAAATGTCTGCTTAAGTCAAAATTATCCAGAACATACGATTTATGCAAATATTAGATCTGATGGCTTTGAGCTTCAAGCACAGGAACAAACGATCGGATAGATGATCCACCACTGATTCAAGAGTATCGGGCATGACTATGTAAGCTTAGATCTGATGGCTTTAATCTTCAAGCACAAAAACAAATGATCGCATCGATCATCCAGCACTGATCAGAAAGTATCGGAAATGACTATGTAAGCTTAGATAGTTAAACACAAGAACAAATCGCTACACCACTGATCAGTTCATCAAATCAAGATCCTGATCAAAAACAACCCGTGCTCGCACATGAATCAAAATCACCACAACAAGCAAGCATATCAGCAAGCATATCAAAAATATAACCTTTGAACGAGCTGATAAGAATGGATCTGTTGAACGAAAAAGATCCCGGGGTAAGCGATGCGTCACCATTGGCAATTCCCGAAGGCGACTTCCAGCGTTACGTTATAAGCGTTTGGTACTGTCGGCGTCAAGGGATTCACTTGTTTCAGAAAGCATAATACTCCGACGAGGCTGTCTTCCGCTAACCCCGACGGTTGCGTATCTGGTTCTGATATCAATATCCTCCGACTTTGCGAAACCGAAGAGGCGGCTACTATTGAGGATATTTATTTTGCAAAACCGAAGCCCCGTTACAAAATTTTGATTTTTGTTGCAGCCGTGGGCTTTGTGTAAATTTATTCTCTTTGATGTGAACTCTTACAACACCCGTTCAAACGCAAAGTCCATCGCCCAGCACCATCGCGACTCCTATTAGCCCATCCTGCACTTGATTTCTTCCTTCGAACCAAGTTTACTACTCGACATTGCACCATGACCGAGTACTACATGACGGGCTGGTAGTATAACGGGTGACTCCTAAGGTTAGGCTTTCTCACAAAAAAAACATATAACAGTTTTGGTTTTGGAACAAAAATCACCAATGACCGCGTTTATGTGGGGACCGACTGAACCCGTCAAAAGTACCAAAAAATCTCCAAAAAAATGCACATAAATGAGGACGGGACCGAAAATGCGGGCTTTTTTTGGACCTTTTTTGGTTCTATCGACCAACTCGGTACCTGCACATAAATGCGGTCAATGTTGTTTGCCTCCCTCTCCCCCACCACTGATTAGTAGACGTCTTATTCAACATAATAAATATCCGCCCAAAAAGGATCAGACAACTAGATCTGAAACTTAAAGACGCGCAAGTATCCATTTATAGAACGATAAATATACACTCGGCCTTATTACCGTACAACCGACATCACAACAGGTGGTTGGAACGAATGGGAAAAAAAGCTTTAAATGAGAAAGTGGAACACTCGTTGTCTCCTCACGTTTGGACCTGCTTAAAGACGTTTTGCACGAGTCCAGCGTTAAGCAACAGCTCAGAAGAACTAACTTGCAGCGATATTGTTTGGATCACTATCTAATCTATTGTTTATATTGGCAGTCTCGCCATCCAACATAATTACTTTTTTTTCAATAGAAGTGGACATCACTCGAAATAGTATCAAAGTTTCAATATTAATTAAAGTTCACCTTTGCATTATTAATAAAAAACTAGAACTCGACCAGTTCAAATCTAATTACGAAAAAGACGACCTTCGGAAATATTCGACCTTCACACACACGTGGGTCCGGAACGAGCGAGAACGAGAACGTGTATGCGATATCATTTGTGCTGTGCGGTAAGACGTTTCGACGACGCTATCACTTGCATTTTTAAAATATAAGTCCGAAATTTCCATAGAATCGTATGTTTTTATAATAATCAAAATTGCGTACCGAATTTTACCGGGTGGTACACAAAATTACCACCACCAACCATGTGACCCACCACAACTGATTCATCTTATGTCTCACCGTTTCTCGGGGTGAAAAAAACGGTTTGTGTCTAGACTAAATGTCAATGTTTACATTTTAAACGCAAAACGAGAGAGAAAGAAATGCGGAACGCTCGTTCCTATGGTAACATTTTTTATCTCGTTCCATTGGTATTCACTATTTCACTCTAGCGAATCGTTTGTTTACAAAAATTTTTGAATGAGGAGTGATATTTACGTTATGCAGTATTGCACAAAAACCCTACCCGAAGAATTAAATTCACATTCTTTTTTATTATCTCGGGAGGTATTCAATATTGTCCATTGTTTAAGCACAATTTACACACAATCTTTGCTTCACTATAATTAATTCCACGGATGTTGGCGGCGTATGCTGATTCAGGAAAAGAAGGTGCACCAACAAAATAACACAAAAAAAAACAACCGTTGATTGATTATACATCGAATAACTAAGATTATCACTGTTTAAAACTACTAAGCGAGACACTAGACGGAAATTGAGTCGTGCCAATAGGCAGGACCACCCTTGATAATTTCATCTTCAACATGTAATTTTTACGCTATTTCACTTCCAAAAGTACCAAAAGAACTTCTCACCTGAACTTCACAACACTTCTAAACTATTTCTAGGTTATAAGTAATAATCTAATTGGTTAAAATCTACAATAGGCTCTATAAAGAGGCAAATTACTCACCATCAGACAGATGTTCAGCCATAGCCTCTTTTTCTTGGTGCAATAAGTCACAGAATTGATCAGCGACTTGTGCTAGAAGAAATCTGGACATTTGTAAATCTAAATCAGCTGGAGGATTGTCCGAGTCTGGCATCCATAGTTTTAAGTCATCACCGGATGGATCTTTATGTGGATCAGAGAAGCCGGCAATAGCTAATATACCATTCTTCGTGTACCTGTGTGTAAATTAAAAGAGAAAAGAAACAAAAAGACATGTTTTAATCGACATAGAAGACATAAAACGGAGATGGGTGAAATGTGGGTGGGTGGTGATGGTTTCGATGATACATACCTCAATCTTCTAAAAGCATAAAATCTGCAAAATATATTGGAGGTACTTTTAGACCGTTGATTTGGTGTCCATCGGCATTCTCTGCATTTGGCCAATTTTGGTGCTACTTCAAAGCATGGTCCATCCTGAAGAAATGTTTCTAATGTTTTCTTCAATTGTGAAATTGGTGGCTTACGAAATGGATCCTTCGTCCTTTCATTTTCATCTCTTGGCTTCTTTTTTCTATAAATAAAAATTTATGTTAGTTATATCAGGAATAAAATAACGGGGATGATGACAAAAAATAGAGGTTTTTTATTTTATTTAAAGAGGAAACACTAAAAATTAAGATTTAAAAAAAAACAAAGCTAGACTCACATTGGTTCATCTTTAATTTTTGGACGTCGTCCTCTCTTTCTTGGCTCCTTAACATCTTTTTGATTATTAGCATTATTCGCGGTAGTACTATTACCATTTGCTGTTGATGCAGGCTTTTTACCACCAACGGACGCTGATGTTCCACTTGTACCGCTATCGCTATCCTTATCAGACATACTTTCCTTCTCACTATCGCTATCCTTTTCACTTTCACTAGCGTTCTGTTTATATAAAAAAAAATAAAAAATAAATAAATAACAGAATGCGTTTATTTTGTTAGAACACAAAAAAAAAATTATTAAAATAAACAAAGAAAGATTGCGTCACTTTTCTTAATGATTATTAAAAAAAAAACAAGAACAAAAAACTCAAAATGCTGCAGTGTGTATATAAAACAGAAAATAAAAAAAAGCAAATTCAACCAGCAGCAGCCATATTATAATTATTTATCGGGTATTATAAGAAAAATGCTGAGGGGGTAACAATATAAAACACAAAACAACTTACTTTTTTCTTTTTCTCCTCGAGTGGCTTTCGTGTTCCACCTTTTCGTCGTTTCACTTTTGTTGATTTCCGTTTCGGTGGACTTTTTTGACTTTGTTCCTGTTAATAACCGTTATTATAATAATTAATTTAATATTTATAACGAAAATTAAACTTTTTTATAATAAATTCAATGAAAATTAGTTTTAAAGAAATTTTTTTTATAATTTCATGCGCAATAATGTTAAAACGCGTCCGACCCGCACACAATTCACCAACATTTTGATTTTTAATACACTTTTATTCCCCGCGCGGTTATATTCTCTCTATCCGCGCGCCTTCCTACAAGAGAAGTTTGCGGATGAAGAAGCATAGATGTGTGTGTCAGGCATTTGTTCACTAATACTACTAATAAAATATCCCACCACCTTTTATATTTTCATATACGAATTTACCAAATATAAACTCTATACACCAACCAGATCCAGATGCTCGACTTCGACTATCGGGCTGGCATGCGATGCACACTGTAAAAAGGGGGCAATTCTGTGCTTTTTCTGTTTCTATATAAACTAACACAATCAAATGGCATCGCATCACTTCAGAGCGCATTCGCCATCAGCAAAAGGTTTTTACCGGTGGAGACGAGAGAAGAGACGCAAAGAGAGAGAGTCGAGTGTAGCACTTTTATTACTCACGTTCGCCAAGTCCGACCGCTAACCCCTACCCAAATATAACACCCCCTGGCGATACTTCTCGCAACAGAACGGGTACCAACCAAAGGCGGATGGAAACAAAACCAAAACAACTTCATCACGTCGTCCGTCGTCGTCTTTATGCCGCTTTTCATATTCACAGAAAAGACTCGACAGTTTAGCCCGCGCGCGGATGGAAAGTATGCAATCTAGTTCTTTTTTCCCGTGCTTTTTCCTTGAGTTGTGTTTTATTGGATTCAGTTTAGGCCCTTTTTACACGCCCCAACGGATTCAAGTTGATTGTAATCGTTATTTACCTTTTGAAATTGGGTGGGAAGTCAGTCCAGTGCATGGCCAAATTTCTCGCTAAGAATGCATAGAAATTTATTTTGACTTGTTCTTGAAATTCTTTTAATTTCTTATCCAAGCGAAAATAAAATTTCAAAAAAAAAACACTGATATCCCAAAAAATCGCTTATTCTCCACCACCCTCTCTCCAACCCACTTACTGCATAAAAATAAAAATTTCCATCAAACTTTGCCTGTTTAACTCGTGTAAAAAGGCCCTTTTCGTGCAGAAAGAATAAACAGCCGCACCAACACACACACTATTCCAAGCATGGCCTCCTCTTGGTTTTATTAGTACGAAACCTGAGTCATACGTCTCATGTACGGGGCGGCACTGGATAAAAAAAATGAGAAAGAATAAGACACCACCAACACTGGCGGCAAATATTAGTCGGATACCAAAGGAGAAAATTCATGTTGAAAACAATTTGGAATAGAAATATAATGTACAACCTGTTTGTGATAATAAAAAAAATACACAAAAAAAAACTTGCAAATTTTTGTAATGATATGAAAAAATTTTTTTGATGAACAAGGGTTTTGTTAAGTTTTTTTTTTGCTTAGTTTTTAAATAGTACGAAAACTTTGTTGTTATGTTGAAATGAGAATATGCACGGCACAGAAATGTTTTGAATTTTTGCGTGCTTTTGACAGAAGAGAAATACAATATTCATGCATGCACGGTAGTGTGGTGAGAATTTAAAAAGAGCATACTTTTAGGAGGTATTTCGAATGAAATTAATTTGATATTGCTGCGAAAGTTAATGAGGAGTCGTACTACAGAAATGTTTTGAAACTGTGTAGTAGTAAAGAAATTAATTATATGAACTTGTAAAAATTAAGCCATTGCACTACAACATAGTAGAACAAAATAGTTTCGTGTATTTTTCACTTTGTAGGTACTCAAGTTAAAAGGAAAAGGAATGATTAATTGAAGTGGGTCAGAATATACAACTAGGTATGTTCCTGCAGTTTTACTGTCAAAACTTTTTCTGTTTTAAAAGTTGCTAGAAATATTTGTGAAAAAATCGAAAAGTAAAGAAACAACTTTTTTTAGTTTCTTGGAAATCAAGAAGAAGGCAAGAAAATAAATTCCGTTTGTTTCCTTTAAAACTGACAAGTAAAAAGCCTTTTTGACATTTGAGAAACGACTGTAATTTCCCCGCTTTCTCGTGCAAGAGAAAGTAGTGTTGAGCCGGACTTACACGTGGCAGTACATTTGTCCCTTACCTCAGTTTTTTTTAAATGTCCTGGTTCAAAATAATGTCCTACTGGTATATGAGCGTGTATCGAGATAAATGAAGCGAGGTGTGATTGTAAATTAGGTAGTGGAGAGACATTTCTTCCTCCTTTTGCGGCAGTAAAATATCCAGTTTAAACTGAGGCGTGGTGAGATTGTAAATACGAACTGGAACTGTAAATACGAACACATTTCTTACATTTTTCGAGGGAGTGAAGTTTTGTACTGAAGAGAAAATTCTTACATTTTTCGAGGGAGTGACATTTTGTAGTGGAGAGACAATTCTTACATTTTTCGAGGGAGTGACATTTTGTACTGGAGCGACAATTCTTACATTTTTCAAGGGAGTGAAGTTTTGTAATGGTGGGCCTATTGAAGGAAATCAATAACAATATCATAATGATTGCTACATAAAAACATAAAAAATGTATAAATGCAATTTTTATGAAACTGTTTCTAATTAGTTGTCCGTGGCTGCACATTGTGGAGGCATAGATTTCTTACTTATTGGTATTTATTTTCTTTCTTTCTTTTAATTCGCTTGTTTTTGTCATTTTGGCATTACAATAGCACATCGCCTCATTTGAAGTATGACATTGTACTGGCTCAAAATAAAAAAGAGGCACCTCTTACAAACTCATTTTATAATCGTGTCCTACCCAACACTAGAATCAAGGCTTGGGTTAGCTTCATGAGGTAGAAGACTGTGTTAAATTGGTTGGTTGGTTAGTAAGGAAATTTGAATAGAATTAACAATGCCCACTACAAAATGTAAGTACAATTAATTGTGATTGCTAATAGACATGCTCTGAGAACAATTTTTTTATTGCAGGGACTAAAGCCGGAATTACACTATTGTGTTGTGGTGTGTCGTGGCGCTCTGTGTCGTGTTGACAAGTGAATGAGCGAGATTTTGTTTCCTTCGCAGCCGTGTACACTTGTGTGGTGTGTTGTGTCGCGCCATAACCCCATCTATCGCTTTGGCGCAATCAGAAACGCCACACCGGGAACACAACAGAACGCGCCACAACACAACACGCCATAATAATGTAATCAGCCCCATATAAAATATATGAATTAAATTACGACACAGAGCGCCACGACACACCACAACACGGCTTAAAGAAAACGTATAAGAATATTGAAGGAGAACTGTCAGAACCATTCAACACCACAGTAGAACTAAGAGCAGGAGATTCCCTGTCGTTCTGGGGCAGTATTTTAAACAAATCGGTACAACTATTGGCGTACGCTAACGATATTATAATACTAGCCACATCCACCATAGCAATGAAAGCATGTGCATATATGCATCTCTAAAAGACGGAATTACTAAAAGAATTTATATACTTAGGTACACTAATACCAAAAGATACAACCACGACAGCAGAAGCAAAAAGAAGATTGACGCTGGAAAATAGGAGTTAGCCTGGACTACGGAGCATTTGTTAACAAGGAACATATCAAGGATGATTCAAAAACTAGACAGAACTCTTATAAGACCAATATTACTCTATGGATCGGAAGCCTGGATATTAAGAAGTAACGAGTAACACCTCCTAGGTTGCTTCGAAATAAAAGTCCCCCGCACTATATAGATGGGAGTGAATGAAAACGATGTTTGGGGAAGAAGATACAATTATAAACTGCGTAAATGAACAGAATTCGATGGGTCGGCTATGTTTAACGTAGCAGTGATGACAGCACAGAAAAAATTATGAGCAAAAGACCAGACCGGACACAGAAACACACGGCGCCAAAAAAAGAAGATATTCAGATGGCGTATAAGAAGCTCTACGACCCTTACGTATATTGTATCTTTTAAGCAATCCCGGGCATTGTAATGCTTGTTTGGTCATTTGGAGTATGCGATCATTGCATCGCAGGCTCTCACATGACGACACCACATTCCATATTTGTCGCCATTGTCGTTAAATGTCTTTTTATATCGAAGACTAGATTTCAGAAGTAAGCACCTTTGTGCTTTCGATGGGTCTAGGGTACTAGGGTGCAATTTCGAAGAGCAAGTTCTAATTGGAAAGGTACTAGAGAGAAAAATAAAAGAACTGCCGACGGACCGCAACAGAACGCTCATTTCGATAATCGAACAGGAGTATAGGGCTTTCTTGCTTATTATGCGTATAGCTATTGACAGGGGAGAGCTTAAGGGATTGCTGTAAGGAGTGAAGACAAGAAAAAAGAAATTAGAAACTAGGTGGGAGAAATAGAAAGACGTAGCACAAATCCACTGCACGAAATCGAATCACGGGGCTCTGGAATGGTTCCGATGCCTTAAAACCTAAACTAGCGAGGCCAGCCGAAATATGGTGGTTGTCCATGGTATAGTTGCTTAACTACCATTTCCTTCCACCTTGAGAGACGACTAACATTTTCAATAGGAAAACTATAAGCCTAGGGTCTAAGGAGTACGACTATACACTATCTCAAAAATACCAGGCTCGAAACCACGGCGCGATGCGTCCTTTACCCTTCCTTGTAAACCACTGCCACTACCTTTTTACTTTCACGTTAGCTAGTTCAAAGCGCTGAGGTCTGTGGGCATACTATATTTTAATGAAAGATATCTCAGAAGAATGTTGTTTTAGGTCTGGCGGAAGTTCTCTTTCAAAGATCTTTTTTCTTACTCAATAAAAACTAATCCCATTTTTCTATCTTCCTAAACAAGAACATGTGATATTTGTTAAAACCTGCGTTCGCTCTAAAACTACCCAAATTTAGATTTTAACAGTACCCCAAATATCGGAGTAGCCTTACTGCGCATGATTCCCTTGCTTCGAGTAAAAACTTACCTGGTCAGAACTGGAACTTTCCTCTTTTTGGTCAGAATCTGAATTATGTCCATTGTCACGATTTAAAGCACTCTTTTTAGGGTGTTGCTTATTAACTGCAATAAAAAAAACTCCGATTAAAATTACAACCCATTAAATATGTGACGAAAAGACAAACCTGTTTTACCGCTTCTAATACTATTCGAGCCAACATTTAAGGAATGAACAGGGGGTGTACTGCTTTGAGCAGGTCGTTGCTGATTTAAACTTGAGCCGGAAGATGCTTCAGTTGATGTACTACTACCAGGTGACGGGCTCAATGTCAGAGGAAGTTTAACACAACTACCGCTGCCAACTACACCTGTAGTATCTTCAAAATCCTCCCCGGTGTGTCGTTGTAGCCAAGCCTTCTTAAGATGGCGTGGTGCTGAATTACTAGTACTGCTACCACTGTTACGTTTTGGTGCTGGACTCGTTGATTTTTCTGGCTCTGATAGCTTAGCCGGGGTACCCGGGGCGCTTTGCACACTTAGGCCAGGGCTACCCGACGGACTTAAGCTTGAATTGGCGCTTGATGGACGATTTGTTGTCGCATCATTTGAGTTGGTTTGCATTAATTGTATATTAAGGGACAGTAAGTTATTAACTGATCCTGGCGGCCCGTTTGACGGTTGCATCACTTGGGTTTGTTGTGGCCCGCTCTGATCCACAGAGACGATTGGCGGTTTTGCTGTTAATGCAGGTTGCACTTCAGGTTCTACTTTGGAGGTCCTAGGTTCTTCTACCACGGGTATTGTGGTGCTGGCGCTTACTAGTGGTGATGAAGCAGCCGGTGGTGGTGTCGCAGACACATTCAGAGCTAAAGGACTACATTGGGGTGGTTCAGTTCTCTTTTTCTTAACATCTAGGGGTACTGGACTGCCTGTTGGATGGTGTATAGGAGTCGATGATTTCCGTTTCGGACTTGAGCTGTCATCACGGTTACGATCTGATAGTCCTAAATCTAAAGGTTGAGTTTGGTACGATGGTGATCCACCAACTGGATGGCCCATATTTTGCGGAGGAATCATTTTCATCATTATTCCCGGTGACCGCGACATTGGTATAGGAGCAGTTGCGGCCGTTTGTGGGGAATTACCATGCATTGTTATTGGCAATGTTTGCTTAACAGCTGGAGCGGGAAACATACGCGAATCGTATATCGATCGCGATGAGTGAGCTGGTGGGGGAGCTGGCGCAGTCGGCGGACCAGTGACTGGTGGTGGTGGTCCGTACACATGAGATTGGAACGGCGATGGCGAACTTGACTTTGCAACAGGTAGTACTGGTGTATCCTGGGCACGACAAACTGGTATCCCGGTAGCGATTCCGGCTCCACCTGGCTGTCCGTATATATGCGAGGGTGCTGGCGATGATACTTTTGGCTTATTCTGAGGAGTTGCTGCTGGTGATACACTGTAATGCAGAGATTTGGACTGTTGCTGTTGTTGTTGCTGCTGCTGCTGCTGCTGATGCACAACGGACTGAGACTGTACAACTGGCTGCTGGATATATTGAGCCGGCTGTGTTGTTGGTAGTGATGCTGTTTTATACCTATCATTGGCAGGATTTATCGGTGCTGAACGGTACTCATACATCACATGAGGGGATGGGGCCGACGAAACTGTTTTATAATGAGACGGATGAGTTGGCGCCTTAGATAAATGGACAACTTGTATTGGTGTCTGTTTATGAGTATCATGCTTAACAATCACACTGCCAGGTGGCTTTGCATCTGACATCAATGGAGGTGGAGTCGGTAGGCCTAGATCTGATTTTGTTTTTATATCCTTCGGGTAACCACCTTGGGCAGTATAAGCAGTATAATTATATATAGGAAATGCTCCCGTGTCTGCCTTAAGCTGTGGCGGCTTATCAATCTGCTTCGATTGCGAACTAGCTGATATACTCGCCCGATGTTGCGCCTCGTAATCAATCATCGTCTTAGCAGAATTTCGCTGGAGCTGGAATAAAAAATGAAAAAAAAAATTAAAATAAATTTACTTAATTAATTATATTCAAATTATTAATAAAGTCATGAATATTTAATAAACGCATAATAAATTATTTATATTTTACGTTTTCATTCAAGGTAAAGCTCATATTTGACTATCGCTAGTATCATAATAGCAGCAGCAACAAAAAAACACTTAAAGAGCGGAGAAGAGGGGGGGGAGTTGTTGTTACTATCAAAAAGTAAATACCAGAGATAAGTGCGGGCGCGATATCAAATTCCACAATTTTCGGTTGATAACCGCGCGTCTAAATGTTATCACAACAGAGAAACACAAAATGGGTGTATGCAAATGGATTTTCAAGAGTTTATTTCGGTGTTTCTAATCTATTTTGACTTTGTTAATCGACGCTTAGTTTATCACAATTGCGTGATAACGACAATTTTTTTTTCTGTATAAAGTCGCGCAATAAATTGTTGATAAGTGTTTGTTTAGTAGGAAAATAAATTAAAAAATATTTATTATTTTTTTTTTTTTTGGTTGAGACAAACAAAAACAGAGAATAATAAACGAGTAGTGGGACAAGGGTACTTTTTTATAATATATTCGTGTGTGTGCATGTGTAATGAACTCTTTTATCTTTCGAGTTGTAATATGATTCAATAAAGCGGGATTTTTCGAAATCAGTGGGAAGTTAATGCGTTTAAATTGCTTTATCGTTATCGGAAACGCAGAAATTGTAATTTTATGATAAGTGGAACAGAAGAGAGTTGAAAATATTAATAAGTAATTTATTTTTAATGGTTTTTAATGAATGTGTCTGGCTGCATTAATTTTTAGGAGGCAGTTGAAAGAGATTATTTTTCCTGATTATTATTTTTTCTGTTATTTCTATTGCAGTTAAATAAAGTTTTAATTAATTTTCTATATTATGATAAGATTTTTAGTTTCATGTTTGAAAAAGAAATCATTCATTGGGAATTGCTGCTTTAGAGCTAATAAAAGAAGAAGAAGCAACTTTAGCAGCTGTCAAAATCGACACAAATTTTTGGGCTCACATGAAATTTCTAAAGTAAATCTTTGAAATCAAGTCATATTGGATATAAAACCAAAGTTTGGAAGAAAGTCAATGTGGACTTTATACCAAAGGCTGGAAAGGAACCAAATTTTTCGCCTAAATCATTTGGATCATTAGTCTCACACCTCCCGAAAACTATGATGATCCAACAGAAAAAGCCCCAGCAGACACATAGAGGTAAAAAATAGGACGCCAGTCCTTAGACTAGCAGCGACAAATATTTTAAACCTGGAGACCTAACCTCATCTAAATATACTCATGAGTTTCAAGATCTGCGGCACACCGATATATCCAAAATCAAAGGAGGAGTAACCGGAGCTGATGTTTACGGCCCCAGACGCAGATTAGCAATATCTCTAGGAAAATTTCCTTGAGTATTTCAGGCAAAGGCATGTATGTCGCATATGGACGTGTGTCAACTTAGAATATAGAACTACAGGAAAGGCCCTCGCGTGTAAAATCGCTGTACGTGAGCGTAGTGAAATCCGGTATCAGACAACTGTCAAACTGGGCTATTTGCTTGTTAGTTGACTGTCAAATTATAAATTGTTTTTCCGCGTTCGGTAGTGCATTTTCTTTGAAACGAGTGTTTTTTTATCAAATTTACTTACAGTTTTTTTCAAAACTAAATTAAAAGAAGAAAGAAAGTTCAAAGAATTTGTTTTCAGTGCAATTAAAGTTGTTATAAGTAAATTTTAAGTGAAATAAGAACAATGAAGTGTGCAGTTTGTGGATGTACGAATAATTCGCTAATTCCGCGAGGAAAATTCTTTTTCAGGTAAGTGGGTAAACTCAAATACTTCCTAAACATATATATTACATATTGCCATTAATAATTATGGAAATCAATGAGCTAAATACTCTAAATAATGTAAATTTTGTGTGCTTGGATTTCTTTGTTTACATTAACTAATGCCACGCAAAATTCAAGGGGATCAGCTGATTAGAATGTGTAGTGACGGCGTGTAAAAAGTTCATTTGTAGGGGCAAGATTTTATTTTAGTTAACTGATTATTTCAACTCGCTCTTGCCCCTCAACTATTCCATTCGCTTTATCCGCTTGTAATGGACAAACAACTACTAAAACGTGAGCACTCACACAAAAAGAATTTCACTACGCTAAAATTCGGCGAGGGCCCTTCCTGTAGTTCTATATTCTAAGTGTGTCAATGAATGTTTTAAAAAGTTTTTTTTTCTAAAAGTTCCTATGGCCAATCTAAGCGAAATGAGCGCCATGTGCAAGTTTTTCATGGAGAAGAGCCTTGGCTAACTGATGACAAAATCAGAGGACTTACCACCGGTTCAAGTAAGCAAGTATATCATCAGAGATTCAGGAAACCTCGTGCTGCTCCTTTTAATTAATAATCGGATCACTCATCTCTCCATTACTAACTTCATATCTACAGATCTAGCGGCGATCTCGATAGCGGTTCCCACCGCCGGCGGCTGTCAGGAAATTGCTTTTGCGTTCGCTTATTTTACGCGGGATCTAGCAATAGTGCCATCTCAGGAGATTCAAGAACTGCTAGAGTTGTGGAGCTGCTGGAGACTTCAATAGGGCAAAACATGCTAGGCAATGAATGAGAAGAATACAAGTTCACCTTACAGCCTACAACAAAGAGCTGAGACGCTTCAAAAGGATTGCCTGAAGAAGCACGGTGATAGCCTGCAGTGCAGACTCTACCAGAAACAACTAGATTACAAAAGCTCCTCCTTAAAAAGGAGCATGACTCACACACTACCAAACATGAAGAAACTCTGAGGAACACTTTCCAGGGTCAATTCCTCAGACCACTTATCCCCTGGATGCTGAGTACAGTCGTAGGACCGTTCTAGACCGATACTGCTGGGGTCTCTCTGGAAACATCTTCGACCGCGATAAGATTAAATGAGCAGTGGCCTCTTTTCAACTCGACAAATCCCCGGAAGATGGCATAAAAAACAGAATTTGGCACAAATTGCAAACTGGTCTGTCTCTTTAGACCCAGCTTCAATTGGGATTACATTCAAGAGGAGTCGTGGTGGTTTTTATCCCTAAACAAGATAATCCCCCCCCCCCGCCTGGAGCTGCCTAAATCCTATAGACCTATTGGAAAACAATGGAAACTTTCACACCAGGTGCAAGTAGGAGGTCTATCTTCCTGGGCGACTCCACAATTAGTTTCAGGACTATTAAGGTCTGCCCTTAAGATGGAGTTTTGTCCTCGCTACTCTCTGGTCACTGGTTGTCGACGAACTTTTGATCAAACTACACGAATCTGGATTCGATGTCATCGGCTATGCAAATGATCTTACGATCATTGTCTCGCGGAGATCGACTTGACCATTACAGAGGTCATGAGAACAACACTCCGAGAAGTTCAAAGATGGCATATCACGGAGGTCCTATCAATCAATCCAAATAAGGCCCTCATGGCCTCTTTTTCCAAACGTTACAAACTGAACTTAGGTCCTATTTATATCCAGGCACGATAGTTGAGCGAGTACTCAGACTCAGTAAAATATCTGGATAAGAAACTGAAGTGAATATGTGGATAAGAAACTGAAGTGGAACTCTCAACTGGACTACTCCATCAATAAAGCCACTGGTGATCTATAGGAGTGTAAACGACTTTTGGGTAAGACATGCGGTCTTACGTGACAAAATATGTACTGGATGAACAACAAGATCGTTGAATCTCTTGTTATTTATGCCGCTATAGTCTGGTGGCCTGAGACCAAATATGTTATGGCAATCCTCAAGTGGAGCCGAGTACAACGAATTGCTTGCCTCTACACTAGTGGAGCTATGCGGACCTGTGTCATAATCATTGGAGGCAGTTATTGGAATGACTCGACTGCACTCGACTATGAAATTCGCTATATTTGCATGCAGCTAAGAAAACTTAAGAAGCTCCGCTAACAAGCAGATCCTGTTCCTATCTGACAACCATACAACAAAGAGAGCGATAAATTCCCGAAGGGGCCAGCTCCAAATAAGTTTCGGACTGCCAACGACTCCTTGATGAGCTCTCTAAATCTAAGCTTTGTGGGCAATGAAAAAATGGCGGACACCTTTGGCCAGATAAGGCTCGGGGACTGTTTTGATCGGTCCGGAACCTTGTATGGAGCACGCATTAGTTTGGTGTCAAAAGGGCTCTAAACGAACTCTAATGAACTACACCTTGCAACGCTATCACAGAATTACTGGAGCACAGAAGAAATATGTCAGGGCACTTGTTGGCTAAGTCTTCAGGCACCGTGCTCTTAATGATCACATATGGAAGGGGAAGGACCTTTGCTGAGCCCGCACAAGTAGTCTACAAATCTGAGGTATAGAGGGACTATTAAAAGATTCAAGTTGTGGTCGCAGTACTCATTGAACCTGATGCCGCAACTAAAATATAGAAAGAGGACGCAGGCAGTAATGGGCAACAGTCGACTTTTCCAGAGCACCAAGAAAGCTTTAAAAGCTTTTGTTCGAACTTTCAAGCACGATAGGTGGACTCATGGTACAATAATTACAAGGTAAGCTCATAAGGGTCTCGCGACGTTACTCAGATCTTAACTCACAAGGGAAAAAAGCTTTTCCGTGACGTCACTCAGATCTTTTCTAATGTAAAAGACCTAAAAGCTTTTCAAGATGGAAACAGAGCTTTTCCGTATGAGCCTACCTTGTATTATTGTACGGTGGGTGGACTCTACAGCTGCCTTGAGAGCATGTATACCCCGTGTTCTTTTAATGAACTGGGTTTTGAGAGCTTTTGAGTTCCCATACAAAATGGAAAACCCAGGTTTTATCTGGGTCTTCTGGTTCTTCGATTTTGTATGGGAACTCAAAAGCTCCTCAAAAGCTCTCAAAACCCAGTTCATTAAAAGAACACGGGGATAGCCTACCACTGATGTAAGCGAATAGTTTGAATATGCACTGTGACAACAACTGTATAAAATAAGGAGTGTTTTTTTATGCCCATGGACTGGAAACTTTTTCTGCTGGAGAGTTTAATTGTGTTCATGTCTCTCAGACATATTGTTTCCTTCTCTTTCGCACACTATGAAAGGAAAATTCTTATAAAACTATACCAAACACTCATTTTATTTCCCCGAAAAGCATATAATTTTAAACCATGAATCATAAATATTTATGAAACATACCAGAAAACCCAAGAGAGAAAAATGTAACGTTATCGAAAATAGTCAATAAAAATTAAAGCTTTTTGTGTGACCCCACTTTATCATCACCCAGTAAACATATATCTGTATAGCGTCTCCAAAAAATAAGAAAGACTTAAAGAGTTTCTAGGTAGACTATAGAGGAAGAAGAATGAGGCATCGATGGAAAAAAGGGGGTGTGGTAAAAAAAAAAGAAAAAAATTTATCACTAGATGTCACGTATATGTATGACATGAAATATGAACAGTAACAAAAGGAATGGTAAATTTTTTTGTTTTGGAATATTTAGTACTAAGATTTATGGAAGAGAGGTCACGATCATGTTAGTTAATATTTTTGTTTTGTTTATGATTTTTGTGAAATTGTAGGATAGTGTCTAATTATAAAAGTTGTAATATGCTCTATAAAATAATTCGATATTTCGTTCATGGATATTCACTACTTAAATCAGTATTATTTCCACTTAAACGATTATTTAACTTGAAGGGCAAAACACTGTAATAGCGCGCCTAATGCATTGCGAAAGTTCCGATTTACACCCACAAACCACTTAACAGATTACAGTCGGTCTCGCCGCTAGAACAACAGCAGAGACAAGCAAAAATAATGTTTTGTAAGAGTTTAGGTTTATTAATATCAAAAGTAGATGGCGCTAGCCAATTAAAATTAATATATGTCATAGATATAAGAAGATGTGAGGGGAATAAGAAAGAAAAGAAGAAGATTCACTTTTTGTAAAGAGTTCTGTGTGTAAAGAAGGTTAATTTTTGAAATAAAATAAAAGATAAGATGAGTGAAGGGAAAAGAAGAAGTGTCGTTTTATTTTGAAACTAACCGAATTGCCATTATTATAGATAATTATTCTTACACTTCTTTATCCACTTGAGTTTGTTTTTAATTAATTAAAATTTTTTAGCACAGCCTTAAGTTCCGTGCTTTTTGAAAATGCCACTATCTAAGCCTTGATAAAACTTACCATAATCAAACAATAAACTTATCCGCCACTTTGATAATTCAATAAACTTCAATTTTTTTTTTGTTGGAAAAAAAACACAAGAGAAAAACACTCGAAATCGATATCACTATCACACAGTATCACATCCCTAATTCACCATAATCACCGGGGAAAAATTGTTTCCTTTTTCAAAAGAGAAGGGGTGAAAGTTCCAGGAAATGAGCCGCAAGCAAGCAGGCAAGCAAGAAGAAGACGAAAAAAATCCAGGTTGAATTCCTCTTCCCCGAGAAGATGATGTTAAGAGAACAGGTGGACGAGACTCCACTGAACACGACTTCTCTGCCGTCTTCGCACAGCCTGATCTGATCTGATAACAACAAAGCAAAGAATTGGACTATCATCGAAGGCAAAGCCTGGCACCACCACCATATCAAGAGGAGGAAGCTAAGGGAAATTGTAGCACCGCCGCACCCTTCAGCCATATGGAATTGTGTGTTGTCTCAGGGATTCAGGCAGGGTTCAGTTCAGGGGTAGGAAGTTCCAGAGCAGAGCTCAAAAACTGGGAAAAGTATATTCCGCCGCTGCTGCTGCCGTTGTCGTGTTTTGTTAGTAGGAAAAAGCAGGATTCCTGTTTCCCCTGAATAGAAAAAGGATCTCGTGTGCACGTGGAAACCCACTGCTATAGAATGAACGTCGTCGTCGTTGGGCTGGGAGATTCGGTGTGTATATATTCCTTTAACATCCTGCGCTCCTGTTTCTGCTGGTAAAAGGCTCAAAGACCCTTTTTCCCTATTTTTATTATTGAATCACCCTGCCATAAAAATATTCTGAAGGAGTCACAACGAAGAGGAGAAGGAGAACAAGAAAGAAGTAAACGAACTCAAAAAGAATAAAAATATCCAGCTAAGGGTGGCGCGGCGCTCTGCAAGGTATTTTTTTTGTTTTTTTTTGTAACCAAGGGTAGTGCACCAAGGATTAAACAATAAAACAGAACTTACCCCTGTTGCGACGGCATAATACGTCCTTTGCTGCTGCTCCTGCTGCTGTTGCTGTCTCAGTCTATCCATTTCCCTGTCCTTTTCTCTCTCGCGCTGCCGTTCCCGTTCTCTATCTCTTTCACGCTGCACCAGCAGCCTTTCACAGTCCATCCTTCGGCGCTGATCATCCGCCGCACTTATAATGCTAGATTGCTGTGAGGAGGGCTGCTGAGGATTCTGTGATGGTTGCTGCTGCTGTTGCTGCATTGAGGATGGAGGCGCTGTCTGTGTCTGGGGAACTGATGTTGGTAGTCCTCCAATTGTTGGCAAACTAACTGCCGATGATGTATGCGGGGGCAGTGGGGGCTGCACCACGTGCGACGGCATACTCAAATGGGGTGGCAGATGCTGCAGGCTCGGATGCTGGGGCGGGAGAGTATTCAATCTCCACACAGAACTACCCATTTGCTGTAAAAGAGAGGAAAAACGGTATTAATAACTTACAAAATGTCAGACGGAAGAATGAAAATTATACAGAGAGAAAGGGGTGGGGCGGGTGAAATAAAAGTGGAACGGTGTGGATTACGGGAATTTCTTTCCGTTTTATAAATTGCATACACTTGGGCGTCGTTTGTATCTATCCTAAAGTCTTATATAAATTTTATATACATATACTACAGTGTATGCAGTTTCAGGCGAATGCGTACTCCAATGTTGAAACTTTTATTCTACAACATACCCTCCCTGCCTCTGTTGCTCCCCTCCTTCACCAATGATATACTGTGAATATTGAGAAGGAAATTTCCACGACACAACTTTTCTGTTTGTGATAGAAACTTTTAGTTCACAACCTCAGGAAAACAAACTTTTTCTTATTCTCCCCGCTCACACTCGCTGGCAACCGATTTTGCTGCTTCTATTTTTAATCGGGAGGGTTTACTTAAGTAGATAAATATTGGGGGCTACACAACAACATAGTGTGTTTATTGAATTAACATTGTTGATGTTGGTCAAGTGGGATTTGTTAATTATGATATTATTTAAAAGGGACAAGAATTGTTTTTTTTGAAGATAATATCATTTATTTACTTTTGATTTTATATTATCAGTAGTAATCAATATGTGATAATTAAAAGCATGAGTAAACAAACAATATTATGGAAAGTCACTTGTGAGTAATTAAAATTAAATAATAATAATAATAGAGCGAATGGCTAACATAGACCTCGGATGGTGCTGGCACCCGATTTGTCACTTCTATCGAAACCCGAGAAGGATCACTGCATAAGAACACCTAGCAGCTCTGTTAGCAAGTCCTAATACCACCGACCGGAGAGGATTTATTACCGTGCGCCTGCGTACCGGACTAAGAAGTACTACGGTAGTTCAATTCTACGCTCCAACTGAAGACGCAGACAATGACATCAAAGACAAGTTTTATATACCACCGAACGAGGTTTTAATGTGTGACTTAAACGTACAGATCGGCCCCAACAACAGGGCTTGAACACATATAATTGCAAATCAAGGCCTAAACCAAGTTACTAATAACAATGGTGAGCTTTTCGTTGACTCTGTAGTTCCCACAAACTCATGGTAGGTGGAACTTATTTTGTCACAACAAGATACACAAGATACCTCGTGGGACATAGATTGCCCTAGGGTGGATTCTGTTTTGTGCGACAGCTCTCAGCTCCGTCCAGGATCTCCCAGTTGCCGTGGCCTCTGCTGATAAGGTTCTCCTGCACTCTGTTCTAGGTCTTCCAACTCGACCGGTTCTTTGCGAATTCCAGCCAAAGGGCTATTTGGCTAGATTCTCGTTCTCACGTCGCAAGGTGTGGCCAATCCAATTCCACTTCCTTCGCCTGATGTCATCGCCTTTCTTGGCCGATAAGTCGCCATAGTTCTTCATTTGTAATCCTGTCTTGCTAGCAGATTTTTAGGATACGGCGTAGGCATCTGTTGATGTTCCGAATTTTTCGCTCTGGCGTATTTTTGAGGTTCTCATGTCTGTGAACCAGCTAGCAAAAGTCTTTCGCTTGGTCTAACTAATTGCTCCTTTAATCCCTCATGGGACATAGGGCGGAAACAGTTGCCCTCCAGCGGACTCGGTTTTGCGCGACAGCTCTCAGCTCTGACCAGGATCTCCCGGTTGTTGCGGCCTCTGCTAATAGGGTTCTCCTCCACGTTGTTCTAGGTCTTCCGACTCGACGGGATCCTTGCGGATTCCAGTCAAGGGCCTGTTTGGCTAGATTCTCGTTTTCGCGTCGCAAGGTGTGGCCAATCCAATTCCATTTCCTTCGCCTGATTTGGTCGTCTATCCTTTCTTGGCCGGCACGGCGCCATAGTTCTTCATTTGAAATTCTATCTTGCCAGCGGATTTTTAGGATACGACGTAGGCATATGTTGATGAAAACTTGTAGGCGCCCTGTGATGAATTGGGTGACTTTCCATGTTTCGCAACGGTACAAAAGAACTGCCTTAACGTTGGAGTTGAACAGCCGCAATTTGGTGTTAATTGAGATCTCCGTCGATCTCCATATGTGAAACAGGCATGCATATGCGCTTCTTGCTTTATTTATTCTGGAACTGACGTCTTCTTCTGTACCGCCGTTTTCGGTAATAATACTACCGAGGTAACAGAATTTATCTACCAGTTCCACGTCACGGTTATTTAGCGCTGTTGGTTCAAGGGTATTTGCATTTATCCGCATTTCTTTGGTTTTAGTCGGATTTAACCTTAAGCCTGCTGAACTACTTTCTGTTGCCAAATTGTTTAACATGTTTCTGAGGTCCTGGTGTCTGTGGGCCAGCAAACAGATATCATCCGCGTAGTCGAGGTCCTTAAGGCGGTCTAACAATCCCCATTGTATGCCACCTGTTCTAGTATCTAGAGAGCTGACAAGGATGTCGTTTATTACTATAAGAAATAGTAATGGTGAAAGTAGGCATCCTTGCCGTACTCCTGAGCTCACTTCAAAGCTGTCGGATAGTTTTCCATTGTGAAGAACTCTGCATTTGGAATTGTTGTATAGAGCTTTTATCAATTCTATTATTTTATCCGGCAGTCCACGTTGCCGAAGAGCTCGCCATATAAAGCTCCTATTAACCGAGTCGAACGCTTTCTCATAGTCTACGAAAGCAAGGTAAAGGGGGGATCGGAATTCAGTAGACTGCTCCACTATGATTCTCAAGGTGTTAATGTGGTCTATGCAGGAGCGGGCTTTTCTGAATCCAGCCTGCTGTCTTCTAAGCGTTCGATCTACTGCCTCTCTTATCCTTGATAGTAATATGTGGGACAAGATTTTGCCCACAGTAGATAATAGACAGATGCCTCTCCAGTTGTCACATATTGTTAGGTCCCCCTTTTTTGGTATTTTGACTATGATACCTTCCGTCCGATCCTCCGGAAAGGTACAGGTGTTCCATGCTATTTCCAGGACTGTAGCGCATCTACTATGAGGCTTGAGTCGGCTTTCAACAATTCTGGCGGGATGATATCTTTTCCAGCTGCTTTACCATTGGCCATTGCATGAATTGCGGTTACTATTTCAGTCTTGGATGGGGCACGAGTGGTGATTCTTATTGGCTGTGCATTGTTGTTGTTTTCCTGAGGTTCCTGTGTAAATGAACCATTCAGGGCGGCGAAGAAGTAATCTCTCCATCTTTGGAGTTGCTCCTCGTCGCTGCACAGTAGCCTTCCATCCGCACTCTTTACGGCATGCTTTTTAGTAGAGTGCTTTCCCGAGAGCTGTTTGGTGATTTGGTACAGCACTTTACTGTTGCCTGTGTTTGCCGCGTTTTCCGCTTTCTCTGCGAGCTCATTTATCTGCCGCCTTTTATCACGCCGGACACTTCTCTTTACCTCCCGGTGTAATTGGGAGTATTCCCGTTCAAGTTGTTGTCGTTTTTCCGGGTCGCTTGTAGAGTTCACGCTATTTTTGAGGGCCCTTCTGCGTTCAATTTTTTGCCAGGTTGTGTCCGAGATCCAGTGTTGCTGGTTTCTTTGGACATAACCAATGCTTGTTTCCGCTGCTGTTATTATAGCGCCCTTTGTTGTGCTCCACAGCTCTTCAATATTTGTGTCGTCAGAAACGGTTTGCTGGTTTAACATTTCTTGCAGTTTGCCAGCAAATTCTCGCTTTTTGGTGCTCTCACGCAGAAGGTGTACGTTAAACCGTCTACGGTTTATGGCATCGCGTTGAACGTTTCTGATTGCGGCGATTTTTAGGCGGATAGTTGCTACTACCAAATGGTGGTCACTTCCAGTGTCTGCTCCCCTAAAGCTCCTGACATCCTCCAGAATAGTTCGCCATCTGCGACTGACGGCCACGTGATCTATCTGATTTCTCATTCTACCATCGGGCGATACCCAGGTCTCCTTGTGTATCTTCTTGTGACAAAAGTAAGTTCCACCTACCATGAGTTGATGGGAACTACAGAAGTCAACGAAAAGTTCACCATTGTTATTGGTATCTTGGCTTAGGCCTTGATTTCCAATTGTGTTTTCAAGGCCGGTGTTGTTGGGGCCGATCTGTGCGTTTAAGTCACCCATCAAAACAATGATGTCTCCCCTTGGAATAGAGCGAAAAACCTCATTCAGTCGCATATAGAACTCGTCTTTGATGTCATCGTCTGCGTCTTCAGTTGGAGCGTAGCATTGGACTATCGTAGTACCTCTTAGTCTGGTACGTAGGCGCACGGTAATAATCCTCTCAGAAACTGGTGACCAGCTAATAAGGCTGGACCTGGCTTCCTTGGTGAGTATTACGCCAACGCCATTCCTACGATTTTCAGTTTCGTTTCTCCCAGAATATAAGGACTCACCGTTTGGGCAGATATGTTCCCCCGCATCGGGCCATCTGGTCTCGCTGAGTCCCATGACCTTAATTTTATAGCGGTTCATCTTGTTGAGCACTTCATCCAGCCGTCCATCAGCAAGCAGAGTTCTCACATTCCATGATCCGATTCGTGTCCTGTTTCGAAAAGCAAAGGTCGTCGTCGTGTTGTCCGTCCGGTTCCGAGGCAATGTTTGCCGATTCGTAGCAATTGTGTGTTTTATGGGAGCGGGTTGCTAACCCTCAGCCCAACCGACTTAAAACTCTGTTTTGTGGCGCAGAGAACTCGCCATTCGACCGTCTCCCGTTAGCTCCTTCCGAAGAAGTACCCCAGGGGGCACCGCGGGGAGGTGGGATTAGGACTTGCTAACAGAGCTGCTAGGTGTTCGTCTGCAGTGACTCTTCTCGGGTTTTGGCAGAAGTGACAAATCGGGTGCCACCACCTTCCGAGGTCTTTGTTAGCCATTCGCTTGGTCGAGATCTGTTTATTATTATAAAAAAGAGTAATGGCGAAAGTAGGACTTCTTGTGGTTTTCCTGAGCTCACTTGAAAGCTGTCGGATCATTTTCCGCTATAAAGAATTCTGCATTTAAAATATGGTTCCCAGGCCCAACCGCCCCTTACCTACTTAAATTCGACTATTTTGTCAGGCAGTTCAAGTCCTGGCTTTATACAATTCCTTAACAATTATGCCATTTTCTTTTTGGACTACTTAACTAAATTTAAGCTGTACTTTTTCTACAAATGGCTATAAATCTGTTTTCGGGTTATTCACAAAATTTTATAGATTCTTTATATCTCTAATAAATATCGGTTCGTTATCTCTCATCAGATAAAGCTATGTTATCTGAGACAAAACATCGCTGCAAACTTATCATTGTTCATAGAATGCCATTTGACAATTCTCAAGTCCATTTAGCTGCGGCAAAAGGCACAAAAACCAAAAGCAAACATCAAATCTGTATCAGTGTTCTTCCTCCGCCTTCAATCTACTCCGAACACCTTAGATTTGCTTTCAATCCATGAAAAAACTGCTCCCCAAAAGTGCAAATCTTCAGTTTGGTATTTCTTTGGCAAATACTAATCCTCTTTCTCCGATTTCGCTCACTAATGAGTGTCTTCCTTCGATGCACACCGTCATGAAACCCTTCTTTCAGAAGAGCTCTTCAAATATATTGTAAGGGTGAACTTCCTTATCGAAATCTTGTGACACGTGTGCCAATTGTTTCGGCACAATAACCTTAGGGTTCTTTCTGACAACATTTAGAAGCCACCCTCTTGGATATTTCATTCAATATTGTTGGTCGGTTGGTCTTTCTATTGTTTCCTACTACTGGTCTTCAAAAATGAAACCACTTAAACGACTTTATGTCAATGTGGATTTGTTTCTGGAAATGATGTCTGTCCCTCAATCATCCTTACAGTTTTTCCTTCAATCCTTATTCATACAATTGTTTCACCTTCCTCCGTCGGATAATAATGGGTGACTTTTTAAGCGTTTTCAAAAAAAAACAGCAAAATTGGAAAAAGGTATACAATTTTTATTGGAGATTAAAAATCAATCTTTGTCATTTACTTTTTAAAGATTATTTCATGTAAATGTTGGCCACGACTATATTTCAGGTGATCCATACGAGAAGTGCTTTTTTCGAGCATAGCCGCTGGTATCTCACCGATAACACGTGTGATGTTGTCTTCTAGTGCTTGAATCGATGTTGGTGTATCGGCATAAGCAATAGATTTGACGTACCTCCACAAAAAGTAGTCCAATGGTCTCAAATCTCACATATAGAGCTGGTCACAGGGATGATAAAATAATAATAACGGAAGAAATACCTTATTTGTAGAAAATGCAAACTAACAAAACAAGATTTTTTTTCAAACGACGTTTTATTTGTAATAAATTCAAAATATTCAAAATAAAATATACTTTCACAGCAAGCTAACAAAACATGGTTTTTTCACACGCCTTTAGCCTTTAAGGGCATTTAAATTTCCAGCCAAATCAGCCCAAAGTTTTGTATCCACTTCGGGTTGGTGGAGTCATTTTTATTTTGTCGAATTTTTGGGCAAAATTCAAGGGAATACTCAAGCTGATTTAGAGAGGTTCTCTGGTACGACTTTGTTCCTTCTGTAAAGACTTAAAAATAATATAACCAGTCAAATTTCATACTATTTACATTAAAATTTATCTGTTTCCATTTTAGCGCGCATTTAATGATTGATATTTCACATAAGAATTTCACAACATTTGACATTTCACATTTCCACCACAATTGTGGTGGAATTCTAGTGATGAATGTTGTAATATTTCACTGAGAATCGGAACCAGCTGATTTGTCACAAGATTCGTCTCAAGATTAGTGTTTTCATATTTGCTTATGACCCGTCACAACTAAGAATTGGCCTATTAGTATTCTCGAAGTGATCTCAGGGATGACTCTGAAAGCTATCCAATTTATCCAGCTATTTATACCCTTAAATTATCCTACTATGCTTATAAATCCAGGCATCAAAATTCTATTTACACAGACCTACTTGTAGTGCAGTAGATTACTACATATAAACGTAGCTGCCAAAATTCTATTTACACAGAATTTACTTGTAGTACAGAAGATTACAGTAGGTACTACCCTTTTATTCTTGGTACTTTACTTTCACTTATAAACACAACACTTTTGGTATTATAAAGAAAATTGTCTTCTAAACTTCTTTCCCCTCAAGTCTTTCACATAAAAAAAATCAAATTCTAAAATAAATAGATGAACATAAATGTTTTTTATTTTTACTAACAGTTTCAACACTGCCGCGAACATATTACTGCATAGGCGAAATACCAAGAATTTATATTCAAAACGTGTTCATTTATAAAACCAGATGATTCCGTGGATAATTCCTGGAATGACAAACATTCCCAACACCCCATTTTGAACCTAGTAACGTAATCATATTTTCGGCTATATTTGGAATAAAATGGGGCGAATCGTCAAAGTCAACAATTTTTTTTAGACTACATAATGATGAATCTTTCGATGGCATTTTTTTCGTATGAAACAAAATAAATTCATATCGAAAACATTATTATCTTTGGAACAAAAAATCCTAATCTTAATATTATTTCAAAAAAAAAATAAAAAAATCTATAAATAAACTAAATAACAGCAAATCATTGTGCATTATGAATTTTTCCAAAGATTACACCAAAAGTAAACAGTCATCGATTATATTTTTTTCGTATTGTTCTAATTCAGCAGTCGCAGTTTACACGAGGTATGAACTCACTTCCACAATTTATAAAAAAAACGGAAATTTTTTCGAAAACATTTTCTAGAAAAATAAAAACAGTTTTAACACTCATAATTTTGCAAGTGGGTTCGTCACAAACATAATTTAAATTGATGTTTTTTTTTTGTTTTAAAATGGGCATAGCGTAGTACTTTTTTAGGTGATAAACAAACAAACAAACATACGTACATAAACACACAACTACACAAACAATATTTGTTCGATAATCTCGCTCGCAAAAATTCATTGAAATGCGCTTTGTTTATTCAATTTGGGTTTCGTTTGATCGTTGCTTATTATTTTACAAAAGAAACTTGTTTATACTTCATATAAGTATATAATAACGTGCACGAGGGGACAGCACCACACAATCGCAAGCACAGCGTTTTTATAATAACGAAAAATGATACGAACGAACCAAAAAAAATAATTTTTGTTTATCTGCCTTCGCGTACACCGATAAATAACAACAAGAGCAAACAGGAAAAATCACGAGCAATACATACACACGCAACACGGCCATCCAAACACACCACCTCCACACAATATCGCATTCCATTTTCCCAAGGCCCTCGTAAGTACAGGCCTGGAAGCAGACTTTTTGGTTGTGTCTGTGCGCGGCCAAAATCGTCTGACAGGTGTGGAATTAACATGGCCGAAGCCGTACGAAGCAATTTTTTAACTTTGGTTTTGTAATAAAAAGTGGTAAAATATTGTATTTTATCACTTTTTAGTGCACACGGATTATCAGTGATAAGTTATTTAGTGATCTGAGTCCATAAATTAAAAAAAAATTAGTGGTTAAGTGTATTTTAAGAGTGTTAATTGATTAGGTGACCATTTTTGTTTACAATCGCGGTGGTTTTATCGTGTTAATTTAGGGAAAAGGTGTTGAATTTGTGTAGTAATGGAATTAAAAGTGAATTTAAAGTAGTTAAAAATTATTATAGAAGAGTTATTAAAAACATAAGTGCAAGTACTACCACACAACATGAATAACAATAACTTTTTCACTTTTCCTTCACATTTTTCTGCACTTATGTTTTTAATAACTATCCTATAATAATCTTTAATCACTTAAAAAGCACTTTTTATTATGTTACTACACAAATTCAACATTTTTTCCCTAAATTAACACGAAAAAACCACCGCGATTGTAAACAAAAATGGTCACCTAATCAATTAACACTCTTAAAATACACTTAACCACTCACTTCATTTTAATTTTTTTTATTAAATCACTAAAGCACTAATCACTGATAATCCATGTGCACCAAAAAGTGAAAATATACAATATTTTACCACTTTTTAGTGCAAAAACAAACTTAAAAAATTGCTTCTTATGGCTTCGGCCATGTTAATTCCACAACTGTCAGAAATTTTTGGCCACTTTTCAGCTATGTTAGTATTAGTTGGCCTGTCTGCTTCCAGGCCTGTACTTACGAGGGCCTTGCATTTTCCATATTCAAACGCAAATAAATTTATAACACCGCTGGAAGAGAAGTGGCGAGCGCTGAAAAAATATATACGAAAGAAGAAGAAGACAAACGTCGAAATTTGAATACACGAAAAAAAAGAGTTCATTTCACACCCGTTGTTGATATTGACCCAATTAAATTTGGTGAATAATTAAAATAGATCGCATGTTTTTTGTTGGTTGTTTTTAAAGATTTTTCTTTTTTTCATTAATTACTAGAATTGGGTATTTTTTTACAGTAAATAAGTAATCAACTGCGAACATGTAAATGTTTCCGATGGTGAAAGTATGTAATTTGGAGATTAGTGTGCTCGTAATTTGATAACACAAAAATTCGAAGGAATTTTGCTAGTTTAATGAAATTCATAATATTTTTGTTATTTTTGTCGATTATTTTGATACGAAATCAAAATTCCATTGTAGAGATGACCTAATGTGGACAAGTGATTTAGCTTGAAAATATGTGAAAAAAAACACTTTCTGTGCGGTCTGCAGCAAAATTTCTAAAAATGACGGGAATTGAAAGCAGGTTTTTTTTATCATTGCGCCAAGGATTCTAAGTAAAATAGTTGACGAATATGAGTCTATTCTCAGTGCTAGGCAATAGTTTTCAGAGCACCAGCAAAGCTATTGTTTATACTTCTCTAATTCGAATACTCGAGCACCAGCTACAAAACCTTCACAACCCTTGTGAAACAAAAAATAGAACCTATAGCGGAAAGCCTTATAGAAGAATATCAAGCTGGTTTTAGGACAAACAGGTCAACATCGGACCAGCTGCTGACCTTAAAGCAAATTCTGAAAAAAACCAGAAATTTGTCGATTTTCAACAGGCATATGACTCAATAAACAGAGGGAGGCTGTACGAGATCTTATCGGAATTAGGAGTCCCCTCAAAGCTGGTACAAGTGATCAAATGCGCAACAAATAGCTCACTAGCGAAGGTAAGCATCCAAAATGTTATAACAGAAGAGTTCGAAGTTCGGCGAGGACTTAGACAAGGGGATGGGCTGGCCCAATGCTTTTCAACCTCGTCCTAGAATGGGTGATAAGGAAAACGTCAGTCCAGAGAAGTGCATCAATAGCAACACAGTCGGTACAATTACTTGGTTATGCGGATGACGTTAACATCGTGGGAAGGTCCCTTTTGGCAGCAAAAGAAGCTTATGTCGAATTAAAAGAGGCGGCAAAGGACATAGGCCTGAAGATCAATGAGGAAAAACTAAGGTGATGCAACAATCCAGAGTTGGAATATTTAGAATGGTAAGTGTGGAAGACGTATTCAAAATTTCAGCTCTCGTTTGTAAAATGTTTATTTCTAAGGTTGATATGCTACAAATTCTGACGAGTAAAGATTTCTTTAAATTAATAATTATGAACAATATAATAAATGCTTACTTTTTAGTCCGTCCTGTTCCACGTCGTTTTCCAAATTATTGTCAATTGTCATTTCGTTTGTTCTAGTCAAGTTTTGTTCATACTTCGATGTCTCAATTACTTAATATATATTTTATTTTATTCTCTAAGTGTCGCTTACAAGAAGAAATATAACTATCCACGAAAATAACCTGTCGATAAAACAATCTACCTTGGGTCTACAATTACAAAAAGAAACGAAGAAAAAGAAGAAATAATTAACCCCCCTTTTTGGGAGGCTCTACCCCCTTACCCCCGTCTTGACAGCGCTCAAAATTAGCTCCCCTGATCAGCGCTCCCAATTTTCCCAGCTGCGATAGGACTAGACCCGTAAGCCTGTCTTCATCCAAACAGGTAAGGACCTCTTTTTTAATCCGACATAGTGTTGAAAAGGACTGCTCAGCTGTCGCATCCCTTGACGGAAGTGTAAGCAATATCTTCGCTGCTATCAATTATATGTTTTGGAATGAATATGACCAGATCAAAAGAATTTAACGTTTCTTTAGGTAAGCCTTCTTTCAAATCTGCTATAATGTAGTCTAGAACCGCGATATAAATTAACCTGAAGTAATATACTCTTCCACGTTATCTACGAGTGGATAACATCGATGTTCTTGTCGAGCTTTTAAGGAATTGCGTGGAGCGGGAATTTGAATACCTCTCTCTATCTAACTAAACCGTTAGGAGAACTAAAAATTCGCCTCGGATAGGACAGAACTCACGACGAAGAGCTAGGCTACGTTTAAGGACAAGAGATAGAACCTATGAAATGAAAGCAGCTACTTTGAATGTTATATCACTAAACAGACCAAGTGCGCTACAAGAAATGATACAAAAGCTAGAAAAATACAAAGTGGAACAACGTAATAAAGGACCTATCAAGATGTTCCATAGCAAGAAACTGGAGAGAAGTCGCAAGGGACCGCGGACGTTGGAAGGCGAAAATTGAGAAGGGTAAGACCCGATTAGGTTGTGGTGCCATCTGATGATGATAAAACTAGGCAGACTAAATTTTGAAAAGTCAAGACTCAGGTAGAACATACACACGAGAATCAATTTCTTTCTAATTTCTAAAACCTGTGAAGCACAGAACTTGATCATAAGAAATTTGAGCTGTTTTAGGTCAAATTCAAAAGTTTTTATTGCATTCAAAGTAATATAAGAAATGTGATTTAGCTTCTTAGAAAGCATCGTTAACCTTAGGAGCCGAAAACAGATAAAAAAATCTAGATAATAAGTTCCATACCACCATTTTGTATTCTAGAAACTTGATTTCGGTCCTTTTTAACTAATTATATTTTTTACCTAGAAAAGCAACAATCTACATAAAATACGACACCCAACTTTGGAAATATTGTCTCGAAATATAATGTCGCTTTTATCAACTTTTATCATAGAAGAGACCTAATAAGACCTAAATGATCTAAAAATCATGTTTCTTTTTAAAAATACGGGTATTTCGAGCATTTTTAAAACAAAATTAAGAAATTTTCATATCGGATTTGTGCGATCTATTCATAATTAAAGATCGTAGAAAAATTTGTTAAAAGAAATCATCTAAATAATATCTAGTCACTCACTATCAAGTCACAAGAACCATAAAAAACCATCAAAAACTCACCATAAAGTTATTATTAAACACTTTACATTCCCTTACAAGGGCATCATCATCCAATAAAAGATATTTCGCCATTTACTTCAAAAAAATCTTTCTTCTATTATAAAAAAACTTGTTTCAACACATCACTTTTATTACTGTATTCACATTAATTCAAATCTCATTATTTCTTTCTTTCGAAATTCATCAACAATTCACTAACTGCGAGCAGATTACAATATTTCACTTTGAGTAAACGTAATAACTACCCCATATCAAAAACACAAAAAAAAAACTACACACAAGGCAACAAACTGCCAACAAGTGAAAAATGTCGAATAATTAAAGAACACGAAGGTCACACCGTGGCAGTACAATCACTAAAGAGGAAAAAAGACGACGGGATCACAACAGGCACGCACGGCGAAAGATACACACACAAAATGCAATTGACAACGATCCTCTTTTTTTTTTACAAGAAAAAAGAAATAAATAAATTCCTCAAAAAGTCTCCTCTATCCACAATAAAAATCAAAAAAAAAAAATAAACTCCAATGAAAGACACACAAGTTATTAAAAACGACCAACGCGGCGGGTTTCGGAATTATTATGATGGGGTTTTCTGTCCGTCCACGACGATACAGTTACTTTCACACTTTGGAATTGTTGCACTGGCGCGTAACATAATTTCGTGGTCATATATATAAAAAAAAGAAGAACAAGATAGAGAGCAACAAAAAAAACACTGAAATAAAACTGGTGTAGCCGTAGCCGTGGTTGAGCTGTTTCTGTTTCTCTGTTGGAAGTTTTCTTTCGTTATTTTTTTTCCGCTTGAGATCAATTCAAGCTGATTATACTGTAAAAGTGTAGTGTGAACACTGATAGCCCGACTTGTTGATTATCTATCTCTGTTACACTATAGTAGAAAGTCGACTCACACAGTTGGCGATTTTGTGAGTCAGCGGTTACCATATCGAGTTCAAGTGTCTGGAGTTGCACAATCAGCTCTCGGGGCCCCAATTAGCACGGTTCACCTGATACCAGGCGAGGCTGACTGAATAATATGCTCTCAAGGAAATATTTTTATGGAATTTCTTCTTTGCCGTCGCTGGTGCTGCTGTTGCTGTAGTGTAGTTGCCTGCTTAACGGCTGACTGATTGAATGAATGGCGGCGGTTGAAGTTCAACACAAAATGCGCACATCGCAAAATTTCTTATCAACACGACACAACAACAATCCCCCTTCTTTCAGTTTTCCTCACAGCACAGCACACATCCTTTTCTTTGGCACATCGCATTTCTGCGAGTGGAATGAGAATCGGAGTAAATAAACGTCAAAAAAACACGCCGAACGAAGAAGAAGAATACCAGGCAAGCGAGGGGTTATACACGACTCTATAACCCACCAGGGTGCGCTGAACTGGAACGTCTTGTTTGGCAGGAAGGACTACAAGGACTAAAAAGGACTGCTGCTGGTCCCATTTGTGTCGTGTGCGACATTAAATTTGCTAAACGGAGGGTAAAAGGAAGTAAAATAGAAGAAAGACGCAGAGAAAATGAAATAATAATATTGAAGGGCAATGGATACATGATCCCGGCCTTTATGTACAAGGCCTATACGACAAAAAAATTGTTTTTTTCCCTGGACATAAGAAAATTGTCGTAAAAAATGGGGGAAAAAAAGAAACTTTAAAAAAAAGTCTTTGCCCTGTGATTTTGGGCTGTGGAACATTACATATGTTCCACTTTTATACTCTTCTATTTTTTTTTCTTTTTTCAGGAACCATCTTGGAAATATTTACAACTATTGTTGAAGAAAATGGACACATAATTTTTGGGTTTATTTACTTCTGCACACAACCGAAGAAGGCAACAGCCAAGGTGCAATTACAGCTGGTGACTTTTAAACACATGTTTTTTTTCTTGAATTATTTTTTCCTCTTTTCTTTTTCATCAATTTCTTCTTTGCTGATTGCAGAGCGGCGGCGGTGGTGGTTTTTACCTGCGTTTCCAGGAAAGCGATTTACTTCGAATCGTTGCTAATGAGATGATTTTATTTTGGAATTTTTTTTGGGGACAATTTTCTAAATAACGACTTTCAGATAAAGTAGATGAAATGAAAGGTCAAGGTTGGGTGCTGTGAGTATATATTAGTGTGGTTGCGGTAATATCCCGTAGGTGGCTCTACCTTATTTTTTTTATTTATATTTTGCTTTCGATAATAAAATGGCGAGTTTATTGAATTAAATCATGTGAGAGTGCAGTAATATAAAGTAATTTTTATGATATTTTTTTTATTTATTAAATAATTCAAGATTTAATAAAAAAAATATAGGGTATAATGGACGAATATGTAATGCGATGCTTACATACCCAATCATATTTTTTGACATGATTTTTTGTAGACCAAGAAACAACACAGAACATAATAATGTAAATTACTAATTACAGACGATTTTCACTCAAGCGCAAAAAAAGGGATTGCCTTGTGTTTCTAGAGAAAATCATTGAATAATGCGAAGCAGTAATATAAATTTACATATTAATTCGATTTTTTCTTTGGGGAAACATTGTTATTATACATATTTTATTCTAAAAGGGGTTTTTATGTTTTTAAATATTCAGTTTTTGCAATATAAACATGTTCCTGTCACAATTTAAACTATGGTTGCTACGTTTATATTAATAGAAATATGTCAGCTGTCATTATGGAGTAAACAGTTGAAGGGAGATAAGATGGTGAGAGTTGTTCTAGTGTAATTGAATATTCTAGCGAAACTAATTAATTTAATTAATTCTAGACGAGACTTAGTTATATATTGTAATTTAGACTAACATGGCGAATATTTATTGCCTTTTTTTTCTTTTTATATTTATTTAGTGTATGGAGTCGATTCTTCGTGTTATATCTGTTGCTAAAAGGATGTCAGGAAAGGAAAGACTGTACCATGCAGGTAAGTGCCGCCATTTTAAAGGCTTCTTTATGTAAATCTTTTTATTTCAAGATTATAATACATCCGAAACGATCATGTTAAGTAAGAACATACGTATACTGCTGCGATACTCTGGAAGTTGTTAAATGGGAAAGAAGGCCAATATCATAATGAAAAGTTGAAATTGGCACATGCTATATTCTTGCCAGCTATATTCCACCTGCGTCATCTCTTCAAAACTACAATTGTCACGCTGAAAATATCTTATTGGTTGGTGATATCTGTGCTAAGGAATATGATATCTCCATCATTATGGGTGATTTTAACCTGTCCAGTGTCAAATGGTGTGATTTGGATGATGCTATTGGACGCGGAGCATGTTCTCTTTAAATGTCCGAGGTTTGCGGAGCACAGGGCTGTGTTGGAAACAGTCGCTGAGGTGCTATGATAACGTCGGAGGATATGTGGAGAATGATGGGAGTAGTGCTAATCCACCAGAAGCTTAAGCTTTTCGAAACCCAAAGAAACAGAAAGGCAAATGAATATAAGGAGAGATAGCAGCTAGATGGCTAGACTGTTCCGGCTCTGGTGAGCACACTTGAGGGATCCCTTTTTTAAGGGTGATGGCGATGTCGCCAGGCTGAAGTAATACCTTTACGGCTCGTACCGGTCTGGACTTGAACGTCATAAAAAAGGGTGGATGAGTTTAGTCAGTAGGAATCTGACACTACCGACTGGGTGCGCAGCCACACCGATGTCCTTTCGTAGGCCAGAGGGTCGCACACATTCCCAGGTGCTGGACCGATGTAAGATTCTCATCAATCCCTCGTATATAAAAAAAACTGCTATGGTTGGATTCATATTTGAGATATCGTAAACAGAACGTTTTAATCCAGTCTACTGTCTCTACATATTTCGAGGCGCCTTCTGGGGTTCCCCAAGGAAGCCACTTAGGGCCTCTTTTATTTATCCTATTTGTAAATTCTGTTTCAATTGTTTTTAAGCATGCTTCAGTACTCCTTTATGCTGATGATAAGAAGATTTTCGGCGACATACATCTCGAGTCGGACTGTGCCTTACTTAATATACTAAACTTAATGTATTTCTTGAATCGTCTAAGTCTAAGGGCATTGATCTGGAACTAAGTATGTAATTCTAAATGCAATACATTTTCTTATTTACGCTCAAAAGACCCTATAATATAGCCCTACTCGATCTATGGCTGTATACTTACTCATCCAACGTTTATTAGAGATCTTGGGGAATACTTTGAGCACAAGTTCGACTCTACAGTGGCATGCAATAAAACCAATCAAATGCTTGGTTTTATTAAGAGAAACGTTTCCGCTTTTAAGGACCCTTTGACACTAAACCAATTTTCGGTTCCTTGGTCAAGCCGATTTTTGAATATGCATCCGTTGTGTGGCTTCCATATATGAAAGTTCATCAGGATCGAATCGAGGCTGTCCAGAGAAATTAGTTAGTTAGCTAGTTGCAAACTTCTTGGACTCCCCAAGCAGTTAAATGCAGACGTATTTTGGTATCTGTTATGTTTTGTGAGAGATATTCTGTGCTTCAAAGTTCAGTCTTCTTCTCTTCTCGCCCTGCTCAATATTTATGGAGACACGCCTTAGATCTAAGCCTTTCGACACACAGAATCACGTTTGGGCAGAATGAGCCATTCTCGAGAGCGGCATCGTGTTTTAACTCAGCTTGACATCTTGAGTTATCAATCCTTAACCCTTAACTCAACTATTAACCCAACTCTTATCTCAACTCTAAACTCAATTCCTAACTCATCTATTAGCGCAACTATTAAATGAACTCGTAACTTTACTTAACTCCACTCAACTCCACTTATCGAAACTCAACTCAACTCCACTTATCCAAACTCAACCCTTAACTCCAAAGTCAACTCTTACCTTCTCTTAACTCAACTTAGCTCAACTCGACCTATCTAAACTCAACCCTTCACTCAACTCTAAACTTAACTCTTACAAAACCTGAGGAATATATACTTGATTTACGTGAAGCTGTCATCTAGGGATTCGATGGTGATTGTTTTGAAGGCATAAAAAAAAGAAGGTCATTTCCTCAAAGGAATAGCAAAGCTGTAAACTCCTATGAAAACTCTATTCATAGATGGTATATCGAAATTGTCGGTTAACATCAGCAATGTTAAAATCGAAAAAGACGGAAATAATTTGTTTCATTGTCTAAAATTGTACGCTTTTAATGGAAACAGGCATCACTTCTATTCTCGCTGAAGTGCCAAAGCATACACTCGATTAAGCCATCATTAAAATCATCACGATTTCCATCACGCTGAGCTAAACGCTGAGTTTTAATATTACTTCGTTTAAAAATTCGTTTCGACTTGTATATCGCGCGCCTTTCGTGCTCAAGTACACGATTGTCTTCATAAAATCATAAATCGCGCTTGGCCAATCGGTCTTACACATGCTTTTTAGATCACCCAGAGTAGCCTCTATTGCCCGTTAGGTGTAGGTGTATATAAAAATTATTTCCCAATTTTTGTAACATTCAACCAAACTCGACGATATTTTTTTAGCACACAATAATTTTGCGTCAAATTACCTCCTGACATCCGCCGTCGACTAGAAATCTAACTTCATAAAACATAACGAAAGACAATATTTTTCTCCGTCTAAGCTATATCAGGAAGAAATGCCAACAATAAAGCTACACAATAATTAATCACTAAACCTTCAAACGCAAAATCTTCCAGCAAGTTCCATTTATCTTCGCAATCATCTAAATTACAGTCATTATCCACAAAAGTCTAGATTTTTACCCCACAAAAAACAATTCGTCACGGCACGAAAAAAGCCAGCTTACATAGTACCAAAGATCAAGCACCTCTTTCCGATCATGTGGGACTGCGGTAGCCGACGCTGGCTATATAGTGATAATAACGACTTAGCGCGGCTAGTCAGGCCGCAGATTGAGTGAGTATCCGCCATATCGCGTATCACAGCACAAAAATGCGACTTTCATTATATCACAATCAAGTTTCGCATATCATTGATTGACTCGTTAATCAGGTTTACATTGTAGAAGCTGTGTACAGACCGTGTAGAGTGGTGTAGACTTGCCAGCTGAAAAAATGCTGCCAAACGAGTTGTGTGGAAGTTAAATTTAGGAAAACCAGACGAACAAGATCGAATGTAAAGTTTAGTAAGTAAGGCGAAAACCGGCAGCCGCAAATGGCACGTTTCTGGGTACACTGCATTGATGGATGTTTGACAGACATATGCTGGATGACAAGTGTCAAGACTTTTTTTTGTTTTGTAGTGAAGTGTGTGTGTGTACTTACTTGGCGGATCGATTAGATTAGCGCTGTCATGACGACGATGATTTTTGATAAGCTTTAGCCTTTTTTGCTCTCCATTTTATAAGGGAAAGTTGATTGTGATTTATTTGCGGATAAATATTTTTCTCTATTTATGGGATATACTTCGAATTATACTGGTTTAGGAGCGCATTGATTAGCAGCGCTAAAACACGGGGTTTTTGACATTTGTGATTAGTTTTTGTTTGCTGTGTAAGGAGATGATAATTGATCCGGAGATATTTTTTTTTACAGCCGGAAATACTTAAGTTCTTAAGTTTATTGTCGTTGACGATTTTGATTGAATTACGCAATATTGATAAGATATTGCTTCAACAGGAAATAAAATTGATAATAAATAAGAATTATGTGGGAGGAGATTACAAAGAAGAAGAGTGTTCAATATAATAAAGTCGATAGAGGTCAAGTTTTTTGGGAATGCTTCGTGGTAAACAAACCAATTTTATGCGATGTATCAATTCCGATTTCATTTTTATGGCAATCAAAATAAATCTTTTAGTTTTATGCCAGAGTATTTATGTTCGTTCGGTGATAAAATATTTAGCGCACACCTATTGCAGGTTAGTTTTTATGGAGCATTAGTTGTTCTCACGATATAAAGCTAAGTCAGGTTTAGATTGGACTATAGGCTTTATCTACTATATGTAGGCTATATATACTCTATGTATTTTAACACTGGAGGCTTAAACCGGTATGTAGGGAGCATAGGCTTTCATCATTAGTATTAATTTTCTTTTGTAGGACACCTGCTCGCTCTATTTCTTATCTTTATAAATGACCTACTTTCAATCCCCTCCAACCCACTTCTCAGCTTCGCTGACGACGGTTCCCGGTGTTACCCTTACGGCTTCGGCAATGCAAGATAAGCACGTGCCAGTTCTTTTCTTGATGATCGCGAACTAATGACCAACTCAATAAACAAAGAAATTGAGCTTATTCTAGATTGGGGAAGCAAGAATCGTGTCGTATTCAATGCTTCCAAAACAAAGTACTGCCTTGTCTCCAATTAAAAGTGCAACACCTCTCCATACGTGACAGTGGAAAGTGTTGAACTAATGGCCGACCAATCACTTAACATCTTAGGCGTGACATTAGCCAAAGACTTGCCGTGGAATGACCACATATTCCAAATCGCCAAACAAGCATACCAGTGCTTGGGTTTTCTTAAGAGGTGCTATTTTCTCCTCCAGTCATCGGCTTGTGCTGTTATATAGAAAGGCCCCTGTGCTGAAAGTCGAGTCGTGTGTCGTTACAAGTCGTTTGAGTTAAAGAAAGTGACGTTTCAGTCGAATGACGACTTTCAGCACAGGACTTATCACTTCCATTCTCTGGCTTCGGTGCTGAAAGTCGTAAATCAACGGAAATGTGACAAAGACAATGTGTACAGGGGCCAAACCCTACATTCGGCAAGGAGACAAAATTCCAAAATGGCTGAAAATTGGTCTACAGCTTGCTTGCGACTTTTAAGAAAACAATTTCGGAATCACAAAAAAACTGGTTTTTTCGAAAAAAAATTTTTATCAGTCAATACGAAACGTTATTGCCTACAAAAAAGCCCTTTTTTCGAAAACCTAACCCTTTCGAAGTTATTCAACGTTAAAGTTTCCAAAAATTCCTTTGCGGAAAAAATTACCTTGAACAATTCGGAAATGTCAAGGTTTTTGAAAAAATACAAGAGTGGTATTTTGTAAGGCAATAATGTTTCGTATTGACTGAACACAAAAAAATTCGAAAGAACCAGTTTTTGAGTGCTTTTTTTGGCCAAAGTGTAATATCCGGCGGCCATGTTTTTTTTGTGATTCCCAAATTGTTTTCTTAAAAAGTCGCAAGAAAGCTGTGGACCAATTTTCAAATAGGACAAATTGACTGTGGAATAATCTCTCGCAGTCAGTATTTCCGCGCTCCTACATCTAAGAGTTCAAACGCGGGGTTCATCGCCACTTGCTTCAACACCCCCCGAATCCTTATAACCCTTAACCTATTTGCCGTACTAAGCTTACTACTAGACATTGCCCCCTGACGTGACAAACGACATAACGGACTGGTACTACAAAGGGTGATTCCTGAGCTAAGCACTGCCACGTAAAAAAAAGTTGGTTAATGGAAGACCATGCAACATGTAATAATGGATTCGTTCCTTGCTTACTCGGTGCGATGAGATTATTCCTTTAGCAGTTTCGTAAGTCTTGCGAGTCGAACTTCATCATTGAATATGATCCTATCCGACAAGAACTTCACCTTGAGATCGCTGCTTGGATCGATAGTTCCTTTTGAGCTTGTATCAATATCATAGAAAACCATTATCCAAAAACGCTCACTAATCAAGTTCATTACTTTTCACCAAAGCAAACTTTTCAAGTAAACCAAAACAGTGATGCATTAAAATAGCTTAAATTTTAGGTGCCAAAACCCTTCATATACCACCATTACGGTTGCCCTAATTTATTATCCATTATTCATCGGCCTTGTTAAACAATTTCAACACGACGTATTCACCTTGACACTGCATTTGACAGATTGACTGCTCAACACTTTTTATATTTCACACAATTTTTTATCACAATTATTCACTGATATTCCTTCTATTAAACAACATCAAAAATTTTGTAAACATGAAGCCAGATAATACTTCTGTTTTTACTATGCAATGTCATCAAGAGTGAGGTGGAACAAACTTTTGCAATTATCCAATAAATAATGAACGCGAGATAATAAAATCTAAACAAAACTTATCACATTTTCATTACAAAACAAAAAAACTACCGCTTTTTTTTTGTTAACACATTTCACTTTACACATCACTCAAAGTTTTAACATTAAAAATCTTTCAATCAATTTAAAAACAACAAAAAAAAAACAATAATAATAAAAATTCCAAACAACACAAAAACCTGATAAATAAATGATAATTAATGGATTTCGTAAAGTGCGTCTCTAATGCTTTCTTAATTACTTTCACCTTTTCCCCCGTTTTCGTTATTAAAATACACAAGGTAAATTACCGCCAAGCAATTTACTAAGTAAAATTAATCGAGAAATTTCTGCTTTTTCCCCAGTAATCAAAGTGCACCATTTTGAACTGACATCTAATAATAATTTACGGTACGGGGTTTTTCACTCAGAAATTTTACAATTCTTCTTTTCTTCTTCTTCATGGTTTTTTTTAAACTATACGGGCTGTCCCCGGCTCCCACATGTGTGCTGTGTCGTAAATTCCATAATCTGACAAGTGTCGTGCACTCTGCGTGTGGTGAAAAAAACTTTTAAAGTGAATAAAAAAGAGGAAAATATGTTTGAAGGCGGTCGAAAAATGGGATTAGAAAAGAAATTCGGATTTATTTATTTTCCTTATTTTATTTTTTGATGTATAAAGAACCATTGCGTTATTTTTTATGTTTAAATAACTAATTCTGTGCTGCTTGGAGTGATTTCTTTGATATTTAAATGATTTTACGAAGTTATTTCTACATATTTTAGATGTGATATAAAAAATCTTGTTCTACATGCTGTTGGTAGAAACGCACTTTAATCCTGGCGCCCAATGATACCGCCAACATCAAAGACACAATAAAAAATATGAAAATAAATTCAATTGGGGCAAATTACACTATCCATAATTCGGTCTTTACCTCAAATAAGTTTGTGTATGATGTAAGTACAAAAGTACCTATTTTTTGCATCTTTTTCATGCAACATTGTAATGTCTATGTATGTATTTGTAGCACAAAAGCGAATGGGAAGGAAAATTCAACACAGTTTTTGCAATCCGTCGCCGAGGACGATGTTATGTTTATGGTAGTGTGATGGATGGTGATCCCGAATTTTTTTTTGAGGCACAAGGGATGAAAAAACACCGACCCTTTGTCTATGAAACCGGTCTGTGTGACATGTAATAAACGAAATGATGGATCTTGTATTATACGACCTCATTGATGCAACTTCGCTTAATGATCACGTCACCATCTTTGTGGCGAACATAAAAAATCTATTCTAATTTTGATAGTGGCGAAACAGGAGAACGAACGTCCAGTTTTTCTCCTGAACTTTCCAATGAATTGAATTCGAATTTTTCTATGGATTTTCCAATGATTTAATTTGTTGAAAGTTTCAGATGGGATATACATGTAATCCCTAATAGGGCAATTTGTCAGCGCTTCCGCGGTAATTATTTCTTTGATGAAAAGTTTAAAATGGTAAGGCTTTACCAAAAGTAATCGAAAAGGTAATAATATGGATGCTTTCATTTCAGATATTTCAATTTTATTTAATACTAGTAAAAAAGCGTTCTTGAGCGTTCTCGGATTTGTCAGGAATTAATTGAAACAGTTTCTTTCTTTTTAACAACTTTAATTTCAAAACAAAACTTCTTGCATACATGTGTTCTTCACTCCTTTTCTTGTCGGTTCAGTTAGAACAACCGTACTAAATTGAGATGTGACACTGCGTTATGTATCTATTCAAGTACGTGCCTCTGAACATGAAACTTCTCGGTGAATTGGTATTTTAACTTTCTCTTTTCGGTTAGGTATTACACTGCCCCTTTCTTACTTAGTGTTCGTCCCGAACACAACTTCCTACAGGTGCCCTTCTTACCAATCGAACCTTTTTGGATGCGATAGATGACATTCTTCAACCTCTTGAAGACTGTGGAGGGGCCGTTCCATTTCCTTTGTAGTTTTGGCGATTTACATTTTATTCGTAGAGGATTTTATAGCTAGGCTTGATCGCCTTCCTTAAATCTAGATCCGTTCGCCCCTAAGTCGTAGTGGGTCTTCATCCTGTTGGGCGATTCCAAACTTTAAATTACCTCAAACTTTTAATTTATAAGTTTTGATCATATATTCGTTATTTGCAACCTTAAAAACCTCTAGATATCCACTTTCATTGGAATCAGAACACAATTGGCAATTCGCCAGCCACATTGGTGCGGCCATTTTGAATTTATAAGTTTTGTTTAAACATTCGTTATTTGCTACCTCAAAAAACCCCTGATAGCGATTTTCATTGAAATCGGAATACAATTGTCAAATTCGTCAGCCATATTGGCGCGACCATTTTGAATTTATAAGTTCTGACTAAATATTCGTTATTTGCTACCTCAAAAACCCCAGATACCGATTTTCATTGGAATCGGAATACAATTCGTCAGCCATATTGGCGCGGCCATTTTGAATTTATAAGTTCTGATCAAACATTCGTTATTTGCTACCTCAAAAAACCCTAGATACCGTTTTTCATTGGAATCGGAACACAATTGGAAAATTCGTCGGCCACATTAGCACGGCCATTTTGAATTTATAAGTTTTGGCCACAAATTCGTTTTTAGCGACCTTAAGAAACCCCAGATACCCACTTTCATTGAAATCGGAACACAATTTGCAAATTCATATTTGGGTGGCCATTTTGAAATTCGGTCATTTTCCGGCACTGCCCAAGTCAACACCTAGATTTACTTCTCCCGCTTGCAGCCGCCATAGAACCCTGGACTTCGCTGATCGAACAAGTTTCCTCGCTTATTATGCTTAGAAGAAATTACTGTAAAAGAAGACAATGGAAATCTAAATGGAAGAAGTGAAAAAATGAAAGATCATTCCTGGAGCGGAATCGAATTACGGACTTTAGGGATGGTAGTCGAAACCCTTAAACGCTACCAAGGCGGATGCGAATTTTCTATTAAGCCGGCTCTACACGATGCGGTGAACGTTTGATTCGAATGTTGGCTTCCAATGTTGGAGTGATACCAATCACAGTCCGAACGGACCCTCGTAGTTGGAGCATCTACCACACGATGAGTTCTACTATCAATCGTCCAACGCTGGACTAAAAAAAACTGCGTTCTGCATGCGCCTTGACCTGGTACCACTTGTTTTACCGGCCATAACGATGACAACAGCATCTGCGCAATCTTGATTGAAAAAGTTTTGGTGACCGAGCACCTCTATGAGTTCATATATAACAAGGCTACACAGGAGAGGAGATATAACACTCTCTTTATTATGTGAAAGTCGATCGCTCAGAGGCAATACCCTTTCGAACTGTCGATGGTTCCATCATTGCAATGTCGGAGAGAGCAAGCGTCAGAAATAGAAGAGTGAAAGAACTGACAACACCAACACGCGGTTTTATTCCAAAAGCTCCATATTCAAACTACCGTGAGAGAACGCTGACTTCGGTGAGGGCTTTCTCGCTTATTATGCTAGAGGCGATGACAGGCGAAAGGAGCGGGAATTGTTTGTAAATAGAGAACACAACTTGTATTATTCGGAGAAATGGAAAACCGAAGGATAATGCTGCGGAGTGGATTCGAACCACCGAACCCTAAGATGGTACGTGGGCGCCTTAACCCCTAGACTACAAAGACCCTGCGGAGTTCTTTTGCTGTAACCCCTCGCCCTCTAAAGGGCCCCCATACACGAATGATCCAAAAGGCCTGAGTCCATTGGCCCGAGTCCAAAATTAGGGATCCACTCACGATCGAGCCTCAATCTTTTCCTGACTCTCGTTTTGTGAAGAATTTTACTATTGCAGGCGTTTTATGTTTCAGGCCAATGTATACGAGCTAAATGAGGCCTAAATGATTCAATCCGGGCACAAGATAGTTTTTCAACATAGCACGGTAGCGATCACTAGTAACTGTCACAGCATTGCCTCTAGCATCCTCGAAGAAACGGCCCTATGATGACGTCGACCCAAATGGCGCAACATACAGCCAGTCTACGAGGGTACAATGGTATTTTGTGCATCAATAGAGGTTTTTCCAGACTATTCTATTAATTAACAACGTCAGCCAAGTCGAAATGTCCATCGTACCGAGCTGTCAAACCCGTTGTTTCGGGGGTAGATGCTCCATAATTGCTATCGACTTCGATCCACATATGTCAAATGTGAACTGACAAATGACAGCTAAACCAAAATGGCGTCCAAACAAAATCGGCCTGAAGCATAAGACGCACCCTGTATTACTGCACGAGAAACTAAATATGTTATACATATTTCCACAGACTGTCCATTCTCGCCATATCGATACAAATCTAAGATTTCTTTGTATACTTAAAAAAGAGATGTACGAAAAGAACAAAAAAAACATATTCATATATTCATCTCCTTCTATCCTCTATTCCCGTGTAAATAAAAAATAACCCCCTCCAAAAAGGTGACGTGATTTTTTTTATACATACTCTGTGTGCTAAGAGAAGAGGAAAAGAAAAACACACTTAAAACCTCCGCTTTTTATCCCCAGCAAAAAAACGAGTTTTTTGTTGATTCTTTCTTCGCTCTGGCAGACAACCAACATATCAACAATTGCCCGTGAATAGTAAGTGGAATATCGCCGACATTTACTTAAAGTACGGTGAATATATTATTAAGAATTTCTTTTTTCACGTGCAACAACAATGCACCGATATGGATTTGAGAGCTGAGAACCATTATTATTTTTATTATGAGCACAACCTAAGCGCATTTTGTTTTACTCACAGATATTATGTACATGGCTGCACCGTACAGCAACGCTTTAATAGGCCAGTCATGTGTTTTACGGCTGCAGAGAAGACGGAAGCAAACGGGGGAATAATGGTGAAAAAAAAAAGTTTTAATTAATATGACAATTAACATGTGCCTGAAATTCCGAACGTTCAAATGAACGATTTCGGAAAAAAAAAATTAAATTTAAAATCTAAAGTTAGCACGTTAAAAAAGGAGCAAATAATTATTTTTTGATAATGGGAAGACAGTGGAGGTTTCGAAAATTATTACCCCTAAGTTATTAACACCGAATTATCAACCCACCCCTAACTCACCCCCTAAATATGATTATTTTTGAAAAAATAGTTAGAGGCGTTATGCCCCGCTGGAAATTTGGTTACTTGTTAAGAGTGGTGTTAAGAACTACCACAAAAAATCTCAAGTCCATAACATCCCCGGAAGCCACCCCTAACTCACCCCCTAAATATGATTATTTTTGAAAAAATAGTTAGAGGCGTTATGCCCCGCTGGAAATTTGGTTACTTGTTAAGAGTGGTGTTAAGAACTACCACAAAAAATCTCAAGTTCATAACATCCCCGGAAGCCACCCCTAACTCACCCCCTAAATATGATTATTTTTGAAAAAATAGTTAGAGGCGTTATGCCCCGCTGGAAATTTGTTTACTGTTAAGAGTGGTGTTAAGAACTACCACAAAAAATCTCAAGTCCATAACATCCCCGGAAGCCACCCCTAACTCACCCCCTAAATATGATTATTTTTGAAAAAATAGTTAGAGGCGTTATGCCCCGCTGGAAATTTGGTTACTTGTTAAGAGTGGTGTTAATAACTACCACAAAAAATGTCAGGTCCATAACATGCCCGGAAGCCACCCTTAACTCACCCCCTAAATATGATTATTTGTGAAAAAATAGTTAGAGGCGTTATGCCCCGCTGGAAATTTGGTTACTTGTTAAGATAGGTGTTAGTAACTACCACTAAAAATCTCAAGTCCATAACATCCCCGGAAGCCCCCTTAACCCACCCCCTAAATATGATTATTTTTGACAAAATAGTTAGAGGCGTTATGCCCCGCTGGAAATTTGGTTAGTTGTTAAGAGTGGTGTTAATAACTACCACAAAAAATGTCAGGTCCATAACATGCCCGGAAGCCACCCTTAACTCACCCCCTAAATATGATTATTTTTGAAAAAATAGTTAGAGGCGTTATGCCCCGCTGTAAATTTGGTTACTTGTTAAGAGTGCTGTTAGTAACTACCACTAAAAATCTCAAGTCCATAACATCCCCGGAAGCCCCCCTTAACCCACCCCCTAAATATGATTATTTTTGAAAAAATAGTTAGAGGCGTTATGCCCCGCTGGAAATTTGGTTACTCGTTAAGAGTGGTGTTAATAACTACCACAAAAAATCTCAGGTCCATAACATGCCCGGAAGCCACCCTTAACTCACCCCCTAAATATGATTATTTTTGAAAAAATGGTTAGAGGCGTTATGCCCCGCTGGAAATTTGGTTACTTGTTAAGAGTGGTGTTAAGAACTACCACAAAAAATGTCAGGTCCATAACATGCCCGGAAGCCACCCTTAACTCACCCCCTAAATATGATTATTTTTGAAAAAATAGTTAGAGGCGTTATGCCCCGCTGTAAATTTGGTTACTTGTTAAGAGTGCTGTTAGTAACTACCACTAAAAATCTCAAGTCCATAACATCCCCGGAAGCCCCCCTTAACCCACCCCCTAAATATGATTATTTTTGAAAAAATAGTTAGAGGCGTTATGCCCCGCTGGAAATTTGGTTACTTGTTAAGAGTGGTGTTAAGAACTACCACAAAAAATCTCAGGTTCATAACATGCCCGGAAGCCACCCTTAACTCACCCCCTAAATATGATTATTTTTGAAAAAATAGTTAGAGGCGTTATGCCCCGCTGGAAATTTGGTTACTTGTTAAGAGTGGTGTTAATAACTACCACAAAAAATCTCAGGTCCATAACATGCCCGGAAGCCACCCTTAACTCACCCCCTAAATATGATTATATTTGAAAAAATGGTTAGAGGCGTTATGCCCCGCTGGAAATTTGGTTACTTGTTAAGAGTGGTGTTAAGAACTACCACAAAAAATCTCAAATCCATAACATCCCCGGAAGCCACCCCTAACTCACCCCCTAAATATGATTATTTTTGAAAAAATAGTTAGAGGCGTTATGCCCCGCTGGAAATTTGGTTACTTGTTAAGAGTGGTGTTAAGAACTACCACAAAAAATCTCAGGTCCATAACATGCCCGGAAGCCACCCTTAACTCACCCCCTAAATATGATTATTTTTGAAAAAATAGTTAGAGGCGTTATGCCCCGCTGGAAATTTGGTTACTTGTTAAGAGTGGTGTTAATAACTACCACAAAAAATCTCAGGTCAATAACATGCCCGGAAGCCACCCTTAACTCACCCCCTAAATATGATTATTTTTGAAAAAATGGTTAGAGGCGTTATGCCCCGCTGGAAATTTGGTTACTTGTTAAGTGGTGTTAAGAACTACCACAAAAAATCTCAAATCCATAACATCCCCGGAAGCCACCCCTAACTCACCCCCTAAATATGATTATTTTTGAAAAAATAGTTAGAGGCGTTATGCCCCGCTGGAAATTTGGTTACTTGTTAAGAGTGGTGTTAAGAACTACCACAAAAAATCTCAGGTCCATAACATGCCCGGAAGCCACCCTTAACTCACCCCCTAAATATGATTATTTTTGAAAAAATAGTTAGAGGCGTTATGCCCCGCTGGAAATTTGGTTACTTGTTAAGAGTGGTGTTAATAACTACCACAAAAAATCTCAGGTCCATAACATGCCCGGAAGCCACCCTTAACTCACCCCCTAAATATGATTATTTTTGAAAAAATGGTTAAAGGCGTTATGCCCCGCTGGAAATTAGGTTACTTGTTAAGAGTGGTGTTAAGAACTACCACAAAAAATCTCAAATCCATAACATCCCCGGAAGCCACCCCTAACTCACCCCCTAAATATGATTATTTTTGAAAAAATAGTTAGAGGCGTTATGCCCCACTGGAAATTTGGTTACTTGTTAAGAGTGGTGTTAAGTACTACCACAAAATATCTCAAGTCCATAACATCCCCGGAAGCCACCCCCAACTCACCCCCTAAATAGGATTATTTTTGAAAAAAATAGTTAGGGGCGTTATGCCCCGCTGGAAATTTGGTTACTTGTTAAGAGTGGTGTTAGTAACTACCACTAAAAATCTCAAGTCCATAGCATGCCCGGAAGCCCCCCTTAACCCACCCCCTAAATATGATTATTTTTGAAAAAATAGTTAGAGGCGTTATGCCCCGCTGGAAATTTGGTTACTTGTTAAGAGTGGTGTTAATAACTACCACAAAAAATCTCAGGTCCATAACATGCCCGGAAGCCACCCTTAACTCACCCCCTAAATATGATTATTTGTGAAAAAATAGTTAGAGGCGTTATGCCCCGCTGGAAATTTGGTTACTTGTTAAGAGTAGTGTTAAGAACTACCACAAAAAATCTCAAGTCCATAACATCCCCGGAAGCCACCCCTAACTCACCCCCTAAATATGATTATTTTTGAAAAAATAGTTAGAGGCGTTATGCCCCGCTGGAAATTTGGTTACTTGTTAAGAGTGGTGTTAAGAACTACCACAAAAAATCTCAAGTCCATAACATCCCCGGAAGCCACCCCTAACTCACCCCCTAAATATGATTATTTTTGAAAAAATAGTTAGAGGCGTTATGCCCCGCTGGAAATTTGGTTACTTGTTAAGAGTGGTGTTAAGAACTACCACAAAAAATCTCAAGTTCATAACATCCCCGGAAGCCACCCCTAACTCACCCCCTAAATATGATTATTTTTGAAAAAATAGTTAGAGGCGTTATGCCCCGCTGGAAATTTGGTTACTTGTTAAGAGTGGTGTTAAGAACTACCACAAAAAATCTCAAGTCCATAACATCCCCGGAAGCCACCCCTAACTCGCCCCCTAAATATGATTATTTTTGAAAAAATAGTTAGAGGCGTTATGCCCCGCTGGAAATTTGGTTACTTGTTAAGAGTGGTGTTAAGAACTACCACAAAAAATCTCAGGTCCATAACATGCCCGGAAGCCACCCTTAACTCACCCCCTAAATATGATTATTTTTGAAAAAATAGTTAGAGGCGTTATGCCCCGCTGGAAATTTGGTTACTTGTTAAGAGTGGTGTTAGTAACTACCACTAAAAATCTCAAGTCCATAACATCCCCGGAAGCCACCCTTAACTCACCCCCTAAATATGATTATTTTTGAAAAAATAGTTAGAGGCGTTATGCCCCGCTGGAAATTTGGTTACTTGTTAAGAGTGGTGTTAATAACTACCACAAAAAATCTCAGGTCCATAACATGCCCGGAAGCCCCCGTTAAACCACTCCATAGAATTGATTATTTTTGAAAAAATAAATAGGGGCTTTAAAACGCGTTGCAAGTTTGTTGTTAAGAGTGTTAAAATATAACTACTTAAACGAATGAATTTATTCAGATTTTAAAAGAAGACGTATTTGGCGGATAGATTTAAATCTAAAAAATAGTGTTGCAATGCCATGTTATGCTCAAAAATAATCAACTCCCTAGCATCCACGGAAGCCGCCCTTTTTAGCACTCGTTGTTGAAGAATATTGTTTAATTGTTATTGTATTGTTAAGAACGAGTTAATTTTTGGAATTAATTACTTTAATAGATGATAAATTATTTTTCTAAGATAATGTATCATAAATTTTTTATGGTTTAAAACGTACTAAATATTTTATGAATAGTTAATGCGATGTTGGATAACATTTTTAAAAATTAGCTTTTGCCCGCAATTTCATGCGCATAGATTTTGGATACGGTTTTGTTTAGAGTCTCTAAAAAAATGTTGCAAGTTAAATACACCAAGCTTCGCTTTTCGTCGTAGATACGTTAAAAAAACGATGTAAAGCGAAACGGAGCAAAGTGATTTACGATTTCTTATAGGAAACCATGTAAAATTATTAGATTTTAATATAATATAGATAGGCTCCAACATTTTATTTTCCAAGGGCAAATAAAAAAACTATATGACAAAAAATTAAACAAAAAAGGTGATTCATTCACATAAAAAACAAAACAACAAGAAGTTCAATTAAAAGAATAAAAATTAACATGTAGTAAAAAACAATAAAAATGTTTAAAAACTAATCGGACTCTTTTGACGGTACTGATGGAGACTTTTGGCCGTGGAGTAAGTAACGATCCAGTCTACCTTGTAACTAAACTAATTGTAATTGTTTTTAATTTTGGTCCCTAGTTTTTACAGGAACAAAACACTTCCCTTAGAGTTTTCTCTGTGAAAAAAGCCAAGTCGCTGGAAAAGTCAACCAGGAAGTGGTAACAGACATTTCGTGGTTATGTCTGCACAGACATTCTGTCGGTTGATGCATGCGAATTTCCTAGTCGGTACAGAAAGTCACACGAAAGTCGCACGGCCAAAAGTCCATATCATGTGTGAGAGATATCTTTCTAACTTTTATCTATCTAACTTTTTACCAATTGGGTCTGAATTTCAAAAACCCTAGAAAAGTACAATTTTTGCAATTCCTCGAAATATATCATTTTAACCTTCAACTTGCGCAACTTCCAACTTATCACGACGCGCAACGAAAATTAGTGGTAGATGATATTTAATGACAGCAGTAAATAAAAAACACAAAGGACATAAAAAATGTTATACTTATTTACAACAATACACAAATGTGCAATAGACAGTGTTGGGCCGGGGGATTTGGTGCCGTGACGGGGGATTTGTCGCCCTTTCCAGACGTCTAAGGCACCCTCAAAATGTTTCCTCAAAAAAGCCCCTAAATAGGTCATCAATTCAGAATTCCGCTCGTAAAAGAAAAGGGTCGTATGAAAATTGCGTCGTAGTTTTAGAATGCTCTTTTTATTCATTGCCGATGGGTGCGCACGGTGCAGATAGATATAGGGCGTTCTCTCTCTGTCAGAAGCGATTCTTAGGACGCACGTTTTGGTTAGTTTGAAAGACTCGAAGTCCTGGTTCGTGGCTGAGGGGGGTTCTGCATGTATGACGAGGTGGCATAAATTTTTTCCAGAAGATTTTGTGGATATAGATTTTGATCTGCTGAATCCGAAAATGCTAGGTATTTTTGCAGTCGCTCAATTGTTAGAAGCAATTGTTTATTTACAAAAGGAACTTCGACAAGGAGGATTTATACATAATGTATATTTAATAATATAAGCATTGGGAAACTATTTTTTATTCTCGTTAATTAAAGAGTCCATGGGGTCAATTCTGGTTCGGTGTAGTGAAAACGTGAAAAAAAAGTTTACACTTGACGTTTTACACACCTTTTTCACTTTTTCACTGCACTGAACCTGAAAAAGCGATTCTCGTTGCATTCGTGAAAACTTAATGCCGAATCAAGGCTGAATTGGTTTTTAAACTGTCAAGTGACAGTTTATCAAATTAAATCTAATATTTTTTGATAAAAGTTTTCACAACTACTTTGCACTTTTGCACGCATTTTTTAGACGTGTAAAGTTTTTGACAGTTATTACCATGTTTGCACGATGTAAGAATCGCAAACAACGGTGCAAACGGGTAAACTGTTTACACGTTTTCACTACACGGAACCAGAATTGACCCCCATGAATTTGACTTTAATAAATAAATGTATGCACACACATCCCTAACTGACGATATAATTTACCGTACGAAATGTGATAAGCATTTTTTATTTTTTATTTTTTATAATAAAAGAAATTCAATTTCTATTTGTCTATAACAATGCATATGAAATTGGAGATGAATTAATATTTTTATTGATAGTAAAAAACTTATGCTATTTTAAATAAACAAATAAAAAATATCTTTAACATTCTGTAGAAGTGTATAGAGCAACGTCAAACTGAAGATATATAAGAGGGTACCCTGAAAATAATTAAATTTGAAAAAAATATGATTTAATCGAGTGGAATGCGTTAAATGAGATTTTTGAAAAATAATAATTATTAAAATAATAAATTGATAAACAAAAATGGACGAAGTAAAGTTTCTGAGCTTGAATTTCCCCGTAAAACCCTTGTTTTTAGTTCGATTTTCGTGGATAGAGTTGCCTATAGTGCGATCAATATATTCTGAGGCAACACTGGATATTTAAATAGAGCTCTTAAAGAACTTCAATTGGAATGATAAAAATTGTTTTCACAGTAACATGGATATACTTTTTCCGATCCCATCTCCCAAAATGCAGACCTGGATATTTATTACCGTCTTTGCAAATACTATCTTTCCTGAAAACTTTATTCTTTCAGAAATTACCTCCATTTTTTGACGTTCGTCGCTCGGCCTGTCAAGGATTTTTTATTGATTGTAGGTGCGTCGCCTTTTTGTCTGTTTGTAGAGACTTTGTTACAATACAACGTCCTAGGAAAACTGTAAAATCCCATGCAATATAAATCCTTTGTATTTCGCCATAATGTCGCGTTCTCAATTCATACGGTTTCGCAAGTTCCTTTTGCAAGCTCGCGTCTCGTTGACATCCCGTGTTCTAGGAACCGCAGGTGCACGAACGTGTGAACTTACTAAGCGTGTGAATTGATCCAAATTAATCCATGCGCCCATGGGGCAGTTTAACTCCTTAAGGGTTGAAAATAATTTATTTTTGGCTAACAATACTCATAAAATCGTAATTGGAACATAAACTAGGAAAAAAAAATTATACAATTTTTTTTATTTTCAGTTGATTTAGGGGTGGTGTTAACCCTTCAGGATTATCCCTTGTTTTAAAGTTTGGCTTGATTTAGTATAAATTAACCACCAAATCGCAAATAAATATAAAAAAATGGATTTCGTTAGATTATTTTTTATTATTACAGTGAAATCTCCCTTAGCCGGACACTCACGGGACTGTGAAAATCTGTCCGTTGTAGAGAGGTGTCCGGTTAGAAGAGAATGGAGAAAAAGGCCAGATTTGTACTCGTATGTATATTTTAAAGTTCATTACAAAAAAAGTAACAAAGGAAATTATAAGTTTAAAATAACTAAATACATATATAAATTCCTTTCTAAATATAATAAAAAACAGAAATACATACATATGTAGATATGAACACAGATTATAATGCATTTAATTTGTACTGGATTGAAAATATTCCATTAGCGTACTTTGTCGAGAACATCTATTAACAATAATATCCTGGAGATGCAACTCCAAATTTGAAACCATTTCTATACCTCGGAGGTCTCCGTGATGCATTAAGAATTGTTTTAATTCTTGCGTCTTATCGAGTGCTTCTCTATAATTGCCAAGCAGTGGTGCACTTTGGATGAAAAGTTCATCATCTGGGTCTTCGAGATCAATAACTGATTGGCTTTCCGAACAAACCTCATTTTCCGTGTCTTCAACAAGAAGATTGCTGTCAATTTCGAAGAAATCTTCAATATTTCCGCTTTCAACGCCAATTCCGTGTGAGTTTTTATAAATTGCTGCGAAAAGAGATAAAGGCAAGTCGTCTTCTGCGGTAAAACCTTCATCTGGAATAGTATTATGGTTGCTGTGTACGAGACCAGATTTACGGAAGCAATTTTGTATTGTACTCGGTGTCACTCTGTCCCAAGCATTTTTCATAAAGTAGACTGCATCCAACACATTTATGCTTCGAACCAACTCACTCGCAGAACCAGCAGAATCAATTGCCGTCAGTAAATTCTTTACTATAAAGGTCCTGTAGAAAGTTTTAAAACTTTTTATGATTCCTTGATCTAATGGTTGACACACTGAAGTACAATTAGGTGGGAAAAAGACAAGTTGTATGTTATCGAGCAGAACATCTTTCGGGTGACAGGCCGCATTGTCCAAGAACAGTAAAATTTTTCTCTTTTGGTGACTTAATTTCCGATCGAATTCCTTTAGCCAGTCAACCACTATTTGACCGGTCATCCATGCCTTACGATTGGATTTCCAGATGACAGGAAGGCCATTTATACTTAGATTTCTAAAGGCCCTAGGTTTTGCTGCCTTTCCGATTACAAGCAATTTCTCTTTATCACCAGCCATGTTGACGTAATGCAATATTGTTAATCTTTCTTTGGATAGTTTACCACCAACACATTTTTCGTTCTTTAAGTGCATGGTTTTGCTAGGCAAGGCGCGGAAAAACAGACCTGTCTCGTCGATATTGTAAATATCCTTTGGTACATATTTTGCCACGATCGAAGGTACTTTGCTCAAAAAAGTGGAAACATCGTCGCAATTGACACTTGAAGCTTCGCCGCAAATTGATTTGAAGTTTATACAGTGTCGTTTTCGAAATTTTTCCAACCAACCAGAAGATGCACTGAAACTACTAAGTCCTATGTTGGCGGCAATTTCCTTTGCTTTGTTTTGTATCAATGGGCCTGCAGATTAAAAGAGTTCCTTTAAAAAAATAGAGAAGCAATAACACCAGTCTACCTGATATAGGAACTCCCTTGCTTCGCGCTTTTATGAACCAATTGAAGCACAACTCGTCGATAGTTGTACCCTCCACACTTAGAAATGATCGCTTTTCGTTTATATTGACATTAGAATGCCATTTCTTCATTAATTTTTCTTTTTGCCTTATAATTTCGGCTGCTTGCGTTTTCCCGAAATTAAAACGGTCTGCTAAACAACGCACTGTATATTTTCCTTTAGTATACACTTGTAATAAATCAATTTTATCTTTAAGAGATAACACATTTCTTTTCGGTGGCATTTTACTTTTTATAGGCAAAACTAAGACACATAAAACCGATTCAAACAATCAAGTAACACCTCACTGATTTGAAAATGCGCACGTAAAAGCTCAGAAAAATAGAAAATGGGGAATCACCGAAATCAAAAAAGGCTACATATTCAGAGCGTTCTTTATTGTGTGTCTTAAAAGGTAGCTGTATGTTGTTGTGAGGTATAGCGTAAACTCTACTACCAAACTATACTACACAACACATTTAAAAAAAAATGTCAGCTTGGTGATTGCCTACGAATTCTGTCCGCCCAACGGAGACTTTTTTGCACGATTGGTTCAATGCACGTTGTCCGTGTCCGTCCAAGAGAGAGTCCGTTCAATAGAACGATGCTTCCGTTTAAATTACATGGAGCAAAATCGGGACTGAAGAAATTTGTCCGTTAAAGGGAGAAGTCCGTTTAAGAGAGGTGTCCGTGAGTAGAGGTTTCACTGTATTGAAATTATCGCGAAAAACCCTTAAAAAGGGGTATTTTTTTCGTTTTTAAGGGTGCCGCCCATATTTTAGGACCGCAGGACCCCGATTATCGTAATCAGCGACCCAAAATACATGCAGGGTTCGATTTTCTTAATGGTGTTATGTTGGAGCACCCCCCCCCCCTCGCGTTTTGAATGGACTATTTATGCAATAAACCCCTTTAAATAAATATTTAGAGCGTTCTGGCAAGCATTAGGTGAAGGGTAAATGTTCTGGCATTAGTTTTTATAAATAGAGAATACTATCAAAAATAGTCTTCAGAAAATTCATGAGTGATACTTTTCATGAGGGATGAAATGACAACACAAAATACGTCGCTGGCTCTTGGTCTATAAGATATTGTGTTTTTGTAAGTTAAATCTACACATTAAGTGCATTAAGTTTTTTTCAAATTAAATGTGTGAACAGTTTAAATAATATAAAATACAAATATTTTCAGTGGAGTATATTTCTTTTTATTATTTACACTGTGTGGTTCGATCTCAACGAAAAGATCGAACATCCTAATTTTTTATTTTGTGAATCTGGAAGACAGAGACTAAAAATGCTAATCTCGGGAATGGGGTAATCCAATATCGATGGGACTTTCACAGGCAGTTTTACTGGGCACATTCTAGCCTTCTTGTTCACTCGGTCAAAAAAATATTTTATTGGCAGAGACGGACGAGCCGTAATGGGTATATAGTTCAATACTAAAGGATTTAAATTGATTGTGTAATAGACAAATAAAAAATATATAAAAACAAACAAATTTTAGATAATAATGCGAAACCCCGACCGTCAGTGCTAGTAATGTCGCCACTATAAAAACACAACACACATTTCTAATGTTGCCGGTCTCAACCCAAAATGAAAAAATAGTAGACGTGTCCCGGGATGCACGACAGAAGCGAAGCTTTTACGCATTTCGGTGGAAGTATGTAAAAAATGGTAATATTTTACAGGTTTCCCAATGTTCACAAATATTTTTATTTTGTATAACTGGTGTGTTTTACGGGCTACGGTAGTTACCCCAACGCAAAACCCCTCTACCAGGAGGACAGGATCGGTGAATTTTACCCCATAGGATACAGGCCCTGCACATAACCAAAAAATCTTTTCTAGAGGGTTAAGGGTGGCTTCCGAAGATGTAATGAACTTGAGATTTTTTGTGGTAGTTCTTCACACCACTAACAAGTAACCAAATTTCCAGCGGGGCATAACGCCTCTAACTATTTTTTCAAAAATAATCATATTTAGGGGGTGGGTTAAGGGGGGCTTCCGGGGATGTTATGGACCTGAGATTTTTAGTGGTAGTTACTAACAGCACTCTTAACAAGTAACCAAATTTCCAGCGGGGCATAACGCCTCTAACTATTTTTTCAAAAATAATCATATTTAGGGGGTGAGTTAGGGGTGGCTTCCGGGCATGTTATGGACTTGAGATTTTTAGTGGTAGTTACTAACACCACTCTTAACAAGTAACCAAATTTCCAGCGGGGCATAACGCCTCTAACTATTTTTTCACAAATAATCATATTTAGGGGGTGAGTTAGGGGTGGCTTCCGGGCATGTTATGGACCTGACATTTTTTGTGGTAGTTATTAACACCACTCTTAACAAGTAACCAAATTTCCAGCGGGGCATAACGCCTCTAACTATTTTTTTCAAAAATAATCATATTTAGGGGGTGAGTTAGGGGTGGCTTCCGGGGATGTTATGGACTTGAGATTTTTTGTGGTAGTACTTAACACCACTCTTAACAAGTAACCAAATTTCCAGCGGGGCATAACGCCTCTAACTATTTTTTCAAAAATAATCATATTTAGGGGGTGGGTTAAGGGGGGCTTCCGGGGATGTTATGGACTTGAGATTTTTAGTGGTAGTTACTAACACCACTCTTAACAAGTAACCAAATTTCCAGCGGGGCATAACGCCTCTAACTATTTTTTCAAAAATAATCATATTTAGGGGGTGGGTTAAGGGGGGCTTCCGGGGATGTTATGGACTTGAGATTTTTAGTGGTAGTTACTAACACCACTCTTAACAAGTAACCAAATTTCCAGCGGGGCATAACGCCTCTAACCATTTTTTCAAAAATAATCATATTTAGGGGGTGAGTTAAGGGTGGCTTCCGGGCATGTTATGGACCTGAGATTTTTTGTGGTAGTTATTAACACCACTCTTAACAAGTAACCAAATTTCCAGCGGGGCATAACGCCTCTAACTATTTTTTCAAAAATAATCATATTTAGGGGGTGAGTTAAGGGTGTCTTCCGGGCATGTTATGGACCTGACATTTTTTGTGGTAGTTATTAACACCACTCTTAACAAGTAACCAAATTTCCAGCGGGGCATAACGCCTCTAACTATTTTTTCAAAAATAATCATATTTAGGGGGTGTGTTAAGGGGGGCTTCCGGGGATGTTATGGACTTGAGATTTTTAGTGGTAGTTACTAACACCACTCTTAACAAGTAACCAAATTTCCAGCGGGGCATAACGCCTCTAACTATTTTTTCAAAAATAATCATATTTAGGGGGTGTGTTAAGGGGGGCTTCCGGGGATGTTATGGACTTGAGATTTTTAGTGGTAGTTACTAACACCACTCTTAACAAGTAACCAAATTTCCAGCGGGGCATAACGCCTCTAACTATTTTTTCAAAAATAATAATATTTAGGGGGTGATTTAAGGGTGGCTTCCGGGCATGTTATGGACCTGAGATTTTTTGTGGTAGTACTTAACACCACTCTTAACAAGTAACCAAATTTCCAGCGGGGCATAACGCCTCTAACTATTTTTTCAAAAATAATCATATTTAGGGGGTGAGTTAGGGGTGGGTTGATAATTCGGGGTTAATAACTTAGGGGTAATAATTTTCGAAACCTCCACTGTCTTCCCATTATCAAAAAATAATTATTTGCTCCTTTTTTAACGTGCTAACTTTAGATTTTAAATTTAATTTTTTTTTTCGAAATCGTTCATTTGAACGTTCGGAACTTCAGGCACATCAATTAACTGGAAATTAACAACATATGCAGGTGAATAGTGTACGAGTTCAGGGGAAGGTGGGAAAGTTTGTTTTTTTTCTGAAATGAGCTCAATATTTACAGCAGATGTGTACGTTTCTTAGATTTTAGCATTAAATGTGCTGAAATCAGGTTTTTATGGTGTTCTGTTGATTTTTTTTTGTTGTTGTAGGTTTCGGCTTATCGACGTAGCAACAGAGAAATGTGACCAGATGTTTTCAATATTTTTTTTTGGGGGGGTAGTAGACCAGATCTGATAAAAACAGTGAACACGTGTAAGATTATTTAATGGTTTTTAGTTTTTATTAATAAGAACTTATTTAGGTGAAGTGCAACACAAAGGAACAGTGGAAATATTTCGGGTGGTGGTAAAAAGTGATGCTAGCGACCCTAGATTATTACGGATTTTGTACCTTCAGGAATCAGGTGATATTGAAACTATAGCAACATTGATATAAAACTTGATCCTTGGACGAAGCTGTCGCCTTTACCTTGGTAAAAAAAAATTATCCCAGAGTTGAATCTGACATCGTCACCAGGTACCTACACCTTTGCCGTGGTGGTGGGGCTTGCGTGCCTCGAGGTGGCATTAGGCTATGTCGCGGTTGGTAAGGTGGAGAGCTAGCAAGCTACTGGTAGCGACTCCCATGCCGAACAGGCTAATTACGAAGAGGCCAGAAAACGCTAGGTACATTAGCCTCCTCCACCCTCTTCTCTTTTCCTCCACTCCTAAGCCAAGTTTCGTTCACAGTGCCGTTGGCTTCGTAGCCATAGTACAACCGTTTTGGACAAACCAAATCCTGGAAAGCAAAGGTCAGATGGTATGCGCATGCAGGGCTAGTGCCGGAGACCCCTTTTCTTTCTTGACAAGATTTCTAGGAATGAGAAAGCCGGTACGATGCATGAACGAGTCTAGTCGCGGTAGGTACAGAAAAGACCTCGATCCTCTCCTAAAGAGAAGATCGAGCGAAATGCCAAGAGGAAAAGGTGTTCCTCAAGAAAAAGCCTGATGCTGCGAGTACAGCAGCGGCAGGTGGATCACCTGGACGAGAGTGCTTTGGGGGGACGCATCAGCCCCGAAACCTGGGTGGAGGTGGAAGCAAACTGTCGGAGATAGTATTGGACCACATCCTCTCAGGCAAGGTAGAAACAACGCCCTGCTATGACTCCTCGGAAGTAGTCAGAGGTTTTAGAGTAATCAGATGTTAAGACCAGGCCTCATAGGACTTCCTAGGCGAAAGCGTCACTAAGATCTGCCAAGTCTCCCGAGGAGACCTAGAGTTCGCATCTGGTTGCTTAAAGTAAATCTGGAACCTGGAGAGGCATCATGTATGGCAACCTGAAAATCTTTAAAAGCCATTCCCCAGAGGAGGAATTTCTGAATGCGGATGAAGTGGTCGAGGACGGCGCTCAGGGGCACCCGCAGATGCTTGAGATCATTCAGATCAAACTCCAACACTCCAAATTAGGTACAAACAACCTCCAGAGTTTTCCAACGAAGGAAAACTTGGATATCGCCTTAATACAAGAGCCCTGGGTACGATTTCGGAACACAAAAGGGCTCGCGGACAGGCAATATAACACCTTTTACCACCGCTCGGATCAAGGTAAGACAAGATCCTGTATTCTTGTTAAAAGGATCATCAAAGCCCTTTTCTGCCCGAACTTCAGTTCAACGGACTTAACGGTCGTTAGGTTGGAGTTTGGAGGGGGAAAGGTCTTTACTTGGCCTGAGCCTATATGGCTCCTACCTGTACCCTTCGCGGAGTTTATGCAGATGACAACAGCATTAAAATCGAATGAAGCCAACCTGTTCGTAGCGTGCGACACAAATGCGAGGCATACGCTTTGGGGAAGCAACAAGAATACCGAACGGGGAGAGAGAGATTACATCATTAATTCAAACCTAGCGGTGTTCAACCGGGGCAACACACCATCCTTCGTATTCCCAAGCACGGAGAATTTTCAAGGTTGGGAAGAAGTGTTGGACATCGCGCTGTTTACGGACACGGAAATATTTGAAGTAGAAAACTGGGGAGTATCAGATCAAGTGTCTTTCTTGGATCACCGATGGATACGCTTCAGGATAATGCAGGTTTATGCATTGGTGCATTGTTTTCAGGTTGAAGCTCCTCAACCGCAAAAAAATCCAAGAAGAATTGACGTCCGGGATGTTCAGTCAGGTCCTGAGAGCGAGACTCTAGAGAACGCGCACAGAAAAGGATAGATCTTATAGAGAAAATCGAAGATAGGGTAAACACTTTCGAAAACGCTATCAACACAACGTATAAGGTATCCTGGGGTGGTAGCACGTAAGTTGTTTCAATCGACCTCTGCATACAAAAATTTGTGTAACACTTGAATTTTTGTATGAAGAGGTCGATTGAAACAACTTACGTGCTACCACCCCTGCTCAGTACCGCAGACAAAAAGGCCTTTCCCTCGTGGTTGAATGAAGATCTCGAAACTCAGGAGCAAGGAGGAACAAGAGAACTTCAAAAGTTGCTACAAACACGACCTTTGGCAGCCTTGCAAAAACTGAGTAAAGCTGTACAAGAAAACCATTGCCTCAGCCCAGACATATACTTGGCAGAGGTACTATCAATCCGCTAAAGGCATGAAAATCTAAAAATGCGCCCGACAGAGGTATGATCGCCTCTGTTACAGATATGAATGTATTCGCAAACAACCATTCCAAACGCCAGTGTCATTTTACCAAGCGGTCCCCCAACCAAGCACTAATCACGTCCAATGCTGATTGACCTAGAAATCGAACGAGAACTAGTCTATTGAGTATGATAATGGCACTCTTTATGGTCACCAAGTACCTGTCCATAGTTTTCTTTACATATTTCTTCTCGGTCGGCATTTATGACTGTATTTTGAATTTGAACCGCTTTAAAGGCGGCTTCTTTTGTCTCCATTCTTCGTAAAGCAGTTTACTAATTTATGGTCCTGTTTGTTCCGAATAGAATTTGCGCCTAGTATCTCGTGCATTCGCAGATGCTTAATTACTTTATTGCCGTGTTTAGATGCCGATTTGAGTGTAAGCCCTTTTTAGATAAGACTTCGTAATAATACTCCTACTACTCAACCTGCTTGAGTGTAATAATGGGTACTCTATTTTAACGGCCGATAAAAGCAGATCTCTTAATATTTTAAGGTAGACTCTTCCTTGCAAAGCCACATTCTAAACAGCCACAGCAAAAGCGGCCTATTAATTCCATTTACACAGAATCACAATTTTGTTGTTTTTAATAAAACTACACTTCACTACTAATTTTCTTTTTTTTTGAAATAAAAATTAAATTCATCTGTCCCCATTTTCGTTTCAAATTATATCAAACAACCTAAAAATTATATCAGCAACCATAACTCACTTAATGCCAAACCTAAAATTATCTCTCACTCTGCCACAGACGGAAAAAAAAGAATACCCTTCATGAAAATGTTCACAATAAATCAAATTTACCAAAAACCCACGAAAAAAATTCACCTTTCCAACTATTTTTGCAAAAACACCACCAATTCCACCTTATTCGCCATTATCTTAAAATTTGATCATCATTAATTAAAACAATTTCCAAAAACAGACAAACGATAAATTACCAGTCTTCAGCGTGTTTTTTTTCGTTGTTGTTGCTGTACAAGTCTGCATTGTGATCATCGAAGCACGACACACAGAAAAAAAACACAACAAGAGAAGAAGAAGACTGGATCGTGTCACGGTGCACCAATTTCGGTGATCACCTTAACCGAGTTCAGAAGTTCAACGAACTTCTTGTCATCGCGTTTTTTTTCGCAACACCAATAAAGAAAAAACGACTACACTGCCCTCTCTCCGTCGAAGCACGAGAAAACATAGCTACTACCAACTCACCATCAGCGAAAAAACGTCCAAAATAAAATTGCATCAACAACCGAAATGTTGTGTCACTTTTATTCAACATTTTGTTTTGTGCCTCACCGTCGTGGTGCTTTAATTACAAACGTTTTAGGGAACAAAAAAAATGAAAGAAAATTTTTTTTTAACGTCGAAGTTTTGTCCATAAATGTCCATAAAAAACCGGTTTACCTCCATTTATAAAACTAGTCGGGAGAAAAAAAAAGTATTTCTTGTTTGTGATTAAAGACGGGAAACCATAAAAAACGGTAAAACTTGAATAAACACAAAAAAAATTGAGAAAAAAGAAAGGGCAAAGGGTTTCGAGATGATGATGATGCACTGACAGATAAAATACAAGAAGAAGAAGACAAGAGGAAAAAGTGAAGTATAGAAAAATGTGAACAGTGTAGCCAACTCTACAGTTTTAACTGTAGATTTACAGTTTTTTGGAAATCTTCTCAGTTTTTAGTTTAGGCCTGCAAATCTACAGTTTTTTATTTAGCGCCATCTATCTCGTAGTAGGCCATATGTTTCTCAATTAATAAAGGCGATGGATCTGTACAATTTCCACTATTATCGAATTTGACCAAAAAGCTTCTGTGGCTGCCGCTACGGTACGGCTACGGTAAAACACTTGTTTTCGAGCATTAATGTTATGAAAACGAAACTTAGAAATAAATTTACTACGACCACAATAAGAGGTGCTTTGCACACAAAATCAGAAATTAAAAATTGGTTCGAGTTCGAGTTCGATGCGCACAATGCCTATTTTAAGAAATTCAAAAAAAAATATGTATGATTTCATCACCGCCAAAATTTTTGTCATTTTTCGGCCATATCTTTTTTATTATTAATATTAAGGAAAAACATTATTTACGAAAGTTGTAGATAATTTGATTATCTAAAAAAAATATCTGTACAAAAATTCTATAGGACTCAGTGTTCCGAGAAATAAGGAAAACTATTTTTACCACTCAAAACAAGATGGCGGCCGAACGTCACGCCTCCGGATCCCGAAAACTCGGTTTTATACTCCCAACCAACCCCCTACACATTACAAAAAAAATTGCTGTTTTCATAAAATGTTCAGCGAAAGTACCATTTGACTGGACTACTTCCCCATTATCTGTTTTATTTATTATTACCATTAAATAATACAATATAAGAAAAAAACGGTAGATTTACCGTCTTTTAATTAATATTTACAGTTTTCTACAGTTTTGTTTAAGCATGTATGTAGTTTTACTCCAGGATGGGGTTGGCAACACTGAATGTGAACAGGTTTCATAATTGGTTTCAGGATGAGTTGCGGTTTTAAATTTTTGTTTTTTTTGTGGAAGACAAAAGGGCGTTAAAAAAGAAAATATTTGATGACCTGATGAATATGTTTATTATGAGTGTGTTTGGTAATAATGTGATATTGGTTTTTTTGTTTTTTTTTTAATTTTTTTTGAGATTTTGAATTAATTATACGATAGCTGTTTAGAATAACTAGTTTAAGTTTTTTTTTCAGATTTGCTTGCTAATAAAAAAAGAAGAAGATGAGAAGAAGTCAAATTATATAATTGTATCAGCGAAGTGATTGTTGTGATTAAGTGAAGTTATTGGAATTGTTAAAGAGACAATTTGTCATTAATGGACGCGTTTAGGCCAAAGTTACTCTCAGTTAAAGCTAGGCATGTTAACAACGGGATAAACAGCAATTTTTTTAGCGCTGTTAGATAAATTATTTCTGGTTTTTGGCTTAGCTAAAATATAGCACAGCTCAAAACTGTCAAAAGGGGTTGACGTTTACTTGTAAATTTTTGTTGTAAGCAAATAATTTAGTAATATTATTATTAATTTTTTTGCTTGTTATTTGTAAAATGCTAAGTTTACAGCGATAATTGTTTTTACAGTTACGCTATGAAGTATGACTATGCAGAAAACAAACTATTGATTTGTGTTCATTGCACGCAGCAGTTCAAAGTTTGTTCCAAAATATCAGAGTTTTTCGAAAAAAATGAATGGCATCCGAGGCAAATGCAGTTAAGGAAATCGAATTTTTGGATTGGTTCCAAAAGTTTTCTTCAGCAATGAATGTCTCAGGGATGAGTATGAATTTGGAAAACTATTATCATTACAACGATGTATACATTTGATCAAATCAATTTGTAAATAAATTTTGGTGAGTTGCAATAAATTCTAGTGAGGAAACCATAAGATGACATTTCAATAATCTGTGAAAGGCAATGACGAAACCCAGTTTTGATTCGTGGTATTGGAACCAGGTGATGTTGGCACGTAAAGAGAGACTCTAACTAATCTTTTTTTATGTGAATAGGTAATTCCCCTATGTACTAACTCGATTGAGTGAATGTCGGACAGCAAGCTCTAGTTAGAAGGCTAGTAGAGAAAAGAATGAAAGAACTGACAACTCCAAGACGCCGTTTTATTCCAGCACCAGTTTCCCAGAGTGCTGGCATCGTTGATCGAACAGGAGAGATGGCTTACTCGCTGATAATGCTTAGAAGCGATGACAGGAGAAAGGACAGGGAATCTTTTATAATGAGTAAAGGCAAGATGTAATAGAAGGGAAGTTAGTCGGAAAAATGGAAGGGCGAAGGACAATGGCGTGGAGTGGATTCAAACCATTAACCCCTAGGCTACAGAGGCCGGTTTACTTTGCCCTCACAAATCACTCCACACGTAGGCGACGAGGAAACTTGTAAGTTAAACACGTCGGGCTTTAGCTGGACTAATACTTGTATTTTAATAAAAATGTAAATGCTGCTCTTGTTGAGACAAACAAGGCGTTTCACATGACAAAAGGCCCTCTAAACCCATGGATCAAGACTTCGTCAGGTGCTATCAAGCCTTGGTCAGGACGATTTTAACTTATGGTTGCCCAGCATGGTTCAACATATCCCCTTTTTATATGGAAAACCTTCGGTCTTTCGAAAGACAATGCTTAAGGGCGTACTGAAGCTTGTATCGAACACTCGAATCTGGTTTCACTAAGTTTTACGCTAGCAATGTTCTCGACGATAAGGCATTTGTTAACAGGATCGACAACTTCATAATCCAGCGGAATCAAGGAAATGCTGCTATAACGACGAAAAGCGACAATATTCTTATTCGGAGAGCGTTGTACCCGAACGCCAGTCTCATAGAGCAGCCTGTGAAAGTGGACTTATCCCTCCAGAGGCATTTTTCTAAGTGGTCCACGAGAGATCAGGGTTGGGTTGCTTCTTATTTACCACATGTATCTCAATGTATCAGATAAGCAAGTGAATATTAATGATGAAGGCAGGGGGATGTTAAGAATCTCCTGAGGTTCATCACGCTAATCTCAGAGTGAGAGAAAGAAAGAGATAAGAGCCTCCAATGCCAGTAATTTGTACTGGTAAATGGAGGATCCCTCATAGTTAATGACCATAAACGGCGGAGAAATGGGAATCGACCTGGAACATAAAACGCGCCTTCAATAACACATAAAAATACACTTAACCCTGTTCTACTTAATATTTAAATATGATTTTCAATAAATACAACCTCAACTTGCTTTATATCCTATATAAAGAAATATTTACTGTGAAAAGACAAGGGTAACCAGTACAATACAACAATGGAACAAAGAAAAAACATATCTATTTTAAAATATCACAAATCTGTCAAACAGTAACTACTTTTGAATGATTGTTATCCTTGATCCTTTTTTTCCCTTATATTTCTTAAAATACCCCCATAAACATAGGAAAAAAATGCAAATTCCAAAGGTCGTGACATTGTGCTCCTTTTTTATACATATATATATGGATAGAACCCTTTTTCCCTTGTAATTTAAAATTCAATTTACGATCTGTCTCACCCCAACATTGAGTTTGGTTCGGTGCAGCTTTATCGTTGTCCCCCCATACCCATCTGTCATGACAGATAAGAGAAAATGAGAGATGGGACAAACTACTTAAGAAATAAAAACGTTGTCTAGGAGGGGCGATGAAGTAGGAAGGACGCTTGGCTCAAAGGAACAGAGAAATGGAATGAATGATGACGAAGAGATTACTCACACGGAGAGAAGGAAAAAATAACAAGGATTTTCGGGTCGGGTATAGGGGGAACGTTCAAAAATTCAGTAGGGTGATTCGCAACAGAAGAAACCTTTTGACACAGGCCGTGTCGTGAACAGTAAGGACTTAACACAAACGTAGAGAGATCGAGAATATATTATACATATTCGTTTATATATATATAGAAAGATATAGCCAGAAAGAGGAGAACGCATAGCAGTGGCGAAGTCAGGTTGCCGCCAAGCCCAGAAATAGCCAAGGACATGAATTCTTCTTGTCCCTCTATTTCCCTCTCTCTATCTTGCCATGAGGGAAACACAATTCCCGAACGAAAGTATTCTTGCTGGGGGTTGTGTATCGTCATAGCAAAAAAGGGGGCAGAGAGAGAGAGAGGGCGATGAATAAAGGGGGGTTGCTCCTCTGGGATTTACTTTTGCGATTTATGATACTTCTCTTGGTCATGTGGTTATATGTCGTTTTGCTAAGTCGTTGTCTTGCTCCGATTTCCAACGCACAAGAATAGAATAGCACACCATCGACCTATAAGCCTATAAGCAGATCACCAGCCGGATAAAGAATGGCTGATGGGGAAAACAAACCAAAAGAATTTCAAAAACACAATCATGAACAATAAAACAGCTACACAGCAACAACTCACCCAATGACGACCGACACAAACAACATTCGTAAAATATACACAGCAAAAAAGGAAGTAGAAGAACGGATTACTCGACTCAAGCCCACTCTCCAGACCCAGCGCCCTCCTGTAGAGAAGTCGTTTTGTTGTTATTATCGTTCGTTGTTGTTGTTGTTGCTTGCTACACTTCCCCGGTAGAGGGATAAGCTTTCTTCCATTCACCGGTGCTGCTGTATGTGAAGAGGCGACGATGATGAAAAGCAAAAGCTGAAATAGAGGTCACTGAACCGAGCTTTCTTCTACCGTTTTTAATAGCGGTTCATCCATAAATTTTAATTTTCTTCTCTTCTCTGCTCTTTCACACGTTTTCATATTTTTTTTTTATATATATTTTTATTTTTTTTGCTGCTCTTTCGGATGGTGTCGCAATAACAGAAGACGCGAATTTATAATCGCAGTTAAACTTTGATAGCACCGTAAATGGAACGAGGGGGTGGGGCGTGTGTATGGTGTGTGGGATGATGCCGTTTTTATGATATCCCAGCCATGAAAACATGTATACGAAAGGAGAGACACTGCCAACAAAGAGACAAGCAAGCGGCGTTAACGACATCCGATAATAATGAGACTTCTGCTCGCCAGGTTCTGATTTATCTCTTTTCTAAGCGATTTATTGGATTCCGTCGCTGGCCCTGTCACCCTGCCTGACTGACTGTGAAAACATATCTGGAACAATTCCAGCCGCATGGAATGGCGGAGGTGGGCGGCTTCATTACTTATAAATATGCATGTATATATGTATATAAAACGGATTTGGGTAAATAGAATTTGATTAAATTGTGAATAGGAAATGTTTGATGTGGAATTATCGACATTAGGACAATGTTTGAGAAATACTTGTGTTTATTGTTTTTGTAGCAAGATAAAATGTCGTGTTTTTTGGACCTCTATTCGCGTAAGAAGAAGAAGAACAAGTAATCACTGGGATTATGAGAAAAATGTTGTAATTTCTTTAGAAGATATTTATAAATGGTATTTTCATTATTCATTACTCAACTCGACTTACATTCATCGATTTTCTTGTGAAAGGAAACACAATGAATCTGGGTTATTAATAATTAAGCTTTAAACACTGAAACTCCATAATAAAACTTGCGGAGAACTTATGGAAAATTTCTTCTCTTATGGAAAGATTCTGAAGAGTTAAAATTTTACAATTAATTATTTACACTATAAGCGAATGTAGTGAAAAGCATAACATTGTGAAATTTTCATTAAAAACTTGTGAAATTTTGAGGGAAAATGTTCATAAAATATTTAAATTGTGATTTTTAATAATAATTTTTTCGTGTTTGTAGCGCCATCTTAATTCTGGAAAGTAAAAACCTTAAAATATTTTACTTTACATATTTGACGTTTTGTGCTTGTCAAAAATAATATGCAAATGTTTGGAAATTGGAATATTAGAGTTAATTTTTGAATATCAGTTGTATCTTATTTAAAAATTATATTAGAAATGGTGTTTTTAATGATTTTTTTACAATTTGATAGTTGTGACATAACAATTGACAGTTCGAATTGATCATTGCATTGACTCGTGTATCATAGGGTTTAGAAATTTTTAAATGATTTGCAAGTGACACAACAGATTGTTTATCGTTTCGCTATTCGACAACAGCCTGTTGTTTGGACGTTAAGAGCTGGACAGACATGCGATGCAAGCATCGAAAAGACAGAAGGGGCGTAAATTCGTATGGTGACAGCAGTGCGAGGAAGCCTTCCAGAAAGCAAGAAAGGGACTGGTGAGTGCATCCATTTTTCTCTGCCCAAATTTTGGGAATCCGTATATTATCTAAACTTATGCCTCTTGTTAAGGTTTTGGAGCGTTTCTCATTCAGAATAAGGCCGTCCGGAACGCATTATTCCACAACAGAACGCGATTGTTTGGCAGTGCATTGGGCTATCGAAAAGTTGGGCACATCGAAGGAACCAGGTTTATGGTAGTGACAAATAACGGCTGTATAAATTAAAGGACCCCACAGGACGCTTGGCCAGTTTGTAACGAAACAGTAAGCCCCCGCTGTAAGCAATAAACGAAACAGTACACCACCGTTGTAAACAAAGAACGAAACAGAACGCCACCGTTGTAAAACCACGATACTAAACAGAATAGCAACGCGCACCAAATATAAAAGGTCGGTGCTTGCCTATTGAGGACAGTGTTGTAATCATACAGTGGAAGCGTTGATTCCTCTGCCTGATGACTGTGCAGAACCATAGGAGAGTTGATCCAATGGTATACAGGCAAAATGACAAACCACAGGAGAGTTGATCCGGTGGTAAGCCGGCCGACCGACAGACTAATAAACCGACAAGGCACGGAGAGTTGATCCGATGGTACACCGAAAACCAATAGAGCCATGGAGAATTGATCCGGTGGTAAACCGACCGGTCGATAAACCAACAAGCCACGAAGAGTTGATCCTGTGCTACATCGAAAACCATCAGAACCACGGAGAGTTGATCTAGTGGTACACCAGAGCCACGGAGAGTTGATCCGGTGGTACACCGACACATATAGACAAAGAATACCACTAACCAAACGCGTTACCACGGGAGCGTTGATCCAGGGGTAACTCACAAAACCTGATGGCCTCTCCTTTCCCTCCCCTCGATATTATGCCACTCCTGGGCCACTCCTGAACGGAAAAAGATCACGCTGGAGGCACATGACACATCAACGGTGGGACAAAGGAGAGTCAGGAAGACTTATGACCGGTTTGATGTCTTGATTTATGTTAAGCGTTGAACGGTCTGCCAGCTACCAATCCAGAGTGGAATAAGGTTAGTGGGTTAATCTCGCCGAGAGTAATGGGCAACAGACCTTCGGAGTGTGTTTCCATAGATAGAACCACGATCTCGTTCCATCCGTGAAAACAAATACATTCTGACCGTTGTGGGGTATTTTAGCAAGGTTCCTGTGGTTTTCTCGCTACGATCTGCCACCGCCCCTACTATTTGCCGCATTCTGGAAGAGCATGTCTTCTTGACCTTTGGTGTACCGGAGTTGTTGGTCTGTGACAAAGGACAACAGCCCGACTAGCATTTAAAGGGAGCATGCCTCATGCAGAATGTGGGCCCCATGTGGCAAATGAGGGGCATGCCGAAAGAGGCATTGCCCCTATGTTCCTTATGAAGGCCCCATGTGGCAAATAAGGAGCATGCCGAAAGAGGACTTTCCCCTTAGATTCCTCATGAGCACGACACAAAGAAAAATCAGTGCTGAAGTGAGGTATGCCCTATTAGTTTCTGAAGGCTTTTCACCCTTAAGCTTTAGTTTTCATCATATAAAGCTTTAGTTTTTTTTGTTGCCTTGCTTTATATTTCAGGCAATTATGTTACCGTGAAGGGTGTCATTTAGTATACCCGTTCTAATTCGATTACTGAGGTCAAGCACCATTAGACGTGATTGGTACTCAGTTGGGGGACCGCATGGTAAAACGACACTCGCGTTTAAAAAAAGGACGCTTTCCACTCCGCCACCGTGGGGCTAACCTCATAGGGTGTAACTATCAAGTACACTGCATTTTACCACCCCAAAACCAACCCCTCAGAGCGTATGAACCAGAATATCAAGTCTAGCGTCGTGCCTACGTGGCCGACAACCGGGGTACGAGGGATTCGTGTCTATCCAATGTAGACTTCCAAGTTCTTAGCCTGAAAAAGGCAAGCACAGCGTGAGAACGCCTGTATGGCACTCGAAACAGGCACGGCACGCCTGAGCAAAAGTAAAACTCGCCCGTTCTTAGCCTGAAACATGCACGTACAGGGTGAAAAGGCCTGTATGGTACCCGACACGGTACGCCTGAGTAAAAATAAGTCGCCCGTTCTTAGCCTGAAACATGAACCCCAGCGTTAAAACGTACCCAAATAAGGCACGGTACGCCTCAGTAAAAATTCGTTTCCAAATAGGACGAAGAAAACGGGCAATTATATTGGTAACCATAAACGGTGCCACTAGCATATGCAATAGACCGGTTCTCGTTCGATTTCGAAAGTCAAGCAGCATTGGAAGTGGTTAGTACTAAGTTGGGGGACCGTTTGGTAAAACGACACTCGCCTTTGGAATGATCGATTACGAGTAAATTCACATCTGTAACAAGGGCGTGCATACCTCTATAGTGGAAGCATTTTTAGATTTTCATGCCTGTAGCGGGAACGTGTCCGTGCGTACACGTGCTAGTTGCGGGCGGGTATATGCTTTTAAAGAAATTAGCCAACTAAATTATGTTTACTCGGGCAAGTTAATGGCAGTTTGCAAAAGCGCTCTTCGATAAATAAATTCTAAATACATAGCTTAGAATGCATGAAGTGACGCCAGACACCTGGCAAAGAAAGGCGTGTAGAATCGGTTCTAAAGGCTTGTTTTTCGCGATTGGGTTGGTTCGAAGTTCAGAACATTGAAGCTTGTTCTCACAATTAAGATAAGAACAGCATTATTTTGATGTAGTTCAATCCTTCGTCTACCTTGGGCTAAGAATGGCAGGCGACAACAGTTTGGAGCCGGAAATACGCGCACGTACGTTGCTAAGAATACAAAACCTATTATAATTTCTTCTAACCATGACATTCAAACTGCTGCTTGAAAAATTAGTAGCGTATTAACATTAAAAATCTAGTAACGACTAGTAAATTACTCATTTAATCTACATTAAATAAAGAGAAAGTAAAATTTACCTCACCAGACGACAATAGGGGACAATTAACGCTTTAATTAATCTGACCCCAAAAATCTAAATTCGACTCTAGTGAATCAATCAACGTAATAAAATCAATTCATTTTTTTTATTGCATAATTGCAAAATACATTGAAATTTATACCAAAACACCCGACGACAATGGTGTGAAAAATTGTAAACAAAGTCAATACTTTTTTGTAAACAGAGTGTTATCGGTACGTGACTAATTAAGTAGCTTTGATTTATTGTCGCACGATTTTGCATTACGTGTGGCATTACCCAATCAATTATATTATGGCAATTGCAGAACACTAACGAGAGTAATTACTTGGGGTAATAAAAAAAATTTTAATTACCCTTTTATTACCTGCAATAATAAAGCCAGCAAATAAATTTAATCTTATGTAAATTTTCTTTCTCTCTATGTTTAATCCTTGTCCTACATTTAACAATCCCAAAATTCCGCACAAAATGTTTACAAAATAAACACGCCCACAAATTAATTATTCTGCGCTTAAAATTCCTTCTTATCGTTCAAACATAATCAATTTCCTCCCCTGATAATCTTGGCTTATCCAAGATCTCTCTTTCAGTCCCTCCAATCGGCGGGGAACAGTAAATGGAAGAAAAAACGCAAACAAACCACTTCACAACTCAAGCCAGAATTAATTATGCCCGACGCTATTATTCCCTTTCTTAAGGCATTGACAAGATCACTGAACACCACAGATACCATAATGTGGAGAAGAGAGTATAGTATGTTGCGCAAGCGCGCTTTGCACATTCATCGTGATTACAATTCACCCGTATCCGAATAAAGTGAAACGCAGAACAAAAAAACAGTTTGAGAAAAAAAACGACTTCAAACCTTGACTATGTACGGGCAAAACCGCAACTATACGGCTGGCTACATCACTAGCGCTGGAAAATACGCGGAGTGTATATGGATGCCTTGAAACGTGTATTTTGAACTCGAAAATCGTGCGCGCGGGGAGAGTCGATTCCGATTAGATCTCTCACTTCGGCCACCATTCAGCGACGTCAGAACAAATGGAAAAAGAAGCGGGGAACAAAAGGAATGGAAACGAGTCTCGCGGCATTTTTCTACTCGATAAATATCGACGATGTTTATAACTATGGAAACGTCAAACCTAGTTTAAAGGGCATTGTGGATCTTGGATCATGGAACCACTGATCTTGTGGATTTGCCCCTTTGCTCCTAGGTTTTCCTCTCGATCGTTTTTATCGTAGCGAGTTTCTTTCTTACTATTTTTTTTTGTTGTTGTTGTCCGTTCACAGAGACTGGGGCGATTGTTAGAGTTGTTCTGTCGGTCGAGCGAGACCCGCAATTATCTGGTCGCCGCACGAAACAATGTTGAAGCGGTTTTTCTGGTTTATGGGGCCGGTAAGGCTAATAGTGGGCGGGTGATCTAGCCGAGGAGATAGTTTTCAGTCCCTTTCGTTTGTTATTTGTGTAAAGTGGTTTTGTGCCAATTCTTACACGAGGAGAAGAATCTAGCCTTTTGCCAGATGGTTCGGATCTGAGGTGAAATTAATGATCAGTTTTATGCCGTTGGCGGTAGTTGGGAGATTGAAATGAATTGAACATTAACCATCGGCTTGTAGCGAGAGAGAGAAGGCCAAAGAAGAAAGGAATTTTGTATAAAGTGGGAAAGATTATGGCAGTTTATCATTTTGCAATTTTTTATCGGAGGGAAATATAAATTGTTTTGGAGAGGATTTATTGTAAATGCTATGTAAGCAACTGCAGTAATAATGGGTGATGCACAAACTCAAAGGCAGGTTCCATCTAGATCATACAGCAATTTGCTTGTTTGCTAGTCTTTAAGCGGCTGATTGACGTGATAGTTAGTCTATAGAAACTTCAACGGGAGAATAGAGTGTGGGTGTGAAAGTAGTGATCCTCATTATTTGTCTTGGGACTTGGGGTCATCATAGTGAAGAGCAGCTTGGTGTTGTGACTTGACTTTGACTGCGGTTTCCAAACGATCAAATTTTTCTAAAAAGATGTCGTACATTCTTGTCGGACTGACGACAGACACTTTGTAGGTGATCGCCAGTAACCCATAAAATATGAAGCGCTCAAGTATTGCTATTGGTGATATAACTCGCTAGGCTTCAAGTTTGAGATAAGTCTGTGGGTCCACCGATCTTCAACAGACTCGTCCCACTTCATTAGCCACTCCGTTACGGACTTTCAGCGCGCAATCTGCCGCCGTACCTTTTTAGGCTGCGCCTACCATACTCTGAGCCATACAAACGCATGAATACTCTCGCCAGAATGTCTAGGGGGATCATCCCCGCTATTACGCACGCCGCATTGTCGGACGTGGTTCTATATGCGCAACACGCGTGAATTCGCTTAGCCTGTATGCGGTCCTCCATTTTCTGCTGTTGGCAGACGTGTTCAACGCTGCCCACACTGGCGCTGCGTATAAAAGGACTGAGGTAACCATCCTCCCCTTCAGGAGGCGACGACTCGGTCTAGGACCACCAACTTTGGGCAGCATTCTTTCGGAGTGATCTGTTCCCCTAGCTTGATCCTTACGGACACTGGTTTTCTCCGTTTGCTGATCAGCACCGCTTCAGTTTTCTGCTCAGCAAGCTTATGCAACTAAGAGTGATATCGGTCTATAGGACGATGGATCCGCTAAAAGCTTGCTCGGATTAGGTAGGAACACGAGTTTCTGCTGTTTTCATCATAAGGAACTCGTTGAAATCCGGTCGATTCCGATTTCTCTAACTTCTCTTTCTCGCTTTCGGGCAGGCCCTTCGGGTTCGTCTATTTCTGAGTTCCACTGGAAGGGCACTTAACCGAAACTCCGAGTTTATTTTCCTCCTATTGCCCGTTCTGTCCAATGCCGCTACCCACACTGGCGTTGCATATAATAGGACTGAACTAATCACTCTTATGATGATGAGGCGTCGGCTTGGCCTCACTCGTGCTGGCAGGCAGGTTTTTCTGCCGTGCCCGTCAAGTACACCCCGAAGTTGAGCTTTCGGTCAATCATCACTCCCAAATACCTAAGTGCGGGCTGTCACTTACCTACTTCCAACGCTATGGTCTCCACCCTTTTTCGTTTGCTGATTAGAACACTTAGCACGTTTTGTGCTCAGCTAGCGACCAGACCAGTGTTCACTTCTTTATTTCCCATATCACTTCGTTCGCGAATATCTCAATTTCGTCGTCTTTTTCCTATACAGTGACTCCGATATCATCGGTGAACCCATAGCGACGGCTTCTTGTGGAAGGCGTAGCGCCAGTACTTGATCTTACATGAACATTCACAGGAGAGGGCCTAGAACGAAGTCTTTTCATCATATTTGTCGATCTACCCTTTCTGAAACCGAATTGCTTTTCCGACAAGCCGCCTTCCCTCTCGACGTTTGGGAGTGATCTATTGTATATCAACCTTTCGAAAAGCTTGGAGTTTCTCGAATTCTGGTCGTTGCCGCCTTCGCTAACAGTACCTTCTTGGTTTTAAGCAAACCCCCTTCGATGCTTCTCGATTTCATCATTTCACCAGAAGTTCGGTGGACGTCTTCGGGGGTTTGGGCATTGTAGCATGGTAGCGTCACATGTCCGCTTCATCGCCACGGTTTCATTAGCGCATGTCGTCTGCCCAGTATTCTCCTGCAAAATTATCTCTTTAAACACCTCTTCATCGAGCTTGTTCTAGGCCCATCCGGTTGCTTATGGCGTGGTTTTGCTGCCCCTTTCTGTTTTTTTTCCCTTGCAGAAAGTTATGGCGTGATGGTCGCGATGCGTATACACCTCACTCACCCCTCCTCATGAGGAGTCTCTGGCCATCGAGTCACTGATCAAGCAAACAAGGGCTTAAGATGTTGCTATGACCGTAGGGTTTTGAGGTCCAGGCCCCGGATTCCCTCAATCTAAGAACGCTGCAGTCGACATCAAGGGCGTTAGTTTTCATGGTCCCTATTGTCCATATTGTTGCCTTCATCTGGACCATTCCTAACTTAATGACGTTATAGGTCCTCTGTAGCACAAGCCACCACACAATTGTACGTACCACGGCTTTGTACATCGACAGGGCTATCATTGGCTTGAGACTTCAAGATTATGCAGAGTTTCTTTAACCTTTCCTCGATTTCAGTTGAGATTTGCAGAAATTTCATCCTGGAAGATAGAGTGAGGGTATGACCATCAAACCTAGACCTCAACTTTTCCTGGGTTCACCACCGGACTGTAATCTGCTGCCCAGCTCCTAATCCTGTTCAGGTATTCTTGCATGATTTCACTAATCACGGTTGGAAAACATTTTGAAACCAATATCACAAAGTAAACTGCGTATGCTGCTACCTTACCACCTCTATCTAGCTTTTGTAGTATGCTATTTATCGTTGCTAATATTCATATCTTATGCGAAGCTCAAGCGCATTTTGCAGGGCTTCCAAAACAACCCTTTGGAGGGGGCATTGGACTGAGCGCTTTCAGCTGTCAATCAAGATCAAAAATGTCTAAAATGGAGAATTGTTAAAAATTTCATAATTTTCATTTTTATATATTTAAAAACCTTCACGCCACCCATATAATTCGTAAACTTGTTCTCAAACTACACTGGAAAAACCTTGCTCTTCATAATTAATTTGATATCACCTAAATTTTTCATACAAATAAAACGTCATTCCAAAACGTCAAAATCTTTTTCAATTTCCTACAAAAATAAATGAAAATTTCAACACCTACATTATTCCACTATTAAAATACAATCCCAGCTAACCTCTCGCTTTGTATTATCTCATTACCTTCTCAAATAAATCAAAAAGTCACGACTCCCAAGCACGCAGAAAGACTCAACCACACAAAAAAAAGAAAACTTTCAAGATTTTTAAAAAGGTAAACAACAAAGAAGAAGACTGTCCGAGATAAGTCAGAATTTAAACACAGCCCATAAAAGCAGATAACGTACAAAAAAAGAACTGACGGAAAAAAATGAGGTAAAATGTGTTAAACGATTAAAAACAGTTTTGCACGCCGGCGATTCCAGGTTGTCCTCGTCGTGAACTGGAAGTGAAGTGGAAAAACCAGTCTGACCAGTTTCTGGCATTTTTTTGTGTGTGCGGTGCTGCCTGCCTGCCATCTACTTTCCTGGGAGAGACAGTCACCGCGAGTAAAATTTATTGCGGCCGATCACCGTTCGATTCTCGATCGATAGTGGCCCGATCCGGCGATATTGAATTGTGGTGTTTTTTTTTTGTTTGTTTGTTTCTTTTGTGCTCGAGACGACGAAAAAACAATTATGGAAAAATAAATAAATAAAAAAAGAAAGCAAATTCCTTTTTTTTTGTTGAATTGAATTGAATGGTGGCCGCGGCGCGTTGTTTTTTGTGTCGTGAAAATAATGCGAGAAAATAAACGTAAATTCAAGATCATGTAAATATAGAGACTGACACAATTTTTGTGAAGGTCTATTTTAAATAAAATTTGGCGCCAAAAACTTTTGAAGGTTGTTAAGAGAGGTCTGCGCTGTCGCGGTGTGGCGACGACGGCCAGAATCCGGGGGTGATGGTACGAGGGGTATTTTCTTTCACCTGCTACGGTCTGTTGAGGAACGAAAGTTTAGACAACATCCGCCCACCAAACGTGGGGTGCGGTGCACTTGGCAGCTATCGCTGGTACGCGCGTATTATATACGCTTACGCTAAGAAAAATGTTGATGACTTCATAACGTGAATTTAATCGAATACGGCTTGTCATTCTCTGGTGGTGCCTCGCGACTAAGCTGCTTCTTCACTCAACACGGCTTTTTAGTTCTGGGCTATTAATATTAAAATTAAAAGTAAGAAGACATAATCGCAGCTAGAGACTTTCGAAATATCACGGAAGATTATCGCGTAGGCGTAAATATAACGCTTTTTTGCCTCAGCAGCGAAATCATATTTGCATAGACCAAGCAAACGAAAAAAATAAAATAAAAATACTGAACCAATACTTAACTGCGTTGGCGGTGGTGGCTGGTGGCATATGCTATGGATTCTTATAAAGAAAAAAAGAAATTGTGGGAAATTTTCATGAGAGACTTAGTCATGTCCGATGCCAAAGCGTATTATTTATGACATCAGTGGATTTGAAGTTTTTCCTTGGAAATTTTAAATCTGCTGGATCACAGATAGCCAACCACCAGATCCCACAAATGCTGCTCGCAATGGGAGCAGCATTGCGATTGAAATTGATTTGTCATAGGCTTGCCAGTAGTTGTGGGTGTTGGTCTCATTAAAGAACTTAATTGATCAGTTCGAATTGCGCTCCGACGTATTTGATTTCTTTTATTGTAAATATTTATGGTTGACATGTTGTTAGCGTTTATTTTTGTACGCGGAGTTCAGATAACACTGGGGAATTTAGACGCCAGTAATTCGAGACGCGGAACTTTTACAGAATTGGCAAATTTATCATTGTTTGTATTCTTGGAATTATTAAGGAATTTAATTTGGTTTTTTTTAGGATTGAGTGCAATTTGCGTTATTAAAAACGACCCAAAGCGCAATCGACTTTTTGATGCCACAACAGGGGTTTAAACCTCCGAGAGACTCATTGCTTGGCTAGGTTGTCGGCTTTCTCGTGCCCATCATCTATGGTCCCTTTTACGGGAGCCTAGACGAAATTCACGATATGCCTTCTACTGAGCGTAGATATCTAGTTCAACTTGACATCGCTCAATTAGTTTGGAGCGCATCTTCTCCGGGCTTAGGGTTCTTATAAAGACTCGGCAATCTATAAAAATTTCAATGCTACATACTTGGGTAGGTTCGAGTTTCATCATCTGGCAGACTTTCAAGATCGCCAATACCTCTGCTGAAAGATACTAACGTGCGTTGGAAGGTATCAAGACAATGAACTGTTTGTGGTCTCAAGGTAAACCCTTGCCCGGAAGCCCCGTGTTAGGGCCGTTGTTGAATTTGATTCGTAAATCACACTTCTTCAAGACGTCTCTGTCTCCGAGACAAGGTATGTTCCCATGGCCGCTGTTGTTCCTATTGTTGCCATCCTCTGGACCCTTCCTATTTCCTTTCTAGCATCAGGTAATGTGTGTAACCGCCTGTTTAATATCCTCGACACACGGCAACGTAATTATGACGAAAATTCGTCATTAATGATGAAAATTCGTCATTATGAGGTTCCATATTCGTAATAATTGTGAATTTTCGTCATTAATGATGAAAATTCATCATTATGAGGTTTCAAATTCGTAATTAATGATGAATTTTCGTCATAATTACGTTAATCTGTCGAGGCAATGAGGCTCATGCCTTTCCTACTGACTAAACTCATCTTTCCTTTTGCATGATGTTACGAGTCCAGACCGGTATAAGCCGCAAAGGCATTACTTCGGCCTGGCGTCATCAACGTAAACCTTAAAAGGAGCCTCGAAGATGCTCACCAGATCCGGAACAATGGAAATTATCAGTCAACGGCATACCGTTTCTGCTTTGTTTACGGGAAGCTGACTTCAACGAACCTCGCTACCCAATTACCTAGTTACAGAAATGCTCGTAGGTGCGTCGGAAAGTGAACAGCATTCTACCGAGAACCTCCTGCCTCTCGAACCGATGCTCCGCAAACCTCAGGCATTTAAAGAGGTCATGCTCTGTGTATGCTCTTAATTCCCCGGGCATTCTGAGTAGAAAGATGAAGCGTCCAACCTGAAACGGTGAAAGTAAGCCCTACAACCTTCAGACGCACTCAGGGACTCCTTGAGGTAGTAACTCATTTCCCCATGTTCCGTCATAAGCCACTGCACTACATTTGGTATGAGTCTATGGGTCCATCGGCCCTTCGAGAGGCTCATCCATCCTCCTCTGCCTTGCTGTGATGGACTGGCCGCGCACCAGAATCCGTCGCGCTGCTTTAGGCTACCCGTTACATATTCCGGGTCGTACAACTTCCTACTCTCCGCCGTCTGAATATCGATTGGGGTCATTCCTGCTATGACACGTGCTGCTTCATCGGACATAATCCCGTATGTACAGCATGCTCGAAGAGCACTTAGCCGATACGCATAAATGATTTTAATCTTATTAACCGTTCTGTCCAAAGCCGCTGTCCGCACTCCTAACTAACCACTTTCGTGATAAGGAAGCATCGGCTTGGTCCCTATGTTAGGCAACATCCTCGCGAGTGCTGCTATGATGGCGGAAGCTTTTCCCGACCCTTCGATATCGATCCAGCCTTCGATCAATCATCACTCCCAGATACTTACGTGCAGGCTTGAAACGGATGACCTGGTCACCTTCTTTTACCGCTAAGGTCTCAACCTTTTTCTGCTTGCTGATTAGCACTATTTCCACTTCGTGTTTAGCCAGACTAGAGTTCTCGAGTCACGTATTTACCTCCCAAATCGCTTTGTTCGCGAATATCTCGAATTCACCGAATTGGTTTCTTAGTACCACGGCCCCGATGTGATCGGCTAAAGCGATAGGGACCGCTTCTAGCGGGAGGCGAAGCGGCAGTAATTAATCATTCGTGATGACCCACAATAGAGGGCATATAGAACGTAGCCTTGGGGGACTCCACAAATTGCCCCGAACTTCCTCACCCCCTCGTCCGACGAGTAGTCCAGTGACCTACCTACAATGAATTCTATGACAATACGCACTAGATACTTCGGTATATCCACTTTTATCAACAACCTAACGATCCTGTTCCACTTCACGGTGTTGCAAGCATTTTTTAAGTCAAGGGTTATCATTGCGCAATTCTTATCCACATCCATTGCGGTCTTTGCTAGACTAGTCGCCATATTGACAGCATTCGTCACGATTTTGAAGCCCGATTGCCTTTCCAACAGCCGCCTTCTCTCTCTGCGCTTGGGAGTAATCTGTTATATATCACCCGTTTAGAGCATCACGAGATCTCGACAAACTCGAGAGTCTCGTCTTGGTCTCGACTCGAGAAACGAGATTATTCGCTCGAGATCTCGTCGGTCGCTCGAGATCTCGTCAGTCGCTCGAGATCTCGTCGGCAAAATAATAGCAAACAAGTCTGGTAAAATAAAGTATCTGATAAAGCGCGCATGGCCTTATTTTCAAAGCTGGGATGTGGTACACTTGCACATGCACATTGCCTCTTGTTCTCTCTCGCCGGTTACGTATAGGTTGAGTCTATAAGTATAAGAGCCGTGATGGGCTCATAAATTTATATTTGCCCCGAGAGACGAGACGAGAGGGGACGAGACGAGACGATATTAGGATGGGCGAGATCCGCCGAGAGTCGAGACGAGACTCGAAATGGTCGAGACTAACCGAGATCGAGGCGACAGTCTTAAAAATTTTGTCTCGTCTCGGTCTCGTGGTGCTCTACACCCGTTGGAAAACCTTCTGGAACCTTCCTAACTTTCGGGCATTACAGGTCCCATTTAGCACTGGCTACCACACCAGCGAGTCGTACATGAGGATTGAACGTATAATAGCTTTAAAGAGGACTATATTTGGGTTGAGACCACAGATTTTGACAAGTGATGTCTTGTTAGGAAGCTATTGCTCTGTTGAATCCAGAAAAGGTAACTTCATTTGGTTTCATTCCAACGAATTTATGAGATATTAGCAAAACTAATCAATTTAAGAAGCTTGTGACACTTGGCCCGAATAATTTCATTTAAACAAAAAAGAGCTGGCCCGAACGTTATGAAATTTTTTCCAGAGCATATTTTCGTTAATAGGCTTCGAACGGCGGCACCTAAACGGAATCGATATCATTTTTGGTTGGCGCGATATCGTACAGATACTACACAAAACACACACGTCGCTTCAATTTCAAATATCAAAAATTAGATGTCGTATCATTTTTAATAAATATCTCGAACTAGACATCAAAGATCAAACACTACATTAAAACTTGAGAGCTGTCAAAGTAATTTGAGAAAATAAATCCATAAAATACCAAAAGTCTCAAAAAACTTGAAAATCATAATTTTTAAACTTGAAATAAGTTTTCCATACAAATGACGTTTGAATTGTAACTTGCCACACGGGTTAACTAATTGACATTAAATAACTTTTTATCTTCTTCTTCTTTATCAAAATACTGCAACTACGGGTCTGCGGATTGCAATGCATACATAATAACAAAGAAATTCTTTTGCTAAATAACTTACTTCTGGTATTGTCTAATCAATTGTATAGATATATTGAACAAAAATTCTGTAAACAATTTTAATACAATCAAACAATATCCAACATGTGCCCATAAATAATAAAAGCAGATTACAAAAAACTCGTGCATTATTTACAAAATAATTGAGCAACAAAGTGTCTTGTTGTTGTTTTCTCTTTTTTTTTTAAATTTTTTTTCTTCTTTTTATGCGTTTTTATGGTAGCTGCAGTTTCACGGTAATTCGAAATCGTATCAAGTTGCATCAACAATCTATAGTTGTTGTCCACCGACAATCATGCAACCGAGACGATAAAACAAATCCAGCAACAAAAAAAGAGCGCGAATTTTGAGACAAAACACAACAGATAAAAAAAACGCGACAACACCCGCATTGTTATATAGATTCGAGCGCACATTTCGAACTCGAATAATTTAATAATAATTTCGAAGAATAATATTTTGCTTGTCGGTGTTGCTGACTTGAGCAAGTTTTCTTAAAAAAATGTGTTTTTTGTTGTTGCTCAGATTACTCAGCGAATTCTTGAATTTTCATTGCTTTTCGTCGATGAAAATGTTTTTTCGTTCGGTTCCTTTTATTTACCTGAAATTTTGCTGATCATCTGAAGTGGAAAAATGGATAATGGATAATTTTATGGCCGATTTTGATTGAGGTGAATTTTATAAATTTTCAAGGTTTTTTTGGCATTTGTAATTTCCGTTATTTTTTGAGGGGATAAAAAGTGGAGTTTTTTTTTATTATTTTTTAGCGATTTTTATAGAAGAAAAAAATTTATTTTTAAATTTATTATTCTATGATTCCTAATTTTTCTTTAAGATTCATGATATTCTAGTCTAAGCTCCCATGACAAAAAAGGTGCACCATCGAACACCTCAAATGTATAAAGTGAGAATGGCTGAAACACATGTAAAAATCATGTTACGCCCGCCAGACTGGTAAAAATTTGTTAATTGTTATTTTTTTATGAATTTTGGAATTTAAATAAAAAAAATGATATTTTTTTTCCAAAACACCTCCTTGAAATTTATACAATTTGTAGTAAGTAATGAATAATTTTTGAAAAAAATTGTGTAGCTGACAATTTTTTTTAATTAATTGCTGACAGACTTTTTGTTATAAATTATTCTCAGTCTGACAGGCTTATTAACAAAAATTGTCACCAGACAAGTTGTAATAGATAGAAAAGATCTTAAACTTTATTTTAAAAAAGAATCAAGGAGGTGTTATGTAGTGCATTTTTATAAAAAAAAATAATTTATAACAAAAGGTCTGTCAGAAGTTAATTTAATTAACAAAAATTGTCAGCCAATTGTCAGTATAAATTTCAAGCGGGTGTTTTGGAAAAAAAAATCATTTTTTTTAGCTAAATTCAAAAATTCATAAAAAATACCAATTAACAAATTTTTACAAGTCTGGCAGGCGTAACATGTTTTGTACATGTGTTTCAGCCATTCTCACTTTATAATTTTGAGGTGTTCGATGGGGTACCTTTTTGTCATGGGAGCCTACACTATTCGGAAAAGCAGCGTTCATTAATCAAATTACTAACAAAATATATATGTATGTGAAATATAGTATAATACTTAACCCAATACACATTTTGATAAGGTCAAGCAAGCACGAAATGCCACCCCTTGTCACCATATTCTCAATCACTTTAATTTTGGTCAATTTTCTAAGTATACCCCCCAACCCTCCCCGCTCGTATAACCACTAGAATAAATCCAAATAACATTCATTTATAATCAGCCCTAAAACCTTTCTCAATTCTATATCCACAACTCTAGCACAAAATAATGAAGTATCGTTCCAGGCCATCAACCATAGGCAATTGTAATTATGAAGCTGGAGGAACAAAATTCGCCAGTAATTAAAGGCAACTTGATACCACATACAAAACGCTTTTATGTAACTAAAATATTACATCTATGTATGAAAAGGCAGGCACAAAAAGGGAAACGATTCTCGCTCTGTTCGCCCGTAATACACTTCCCCCACGCCCGTCTATTCACCGTCATCCAAAACGGTTGTGTGATATCGTTGCCCAGAATATGAAATGTTTGTACGAAGGACCATTGAATCTACACGTCAAGACACTCTCGTTCCTATAATAATTCTAACAATCCCATATATAGAATAGCAGAAGCAGTATAAACACACAGTAGTTGCCGAGATGTGCTTGTTCTGTTTCGTGGAGTCCTGTAAATCCTACATAAACACACACACACACACACACACACACACACACACAAATCCATACATATGGACATACAACAAAAACGCGGAGCTCACTTTCAGGACTTAATCCGTAAACATGACAAGTTATAAAAGGAACAAAATCTGACTGTCTACTATATATGCTTAATATAAGTATAGATGTACTTGTATAACACACCAACAACAACATCAAGTCGTTAACGTGAAATGAAGCTCACGTTTCATTCTCCTTGCCCCCCATTCCCCCGGACCGACAGAGATCTAGCTCCAAGGACCAAAATGAAGAGCATTTTCCCTTTGTGCCATTTCTCTACTTTGTGCACTCCGCAAATGGGTACGTGATGTGTATATCCTTATACCACCCAGAAAACGATTGTGTGCTGTTGTTGTGCTCCCCAAAGTCCTACTGCTGGTAGTTCCACTTCTGGCCTGATCTCTATACACACTATATACTATCTGCACAATCAAGAAAATAAAAAAAAGCAAGAGTTGTACTCATAAAAAACTGAGTCCTTTACTTTATCCTTAAAAGGCACGAGCAAAAAAGAATCCAACTTAGAATTTTTATGCTACACAGAAAAAGGAGGCGAACGAGAAAAAAATAAAGAAAAAACTTTCAACCAGCTGCATGTGGAACGGTAAATATAAATGTAAAAATAGACCAGGAAAATTATGAAGGAAACAAGGATGTGGAGTAGAGAGAGTGTTGACGGTAATGATAAGGGAGAAGTAAAATGTGAAATCCCCTCTCGTCTATTCTCCTCGTTCTTTATGAACGTTTCCCAACCTTCCTCGAAGGAGGACTGCTGTACTCTGGCTTGCATGAACGACCGAACTAGGAGGAGGAGGAGGAACGGCAAGCGGCAGACTTTCGGAGTTTCCACTTTCCACACAGGCTTGCGTTATTTTTATACTAAAGTCTACTTAACACCCCCTGGGAGGTTGATTTATTTCTGAAAGGGATGGAAATTTTATTTTGTTGTTTTCCTCATTTAAACTGGCATCGTCATCGCCGTCGCTCGTTCGGTCCTTCTTGCTGTTGCTATCGTTGATGTACAATTCTCGGTACTCGTTTAACTCTGTACTTCTACCCTATATATACACACACACATACACAAATAGAATTGACAACTGTCGCCCTTGAGAGTGGATAAAATTCTAGAAGCTTTCGTATTGGAGACTCTACACCCTCCCTCACACCCATTCAGCTCCAACCGTCAAATTTGGGATTTCAGTTGGAGTTTGGGGCGTTTTATGTATTGTGGATATTTTTGCTGCTGGAACTTGGGTTACATAAATAGAATTTTACCTCGTTTCACTGTAATTAAGGACGAGCGTGGGGGTTGGTGGTTTTGGTGTGTATAGAGAAGCATTGGTTTAAAAGGAGTTCTTTGTGTGGTTTTCCATGCAAGGATTTTTATTTTGCTATAATTTGTGACTTGGTTTATTGTTTGACACATAATTAAAAATAATTTCTTTTATAGTTTTACCGAGAATATAGTTCAACAACACTTAAGACACCTTCTATATCCAAGGCCACTAATCAATTGTAAGGCATTCTAGAGATTTCGTAGTTATCGAAAACGTTTCTTGGCATGTTCATAATAGAAAGGAACACTTAAAAGGCACGTAATTGCGGAACTGTTAATTACATCGGGCAATATTAATGTGGGGTTAACATTTCAATTGCCTTTTCAAAGAAATTATATTATAACTAAGCAATCCAGTCTATGTTAACATTTCTTTTTTTAAAAAATAGATGAATATAAATCATAACCTTCTAATTAATAAATAGTAAGACTTCTCCCTTTTAAATGTTCCCCAGAATGGCAGTTTTAAAACAAAGCTTTTTTGACGACATGGAAGAAAAGCTTTTAAAAGTAAAGCTTTTGTAACGTCATGGAAGAAAAGCTTTTAAAAGTAAAGCTTTTGTAGCCTTATGCTAGAAAAGCTTTTAAAAGTAAAGCTTTTGTGACGTCATCTAAAAAAGCTTTTCAAATTAAAGCTTTTGTGACGTCATGGAAGAAAAGCTTTTGTGACGTAAAGGAATAAAAGCTTTTAAAAGTAAAGCTTTTGTGATGTCATGAAAGAAAGACTTTAAAAGTAAAGCTTTTGTGACGTCGTGGAAGGCAAGTTTTTGAAAGTAAAGCTTTTGTGACGTCACTTAAAAAACCTTTTAAAAGTAAAGCTTTTGTGATGTCATACAAAAAAGCTTTTAAAAGTAAAGCTTTTGTGACGTCTTGGAAGAAAAGCTTTTGTGACGTCATCGAAGAAAAGCTTTTTAAAGTAAAGCCTTTGTGACGTCAAAGAAGTGCTTAGTGCTTTTAAAAGTAGAGCTTTTGTGACATCATGGAAGAAAAGCTTTTAAAAGTAAAACTTTTAGAAGAAAAGCTTTTATGAAGGTTTCAGCATTTCAAGAACTTTTAAATTTTGAAGCTTTCTGATCGTTGTCTTAGCTTTTTTGTGTTTTTGAACTTGAGCTTCCAAATTACAACTATATTCCCAGGTCACATTAAGGCTTATAATTAGAAGTACCTTATAGTTGGTCTGAGATCGAACTTTCATAAGCCTTTCGGTGTTTGGAAGCGGTGACGAAGGTGTATGATTAAATAAATCTGTGATATTTTCGTTTGTGGTGAAAATGTATGATCAGCAATGTATACAAGCTTAGTTCATTGATTTAGTTGATGAAGTTGTATTTAACAATATTGCTACAAAGTTGAAACGCATTGCAGCAAGTTCTTCAACACTTTTCGTGAAGATACAATTCGAAAAATTTGAAGCAGGCGATTTCTATCTTAATAACAGGCCACGATATGTTTCGAAAACCATCTATGATCGATTATGCTACTGTTGGGCCCATTATACAATCAAATTCCGTTTTGACAACATCGAACATTAAAGAAAATCTTCAGTCAACACATCAAACCATTCCGGCCATATGCACAGTGGTTCAAAACGTCAAAAACACGACCAAACCTAGAAGGAATTGAGATAATTCTTTAAAATTTGGTGTTTGGGGTTTTTAAGGTCGCTAATTATGAATCCATTATAAGTTTTATGAAAAACATAATGGCGGCGTCAGAATAGTCGCCATCAATGTTACAAAATCAAGATTTTTTAATGGAACTGGGTATCCATGGGCTTTTAAGGTCGCTGATGGCGAATTGTTTATAAATTTAGCGAAAAACAAAATGGCGGCCATCAGTGTTTAAAAATTATGATTTTTAATGCAAATGGGTGTCTGCGGGGGTCGATTCTACAAACATTCTTCAAAAAAAGCGGGTGTCTGTATTACGGAGACGGACAAATGACGTGAATACGTCTACAATGTTCTGAAAGAAATCGTTTTATTTTTTATTGGTATCAAAAGCGTAGGAAATAAAAAATAAAAAACAAATTGAAAAAACCTCGTTGATCAATTCTGAACCGATTGCTTAGAGAGCTTCAGGATACACTATATTCAATGTTCTTCCATTTGGGGCTAAGATGTGAAGATTTTCAGATTTTCCAACTCTTGAACAACCTACATACAGCTGACTGGAAAATGACACTTATTTGACAAAATTCGTCCGCCATATTGGTTCATTGGAGTGGAAACACAATTGGCAAATTCGTCAGCTATATTGGTGCGGGCATTTTGAATTTGTAAGTTTTGAGCACAAATTTGTTATTTACGACCTTAAAAACCCCTAGATACCCACTTACATACATTAAAATCGAAATACGATTGGCAAATTCAATTATATTTGCGCGGCTCTTTTGGATTTCAGCCATATCTGCGCGGCCATTTTGAATTTCGAAAATCGGACTTCGAGCGCCATCATGGGAGACCTCCACGCACTTTCATTGGAATCGGAACACAATTGATAAAATTCGTCCGCCGTGGCAAGTTCGTCGGCCATATTGGCGCAGCCATTTTAAATTTATAAGTTTTGAACACAAATTCGTTATTTTCTACCTTAAAAGCTCCTAGTGGGTACTTTCATTAAAATCGAAACACAATTGGCGAATTCAACCATATTTGGGCGGCCATTTTGAGTTTCGGCCAAATTTCGGCAACCATTTTGAATTTCATTTTGAAAGTAAACAATAAAATTCTTTGATTCTTCATCTACGTCATGGTATATTTTTTTCGATATAAACAATATTTTTTGAGCTGCAACTTAAAACTCTGCCTTAATTTCGTTATAATCGGTTTTTTGTCATGGAAGCAAACTTATAGACGTATTCACGTAAAAAAATAGCGTCCTTTAAATGGCAACATAAAATATTTGAAAATTAGTTTTCCTGTACGAAAATTGGTTTCTTGAGGATTTCGAGGCTGCAGATGGACGACCACCAGCATCGCTTCTTTTTATATTTCGTACGGAATCAAGGATAACAATCGTTAAAGAACGTACGTCACTCTGCGTTTCGTGGACTCTAATACGAAAATGAGTGATTGAATATATTAAACGTACATCACATGTACCAGTATTCGTTAAATTTTCGTTAAATGTAATATGACGCCGTCTCATGTGACCTGGATCCCAGTTGACAGCATTGTAACGTCAAAATCGTATGTTTGTTGTATTCAGATTCAAACAATGTTTACTGCGATTATTATGGGCGATCGAACGTCAAGGTTTACGGTGGCAGTGGTCTGACAGATACGTACGTGTATTACGTCTATTATAGTTCAGGCTTTAATATAATACATACTTCCACCGAAAAATACGTAATAATTTCCACAAACATAATTTTTCCAACTGACATATTACGGTGATACTGCAAACAACAAATAGATGGCGTTACATCGCCAACAACCCCTAAAAACATACAATTCTTTAGAATATCTGATATTCATATTCTTCTTTACAGGGTTTCTATAAACTATGAAAGCATTTACAATAGAAATCCGTGTAAAATTGTTTTGTGAATACAAATCAGTGCAATCATGCTGCTGTACTACATCGCTGCGGGGTGACTCACAACAAAAATAATCCTCGGGGAAAATTGAATCATATGTCAGTACCTCAAAAGGCTCCCATTGTGCAGTCGTGCACGTGTCCTTATAGGGATTTTTTTTTCTTGTAAAATACACGTGGCAGTCAAAGTGTTAATGGAGTATGGCCTATGACTTAATGTAGGCCTGTGAAGAACACTTGTGTCAGTTTATCAATAGCATAACAGTGATGGAACAATGGGTGTACTCGAAAAATGACAAAAAGTATCGATGACGGTGTATGATTGCGGAAATTATACTTTAAAATAAAATATGTTCATTATTTCACTAAAAAAAACCAACGAACATTTTTCTGAGAACTTGAACATGTGTCAATATACAGTACAGTGCTTGGTTATTGAATTAGACGCACTTTATTAATTTCCAAGAATTCTGTAAAACTGTGAAAAGGAAGGGTTCTCACAGTCAAATTATGTTCTCGGAAATGTTTTTATAGAATTACAGGGAAAAAGGATAATATCAAAAAAAGACTAATCGAAAAATTTTGGCTAAATTGAATTCGTCTATATACACAAGATTAAATTTTGTATTCATGCAGGACGAGGGGAACCTTGCAACACATCAAAAATCTTCCCTGGCCTTGTAATTTTCTGGATTTAAATGCCATCGAAAATCCGAACCTAATCCTTTCAATACTAATAGTCCAATAAATAGGTCGAAAAAAAGGCCTTAGTAATGCGAAAAATACCGCACACGATTTTTTTTTACCAAATGATTTTATATATTTTTATAAGCTTAAATTCAAAATGGCGTCATCCCCACCCTCTAGCTAAACTTACAGTGAAGGAAAACGCGTTTAATACTATATCTCAAAAACTATGCATTTTACGACAAAAATGCATATTATCTTTTTTGTAGATAAATAAGTGATTTAACTTTCTTGTATAGAACTTTTTTGTGTAAAGTCAATATCTACGGAGAAATAGCGCTTCAAACTTCATATATCACTTTCTTTGCACTATATTTCGATAATGGTTAATTCTATATGAAAAAATCCTTCGTAAGACTTATAGAACACACGATTATCTATAATTTTTATTATTATCATTTTTTATGTGGGCCTAATATTGCACCAGTTATAAGCTGTTCATTATAGATGAAAATTTTGATGGAATATTTTATTTCTTGATTTTTCGAAACAAATGCTTCATTTTCATCAAGGGACCTGAGGACGCCCTGGCGTGGCACAGTGGGGCAAATAGCTCATTTTTTGGACAAGCGACAATTCCCAAGCCTGGAGTTAATGAAACTTAAAAAAAAAATTTTTTAAACTATTCGTGATAAAATTGCCTTTAATTCTATCGAGCCAGAATTTTGAAATTTGAAAATTAAAGATGGCTAATCCAATATGGCGGACATAAATTTTGTAAGAAAATTAAATTTTTGACAAAAGATTCTTTAATATTTTAATAAATTGTTACTTTGGGGATTTTTTTGGAAACCAAAAATTAATTAATAACAATTAATTTCAATAATTTTAAAGAATCTTACGAAAAAAATTTAATTTTCTTACCAAATTTATGTCCGCCATATTGGATTAGCCATCTTTAATTTTCAAATTTCAAAATTCTGGCTCGATAGAATTAAAGGCAATTTTATCACGAATAGTTTAAAAAAAAAATTTTAAGTTTCATTAATTCCAGGCTTGGGAATTGTCGCTTGTCCAAAAAATGAGCTATTTGCCCCACTGTGCGTGGGTGCGCCTAGAGCCGTAGCAAGCTTTACCGGCGTCCAAGGCCAGTGGAAAAAATTGCGCCCCCCAATTCGGTGGTATCCATGCTTTTCAAAGATTCGCCAAACAAAAATTCGGAATCCTTCCTCTACAGTTCCCATTAACTTCTTATACCTCATAGTCATTTGGTGGGTTATCAGAATATCAACTGCACTGTTTAAATCAATATGAAGCTTTTTGGTTTCAGGAATATTAGGATCGTCATCTTCTCCTTCGTACGATTCCAATCTTTTTTCCTTTCTTGATCCTTCACACGCATTTTCCATTTCCACAGTAGTAGCTAATGTTTTGGCGCGTGATAAATTCGCTTGAAACTCAGTATCCCGCAGTTCCTAAAGTGAATTGTTCAATCTCTTGATCAGATGTGCAGCTTTTTCCAAAGTTAAGGTTTTCATCTGTAAAGCTTTAGGGCGCTTTGAAAAAATCAGCCGACTTCAACAGCCAGACGAGCATGGGTGATGTTCGAACTTTTTTTAATCTTCCCTTCGTTATCGCCACTGGGTGCGCCCCGCAAATTACGCCACTCCACGCAGCAGATTTTGATAAAATCCATTCATCGTACACAGTACAAATTTTTTCACTAGCCTACACGTCGTTCTTCCTTTTATCATAATAAAATTTTAAAATATACCTCTTATTATTTTTCTTCATTTTCAAACGCAAAACAATATTCCAGCTACTGCATTTCGATGTTTATCCACTCAAAGTAACACTCGAATGGTCATCTATCAAACGAACGTTTAGTAGTATTGCTGCGATCAATGATGCATGACTTATTTTCAATGGACGCCATCTATCGGGAAAACTCCAGAAATCCCAGATCTATGATATTCATCACTTGCCTAAGCAACTTTTGATATTAACATTTACTTTTAATCCGTCCGTCATCCATTCTATAGCAAAATCCACTTGAATGAAATTGTAATTTCTCACGTAATACACTAAAAACTTCATCATACCGCCATTACAAAATTCAATCTGAAGGCCTAGTTTTTCGTAGCACTCTTAAAATAAAATTCCATTCTACAGTACCTCCAAGGTAAATTAATTTATTTTGTTGTTAAAAATTCCCAAAACCAATTACCTCACGCAGAATAATACTTCCCACTAAAAAATATTTGTACAAAAAGAAAAATGCAAAACTAAAATGCATTTCGTGAATATAAATACATAAAATTTACCTATTTTTAAAATTCACACGTCAACAACGTCAAAACTCGTACATACCTGCAATAAAAAAAAACGAATTATAAAAAAAAATATTGAACCAATCTCAATGATAAAACAAACAGTTATGATTAAATTAGTATGCCAACAGTGGAAACGTAAAAAAGAAGAAGAAAATATTCATAATAATAAAACTCTATAATAAAATTCGTTAACAAGTGTTACATGGTCAGACAGGCCACGAAAATATAATTTTTTTTTGGTGTATACATATATATTTACGCGCGCCATTCGCTTGTGTCCTTGATGGAGGTTATAACGCGAATAAAAATTTAAGCGCACCCTCCCCCGTGTCCCGGAAAAATATTATGGCGCGGGCAATAAAGAAAAACCACTCATACTTCCCAAACAATTTCATTGCAGCACCACAAACTCGCAAGCAAATATTTATGAAAATAACGTGAGAAAGAAGCAAAAAAAACTTCGCTAATAACCGGCGAGAGTACAAGAAAAAAAAATGTAACAAACAAATGATATCCATCTCCGTCAATATTAAACAGCAAAGCACAGCACTACACCATGTAAACATAAAATACCGCGTGACATTTCAATGCTCAGTAACGACTTATCGTTTTCTTCGTTAAATTTTTTTCCTTTTGCAGTGATCGCTGAAGGAAAATATAGTAAAAGATACGAAAGAAAAAAGAAAAACAAAAACAACGCTAATTGCGATTATAAAGGCAAGTTAAACACAAAAAAAAATATGAAGAAAAAAGAACAGAAACGAAGAATACAAAAGAAAAATGAAAACAATTTGTTCCCAGCAGACATTCCAGTTCCAGTTTCCAGAGCACACAAGCAGGTGATATAAGACTAAATATATTGATACAAGTTGAGTGGGGCAGACGGAGAAAGAGGGAGAGAGAAAACGAACTCTAGCTTTAGTAAAACACGCGGTTCATGGCGATATGTAGTGGCAGCTCTGCAAAACTATCCCGAAAACAGTCCAATTAGTGTTGCCGTCGCAAATTTCATTTTGATTAACTATCTGCAGAGAAATAGCTGAATTGTCATGGATTGCGTAACTTACCAACGCAGCGATTATGCGTGTCATGTTGTGGAGTAGAGTAGCGAGGCACTGCCGCCGGCATAAAGAATGCTGCACGATGATGAAGAATGGAGTTTTACTCTTGACCGGTTACGCTGTTGGCTATTGACCTCCATTACTTTAATGGATGGTCATTATTTACGCAAATAGTCGTCGACAGCAAAACAATTCGAAAGTTGCATTTCAGGAGAAATCTGCCATGTTGTTCTGATTGTGTTTTTTTTGTTTTTGTTGTTGTCGCTGTGTGTTGTGGTTTTAGAGACTTGGTTTTTTATGGTGAGTTTTTTTCTTGATTTTTATTGTGTTTTTTTTGTAAAGCACACGATGGATAGATGGATGACTCATTTTTCTACGCAGTCGGGTCAATTGTATCATAATTGATTGAAAATTAGCGGAATTATTTTTATGCATATTTAAAATAGGTCTGTTCCCGTACACGAATGTGTAATCCCGCGGACGCAAGAATTTACTCAACATCTGTTCCCGAACTTTCGTATGCACAAAAAGAGAGGAATTTTTACTTCTCCTCGTACAGTAAAATTCCCGAGGTTTCAGTCAAATGTCAAAAACAACTGTCATCTGTCATGTCAGACCATAACAGGTACTGTATCATCTGTAATAAAACCTGCACTAACCTTCCTTCTTTAATAATACTAATTTTAGCACACTCCACAGGAACAACCATTTATTCAAATGAGAGCGCAAATTCTGCTTGGCAGATAACAGCCCCCATTCTGGAGTGACCAAAGATTCCTGGGCAGAAGCAAACACTGTGTTCAACCACGAAGCTATTAGGGAGGCGATTAGATCGTTCAAACCATACAAATCTTTAGGAGCAGACATTCCCATTCTACTACAGGGGACTGCCATCTAACCACTCCTTTATTATGCAAAATATTCAGGGCTTTTTTCGCGCATGGTTATATCCTATCTGTATGGAGGAATGTCAACATAACATTTATACCCAAGCCAGGACGTTCGGATTACAGCCTGGCTAAATTTTTCAGGCCGATAAGTCTCCTGTCTTTTGCTTTGAAGACAATGGAGAAAATTTTGGACAGGGTGATAACGAAAACCGATGGTACAATAATTACAAGGTATGAGCTTACCTTGTATTATTGTACCATGAGGGAAACCTAGATTCAGCGCCAAACGCTTAGCTCCTACCGGCATGCGTACCACGCGAGCAAGTGCCTGAGACAGCATTTTCGAGTTTGGTGCTTAGGCTGGAATGTGCTCGATATCGACTCAGCCTTCGACAATACTTCCTTTGACCGTCCGTTATGTCGTTTGTAACGTTATGGTGCGATGTCTAGCAGTAAGTTTAGTACGGGGGCGGGGTGGAGGGGAATAGGTTTTTAAGGGTTATGGGGGTTCGTGGGGGGGGGGGGGGGGGTGTGTTGAAGACGGTGGCGATGAGCCCTGCTTTTGAACTCTTGGACGAACACTGTCGGGACTTGCAGAACCCAACCTCGCAGGCAGAGCTATAGTTTTTTCACATCAACCTAAATACTTAGGAGTGTCGCCAAACTCAGTCCGCTGGAGGGCAACTGTTTCCGCCCTATGTCCCATGAGGGATTAAAGGAGCAATTAGTTAGTCGCCAAACTCAACTGGAACCATCACATGGTACTCTGATGAGCAGGACACGTATATCTCTGTGGGCCTGTCGCAGAGCTTGTGAATCCACACAAGGTCTACAACAGGAAGTCATGTACTGGATATACACCATCATCTTAATGGCCATGGTAACCATGGAATGGCGCTTAAAAGGTTCAAAATGAAATCAAGCAAAATTCATAGAATGCTCTGCCTTTCCATTACCGGAGCATTTTCCCGACGGCAGCGGTGGAGACTCTTCTCAATCTGGTACCACTCCACCTTGAGGGAAAGAAATTCGCCATAAACGCCGGCTGCGGCAGAAAGCGAATGACTACCTGGCCGTTGGCCCTAGAACCGCAGGATGGATTAGTATGATACACGAATGGCTCCAAAACAGAACGAAATGAAATGGTCAGAATTTAAAGACTTTTTCTACTCAAGCACTTGACGCAGCGTCGTCAGGGGACTAACAGCCAAAAGAAGAAAAATAAAATATTTTTTCTGAACACTAACTTTAACTGACTATATGGGATGGAATGATCCCATATTCAAAAATCGCCAAACAAGCATCACAATGCCTAGGATTCCTTAAGAGATGCTAATTGTCAAAAGTCTTGTTCCAAGGTCGATCTATTTACAAAGTGAAAATAATCGTGCAATGGATCGTAGTTTATGTATTTTGCAGACACAAATGACATATAAGTTATCTTCTTCTTGATTCGCAAATTGATGCAACTAAAACTTCTCCACGAAAAGTACGGGAACAAACCTAATATTATGTATACCTCGTGTGGGATTATGAAATTAAAACTTTCATTCATCATTCTTCTTTCTTTTACATGTTTTTTCCCCGGATTACTTCAATTCTCATGTGATTAACAAAAACACAATTTCTCTAATACTCTCACATATTTTTGAAACAGTTTTTCAAGGGGGAGAAATTGAAACCAACAACTATCGACACGTGACCTCAAAGGAAGCTAGATGGTTATGGGTTTGACATAACTGACAATTACAATGTGACAATGGAACTGTTTAATGACAGACGAGCTCGGCTGTTTGAGATTTGTGCTTAATTTTCCAATTTAGAAGAAAAACTTGAAACTAAATTCAATTTGTAATTGATACTAATCATATTTCAAAGGCGTTGATCCTAGCATGGAAATTTTGTGTGAGATGATATATTGTTTATTATTACAAGGTAATTTGTGATAGGGATAAATGTTGTGAAAAGTCATGGTATAGAGTTATTGTTGAATTTAGTTAGAATAGTTCTCGTTTGCATGGAAAGTTTTGAATTGTTTGAATTTAATTAAAGCAAAGTTTAAGTGGTTTTATTATGGTATACATTTTCGAATTATTCAATTCAGATTGACCTACTGACAATGGAAACTATTTTGTGACATGAGTGTTGTTTTATAACTAAATTGTTTCACATTACTAACAGATGGCGCAAGTATCATATGTAAAGGATATTTCAACAAAAGGTGTCATCATAAATTTCGCGCCATTTTTGAACTGTCAAACATACAACTGTCATTAGAATGACATTTGTTAAGTAAAAACTAAGAAGTTTTCAGATATGGATCGGTCCACACTAGCAGAAATAATAAAAATTCAATGATTTATAGAGGTTTACGAATATTATTTAGTTTCCTTATTAAAATTTTAGAACCGTTAACATAAGTTAAGAAAAGAATCACTTACAACCTGTATGAGTAAAAACTATGTTTAGAGAAGCCACAGTAGATTGTCGGTAGCCTAAGGGTAAGGAACTATCTTCACAGAGGCCCATGGTTCGAATCCACTCCGCGGCTTTGTGCTACGCCTTTCATTTTTCCTATCTATGTAACTTTCATACCTGCCTTCCTTCTTTACCAAAAAATCCCTACCTTTTACCTGCCATCACCTTTAACCATAATAAACAAGGAAGCTATCTCCTGTTCGATCACCGAAGTCAGCGTTTTGTCACGATAGTCTTGAATTGGAATCGCGTGTTGGCGTTGTCAGTGCTTTTACTCTTGTCTTGAGAGCTGCTTTCTGCCATTGCACTCAATGATAGAACCGATGGTAGTACAAAGGGGCACCACCTTTGGGTGCTACAAACCTCTTCAAAGTGGTAAGAAAAGGGTTTCCAAATGGACAGTGTCTGATCTTAACCAGAGTCTCTAACAACTGTAAAAAAATGCTCGGTCGTCTCTCTGGTTTGTTCTTCTAGCGCTACGGTCGTGGGTCGAGTTGCACGTTTTCTCAATCGGTCAGCTACCAGTTATAATCGACACGATTCTGGCTTAAGTAGGGCAGGTAGGAAAAGTCGGCAGCCTCGTGCAGGGAACTGAGGACGTCGACACATTTAGTTTTGTAATCGCACTTGTGACATCCCTTTATGTAAGTACATGCCCGTGTGCTTTGTGTGAGTTCAGATCCAGCCTGTCATATGCAGGTATTAGATCATATATCGCATAAACAGTGTCTGATCGTAACTACAGCCAGACAACTGAAAAAAATGCTCCATTATCTCTCTGGTTTGTCCTTCGAACGCTAGGGTCGTGGGTCGAGCCGCATGTTTTCCAATCGGCAGTCACCAGTATGGTCGACGCGGTTCTGGCTTAAGTAGGGTTGGTAGGAAAAGTCGCAGTTGGCGCTGAAAGATCATCGTTTTGTAATCGCACTCGTGAAACTCCTTTACGTAAGCATATCTCATTTTTAATTTCGAAACTTCTTCCAAGCCGTAAGAAAGAGATTTCCAAAAGCATAATCCTAACCAGAGCCGGACAACTGCAAAGAAAATGTCTTCTGGTTTGTTCCTGTTGTCTTCTGGTCGTGGGTCGGGGCGCATGTTCCCCAATCGGCCATTTACCAGTTTTGATCGCCGATTCTAGCGATGTCCTTTCACGGAATTGGGTGATCTCTGCTTTTTGTTTCTAGTCTTTGCGCATGATCTTAAACTCGCCCACTCCACTGCCATTGACAGGAAGTCCTTGGTGATATTTTTCTTCATCAGAGAAAACACAGTGGCGTCTGCACATTTTCTACTGGTGCGAACGAAGGAGTCTTCGTTTGGCTTTTGTTACCCTTAATGTTCCTGGGCTACGGTACCCAAAGAAGAGTGATCTGGAACCTATTAGAAGAAAGCTCCTTTTAATAGAACGTAGACCAGCTTGGACGGTACATAAGCCGCCGGGGGGTCTACACCCACACGGTAGTGTCAAATTTCTACTGACTAAACTCACCAACCCTTTTTGCATTACTTTTGCGTCTAGAGGGGCACAAATCGTAAAGCCTTTACTTCACTCTGGTGGCATCAACGCGACCCTTAAAAGGATCCCTCGAAGAGATGCTCAACAGAACCGCGGAGCTAGAGCATACGCATCAACGATCTACTGTCTCTGTTTTCTTTGCGGGAAAGGTGACTTGGACGAAGCGTCCGGCCGGCCGTAGGTGCGTCAGAAGGTGGGCAGAATTTTACCGAGCTACTCTTTTGCTTCTCCGTTCTGTTGACCTCTAACCCGGCCACAAAAACCACCTTATTCTTATCTTTCATTTCGCATTTTCTTAATCGACTGGACTTTCTGCGCATATCGGTCCAAACTGAAGCGATGAAGGTATACAGAATAGAGTAACTGACTTCCAAATGTTTCCTCATATCCTACTTCTCCACATTTGGTATGAGTCGTCCATCGGCTCTTAGTCGACACGTCCCACCTCTTCTGCCATATTGTGATGGACTGATCACGCGCCAGAATCCTTCGCACTGCCTTGAGCTCCCCCAGAATATTCGGGGTCCTACAAGCTCCTACTCTTCGCCGCCGAATATCAATGGGGGCCTCGGTAGTCTAGGGAGTAAGGCGCCTGGCTACTATCCCAGAGGTCCCGGGTTCGAATCCCGACAGAGCCCCACGGTCCTTCGCCTTTCCCACCTTCTTTCTTCTTCCCTCCTTACATTCCTCATTCCCCCTGTCATAGCCTTCCGCTAGCATTGCCCCACTCCGCCAAGCGCATGTCATCGGTTGGTTGATGGGATTCAACTCGTTTCAGGAGGCATAGTCCGGGGAAATTAGCATTTAAAGGAGACAAAATTCGGAAATGGCTGAAAATTGGACCATAGCTTCCTTGGGACTTTTTAAGAAAATAATTTCGGAATCACAAAAAAAACAAAATGGCCGCCGGAAATATAGCGGTTTTCCGGTGTCTTCCTTGTATCTCTGTTTCTATATGTCGTACAATCCCTACAAAGGCCCTAAATGTTGACAATGAAATTCTCTACAACTTTTGTTCTTACAAAGATGTTGACCCGATTAACCCTTTCAAAGTTATTCAAGGTGAAAGTTTCCAAAAATCACTTTTTGGCGAAAACATCACTCAAAAGCTGGTTTTTTCGAAAAAAATTTTTGATCAGTCAATACGAAAGCTTATTGCCTACAAAAAAGCCTTTTGTCATTTTTACGAATACTTAACCCTTTCAAAGTTATTCAAGGTCAAATTTTACAAAAATCACTTGTCGACAGTACCAAGGGCTTTCCATGAGCTCTAGTCTTCCACATAAAAAAAATGGGGATTATCTGGACTGGTGGGAATCTGGACTTCAAAAACTTGGATATAAATTCAGTTTCCATGTCATGTAGTCATTCCCATTATTGATATTCAAATTCCTTGGATTTCGAATTTTTACACATGGCAAACGAGGTGTAAAATCATTATCTTAGCCACAATCCTAGATTTTGTCTGAGATAACCTTGCTTGATATTTATGTTAAAATTAGAATTAAGGGTTATCTTCGTTGATGTTTATGGTCCGTAAAGTCGTTTCAAATGTTATTTCGGTAATGGGATTTGATTTAAGTGGGAATTAAGTAAGGGAATTGAAATATTAAAATTAGAAACTCTATACTCATCATCTCCATTCAAGAGTTGGAAACGATCGTACGTTCCTACTAACACTGTAATCATCTCTTCTAATAAGTTTTCGAATAACAAAAAAAAATATAGCTCCAGAGAAATTTCCATCTCATCTAATCACTCAAAATGGCCAATTAACAGAGATAATCGTGACTCTGCACACACTGCATCAGCTCAGCTCAGGCTCAGGCCATCATCCTCCATCAAAGTCCAGCAGCAGCCAACAGCACTCTCTAAAAAGTTTCAATTTTTCACTCTTCATAAATATTTCATAACCGGCTGCTGACTGCTCTGTGTACTGTGCCTGTAATTATATCCACATGCATTTCCACACCCACCCTACACCATAATAGTAACAACGGGCGGCAGCTGCCACGTAGTATTATGATCATTACAATTGAACAATAGTAGAATTATAGTAGTCCTCTCTGCTCACACCGCCGCCCGTCTTCGACTATGAATGAATTTTTGATGCGCGTTATTACGCGATCAGGTTGTGCTGCTGCGAGCGAGCGTGTTGTTGTTTTTGTGTCTTTCTTCTGGTTATAACCAGTCATCCCTGGTATGCATATATATATATATATATATATATATATATGTATAGAGAACGAAACAGTCTCACCTTTCGTCGTCCCAAATTAAAATGCGCGGAGATCTAAATCCCCCTTGGACCGCGCCGCAATAACAACCTGTTTTTGTCATAAAGCGAATTTGTAAAGCCATAAAATTCCATACCTGGTCAGGCATCGAAACCGGTTCTTTCGTAGTTTATGGGCTTCTTTGTACCTGAATTGAATTACAAAGCAGCACACCACAGAAGAGGTCAGAGCAGCGACTTTTTACAATAGATTCTCTCTAAGCACACACAACAAGACCGGAATATCGTCTTTGGGATTTCTTTTGTCTTTTTTTTTGTTGTTGTTGTTGTTGTTTGGCTTTTCTATTTAGTTTACTTTTCACGATTTTGTGCAAGAATTAAATTTGCCTTAGGTCAGTAACTGTGAATATATTATGTATGTGCGCCGCTTAAAGGTCCGACGGCATTCGCCGAGGCCTTTCAGTTTATCCATTTGGCAGCAGCCAGCTATGGGGTACCCATCAGCGCCCCCATTATGCTTGCAAATTTATGAGCCGGTACTGAGCCATGTGTTCTGTGCCAATTTTCCGCAAGGCGAAGTGCCAAGCATCTCCACTCTCCAACATCCCCGAGCGCGCACGGACGACGACGGCCATTCAGCGTCGCGTTTTTAAAGTGAAACTCGCGGCCATATGTGATAATATAAGACTAATCTGATCGCCAGAGCCAGCGGGAAGGGAAGGGCGTACGGAAGGGGGCATATTCTAGATAAATTGAAACTGATACGCTAGATTGCTACTGTGCCGAAGTCAGAATTAAGTGTACTCTACACGCCAGTCAACACACACACACACATATGGCATCTCTCTGGTGGAGACTTGATTTCAGATTTTCTCTTTTTGCAACATATTTGTTAAATGAGGGATGGGGGCTGTTATTTTAGGACCTGCCCCCACTTTTATTTGCTCTTTTTACATGATTCCAATGTAATTTTACTTCTCTACAAATGTCTGCGTGTGTACTGCAATTTTCAAAGGTGTATTCACAGAACACGTGGTGCCGCCATCTCTCGCCGCATGTAAATATATATTTTTGATATTTTCTTAATTTAATTAAAAGGCAAACACAACTCACAAAAGAAAATCCATTCGATTGTCGCATGGCGCTTTCTTTAGTTATTTCTGTTATTTTCGGCATTTTTGGCAGAGCAACAAATTGGCAAAATTAATGATGACGTTCAACAGAGCGGAATTTTATAAAATATTCGCCTCATTCTTTTTGTGCTTCATTTTATTTTGTGATGATAAAGAATTTCTTATCGTATTTTAAGGCACCCTAGATATTTATGGAATATATATTTTGTTGTAAATGACGGTATACAATTTAAGAATCTACTTTTAGAAATCAAGTATGACTTAATCATGAATAGTATTGTTATGAAAATGAAGAATAAATATGGAGGATCGCAGTTTTAATTAAGCTAAAATATGTTTATTTTTTTAGTAGCAACTTGGTTAAATTAGTTAAAATTAAAGCCAAGGCCGAATAGTTGGTTTAACGGGAGAATGTATGAAAGAAAATGGCGGCAGTCAAATGGTAGTAACGGCTTCAGGGAACTTTGGTAGTCCCGCTACACCAAATCTGCATTGTACCGAATCCTACCTCCACCTCCTCGAAGATCTTGACTTTTACATCGGTGATCCTTGGATATTTTTGAAGCTAAGCTTTTTTAGCGTCGTTTTGCGAGGAGTGAACCTAGACAACTGTCATCGTTACGGTAAGACCGATTCGTATGCGTTGACGGTAAACAGCATGACGCCAAGACGGCTTGTCGTAATATTTTTCATGAGTTTCGTAACGCGTTGGGTGAAGAGTTGAGTTCAGAGAGAAGTTCAGATGAGATAAACTCAGTTGGGTTAAAAATTTAGTATAATTGAGTTCGGTTCAGACGAGTTGTTAAGAGTAGAGTTGAGTTAGATTAAGGGTTGAGTTAAGCTAAGAATTGCTATAACTTAAAAGATCTGTTAAGCATTGAGTTGAATTGAGTTAAGACTTGAGTTCAGATAATTTCAGATGAGTAAAGTTCAGTTGAGTTAACCTGACTTAAGTGCTGGGTTAGAAATTGAGTTGAGTTGGGTTAAAAGCTGAGTTTAGCTAACAAAAGTTGAGATTAGTTGAGTTAAATTGGGCATGACATCAAAACGACTTGTCGTAATATTTTTCTTAAGATTCGTAACGTGTTGGGTGACGAGTTGAGTTAAAAGCTGAGTTGAGAGAAAATCTGGTGAGATAAATTCAGTTGGGTTAAAAATTAAGTAGAGATGACTTGGCTTAAGAAGTAATTTGAATTGGGTTAAGAGTTGAGTTGAGCCAATAATTGCTATAACTTAAAAGTCCGTTAAGAATTGAGTTAAGAAAATTTTAGATGAGTAAAGTTTAGTTGACTTAACGTGACTTAAGTGCTGGGTTAAAAATTCAGTTGAGTTGGGTTGAGAGCTGAGTTTAGCTAACAAACGTTGAGATAAGCTGAGCTAAATTGAGTTGAGTTAAGAATTGCTATAAGTTACAAGATCCGTTAAGACTTAAGTTGAAATGAGTTAAGAGTTGAGTTGAGATAAATAAGTTCAGCTGAGTTAAGCTGTGGTAAGAGTTGGGTTAAAAATTGAGGTGAGTGAAGTTGAGTTGATTTGGGCTTACTTAAGAGTTGCGTTGAGCTGAGTTGAGTTAAGTGGAGTTAAAAATTGCATGTCATTGTTTCTCAACCATTTTAGTGCCGCGACCCCTTGAAAAGCCAAAAAACGAAGTAAAAAATCTTGCACTGCCTCACTATTAGTTGAAAGATGAAAATCCATGCATTTGGAGCGACTTTTTCGGTAAGTAACCAAAAAGTAAGTCTGATGAGGGCGGTCGGAAAACAAATATGTCTGATCGGGCTCCATCTTCTTCCCTCAGCATCGGTCCGGAGTTCGGGAAAATCGTGGAAATTTTGGATTTTATACGGATGTTATGGCCACGGCTGCGGAGTCGGAGTCGTGGGGTCGGACTCGGAAGGAATTTTCTAGTTACTGAAGTCGGAGTCGGACGACTCTATTCCGACTACTTTTACAAATGATACGAGGGTAGTCTCAAAAGTAAGTTACACTATTTTTTTTAATCCGTTTGGTTGGCGGAAAAAGTCTAGGAGTCTCAGAGAATTTGCATCTGGGTGTAGTGGCAGCACTGTAAACTTTCTATGCGCGTGCGTCGATCGATCCGGCAGTCAGACTTCAGCCACTATGGAGACTCCACTTGCTCCTACCGCTAAAACACCAAATAAAGCGAAAGTTGTGGAATCCGCGAGGAAAATGGAAAACGTTCTTTTGGGATTACAAGGGAGTGTTGTTGATCAATTACCTGCCCCGTGGGACCACGATCACAACTGCACGCTTTTGTAAGGTGTTGCAACCACTTAGAAAGGCGATCCAAAGGAGAGGAAAGTTAACAAAAACAGTTTTGTACTATGTATTATGCAAATATGGCAGCTTACCACCATAAAAACCCACCTGTCTCGAACCATCAGCGTGTGCCTCGGCCCACGACCCAGGCAACGGAATATGCAATTTGAATTACAAAACGTCAGAACATTCAACAGGACCGGCGCTTTGCGCTCGGAGAGGAAATAAGGTTTTGCGGGTTACCCCTGGATCAACGCTACCCTGATAAGCCGTTTGGTTAGGGGTAGTCTTTGCCTATATTTGTCGGTATATCACCGGATCTACTCTTCGTGGCTTGTTGGTTCTTGGTCTCTCAGTTTACCACCGGATCAACTCTCCGGGGTTCTGTTGGTTTTCGGAGTACGAATGGATCAACTCACTGTGCCTTGTCGGTTCTTGGTCTGTGAGTTTACCACCGGATCAACTCTCCGGGGTTCTGTTGGTTTTCGGTGTACAACTGTATCAACTCTCCGTGCCTGGTCGGTTCTTGGTCTGTTAGTTTACCACCGGATCAACTCTCCGGGGTTCTGTTGGTTGTCGGTATACCACTTGATCAACTCTCCGTGGCTTGTCGGTTCTTGGTCTGTCAGTTTACCACCGGATCAACTCTCCGGGGTTCTGTTGTTTTTCGGTGTACAAGTGGGTCAACTCTCCATGCCTTGTCGATTTATTAGTTTGTCGGTTTACCAGGGGATCAACTCTCCTGTAGTTTGTTGGTTTGTCTATATACCATTGGATCAACTCTCCTGTGGCTTTGTCTAGTCATCAGGCAAAGGAATCAATGCTTCTACTGTCTGATTACAACAGCTCTTAGCAGGCAAACCCCGGCCTTATCCGAGTATATTTGTGTCTTGCTTCGCAATGCTATTCTGTTTGGTATCGTTTTTACAGCGGTGCGTTACCGTCTCTTTTTAATTTTACAGCGGTGGCGTAAGGTTTCGTTACAGCGCCTCTTTAAAGGAAACACGATCATAGGGATGGTTCTAAACCCAATAATGGGGTAGGGTTGAGCGTAGATGACCCAAGCTGCAAAATATCCATGGCCATTGGCATCATACCCACTGTTTTTCAAGCTAAGGTACTCGCTATCCAGGTGTGTACCCAGACTTGTATTAATGGAGCTCGAAATAATCTCTTACATCGTTAATTTCTCGGAGAGTCAAGCTGTCCACTATTAAATGTATTGTTTTCTATCTCTAAAATCCCTCAGCACGAACAGCGAAGCACTTGATGAAATCCTGATAGTAATACTGAAACTTTTAAAATAATCTTAATTATTTGGGGAAGCACCAAGAGTTATAATCCGAGGACTTCTACACTTAAATTACAAAACAACTAAAAATATTGCATTTAAAAAATAACAAATATTTTATTGTTACACGCGAGAATAAATCCAAATTCAACGCATTTGACAACATATGTCAAAACTTTCATCTTTCGTTAAACTTATCTAAAGCCCATAAAAAGTTTCGGTCATTAAAAGTAAGAATTCACAAAAAATCTACAAGAATTACAATCGCTAAAATCCCCTTTTTTTTATTATATAATCAACGGAAATTCTTGATGAAGCAAAGAATATTCAAATTTTCTTACCATATTTTTATGTGTTCTTTAATTTATTACCAGAATTAAAAAAATCAGACACAAGATTATAATTTCAGCATTGATATAAAAACACTATCAAAACACTCGTAAAGAAGACACAAAATATCAATATTTTTTTTTGGAGCGAAATTACTATTTTTTTTACAGCTTGGCTATAATAAACTTTCACAATGAAGCCGAAAAAAAAATTGCACGATCACACACAACGCCGAAAACAAAAAAAAAACAAACGAAGGCCATAAAATAATCGTCAAAAAATGAACGAAGAAATCACGGAGCAATCAAGCACTCAACCGTAAAAGAACGATCAAAAAAAATTTTTTTTTTTGAGGACGACGATGACAACGATTCATATTCTTCGCCCCAATTCATTGCGATTGAGAGTCCCCCGTCCATAAACTCTCGAGAAAACTGTTCATCCCTTGGGGAAAACTTTCTCTTAAAGTTACCTTCATTGGGCGGGCGGCCCCGCAGACCCCAACCCTCGTCGTGCCATGCCATCATCATAACTTGTGTGAAAACTTTGAAATGCGAAAAGTTGGCAGGAACTTTCCCGATGCGATAGTAGTAAACTCGATTTCGTTCGGAATTAGGGCGTTTGAGCGGCACTGGGGTAGGTGAGAGAAGGGCAGAGGTGGTGCGGCGGGTGGTTTAGGTTATACGGGGGATGGTGAAAAAGACTTGTTTCAACAAAGTTTTTTTTTACCACCCCTCTTCAATAACATTTCTACATTGAGCCCGTTCTCTTTAATGTTTTATCTAAGAAATTTTGTGCTGCCACCTATCCCCTCGGATAGGAATTACCCTAAACCTTTCTGGATGATTTTCAAAGTTTCAAGTTAACTGCGCTCAACAGCTCCGTAAGGATACAAGGATATACACAACACATATAGAAGATATAGAGAAAAAGCACACAAAAAACGGTTTCTATAGAAGACAGAAGTTGCTAGGGTGTGCTATAGGTATATATGTCGAAATGTGAACGCAGGGAGGAAGAGGTGAATATGACGTTTCTCTTGTTCGTGTTTTCACCATCGAAATTGAGTTTTTCTCGTTTGTTTTGTTTTCGTACAATTTCTAGCTAAGAGCAGAGGGTTTCGTTTGACATTCTTCTAAAGGCGGCACAACCACCCCCCCCCCGTCGAGCTGAAACCAGGAAGAGGAGGAGAACAAAGAAAGTGGATAAAAGTTTGGTCCCATTTCTTGTTGAATTTCTTTCATTTTTTTTTGGTGTTCTTTTCCCCCAAAAAGTTCTTAACATCCCCACATTCCCCTCTGTTCCTTTTTCTATAATTCTTCCGTTTTCCGAGAGCATTGTTAGAAATTTATTCTGGCGCGACGTGCTTTGTAGATTGTAGAACAGTTTGATGACCTTGATTCGCCGTTGGGTTTATTACAACTTTTTTGCTACTTTGGGAAATTCCAAAAAAGTTTCAAGAGATTTTTTTCTGTCTTCTCCTCTCACTTGTATACAATACTATTCTGCATGGCCGCCGCCGGATTGTAGCTGTGGCGACATTTTGTCTACATTTATAACTTTTAAGATGTATATAAAATGTGGGGATGAAATAAAGAAATAAAGTGAATAAAAAGATAAAAAAATATACATCTAGTTGCATTTATTAACAGTTGACGTAATGTTTAGAAACCAGACACTGGCGGTGGTCACTCAATATAATTTCGTAATTTGACCACAGCTGCAAGGAACGAAACAAATCACCGCGCTTATATGGGAATGTTTGGATGTGGGTCATTAATATTAGAAGTTATATGAGACGTTGTGGATGATACACCTTGTCACCCATTAAAGTCAAGGTTAACGAGGTTATTTTTATTAACTTGTTTAATTTTGTGGATTTTTTATGAATTATGATTGTTTAAGTTTGTTTTATTTTAATTTTTTGTAGTTTCTTCAGTTTAGATTTTGTACATAAAACAAGTTTTGTTTTTGGTAAATAGTTTGGATATTTTATTACTTGGTTGATGTAATAAAATAATGGGTAAACTTATACGTCTACATAATTCGATAGTTAATTATCTTTTATAATTATTAAGCAAGAAAAAAAAGTAAATTTGAGAATCTTAGATGTCGCTGTTGTGTGTATACGTATTCCGAGTGTGAAGCTGTACATTTAACTACTAGAAAGAATGAAAGTAAGAAGATGACACCTAAAGTCATTCAATAAATTAAAACGTGTTTGTAGGTACTATTCCACAAATTTATTTTATTATTGGAGTGATTTTAGCAAATATCAGTTTAATAATAGCTGTTTACATCTAAAGTTGTTTAGTGGATTTTGAAAAAATGATTGAAAATAAAGGCATTAATAGAAAGTGCGAAAAAGGAGATGTATTTGGGATGTAACAAGAGAAGATGATTCAAAAAGAAATAAAGAAAGCTTGTAAGTTAGTTTCTGAAGAAATTTGGAGCATCCTGCTGTTCACGCAATTCAACGTCGACTGAAAACAACATGTTAAATTTTATGCTTGAATTTAATCATTTGGCGTCGAATTTAGTTATTGGTATGTTAAAAAACGAGTTGTGGTGTCAATTAACTGAAATTTTAAATTCAAATAGATTCAAATAAAGTAAAAAATTTACAATTGTATTCAACATATTTTAGGTATGGCGAGAGAAGTTGATTGCCAAGACTGGAGACGGATTGTATTAAGCTTTTCATATAACGCCATTAGAAGAAAATGTTATATCACCAGCAGATTTGGAAGCCTCTGTTTCCGGTCTCCAACATGCTAGACCGTATGAACCTGGCAGCAGTAGGTAATGCAGAATGTTCTTCCTCGACAAATAGATCTTTACAAGAAATTATGTATTTCCGCTTGTTGCCAATGTCAAAAGTGACAATATTATTACAGCGGTTTCATTAAATTTCGTATCTTTTTTACCAGCGGTTATTTTGTGAAAACGACATTCCACACGTCGACTTACGTGAACCTAAATTAAAAGTTCCAGAAACCAATGTCGTTTTCATAAAGCGTCGATGTCGGCGTCGAGTGCTGAATTGCGTGTCATACACGAGTGAATATGCAACGGATAGGAGGCAACCTGACGATAGATGAGCATAAGTTGGAAATAGTTGACAACTTGACATATTTAGGTCCGACTGGGACGAACAAACTACGAAGAGCTGAAGATCAGTGGAAGAATTCGAAAACAAAACCTTTTTCGCTCGTCTTTAGGATAATACATAGAATGGCAAAATTTAAATGATATAAAATGAATGCTACGGGAGCATATATAGAATGGAGTAAACCCATTCGAAAGGAAAATTTTAAGAAGGCTCAACTTAGAATTAGATATAATGGGTTATATCAAATATCCGATGATATAAAAGTAACCTTCATAAAACTTAATAGACTTCGTTGTGCTGGACACGTTAAGCGTTTGCTAGAAGGAAGAGTAGCAAAGAAAGTTTTCACTGGCAGGGCAGTCTACAAGGAGAAAACCCCATAGGCAGACCGAGAAAAAGATCGACGGATGCGATCGAACTGGAGAATCTCAGCCAGAGATCGAAACGAGTGGAGGAATAAAGGAAGGTAATCAGTGGCATTGGAAGAACAAGAAGAACTAAATGATTTAGATTTATGAAAGTTCGTGGGATCAATATTGATCCATATTCTGAGGTGCTGCAGAGAGGCGTGAAGGAGATCAATCAAGGAAGAAATATCCTATCGTCTCATCAGCCTCTATTTTTTTCTCTTGAAAACGACGGAGAAAATTTCTTAGACAAACATATTAGGGTGGGTCCAATTTGCCTACCGGCCGGGCAGATCTTGCCATATTTAATCAGAATAAGGCTGGTAGTTGATTGTAGCTGTTGGTTCTGCGGAGTAGCTCCTGAAACAGCGTAGCACTCGCTGTGCGATTGTGAGGCTACAACGAGGAGATTGAGTCTTTGATAGGTACTGGCGGGGAGAATGAGAGTTAGAAAGGAGGTGGTTCTTTTCTTGGACTAGCAATTTACGGCGCAGTGTCTAATGACTAAGCTAACTAATGTCCTCACATCTTTCCTACTGTGCCCGAGTAATTCTTTGGCAGCGTTGCGAGCCATTTCCAAAATAAAATGCTTGAAGTTCATTAGACCAGATGGGGACCTCCAGTTTTCGTTGTATTTCATCAAAGTCGGATGGTATAGGGTCCTTTTCACCAAACGATTTGGTGCCCTAATAGCCGAGGTCAAGGTGTCCGCCTTTTCATTACCTCAGAAACCCTAATGGCAAGGGACTCATATAAAGGTAAAACCCAATGTATGCTTTGCTTGCTTTGCTTTAACATATTGTAATATTTCTTCTCAAGCATTCTCGGATTCGTCAGGGATCAATTGGAACACTAAAAGTTAATAATTTACATAAATAAGAAAATTTATTTTACATCAATTCAATTTGTTTCTTTTATTTTAATAGCTTCTTCTCAGCGGACGACGCCTCTGCCAGTAGTGCCCGAGAAAGGAGAGTGCGATAATACAGTATCATCATACTAGGATGAAATATGGAATAGATTAAAATTCTTTTGCTTTCTGCTTTCAATCATTCAGTTCATCACAGCATAACTCCGAACAGACAAAGAATTGGAACAAGGCACCCTAAAAATTATTAACCTGCATACGAAAACCTTTCTAGTGATAAAATTTTTTACTGCTCTTGGCTATTGGGTGTAGTATCAGGTCCCATCTATTTTTGCTCATTGTCTCTTCCCAAAAAATACCAAGATTTTATATTTATACAGCAAATAATGGCATCATATATTTCTGACTAAGCAGACATTCTCATAACTTTAAAACTTTATTGTTTCTTTTTTTGTTCTTTTTGTGGTTTGATTATGGATATTTCTAGATTTTTAACAATGCATCATCCTACGCAATTTTCCATATATCAGAATTCTTCGTAATATTTTTCATATAAAGTCTCTATTATAAACAGAATTCATTCATAACTTAATCATCTTTATATGAAACAAAAAAAATATCTGGCATTCAAAACAACACAAAAATAAATATATACAAAATCCAACGGTTCTTAACCCAAAAAAAACTTGTTTCTTTTTTTTTAATTCGTGTGCCCGAAAATCCCCAATTATAATGCTTCCCCTCTAATTCTTTCTCTTTCATAATATACTTCAACGAAAATCACCTTCAACTTTTGACATTTCAATTGTTTTAATGCAAAAGTTAAAGCAGAAAGTCCTTCGCGTAGAACCCGCCATTATCCGATTGAAGTTAAATCTTATTCATACTTGCATAACCGTAGCACAGATAGAAAAGTTACTCTGCAAACGCACAAACATGGTATGGTCTCGCATAAACACGTCTTTTTACCAGCCACCATTTCATCGAAATATAATTCAAAATGCTTTGAAACAAGTTTCTGTATGACTACTTGGCCGTGTATTTCCATATTTCGACTCGGGCTTTTATTTCCGTTTTTCATTAAAAATCCAGCAACGAATAAAAAACAAAAAAAAAACTGCAGAGCGAAAAGTTTGTGCAACATGAGAGCGCGAATGTCAAAATTACAGCACAACAAAAAAAAAGAAAGATTCAGCTTCAATGGCGAGAAGACAGAGGGTGTTGTTACTTGCTTGCGTTTTAGTTGCAAAAAACTAAAATCTAATACAATGCCGCCAGCCGCACCGAGAAACCAAAGGAAAACTTTGAAAAAGCTTCAATCTGGAGCGGATTTCTACGAATGCGCTGGAAGCTAGCGAAAGAAAACAGTTTTTTTTAATTGCATTCGACCCTGGGCGATTGATTTCACTTTTTGCTACAGTTTTTCAGCGCGCTGGAGAACCGACTTGACCTGCTGCCGAGCTGGATCGTTGCCAGAACGACTGAGTGACCGACATTTTAATGCAATTGCTGCTGCTGACATCTACTGGCACCAAAGTTTCGACTAGAGCGATTAGATTGTGAGAGTTTTTTGTTCCTTAATTAAAGCGTTTTAACCTTCATGGAGGTTATTGGTATGAAGTAAGTTTAGACGAGATTAGGAAATATTCTCGTTTTTTGTAATGCGTAGTTTTTTTATGTTATTTTAGTAATTTGATAATAAGGAAGGCGATTTTATAACGGCATTAGTGCAACTTTGTTTGTAGGGAATAAATAAAAATTGTTATATATAAAAGCGAGAGTTGCTGTGCTTGATACGTAACATGTTTTGACAATTAGAAAATGGGCTGTGATTGACTCTTGACCTGAGTTGAAGAAGAGTCCACGAGTAAAGTGTAGTTGGAGAAAGGAAATAGAAGTTTGTTTTATTTACGAAGATAAAAAGAAAATTAATAGTAGTGAGTTCTAGGAAAATACCTTTACAAGTTATTGATTTTAATTTTAAACTATGACATATATTTACGTGCGATGAAAGTAGTCTCAGTAATCTAAAGTTTTATCGCAAAAACTTTTCCTTAATTAGGGCTAATTTTATTTTATTAATTTGTTATCAAGCAATTTCAAATTTGCATAATTTATACCTGTATTCAGACAACAGTTAGTGACAGGTAATTAGTTATAATATAGTGAGTCAGTTTCTATGTGGTGAGTCACAAATTCAGATAATCTGGAATTCTACCTCCAAACTCGCAATTTACCCGGGTCAAAGGTTAGGTTAGGTGTAATAGCCTTGACATAACATAAAATGTAATCTAGATTTGTATGAATGAGATCAATTTTAACTCGATTTTGTTGACACATTAAATCTAATGAAAACAGAGTTAAATATCATGTACCATCGATGAGTAAAAATTAAATAAGAAGAAGATATAAAAAGAAATGTCACTTTGCCTGCAAATAGCGCAAAATCACTATATTTGCGAAAATGTGTGAAAATAATACAAAATTCAAAAGAAGATAGTGGAAAGTGAACGAGGCCAAAAGTTGTTAGACATATGGGGTAGTAATGTAGGTGTGCTGAGAAGAACTAAACGAAATGCGAAAGTTTTCGCTAGAATAGAGGAGGAGCTCAACAATTTGGGTGTGAAAGAAGAAGTAACAGAAGTATAAAAAAAATATAAATAATATAAAAAAATAAAAAATACAGACACAAATAATACATAAACGTCCATGAACGGAAGATTTAGAATGGGAAGAAATAAAACGATTGACGAACAAAACCTAGAAGTAGTCGATAAAACAGTCTACCTTGGGTCTACAATTACAAAAAGAAACGAGGAAAAGGAAGAGATAACGAGACGAATACTACTAGCTAATAGAGCCTTTTATACCCAAAAACAAATACTGCACTCAAGATTTAGGTACAGAAAAACTAAACTCTTACCATACAAAACAGTAATACGACCAGTACTGTGACGGCTCTCACAGACGCAATGCTCAACATCCGGAACTGGAGACATGCTGCAAGGGACCATCAAACTTAGAGAAATGCCCTAGAGAAGGCCAAGGATCGATTTGGGCTGTGGCGCCATTGGATGCATGGATGATTGTTTGGTCGGGTATGGTGGAAGCCTAAAGCCACCCTGTGGAGTTTAGGAAGCTTATCAGTGCCTCGACCCTTAGTCTCGAGCTCTCTTTAAAGTCTTCTAGAACGTAGCTGTCTAGTGTGCGCTGCTTGGCTTTGGCTAAGGCCGGGCATTTGCACAGGAAGTAAACGAGTGCTTATCTCTCATTGGTCTCCACGCAGCTATGGCAGCGGGGTACCCAGCTTTGCAGATTAGATGCTTGAATTAGAAGAGCCTTGACAGACTAAAGTCGGCTTAATTGGTAGCCCTAATAAGGCATCCCGCCGGCTTAAACGGTTAATAATAGGGACCAAAGTTCCGCTTTGATCGGCTCTTCACCTAGCGGACGGAGCACTTTTTTGTTCACTTGGCTCTGGTATTGTCTGCGTCACAGACTTGTCGGTTGGTTAGCGGGATTCTCTTGTTTCAGGAGGCATAACACTCCGACGATGTCTCCTTCTAACCCCTGCCGTTGTGGGTCAGCGGCTGCTTAAAAAAATGAACTCATAAAACATCCAAGAGTTCAAACGCGAGGAAGGTTCATTGTCTCCTCCTCATGCATTTTCCAGACTACACCCTTAACCTATCCTATCCTTTTTTTATTTTTCCTTCAGGTCAAGCTTCCCCCTATATTTAAACAGCTTCGCGGGTATGCATTCTGCACCCGAGGCCTTGTTGTATTTTAGCCGGTTTATGGCTCTGCTAACTTCTCAGCTTGATGGCGGCAGCGTAGGATGATCATCAGATATTGGTGGAGCCTCGAATTCCTCAGTTAGCTTGCCATTTAGCAATTCATGAAAGTGATCTTCTCATCGCTTCAAGATGCCGTTTGGATCGGTGATCAGATTACCCTCTCTGTGCTTGCAGTATGTTAACTCGTCGATAGAACTTTCGTGCCTGTTGCTGCGGTTTTCGCTCCCTGTACTGTTCTAGTTCACCAATGAGATTTTTTTCCCTTTTTCTTTCCCTTCTTTTTTCGTATGTGAACTTTCTTTTCATTTCTTCTGAGCTTCTTGTATTTCTTTTTGCGTGCCCTTGTTCTCTAAGACTGTTGCTCGATACGCAGCATTCTTACGTTCAGTTGCCAACTTGCATTCATTATCGAACCAGTCGTTCCGATCTCTGCGACTTGCGCCTAAGATGTATGCTGTAAACATGCTAAGCGCGACGGCGAAACTATTTTCATCGGCAACGGCGAATGGCCCGACGAAATTTGTTGTGTGCACCACTAAGAGCGACGGCGACACAAATTAAAAAACACACCGGAATAACCATATTGGGCATCCGAATATACTACACACGCACACAGGAACACACGAGAATAGCAACACAAACCCATGACACAGGCCCCATGCAACTTTGACAGGCGACGGCTACGAAAAAGAAATTAGATTGATTCGGTAGCCACGCTCGGCGACGTCGCAGTCGTCTGCAGAATGTGCGCCTTCATATATAAGCCGTGTATTCTATTCGTTTTTGACAGTCGCTGCCTACTGCGATTCGTCGGTCGCTCTTAGCATGTTTACAGCAGTAATCAGAAGTACTAATGCCAGTATTTTTAAGATGTGGTCCAATTCTCGGCTCCAGGACTCACTCTGTGCTCACTGAGTGCGAGTTCTAACGCTTGGTCGTGGATGTATCTGATCATTTCATTGAATAACTTCTACCAATCAAAAATACTCGTTTCAGACAGTGTATTGTCACCAAAAGTCTTTTTCAACATTTCCAACGTTTCGGTAGCCAAAATACCATTTATTGAAGCAAAATTCAATGCATCTTCTTTGCTACTTATATATTAAAAATCGAAAAAATGATTTTTTTTAGATGACAGGAAACAAGCGTATCTCATTAACTACTGAAAATATTGACATGAAATTTGACACAAATGCTACCAACCCTAAGAAAAAAAACTTATCCAAACAATTAAACACGAATCCATATTAATAATTCCATATTAATAAACGAAAGAGACAAAAAGGCCGTGATAATTACTGCACATCAACACCTTGTTCGTTTAATAACTAAACAATTCGTTCTGTTAACGAGACAACAGCAATCTAAACGTATCAGTGCCTAAAATCTGTCATTCACCCACATTTTCTCTCCAATAAAGTTCTTATCCTAAAAAAACTAGTGTCATTTATGACTTTTTTATTGCCCGCTCTTTTAGTCGCAAACTGAACTGTCAAGCTTTAGTCACTGCCTTCTGTCAAATCACATTGACGTCTGACATTTTAGTGTACGGTAATAAAAGTTGTGAAAAATTAGTGTGGACATATAACAAGAAGTTTTTTTCTGCACTTAAACACATTTTAAATATTTTAAGCTGCCAAACGCGAGTAGAGCGATGAAGTTACACAAATGTTTGCTAAAATAATTGAGAGAAGTCATTGACCACCGCGCAGATTTGACAGATTTTTTCTAGTTGTTTTCGGATCAAGTTTTTTTTATTGCATATTCTAAATCATTATGTATTTTGCTGATAGATTTTTTTTGTTATTATTATTGAAAGCGATTTTGGTATTAATATGCAGATTAATTTTTGTTTTGGTCGTTGTTCGTTATTTTTAGGCCTAGCTTCGTGGGTAAATTATGCAAATTTTGTTTTGAAACGCAAATAGATATTCAGACCGCCGCGCCGCTGCCTGTAACGATAAGGACAAGTTTTCATTTGAAAAAAAAATTATTCAAAATAATTTGGTATAATCGAGCGGAATGTTTGCGTGAACATGAAAAATATCGTTTATTTGATATTTTTTATGACGTTTTGGACAGATTGGTGTACTAGCATTAAAAAATGTGGTGTTGCCATATACAAAATTTTAATGGACGCAAAAATGTCATAATAGCAATAATCTTAACAAATTATTAGTTAGATAAAAGTTTTTAGCCTTGAGATGTCTGGTTTTTGCTATTGGTTGATAAAAAATTTAAAATAGGTAAGAAATTATCATAATATTAGATGGCCTCACACATTTTTTTTATTTTAGTATCTTTATATAAAAATTGGATCTATCTATGCTGGAACAAAGTTAGATTTTTGTTCTAGGTGACTTCTCTCTGTGATATACAAGGTGCGGCGAAAGTCCGGCAACGGTCCGATATTTCCTGAAGGGTCGGTTTTCGTGAAAAAAGTTTCGAACAAAAGTTGCTCAACTTGGAGGGAGGATCGTTTGCACACGAAACTCACCACCACCGACTCACCCCGGGTGAATCCGAAATTTCAAATGGCAACCCCCATATATACGGATTCTGATTCTTCGAAGAGAAATATGAAACTTTTGTCTGAAAAGTTTCTTTATCCGAAGATTCCCTGCACCCCCACAAATCATCAAAAATCAAAGTTATCCCCAAAAATCATTCATAGGGTACAGGGAAGCTTCGGATAAAAAAAATGTTGAGACAAAAGTTTCATATTTCTCTTCGGAGAACCAGAATCCATGAAAAATAATGGGGGTTACCATTATTCACTCCCACCCCTGCGTCATTCGGCTAAGCAAGACTTGTAACCGTGTCGGGATAGCAGGAGACAACCTCGTCCGAGGGTTATGCCTCCTGAAGAAAATGAATCCCGGTAACCAGCCGACAAAAGCTGTGACGCCGGCAGTATCATATTACCAGATGAACAAGGAGGTATAACAAACTACGTACCATACTACGTCCGACGAAGCAGCATGTGTGATAGCAGAAATGATCCCCATTTTTATTCTTGCATTGGAGGGCAAGAGGTTGTATGACCCGGAATATGCAAGAGGGAAGTCCAAGGAAGTGCGACGGACTCTGGCAGGCAGCTGGTCCATCGCAACATGGTAGAGAAGATGGGACGAGTATACTAAGGGTTGATGGACCCATAGCCATACGAAATGTTGAGAAGTGAGTTATGAGGGAACATGGGCAAATGAGTTGCTACCCCACGCAGTTCCTGAATGCACATGAAGGTTTAGGGCATATCTTCGCCACTTCAGGTTGGACGATTCACCGTTCTGCTCAGAATGTACAGACGGTAAAAAGGACACGGAGCATGTCCTCTTTAAATGCCCGAGGTTTGGGGATCATTGGACTGTGCTAGAAGCAGTCGCTGAGGTGCAGCTAACATCTGAGAACATCTTGGACCATATGATAAGGTCGGAGGATATGTGGAGAATGATGGAAGTGGTGCTCAAGGCCATCGGCCAGAAGCTTATGCCTAATGTAGCCCAAAAAACACAAGAAAGGCAAGAAATGCAAAGAGAGATAGCAGCTAGATTGTTCCGACTCGGGTGAGCACCTTTGAGGGATCACTTTTTTAAGGGTTATGCTGATGACGCAGGCTGAAGTAGGGCTCGTACCTGTCTGGACTTGAACGTTATGAAAAAAGGGTTCGTGAGTTGTATTCAACAACAAGAATCGTTGCGTACCCCCAGCGGTGTCTCCTGTCGTATGCATGGATTCTTTAGACAAGCGATCGCACATATTCCCTCGTGCACCGATGTTCTCACCACTCGCTCGTTAAAAAACGAAGTGGAACGTCCGCCACCGTGAGATGCCACAGAAGGGTTCTGGGCCCTGGACCAACGTCTCACACTCCTTCCTCGCGAGCCTGTCTGCCGTCTCATTGCCCTCGACACCCCATTGTCCAGGAAACCAGCATAGCGAGACCCTATTTCTTCTGGTAAGGCTCTTGAGTACGTCAAAAAACCCTGCGCCTTTCAAACCTTTCTCGAGGTTGAGCCTAGCTCAGGTCTCGATTGCATGTATTTCAGTCTGGAAAACAAAGAGCCACTCACCCATTGCAATCGAGACCTTGGACATGGGGCATGCGATACCAAGCACTGTTCCATGTTCCATCCTTGACCCGTCGGTATTAGAGCATCACGAGATCTCTACAAACTCGAGAGTCTCTGGTTGGTCTCGTTTCTCGAGTCGAGAGTAAAGTTCGGTGTCGACAAATATATTCTCGTCGAGATGAGATTATTCGCTCGAGATCTCGTCGGTCGTTCGAGATCTCGTCGGCAAAATAATAGCAAACAAGTCTGGTAAAATGAAGTATCTGATGAAGCGCGCACCCTTCAGGGCTGGGATGTGGTACTCATACACATTTTTGCCTCGTTTTCTCTCGCCGGTTACGTATAGGTTGAGTCTATAAGTATGGGCTCATGAATTTATATTCGTCCCGAGAGACGAGACGAGATTAGGATGGACGAGATCCGCCGAAAGTTGAGACGAGACTCGAAATGGTCGAGACTTACCGAGTCTTAAAAGTCTCATCTTGTCTCGGTCTCGTGATGCTCTAGTCTAGTCGGTAAACCAATGGAGATCCTTTGGATCCCCTAGAAGGATAAGTTCCTGCCACTCAGATCGATCCGGGATAATGGCCCTGAATTTCCTATGGAACCGCAATTCACCAATCATATGGTCGAATACGGGGCAAATGGAAATAATTGGGATATTTGTCCTTTGACTTTGTCCTATACAACAAAATGTGACCCAGGCGCAACCAACCCTATACCTACTCCCTTTGACTGTATTAGGCCAGTTGATGAGATCTGAAGTCTCAAGGCACTTACATATGGCGACGGATTTCCATATGAAGTTATGCAATGGAGTCAATTCAACAATTGCCTCCATCACCGGTGTGGGACAGGTCCGCATAGTTCCGGTAATTGAGAGGCCAGCAAGCCGTTGCAGTATGCTTCACTTGAGGATTGCCGTAACCTGTTAAGTCTTGGGCCACCAGACTATAGCGGCATACGTGACCACAGGTTTAACGATCGTATTGCACATCCAGTACATCATTTGTGGTGCAAGACCCCATGTCTTACCCAAAAGCCTTTTGCAGCCCCATATGACCCTATTGGTTTTACTGATGGCGTAGTGCAGTTAAGCGTTCCAGTTCAGTCTCTTGTCTAGCTTTACTCCCAGATATTTGAGTGAGTCTGAGTACTCAACTATGGTACCCTGGATACAAATAGGACCTACATCCACTTTGTGACGTTTGGAGAAAGGCACCAGAACGGCCCCAGCAAAGTTTTTGTAGTCAAGTAATATGAGAGTAGTGCGACGATGTAGTCAAGTAATATGAAAGTAGTGGGACGATGTTCCTACAGGCGCCTCGTGGCACACCATCTTTGAACTTCTTGGAGTGCTGTTCTCATGACCTCTGTAAGGGATAAGTCAAACTTCCCGGAGACAATGATGGCAAGATCATCTGCATAGCCGATGACATCGAATCCAGATTCGTATTGTTTGGTCAAAAGTTCATCCACTGCTAGTGACCAGAGTAACGGGGATAAAACTGCACCTACTATTACCCATTGGCATACGTCAAATTTCTAGAATGTCAAATAATAATTGATTCTTACCTTTTTAGCACGGCGCAACGATTCCTCGAAATGTTTCGAAACTGCCTGTTCCGCATTCGTGCATTGTTCCTTCTCGCGTCGCTCTCTTTCACGTTCCTGAACGAGCTGCGGATGCACTTGCTGCTGTTCCTGTTGCCGTTGCTGCTGCTGTTGCTGCTGCTGCTGAGAATGATGATGTTGCTGCTGCTGCTGCTGCTGTTGTTGTTGTTGCTGCTGCTGTAATTGCTGCTGATGATGCTGTACAGCAGCAACAGCTGCATTATGTACATGTAATTGCTGTTGCTGCTGCTGATGTCTTTCTCCTAATCTTTCGCGTTCCATGTCTTTGTGCCTTTCCATTTCGCGAAATTCTATCTCCCGCCGATCCCTGCAAAAAGAAAATGAAAAAAAGATTAAATAAAAAAATTAAGTTTAAATTGAATTCAAGAAAAATGAATTTAAATTTTGCTGAATAAAAGTGAGCACAGAGTAATCCCCATTTTGTTAACGGATATCTCAGCCCTTCGTTTTTTATCATTCTTTTTGGTATGTAAATCGAGTTAAAGAAACAAAAACCAACGTCCATCACCCTACGATTTTGGGGGACGGACAACAACAAAATGGTTCCATTCCTTAGGGACGGTTGCTACGATTATATGTTTTTTAAAGTCACGCACGTAATCCACTTCGATCAATTTTTTAAGGCGAATTCCATTTGACACAATCGAATATTCACCCCCGAAAATTCATCGTCTTGCTACCCCAACGGGGGTGTACAATGGGAAAAACCAGAATAAATGGCAACAACAGCCAGAAGCGATTCCGAAAGTAATCCTTGTCATTCGCCATCGTATATATGTATACGAACGAGGCGTATAAAAGGGGAAGATTAGTTGAATGTACCAAGTGCCAGCTCACCCCTTCTGTCTCCGCCGGGGAGCCGAAAGTAAATAGGATTGCCATCGAAAAAACCTTGTTTGGATACAACCTACCCCAAAAACTTGCCTCGATTCTTTGGAAGGGATGAAATCAAAACAACACAAGACACCTCCCGTGGGGTTATCCTGCTTCCGCGCCGCCATTCCTTCTACCAAAACCCCTTCGTACAAGATCGTGGCTATTTCCAAACACATCCCTTCTGCAGTGCCGAGCAAAAGGAACGAGGGCGCTTTGATATGGTTTCGGCACGGCGAGAGATACCATACACACCACTCAGCATACAGACAGTGCGCGCCCGTGCACTTGTGTAATCGGAATCAGGGCGAAATGTGAGAGCGAAGTAAAAGTTTCGCCCTAGCACAAGAAGAGAAAGTTCCTCCGGGGGTTTTCCTTATTTACATCAAAATCGGAAGGATAACTCTGTCCTGGCCAGACTATACAACAACTTCAAAACATTCATAAAGAGTAACTGTAACTTTCCGGCACTTTTCAAACTAAAATAAGATAGAAGGGCGGGGGGGAGAAAACAGTAAATCTGTGTCTTTACAGTTTGTTGCACTATGATGGAGCTTTCGAGCGAGTTGATAGGAAAGGGCATGTCTCACGCTTACATTGAGGGGTTGCAGAGATATGGGGTTGCTTTCTGAAGTGCGCTAAGGCAGGCGGACGGCTGGGAGGGGGAAGCACAAATTGTAGAAATTTCCAAGTAGAACACGAGCAACTTATGTAGTTTACGTGTGAATATTAAAACGGTGCCAAAGTTTTTTATGGCAATAACGTGAACTAAATTCTTTTAAGCCCGTAGGAGAAACAATTTTTGTTCTCATATAGATGGCGGTAAGGTGAGGCGGCTTATAGTACGTATACACTGGGCAAGGACAAAGCCCTTTGACAATATTGAAATAACTTTGGATTTTTTCCATTTCTTGTTCATAAACTATTAAAGAAGGAATTTCCATGACATAAACGATGTTCTTGCCGGGTGTGGGTGGTGGGAGGTTGGAGTAATAAACGCAGGGAAATTTATTGAGGTTTAAAAGTATAGAAATGTGTGTGTGTATTTGAAGCTATTTATATACCGTTTCTCTCCTTTAAGCGATTGAATTTTAAAGTTGATAAATGTCGGCAGGGATTTTCAATGACGTTATTAAAACGTAAGTTTGTTTTGGTGTTTGAGTTTTACTTGAAACAATTTCAAATGTGGAATTTTGTGAATTGAAATTTGAGAGAAGTTTTAATCGATGTAATTACTTCTTGTTGGGTTATTTTTTTTTTGTATAATTGGATTGGATTTTGTATTTAGAGCATAGATATTTACTTAAACTGGGTTTTGTCTGCATATATTTTTGATTTGTTTCAGACTTTTAATTTATACGACAATGTATTCTTTAATTTAGTAAATTCTTTACAATGTAAACGAGAAAATGTATATAAGTTTTTACCTTTTTAAATGTTTCTGAACTGAAGTAAACATTCGTAAAATTAAATATCTAAAACTAGTTGGGATGTGGCTTTTGACCCTTTCGGTCCACACGATTAACTTCCCAGTGTTCGTTCAAACAAAAAAACGACTCGAACGATTTTTATGAAAATCTTTGCAGATCATACGGCATCTTAACGAAGTCGGTATCTTTTTTGGTTCGCGCGAAATCGTGCTGGTACAAAAATCACTTACGTCCTTCAAACAAAAAAACGGTTCGACCGATTTTTATGAAAATCTTTTCAGATCATATGTCCTTTAACATGCTTCGAACGGCACCTTAACGAAGTCGAAATCATTTTTGGTTCTCGCGAAATCGTGCTGGTACAAAAATCACTTAAGTCGTTCAAACAAAAAAACGGCTCGACCGATTTTTATGAAAATCTTTTGAATTCATATGTCCTTTAATACGCTTCGAACGGCACCTTAACGAAGTCGATATCTTTTTTGGTTCGCGCGAAATCGTGCTGGTACAAAAATCACTTAAGTCGTTCAAACAAAAAAACAGCTCGACCAATTTTCATGAAAATCTTTTCAGATCATATTTCCTTGAACACGCTTCGAACGGCACCTGAACGAAGTCGATATCTTTTTCGGTTCGCGCGAAATCGTGCAGGAAAAAATGACCACATACGTACGCACACACACACACACACACACATATTTCTTCTCAAATTTTTGCTTAAAATGCTATTGGGACCTTGAAACGTGTAAATACATTGAAAATTTCGAATCCGATTTTCGGACCGATTACAATAACTTCCTACTGGGAAGTTAATAACAGCAATTCGGTTAGTTTCAAAATAAAACGATATTTCTTCTTTTCCCTTCAGTCAGCTTCTATTTTATTTTATTTCCAAAATTAACCTTTACACACAGAACTCTTTCCAAAAAGTAAATCTTCTTCTTCTTTTTTTTTATTCTGCTCACATCTTTTCTTATATATATGACACATATTAAATTTAATTGGCTCGCGCCATCTGTTTTTGATATTAATAAACCTAACACATTCAAATAAGAGCAAGAAATTGTTTAATATCTTTGCCCAATAACGTTGCCCTACCTACGACCACATTCGCCTAGTGTCAAATTTCGAATGTCATATGTGAGAGCTTTTTCCGTTCCGAACAACTTCTGCGGTTTGAGGTTGAAGTGGAAATGGTTTGGTGTGTGTCTTTGATAGATTTTACTTACTTGCTTCAATATCAATATTAGAACGCTCTTTAAAAACTTTCCCTTTCCATACCAGTGCTATATCTTTTTTAACATTGCATGTTCGCAGAGGTGAGCACTCCTTTTCATAGCTCTTTGGACGCGTTTTTGAAGCATTCACAAAATTAGAAAAAAACGTCTTTTAATATAGAACTTTGAAATTGCCTTTTCATCTTTCCAAAGGCGAGTGTCGACAGCGATTTTACTAAGCCGTCCTCCAACTAAGTACTAACCACGTCCAATGCTGCTTAAGCTGCGTAATCGATCGGGAGCAAGTCTATTGAGTATGCTAATGGTACACTTTATGGTCACCAAGGTAATTGCCCATTTTCTTCGTTTTATTCAATTTCTTAAGGGGTAATATCACCTTTTGAACACTAAATTTCACGTGATTTTCTGAGACGTACCACGAACGATAGGAAAGAGATAGACATATGAGCTATTGTGAATATGAAAGTGCTAGTCTTTAACTACAAAGAGCACGTTTTAGTTTAATTTTACGATACAAAATGGCGGCGTACGCGTGGAAAAATAAAATCTCGGACGGCCGGCATGGACGTACCGCTACAGGTCACAACTTTTAATCTGGAACAAAAAACCAAAAATTTTCTTAAAATATAGTCCAAAATCTAGCGAACGTCGTAGGAACATGAAATTTATTGTTCACAAGATGATATTACTCCTTAAAGCTTCAATTTTGGTACCTTAGAACCATACTGACGGCGCTCCAAATTCGTTCCCCGTAATAGTGCGTTCCGAATTTTTCCCGTTAGGAAGATTGCAACCTGCAGTTTTTGAATAGTTACCTCTCCCCATTATTTAATGAGTTCCGCGGCCATGCTGTCAGACTCTAATGCTTATATGCTCGCACCGCTTGGCGTATTTCTTTCACTGTAGGGAAGACTACTGCTCATTTTCCCCGTTAATGTTCTGTACATTTGGGATGGAAACGTGCCCTGCTCTGGCTTTATTAATAGCAAATCGTCACTCTATGTTTAAATTCTCTACGTTGCTTGCTGGTTTACCTTTTTGTAAGAATTTCTTGCTTCGTTTAAAACTAGTATAGCACGGGCGGTTCTGGAGCACTTTCTATGTTTGCGTGTATTAGTATGTATGCAAGTGTGTTGGTACGAATATGTATATGAAGTTCACGTGCCATTTCGCCGCTCACACTTACGGAATTTCGCAACATCAGCTTTTAAGAATAAGGTTCATGTCTTCGCTAAGATGATAGCTTTTTATATGGAAATTTTGTTAAGGTTCGTGCCTTCGCTATGGTAAAAGCTTTTTGTAGGATATTCTTGGAACGTTCGTGTCTTCGAGAAATGTAAGGTTTTTGTAGTGGAAATTTGATAAGGTTCGTGCCTACGCTGGAATGAGTTTTTGTAGGGGAAATTTTGTTAAGGTTGGTGTCTTCGCTATGGCAAAAGCTTTTTGTATGATTTTTGGTGAGGTTCGTGTCTTCGATGGAATGTAAGGTTTTGTAGTGGAAATTTGACAAGGTTCGTGCCTACGCTAGGACGAAAGTTTTTTTTGGTAGAGGAAATTAGTATCGTTTGCGATGACTCATCTGATTTGTTTTTAAAGTTTTTTTTGTTCAGCTTAATATGTAATAAAGCGGCTCGCTTGAAAATTTGCTCTTTGCTTAGCTCTTTGGTTAGTATTTTTGTTAAGCTTTTTCGCACATTTTGCTTTATTTCATCATTTGTCTTTTATCCGACCAAGCAACGTACACAATTAGTGGCGATTGCTGTAAAAACCGCTTTAAAGAAAAGGGGCGATATCAGTTTCGACTACCTAGTTTCAACTACTTTTCAAGGTTACTGCTTACTAGTGCCGCATATTATTACACTAGCAAGGGGATTTTAACTGACCCATCAAGGACATGTCTAAACGTGTTTCGGTGCTTAGATTGGGTTATATAAACAATCCACCGACCATCCCAAAAAAACGCTTCAGTTTCGACGATCACCCCCTCATTGGGGGCATTTCTTTTTTGAGATTTGAGAACAGATAATCGTCGCTGGGGCTAAATCTGGAGTATACGGTAGATGCGGAAGCAATTCGAAATGCGATTCGTGCAATTTTTCCATTGTTGCGTTCTACTTGTGGCACAGTGCATTGTCTTGGTCAAAGAGCACTTTTTTTTCTTCCTTTGGAGCCTTCTTTATTAACAATTCAATGACTACAAACACAATTGAAACTTCACTAATGGTCCCTTGCAATGTAATATCTCTCACTAATAACTTCTATCTATCGCCGTACAACTACTTAATTACAACCTTTCGCTTTAGGTCACTTTGATCACTTAGAACACTTTCATCGCTTTTATTATTAAAAACTGACTCCTATATATACCGCTGCCACTGCATTTATATATCCAAGCGCCTCCTTTATCCAATTTCTAGATCTTTCCATCTTGTTGTGGAGATTCCTCTATTTCTCGGAAGTTCGAAATTTTCTAGAAACTTCGAAGCTTAAAGTCTTCAATTGCAGTACGTTCAAACTCTAACTAATAGATGGCGCGCTTTTAACTTTTTGCATAAATTGTTACGTTCTTTCAGGCTCTAATAGATGGCGAATACCATGTACATCTCAAAAACGGTCGCCATAATCTTCCCAGCAGTCTTTTTGCGTTTTTGGTCCCTTTGGACGGCTTTCCCAAGGGGTCCATTCAGCTGACTGTCGATTTCACTCTGGAGTGTAGAGCTGGATCCATGTTTCATTTATTGTTACTTATCGCATGAAACAATACTTTTTATTTCGCCTAAACACCTCCAAACAGGGCTCTGACTCATCAACACATTGTTGTTTTTTGTCAACAGTAAGCAAACGCTGTACCCAGTTCCAACAGAGCTTTATCATGGAGAAATGTTCATGCAAAATAGCGAATACAGTGCCTTCTGATATCTTTAAGATGTCAGCTATCGCACGCAACTTGACTTTATAGTCTTCCAAACAGATTTTGTGCAACTTGTTTTATGTTTTCTGGAACAACTGCCAAATTTGTGTCGGTGTTTGTGCCGCGCGCCGCTTCTAACATCAGCAAACCACTTCCCTTCAATTTCTCTCGATGGAGGCGAGTCCGAATAACACCTGTGAAGCCATTGCTTTGCTTAAACGGAATTTTTCCCCCATTAAAAAGCAATAATTTATGAACACACAAAATTTAGATTTTTCCATTGCTTTGAAAATTACAAAAGTAGCGTCACTAAAACTATTTTGACTTATAAACTAATGGTCAGAAGAAATGTCATGAGATTTTGACACATATCGATTGAAGGTTAATACTTTTTGCCGATAGTGGCGCCATCTATATATCATCTTATGAACCTTTTGAGTGATGTGACATATCATATATTTGGAATGCGTTATCACAACATAATGTGGCGCTTCCTCACATAATAAAAATAAAACTTCAGCAAAAATAATGTAAACAAACAATCTATGGAATTTACTTCAAGAATATTCGTTTTTTATTAAATCATGCATTAATTATTATAATTTCATTATTCCTTGATATTTTAAAAACATATCACGCATTTACAAAATTAAAATTAAATTCTAAAAACGCAACCGAAAATTATATTCGAGAAATGCTTTGACAAAACGAAACTCCAAACAGAATGTGATAATTAAAAATTCCAAATATAATGTTTTTACTAACCTCCAAAATCTTAACGATAACAACTTAAGTTAAGAAATAGTTGAAAGGATATTTCGCACAAAACTAATAAAAATATCAGAACTCTGCCGAGTTAAAATGTTGTGCTAAGAATCCTCCTATAGAAATTTAATTACCAGAAATTCCAACTTGTTAAGTAGAAATAAACGACAGATGCCACCAGACTTCTAACAGAATCCGGTAGAGGAGTAGTCTCAGTCATTTCGATATGTACTCCATTCCTCAGAAGCTGAAATCGCACCAAAGAGACGTGCTCTGCCTTTTGAAAATCCCCATCAAGGATTCGAAGCTTTTCAGCAACTTCTTCGACAATATACACACAGGCAACTTCACTAGCGAAATGGGGATATGAACTGCACTGCACACACACACACCTATGATTGCATACAAGGGTTTCATTTCAATTCGCCTCAGTGTAGCACATTAAATCTAATTTGTAACCATTTTTGCTGCATTACACGAAAGCGCACACCAACAACAACAACAACACAACCAGGAAAATATATTTTCCTCTATATTTATCGAATTTTTTTCCTTCATTTTTTATGGCGTTAAGAAATTTCCCTCTGCCACAAAAAAAAAAATCTTTATTCACTTTTGGCCCCTCTTTCTCCCGCCATCTTTCTTTCACAACGTCCATGTTTATCCTGTTCATCTGTTATTTTGCGTTCCTTTTTCACTTTTCCCACTTCTGTCGCTACCTCTCTTTGCTGTTCGGCTTTTTTTTTCAATTTGTGTATAAATAAAATAATTTGGCACGCGGCCAAAATTTCTTAAATTTAGAATATCCAAACACATAAATTTTCTGAATAGTCAAGGCAGAAAATAGACTGGGTCAAAAAGGAGAATTGCGGAGGGAAGAATGCGAGGCGGATGAGCGGAGGGAGGCAGAAACTGAGCTGGGAAAAATTTCCAAAAAAATGTTTTTTTTTCTGTGTTTAAAAATTACGGAAATGATTTTTTTCTTCATTTTCATTTGGCACACAAAGTAAAGTTTTGTGAGATTTAATTTGAAAATGGCGTTTTTTTGTGTTTACTTCATTGTTGATTTTTAATTGTTGCTTTATTTTTGTGCTTTTAACCTTTTAGATAGAATTTTTGTAATTGATTTAGCTTAAGTGTTAAAAGTAAATATTTAACAATTATTTTTGTTGTATGTACTGTACATGCGAAATTCATTTTGAAATATCTTCTTCTTTTTTAGAATGCATTTTTGATAATTTAAATATTATTTAATTTATTTTGGCTGCGACACTGTCATCAAGATGGCGCTTTAATAAAATAAATTTGACAGTTGATCTTTGGTACATAATCTCAATGTAAGTGACGTTCTCAGACACTGGCTGTTCAGTTACAGTGATAGTGGCAGTGTGTTACAAAATTGACAGCTCGAATCATGTATTCTTGTGAGAATAGCTTAAATTACAGCGTAAGACGACGATCTCAAAATGATAAAATTCTATTTTCTATTTCGACAATCGTTGGCTCGATATGGGAAACATTAAAAAGTAAAAACATGTTGCCTTGATTGCTTTAAACGTAAACTTTTTTTTTGTAGCTTACATAAATTTAGTAATGGAAGATAAATTAATTGAAGGAGAAAGCATGAGTTTCTATATAATTTAAAATTGAAGAAAAATTATATATGCGCCGGTTGAACTGACATCCAAATTGGGCGGACTCGAGTGTCCCATTAAGGATTTCACCAGGTAAGGTATGAATAAAACAAACAGTTATAAAAGAATTTGAGAATTCTATCTTTTAGCCAGTAATGTGGCAGACAAACGTCTAACAAAGACCACGGAAGATGGTGGCACCCGATTTGTCACTTGTATCAAAACCTGAGAAGAATCACTGCAGAAGAACACCTAGCAGCTCTGCTAGCAAGTCTTAATCCCACCTCCGCACGGTGTTCCCTTAGGTACTTCTCCGGAAGGAGCTAACAGGAGACGGTCGAATGACGAGTTCTCTGCGGCATAAAACAGAGTTTTAAGGCGGTTGGGCTGAAGGTTAGCAACCCGCTCGCTCCAATAAAAACACCCTTGCTACGAATCGGCAAACAATGCCTCGGAATCGGATGTACAACACGACGACGACCTTTGCTTTTCGAACCAAGACCCAAATTGGAACATGAAATATAAGAACACTGCTTTCTGATGGATGGCTGGATGAAGTCCTCAACGAGATGAATCGGTATAAAATCAAGATTATGGGACGCTGCGAGGAAGCATATCTGCCAAAACAGTGAATCCTTCTTATATTCTGGCAGGAACGACACCGAAAGCCGTAGGAGTGGCGTTGGCGAAAGAATTACCAAGGAATCTAGATCCTTCGTCACCAGTTTCTGAGAGGATTATTACCGTGCGCCTGCGTATCGGACTAAGAAGTACTACAGTAGTCCAATGCTACGCCCCAACTAAAGACGCAGACGATGACATCAAAGACGAGTTTTATATGCTACTGAATGAGGTTTTTCGCTTTTTTCCAAGGGAAGAACGTTGTTGTGATGGGTTACTTAAAGGCATAGATCGGCCCCGACAACCGGCATTGAACACATAATTTAAAATCAAGGCCTAAGCCATGTTACTAATAACAATGGTAAGCTTTCCATTGGCTTTTGTAGTTCCCATCAACTCATGGTAGGCGGAACTTACTATTGTCACAGGAAGATACACAAGGAAACTTGGGCATGGTGTAACGAACCGAGATTCATTACTAATAATCCCTCTCCCAAAAAGCTTAAAAAAATATTCAACCACAAGACCAAAGAGAGATGATTCTCTCTTTGAAAGCTTGACATCTAAGCTTTAAAGCTTCCTACTTCGACGAACTTTCCAACTATAAAAGAAATCACTTCACCAGGACAAATTCAGTCTTTCACCAGACTCGTTCCGGAAGTCATCTTCTCCGATCCTAGACCGTGTCGAGGTGTACGATCCGGCACGGTCAAACCACACACCGAACACATACAAACCATTACCAAATACCGGTGGAATGTGCCTTATTCTGACACGGAGGCTCTGTCATGATGGACCTTACCCTTCCTACCATACTCATAGGGCATTTGTGGACCAATTAATCTGGAGAGGACCAGGGCAAGGAGGGCCGAAGTGGAATTGGGGAGCCCACGGAGCATACTCGAGCCCGCATTCGTGAACTCCTTCCGAACAGACCGGAGGCAGGACTGCGGTCGGGAACCCAGGAAGCTTGAACAGTCAAGTGTAAGCGACAAGCCACTAGGCAGGTTGCTAAGCTTATTCCAGCGCTCTGGCCCACCATCATAAAGTATTGGGGTGTAGTACAATAGGCCAAGCAAATGTACGCGGTACTTTTGGACCTAAAATCTAAAAAAAAAAAAAAAATTGTGACCAGTCATAAGTCACAAGCTTTGAAGACTCGTTCTTGTCATTGAGAGTTTGATTCTTGTGACTATCAACTGTTTTGATATTCTAAGCACTCGTTTGTGGACTGTCTTAATTGTGACTGCAAAATTAGAATACCACATTGCCTCAAGTTGAGACTAACCACACGGGTGTGATTGCGTTTTGACTTGTGACTACTTTTAAAATACGGGTATAAATTCAAAACAATTTTACTTTTACGTCTCCCTACACTAAGTACTTAAGCCACCATAAAATTGGAAAATTTAACAACTTGTATCGTCTTTACATGACAAACAAGCAAACGCTTATAGCATCAATCACTTGCGGAAATAAAAACTGTAAACATATTTGCGCCATATCAGTGCTCCGTCGCGTAGTAGACAAAAACAAACCGGAAAAAGAATCATAAATCCCCACCATCATCACAAAACATTACATCCAGGAAAACACATTTAAATTTTTTTTTATTTTATTTCTGAAAACTTGCAAAAGTTCATCCAGAAACAACAACAAAAAACTTGCATCATCAGCATTCACAAATCGTAAGTCATCGACATCCCCAGCTTATATCGAAGCTCGTGAGACTCTTATCTCCCTCCCTGTGTCAGAAAATTCTGTCGACATTGCATTTTCCCAGAAAAATTGTTGCCGACGTCATTTTTCATCGATTTCCCAGCGATGCTGGAGTCGCGCTGATGGTTTTCCCTTTGACTTTTGTTTTAAGCCGTATACGTACAGGAGTAGAGTCATGGGTAGAGAAAGAGAGAGTGAAAGCTCATAAATTTCCATAACAGATGTCTCTGCTGTAATAATTCTTTGCGGAAGAAGAGGGGCAGTTTCTGGGTGGAAGGGGGGGAGGGGGGATATGTTTTTTTCTTCCTGTAAGCTGGTGGCACATTTTTAGTGGATTCTTGTGTAAACAAAATCAAAGATCGATCGCATCGCATAGAAATCCATAAAGTGAAGAAGAGAATTTACGACTCAATTACTTTTGATTACGGGCAGACCAAGCAGTCCACCGCACATACAACAGCCTCGACTGACATGTCACAATCTATGGCCTGCAAGCCCAGCCCACACACACTGGGCGAGGTGGAAGTGTTGCTGGTTGACTTGATGATATCCATTGTATCGATTCCGCTTTCAGCATTGATGGGTATCATCCGTGGTCTCAGGTTGCTCCCCTCTGCCTATGTGTCTATTTTTTTTAACCTTAGTCAGCACAGACGACTACGGCTACGAAAACAACGACGACGACGGTGCTGTTTATTATTGACGTTATGTCATGTCGCATTGGAATGATCCACAACCACATACCGGGAATCGGGATTTCAGTTTTCACGACCTGGACGTTTCTTCCAGGTGACTACATACACAGCGGCAACATTTTTCTAATACCTACAACTTTTATCCGTCAGAAACCGAACGTGCATAGAACCACGATAGGTGGCCATTGCGGCATCTTCACCATGCGAGAACCGAACCTGTCCGCTTAATCAATGTATCTCTGCGGGCTGCAAAACCACAAAGAAAGTGCATCCGATTGTCCTTCTACCTACCACATTCCACATTCCAGCTTGAAGCACTCGCCGTGGAGGAGAGGGGGTACAATATGGAAACAGGAAATCAGACATCTTTCGCTAGACAATATTGGCGGACATTCTCCCAATGCATGCTTGCACGGTGCGCGGCCATGTGTTGAAATTGATTCCGAACGAACGGAATGGACACTGGCTTCGGTCGACTTAAGTATTTTTTTCTGTTTTTTTACTTTGAAAATTTGACATCCTTGGGGCTGTCTGCACCTCGCTACCGATTCGCTGCGCTGCTCGAATATCAGTAATCAGATATCAGAATTAATATTGATTATTTCTTCTCCCCTTTGATTCCTTTATTACCACGGGGGCCACAATGCTGACTAACTGGCTGGCAAATCGCATCGAATTAGTTTCATATTTCTGAAATTAAAGTACTGTGAAATTTTCAGCTTGTGGCCCGTGATTGTGATTAAATGGCCTAGAAAATCCCTTTTGGGAGACGACCGGTTGTATCATGGGATGATTTTTGACAATAATTAGGGGTCGCTGAGTCTTCCTACATTCACGCTGTCATGCGAGAATATAATACATGCAAAAGGTTCGTAAGCAACATGTAAGCTTGCATTCCGTCATGACTCATTTCGTGCGATGGGTCTGTCCGTAAGAAGATTGGCATACAAAAAGAAAAGTTCCATGGTGCTTGTGTCGGATTGAATATGCATTCCTGGGAGTATCGATGGACCTTTCATTCAAACTCGGTGGTTTTGTTCACAAAATTGTTTCCTCTTATTTTTTCTTGTTTTCACTTTCGTCCGCTTCACAAATGTACGTTCGTAGAAAAACTTTTTTAGATTTTTCTGAGTGAAATCAAGAACGATTTTTTCAATTTTTTGTTGGACTTTATTAAAGCGGCGTTTCCACTTAGCTGGCTACCAGCGCTAGTTGTACTGCTGCACAGTGGGACAAATTGCCGAAAACGTGGACAACGTGAAGTCTAAACTTTGTTAAATTTGGACGAAATTCGGTATTATAAGGTAATCAACCTAGCTTATTACGAATTTGATGTCAAAATTTGAAAATTCAAAATGGCGTATCCAATATGGCGGGCATCATATTTCAAAACTTGTATTAATGAATTCAAAACTTGTATTTATATGATTTCGAGAATGCCAAATACAAATTTGATACTTGAATTCGAAAATTTGAAGGGCCTATTTTACATAGTAGGATTAGTAAAACATACCAAACACTATATAATTCATTCATTCATAACACAAAATTTTACTATTGAATCTGACATATTTTTTTCAATCTTAATTTATATCGCCAGCCGTTTATTTTTAGGACTGTTCGTCAGATTCTATTCCAAAATCGCTGATGTATATATGTATATCTGCCATTTTGAATTTCCAAATTTTGAAATCAAATTCTTAATCAACATGCTCAAAAACATATAAATACAATTTTAGAACTTATTTCTACAATTTTTGAAAAATGACGTCCGCCATATTGGATCCTTTTCGAATTTTTAAATTTTGACATCAAATTCGTAATCAGCATGCTCAAAAACATATAAATACAATTTTAGAACTTATTTCTAGAATTTTTGAAAAATGACGTCCGCCTTATTGGATCCATCTTTTTGAATTTTTAAATTTTGACATCAAATTCGTATTCAGCATGCTCAAAAATATATATATATACAAGTTTTGAACTTATTTCTACAATTTTTGAAAAATTACGTCCTCCATTTTGGATCCTTCTTTTTGAATTTTTAAATTTTGACATCAAATTCGTAATCAGCATGCTCAAAAATATATATATACAAGTTTTGAACTTATTTCTACAATTTTTGAAAAATGACGTCCGCCATATTGGATCCGCCATTTTAAATGTTCAAATTTTGACATCAAATTCGTAATCAGTATGCTCAAAAATATATACATACAAGTTTTGAATTTATATCTACAATTGTTGAAAAATGACGTCCGCCATATTGGATCCGCCATTTTAAATTTTCAAATTTTGACATCAAATTCGTAATCAGCATGCTCAAAAATATATACATACAAGTTTTGAATTTATATCTACAATTGTTGAAAAAAGACGTCCGCCATTTTGAATTTTCAAATTTTGACATGAAATTCGTGATCAGCAACGTCGATAAGCTAATATCACCAAATTTCGTCCAGATTTAACAATATGAAACATTTTCCCGCACTTTTACAAGCTTATCATTAAAATTTAAATATAGTAGCCGTGGCTCCATCTGTGGTTTACTAACAGAGTTGCTGGATTTTATCTTTTAATCTTGAAGTAAATATAACCTAGCTTATAAAAAATACTTGACTTAGTGATATTCCGTGGAACTCATAATTAATCTCTTAGTTTCGACTGAATTTTATAAATTTTTCTCGTTTTTATACATCACTATTGTTTATTTCAATAACAAATGTTAATACGTCACTTAACAAGTTATTAAGCATTTACAATTAAGTACATACCTGGAGACACACATCCTCCATTTTTAATATTTGGAATCGGTTTTGTCTTTATAATTATATCCACTTTCAATTCGCACCACGTTTCGCGCTACTTATAAACAATGGCCAAGTTCGACCTGCGGTGCAGCTTCAGGAAAAACCAACTGACCGATTCCACTGCCGGGATTTAATAGTTCCAACAGTACTGTAACCAACCAAAAGATAAAAATCCCTAGATCGGAACTTTTATTTTCTGACTTTTGTCCACGTTTTCGGCAATTCGTCCCACTGTGTGCTGGTGGGTTGTAGCCAGCAGCTGGCAGCCATCCGGAATTTGGAAATTTCGAATTATTCTCGAGCTGGTTGAGCTAGCACCTGGTAGGAGTGACCACTATGATGTTCAAGTGCTGGGAGCCAGCGGAAGATACAGCCAGCGTTGATAGCCAGATAGGTGGAAACCCCGCTTAAACCAACCTATTGTTTGCAGAGCTCCTTTGCGCTTGCTCTCTGCCGGCGTCCCACAGGGGTCAATTTTGTCACCTGCTCTATTTCTAGTCTTTATAAATGACATACGCTGTCTCTCCAGCGGACTTCACAGCTTTGCTGATTACGATGCTCTATATTACTCTTACGTCTTCGATAATGCAATAGAAGCACGTGCAAGATCATGCCTTTGCGATCACGGACTCATACCCGGCCCAATCAGCTCGACTCAAATTGAACTCATTCCTGGTTGGGGCCGCAAAAATCGCGTCGATTTCAATGCTTCCAAAACGAAGTACGGTCTTATTTCCAACAAATCCTGCAACACCTCTTTATATGTCTTCGTGGACTAATGACAGAGCCATGCCTCAACATCCTAGCCCTGACGTTAACGAATGATCACATATTCCAAATCGCCAAACAAGCATCAGAGTGCCTGGGATTTCTTGACAGATGCAAATTCCTTCTCCTGCCATTGAGTCTGGTTATAACATTGTTACGTTTTTGCGGCTTAACAGATTCGTAGAATTAATTAAGGAATACATTTTTTAAATGTTCACACAAAACTTATTTATTAACAATTCAATGACTGCAAACATAATTCTTAAAGTTCACTCAATAACACTTGCAATTCAATATCGCTCACTAATTACTCGTATCTATCGCCTTTTAACTCACAACTTGATTACCACTTTTCGCATTAGGTCACTTTGATAACTTAAAACACTTTCATCACTTTTTTTATCAAAAACTGACTCACTTATATGGCTGCCACTGTATTTATATATTCAAGCCCCGCTTATCCAGTTTCTACATTTTTACACCTCATTCTAGAGAGGCCTCTATTACTGGAACATTCGAGACTTTTCTGAGTATTCGAATTACATTCCACATTTTCCAAATCATAGTTCAACATATCTCCAATAGATGGCGCAGCATCAATACATAAATCGTTACAAATTACAATTCGTTCAAATTCTAATAGATGGCGCATAAATCATCACGATATAAAATTCCTACATTCGGCTCCTCTTCGAATACAACTCGTTTATTTGTGGTTTCGTGTTTGGGGCTACCAAAATCACCCGGTAGATAAAATACAAAAAAGGGCCTTCAAACTCATCGGAGACAACGTCATTTGCTCCATCATCGAACCTTTGAGCCATCGTAAAAACGTAGCAGCCTTGACAACAAATTTTATCGCTGCTATAATAGCGATTGTGCCACCAAAACAAACGCTTTCCTGTCTCCACGAAAATCTTATAGCCGCAACATCAGCTTAGTCTGCTCGGTCCATTGCTTTGCCTGACATGACGGATTGCTGGAATTGCAAAGGGTGATACCTGAGCTTGGAACTGCCACATAAAAAATCCACAAGCGGCAGTGGACCAATGAAAAAAGGCGGCCAGCAGCAAGTGCCAAATCGCTCAATAAAGCGATTGTGGGAGTTCGGAAACGTCAAAAACAGTGAATTCGGAAACTCAGCCGTGATTGTATATGGAAAGCAGCCGATATTTAAAAATCTGACTTAATATTCTTTATTTCTCTTCAAGTAACTCCCTCTCCCCTCCCTCTTTTCTCTATCTTTTCTCTATTAAACTCGACCTCAAGTTTTAATCGAGTATTAATTACTTTTTTTATTTCTGAATCAAACCAGTCCTTATTTTGGCGTCTATAACGAAAAATATTCAAATTATAATAAAACTTCAGAATTTAATAAAAATAAAACTTATTCTGAAAAGTCCACCTGTCGATCCATTTTGACAATCAACAAAAGCATCTGCACAACTTTGCTGCAGGGTTACGTTTATACAGCATTTCCGAACTCTAAATCTGCTTAGCTGCAGAACTTTCTGCAACTCGATGACTTTTTCGAACATCTGATTTGCAGCGTTACCACAGCTTGACGTTTTCGAACTCACTCCCAATAAGCATACAAGCAGATTCTAGCAGAAACACTTAAATGTCACATTTCACAATTTTTGATGCGTTTCCAGCTCTCAATTTACACTTACCACACACACTTTTATAAAACATCCAAACCACAAACAAAGTTATCGAAACGTAAAACATAAAAGAACAAAACAAAACTAACATTTTCGAATTTCTTAATTCTTTTTTAACACTCGATTTCCCTTCACCTGTTTTTTTTTGTGCTATGCATCATTAGCTTATAGAAAATTTTTAAAGAAAATTATTCTTAACAGAAAAGAAATATTGCATGAGCAAAAGAAACAACTTTGTAAAGAAATCGATTTCTTGAAAAAAAAAAATAAAAAAAAATCGCTGCCAATTATGTAGCGAATCTTCCCCCATTGAGATTACAAAATAGAAAACTCATTAAAAATTCAATTAACTGAAAGAAAAACAAAATACGTTAAGGAAAAAAACCACCGTCGATGTTAGTGGAAGATAAAAGGAAATGGCGGCGATGATATAATTTGAACATATTTTTTGCTCAGTTTTTTTATGTAAATGCAATGGGGGAAATATATTGTGTCTTGTTATGTAATTCTTATTTATTTCAATTTGGAAATTTATAACAGAATATTTTGTTGTTTTTTAGGGTTTTTTTTTGAAAATAAATTATATAAATTGTAACTTACGAACACTTTTGTAGGTAATTCATGACTTACCTGAAAAAAAAAGAAATATTTTATTAGATTTTAAAATAAGCAAAAAAATTTAGTATAAAAGTATTCAATTCAATTTTAAAATATAATAAACTTGAAAATTTTCCAATTGTCGAATTAAAATACCCAAAAAACTTCCGCCATTTTAAACAGCGACAATACGTGAAACCATTTTTTGTGTAGAACATGGAAATTATACAAAGAGCTAAAAATCCGTGTTGTCAATTTTCGTTTGATTAACGCAGGCGCTGCAGTCAAATGTACCCCAAAAAAACATGGCTGATTGTATTTATCCGGTTCATGGCAAAGTTCGTTTATTACTAATATATTTTATGTTTACGAAAAACCAGCTTCTAAATTCAATTTATATCAATGCGATTATTCGTAATTAATTAATTTTTGATGTTTCCAATGAATTTTTATTAATTTTCAATGATTTTTTTGCATTGCCCCATTTCGACTAAGTTAATTTTGAGCGAATCGTCGAATTAGGTCAAATTCAGCTAACTTCATGTGGGGTACATCGGACAAAGGTGACACCAGTGGCAAAAATATGAACTAGAAGTTAAGTTTCTTCTACCCATCCATTTCCGGTCACTCGAACTACTCGAATCATCTACTCCAATATATGAGCTGGGGTAGTTGGAACTACTCCAAAGTACACCGGAGTAGCTACACCAGGAAAAAGAAACACGCCTAATAAGCTCTAATTGGAAAATGAGATGTAAAAAAATACAGAATTCGGCAATGGAGTAAGCAAGACGAAATACCAAATAGTTTCCCTTTGACATTCTGAGGGAACAAGGCATAAGACCGGTTCTAGACCGGTTCTACACGTTCAATTTTCTGTTCAACTTTGCGATGTTCAACACTTCCTTCTCTTTCGCTCGTATGCAAAATTAGAAGTCATTTTCTTGAACATAGAATGGAAAGTAAGAAAAAGTTGAACAGAAATTTCTATTCAACTTTTGATCTTGCCTTATACTTTTTTTGGAGTGTGAGTATATGCGTAGGAGTATAGGTATAAACGCATAGCTGTGACAGCCAAACAATATCTTCTTCTTCATTTCAATCACATTTGATATAAATTTAGCATAAATGCACAAAATTCACATCAATCACATTTTATATAAATTTGACATTAGTGTAGATACAACTTGGCTTCAACTCTTGCCGTGTTTTTTTAATCTGTTCTATTCTGTTCTGTCCTGGAACATTAAAAAAACGGCAAGGGAAATTTTCATTTTTATTTACATAAATTACGGCTTTGAGCATTTTAATTTCTTCTAATATTGCCTAATGATCGGCCTTATTTATCTCTCCATTAATTTTTCTTGTTTTTCATTCAGTAATCAAAACATTTTATTTTATTTGTCAACTGTCAAGTTAAAAAACATATGTGAGAAAAGGGAAATTTAAAATTTGTGTTCTTGATAATTATCGGGGACAAGACTTTTGTATTGAAGCTGTTCTGTTCTGTTCTGAAACAGATTAAAAAACACCCCTTCTAGTGTCTACACTAGCTGTTCAATTCAATACCAAATTTCTAGCTAAATAAAAGTATTGAACATCGCAAAATTGGACAGAAAATTGAACGTGTAGAACCGGTCCTACACGTTCAATTTTCTATTCAAGTTTGCGATGTTCAACACTTCCTTCTCTTTCGCTCGTACGCAAAATTAGAAGAGTCATTTTCTTGAACATAGAATGGAAAGCAAGAAAAAGTTGAACAGAAATTTCTATTCAACTTTTGATCTTGCCTTCAATTTTTTTATGAGTGTGGGTATATGCGTAGAAGTATAAGTATAAACGCATAGCTGTAACAGCCAAACAAATATCTTCTTCTTCACATCAATCACATTTGATATAAAGTTGACATAAATGCATAGCACACTTTATATAAATTTGAAATTAGTGTAGACACAACTTAGCTTCAACTCTAGTGTCTACACCAGCTGTTCAATTCAAGACGAAATTTCTAGCTAAAAGAAAGTATTGAACATCGCAAAATTGAACAGAAAATTGAACGTGTAGAACCGGTCTAAGAATCGATGTAGTAGGAGTGAAGTACAAGTATTTATCTGGAACATAAGAACCGTAAGAACCGTTTCTATTTAATGTAATAATAATTACATTCCAAAAAGATTTGTCGGAAATATTTTCAATAGTGATTAATATATTTACACAGAACATTACTCTCTTTTGGGAGGTCTAAAAAACCATCAAAAATTCGCCCCCATCTCCTCATTTCCTACGCCCTCGCTTTTAAGCCAAAAAATTCATAAAGGCATAAAAAATTATGGCGAGAAAAAAATCTATTATTAAATATGAAAGCAAAAAAAAAACACAAAAATTTCTCCCCCAAAGTTTCAATGATCTTGAGTTTTTGCAAATACAAAAAAAAATTTTTGTAATATTAAAAATCATCAAAAATGCGCAAAGTCATACGGGAAAATTATTGCTGAAACATTTAAGAAAAACTTCATCTGTCAGTTACCGCGAAAAAAATGCAAAAAAATACAAAAAAAATAATAATGAAAAACTCTTCTCGGAATCCGCCACCGTAAATTGGCGAAATCAAAGTAAAAAAAATATACGCAAAAAATTTCCACTTTTCCTTCATGAATCAGTGAAGTTGAAAGGAGCGCGCCTCTGTTGCGCTACCCCCTCTCTTGCGCTATTGAAAAGATTTTTCAAGTTGATATCATTCAATGCGCTCTTAGCACGGGGCTGCGGAATTTTTATTGTGTTTACCTTCAAATTATGCACAGACATTAAAACACAGAAAAATGCGAAACCGTTATAAAAAAATAAAGATAAATTTTGAGCAATTTTTCTTCTTCTTTTTCCTAGTCTGCTAATTATAGAGCAAATTGCAATAGAAAACAAAATTCATGCAGCGTGAAATGTTTATATTTTAAGCAAGAAAAAAATCCCGATGAAAAGATTCTATTTTTATTGTTAGCGCATATTTTCAACAGAAAAAAAATGGTAATTGTAAATTTTCTAAGAAATTTCAGTGAATTTTATTTTTGTGTTTGTTTTATAAGTCAGGCGTGTGTGTGTGTTAATAAAAAAACTCGCGCTTATCGATCAACTCACATATAAATCCCACCCAAGCATTAATAATTTCTTTACACTTAATAAATTCTATCTAAAATACTCAAAACACATCTTAAACAGGCACAGATGAGCAATAAAAATATAAATTTACTTTTTAAATATATTCATGTACAATATCCAACTGTGAATTCGGTTTAATATTATTTCCATATATAAAAACGTCAAACGTCAAAATGGCAATGAAAACAAGTTGTCAATATCGATAAAGAGAGGGCCAGTAGTCATCACAGCAGAGACCTCAACCGCGCTGCTGCTTATCTGACAGCTTTAGTTACCGGGTATTCTGATCACGTTTGTTATTCAGAGACAATCGATTTTATTTCAATGAATAATGAATAAACAAGAAAAAAGTTTTGCGAAAAAAATATGCTAATTTTACAATAGAAAAACAGATGTGTGATAAATTTTATTATGGGATATGAAAGAAAGACATTTCAAGTTGTTTTTTTTCTTGTTGTTTCGATTGTGTTTATCATAACTGGAATTGTTGGATTGTATTTAATTATGATTAATATTGATTGGTGGAATATTTTAGTTATTTTTAGCGGAATTGGAATATTTTGTGTTTTTTTTTATAATAAGAATTTTTATATTTCATTTAGTTTAAGCGAGAAAGAAAGAAAGTAAAAAGAAGTGTGAATGACCGGAAATTAGATCAGTTTTATTTGTGAAAGATTTATAAAAAAAAGCTGCGAACTGTCAAATGTCATGTTTTTTGTGAACTATAAATGTGTTCGGCTGCGAAATTACTTGTATCGTGGAAATTATAGCTTTCTTGCTTCCAACCAGCAAAATTATCAAGATGTTTAGTGAAATAATGTGTCTAAATATATTTTTAAGGTTAAAAATCGCAGTAAGTCGGTAAATATTACATTGAAACATGGTGAAGTGGTTGAGCAGTATTACGACTTGAGAGTATATGATTATATCAGACAAATGTTTGAACGTTGACGATAAAAAAAAATAAATAGTTTTGAATAGGTTAATGACGAAACCGAGAGTGATAAGCGTGTATATTGCGAAGCAGGAACTAAGGAAATCATTGAAGTAAAGTTACTCATCACTGAGTGACAAAGAAAAACGATGACTCTTGGACTGTGTGGTTGACGGCTTCTCTAATGCAGCAACAAACAAAATCGCAATGTAATCATCATTCACAGCAAGAATTGGACTTTCATAATCGAAAATGTTTTGTGCAGCTTTTCAAGCTGGTGATCTGTAACAGACTACTTTCTAACGTCGAAAGAAACAAGGCCTTTCTGACAGGCAATTTGACTTCCGAAAGACACAATCGGCGATTGACGCGATCAAAATAGTAATTGGCATAGCAAGAACGGAATGTGCTAACGGGAGACGATCGAATGGAGAGTTCTACGCGCCATAAAACAGAGTTTTATTTTAAATCAGTTGGGCTGAGAGTTAGCAAACCCGCTCCAATAAAAACACCATTGCTACGAATCGGCAAACAATGCCTCAAAACCGGATAAACAAAACGACGACGACCTTTGATTTTCGAACTAAGACCCAAATCGGAATATGGAATGTAAGAACACCGCTTTCTGATGGACGGCTGGATGAAGTCCTCAACGAGATTAATCGATATAAAATCAAGATCATGAGACTTAGCGACACCAGATGGCACGATGCGTGGGAGCACATCTACCAAAACGGTGAGTCTTTCTTATATTCTAGCAGAAGCGAAACCGAAAGCCCTAGGAGTGGCGTTGGCGTAATACTCACCAAGCAAGTTAGATCCAGCCTCATTAGCTGGTCACCAATTTCCGAGAGGTTTATTACCATGCGCTTGCGTACCAGACTAAGAAGTACTACAGTAGTCTAATGCTGCACTACAACTGAAAAGGCAGATGATGACATCAAAGACGAGTTTTATAGGCGACTGAATGAGGTTTTTCGCTCTATTCCAAGGGGAGACATTATTGTTTTAATTAAAAGCTTACTTAAACAGATTGACCCCAACAACACCGGTCTTGAACACACAATTGGAAATCAAGGCAAAATCCAAGTTACTAACAGCAAATGGTGAGCTTTTCTTTGACTTCTGTATTTTGCACCAACTCATGGTAGGTGGAACTTACTTTTGTCACAAGAAGATACACAAAGAGACCTGGGTATCGCCAGATGGTAGAACGAGGAATCAAATAGATCACGTGGCTGTCAGCCGCAGATGGAGAACTATTATGGAGGATGTCAGGAGCTTTAGAGGAGCAGACACTGGAAGTAACCTCCATTTGGCAGTAGCAACTATTCGCCTCAAAATCGTCGCAATCAGAAACGCCCAACGCGATGGCATAAACCTTCTGCGGGACAGCATTAAAAGGCGAGAATGTGCTGGGAATATTGAAGAGCTGTGGTGCACACCCAAGGGCGCTATATTGACAACAGCGGAAACGGGCATCGGTTATGTCCAAAGAAACCAGCAACACTGGATCTCGGACACAAACTGGCAAAAAATAGAACGCAGAAGGGCCCTCAAAAATAACGTCAACTCTACAAGCGACCCGGAAAAACGTCATACATTAGAAAGGGAACACTACCAATTACACCGGGAGGTAAAGAGAAGTGTCCGGGGTGATAAAAGGCAATTTCTTTGAGAGTCGGACCATGGGTTTAAGAAGTACAGAACAATCTGTCGCGTCGAAGGCCCTCTTCTGTGGATACAATGTATGAAACAAAACGTTTTAAAGCAACATCTTATGCAAGGAGCTGTTGTGATCGGTTTGAGGCGTACATGCGGTCGTAGGTCAGCGTCTCAATGAAATAGAAATGTACGCGACCACAAAGAACGGCGAAATAAAAGCGTGGATGGAAAGCTCTGGCCTAACGTATGCTTATGAGGACAGAAATTATGTTGATCCTCCAGCGAAGACAAGTATGCTGCCTAATGTGGGGCCCCATACAAGGACGAGTAATAGCCATAGCTTGGCCGGTAGCTCCAATTAAGCATCCCGGCGGCTTAACCGGTTAATAATAGGGTATCCAAGCTCCGCTTAGGTCGGGTTTTCACATTCTTCACATGGTGGACAGTACACCTCCTTGTTCACCTGGTAGTCTGATACTGCCGGTGTCATAGTCTTGTCGGCTGGTTAGCGGGATTCACTTGTTTCAGGAGGCATAACACTCCGACAAGGCTGTATCCCGCTTACTCCGACAGTTGCATCTGGTGCTCAGCCGACTGTTTAAAAAAATGAACGCATGCAACATCGAAGAGTTCAAACGCGACCTTCACTTCCTTCTCATGCATCCTCCAGACTACCCTTAACCTATTATATCCTTTTTCTATCTTTCGCGCCAAGCTTACTACTCGACATTGCACCATGACGTGAACGACATGACGGGATGGTAGTATAAAGGGTGAAACCTGAGACTTTTACATAAAAAAAAATTCGTTCAAACTACAGAGGACTTTTGTATTCCTAGCAATTATGAGCCGACTTGCAGAAATTCAATTGGCAATTAAAGACAATGTTCACAAATTTTAGTCACAACTTGAGGCACATATCAACAGCAAATAAACAAGAAACATTTCGAATATTCATTTACTAAAAAAAATCACAGTCACATCTTGCACACGTGATATGTAGGCGTTGCAGCCCAATCAAGCACAATAAAATTCATGGGAATTTACATCACCACTAGAGATTCACATCTATAAATATCAAAAATGTTTTGTTGCACATGTTACAGGTTGTCTAGCGCGTGCTTCTAACAAACAAAACTAACGGAGATGTAAGATTGTAACTTTGATAAAAAATTAGGTCTTTTAGGTCAATTCTCCAATTTAAATTCAAGGAAGGTTTCGTGAGGCTTGTAATTGTCGCTAATCTTTTCTTGTCCTGTTATAACAATAATTTGAGAAATAATTATTACCGCTTAAGACATTTTTTAATAATAACAAAGATCTAAAAACATATGTAAAAATTTTGTTTATGCGATTGTAATTTGAAAGTTTTTTTCAGTAGCGTCAGATCCGTCCTCGAACGAAAATAATTAATTTGCATACAATGGAAGCATTTTATTTTTAAATTTTATTTCACTTCTCCAATTGTGTTGGAATGTTCTGAAGCAGGTAGGAAATATGTTTGCAGTCATACTCGAGGCATCTGTTGTCTATATTACAAGGGATTGGTTGCATTTCATGACAGTAGGCATTGACAGATTGCATCATTCGAGGTTTTTAAAAAGCGATGTTTTGTCAAAAATAGACTATGCAACACAATTTTTTTTAATTAAATAAAACCAAATTTTATTTGATTGAATTATAGTTCTTAGAAAAATAAATTTTAGGGTCCGATTATGTATTTCTCGAAACATTCTATTAAAGCGAGTAATTTTTTAGAGGTGGCAACACTGTTTCTAGTGACAATCAATTTGACAGGTGACAGCTGATTTGTGCTCAGTTTATTTTGTCTTTTGACATTTTAAATATGAATTGACGTACGGCTTGAACAACGCTTACAAATTGTGCAAATTGATTTCAAAAAATTTGGTTAATTTCGCGTTGGGTGAGATTGGGTATGTTCGGAGTTAAACGCCTGGTCTGAAAGTGGATAAATAATATCTTTTTTTGTTCATGAAGATAAAAAAACTCATGCTATCGCCACAATTATGCGTGGACTGGTTACCGGCGCTCTCGCATGGCGGTTATGTGCGACTCTAACCCAAGAACTAACTAAAATGCCTTGGAACTGGCTTCTTAGCATTATGTCGAGAGGTTGGTTCAGCTTTATTTAGCTGCTAGTACTCCTCGCATTTCTTTGCCTTTCTCTATTCATTTGGGCTAGTTCCAGCCTTAACTTTCTGTCTGACCTTCAGCGTTGCCACATTTCTCCACATACCCTCGGACCTCATCATGTGTCCTGAAATGTTTTCCAGCGTTAGTGGCGCCTCGCCCTGTTTTTCCAGTTCCGCCCGTTCATCGGCGAATCTCGAGACGTGCTCTAAGTTCTCCTAAGTCCCTGGGCATGTCGAGCACAGCGGTGGGCATCGTGCGCGAAAGGATGAAAGTATTATCTATACCATATATGTCCACTCAGGAACTGCGTGAGGTCGTAACTCACTTCCTCACGCTCCCTCGTAACCCATCTCTCAACGTTTGGTGTAAGTGTGTGAGTCCAGCGACCCTTCACAGAATCGTCCCACCACATTTGCCATTCCATTACGCCCTCGCAGCGCGCGATCTGCCGTCACACCGTTTTAGGCTTACCGCTACCACATTCTGGGTCATAGAGACGCATGCCTTCTCTCGTCAATATGTCTATGGGGATCGTCCCCGCTATCACGCACGCCGTATCGTCGGACGTGGTCCTGTATGCGCAGCACACACGAAGGCGCTTAGCTTATATGTGGCTCTTCATTTTCTGCTGTTAGCAATCCTATTCAACGCTGCTGCCCCACTGGCCCTGCGTTTAGAAGGACTGAGCTAAAAACCCTCCCCATCAAGAGACGACGACTCTGTGGGTATATAAGACTAGGAATGCTTGTACTAATTTCACACCAGACCTGATGAGTAGTAAAAGCTATAGTAAAAGTGAGCCATTGCTGGGATGCTTTTGAAGCGGTTTTAACTCGGTGTCACTTTGTTGAGCTTGAGCTAGTGTAGGCAAGTCCAAGGTGACTGAGTCGATGTTGTCGGTTGCCAGTGAGCTTGACAAGAGGTCTGCGGCATCGTTTTGCTTACTTGGCACATGTCTGATGTCTGTGGTTAACTGTGAAATTAGACCCAAATGCCTGGTGTGACGAGGGGATCGTTCGGTCTTCATGTGAAGGTTACGTAGGAGTGGTTTGTGATCAGTATAGACTAAGAAATTTCGCCCCTTTAACGAAATAACGGAAGTGTTTGATCGCTGCATAGATGATCAGTGATTAACTTGTAGCTGGTTACCTCTTACTATGCTTTAGACAAACCTAGAAAACTATGAGAAAAATTATTATAAAGCGTAAAAAATGAAAGGACACTGTACCTTTGACATGGTAGCTAGGACGGCTTACCTATAGGCTACCAATTTTATATTTTGACAGTTGCTTACACCTGCATTACTCGTACGTCAATTTCTACTCATTCGTCAATTGATGTACTTCGTCCAATTTAGAGCAAGACCAGGGGTGGTAGCACGTAAGTTGTTTCAATCGACCCCTTCATACAAAAATTCAGAATTTTTGTATGAAGAGGTCGATTGAAACAACTTACGTGCTGCCACCCCAGATATCGAATTTGCAAATATGGAGTCTTGCGATAATCTATTAAAATTCGCACGAGATCTTTCTCTCTCTCTTTTATATAAAATAACTTTAAAAATCATAACAGAAAATCTTAATTTCACGATTAAAGTTTCAACCTGACCAGATATCACGGAAAGATAAAAAAAACACAAATTCAAAAGACCTAAACAAAAACAGAACGAAAAGGGGCAAAAGTTCGATGGCTTCTTCTCCTTCATCGTATATTGTTGCATGCGATTCTTCATGCAATGAAGCGTGCTAACAGTGTTGCCATCGCACTAAAAACGCAATCCACACACGGCCGCAGTTCATATATTAAATTGAAGAGCATAAATCAAAAGCTCAATTAAATTTCTGTTTGCCCCGTTCACGATTGATTTACAACTCCCTCATTTCCCTGCGCTTTTGCCGATTCTGTTTCGTTCTTGTTGGGATTTTCCTTTTTCTCTTCATTTTATTTTCCTATTCGGGAGGCACTCTTGGCTATGGTGCGCTCTGTCCGTGGCCCCAGAACGAGTTTTCTTCATCACAAACCACCACCGCCCATCGTCTCCCCTTCGCCCTTTCGTCTTTCGGGTGATACATAACAAAACATCGAAAGCGTTGTTGTGTGCGGTGTTAACTGTAACCCCATAGCTCGAGTGTAGCAGCACCTCCTTCTCTCCCTCAGGGCGCACAGATAGTCTTCTGTAGTTTCCTCAATAGTAATTCCGAGCACGTTTCTTGCTCCACGGCTCGTTCTCGATTTTTATCACTTGTCCGACTGGAGTACTGCTCCGTTGCGTACTAAATAGACTTTGGAAAACAAAAATAGGCACACGCATACACATACATACACACAAGTATGCATAAATAAATTTTGAGTTTTTGTTTACTAGAAAAAAAAATCGTTTTTTCTCTGCTTTATTTCTTTTTTTTGCCGACTCAGCGTCCATTTCTCGTTCGGCGTTGCCCCAAAGCTTTTTAAGAAAATCAGTGAAAAATTGTAGACCGGTTTTCAGGTCTTTTTCTATTGAAGTTGAATCCATTAATGGGCGGAATCAGAAACTGAAGCACGACGCGAGAAGGAGGCAGGCGATGGTAATTTTACATGCTCTGAAATTTCAATCAGCTCTCACACACGGGGCCAGCCATGACTTTGAGGATGACTGATGATAGCCGGAGACTGTGAAGCTCTGTCTCTCGCATGGCGGGGACCTTTCGGAACATTTTACGCAATTAGTCACCGGTCTGAAATTAATGTAGGTCGCCCAGATCTGAAGACACACCACCGTTGGGGAAGAAGTAAACAAATGAATAGAAACGGGAGGTATTTAATGTATAACACACATTATGATGAGCAAACGTTCATCTTCATATTTCGAAGTAAATGGCGGTGTTTTTCCTGTTTTTTGTGTCTATATATTTCCCTCATTATAACAGTTATTTCCATAATTATAACAGTTTGTTAGTTATTTTGACAGCTTCTATGACATATTGTGGAATCAATCAATTTGTGTTTTTGCTTCAGAAAAGTGGATTGGTTCTGCTTCTTAGGTAGATGATACACAGCTCAAGGCTTTGATCAAGTCAAACTGTCAATGGTCAGTTGATAAGCCGAGGAAGGGATCAGAATGGAGTTGGCGGTATCGGGAGTTAGGCCTCGCTTGGCCTATAAATTTCAAAGTTGACAGTTCAAATTGACCAATGTCTGGAGTTTTGTTTCATCACTCATAGGTGGCACACGAATCAATTCGTTTTACGCTATTTCTTGTGTAAAACAACCCACTTTTATATGTTTAGGTATTATTTTAAAATGTCTTATGACATTTTGCCTTTTATTGATCAAATGTGAAAGATACAATTGAAAAGTTATAATATATGAAAATTGTAAGAAAATGAACGAAAATCTAAGTTTTATTGATCGTGAAACTGCGGCTGCATATACGTTAATTGCTAAATAGTGGAATCGAGGGGCTCCCGACAGAAGCGAAACTTTTACACATTTTTCGGTAGAAATACAGTACATAGTGCACAGTACATTATACATAAAACATAATACATAGCACATAATACATAATCTATAATACAGTTTTGAATCCCACTTTTTGGACGGGAAATTGTTCGACACGTTCCGCCATATTGGCGCGGCTATTTTGAATTTATAAGTTTTGATCCTAAATTCGTTATTTGCGCCCTTGAAAACCCCTCAATACACACTTTCATTAGAATCGGAACACAATTGACAAATTCGTCCGCCATATTGGGGCGTCCATTTTGAATTATAAATTTTGACCACATATCCGGTATTTGCTACCCTCAGATACTGATTTTTATTAGAATCGAAACACATGGCAAAATTCGTCGGCCATATTGGGGCGTCCATTTTGAAGTTCGAACGCGGCCATTTTGAATTCCCAAAATCGGCCTTCGAGGTGCATCATGGGAGACCCGCACGGACCTTCATGTAAAATCTCGAAGCTGTGGCCGCTATAGCGCACACATACATATAGAAACTACGTATACGATGATTGTGGCCTAAACTCGAAACTGACTTCTCTTAACTCAATCAAATCTTAAATAAACTCAACTTTTTAATTCAACTCTTACCGCTAAACTGAAATTTCAACTCAACTCTTAGCGCAATTCAACTCATCTCTTAGCGGATCTTGTAGCAACTCTTATAGCAACTCTTAACTCAACTTAGCTCGACTCAACTAAACTGAACTCTTAACTCAACTCAAATCAACAAAATTTCTAGTTAACGGTAAAGGTTTACTCCTCGCAAAAAGACGCTTCAAAACACATACATAGCTCAGACCATCCTATTGCTTGGTAAGGCGTTCGACTACCACTCAGAGGACAAAAAATCATAAAAATTACAAAAAAAAATTAATCCTTTCTATTTCAATCATGTGCGATACTCGTCATACGCTTTACGGCACAAAAAAGAGAAACATGAGTCCTATTCATGGTTAATCTTTCGAGCCAAACATAAGAAACATTTGGTCGAATGGAAATCTTGGATATTGGCAACGATGATTTGAGTCTTCGGTTCAATCGTACACGGAAACTATGATTTGAATTCAAATGCAGTCATAAGCAGTTGTGAAATTCAGAAGCGTGACATTTCTATATTAAGTTGCCAAATTTTGACGTTTAACTAAACTGCCTAAAAAAGTTTTCAACCACAATCCTTTATTCACAAAAAACAAAACGTTCTGTTCAACCAAAAAACTAGTTCTGCCTAAAAAATTACAAAATCGCTAAATTCAGAACCATTTAAGGCATTCCCAACTCTATCTCCACAAAAAAAAAACAAAATATGCAAATCACGACAACTAAAAATGGTTAACCTTACCAAGAACAGCAAAACAATAAACAATAATTAAAACACCCCAAACACAATTTCCCCCCTTGGGAGAGCACCCTATTCAGCATGCAGCTTTCAAACCAAATTTTGCTGCTTCATACCGCCACCTTCTTGTCAATATGCAAATTTTTTCTGGTATTAAATGGCAACAAAGAATTACGAATTCTGGGCCAGTGGGAACTGACGACGGTCACATACTGTACACAACATACACAGAGAGAGAGAGGAGATAGACAGAGAAGAGAAGAGTGAGAGAATTTCTCAATTTAAATATTTTACAGGTGTGGAAATTGCACCCCGGTCACATTCACGATCGATTTTCCAATTACGAAATCAAATCACGTTTCACAGGGAACGCAGAAACACCAATGTCGTAACGCCGTCATGACATTAAACGCATCGCGATGCTATCTGCCCGTTGCGAATTATCGCAATTTGTTTAGGCCTGTGTGTGCGCGAGTGCGTGTGTGTGTTTGTGTGTGTGAATGGGCCTAAATTATTGTTTGCATAGAATGTGCAGCAATCAGGTTAGAAAGGGTTGAAAAGTTTGACATTTGTGATGTTACGTGCATGCATCAAGGAAATGCGGTGGACGTTGACGTGATTTGTGACTGTGGATGCTGGACTGTAATTTCTGGTATTTTATGGTAATTATTGAAGGTTTTATGAAATTAAAATTATCAATTCCATCCCTTCACGAATGTAATAAAAACAAAAAAAAGGAAGGAGTAATAAAAAACAAACCCGAAGGACAGTCGTTACTGAGACGAGAGATGGGGAAAGAACCCTCTACGATAAGCTGACTGACGACTGCTATTGGGAGAACGTAGCACAACGAACAGGGAAGCAGTAAAAAGGAATCAACGAAAGGAAGAAAAAAAAAGATGAAAAAAGTTGGAACCAATTACCATAAATTACGGCAGACTCAGTGCGCACGAAGTGAGTTATGGGCTCGTTTCTATGGAAGACACGGCAACACTCCGGCTCCATGGTCCCCCCCGGACTTGTAAGGGAAACCTAGGGAACATACGATTTTACATACAAGGACGTGGAAGGCTAAAGAACAACGCAGAGAGAAGCTATTGAGCCCCAAAGAATATCTTTTCCACCCAGCCGAGGAACGATCTACACTTTGTATTCGCATTTATCGGTGTATAGCCCATCCATATGCCGGGGCCATGGGCTTCCGTCCCCCTAGCAACTCGGTCTCCCCTCCAGCAAACAAGACCCGACAAGAAGTTGTGTCTCGACTGGAGATACTATGCTGCTGGGTATATGTGCTGAAAGTAGAAGAAAAGTTGCAAATTCTCGCATAGCAGAAACGAACTCCCTTCTTTTGCCAAAACGGTGGTGCTGTGTCTCCTTTCGCCCAAACCGAGAGTTTATCCTACGACTCCCCCTCGTGCCCTCGTTTCCATGTTTGCCTCTTTTTTTATCTTTTTCAACTTCTTGGGAAGGATTAGAGTTAGAGCAACACAACAAAACAAGCAAAACCAAAAAAGGAAAAAGGTTGAGCAGCGGACAGGGAAGAGATCGGCGGAGAGGTTCGTTCCCACATGAAAGTGGAAAAGTTTAACTTGAAAAGGAAAATAGTGAGGAGCAGCAGGAAATGAAGAACTTGAAGATATAGCAAGGCGCGGGGTGTGGGGGGGGGGGGGGGGGGTGGGAGTTATTTCTATTTTATATGGCGTCATGACTCATGCAGTCGTGTACTTCCTTCTTTTTTTTGCTAAAGACGAATCCCGCCAATTTGTGTTTGCTGGAATTTTTCTGTGTTTATTTCTTTCGTTGCGTTGACAGCAAATGCCATTTAATATGTGCAAAAGAAATTCGATGTTGTTTAAACATTTTTCAATTGAAGTATGACTTATTAAGGGATTTTGGGCTTGGTACAGGAAAGGAAAAACAGTACATTAATTAATTGATAATGATATAAAGTGAATGATGTTGGGGTCTGATTATATCTTAGAATGAGGGGCGTATGTATCTTCGAGTTATATGTGTTTAATGTACAACACTAGAATTTGGGCATGACTTCTTCTTTTTTGAGGGCCCTACAACCGGTCCTGGCCCTTTCTTTGTTATGATCCTAATTGAGTATCTCGACTAGAATCAAACCCACTACGCGTGGCAGTGTTAAGCTGGAAACAGAAATATGTGTGCGTGCGTTGCGTGCGGCAATAGATATTATAGAAGTGCATGCATTCAAATGCGACCTGACATATAGTTGCGTGAAGCAAACGCGAGATTTGAAGCCCCATTCAGGGGAAATCGGCTCTCAATATTTTCCTACAGCATGGCTTGTAAATATAGAAGGCTTTGGCCCAAACACAAGCACACATACCCAAAAGCCTCAAATGCCAAACACAAGCACACAAACATATGCACTCGTCGCTTAGATTTTTTGGGAGACGGAAACGCAATTTGTTAGCGAAAACTTGCCGCATGGTAGGCATTGGCTGCTCGCACCGCACGCACGGATGTAACTGTTTCCAGCTTTATGATGACCTACTAGGGCGAAATTAGCGAAACTACGGTACAAGTTGCATTCACACCCACAGTATATTTTGTCGGGCCCTTCTTTTTCTAATGTCATTGCATGATACAAATATACTGGACACGCACGAACATTCGATTGCCGCTCTACGCAGCGTTCATTTACAGAAGTAAGAAGGAATTTGGCTTCAATACGATCATCAAAGTCGAGCACGAACGGGGCTCAGCTCTCTGATAATCTGTTTTCTAAGCCAGGGGTGGAAGCACGTAAGTTGTTTCAATCGACTTCTTCATACAAAAATTCTGAATTTTTGTATGGAGAGGTCGATTGAAACAACTTACGTGCTACCACCCCCGATCAGAGCAAGGCATTCGCAAATAACACGTGTGGAAGTCTTATTGCCTTCCATGCAGATGCGGCATTCAGTCTTGCGACAGTCCTAGGTTGTGAAGGTAGAACTGCACCTGCACATTGCCAGTCAGATATCCCACGAACAGCCAAAGGTAATAACGCCCTTAAGGCAAAGGTTCTTATTAGTTCTTTAGCCTTTCTAAGAAATGGGACCAATTCCCAATAGGCTAGACTCAGCCATTTCTCGCAAGCTGTTGGCTTCTACTTGTTCCTACTTCTCAACAACGGCTTGAGTAGCTACGAGTAGAAGCCAACTACTTGCGAGAACTTTGCTCGAATTTTGGAACACAGGTAATAATTCTATATCTATACCTAATTCCCCTACTGGGATCCTAACCCTACTTAGTCTAACGCCTGCATTCACACCGTGCATAGACTCATTCCCACATTATCACACTTTATTGATTTGATTCCTCCAGCCACCAGTACTTCTCTGGAGGCCTCCTCCCTATCTGAAGGGCCGACTCGTGTGCTGTATCACAGGAGCTCTACATTCAGTTCATCGGCTCGTTCGTATAACATAAGTTTATCCCGCTCCCGACGATAAACGTGGTATATTACAGGTACTCCCTCTCTATCTTGTATCAGTCCTAATGCATCTAGCCATGGAAATGCTTCGTGTGGTACAAATCACAACTTTTTCGGGATAAATGTAGATGTCTCTGTTTATGTCGATGCACCGATATAATGTTTTAATATTTATTTCGGGCCTTGAAAAGGATTGCTATCTATGAAAATTTCAATGTTTCATTCTTGTGTAGACCGAGGTTCATTGTCTGGTAGACCTTTAGGATCGCCAACACCTCCGGTCGAAAGATACTAGCGTGCTAGGACAGTCAACAATGCCTAAAATTAAAGCATTTAAAATATCATAAGCTATTTAATAAGCAAAGCGACACAATAAAGCACAAACGAAACAGAAACCTGATCACTAATTAATTGTAAACAAATTATGACATTTCTACACTCCTGTCATATACCTACCAACGTTCATTTTTATTAAAACACAAATTTCTAAATAGCTTTGTTCGTTTACGTAAAGTTTTATAAAACTTTATAAAGTTTTATCCCAAAATACGTTCTTTTACTTTCTGAGCAGGGGAAATATCGCTTCCCCAGGCAGAAATTTTTGTGAAATTTCTACCCACAGAAATTTCTGTGGTTTAATTGTACTGTCAAATTTAAATCGTTGACATTTCATAAATGACAAACGTCCTTCATTGACAACAGCCTTACTTTAGGCTGATAGTTTTCTGGTAAAAACTTGATGAGAGAAACTAGTGTTTTTTCCATACGAGTTTTTGATTTGTAAAGTTATTATTAATATACTGGCGCGAATAATTTTTAAAAATGCACAAAGTAAACATTAGAAATTGTCAAAATGATGTCCGATAAAGTTTTCACCCAAAACGAGTTCGCTAGCTTGAGCAAATTCTACCCCCACTCTCATAAAGTTTTTACATAAAACTTTATCAGCCCAAAAGTAAACGAACAAAGCTAATGTTTCATCTACTAATTCACTGTAATTAAAACAATTTTGCATTAATTTTTAGCACGTAAAACAAATTAACCCGATCCACACAATTGCTCTTCATTATCTTTTATAGCAGATTATAGCACCTTCCTCCTAATACAAGCATTTTAATCCCAACAATCAACAAAATGCAAATTCAATAAATTTCCACATTATTTGGAGACTTCTCCAAAAACTGCAATTGTTTAATTTCTCTCCACTGTTTATAAAACCTAATAAATATTCATTGCATCACAAAACATAAACCGCAGAAATATTACAGACGAAAAACGATTGCAGTGCTAACAACAAACCCAGACTGGAATGACAGAAACAGAATACAATAAAAAAAATGGAGAAAATGCGAGACTTGCCGTAAACACACAAGGAAAAAACCGTTTGGCCCTGAAATAATTCCCAACTATGGTAACCCTTCGCACGCCCCAACGCATTTTATTATATTCAAAAATGATGAGACGACAAAAAAGCACACAAAACCCGAGCCTCATCGTTGCATCGCGCGCGGAGCACCGGGCAGCATCCAACTATCGTAAGAGGGAAAAAATAATGATTAACACACAGTTGCACATACATACTTATACCTGCGTGCATATCTCACATTTTAATCTCCTCGAAATGCACTTGCGTCAATGTGTGCGATCAATTGTGCTCGGGCTCTGGTAAAATAAACATGGTTCCAGCCGCTCTCAACATGGGGCATTTATCATGGCCTTGATGGATTGACCGTTATGTGTGTTTTCATTATGTCATGTCTCGTGTTCGTTTCATTTTTTTTTGAATGTTTGCCTTCCATCCTCGGTTATTTCTGTCGTAAATTTTTTTTCTCGCTTTTTTTGTGCTGCTCTGCGTCCTGTTTTCTTCTTCCTTTTTGTATATCCTCCTCCTGCCGTTCGGCCTGCCCTTTTGAGTAAAAGTTTAGCTTAAAGCCCGCACTCCCCGAGCGCTGGCATATATCTTTCTCTTTTTTTATGTTATATGAATAGAGAACATTGTGCGGCTGTACATTCACCCTAAATTTGTGCTGTCAAGTGCGTGCATGCCTGCGATTTAGTTGTTGATTTTTTTTGTGTGTTTCTGGTCTATTAATTTGTAAGAGGAAAGAAATTTAGCAAGAGCGCCGCAGCCCCCTTTTTTTGATGTGTGCGGAATTAATTTTTTGAAAAGGAAAAAAAAATAAGTCAATCACCTTCAGTTTTGTTTTTTATGTGGCATGAAGGCTTTTCGTGTTGTGGAGATGTGGAGTTTCGAGCTTGGGTATATTTTCACTGTTGATTTAATAATGCTTTTGTTAATAAACGATATTTTTCAGTATTTTAAATTGGAAATTATGAGTTAAATTGAATTTTTTTATATTTTCTTTGTAAAGAAAGAGCGCGCCACCTACATTTCAGAAATTAACATGACCATTAAAAATTAATGTCATTTTCCGCGATATTTTTTTTGCTATCGACCATAATGAATTCCTGCAACCTTCAAATCAATTGATCGCGATAAATTTGAGGTATCAAAACAAAAAGATCTATAATAATATAACAATAATTATTTATTTTTATTTTGTTTTTCAGATTAAAATTTGAATCACTTTAAATAAAAAAAGTCAACCACTTAACCACATAACCAAACCAAGATGCAAAAAAACAATAAATATCAAAATAGCATTGAAATGAAGTGCTAATTTAATATTTAGCAAGGAAAACAGGCAACGTTTTAACTCGTTTTAAATATCTGTTATAGTTAGTACCGGGTGTGTTCCATTTGTAAAGCAAAAAATTTGACAGTTGTCATTGAGAAGAAGTGACATATTGGTTCTTGAGAAGTTTTTGACAGAAATCGAGTAATTATCACAAATTTATATTGTGAAATTTAATATGGTGGCCTGGACACACATCTGATTTCGATATTATAATAAGTTTAATATTATGATATTAAACGTAATATTGATTACGATTTTTATAATATTACATGGTATGTGTAATTTCTAGTGAGAGCAGCGCTACTTCTGGCTAGTTTTCTTTAAAACTTAAATGTCAAACTCAAATCGCAGTGTAAAAGTCAAGTGAATTTGTTTGTTTTTTCAACAAGGAGTTCAATTACTTATAGGAGCAATATATCCTGTGTAACCAACAAGGAGCCTGGACTGATGATCTTCGACGGGTTGAAGTCATGGCAAGGAACTTTGGACGAATTTGTTAGAGGAGGCGACTTCAATTCAAGATACCCATATTAGGGAGACACAATAAAATACAAATGGGAGAAATCTGATAACTTAACTCGGATCTTGTATACCCAGGAACACCAACGTTCCCAAACGGATAGTTCCATCTGCATTTCTAGTGGGTTTCTCCTAATCTAATAAGTTCAAACAGAATGAGGTTCACCTCATTTGCATGTCCATCAGACCACCTAGGGGTCGCACTGCATATACACAAGCAGATCTAGAACCGGTAACTATAGCACAACCAATGTTCCGCTCGTTTAAAGACACTAACTGGACAAATTTCAACAGAGACCTGGAAAAGAGCCTAAATACGGAGGGTCCCCCAGAAACACACAACTTCACTGACCGAGGAGGTAGAAGCGTACATAGAAAGGCTGGTGTGAGAGGTCATGAACTGCGTATCCAGGCACTCCAATCTGGCATCCCTCTCCCATAAAAGCTAACGGGATCACATTCTCAAAGTTGGAGGACAAGGTAAAAGAATTTAGAAAATACTTTGAAAACATATTTCAGGCCTGACCACACAACAAAGGCTCCTACACGAAATAAATGATAAGCGAGGTAATGACCATGTTTGATTGCACTTCGCTGACGCTTAGTAATTCCAACCAACCAACAGGGCCTCATCCCCACAGACAGAAAGTTCACGTCGCCTGAAGAACTAATAAGCGCAGGACAACTAATGAAAACAAAAAAACCTCGGGCTTAGATGCATCGAACTACGTATTTAAGACGTGCATACCTACCGACATCTAGCTCGTATGAGTGAAGATGAGCCTGCTCGGAAAGTTCTCTGCGGTAAGACTTATGGGGTGCGACAACGAGGGAGACCCAACCTTCGCTGGAAGGATGGCGTAGACCAGGACGCTCAGAGCTTAGGAATGCCAAACTGGATGACATCGGCTCAGAATCGGAACCGGTGGGGAGAACAGTTGCGAGAGGCCAGGACCGGATCCCGGTTGTAGAGCCGTTAAAGAAGAAGATACCTACCATAGCGACGCAACTAGAAATAATTTGTAACAACTGCATTAACAATTCCCAAGTCTTTACATCCTGGAAAAACGCAAAATTATCCCAATCCCAAAATATTCAGCATCAGCACCAAAGGATGTCAAAGAATTGAGGCTGATCTCTGTCCTATCCAACTTGGGAAAAATGCTCGAAGGAATCATACTGAAAAGGCTAGAAGATTTCTGCACAGCAAACGATATCATCCCAGGATTCCAAATTGGGTTTGTAAAGGAGCACTCAACAGAACACGCCCTCCTGTAAGAGTCAGTAATGAGAATACTCAGAGAAGTTAAATGCTCGGTCGCATCCTTCCTAGACCTAAAAATGGCGTTTGACAATGTTTGGCACCACGAACTCATATACAAATTAAACCACCTAGACTTCCAACTCCCACTTGTCAAGTGAACTCGTTCCTTACAGGCAGAACGGGGGTAACCCAAATCGGAGACCTGATCTCCACACCATTCGTGATAAAAACAGGAGTACCACAAGGTTCCGCCCTGGGCCCTATGCTATTTAACATATTTCTGTATGATTTTTCGCATGAAGTCCTCGCACTTCACTCCACTTGCGTCCAGTACACAGATGATACGATGGTGAGGTCCTCGCACGCTTTATGACTAAGGCGACGGAAACTCTTCAACAACACGTGAACCACATAGCTGAATATCTATACAGATATCTAGGAGTACTTAAGAAGAAGGACCCATGTCAACAAATGGTTGTTGATCTCTGTCATCTAAGCGCACACAGAACTATGAGATCGGGAAGTAGCATGTTGAAATACCCTTGTTTAAGTCCCGAGTAATCGGACGTCACATAACGTGGCCAGGCCTTCCTATTGAGGATTGGAAGCGAAAAGCACCGAAATTGCAGGCTTTGGCTCGAGGAATACTAGTCGATCGTTCATGTTTTGTTACTGTCTCGCCGATATCGAGGAACAATATATCGTTATTAAGTGCGAACTGGCTCGAACGGGCACCGCAAAGTCTGTGGCGTCTTATGAGCAGTAATGTGCAACTTGATGACGGATCCTCGGATATGACTCCTCCCACCTCTCACTCTCAGTCTCCTCTTACGACTATCAAGTGATGACACTGTTTTCTGAATAAATGTTGAGCAAGCACGGAAAGGAGGAAATCGAATACAGTAGGTGAAAGGGAGCGCATGGCAGTTGGTACTTTTTCACATTTAACGATCTCCTCTAAGCACCGGGGGCACCTACTTGTATAACGCCTTGCCCAGATATAGAAGCTGTCAGGATGGAGCTTTCCTTTTCTACTTTTATGGACTAATTACATTGTATTCATCAGTCCGGAACCGCCTATTGGGTCACCCATCAGTTTGGTGAAAAGGGCCCTTGCTGATCGGACTTGGATGAAACACCGAACGGTGGAGATCCGCGCCTAGATTGGCCAAATCTAAGCGGTTTCTTCTCGTGCCGTCTCTTAACGCGGCTAACGAATTGTTTGGGCGCAGTTGAAAGGATGTCAGGACACTTTTTGGCTTTACTGACAGACACTGCGACTTGCATTACACTTATGGGGGGGAGGGTAGGAAAGGCTGAGAATCCCATCTGCAGGCTTTGCAAGATGAGTCTGCCCTTCATGTTCTCTGTGAGTGCTGTGCGTTAGTTTGAACAGTCAAGTCTAAGCGACAAACTCCTGAACCTGTTTAAGCAGTCTAGCCTACAAATATGAGGTATAGGGTGAAACACGCGTTGGTCCCAACGCACGAACCAGCGAACGTTGGCACAGCTTCCGAAACGCGACGGCCAATCCCCAATGCTCACGCCAATGCAAATTTCTCGATCCACACGTTGGACAAGTAGCATTGGGGCTAACCTTGGTGCTAACGTGTGGAGCCAGCCTAACAGGCCAAGTAAAATGGCCGCGACATGACTTTTGGACGAAATACCTCACCAAAGAAGAAGTCATATATAAACCATTTTGGCGCATATGGTGAAAACTCAAGTCTAGACTAAATATATTTGAAAAACAAAATTCTAGAAGAGTGACTCGGGTAATAAATCAAAACTAATTCCAAACATAAACATTGATTAACATTGAAAAAATACCTCTTGCACGTACATACAAATCCGTGGGCCATACGAGTACCCCGTATTGGTCATACAATAAAACTCCCTTCAAATGCACTTGACATATTTTACGATCCATTAAATCGATTAAATATTAAAAGAAACAAAAATAATGTGTGTTCCAGCGATAATTGCCAGTTCACGCCTACGATAAACTACTCCAAAATAATCAAATCATTTTTAACATTTTCTCTTTCACCGATAACAATTTATTATTTCCCATTTATTTATTTTTATTAACAATCCCCGAGAGGGGGTGAACGGGGAGTGAAACAAAAATCGCGTGTAATCCCCCCGGAGCACAGCTGATAAGAAAATTCAATCGTTCCACCCTTGTCCTTGTGTTCCATAACCAGAAACCATTCCGTGTAGACATTTTGCAGCTGACACCGGAATAAACTGAATTGATGGGGCACTTAAAACGCGTCCCCCCACTGCCAGTTTTTAGCACCCTCTCTACATTCTCTCTAAATAGATTATATGCACAGAGAAGAAGAAGTAAAAACATTTCTCAAACCTTGAATAAAAAAAAATGAATTAAAATCCAAGAGAAAATAAAACTACATCAAAAAAAAGAAACAACAAAGCCGAAAGGTAGGTCAGTTCGCCACACACTTCATTCCCCACTGTACTAATAAAAAGAAAATTCCATTCCCCTCCATTAAAGCTTATAATAACCTACGGTCCCAGAACAGCCAACAACAACAGCACGGCACAGAACCCCCGGTGGCATAACCGCTCTAATTTTCATTGTTCTGCGTCCATTTATGGCCGTCAATCATCCTCACAAAATGAGATTAAACAACGCTGATAAAAGTAGACAAAAAAAAGGAGAAGAAAAAGAAAAATCCTAAAAAGGGGGAAGATTTTGTTTTTACAAAAGCGAAAGAAGTGCACGAGGAACGAGAGAGAATTAATAAAATAAAAAGAAAGAATTTGCCAAGAAATACAAAAAAAAGGGAAAATGGAAATTTACAAAATGGCTGAAAGCTTTCTGCACGTGAAAGTTGCTTTGTGTTAGTTCGAAACAAAACTGTTGCCATTTGTTATGTCAGTGTTGCCGTGTTGTGTGTTACTTATGAATGGAAAAATAGTGTGATAAACTTGGTGAATTTTAAATTTATGATTTTTTTAACCTTGTTTTTATAATTCATGTTCAAAGTGAAAAAAAATGATTGAATACTAAATTTTTTTTAGTGTAATGCCATGAATGTTAAACGCACTACAATTACGGAACAGAACACAACAAAAGTGCTTGGAAACCAGTTAAAAAAATAACTAAATTTATTTTCTTTGATCTTTTTATAGACTGAAAAAAAAACCTGAAAACACAGTAGGCAATAATCTTCTTCTTTTTTTTAATCTGTCTCTTGATTAATGTTTTCATTCTTTTACACTAAAGTTGGATACTGGGTTTTGGGTTCTGTTGGCTGAGAGAGGGGATCCAGGAGTCGATATCGAAAGTAAACAGGTATTTTTTTATTATGGCTTCTGTTTTCTGAAATTGGTACCTTTCGGATTGAGACCGCCTGGTAGCTGCCTATTGTCCGATTCAGCCCCCACGAAGCTGTTTTCAGAAGAAGAAACAACAAAATAATTCTTGGAAGTTGGCAAAAAAGATCAAGAATGAAGGAAAAGAGGAAAAAATGCGAAAAAGAGGCTCTTGTTTGGCGTGAAAATTGGATATTAAAAGAATTCCGGGAAGTTGGATAGAATCAAGTAAATTCTCGGGCCGAGGTAAGGAAAATAATTTTTTTTATCAAATTTGTAACATTTGGCGATAATTTCTAATGTTTTAGAAAGTTTTAAGAATATTTTGTTGCTTTTTGATATTTAGTTCGGCGCGGCATGCGTGCGGAATGTTTAGTCACGATTTCGCAGTGGTTCAGTGAGGTGCAAATTCCTCCTTCGTTTATAATAATAACAACTCGACTGTGGAACAACTTTCCACAGTCAGTATTCCCAAACTCATACAACACCCAAGAGTTTAAAGGCAAGGTTCATCGCCATCTCCTCCAACACCACATCCCAGAGATAAGGGAGGAAGAAATTGTGGAAGCCGCGAAGAGGATTGCCGTTGGAAAAGCCCCTGGGCCAGACGGTACACTGAACAGAGCGGTGAAGCCGGCAGTCAGTGTGGCACAAGGTAAGTTCACCCAAGTATTCACAGAGTTACTGAGGGAAGAAGTGTTCTCTTAGCAATGGAAGCACCAAAAGCTTGTGCTCATCCCGAAGCCAGGTAAGCCTCCAGGGGACCCGCCGGCCTAAGTACACGGCCACAACGCAGCCTGCCTAGCCTAGCGCTGCACATAACATCATATTAGGTTTAGTGTGCGATGGTCAAATTCTGTTCTTGCTAGGTGCAATGGCTGCGTTGTGGCCCTGCACTAAGGCTTAAGTTCAGGTTGCACTTGGCGGGCAGGACTCGCGAGAATGCTGATTAATATAGGGAGCCCCAGGCCAACCTGACGGCTCCTCATCACAAGAGTGGTTAGTTCGGTGCTCTTGTACGCATCGCCAGTGTGGGCAGCGGCATTGGACAGAACGGACAATAAGGGGAAAATAAACTGCGTTTCGGTTAGGTGCCCTTCGGGCATGCTGTGCATATCATACTACGTCCGACGAAGCAGCATGCGTGATAGCAGGAATGATCCCCATTGGTATTCTTGCATTGGAGGGCAAGAGGTTTACTCGGAATATGTAAGAGGGGAGTCCAAGAAAGTGCGACCGACTCTGACGCGCAGCCTGTTCGTTGCCAGGGGGTGTGGGATGAGTCTACTAAGTGCCGGTGGACCCATCGACTAATACCAAATGTGAAGAAGTGGGTTATAAGGGACCATGGATTAGTGAGTTATTACCTCACGCAGTTCCTTAGTGGGCATGTAGAATGATGGAAATAGCGCTAAAGGCCATCCACCAGAAGCTTAAGCATTACGAAGCCCAAGGAAACAGAGAAGCAAAGAAATGCAAGGAGGGATAGCAGCTCGGTAGCTGGACGGCTATCCTGTTCCGGCTCTGGTGAGCGATTTTTGAGGGATCCCTTTTTAAAGGTCATGCTGACGACGCCAGGCTGAAGTAATGCCATTACGGCTCGTGCCGGTCTGGAATTAAACGTCATTCAAAAAAGGGTGGGTGAGTTTAGTAGGCATGGAAGCCTGAGGCCTTGGTGTAGGCCGCCTGGTTCACTAAGGTTTTCGTGTCTGTTTTATAGACCTTCAGCTCGATCTTTTGAAAGTCGTAGTTCACGGCGTAGTTTTCCTTTACCAGTTGCACCAGGCATTCTTCGTTTAGGAGCAGAACAGCTTGCATGGTGGCCCTGTTTGTCTGCTACGTTTTGATAACCTTCCAGTTATCAGTTTTCATATGGGGGTTGAAGATTTTGAACATTGTGAGGATTTCCTCAGGGTCCGATGGAACCACTGGAAACCATCCTCAGGCCCTCGGACGAGATGGTATCTCGCTAGCGTTTACTGCTTTTAGCCGGGAACCTGGGTAGACTTCCCCGACTCTAGCTGCTGCAGCTTTGTACAGCTCTGCAGACCTAGTGTTGTCGCACGCCGTTAATTTTATGCTGCCTTGATACCATCCGGCATCAAGGCGTGAGGGGAAGGTCCCGCGTTATCCCTCAGGACCTCCATAGCCACTTTGGCGAGGGCGACTTGCACCCACCGCCATTGGTGTTTGGGAATCTTCCTATTCTAGTCGTTCTCATCCGAGACACCGATTATCTTGCGATCCTTCGCTACTTCTGCGAAGGATATCGATTTGGTTCCGTGCGTTTTGGACTTTTTTGGAACTGGACTGTAGATGCTTGGTTCCTCCACAGATCGTTGGCGTTTTGAAGCTTAGTATGATCTTGATAGAAAAATGCATGAGGTGAGGCAATTTGGAGCGAGGAACATTTCAGGTTGCATTCATCTGCTATGAGTGGAGTGAAATTGTAAAATCTGACTTCGTTAGTTTGATTTTATTTATACCTGACTTCCATAAAAGCTAAAATTTTGTAGCTTGTAGCTCGACTTTCTCCGACAGATGGTGGTTTATATAGGACGTCCTTTCAAGCGACAATCATCTCATTTTCTTACGTTAATCCTACGCGAACGCATTCAATACTAATAAAAATATGTTTAATAATTATCATTATCATAAGTTAATCAATAATTATTTAAAATACAAATTATCAAAACTCGTATAACGTCAAAATTCACACTAATTTAAATATTAAATTTCAAATACACACATTTTGCCACAACATTCCCAAAAACGAAAAATGATCTTCCATATTCCACAACAACAAAAAAAAACAAAGAAGAGTTCGTTAACAGCAAAAACCCACCAACATAATTTTCGGTCACATAATTATAAATAAAGCCACAAATTATGTATCTATTATGAATCACAAAAAAAAACTACTCATCGGCTCTTATTATCTTAAAATAGAAATAAAAAATAAATAATCTAAAACATTTCCGTTTGACAGATAAAAAAAATGTCTTGAAAAAAAAAATGGTGAACAAAAAAAAACATTTCATCAATAATAAATACGAAAAACCTATAAAAGTCACCGAAAATACAATTTCCATTTTTGAGCATTTTTTAATAAAAACTTTAAGCCCCCCGAGAGCCCGACAATGAAAAAAAAGTCTCCACAAACGTCAAAAAAAAATCGAGAAGAAACTTCACAAAATTCGCCTCTTTGGCTTTTTAGTAATTTCCTCCAGATTGTTAGTCAAGGTGAAACACCTGAAGTTGGAGCTAATTTCATCAAGTCAACACGACGATCGCATGTTTCGCTTCGCCTACGTACACACATTCGACAAAAAATCAAACAATGAAAAAGTTTTTCTTCTTTACCTTTTTATATTTTTTGTTGTTGCTGTTTTCTTTTAAAATAAAACCAGGTAAGAAAGAAAAAAAAATGATAAAAAGACTCCGATGGCGGCGCGGAAAGGGGAGATAAAAAACGGGTGTCTATTACGTGTTGAAACTTTAAAGCAAACATTTTCAAGCGCTCCGTCATGCTATGATTAAGGCCATAAGACGCCATTGTTATGTAGAGACGGAAACACAAGGGTAAAAATATAAAAGAAAAAAAAACACAAACAACAGCGAAAAAGGAGAGGAAAATATTTCAAGAATTTAACCAAAAGCCGAATTAGCACTTGGGTAAACACGAAAAGCGGAAAACTGCAATGTGCACGCACACATCGTGACAGTATTAACCCGGGGTAAGTTCACATGTTTTTTTTTGTTTTATGAAAATGAATTTTTTCCTTTATACCTTCTACTAATCTTCTTCTTTTTTGTTTGTGTATATTCATAACGAATGGATCGCAGCTGATGGACAAGATAAGAGAAAAATCTCGAATTACTCTACACAAACAGAAGCTTCGCAGGTAGACATTACCGAAAATATAAGCGGGAGAAGAAGAAAAGAAAAACACAGTGAAGAAGGAAAACTCCATGACGGGTGACTGACTGGTTTTGTGAAGTGGAGGAATTGCGTTGCGCATTGTTGACTTCTGCGTGCCCCTGCTGCCCCCGCTTCCCCGTGGAATTTCTACTTAATAGGCATACAAAAAAGGTCTGACTCACACACCGCCGAATTGTCAGAACAAAAGTTGGTCGTTCCGAAATTTGAGCTTTTAATTTTCAAATAATGTAATTAGATTGTTTGTGTTTGTTGTTTTTTTTTTGCTGTGTTTTGTTTTTTGTCGATATTGTGTAACTTGGAGACTGATTTGCGAACTTTTTGTAAAATTATAACTAACATAAAAGTTTTGAGAATTGAAAACATTTTGGAAGGTCGATACAAAATTAAATTTATGTTTTCATATTCGAGGCGTCGTCGTTACTTTAAATAAAGAAATTGAATCTCGTTCCTAATGGATGCTTTAAATTGACACAAAGTTATACACGAGACAAGTATTCATAACAACGCAGTGTTGATGGTTTAGGTGTAGTAAGAATGAATTTCTAGACCGGTAGTGTACTGGTGCACCAAAGAGATAAGTCCTGAGAAACGCCAAATGTTAATACGATCTAAGATCTACAGTCATGATAACGAATCGCATCTACACGTCCTCGAAGATGTTGACTTTACATCGGGTGACCTCTGGATGCCCTTTTTTTCTATTTAAGAGTAACAGACGAAAGAGGGCGAAAGGCATCGCGCCTCAAAATGAAGCAAAGACTGGACTAGTCCTTAAAGTGGGCCGGTGGGAGGCTTACTGACAACCTACCACAGAAAAAACCCACATTCCTCGTATAGGAAGGACCCGACCGCAAAGGAATATGGAAGTTGAATTAAAACTTTTTTTTTTTTTATGTGGAAGACTAGAGCTCAGGGATAGCCCTTTGTACTGTCGACAATCTATTTTCTTCGTATAGAGTGCAATGTCGAACAGCAAGCTCTAGTCGATAGATAGTGAAGGGGAAGAGAGAAGTAGGAAGGAACTGCCACAACCACCTAACCCCAACCATTTCTATCGCGACTCTGGCATCGGGGCAATGAGAAACAACTCGCTGGAGTGTTATGCCTCCTGAAACAAGTTGAATCCCATCAACCAACCGATGACATGCGCTTGGTGGAGCGGGGCAGTGCTAGCGGAAGGCTATGACAGGAGGAAAGGTGGGAAAGGCGAAGGACCGTGGGGCTCTGCCGGGACTCGAACCCGGGACCTCTGGGATAGTAGCCAGGCGCCTTACTCCCTAGACTACCGAGGCCCACAACAAGACGAGCGCTCTACGTTCACAGCTATACAGGAAGCCAAATGGACTCACAGTGGCATAATGGATTTCAGAACCCACACAATACTCTCCAGTGGATTACCGAACGAAAGAAGAGATTTTGGAGTAGCAGTCATTGTGAAAATGAAAATAGAATTACTGATTCTGGACTTCATAAGAGTTTATAAGCAACGGAATGCAAGGCTACAATACAAGAAACAATGCTAAATAGCATTAGCCTCATAGAAGTCCATGCTCCTACAGAAAATATTTGATCCGATTCGATACGATTTCGTCCGAGTTGTAGCGATTTGATCCGAGTTTATACGATTTGGTCCAATTTGGTTCGATTTCTACCGATTTATCCGATTTGAACCGATTTGGTCCGATTACATCCGATTTAGTCCGATGTGTTCCGATTTGGTCAGATTTGATCCGATTTGGACCGATTACATCCGATGTGTCCCGATTTGGTCAGATTTGATCCGATTTAGTCCAATTTGATCCGATTTAGTCCGATTTGAACCCATGTGTTCCGATTTGGTCCTATTTGATCCGATTTGATCCGGTTTGGTCCGATGAGGAGAAAGAGGGACTCTGCTAACAGCTAACAAACGCCATTGGTGTAATTCTGTTCAACTATATTAAAATGCTGCTCGGAGATGTGAACACCAAAATAGGGAAATAAGAACAGTTCATATGAGTCAGAGGGAAGCATAGCCTAAACAACCATACCACTGACAATGGCAACAGATTGGTCGACCTCGCTAGCTCGAACTCATATTGGTAGTAATCTCAACAATGTTCCCGCACAAAAATGATCATAAGATGACATGGCAGTTATCAGACGGGGTAACAAATGATCGAATCGACCGCAGCCTAATGGAGAGGAGATGGACAACAAGTACACTGTATGTAAAAACAATGAAGGCAGCGTGCTGTGGCTCGACCCACTACCCAGTCAAAGTGAAATTTAGAGCCCGGGCAACGATTAAAGCACACAGATGGCCAAACACAACAAAAATAGGACATATATAAGCTAAAACTTGAAGAAAAACGAGATGCCTCATACAATACTGCCGTACAAAACTTGGGAGGACTACGAGAACAGCCCAAAATCAACGATAAATGAGGAAAAATTAAAAGTTGCATAATTGCGGCCGCCACTGGATGAGGTGTGTAAAGCTGGAAAAAGACAAGCAGCAATGATTGGAATGTATCACCAATTGAAGCTAACACTGCCAGCAAAAGAAGCTTGTGTCGAGCTGCAAGAGGCGACAAAGGGCATTGGCTTCAACATCAATAAAGAGAAAAGGAATATGACGCAACAGTCCAGAGCTGGAAAACGTCAAACTTGGAGATATGCCCTAGAGGCGGCCAAGGCTCGATTTGGGCTGTAGCGCCATTGGATGGATGGACCTATGGCGCCGTGTCGGCCAGGAAAGGATAGGTGACGAAATCAAGCGAAGGAAATGGAATTGGATTGGTCACACCTGGCGGGCGACACGAAAACGAGAGTCTAGTCAAACAGGCTCTTGGCTGGAATCCGCAAGAAATCCGTCGAGATGAAAGACCTAGAACAACGTGAAGAAGAACCCTATTAGCAGAGGCCGCAACAACTGGGAGATCCTGGGAGAAAGCTGTAGCACAAAACCGAGTCCGCTGGAGGGTAATTGTTTCCGCCTTACGTCCCACGAGAGATTATAGGAACAGTAGAAGAAGAGAGTGGCAAGTCGGCACTACGGTTCTGGAAGCACAGATCCCAGTCAGCAGCTTGGAAGAAACGTCATCATTGGCGCTACAGCTCTCTGTGAGCCTTGACCTCCTCAATAATCTTCTTCCAACGTTCTCGGTCTTGCGTCTAGTTGATAACCCCAGTTGTGCTTAAGTCCATATCTATTTTATATCTCTTCCTAGGTCTTCCTTGTGACTTTTTTCCCTCTGGCGTTTGAAGGAACAGGATTTTTGAGGTCGCTTTTGCAGGTATTCTGATTACATGTTCTATCGAACGTAGGCGTGAGATCTTGATGCTTTTCGTTGTCAGGTTCCTTGACTATTTGGGAAAACTCGTGGTTTTGTTTCTTCTTCAGTTACCCTCTTACCCAGCCACACTTAAACATATCACAAAAAAGAAATTTGCATGAAGCCCGAGTAAAAATAAAACTCGCCCGCTCCTAGCTTACAACAGGCACGCACGGCACCCGAAACAGACACGTTACTTCTGAGTAAACATAAGACTCGCCCGTTCTTAGCATGAAAAAGGCACGATACGCCTAAGTAGAAATTCTAATTTTCCAAATGCAGCCCACTACAGGCACGTTCTAATAAAAGACGCCCGAAATAGTACAAACGAAGCACAGTACGGTATAGAACGAAGAAAACGGGCAATTATCTTGACGGTCATAAAGGGTGCCATTAGCATACTCAGTAGACAGGTTCTCGTTCGATTGCGTAGATCAAGCAGCAATGGACGTGGTTAGTACTTAGTTGGGGGACCGCTTGATACAATGACATTCGTTTTTGGAATGGTCAAAGCCGATACGCGTGGTTCAAAGGGCTTGACGATGCCACATAAAAAAAATTATAGATGTTCATGCCTGTAGGCTGTAGGTACAGCGTGCATACCAGTGTGGCAGGCGCAGAATCCTGCAAACTGGCCGATCAAGACTCTGACGCCGTGGGAGGTGTGGAGTTACGGCACATCAGTTTTCGATGAACATAAGCGTACGTATTATCCAGGCAGCCAATGTTTGTATTCAATTGTTATTTCCGCATATGCGCATTAGAATTGTCGTTTTTTGACGAAAGTCCTAGTCAAACATAAAATGACCTTTCTATGATACAAACACGTACCGATTTTTCATGCAGAGTTTACCCTGGGTTTACTGAGTAAGCGTCAATGGAAACGGTGATCAAGTAATGTTCGTTAAATCCAAGTAAACTCGACGAAACCAGTCCGTTTAAGCCGAGTTTTGCATATGTGTGTGTTTGAATATCCTTCACTGCCCATATACCAACAGCGACACAATGTGAATTTGTTTATCTGTCACTTCAACCCAGAACTGTCATGGAAATGCCATCGAGTTAGCGTGAGGGAAAAAGCTTCCTGTAAACTCAACGAATACTTTACCCTGGCTCATGGAAACTCAATAATTGTGTTTCCTCATAAGTATTCAGGTCCAAACTCTACAAGAAATTCTACACACAGAACACAAATCTTCTTACAATCAAAACAACCTCTTTTTCCAAAAAAAAACACCTTTCACCAATCTCACCTTCTCCCCCGTTCTCCCCGTCCATCTTAAAATCATTTCATTTAATATTTACCCATTAATTTCCACCGGAAGCCCACAGACAAATCCCCAAACGGAAAATAAATCAATATAATCACCCATTATCTCCGTCGTTACTAATCACATTTTTTTAGCCGTGCAATAATTTTCACGGTATCTCTTATCACTCGCAAAGCTCACCACAGTCCACGCGATACGCGATATCAAGAATAGAACGTGCGATCGTCGTCGTCGAGTTTTAACGGAGTTCGCTTTCGTTTTGCTGAATTGAACTTGACGAGAGTGAAATAAGACGAAAATAATGTTGATTTAATTTTGAAGGCACCAAAAAAAAACCGCGCGGCGATGATGAGTAACGAATTAAATTGCCATTGCCGCGCCATGGTGCCATTATACATACAAATATATACGAAAAAGCGCGGTGATTCACGTACAGCGCGAAAGATTGATGGAATGAGGAAAAAACACAGAGAGGAATGAAGCGAATAAAAAAACATAAAATAAATACGAGACGGCGTCGCAGAAAAAAAAATGTGTTTCGATTACGAAAAAAGCTGTGCTCTGCCAACAACAATAACAATACAACAACAACAACGACGACGGACGACACTAAAATGTAGCATAAAAGTGTTTTTTTTTTCGTTTGCTGGTTTTTGTTATCGGTGCAACCGCGAAAATATTCTCGGAATTGTGTTTATGATGATGAAATTGCTGCTATCAGTTGATTAGAATAAATTATTGGAATTTTCAGGCGATAAGCAAATTCGAGCCGTCTTATTCGTCTTCTTCTTCTTTTTTTGTTTGTGATTAGTGTAATGCGTTATCGTGTACAATTATGAATAAAAAATGCTATATTTCAGGGGTTATTGCGTCAAAACGTTGAACTATGGCGGATTGTACATAGATGAAATATTTTAAATGATTTGTTTTTTTGGCAATTATTCTAAGTGAATGTTGACAGAGTGATTAGGAAAAAATTAATTAGAAAAATACAAATATAAGTCAGCAACAATTCACTTAGTCATTGCAGTGTTTGAATTTTTATTGACAACATAGAGAGAGAGGAGCAATGAAGAAAATCACGGATAAAATGTTCTGAGGTTTATAAACTTTATTTTTAATTAAATATACGACGAATATAACTAAAAACGACGTGATCATTAAAAATTCAACCTATCGCAACATTTTATCAAATTTTCTACCCGAAATCTTTGACTACGATTAGAATGACTGATGATAGGTTCGCAGAGATTGCTCAACTTGATCAGATCTTAAAGTAGTGTTCATTCGATGAACGATCGTACACGATTAAACCTTTCTAGACCTAAGCCTTATAGATATGTACACGCATTTTATAGCCTTGACAACGGCAATCTAATTTAATTATGATGAAAATTCGTCATTTATGAAGAACGCCTTTAGGGGATGACACACGTTAAAATACGCCATTATTTTTTGACAGTTATAACAAGTGTTCATATTCGTAATAAATGATGAATTTTCGTCATAATTACGTACGTGTGTCGATGCTATTCGAGACATTAGTATAAAAAATTAAGATGGCGGATACTTGCAAAAATTGTCCTTGTGTGTTTTAAAGGAGGAAAGTGGCCTAGAACTCCCATAGCTATACTACTAGCCGGATGAGAAATTAACTGTATATAATCCTTTGTGCACGATGTCATCAAGAAGTTAGGAATACAAACATCTAAATTGTAAGTCCAAAAAAGAATTGTTTGTTCGCCATAAGCCCTGCGCCGAGATTAAGAACGGATGGGCACCAAGGTGATAGTCTTCAACGGGAACATTGTACAGTAGTTGGTGTTAGTAGAGAATATTGTTGAAACGTTTAATCCGAAGAAAACCTCCTTCCAACACTGGCCGACGGCGCTTAACGTAAAGCAGGCCTCCAACACTATTCAGAAGAAATGTTGCGATCACTCCAGACCAATTCCGTGTAATAATAAAACTCGCCCTCTTCTAGCCTGAAACAGGCACGCTCAGCGACAAAACGCTTGTACGGCGCCCGAAACAAGCACGGTACGCCTGACTAAAAATAACCGCACTTGGCATGAAACAGGTACGATAAGAATGGCGCCCGCTCCTAGCAAAGGACAACGGGCAATTATCTTGGTGACCGTAAAGGCAGCCATTAGCATACTCAGAAGACCGGTTCTCGGTCGATTGCCTAGGTTAAGCAGCATTGGACGTGGTTAGTACTTAGTTGGGGGACCGCTTGGTAAAACGGTACCACTCTTGAGGTTAGCCGTACCAACAGCGTTTGGACCTAGAAATTTAGAAGCGCCAGCGCCACAAGGCAATTGCGATACAAACTCGGTACTTGAAGTTTTCATAACATTTATTAATTTGTCATACACCTTATTCATACATTTCCAAATCTCCCTGTGAATTATAATCGAGCAAGCTTTGTACAGCCTTTTATCCAGTAGTTTGTACTTTGTTTTGTAAACTACTCTGCAAGGTACTTTGCTACAACCTCTTCCAGAATTTGCACACGGCCACATGGCTAAATCTGCCGCCTGACTCCAGTACGATAAAGATAACGACGACAATCACACCAGATCTCCCATCCCGATCAGAAAAACAGCGATCACCAGAATACGAAGTTTTGGCCACCAGACTCCAGTGCGATCATGATAACGGTAACAATCACGCCACATCTTCATTCCCGACCAGGAAAGCGGCGATCAGCAGGATACGAAGTTTTGGCCGCCTGACTCCAGTACGATCATGATAATGGTAACGATCACGCCACATCTTCATTCCCGACCAGGAAAGCAGCGATCACCAGGATACGAAGTTTTGACCGCCTGACTCCAGTACGATCATGATAACGGTAACGATCACGCCACATCTTCATTCCCGACCAGGAAAGCAGCGATCACCAGGATACGAAGTTTTGACCGCCTGACTCCAGTACGATCATGATAACGGTAACGATCACGCCACACCTTCATTCCCGACCAGGAAAGCAGCGATCACCAGGATACGAAGTTTTGACCGCCTGACTCCAGTACGATCATGATAACGGTAACGATCACGCCACATCTTCATCCCCGACCAAGGAAAGCGGTGATCAGCAGGATACGAAGTTTTGGCCACCAGACTCCAGTACGATCATGATAACGGTAACGATCACGCCACATCTTCATCCCCGACCAGGAAAGCGGCGATCAGCAGGATACGAAGTTTTCGGCTAGAAATGGAGGAGGATCGAGTCAGTGTGCTTCAACCAACGATGGACCGATCTCCCAGTTGGAGTGAAGGCCCTTGCTTTGACACCCTTCCTCGCATATACAATATCCTCAGTTTCAATTACGTATGGCAGAATCGACTGGATAGTGGGTGCCGTCAAAACAGAGGCAACAATAAGAGTAGGCCCCTAGCTACTATTTTTCAAGTATAGCTGTAGAGAGCTAAGGAGCAGTAAGAACAGTAGACGAACTCTTAACTACTTCGGGACTGCCAACCTGTCTTGGCGAGATAGGCTAACTCAATCAAATAACTCTTGTTTGAATTCCGAGACAGGGCTTCGAAGGAAATGAAAAGAACGAAAACGCTGGCCAGACAGGAGACCTCGCACAGTCTATCCGTAAGAGGGGTTTGGACCACCCACCAGCTTAGTGAAGAGGACACTTGACAGACTCTGGTATACTGTATCAAGTGCTTGAGGTCCTCGCGCGTAATTTCGATAATTTCAAGCGGGTTCTTCCTGTGCCGTTTTGCCACCTTTTAGACGGGCGGACATCGAACAGACAAAACGAACGAACGAACTTGGTGTATAGGGAAGAGGGTGAGAGAGGACGATGGAGAGGGCAGACAATTTTCATGGAAACTTTCAGCGACCTATGAACGGACATTTTGACAGTTCTTGCATTGTTGTTGTTGTTAGGACAAGAAAGCAAAAGAGAATTTCAAAAAGCAAGAACAGCAAGCCATGAAGTTTTGACATTGGTGTTATGAAAGCCGTTGTTGGGTATTATGGCAACAACAAAACCCCATAAATTTTTGACATTTTTCGTTCGTTTGTACGTTCGTTGGTGTCCGCCTGTGTAATTGCCCAGCCGACACTCCACCGGGCTTCAAAAGAGAATTAACGATTTCAGTTAAGTTTTGTCTGTTCGGCGTCCGCTCGTCTAAAAGGGCTCTTTGCAACGCGGCAAGAGAACTATTAGGGAGCGTTAACTTGACTAACGGACACTGTGCTTGAAAATACCATTTATGGAGGCTAAGAAGGTCACAAGACCTTACCTGCAGACATCTTCAAAGAGGATGACTCTACTCATTATGTCCTCTTTCATTGTCTCACGGAAGCGAGGAGCAGGGTCTCGTTGTTTAACACCACCTTGCTGACACATTTTAGAGATAAACCACTAGGCAGGCTTGTGAGGTTGCTGAAAGAGGCTGACCTACATGTCTAGGTGTTGTAGGGCAATATAGCCAAATAGTGAGCATAGTACTTTCGGACCAATACTTCGCACGGACGGACCCGATACCTAACTTCCGGTCCCTCGGTCGAATCGATTGATACTCCCGTTTTTCGCTTGAGAGGGTCTCTGCCCTTTGGGAATCAGTGTAATCTTAGACCAACTCTATAGCTTAGTGCAGTGCTGGGCAATAGCTGACTTTTCTAGAGCAACAGTCTACTACATGACTCAATAAGTTCATAGGATGACACATAGATCGCACCACTATTCAAAAATCAATTTTTAGTTAGTACCAAACTTCAAAATTTCATGACATTCGGACCATTAGTTCACAAGTCACAGTGGTTTTTGTGACGCTGTTGTGATGGTTATTTCCCCTTGTCCTAACTTGGGAGACTGAGTTAGGGAGGTATAGGACGCTGGGAGCTCGTGTACCTGCCAATAGCTGCTATTGTCCAGCCTGGGTTTAGTGGGTTATAAAACAGTATGATCTCGATGTCCTTAAACCGTCCGTCATCAAGACGTGTTCTGCTCTATTTCAGTTATTTATTCTGCTTTCATAATTTTTTAAAAATCTTTTCCAATTCGTAAAATCTCTCTGAATTATTTGGTACCGCGTAGGTGTTGCTTACTTCCTGTTTTGAGCTAAAAATTCTTCTTTTGTTATACTGCCCACACTTCAACGCCGTATGCGGTGACAGGTCTGTTATTGAATGTATTGAATGTATAAATATTCAACAGGCACCAAGTCGGTATCAGCTTTAATTTATATAAAATTGATGACCAAAATATGATTTTATTTTTGGCTGCTACAACACGATATTGCTTATTACAGCTACTGGTGACCTTAAATGCATACTACAGAAGTCAATTTTTCCTATATTTGGAAATAACTAAACTTAACTTTTCTATCGTCTAATGACCTTTGACCTTGGAATAGTATATAATTATCACCACACATTATATCAACCCACAGCCCAAATAGTTCCGATACCACTATTTTCCTTGGAACTCATAAAATTACATCTCGGTCATTGATACTCTGAATATTATATTTTATTGTTAATACCGAAAACCTGTCGCAAGGACAACACCCTTACGATGTTTGACCTTTAATGGCCTTTAACGAAGGTCAGCTGTTAATAGCACTTATAATATATGCTTTCGTTTAGGCACACGCAGGGCGATTTTTTGTGGGGAGACTTCTAAATTTCAAGATATTTTTCAATTCGTTTTAAATATTTAAGGTCAATCTGAAATTTGAATAATATCGATAATTGGAGTCATGTGTTGTATAGTACTAAATAGGTTACGGGAAGGACTAAAAGTACTTGCTACTTTCGGTATGGGCTGAATATGTGAGAATTTCCAAGAGGCTGGATCAACTCCGGAGAAATATGATAGGGTAAAGAGTTTGTGAAGAGGTTTAGTTAAAGGTGAGGCGCATTTCTCTAGGATTTTAGGGGGTATATTGTCGGATGCAGTGGATTTGTTGGTCGCGGGTCCTGAAGAAGACGGACATTGAGTGTATGGAACACTTGAAAGCAGGGAGTGCCATAGCAATGTCGGGCAAAGAATTCGAGGCGAAAGATATGCTAGTAAGCTGGCCTTGGATGTGCTGTCCGCTATCGCCTGCCCCTTGTTGTTACTATGAGGTTTGAAACCTCCTCACAAGTCCTTTAGGAAAAAGTTTTCAAATACACGATGTCTGATATTGGACAAAGCCGGACAGCCGCAGAGGACCTTTCTGACCTGTTCTCCGCAACTACGGCAGTTATTCTTATTCGGAATTCTCAATCTGACGGCAAGAATTGGCAAGTGTCGCGGAATTATCGACGCGTTTCTGCTGATATCTTGCGTGGCATACCCAAGAGGTCGCGTGATCTGTGATTATGTTGTAACAAGATCAAGTTTTCCTAGCCTTAACGCATGATGATAGGCTCCTCTATCTGGAGCCAATTACTGAGAGAAAGTACATGGAAATGTCTCTCTTTAGCACTGTACATTGTTGTGCCCGCGAGAGTTGTCCCAAATCTAAGCAATACATCTGCCTTCTCTTACGAGCCGGGCCTAATGCCTTGGTGGCCGCTTGGCTATCTGATAACAGAACTACCCTGCCTCTCGGCCTTGGGTTTGACTGCATGGCTTGGTTCGATTGGGTCCGATTTGAACCGACTTGGTTCGATTTGACCCGATTTGGTCCGAACTGGTTCGATTTGATCCTTCTTGGTCCGATTTAGTTCGATTTGGACCGATTTGAACCGATTTGGTCTGATTTAGTCCGATTTGGTAAGATTTGATCCGATTGAGTACGATTTGGTCAGAAGATTGTCAAAAGTTCTGTCATTGCCGAAATTTAATTTTACGACCCTGCAGTCGGTGGGCCCGAATTTCATTTCCTGTGGTAGAGATTGCAGTATATTACTGTCCCCATAGGACTTCTCGACCCAGCAACCCGCTACACAGTCGGAGGGCGGCGAAGGCCGCCTGCTGCCTGATGTATAAATCAGGTGACAGCAGATCGAGAATTAAGTTGAGCTCTTTCGTCGTAGTTGTACACATGGCATGGCGTCCGTTATCCTAAAGCAGGTCATTATTTGCACTTGATCCAGTCCCGCTTCTGGTGTGAATCACAGATATATTTTTCGTGCAGAAATCGCTTAACGGCATTCGCATCGCGCCGCGTTTGGTGTGACCCGGGATATATTCTTTGGCAAGAGCGGACCACTATACAGCGGAGCCATATGTTAGCTATGTCTAATCACTGCGTGTACAGTCAGCGCACCATGTGCGACTTAAAACCCCACACTTGCTGAAAGTCTGCTTACATTCAGAGAAAGGTATACTGGCCTATATCTTATCCTTGCTCTTTCTTCGATATTCAACCGACCAGCTTTGGGTCAGGAATAAGTCCCAAGTATTTAGCTGACCGGGATAAGCTCAGTAATCGACCGTTAAGTGAAGATGGACTATACGTGGGCATTTTAGTCCTGTTAGTGAAAAGCATCAATACTGTATTTTTCGTGTTGACGGATAGCTCGCAGCAGTGGGACCAAGCGCTAACTTTTCCAAGTGCCATCTAGCGGAATTTTAGGATCTTGTCCATGACCATGAACTATAGCAGAGGCGAAAGGACTCCGCCCTGAGGTGTACCGCGGCACGTCGAAATTATGACTCTGCTATTGCCCCAGCTGCTATGGATGATTCCAGTTTTCAGCATGCGAAGGATCCATTGACTAATTAGTGTGGATCTCGGGTACCGCCAGGGCCTTCTATATCTAGGAAAGGTGTCAGGGGAAACTGGTTGTATTCTAGGGAGCATTCCATTGTGCGGGTAACTTCGTGAAGAGCAGTGTCCACCGAACTGCCTTTGCAATATGCAAGATGAGATGTAGACATCGGGACATATTTTATGAAGTCACGGAGATATATGTCTAGTATGCGTTCTAGGGTCTTTAGGACAAAAGATGATAAGCTTATTGGCCTGTAATATGTAGCCGCTTCGTGCCCGCGTTAACGATCTTCGGGATGAAAATTACGTTGACCCTCCTCCAGAAGCAGGACACCTAACTGTAGTGTCGGCAGTACTTGAAGATTGAGATAAGGCAATAATGTCATGCGTCTTTTTAGGTATGATTGGCATTATGTTGTCCATGCCTGAAGACTTCTACGGCGAGAAACTCTGGACCGCCCATCGCACCATTTCTAGGGGTCTGTTTGTATCATTTAGCTTAATTTAGAAAAGACAAGATTTCGAATGAAAAAAGGTATTCTTTAGTTTATCTTTCATACTACTGCAATTGTGATAATAGAGCCCTATGCCTTCAAGTAGGTTTGGTTTTGAGTAAGTATTCGAGGTGGTATTACTCATTGGCGAAGTGACTAGGTTAGGCTAGGTTAGATATGGCTGAGCTGTTGTTTTAAGCTCATCCACTTAGGCGAAAAGGATAGGCCCATTGTAATGTCATAGTGATCCCACTTTATAAGCCTGATGTTAAAGTGTCGTATCTTCGCTAAACCATCTAGAGGAAGTTATGAATCTTCTGAAGTTTATGGCATCCTGAAAACTGTGTGATCTATTTCTCGATTCACGACGTGAAGGGTAGCTTGGTTAGGTATAAAATATCGGTTAAGGGTGTCAGGACAGATTTTGCGCGTTATAGATTCATTCTTAGAGTGAACACCCAATTGGCGCAAGTTGTTCCAGACTGTTTTCAAAGGAAGCGCGGGATCAAGTTTAGGTGCGTAAAAATTTCGTTTGGCTTCTTTAATTTTTGCGACAACTAAATTCCTAATGCGTTTAAAGGATTTTTTAGCGGTATCACTTTTCACTTTAAGGAACCAATGGTAAAGAAACTCCCTTTCGACTATAAGCGATTTTATTTCCGAAGTAAACCACGGTTTAGATTTGGCTGAAACAGATGTGATTCACTTGGTGAATTCTTGGAAGCTTTGAAGGCAGCTTCTTTAGTTTTGTTTTGCTTTCCTAGGCTTCACATATTGGGTAGAACGGAGCATGAACAAATACATTTCTGCCTGTATGATCCTGGTGATACGGATAGCGGATGTCTCAGTCAGTCAGCGGATGGGAAATAACGAATAAGCCCCAGCCGATTGGCCTTCGCATAATACCACACAGTTTTTATCTGATTAAGTAATTTATTAAAATACTAGTGGGGCCCCTCCTTAAACACAAAACGTAAAATAGCAAAAAATCAAAACACAAAACGAAGTTCTCTTCTGTAAAAAAAATCTCTTCCGATCAAACAATACAACAGAAAATAAAAAAATTCTCTTCTGAAAAAAATTCTCGTTCGATTTCTTGGAAAAATGTTGAAAGTGGCACAACTAGAATATTATTATAGATAAAATCCACTATTATATACTATTAATAAAATATAATAAAAAAACATATCATAAAATACATACCAAATTTTTTGTGGGATAAAAATTTTCATTCTATGCTACAATTAAGCATAGTGATGATAGTCATCGGTTGTTTAAATGTAATATGTTTTTTTTCTTGTTTTATTTAATATTTCACAAAAGTTCTACTATAGCCAATCCACTTGGGAAGACAATAAACCCCAAAAACAAATTATTGTCTCTAAGCACGATGAGGTCAAGTTTGCTGATGAATATTTAATTTCCCTTTCTCAAAATCCAACAAAAAAAACTGTAGATAGGAAAAAAAATCTCTATGTGCTCAGTGTGCAGCAAGTTGATATCTTTACTTATTTATAGATATAAGTATGTATATTTGTTACAACACACAACAACACACCAACGAACGAAAAATTTCTCGCGCGATAAGAATTCTCGATTCGAGAATTATATTCCAATCCGATTCCTCTTGAATATCCCTTCGACGGACAGACGGGTTGCTGCTGCTGGTGCGGTGGTGCTGCGCTGCTTTGGTTGTTGGTGCCTCTGCTGGCAACTTTCCAGGTCATAAAAATACACACTCTCCTCGATTCTTGTTGGTTTTACGTTTAGTGGATTTTTCTCGTTCTTTTCTCTACTTTGTATCAAGGTTTGCACAATGAGAAAGAAAATAGAAGAAAACCGACGACGACGATGATAAAAAAAATAAGAATAACGAAACGACGAACACGAAGGCGGAGAGAAGGATGGGAGGAGAGAAATTAGATATAAGAAAGGAAAAAATAAATAAAAATGCGTGATACAAGAAAAAACGACGTGAACACAGGAAAAGTTCTTTTCCAATTTCAGTTCAGCAATTGTCCGTTTTGAGGCAATTAATTAATCCGAGCGCCTCTAGGGGTGATGATCGGTTTTTTTTTGCATATACAGCAGCACGTCTCAATTGAATGGTCTTGCTGCGCGGTCAGGTAAGTTTTTGAGCACCTTTTCTATAATGTCTGGGCAAGTCTTGAATCGTCTTTATTTCTACAAATAAAATTATTATCGAGCTTCAATTGACCGCAGAATATGCAAATCACCCCAAAAGAGACACAAGAAATACGCGGACATTAATTTTCACTTAAATTCCTCCGTGGAAGGTCTTTTCCAATCTCTTAATCTTCTTCTTCTTCTTTATTTATTTATAGTAATTAATTACTGTGGTCCACAGCTTGCTGCACAAACACGAAAATTATAATGTGACATTTCTCGATGCCATTCTTTGTCATATGCGAGTGTGTGTGTGTGTGCAATAAAATAACAATTTGACTTGATGAATGCACTTCGGCTACTCACTTCAAAATATCAATTAAGAAAAAAAAATATTAAACGACGAATGCAAATTAATTATGCAAATAGCATTACAAAACTGACAAGGGGTGGTTGATGTCGGTGGAAGTTGTAAGGTCTTCTACACAATGTGGATGGTAATACGTGCACTGTTCTATATTTCGTTCCACCTTTGCGGGAGGGGAAAAAGTCGTTCTGACAGCAAATGATTCTCTTCACCACTTTTTTTACACTTTGCGACCCTCGTGTTGTTTTTTTAATCAGTTTTTAAAGGGTGCTGTTTTTATGTTAATATATTTTTTTCACTTTTCATTCAAACAAAACTTTTCGCTTTTTCATTATTATTTTTTTCCATAAATTTAAATTTCTTCTTCCACGTACACGCAATCAATCACTCATACAAAGCAACACACTACTTCACTGTTTACCTCCCATTTGAGGTGAGGTGAGGATACTTTTTTTATAAAACACCACTGGGGCACACACAGAGCCTCTTCTTGAAATGCGAGGGATGATGATGTTTATCCGGGGGTAGAAGAAGCACACTGAATGGTGGATATTCTTGTGAAGAGAGATGATAATGATGACGATGGTGGTGGTGGTGGGTTGCCGAAGTTTTTTGCCTTTTTATTTTGTTGCCTATAAAAATATTTCTTGGAAGCGTTTTTTTTATTAAAAGTTTTTTCCTTTATTATGGAGCACAAAAAACACAGCGGAGGCAACGTTTTAAAGCACGTAACTGCGACGACATTCAACGTTTTCCACACAAAAGCTCGCGATCAACTGTGCATGTTGGAATATGGCTCGTTTCGTTCGTTCATTTTCTTTACTCGATGGATGAGGAGGTTTTTTTTTTATTTTGGTTCATTGTGTTTGTGGATATTTAGGGTTGCCGTGTTTGTTTGTTTATGAGAGATGTAGAAAATTGGATGATGAAATTTTATTTTTATTATTATGTATATTTTGATTTATGAACTAAATTGTTATTTTACTTTTAGCACAAGAACTTATAAAATTCATACATAACAGCACCAATGACATTTTCAGTTACGAGCTGGAAATTCTAGTGATTGTGAATCAATTGACTCGATTCCGTGTCTATATTGTGGGCAAACGAATCAGAGTTGTGACCGATTGTGTTGTTATGAATACCTGTAAGCTGACCAAGCCATTATCTCCACGGATAGCTTAGGGAGGTTGAAGGCTGATATCAGTCCTCAGGATTCTGGAAGTCATTGTCATTTCTATTAAAAGTCAACAAGAGTCACTGCACAGGAACACCAAACAGCTCTGTTAGCAAGTCTTAATCCCGCGATGCCCCCGGGGTACTTCTACGGAACGAGCTAACAAGAGACGGTTGAATGGCGAGCTCTCTGCGCCATAAAACAGTTTTAAGTTGGTTGGGCTGAGGGATAGCAACCCGCTCCCATAAAAACACCATTGCTAGGAATGGGCAAACAATTTCTCGGAACCGGATGGGCAGCACAACGACGACCTTTGCTTATCGAATCAGGACACGAATCGGATCATGGAATGTAAGAACACTGCTTTCGGATGGACGGCTGGATGAACCGGTTTAAAATCAAGATCATGGGACTTAGCAGGACCAAATGGCACGATGCGAAGTAGTGTATCTGTCCAAACGCTGAGTGCTTCTATATTCTGGCAGAAACGAACCCGAAAGCCGTAGGAATGTGCGGTTGGGGTAAAACTCACCAAGGAAGCTACGTCCAGCCTCATTAGCTGGTCCTCAGTTTCTGAGAGGATTATTACCGTGCGACTGCGTATCGGATTAAGAAGTATTACGGTAGTCCAATGCTACGCTCCAACTGAAGACGCAGACGATGACATAAGGGAAGAGTTTTATATGCGACTGAATGAGGTTTGTCGCTTTCTTCCAAGGGGCGAATTATTGTTTTGATGGATCACTTAAACGCACAGATCGACCCCAACAACACCAGCCTTGAACCAATAATTGGAAATCAAGGCCGACATAGGCCAAGTCACTAACAGCAACGGCGAGCTTCTCCTTGACGTCTGTGTCTTTCCCCAACTCATGGTAGGTGGATCTTACTTTTGTCAAAAGAAGATACACAAGGAGACATGGGTATCGTCCGTGGTAGAATGCGAAATCAGAACTATTGCGGAGGATGTCAGGAGCACCATTTAGTAATAGCAACTATTCGCCTCAAAATCACCGCAATCAGGAAAGTCCAACGCGATGTCATAAACCGTACACGATTTAAAGTAGATCTTCTGCGGGAGTGGCCATTCGGTTGACCTATTGTACTACACCCCTATACCTCATATTTATTGGCCAGACCGCTGGAACTAGTTCAGCAGCCTGCCTAGTGGCTTGTCGTTTCCACTTTCCTGTTCTGTTCAAGGTTCCCGACCGCAGTCCGGCCTTCGGTCTGTTCGGAGGGAGTTCACGAAAGCGGGCTCGGGTATGCTCCGTGGGCTCCCCAATCCCACTCCGGCCATCCTTGCCTTGGATCTTTGGTGTGTCCAGAACCTTAGTGCCCGTCCACAACGCAGCCTGCCTAGCCTAGCACTGCACCTAGCAAGAACAAAATTTTTCCATCGCACACTAAACTTATATGGTGTAATGTGCAGTGCTAGGCTAGGCAGGCTGCGTTATGGACGGGCACTTAGGGCAGAACGGTGGCGGTCTGGACCTGGTTGTTGTCTCAGTAGGAAGCTAATTCCGATTCCACGCCTTTCTTTTAATTTTTTTTCCTTCTTTTGGGGTCCCTAATCCTGGGATGGAAAGCTACTGTGCAACAAAGAGCGGCAACTGAAAGATGGAGAGATCACTTCTTCGCCGCCTTGAATAGTTCTTTTTCACATGAACCTGAAAAAACAGCAACAATGCACAGCCTTCAGAACCACTACTCGTACCCCATCTGAGATAGAAATAGTAACCGAAATTCATGCAATGCCCAATGGTAAAGCAGCTGGAAAACATGGCAACCCCTGGCTAGTATAAATTACATTTGACTTAATTGTGCCGTTTAACTTGACAACACAGTATTTTCGTAATCTAGAATTGGCCTTAATATAGATGTTCTTCCCCGAACACATTTGGTAAGTATGAAAACGTAGTTGGTGTTCTCCAGTTGACGATCATTCTTCTCGACCGAATGGCGCGGCTGTGTTGCGCTAGAAGCCTTTCATGCGTGTACGAAGACGAGCTAAAACTTCTGAGTGTTCTATTGGGTTCTCGTCTTTTGGTATGGAAATTGTATTGGGAAGCCTCAGATTTTGGCCATAGATAAGCTTTGCTGGTGAGCATTGCAAATCGCTTTAGTAGGAAGGTCAAATACTCACTCCAATGAGTAGTGTTCTCTTGCCTACGGCATCGGACAACCATTACATAAGGCTTGCGGCTGGTAGTCGGTTCTTCGTATTCGGTGAGTACCAAGAAGTCTGACTTCATTAAATAATTTGGATTTGAATTGTGTATTTTGATCTGTTGTAAGTTTAAGAGATGCGCCAAATAGTGTGACATATTAGGCGACAAAAAATTTTGCATGCTTCTGGCCGTCTCGTAAATTGATCTATGATTGTTATGATATATGAATATATATCATATACATGTGATCCGTCGCCTCCTTCTTCACCAACCTCCAGAGTCCTATTAACCTATCCTGTCCTCTATTCCTTCATTCGAGCCCAGCTTACTAGTAGACACTATTTGAGTACACAAATTCTTCTTTAACGGCTCTACAACCGGGATCCGGTCCTGGCCTCTCGCAACTGTTCTCTCCACCGGTCCCGATTCTGAGCCGATGTCATCCAATTTGGCATCCCTATGCTCTGAGCGTCCTGGTCTACGCCATCCTTCCAGCGGAGGTTGGGTCTCCCTCGCTGTCGCACCCCATAAGTCTTACCGCAAGTCCTATAATTGTGACTTTAATTGTCGACGAGAGTTGCTACTATAAACACCGATTAATTTTTTTAAAGATCACTTAATGTTTTCACATTTTTAAACAAATATAAATAACTGTTGAAACACATTTTAATAATTACGCCAAAAAAAATTACTTGTAAACACAACACAAATCGAACAAATTACATCACAGACAAAACCAAGCGGCAACACTAACACCGAATCGTATGTGTAGAACATTGAATAGAGACAAAGTATCCATTCGAAATATTCCCCCCCGATGTCCCGTTCCTCTCCGCAATTCCTTCTTTGCACTGAGTTTCCTCTTCAGTTCGGTTTAATAATAATTTTACGTTCATCGAAACAAGGCAAGCATAATAAAAAGTGATAAATGAGGGACTGGGAATTGAGAAAGCTCCTCCGTGACCCGAGCCCAAGGGCCTCCCCGCCGGCCCCCTTCGCCCAGAAGACCCGATGAAAAACAGAACAGTTCCGAGAGTTTTTGTACATAAAACAACACACAAAAACAAACTGTTGACTAAGCGCGCGGCAGAAAGGGGGGAGGACCAGGCCGCCGCTGGCGAAACCCGAAAATCTGATTTAAGTGTGGCTGTAGTTATATGCTCGTGCTCTGGTGTGTTGTTTTTTTGGATGTTTCTTTTCATTGTTCCAATTCCATCTCTTCTCTGTGCGCGCCCCCCTGCACCGGGAGCGGGGGTTTTTAAGACTTTGGAAAATATAAAGAGGAATCGAGTGAGTATCGTGTACGGCGGAAAGCAAAAAAGTCACCTCAAGCACTGATAAAAAATTGTTTCTTCTCCACCCCACCCCAAGGGACGCAAACCGTCGGGGAAAGGAAATTACATAAAAGTTTTTTTTTCCATTCTCGTTTTTTTTTTGTGTGTAACATAACAACGGCAGCATGATAGAGTGAAGGAGAGAGGGCGCGGCAGGCAGTAAAGTGATCTGTGATGGGCAGTGTGCGGTTCTGGTGTGGCTGGTTATTAATGGCCATTTGAATAGTTAAGAGAGAAACGGGGGGCATGTCGGATGACAAGTGTGTGTAGCCATCTGAGACTCGAATGCTCTTTGCCGATGTTTTTTTTGTTATGTTCTCTTATTTATGTTTTGTTTTGCTTTACTTTTTTTCGCATTGTTACAGTGGGTTATAATTGCGTAGACAACAAGAAGATGCATCGCTTTTGGTGCCGCTAAGATCAAGAAGAAGATTAAGTTTAAGTGTACTTTGGGGGGGTTAAAAAGTAAAACGTCAATATTATTGTAGGTTCCACACCGAACGGAATTGGAAGAATTTTTTTGTGAATTTTTTTCTTCTGATCTTTCCAATTGGGAAAAAATTAATCAAAATGGATTCTCTGTTTTACATTTTTACTATAAACGACTTGAACTGATACATATTCATTAATTTACAAAAATATATCTAGTTTTTTTCGTTTTGGTATTAAAATAATCTCATTATGTATTAAATTAGTCATATCATCTCGGAATAGCTTCTTTGTTTCATTTCAGCCATGCTTTATGGAATTTGAGTGGTCGGACAATTAACAGCAGGAAAGATTATCCCCGACGTATGCCAAGGAAAATATTAATAAAAAAAAAAATTCAGCTGTTTAAATTTTCGATATTTGTTTGTAAAATAACAAAAAAAAATGTAAATTATCTGGTTGCCAAAATCGGCTCAACAATAGATTTTTTATATTCAACAAAATTTATGTTGCCATGCCATGCGACGACTTCATATCGTAAAGTTTTTGTTTTTACTTTTAATTTAATTGTTTATTGTCATTTTAGTTTTTTAAAACAATTCCGTGTGCCCAAATATTCGCATAACCACAAGTAAATATATTAAATTGTTTTACTTTTAAGCATTAACAGATAAAAGAAAAGTATTTAGGTACAGCCAATGTAAAACCGTTTAGTGCTGGCTGAAGGAGAATCACTGATTTGTAACTACTACTGTTAGCTGCTTATGCTCGGTTACACATCAGATCATTACACAACATAACACCATTAACGAAAAAAAAAATGGCTATACGTTCACTTTAGGACATAACGAAGTGTAACGATATATTAACAGTTCAGTATAGAAGTCAAAAAGTAATTTTCTCTCTTTGATGTAATTAGGTAAGTCAACGAAGATTATGTCGTAATCGATGTAGATTTTACCTATAAAAAGTATTAAAACAAAATTTGTATTTTAGGTTTGGAAATGTGCTTTTAATAATTTAGTTGGTTGCTATGTAGTATATAAACTGGACAAGAATATAGTGTAGAAAATGGTTTGCTGCTTGAAGATCGCCATTTTAGAAGTTTGTTTTGTAAATATTAGCGGTTTATGAAAAGGAGTGAAAGGTAATTTTGTTGTAATAAAATTTTTGTTTTTTCGTTAACAGGTAGTGTCTAGAATTACTAGGACGAGCATACAACCGGTGAGTGGCAGCCATAGCACACCCATTTTGTATCGGCCGACCATGCAGGGCGGAGAGCCCTTTTCATTCTTGACAAGATTTCTAAAAATGACAAGGCCGGTAAAGTGCATGAGCGAGACCAGTCTGACAAAATAAAGTTCCAGTCGATTGTTGAGAAATTGAAATTTTTTAAAAGCCCTTCCCAGAGGAGGAATCTCGGAATGTGAATGAATTGGTGGATGGTTTGGGGGACGCCAGGACCGTGCTCACGAGGAACCGGAAGATGCCTGAGATCGTTTAGATCAACCTCCAACACTCCAAAATAGCTACAAACAACCTCCGGACTTTCCTAAAGGAGGAAAACCTGGATGTCGCTTTAATACAAGAACCCTGAGTACGAGGGCGGAACTTAAAAGGGCTCACGGACAGGGAATGCAGCAATTCCAGGGAAATTCATGCAGATGACAACAGCATTAAAATCGAATAGAGCCAACCTGGTCGTAGGGTGCGACGCCCAAGCGAGGCATACGCTTTGAGGAAGCAATGAGAAAAACGGCCGGGTAGAGTCACCATTCGATTAGTGAATTGATTAGAGAAGCTCTCATAGCCTTCACAAGCCTCAGGCAATGGCTAGCAGCTGCAGCTATGATGAGCTCGAGAATTATCCAAACGAAATTAGGAACCGAAACGGTAATCAAATTCACCAACAGAGGTACAGTACAAGGAGGCGTCATCTCCCCTTTACTGTTGTTAGTAACGATGAATAGCATACTATAAAAACTAGACTAATGCGGAGCTAAAGCTCCAAACTCAACTGAAAGTCGAACATCGAGGAAAGGGTAAAGAAAGACTGTATAGCCTTCTACGCCTGTCAAAAGCCATTTGGCGGGAGATGGGGTTTTAAACGAAAGATGGTCCTGTGGATATACACAGTTGTGGTACGCCAAATTTTCACGTGTGGTTCACTAGTACGATGGCCAGCGCTGAGCAGGGCTAATAATGTGATAAAGTTGGGAAGGGCTCAGAAGGCTACAATAGGGGCAACATAAGAAAATGCCTCACGAAAACCCTTGATGTTCGCTTGCACCTACTCCTCCCACTAACAGTTCACTGTCCTGGCACCTCCCGGTGGACGCTAGTATCTTTCAAGCGGAAGTGCGGATCATGAAGGCCTGCCAGAGAATGAACTTAGAACCTACACAACGAATTGAACATTGGAATTTTTAAAGATAGCCGAGCCTCTATAGAAGCTGTGGATTCAGTAATGATGCGCTCCAAGCTAGTGGAGCGATCTAGAGCTGAGCTAGATAGGCTTGGTAGAAAGCACAACGTGACTCTTGTCGTAGATTGGAACGAGAAAGTAGCCAAGCACTGAGTCTCTCTGGAGATCGGAGACCGAGATGGACGGCAGCTCAATAGGTGGAGTCAAAAACGCCATTTTTGACTACCTCCTGCTGCTCCAGTGGAGAGCACTGGAGACCTGCGACTTGGCCGACTTTCAACAAAGAAAAAACAATGGGCTTCTTAAACAGAGCCCGACGAGATATTGCCAAAATCACGATATCATCACGGGACTTTGGCCCATAGGGGACCACGCTGCTAAGGTGGGCATCCGGTTCAACGTCTATTGCCGTAGCTGCGGGGAGACGAACGAGAGAGAAACACTTGTTCACTTTAGCTAAAGCCAGGCAGCGCACACTAGGCAGTTACGTTTTGGAAGACTTAAAAGAGATACCCAGACTGGAGATGAGATTACTGATAAGCTTCCTAAATTCCACAGGCATCCGTCACAAACAATCACTGAACACAGAGTACACGAGTTGTGGCAACGAAAAGGCACGCTAATTGGGCCTTCGGTCACGCTGGAGGCAGCCCTTCAACTACCTACCTACAATTATCGAGGGGAGGGAAAGGAGAGAAAATCAGGTTAGCGGTAGTCTTTGGATTTGTGTACCACCGGATCAAATCTCCGGGTTTCTGTTGGTTTTGGGTGAACCATTGGATCAACTCTCCGTGGTTTGTCGGTTCTTGATCTGTCGGCGTACCAACGGATCAACTGTCCGGGGTTCTGTTGGTTTTCGGTGTACCATTGGATCAAACTCTGGCTTGTCAGTTTATCGTACCACTGGATCAACTCTTCGTGGCTCTGTCCAGTCATTAGGCAGAGGAATCAACGCTTCCACTGTCTGATTACAACTGTCCTCCACAGGCAAGCGCGGTGGCGGTGGGTGCTGTATTTTAGGTTTACATGGGTGCCGCACTGTTGCGTTACAAAAGCTTCGGAGTGGGTAAGTTATCCTGAATACAAGTGACCAAGACATCAAAAACCTCTAATAACACAGATTTAGAAGCTAAGAAACCAACATGCCTCAAAATCAACACTGCGATAGATGACGACATAAGTCCGACCGATGCTCGTATTCAAACATTGTGTATCGCGAAGAAAAGAAACCCAATGAGAACTTTTGCTGGCATCTTTCATTCTTTTCTTTTGACTTACGATCGCCTAGAGCTTGCTGAGGATTTACCTCAGATCGACAAAACACAAAAATTACCATTACACCTCCTTTATGATATCTTGAACCAGCAAACGATATTTAAGATATAAATTCGGGCATAATTGTCAATAAAATCCACAAATCTACTTACATTGCTTTTGAGTGATGATGCATACTAGCCGCCAATTCTTGTGGTAGTCCATGATGCGAAGCCAAAAGTCTGCTAGAAGAAAAAAATAAATAAAAATTAATTGCATTATAATCACTGAAAAATAAATCAAAAATAAAATTTAACACTCAAAACCAAAAAAAAGTAACACAATAATTCAACCACGAACAGCAAGAACAACAACAAACAAAAAAACGTCAGCTGTCAAAAAGTCAAAAAATGAGAAGCACCCTTATACATCGCCGTTACTTTATTTAAGACAAAACAAATCGATTTCAAAAATAACTCGCGTTCCGGTTTATAAATAATACACACCACCGACATGGAGATAGGCGCAGCAATGAAACGCTTCAATACACCGACCTCAATGGAAATTATGTATAATAAAAAAAAACGCGGCTGCAAATATAACTGGAAATGGGCAGGTGCGACAACAGCGAAACATTGAAAACAATCAGCCACCGGAGAAACATGTGCAGGTGTTTATCGCCATTTAAGAAATGGTGGTGAATATTAATTTTTTTTGGTTTTGTTTTTTTTTTTTTTGATTAAGGAATTTTTCTATTATATTTTTTTTTTATTTTAATTTTATTTTTTTAGATTGTAGCAAAAGTAAATTAACTGTGATTAACTGTTTTTAGAAATGTCATTGAATTATGACAGATATTTTACGTCTGTGTAAACGAAATGTAATCACGAAATTGTAATCGTAATAAAAAGCTTTCTTCCGATTTGTCATTGAAAACGTATAGTACGACATGCAATCTGTGTGTAGCATGGAACAAGCCATCAAAATGCAAGCCAGACAGACAAACACTGAAGTTTTACAAGGCCACATGCCATGAATGATGTAGCGTTGTCCTTTCCTTGATACACCAACTTATCACCGACGTCGGGGCTGATTCTCGCCCCTTTTATTCACATTCCATGTTAACCCCCACAACATACAACGTTGGCAATTTAAGTTTTATGACAAAACCCTGAATCCATTTTATATACACCCCCGTGTGTACGCCATTCCGCCATCAAACCCGCCATCCCCTTACTAACCCAGTTCAGTTGCATGCAAGTCAGACACAAAAAGTTGGAATTTGCCGCATATCATAGGAAAATGATATCCGGCACTGGATTGTTGGAGAAGAAGAAGAAGGGGGGATTGGGGGCTGTTCTGATATTCACCCCGAAAAATGTGTATCTAGAAATGGATACATACATACATATACACTCATGTCTAATCGTACCTCTCTTTTTGTGTCGTCCCCCTCTATGCAATACTTTTGACATTTCACTGGTGGTGTGCCTTTTCTTTGGCTTAACCGAACCTAAGCCCGTTCACGTGTCATGGCAACACAGAGGATGTGTAGAGCAAAGGGAAATTTCCTGCTAGTGGTGGGTGGGGTTGTTGTTTTCGGTCTATTCAAGCAAATATTCGTACCAATTTTCCTCTTCTCGTTCCACACTCGCCCTCTTTAGGGGTTTAGTGGAATTGTTACGCTGCAAAATTCGCCTTTAACCGTGAAGGATATAAAATTTTACCAAAATGAAATTTTTTAAATCTCTTCGATGCGTCGGTGGAATGTCTCCCATTATTTGACAACCCTCTGTGGAGTATAGTTTATGAGTGCCTCTGTATATGTACGGCGTTCGTATATGACGTTCACAAACATTTTTTTGATGTGAAAGTTTTTGGAATTATTTCCGGGAAACTCCGGAACTAAATGACATTAGCAAAAAAGTTTTAAAGGTTGTTAAAGGGCCATCGTTTACTGCCTTTCAAATACTGTTTAATCCACTGGAGGTTGCCATACACAGGCAATAATAATTGTTTTCGCATTTTTAAAGCCTTCAAATCTTTATCGTTTTGTACACGAGTTTCTCCTTCAACTTAATATTGCTGAGGCAACAATGACAGCTCTGCGCATGACGGTCGAGAGTAAGGTTGGTGGGACTCAAATGTCGAGAAAAAAAAATTATAATTTTTCTGTGGCAGCCCGCAGTGAGTTATAAGTCATTATAAACAATATAAACAAGGCCCTAAAAAGACCTTTACAATGTTTTGATAGCTCTTGTGGTTCCGGGCTGCGATGACGATGTAAAAAGTGAGATTTTTCATGTACTTCCCAACACACAAAAAACGTTCTCCTAATCGTTCCTCTACTCTTGCAGCACATATGCACTTCTATAGTCGAGGGCACATTCTACCGAAGGCATTTATATTCGGTCTTCCCCAAACCCCGCACTCCGGCAGCATCATAACCAAGTCCATGATGAAAAAGTCACCAGTAGGGTGGCGGGTTTTGTTTCTGTTGTGTTTGTGTGCCGATTTAAGTATGAGTGAGTTTAAGGTCGTTTTTAATAGCTTTGTGTGCCTTTGCTTTATTTCCAGATCCTCAAACCACCCGGCAATCTTTTAAGGCGATGATGATGGTGATGGCGATGTTGGACGGACGATGTTCGTCGTCGTCCTGTTTAGACCAATTCCATTACTCCTCGTAGGTGAGGGTCCTGCTCGGGCCCGGACAATGAATGAACTGGGCGATCAGACCGGAGGGGAATATAATAAAATGACGGGCAGACGAAAGCTATTTAACGACCTTCAGCCGGGGGATGGGGGAAGTGCTTAAAGATGTTGGAAAATAGAAAAGTTGCGTGGCCCGGAATTGGACACGTTTCTCTCCCTTGCGGTTTTTATTTGTACAAGCAACCTTGATCAGAGGAAAAAATCCTTGTACATACACCCAAAAAGGAAGCGGGGTATTGCGAGATGAAAGAGACGAAGGGAATGTGTGTATGTGTGTGCGTGCAAGCAACAACACATAGCAATACCCAGACGTGCGGTGAACGGGGGGAGAAGAAATATACATACTTCAGGGCAGCAGTAGCAGAGAAAAACCTTTTGTTTGGCGTTTTCCAGATGAGGGGACAGTGTTTATTCAAATAAGTCCTGAATCCTGATGAATGTGCCCCATTGGTGGTGTGTGCTGTGTGGGGGCGGCGCAGCGGCGGGGTAGGGGGGACTCTCGATTTTGTGTAATTGTTGAATTGGGTTTTGAGTATCTCTTAAGGAGTTTGATATGCCCTTGAGCGTACAAAGGCAAAACTGTGGAATGGCATCTGGGTAGAGAGAGCGAGAGAGAAAAACAGAGTGAGTGAGTGAGAGAGGTGAATTCATTGAGCCGAGATTTATTAGTGTCGCTTTCAAAAGTCTGCAAAGGCTCTTTAGGGCCTAATTGTTGCTGATATTTTCGTAAATAACATCGTTGGTGGGTTTATTTTATTTTATTTTTTATTTTTTTTCCTCCTTATTTTCTTCTTCTTTTTTTTTATTTTTATTATGGATTTTTAATGTTTTATTTGAGCGAGAGAGAGATAAGAAGAAGAAGAATTCAAAGGGGAGGAATTTTACTTTATTGGAATTGTATTTGAGTTTGAATATTAATAACTTGTTTTAAAAATATTTCAGATTTGGGAAAAAACGTTTGTGGCGTTTTCCCAACAGATGGCGTTGATAGCAAATAAGTCACGATCGCAATGGCATCACTAAATGTTTGTTTGAAAAATGACAGTTCGAGTGTTACTTTGAATGCATAAACATCTTGGTGCAGTTTGTTAGAAAGTCTTTGAAAACGGAGAAAAATAATGAAGAGAAGAACTTTGCGTAGACTTGTAAAAAAAATTCGTGGTGTATACGTTGAAGGCACTTTGTCAAAATCTACTGCACGGAAATGATTTGCTCGTTTTTTGCTGGTAATGTTGATGTGAAAGATGAAGCACACTCGGGTCGTCCAATCATTGAGAAAGCTGAAGATGAAATTCTTGAAAAAAGTGAATTGTCAGCAGTGCTGATATTGATATGAAGGTATAAGCATTGACTACAAAATTTTAAATTTATCCAATTCTGGATACAAAAAGAAGCTCGTTGAATGGGTTTCATGCTTTGAGCGCAAAATGCATGATAGATCAAATTAACATGTGCGATGCACTGCTGAAACGCAATGAAATCAACCTATTTTTGCAACATCTCATAATCTATAATGAAAAATGGGTCAAGTACGACAAACGGACAGGTCAAAGTTCGTGAAGAAGTTGAGTTGTTTTGATGCATGCACCGTAAAGTCCAGACGTAGCACCAGTATAAAACACAAAAGTCAATTGCTGACGAGACCGAAAGTCCTCCACCGTCAGTTTCAGGATAGATGGAGTCCGGATATTGTAACTCTTAAATCGGTTATGAAAAATTTCCAACAATATCGAAGACAACTGTATCAGTAAAAGGTTTCTGAAATAGTGTTTACTAGATCATTATCCAAATGTGTTGTGGAAGAAAGATAACTCAATATAATCAGTTCGGACTGCTATTACTATCATTGCTGCGGCGTCCAAACTGGTATCAAACATACACTGGAACTTTATGAAACGCCAATGTACCAGAGCATGCCTGATCGACTATGACTATGACGTGTACAAGACGGAGCCGAAGATTTGAGTGATCCAGACGCCCTTACAAAGTGACTTCGAAACAATCGAACGTTATAGTGAGTATTGAAAATTGAAGATCAATTTTAGCAAATGCGAATCGATTCTTTTCAGGACTCTTAACGGAGCTTCTTGCGATGGGCAGAGGAGTCCGAAAACCTTCCAGAATTTCGAATAGTCCTGGACAAGCGATGCAAAGTAAATTGGAAGTAAAATATCTTGGACGTTGGCTAGACCAGGAAATATAAGTGCTGCTCTTGACAAGGCAAACAAGGCGTTTCACATGACAAAAAGGCTCTTTATAGTAAAAACCTAAGCTCACGGGTCAAGGTGTTCTACCATCAGGCCTTGGTCAGTAGTGCTGCAAACGAGACGAGCCATGTCTCGAAATTGTCTCGTCTCGATCTCCCGATTAAAAATCGATACGAGACCGAGGCTACCATTCGAGATCTCGCGAGACATCTCGAGGTCTCGAAATCAAATCGTTATTTTGAAATCGTATCGACACCAACTATTTCAGTATCTTCACGCTGCGCTCTTTGATGAGCACAACATTCGGTACCAATACATGACTTGAGCAGGCTGCGGAGACAAGGCGAAGAGTACACATTCCATAAGCATTTAAATGCAGTCCATTCCAAAACAGAAGAGGTATTTTACTGTTATTTCATTTCATTTCAACGCATTTAAATTGAAACTCTACACAAATTAGAAATTAACTTTCGATTCATTGATCCCCTCTATCCCGCCCTGGTGCCACTGCAAAAGGCAGATTTACGTGTCTACGTTTGGGAAGTGACTAGCATGGAAATATAAGGAATATTTGTATACAATTTCATTAATGTGGCACATATTAATATTTCTCGAAATACAGAAGACTGAACAATTTGTATTATTGACAGTGAAATTCGAGACGAGATGAGACGAGACTTTTCGAGACGAGACGAAACTTTTCGAGACGAGACGAGACTTTTCGAGACGAGACGAGACTTTTCGAGACGAGACGAGACTTTTCGAGACGAGACGAGATCGAGACGAGACCTGCAAATACCCATTTTTTCGAGACCGAGACAAGACTGGGCCAAATCTCGTCTCGTCTCGTCTCGTGTGCAGCATTATTGGTCAGGCCAATTTGACCTATGGTTGCCCTGTACGGTTCAACAAATCCCCTTCTTACATGGAAAAGCTTCGGGTTTTTGAAAGATTATACCTAAGAGCACTAAAATCGTATGGATCCACCCTGGAGGTAGGGTGCGACACCAATGCAAGACAATGGCTTTGGAGAAGCAACGAGAATAACGAGCGAGGAGAGTCACTATTCGACTAGCGGTGTGTAACGGTGACAACACCCCAAACCTTCATACTCCCAAGTACGGGGAACTTCCTAGGTTGGGAGGAAGTGTCGGAAATCACGCTGTCTACGGACGTAGGAACATTTGAAGTAGAAAACTGGAGGGTACCAGATCAAGTGTCCTCGGGCCACCGATGGATACGCTTCATGGTAAACCTGCACGTTGAAGCTCCCCAACCGCACAGAAACCCAAGAAGGACTGACTGGAAGAAGTTCGGTCAGGACCTGAGAGCGAAACTCACAGGAAAGAATGGACCTTGCGCACAGGAAAGAATGGACCTTGAAGAGAAAAGAGAAGATTGGGCCAATACTTTCGAAAAAGCTATCCACTCGGTGTATAAGGTATCCTGCCCAGTAAGGCGGAGCAAAAAACCCTTTCCCTCGTGGTGGAATGAAGATCTCTCGAGACTCGCCTTATAAACTTCAAGAAACGGTACAAGAAATCTGTTGCCTCAGAGAAATACCTGGCAGGGTTATTGTCAATCTATGCCAGATTATGTAGGTCCCTCTCCAAAGAACACTCCAGTTCGTCCTTTATAAAAAAAAGGCAAACGGAGCTTGGACAGAATCGCGGGTGGAGTATATAGAGATGTTAATGAACACACACGTACCCGGTTGCAAGAACGAAAATGAGGTCGAAGCATCAGGGAACGGACAGAGACACTACTGGGAGGAGGTTTCCTTTATTATTACAAAGGCGATCCTGAAGGCCTGCTAGACAATGAACTTAGAACCAACCAGAGCAAAGAATGTAGCATTGGAATTGGAAAGCTGTCGATTCAGTAATGAAGCGCTCCAAGCTAGTGGAGCAATGCAAGCTGAACTAGATAGGCTCGGTAGAAAGCATAACGTGACGCTCGTCTGGGTTCTCGGACATAAGAACATAGATGGAAACGAGAAAGCAGACTACCTAGCCAAGAAGGGGACAGACGCTATAATCTTCACTAGGAAGATTAAAGATCTGGATTTTCAGCCCCTCATGCTTTTTCGATCGGGGATCAAGGTGTCTGGGAAGGTCAAGTATCTGGGTGTATACTTGGATTCACGACTAACCTGGAAATACCACGTTGAGGAGAAGATCAAGAAGGCGAAAAGTGTGTTGCACCAGTGCAGAAGAGTGCGGACTAAGGTGGTGTATCTCACCAAGGTTAGCATACTGGACATATACCATGATGGTGAGACCCATCATAACATATGCCTCGGTGATCTGGTGGACTAAAGTCACACAGAAAACCGTCAAGAGGCATTTGGACAAGGTGCAAAGGATGGCCTGCGTGGGTGTGAGCGGTGCTTTCCGCACCACACCCGCCGCGGCATTGGAGGCGCTGTTAGGTCTGCTGCCGTTAGATCTCCAGGTGGTGAAGACTGCGGCGGCCTCAGCGATTCGGATGAGACGGGATGCCGTATGGCAGGCGTCAGGAGCCTTATATGGGCACATGAAGATCCTCGATCGTATCAAAGGGATTAGGGAGCTCATGATGCCCATGGAAGGGATCACAAAAATGAGGGTGACCGAAAGGTATCACAAAACCCTCATAGGAAATGGAACGCTCCCGGAAGGGAGGCCGGAAGACATATATATCTTCACGGATGGATCCATGATTGACGGCAAAGCAGGTGCGGGAGTCTTCTCAGAGGACTTAAATCTGACCTGATCGCTGGCTTTGGGGAATTACACCTCAGTTTACCAGGCGGAGATACTTGCTCTGCTGCACGCGCTGGATCACATAAATGATGGTCAGGTGCAGGGAAGGAGCATCCTTATAGCGCTGGACAATCAGGCTGTGATTAAGCGCATGAATCAGACAGAGATTAATGCGTCTCTGAATGTGTCCAAAAACTGAACAGGTGTGCGAAACAAAACAACGTGACGCTAGCTTGGGTTAGAGGACATTCAGGCATCGATGGGAACGAAAAGGCTGACAACCTGGCAAAACAGGGGTCAACCTCGGAATTCTGGGGACCGGAGCCATACTCTGTCATTGGCAGAGGGTTGGTAAGGAACCGCATCGAGAAATTGGTCGCTGAAGAACACCGGAGACGGTGGGACGCTATGACCACGTGCAGGCAGGCTAAGATGGTGCTTACGTTGCCGATTGCCGCAGCCAGAAGAAGGATCCTGCATATGCAAAAGAGAACCATCAGATGGTTGGTGGCACTGATTACAGGACACGGATGTTTCAGGTATCACCTAAAAAGAATGGGAATTCTGGAGGATGACACGTGTCGGATGTGCCTGGAGGAACCTGAGACGGCCACACACATAGTGTGTCACTGTCCGGCGGTGGCGAGAAAAAGGGCTGCCATAACTGGACTCCATTGGATGGAGGACATGAGGCAGACTCCCTTCAATCAGCTGCTCGCGATAACTAGGGGAGTCGAAGCAAGGGAGCAATGGGACAACCCACTGCAACCCCAATAAGATGACTAGGTAGAGGAACGAAAAGGGACCCGCAAACAGTGGTCTGATTCGATATCCCTCGAAAATCCATATATATATATATATATATATATATATATATATATATATATATATATAACCAAGAAGGGAGTGCCTCTCCGAGCTCGGAGACCGAGATGTTCGGCGCCCAATAGGCGGGGTCTAAAACCCAATTTTTGACCAACACCTGCTGCTAACCAGTCAAAAGTGGAGATCACTGAAGACTTGCACTATCTCTAGAGCGACTTACAACAAAGAATTAGGTTAGTGGTGCGAGCTTCCACGACCTCTTGATGCTTCCCTAACGCGACCTCCTAGAACCTCGTCACCTGGAAGGAATCATCCGAGGCAGTTTCTCCGCTGTACTCCGTCGGATAGTTGCTTTATTTTTAAGGTAGTTCTTAAGACAATCAGCTTATAAGTAAATGGAGCTACCGTTACTCGATTCCATGGAAGCCCGTCGCCTAGACGGGGGTCACCCGAGACAGATTTACTTCTGTTGCCCTCCGCCGAATATCGCATCAAACTGATTTATCCGAAAGGTCACGCGAATTTGTATAAACTTGTAAATTAAGTTGTACGCGGTCTCCATAAGATGTTGTGATTTAATGACATTGGAATTATTCTTTTAAGCTAATGTCAAGGGGAAGAACTACGCCAATAATCTACAAAGTGATGACAACCTTAGAAAAGAAGCCACGAAATGTGCAATGGAAATTTTTGTCATTAGTTTTGGTTGTCCACAAAAACCACGTTTCGACTAGTTGAAAAATTCCTGATTAAAATTGTCTACTTTAAACTGAAAAAAAACTTTTGGGACGCCCTATATACATATGTATGCAAATAACCTTTACATAATTTTAAAGAGGAAATTTTTGGATGGTAACAGGATTAAGCCAAATCGCTGTGAACATGATGATCAATATATCAAAATGATTCTCCCTAATAACTTGTGTTGTATTTATAACATTGCGAATATGATGAAGCACGTCTCAATGTGGGTGTATGCGGTTGCTCTTTGATTAGTTTCAGGGTAAAAACAACAGAATGTAGGCTGGTGGATTTATTTGAACGTAGTCTTGTATTAAGGCAGTGTTGATTGCTGTTAAATATGGGATTTAGGTTGGTGATTATGTGTTTTGTAATTATCGGTTAACGTATGATATTTATCAAGAACTAGCTGGGACCCGGTGCGCCTATGCTGTTCCCATAAGCCTTCTTATCCATTATACATAAATCATCCCACATTTCCGTTTCTCCTTAACTTCTTTCCAAAAAAAAATCTTGTTGATCAATTCTGAACCCATTTCTTAGAGAGCTTCAGGATGCACTATATTCAATGTTTTTCCATTTGTAGCTAGAATGTCAAGATTTTCCGATTTTCCAACTCTTGAACACCCTACATACAACTAACCGGGAAATGACGGTTATTTGGCAAAATTCTTCCGTCATATTGACCTCACAATTTTGAATTTGTTATTTACTACCTTAAAAACTCCCATATACCGATTTTAATTGGAATCGGAATAAAATTCGCAAACTCGTCGGACATATTGGTCCGGCCATTTTGAATTTAAATTTTGTTCATAAAGTCGTTATTTGCTACCTTAAAAAACCTCAGATACAGATTTTCTTTGGAATCGGAACACAATTAGCAAATTCGTCGGCCATTTTGAATTTATAAGTTTTGACCACAAATTCGTTATTTGCGACCTTAAAAACCCCTAGATACCCACTTTCATTGGAATCGGAATAAAATTGGCAAATTCAACCATATTTCTGCGGCAATTTTGAATTTCTGTCATATTTCGGCGGCCATTTTGAATTTCTAAAAGTGAATTTCGGGCTTCGAGGTGTATCATAGGAGACCTCAACGGAACTTCATGCAAAAATTCAAAGCTCTGCGATGATTTTCAACGAAGCTCTCCATGACAGCGCCATCTAGGAGTGGCTTTAGAAAGTAATAGCACATGGTTAAAATTTCATTAAGATCGGTTGCACGTTGTAGGAGCCTATAGCGATCATACATACACACATTCATTTTTATATATACAGATGCTTCACAGACGTTATGATGTTGCCCACGCATATCATATTTGAGGATGAGACGATTTCGGTTTGTTTCACGTAATTCATTGATTACTTTTGGCAAACGAATTGTTGTATACCAATCAGCACTTACAGTTCTACGATGCTGTAAAGCCAGTAGATGCACGGTATAACGAAACAGCAGACTCCGTGAACGAAGAACTTTTGATGGTTTCGTTCCACTTTGATATCGATTGTTGTTTACAGTCCGTCTTATACGCATAGATCTACGTTTAATCTACAGTTACGAATAATAGTAATATACTTTTTCGGAATACGGAATTGGACCCATTGCGTGTTTCCTTTCGTCCCTCTAAGCAAGGGATGCCGAAACTACGTGGAATTCCCCAGCTATACTCCATCTAAGTACTAATTGCGCTCAGTGCCGCTTGACTTTATTAATCGAATAGCCCCTCTCATCTCTAAAGACGCTGTGAACCAAATTACAAAGGCTAGAGCAGGTACTGAGATACTTGGGCCTGAGAGCTAGGTCAGATATTCACATCAGGCAACAGACAGTCTGCATGGCCCTGAGACTGCAGGAAGCCGGTAGCTGGGTGGGAAGACGTACAGACGGACCAATACATTACGCTACCCAACATTGGGTATGGTAGAACGGCCATCTGCATGGCCCCGAGATGGAAGCAAAACTCAATTTCAGCCAACATAGCGAAATTCAGTTTCGATGTCAAGAACACAACCAGATGGGGATGGTATATATCGAGCGGGCAGGTACTATGACATAGTTTTGGATACAGATGGCTTCAAAATCAGAGGCCAGTATAGGCGCTGGAATTTTCCTTCTCTCGTTAAACCTCTAAATATAGGCGAATCCAAGACCAGGAGCTAGGGTAACCTTCTTATCGGATAGTTAAGCGGTTATTAAGGCACTAGGCGCAGCGTATATAACATCCAAACTGGTCGAAACTTGTCCAAATGAGCTCTCTAGGTATAGGATCACTGTTCAGTGAGTGCCAAGTCACAGGAACATCAAGACAAAAAGAACGTAGACAAATTGTCCAGATTAGTACCACTTTGTATAGACATATTCCTTAAAAATGTACAGAGGTCGCTTTATTTGACGAAAAGAGATATGACCATGCACTTACTTTGAATAGAACAGGTGTTGAAAATAGTAATACTATGTTCTTTTTATGTTCTAAGACTAGAAAAATTTGGACTGAGTACACAACAAGCAATGGTATCAGTGCCATTTTTTGAGAATCTGCCTAGGTTCCGGCACCCTATAATTGACAACCTTTTCTTAAAGAGGTTGGGAGAGATTTAAAGCTTAAAAAAGCACGATATGATACCGTACCTAAATATTAACAGGCCGAGTCTAAAGCCACTCCAAACACCTTATACTTAAAAGAAAAGGTTTTTCGCTTGTGCAATTTCATAACGACGTAATCGTTCAACCAGCAATTGCATCTGCATCCTCCCGATTTTGGAGCAGGCTACTGTTTAGCTTTATAGCTTACCTGTATTTTATTTAACACATTCAAACGATTTATTTTATGTTAAAATTGTTGGAAATTGTAGCAATGCTAATTCTGGGAAAGCCGTTTTTAGATTATATTTTAAACATATCCCACTTTTCGCAGTACTATCATAGTTTGAAATTGTAAAAAGTTACCCAAACTATGTTCATGGTTATATAAACAAGTTTGCCCTCAATTACATGTGAATTATTTATTTCGACCAAATTTTGGAATTTTTTTTTCGTAATTTGGGTCCAGGTTCGAATCCGGTTCAGTGCAAATCGTTTTTTTTTCTTAATTTTTACTTCATATATACTTCATGAATTATTGCGGAAACTAAATTCAAAACAAAATAATTAAAAAAATATAACACAAAGTAAAAACTAAAGAAAAAAAAACGATTTGCACTGAACCGGATTCGAACCTGGACAACAAGTTTGCCCTAAATTACATATGAACCATTTATGTCGACATAATTTTGGAATGTTTTTCCAATTTTTGGGACCAGGTTCAAATCCCGTTCAGCGCAAAACTTTTTTTTTCTTAAATTTTACCCTGTGTTATAATTTTTCTATTTTTATTTATTTATTTTGTTTTAAATTAAGTTTCCGCAATAATTCATGGGTATATAAACAAGTTTGCCTCGAATTACAAATTTTGGTAATTTTTATTTTGAATTTTGGGCCCAAGTTCGAAACCGGTTCAGTGCAAATTTTTTTTTTATTTTTTACCCTTTGTTACCTTTCTCTATTTTTGTTTATTTTTATTTTTAAATTAATTTATTTTGATTTGTGATTAGAACATGTTCTAAGCTTTTGTAATATTAAAGCGTTGTCAATTTCCTTTATCATTATTCTCAATTCATACAAATTTACTAAATAAATAAATAATTTGACGTTCAAATGGAAGCTTTATCATCATCGTGATCTTCAAGTAATCTAATAATATACATAATTCCTCGAATGAGCTAAAATTCTATTAAAAATGAAAATTTTTGTGAACTCTTTAAGCCGATATTTAAGCCCGAAGTCCTCTTCGCTTTGTTTCACTTTACCGTTGTGCCTGATAAATATAACGAACGCTACTCTGATATAATAAAGACGAAAGCTAAAAATATGAATCGCCTAATTATGATTCCTTTCAATATCCTTACGCCCCGGTGTTTGATATGACAAAAACTCGTTCAAAAAAGAGAACTAATAATAAACGAAAAAATAATGAGGGAGCGAAGCGCACAGTCTGGCAAAGTTTGCGAACTCAATTTCTCGAGTTGTGATGTGCTCCCCAGCAACTTTTCACCAAAAGTCGAAAGGCATAAAACAGCAGAGCCAAAATGAAGATGAAGCGAAGGACGATGACGAAAGAGGGAGAGGCGGGCGGAGAGTGGTGGAACATGATGGCTGTATTCTTTTATCGTTGCTAAGCCACCACCATCATCCTCCCACTTTTACGTTCACGGGAACAAAAGGAAAACATCAGAGTTATATCCTTACCTATCTTTAAGCTTGTAGCAACTTTTCGCATTCCCACCTCTTTGCACGCCCGCCATTCCCTCACTCTACAGTGTTTTGGGCCACCTTAAAGCAACTTCCGAGACGTTTTCATCAGTTCTAAATAAGGACTAGAAACCCAGAGCCGGAGACTTGCTGAAAGGGGGGGGGCAGATTACTAACTTTTGAATGCTACAGAAAAGGATAAAAGATCAAGGATTGAGCATGCAAAGTGGTTCGGGGAGGACGAACAAAGAGATCCACAGTAAAGCAGATAGACGATAGCACACACAGCGTTGGATACCCAAGTCTGGAGTGCTTTTTCAATCTTTTTTCCGGGTACGTGTGCTTGTTCGATGCGTGTGGGTGTGTGTGTGTGTTTAAAGTTTTCGTTTCATTTTTGGTTTCCGTCGTGCATTTCGCCACTGAAAACCATTAAACAGCAAAAAAAAATAAAAATAAAAATAAAATGCCAAGAATGTCAAGGAGTTTCAGAACTTTCAGGAAACCATCAACGGCAGGGGAGGCGGCCCGCAGGGAGAGGGGCTGGATTGAATGTGATTTGGGATTTTCTCCCAAGGTCGTCTCGTTCCTTGCGAGTCGCCCCTTTTCCAGAAGGGAAAACAGAAATTTTTTATCAGCACACGATGGCTGCCAGGGTGGAAGGAGTCGGATCGAAGGACAAGGATCCTTTGCTTGGGGATTTGCCATGGATGTGGGTTTGTATGTTGATGAAATTGTCCTGTTCATGGGAACTTGTTGGATGGAGGCGCAGGCAGGGCGCCGTTGGGAGATTGAAACTTTCCTTTGTTTAGGGAACTTGATTTAATTTTATCTGAGTATCTTCTGACTTGACTTTTCCTCTTCGGAAGCGCCCAGAGTGGGGATAAGTGAAGAAGAAGGACAAATACTTGCACATATACATACATACATACATACGAATTCCTTTTGCTCGCTTTATTCATTCTGTTTCTTATTTTTATTTTCGATAAACGAAGACAGTTTTGTGAATCGATATGTGTCCATTTTCGATGGTTCATTTGATCAATTAGCCATTAGCCTCCCACTTTTTTGTGTGCCACCTTTCGTCTTCTGCTACCTTTTTGGAGTTTGGAGCGATAGAAAGAAAAGAGGTCGAAAGAAAGTGATTCGTTACGACTACGACTCAGCTGGGTGGTGTTTGATTCACTCTCAAGGTACCATAGCGAATAGTAGGGTAAACATTAAGCTATTGAAGCTCTACCTTCATTGGGGGCCGGATGGCGGTGGTGCGAGTTGCGATTTAGATGAGAATTCAAGGACAAAACGGTGGAATTTCGTTCTGTGTGCTTTGTGATATATGTGTGTGTATGCGACGTAGAACTCCACAACGAGAGGAAGTTCATGAAAAATTGCTTTGTTTTGTGGCTGTTCTAGAGAAAATCTTTCTGAAGGCAAAAATTCATTTATCGAATGTCAAGAAATTTGGGCCAAGAGTTTTTCTTATTTAACTTTTTGTTGTTGTCGTTGTTGCTGTATTGTTGGATGATATTTGGGATACTTGGGTGGCGTATTAATTAAGCAGGAAACGATTATCTTCATGATTAGAAGAAAAAGGGCGGACATTAATTTGTGATAGTATTGTTACTAAATAAACTAAATTAAATAATAATAAATGAAATCAAGTCTTTGTTAAGGAATATAAATGTTATTTGAGGAGTTTTATATGAAAATTTACTAAATTGGTTTTATATAAATGAGCAATGACTCAATAGAAGGCCACAATAGAAAAATTCTAAAGGTGCCCGAATACCAACCATCACAGAGGTTCGTGGTTCGATTACACGCAGCCCTATGATCCTTTATCTTTCCAGATAACTCGTGGGTAAACGTGAACGGTTTTGAGCTTCAACATGAAGATGGCGTTGCTCGTCAAAAACATTTTATGGTACTACATTTAAATGTATGCTTTGAAAGATGCCCGTCCGCCATTTTGGATGCTCAATTGTTGTTTGACAGTCGTTTGTGTCTGTCGAAATCATTGTTTTTGTGAAAAAGGAAGAAATCAAATATGTATAATGTGGTACAAGCCAAACAACGACTGCGCAAATTAAAACCAAGTTGGACACTATTTGAGGGGACTCTGTCTACCTTTTGCCACCATGAAAAGATGAGTAGCTTAAACATGGTCGTACATGCTTGGCTGATGATAAGCGTTCGGGACGGCCCAGAAATACTGCTGAAAATGCCGGTAACATCGAAAATGTTCCCGAAATGGTATAGAACAACCGTTGAATTTATGTTAGATAGACAGCAGAGGCCATGGGCTGGGCATATCGAAACAACGTGTTTATCACACTATCGACTAAAAAATTAGAAATGCGCATACTATATGTGCGTTGAGGTTCGCTAATACTCACTTTGGGCCAAAAGTCACATTCTAATAAACATTATCCAAGTTCCTTTTGGGTAGGTTTAAGCGAAACCAGTATGATTTTTTGAATTGATTTGTGGCTTGCTTAAATTTGTAAATTAAGATGTACGTCTCCACATAAAATTCGTTCTTTTTTAATAATTTTAAATTATAGTCTAAACAAATTCTCCCCTTTTCGCTAAAATGCCTTCAATCAGCTCTTTAAATTTTAAATTATCGAAAAATATGTTAACCAAACCAGCTTCCGCGCTAATTCTAACTTTTCTAAGTTACCAGTGAATCAATTCAAATTTTGGCAATTTTTTTCGTATTTTGGGTCCCAGGTTCGAATCCAGTTCAGTGCAAATCTTTTTTTTTCATAATTTTTGCCCTGTGTTATATTTTTCTATTTTTATTTTTTTTATTTTGTTTTAAATTTAGTTTCCGCGCTAATTCATGGGTATATAAACAAGTTTTCCTTAAGTTACCTATGAATCCATTTATGTCGTGCAAATTTTGACTATTTTTTTAGAATGTTGGGACCAGGTTCGAATCCGATTCAGTGCAAAACTTTTTTTTTCATAATTTTTGTCCTGTGTTATATTTTTCTATTTTTATTTATTCTGTTTTATTGAGTTTCCGCCCTAATTCATGGTTATATAAAAAAGTTTTCCCTAAGTTACCTGGAATCATTTATCTCGACCAAATTTTGGCAATTTTTTTCGTATGTTGGGACCAGGTTCGAATCCAGTTCAGTGCAAATCTTTTTTTTTTCATAATTTTTGCCCTGTGTTATATTTTTCTATTTTTATTTATTTTGATTTATTGAGTTTCCGCCCTAATTCATGGTTATATAAACAAGTTTTCCCTAAGTTACCTGTGAATCATTTCAAATTTTCGCATTATTTTTCGTATTATGGGACCAGGTTCGAGTCCGGTTCAGTGCACATGTTTTTTTTTATAATTTTTGCCCTGTGCTATATTTTTCTATTTTTATTTATTTTGTTTTATTGAGTTTTCGCGCTAATTCATGGTTATATAAAAAAGTTTTCCCTAAGTTACCTGGAATCATTTATGTCGACTAAATTTTGGCAATTTTTTCCGTATTTTGGGACCAGGTTCGAATCCAGTTCAGTGCAAATCTTTTTTTTCATAATTTTTGCCCTGAGTTATATTTTTCTATTTTTATTTTTTTATTTTGTTTTAAATTTAGCTTCCGCGCTAATTCATGGGTATATAAACAAGTTTTCCTTAAGTTACCTATGAATCCATTTATGTCGACCAAATTTTGGCTATTTTTTTCGTATGTTGGGACCAGGTTCGAATCCGGTTCAATGCAAAACTTTTTTTTTCATAAATTTTGCCCTGTGCTATATTTTTCTAGTTTTATTTATTTTGTTTTATTGAGTTTTCGCGCTAATTCACGATTATATAAAAAAGTTTTCCCTAAGTTACCTGGAATCATTTATGTCGACTAAATTTTGGCAATTTTTTTCGTATTTTGGGACCAGGTTCGAATCCGGTTCAGTGCAATTATTTTTTTTCTTAAATTTCATCCTACCCTTTTATCATGGTCGCCAAATAAATTTCGTTAATTTTAAATAGCTGTAGATAAAACTTGTACACCGCTAGCATACTCCTAAGACGAAACGACAGTCAAGCCAGGGAATTGGAAAGAGATATCCTACTCCGAAAACGGCGAAAACGGTTGCATCAGCAGGAAAGATGATGTCTATTGTGTTTTGGGATGGTCATGGAATTGTTTTCATCGACTATTTTGAAAAAGGTAATACAAGAACCGGTAAACGCTGCTCATTACTTTATAAGCCGAGGGCAGAAATTGCGAAAAAACGTCGCTGTTCCATCGAGACAAAGCACCTGTTCACACTGTCATCGTCCATCCTGACAGAGCCTCCATATCAGAATAAGGCATTATACAACTGGGTGCGCTCCTGGGTCGCCTCAAAACGCGGTTAGAGAATTACTGGGGTGCAGCAAAAAGGATATCAGGAAACGAGATGGATTGTATCCCACATAACGTCTGTAAATTCCCGGCTCTAGTCAAAGCCAGATAGGTCACACTAGGCAGGTACGTTTTGGAACACTTAAAGGAGATCTCCAGAGTAAGGGTAGGGCACGAATATGATTTCTAAACTTGCAGGAGGTTTCAAACATGTTAAGCAATAACCTAACCTTAGGTACATGAGTTTTTGACATCAAAACGTCGCACCAAAGTGTAATGGGTCCTCTGGTCGCACTGGAGGCAGTCCTTATGTGTATGTACAAACAAAGTAGGCTTTGTTTCGAATTTTGCTGGAATAATTTACTATGTAATTCCATTTCCTATTTTAATACCCAAATTACATGTTTTAGTAAAACCACCCACGACAATACAACTCTCATTTTAATATTACCTGCTCATTAAAATTTCCGTATCTCAACTAACCAATCATCAAAGCCCAATTCAGAAATCGTTTTAAATTGTTAAAATATCACTAAACAAACTAAATACCGCCATAATGGGCTTTTAGAGTTACTCCTTTGTGCGTTGCATTCCGCATTTGAAATATATAACGATCGCGCATTCAAAAGCCGCATATAAAATCAAAAACCCGCGAGTGTGTGTGTGTGTGCGTATACACGAATCAAACTGAATAGAGCCCGACCCGGAAGAATTATTCATAGCCGCCACCACCCCCTTGTTTACAAAATAGAAATGATCCAGCTACAAAGGCGCCCTCTCACATATCGTCGTATATGCCCTCATGTTTTTTTTTGGTACCGCTCTCTACACCCATGTGCCCCTGCTGTAGTACTGCCCTGCAGAAAACCGAATTTCCGCCGATAAAAGAGCCCAATTTAATTCTGATTCGGAATGAATGAAGTCCACCTGAGCGCGCGCCACCGCCAAAAACCGATGAAGGCAAATTCATTAAACTGCAGAAATGAATTTTAATTCCGTTTTGTAACGGGACATTGTAGAGTAGAGCAATCGCTGCCGCGCGCCAACCCTTGTAACCTCTGCACTTTAATTTCGCCGAGCATAGAGGAGGATAAACAAAAATACCAGGTTACGTCGCCCCCAACTCCCAGTCTATCTCCGCCGTCATTCAAAACGAAATCCGCGTCCTCACAAACAAGCCCAACGCCTCCTATGCCTCTTTTTCAAAGTTTCGGAGTTTTGCTGAATTCGTCTGGCTGCAGCAGGGGAGGGGTGCGTGCTTACATACGTTTCGGTGCTGTACAGCCGAGCGGATCAGTTGTTCTTGTTTAACAAGAGTCATAACGGTACTGTCCTCGTGGGGAGAGGGAGATGAGGAGAGACACGGGACATAGCCTCATGCTCTTGTTTTTTTTTGTTACTCTCTGACTTTTAAAGTGATTTGGCTGTGGCCCTCGTCGGCGGGGCTGTAAAAGCAGATAAGGACGAGCCACACACGCACATCCTCACATTTCGTAGCAGCCTTGTACGGCTGATTGATGTTCCACCCCCCGCCTCACATTTTCTGGCTCAGTGCTTTCAGCAACATTTTCTCAATTCGAAACGTGAATCAGAAAAAGTGGAGGAGGAGGACGACGCGGAGAAAGTAGATTGTGAAAGATTTGAAATGAAAGTGGGAGGGGGAGAAAAGGAAGCTTGTCAACATCTCCTTCAGATTGGAGAGACCAAACGCCATACAACGCCATGACGAGTAGCTCGGGGACGCGGAGGGCGAGGAAGACGGAGCATCGCAGAAGGTATATGCTTTATACCGTCGTCGTCGTCGCCTTGTGTTTATAGCTTTACCGGGAATGGAGTGATACTGTAAACGTGGAGCCTTTTTTATACGGATCCTGCTGCTTACCCGTCTCCCGTCTCTCTCTCCATTCAGCGGCGACCCCCACCATCTTTGTGTTTTCTTTAAATATTAAAGAATTTTCCTAAATGAGAAATTCCGTCCTTGGTAAGGATTCCTTCTGATTTCAGTTTCTACGTCATCCATCTTTTCTTGTTAGCGCTGATACCACAGTGGAGGGTCCTGGAAGAGGTGTCATTCTGTTACGCGTGGGCGATTGCCAAATCTGAGACTCCCGTGCCCCCATCCTCTTTATACACATCTCAAGGTCGGGCATAGCGCAAAGCTCTGAGAATCTGAGGGCATCATTTATTCCCAAAAGTAACCTTGGGTGACCCTAATTGATGACGGCTAAATTAAATCGCTGGAATCGAGTTAATCTTCTCCTGCAGTGTGCAAACGGCAAGTGCCGTAGGTGGGGACGGGGGCGGGGGTATATCACGTTTTTCTACATTTTAACCCGGGATATTACTGTCGTCGTTTGAACTAATTTCGGGGGTTGCGGATAAAAATAAATTGACGCACAACAAAAGATTAGGATCACGAGAGTTATGAGGCCACGCAGGTGAAACTTTGTAACCGTGAATGAACACACAGCGCCTCTATACCACAACAGCTCAACTAAACTCGTTCGATAGCCTGCCATAGTTCGTTTGGTTGAAACAATCTGACCCACAATACACGACGATGTATCATAGAACGTGTAACGAAGTCCGCTAGTTTAAAGGATTCGCGTTGCGGTATCAGTCGTGACGTAGTTAAAGCTGTAGAGAAATAAATTTTCACTTAAAACAGATCAGCGGAGAGAGAAAAAGAGAGAGAGAATTTCAGGAAGGCCCTTCTGATGGCAGGCGGGAAAACGTTCTCGGAATAATAAAGATGGGATATAAATATTCAGAGGCGGCTCTGTCGTGCCCGGAATGTCGCTTGATTTTTTATGCATAACGGCACGACGCGACCGTGGATGCGGGCGGGATGTGTCGTACCGCAGCGGGTGGTGTTGTGTTTTTTTTATTATCACTTCCCTTTTGAAATTGCCAAAGGCGGGCAGGCGGATGGGGGTAGAGTGTGAGGTGCAGTACAGGTATTTTGTTTTGTAATCGATATCACAGCGACAAAAAAAAGTTCAAAGGATGACGATGATGATGATAAGAGGGGGAAATTAGAACGAAAATATTTTTGTGAGTTTTTTTATAAACTCAGAATTTTCTGTCGTTTTATGCTAAGTTAAAATTAGCAAATTGTTTTTTGCTTTAACATAAAATACGAAGAATTGTAATTACCTTCGCATCGGGAATCCGCTATTTGTTGCCGTGAGGGCATAATAAAATTCGTGATTCTGAAAACTACGTGTTTGTGTATGTGTTTTACGCTGTTGTGGAAAAATTCCTCTTAATAAGAGTATTTTTTGTTGACTATTCGCAAACGAATTTAATGTAATTCAGAAAGCCTAAAAGTAATCAAGTCAACAACTTCCATCCGCAGTGTGAAATTCGGGTAATTTCAACGTTCACAATGTAAATTGGCTGGATAACTCGAATGGCACCAGTCGGAAGGAGCGTAAGAGTGGCAAGGTCGCCGCCGGACCAAGAATTGGACCTGACTCGGACTAGCTGCGAGACACAGAGCGAGAATAATATGCCCACTACAAACAGTGATGGGACGGAAAGGGGAACACGCTTTCCAGAAATTAGGAGCTCAAATAAAAGAGCTCATGAAAGATCTTAGTGGATGGAACAACATTGGTCACACCATCCTAGCCTGGATGAAGAAGATGAGATCGACCTATTTCAAGGCGCAGGAATAAAGGAGAGAGCAAAAAAGGGCACGAAAAGGGACGGAAACAGCTATACAAACGGTGCCCACAGCGGACCCCAATAAGAAAAATCCTAAAAAGGACGTCACGGCGGTTGTAAAACAGTCGGAGGATATCATAATAACTCCGGAAAGTTTGCAATCCCCTTGGGGAGCCGGGAGAGGAGGCGCAACGTCGACAAAGGTCCCCAAAGAAGGAAAGCAGAATGTCGCCACAAAGAAAAGACGACAAACGGCCAGGTAGAGGTAGCCCAGTGAACGGGAACCTAGTCCCTCGGAGAGGGAGAATGGCCGGAAAGAGGGGTCTGCCTGGACTTCGGTAGAGCCGAAGAAGCTAAAAAAGCGGCAAAGGGGACAGCCGGAGACAGCAACAAACTGCGGCCAGCCAGCGGTATCCTACGCCATCGTGGGAAAGGTGAGATCGGACCCCTCCTTAATGGGTCTTGGGGACGAGGTAACGCACATCAGGCGAACGCAGAAGGGAGATCTTCTGGTGAAACTGAAGGCGGACAAAGGTTTAGCGGTGGACCTCCAGCAGAAGGTCAAATCCCCGCTAGGAGAAGCAGCGCAAGTGAGAGCAAACATCAACCAGGCGGCGATGGAGATCACCGGTTTGGACGAGATTACTTCCAAAGTAGAGGTGTGTGAGGCACTGCATAGCCAGCTGGCCATCCTGCAAATACAGGAACATAACATGGGACCGAAGAAAGCATACGGCCTTCAGCATAATTTCCACCTTTCTCCACATATCCATGGACCTCATCATCTGGTCCAGAAGGTTCTCCAGTGTTAGCTGCACCTCGGCCCCTGGTTCCAACACAGCTGTCTTCCGCAAACCTCGGGCATTGTGGTCCCACCTCCTCTGCCATGTTCCGATTAACTGGACGCGAGCCAGAGTCCGCCCCACTGCCTTGGGCTCCTCATCTAATATTCCAAGTCGTACAGGTCGACACATGCTGCTCCATCGGACGTAGTACGGTATTCACAGTATGCTCGAAGGGCACTCAGCGGAGATGCAGAGTTTATTTCCCTCCTATTGCCCGTTCTGTTCAAAGCCGCTGCCCACAGTGACGCTGCACACATTAGGACCGACATAACCACTCTTGTGGAAAAGAGGCGTCGATTTGGACTTGGGCCCCTAATGTTAGACAGCATCCTTGCGAGTGCTACGGGGATGACGAAAGCCTTTTCCCCCGTGCAAGCCAAGTGCAAACCGAAGTTGAGCTTTCGGTCAATCACCACTCCCAGATACCAAAGTGCGGGCTTGAAGCGAACGACCTGGTCAACTACTAGCATTAGACCAGCGCTCTCCAGCTACAGCTTTATCGCCCATATCGTTTTGTTTGCGAATATCTCGTTTCCGTCCAGTCACGTTCACACTACCACGGCCCCAATGTCATCGGCGAACCCGATAGCGACTGACGCACTAGATACTTCGGTGTATCCAGCCTTATCAGGGTCTCGACAATCCACAACGTTTTCCTCCCTTACCTGCGTCTGCGTCATTTTCGTTTACTGGAGGCGGGTTGTTCGTGTTCCAGTTCTGTGAGGTGCTGCTGGGGGGACTTAGTATGTGATCGTGGGGACCATTCCCTCGGATGATAAATCCAAGATGGTGCTACGAACGTGGCGGTTCTGAGGTCCAGGTGCCTGTTTCCCTCAGTGTAAGGACACTGCACGAGGTCAGGTGTTTGATGTGAAGGTCGGAAAGCAGAAAGTGTAGGGATGATCAAGGGCGTTCGTGGGGCATGTTCTCATGGCCCCTAATGTTGCCGTCCTGTCGATATTTCGAACTTACGACGTTATAGGTCCTACTTAACGCTGGTAACCACACAATCGACCCGTACGTGAGAAATAGACCTACCACGGCTGTGTACATTGAACATCCACAGGACCATTTTGGACATGAGACTCCATATCTCGCCGAAAGTATTTTTATACGCTTTATATTAGCTTGACCTGTATGTTGTATGTTGTATGTTTCATGTAAACAAATCTTGCAACTTGATTTTGACCCACTTCCAGGTAACGGTCAAATTGAAATTTTGCACATATGTATAGTTCGCGTGACAATGCAATGTGACCATTTTGTAAAAAAATCAAGATGGCGGTTCCAAGATGGCGGCCGAATTTTGCAATTTTACTCCCCGACCCCCGAAATGGGTATCAAATGAAAGAGTATTACAAGTAGAATACAATTAGCTATGTGGCGTTATACAAAATTCAAAATGGCGGCCAACAAAAAATGGCGGACTACCTTTTTCTTTACAACCCGCCAGATATGGTTATCAAATGAAAGGAAATGCCAAGTAGAATACTATTAGCTCTGTGGCGTCATTCAAAATTCAAAATGGCCGTCAACACAAAATGGCGGACTACCTTTTTCTTTACAACACCCTCGGTATGGGTATCAAATGAAAGGGTCTGACAATTAGAATACAGAACTGTGTGGCGTGATTCCAAATTCAAAATGGCGGTCCACACAAAATGGCGCTTTACCTTTTTCTTTACAACGCCCTCGATATGGGTATCAAATGAAAGCGTACGACGAGTATAGTACAGTAAACTGTGTGACGTCATTTTAAATCCAATATAGCGGTCTCTACAAAATGACGATAGACTAAAATATAGAAAATAAAAAATATATAGTTTAAAAAACTAAAAAATACGCTTTGATTTTAAAATGAACTAAAAAGTAAAAAATAATTTTGAATGTAAAGTTTTTATTGCTCCAGCCAGAATATGGAAACAACCTACCTTTCGAAATGTAAAAAAGCGTGGGCCGCTAGCGAAAATGTTCGGTGTTAATAAATATAGGAAGAGAGTCCCACGCTGTTTTACATTTCGAAAGGTAGGTTGTTTCCATATTCTGGCTGGAGCAATAAAAACTTTACATTCAAAATTATTTTTTACTTTTTAGTTCATTTTAAAATCAAAGCGTATTTTTTAGTTTTTTAAACTATATATTTTTTTTAGGCCTAGGCTTGATGCAGACGTTCTTTATTCTTTCTTCGACATTCGGCTTCCAGCAGAGTTTTGCGTCCAGGATCAGATCCAGAAATTGCGTCCTGGATGATAGAGTGCTCTAAAATAGACCAAAATTCAAAATTTAACACTATCGCTTGCAGCTATTGTCACTAGTAACTCGTTAATTTGCTTTAAGACCCTCGACTATAAACTTCCATCCCGAAAATCCTCCACATGGATCCAAAATTAACCGAAGCTCGCGTAAGCCCACATAAAGGTAAAAAAAAGTGGCAATAAATACATTTCCCAACTTTCCCGATTAAATTTAAATTTTCCCAAACTCACTTCCACGCTGCAGTGGAAAACGTTAAAATATTATCTTATTTCCATTATGCAAATTCCCCCAGAGAAGTTAACCCAGAAAAAAAACTCCCCAACACTCACACACCCAAGCGTACACGCACTCACCCGCCCGCGCCGCCCGGAAAAGCCTCCCATGTTCGAAAATATTTCCATGCCTTAAAGGAGCCTAAAAAATTTAACTATAAATCTCGCCCTTAAAAAAGTTTTTAACTTAAGTAAAAGTTTCGGGGATAAACACTCCGCAGCCGAACGTAAACTTTCGAGCAGAGATTCCGCCCCATTCCGGCGGCGTCGGCGGCAGTGGCGGCTCGGCCGCAGTAAAAGTTTTGATTCATTCAAGAGAAAGTCGAACAAGCTGAAAGTATCTTCTCTCGGTAGCCTTGTGCCCCTCCTCCCTTCGGCCCCCTGTACCCTGCGTCCCTGTGGGGGCGAAAAGTTTCGTTTTCCCAATTTTCTTAGACGGAAACTTTTACTGTGTTCGGCACACACTTTGTTACCGTTATTGACTTATCCCGTTTTTAATGGAAAAACTTTCGCGGACGATGTTTGCACAATTAACCATCAAAAGAGCACTCCGCAGCCGGGGAACTTGTTTAGTTTCTGTTCTGCTAATGTCGACGAATTTTCCACAGTTTTACTTGTTTCCTTTTTCGGTTGTTTTCTTTGCGAATTGTTTTTGTCGGAATTTTCGAGTTTTTTTTGTGTTGTTCTTTTAGTTCCTGATGGAATGTATACCTGCCGGGATTATTTTTGTGGAGAGGCTTTAAGTTATTTGGGGTTTTGGAGCACATAGGCTTGTTTGAAAAGTATCCGCTTTAATGTTGGCCAAGGGAAGTGGCAAGTGGGAGAATTAGTAAGGTTTGCTAATCAGGTAAAGCTGGAGGCGCAACGAAAATGTTATAGTTTCGACAAAACTTAACAAAACACTCGTAAAAGGCACGTCGGTAGAGCTCGGAGCTATAAAGAGAACCGATGGCGGTTTAACATAAACAAGGGAAGAAGCCTTGACAGCATTACTTTAAGCATACTTCCAAGAAACAAATTTTGCCTGTGGCGCGATAAAAGCTGCTTGTGGCTCGACAAAAGCTGCATGTCCCGTTCTATCTAACGCTCTAAGATATATATGGGAGGCGATTCGATCGTTTGAGAACACCATATGTCCTCTAGTGCAGAGAGTATCTATCCCAAGTCAGGACGCATCAATTACACCCTGGCTACATCCTTTAGACCAATAAGCCTTACACTTATCTTTTCCGCCATCTGCTCTGCGCGGATACAAGGAGGCGAATTCAACTGATATGACTCTTCAAAATCTGATTCTACAGAGGAATTTCAAATTAAGAAATTGAGCTTTACATCATAGCAAGAGAGCCTTTGACATTACATTCTTTGACATTAGTAGGTATTGCGACATTTGAGCCTGTGAACTAGGTCATGACATTGATAGTAAAACGAGGTCCAGGCAACTACTTTTTGTAACTGAGCTGATTCTATTGCGAATTTGCAAATTAACCGTCATTAATTTTGGCATTACAGCGAAAGGATGCCGAAGTAGGTAGCAGTTTTAACTATGGTTCTTTGTAGAGCTACTCGGCGGCCAAAACTTTTTCCCCGAAGGATGCGTAAGACAATGCTGTTATTGTGGGAGCCGATGAAAGAGGATTTCTATTATGTCAGGGCGCACGCAAAACGCACGATTTGGTCGCCAGTTGACTGCCGACCTTCTAGGAGTTAAGGCGTCTGCCTACCCTTCTAGAAGTCCGTGGTTCGTATCCATTCCGCCTTTCCATTTTTTCCAGCTAGATTACTTTCGCTCTTTCTTGTCTTCTCGCTTTACAAAAATTCCCTGCCCTTTCTCCTGCCTTCGCCAGTAAGCATAATAAACGAGGAATTTATCTCCTGTTGGGTCATCGAAGTCGGTCGGTAGTATTGGATGAAAGTCGGCAGAATAAAACCGCGTATTGCCGTTGTCAGTTCTTTCAATCTTCTATTTCTATGTTTCCAATTAGGGCTTGCTGTCCGACATTACACTCAATGGTAGAAGCAGTAGAAAAAGGCTTTATCTATGGACACTAGCCTTCCACTCTAAAAATATCGGTGCGCTAGTGTAAGACATAGCAAGAATTCCAATCAAGCGGTTCTGGTGACATTTACGAAGAAACGAGCACTGCCGGAATTGACTTGACGCTTCTCACAACAAGGCAAGTCTGTAACTTAGGGGTGATATTACATGCCGAGCTCCTTTGTAATCAACATATAAACAATCTGATGAGCGAGAGGCACCAAGGTCTTTGGGCCTGTCGCCAGGGCCTGTGGATCCCAATAGGGTTTGGAACCAAAGCGGTTGCTTTTAATATATAAGGTTCACTATCCTATAAGGGACATTGGTATAGTGTCATAGAACCAGTGTTAATAGTTTTGCTATCAAATTAAGCATGTCTTAAATAATGGTCTGCGTCAATTGCAGGGCTGAAGGTTTTACTCAACTTGGTACCGCTCGATATCGAATTAGAGGAACCGACTATAATAGTGTAGGCTCCCATGACAAAGAAGGTACCCCATCGAACACCTCAAGATTATAAAGTGAGAACGGCTGAAAAACATGTAAAAAACATGTTACGCCCGCCAGACTAGTAAAAATTTGTTAATTGTTATTTTTTATGATTTTTTGAATTTAGCTAAAAAAAAATTATTTTTTTTTGTCCAAAACACCTCCTTGAAATTTATACAATTTGTAGTAAATAATGAACCGTTTTTGAAAAAATTTGTCTGGCTGACAATTTTTGTTAATTAACTTCTGACAGACCTTTTGTTATAAATTATTTTTTTTATAAAAATGCCCCACATAACACCTCCTTGATTTTTTTTTAAAATAAAGTTTAAGATCTCTTCTATCTATTACAACTTGTCTGGCTGACAATTTTCGTTAATAAACTTGTCAGACTGAGTTTTGAATGAGCAGCATCAATGCATCAAAGATCAATCACTGGCATTTCAGAAGAACCCGTTAAAAAAAAACAACTGAAGTTTAAGATGTCCTCTATGCATAAAATATGGCTGTCATTGAAAAAATTGTTTTTTACTATGTCAGACTTCATTTTTAAGCGCCGCGACAACTTTTTTTTTTAAAAAGATAAACTTTTTACAACGGCCGCGGCAAAACATCACCTTAATTTTTTTCTGGAAGAAAGTTTGCCATCTATTTTATGAATAAAAATTGGTCTGTCACCAAAAAAAAGTTTTTTACTATGCCAGACTTAATTTTTTAAGTATTGCGACGACATTTTTTAATGAATAAATGAGGTATGATCGTTGCTAACTAAAAAAAAAAATTTTCAATTCTAAATTAATATTGTAGATCCCGTTTATATACTCAAATACGTTTTTCATCAAAACATTGTTTTTTTACTATGTATTGATGCTGCGCATTCAAAATTCAGTCTGACAAGTTTATTAACAAAAATTGTCAGCCAGACAAGTTGCAGTAGATAGAAGAGATCTTAAACTTTATTTTAAAAAAAAATCAAGGAGGTGTTATGTAGTGCATTTTTATAGAAAAAATATTTTATAACAAAAGGTCTGTCAGAAGTTAATTAACAAAAATTGTCAGCCAGACAAATTTTTTCAAAAATGGTTCATTATTTACTACAAATTGTATAAATTTCAAGGTGTTTTGTACAAAAAAAATCATTTTTTTAGCTAAATTCAAAAAATCATAAAAAATAACCATTAACAAATTTTTACTAGCCTGGCGGGCGTAACATGTTTTTTACATGTTTTTCAGCCATTCTCACTTTATAATTTTGAGGTGTTCGATGGGCTACCTTTTTTGTCATGGGAGCTTAGACTATAAGTTTTGTGTTGAAGCAGAGCGAACGGAATTTTGGAAGAGCTTCTGGAAGTGGTAATGTTATTGGATTGCATAGCCGCGAGGTATCTGAAAGTTTAAGTCCTTTTCCGTAAAGAAATAAGATAGGTTTTTTTAGTTCTCGTTTGGCAAGGCTCGTATGGATGGTTCTAGGACCGAGGCAGGTTCAAGCACGCACTACTGTCATCCAAGCAAAATTGAATGCTACACTAGGTATGCATCTATGAAAATATAAGAAGGTGCTTCACTAAAAAGGGCATATTTATCCTTTCCGACAAGCAGGGGGCTATCAAAAAGATTCAACGTAAGGTAAACTCCAAACTAGTTTTGAGATTGCAAACGTGTTTTCTGATGAGCTCGGTATTCTCAATGCGGGTTTACTTAGTTTGGGTCCCAGGTCATCAGGGCTTCGAATACAATAGAAAAAGGTGATGCCCTGACCAGACAGGGTTCGGGCACTCTATTCATCGGTTCGGAGTCAACTATTGGGGTACCTAGCAGATTTGTGAAGAGGAGTCAGAGAGCGGAAGTGCCAAGTTGAGTAAGACCCCTGTGCTGAAAGTCGTAATTCCACTGAAACATCACTTTCGACAACTCAAACGACTTGTCACGCCACACGAGTCGACTTTCAGCACAGGGGTCACTATCTTGATTGAAAGGTCAGAAAGAAAAATATCAATCCAGTTCCTTAGAACTGACGATACCAATAGCTTGAAATTTAGTCAACAGTGCGGGGTGTCATACGTCTTGGAGATATCTAGAGCAGCCAGACTTGACAGTTATGCACTAAGGTGTTCCCAGACACCTGATACTGACCTAAATCAGAATTTGGTGTGACGTTTCATTTAGTGCAAGAATAGCTGTGGAATATGGAGGAAATGGCAAATTACAGAAAACAAATTCGCACGAAGAGCCTGAATATTAGAAAAATCAAAACAAAATATTTTGTATCGGGGCGGAGGTTCATGACCTCATTCGGTGACACCACCATCTGGGCTAGCAGGAAACAGTCTTCTGGAAGTGTTATGCCTCCTTAAACAAGGCGATTGCTATCAACTGACCGATATATGTTACGGTGTCAGCGATATCCTACTGAGAGCACGGGTGAGGACAACTTAGGTGCCGTCCGTCAGTTTTTTGTTGTAAGGTTCCGTGATGGTGATCTCGTATTGAAAGGAGGAGTAATATGTCCCTTGACTACATTCAATCCGAACAGCCTCGACACACTAATGGTTAAGGCCTCTGACTACCACGACAGAGGTTCGAGGTTCGATCCCGCGCAGCGGCAATGGACTTCTACTTCTCCCTAGATAACATTCTTTGTTTCTTGTATTTCCTATTTACAGCAATTCTTTGGTTTAGGTTCTGCCATGATCTTTAAGCACAATAAGCGATGAAACCATTTCCTGTTTGATCGTCGAAGCCAGCGTTCTGTAGGGATTAGTATTGAATGGGAGTCGGTCCAGTAAACTCACGTGTTGGTTGGCGGTTCTTTCTTTCTTTTCTTTTGCTATATTTTCGAAAAGAGCTTTGTTGTTCGACATTGAAATCTAGATAAGACAGTCGACAATACAAAGAAACTTACTTCTAAGTCTTTCACATAAAAAACTCCTTTACAAAAAAAAACGCTACTGCACCCAAACGCTACTGCACCCTGTCTATTTCTGTACGTTCACTGATTGATTTTGTCTGTTTATTGTCCTTGACTAACCAATTCTACTGGTTCGAACCAAGGCGAAAACACTTGTCATTCCCACTAAACAAATTCATTGTCGAAGTTGTGAAGTAACTCCTTAAGTGCATGCACGACGAGTCCTTAAAGCACACCACCAGCTGCGACAACGTCAAAATATCCCAAAACAATTATGAATGAATAAAAAGGAATCTGCTGACATACATACACACAATTCGTCCTTCTGTCGTCCCCTTAAAGATCCGTGTTTATTCAACGAGGACATGTCAACCGAAAATCCCAGGTCCAAGGACAACCCCTCGCGATGACGTGACGTGGCATATGTAAAAATTCCCAAGGTCTCAATCAATTTTCGTTAGAGGCCGCTCCTTCCTCTCTACTCCATCATGGATTTCCACCGAAAAACAACAACAACAATGACAACGACAACAGCCCGCAAAACGCAAAAAGCAATTTGGTGTCGTGTCGGTTTCCACGTTTGCTCCACCTCAGAGCTTGGATGCGATCTGAGGAATTTCCTCATTTCATCCCGCCTCATTACTTGTCGCTTGCTGAGCCGCAGAGGGATGTCGTCGTCAACGTGTTTGAATAACCGCCACCAGGTGAGAGAACACCGACAGCATTTCGCATTGGTACTAAACTAACTAAGCCGGGGCCCCGGCAAGAGCCAAGAGTGCCAATAACTCAGCCCGAAGTCGGCTCTGGTGAACTGAACCTTGTCTAGCGTTTATCTCTTGTCGGAGGTCGGTGGCACATGGTTGATGGTCGTCTGAAGACAAGAAGAAACACTTCACTCCGCACTTCACTCACTACAAACAGTGTTCCTCCCCTTACCATACTTCTTTCCAAGCTTAGGCGGTTAGGCGGCCCCCCGTCGTCGTCGTCGTAGTCGTGGGTCTTCCTGCAACGAGCGCTGGAGTCGAGCTGGGAAACAAGCCAAATTGCCCATAGAATCGCCCCACTTGGGGCCGGAGGCCCCGTTTTACACTCTTCGCGCGCGGACCGCGGCTGAAGACAAGTCTCCGACTCTGGCTTCTTCCTTTTTGGGGAATTCTCCATTTTTTTTTCTTTTACCTTTTTCTGTCGACGACTTTTTGGCATTTCCGCTTTTGTGCAATTTTTTTTGTGCAAACGCTGAAAAATGCCAAAGACGGGCTCTGGGCGGTCCAAATTGCCTCTAGGAGCTTCGACCTTCCCTAGTCCTATAATTTTGTTTTAAAGTTTGTTTGCGTGTGTTTGTGTGTGTGTGTTTGGCCGGCAGATTACGAACTTGGAAGATTCTTTTTTTTTCTTTTTTTTTTCTTTTATTTTTCTTTTTATTTTTTTTTCCTTCCAATTTTTTTTCTGCTGCCAGCAAAATCCGAAGCGGAGACTGCTGCTGCCTGCTGCTGCTGTGAGCCGAGACAAAAGGACGGACCCTGGACCGTGGGGTAAATGGGGATAATAAATGGGGAAGACTTGGACAAGTTTGAAATAAATTGGCTCTTTCCTGACGAGATTATTTTGTTGTTCTCTTTCGGGACCCGGAGTTATTAATTATAGAGACATGTTTTGGGATTTGGGACAATTTTTTCCGTTTTGTTTTGTTCGTGCGAGACTAGATTAGTTTAAGATTTTTGTAATGGATGCTTAAGGAGATTGTTTATTTTCGCCCGTTATAATTGAGTTTGTTTGTGTTTGTGTGTGTGTGCGTTGCTTTTTTTTAATAGGAGATTTTTCGAGAAAATCCATTATAACAGGAAAATAAATTGGGGGAAGAACGGAAATATATCGCTGATTTTGGAGATATTGCTTTAAGGTAATCGGTTTAGGAAGTGTCAGATATCTTATTCCATTTCACTGTGTGTAATCTATATCTGTTTTTTCAGTCAAATACAAGAATAAGCCAATCGACTTTATCGAGAATTTGAATTAAACTTTTGTGGATCATCATTTTACTGATACTACCTGTTATCTGTGAAGTTTATAAAAAATGGGATAAACCGGTAATTATAAAAAGTCTTTTAACTTTGAGGTGTTATTTTAAATTTAGCGCCATTTATGGCAACTGTCAAAATACAACTGTCACTACGATGACATTTGACAAGTAAAACGTCAGGTTTTCAGATATTAATCGATACACACTCGCGAAACGCATTGTAATAGTGAAAATACATTACAAAAGTTGTGAAAATACCGCGGAAACGCTTCAAGTAAGTTCGTAGTCTTGTGGTCACCATCAAACGCCTTTTCGCTCAGCTGTAGTAATCATTAAATTTGAACACATCGAACAAGTTAGTGATGTGAAAAACTCGTGTTGGTCTGGCCAGGTCAGTTGAAAATATCGCCACTGTACCTGAGAGCAAAACGAGGTTGGACCATTTCGAGACGATCACAGGAATTGGAGATATCACAAGCCAGTTTCCACCGCATTTTGCAGATAGATTTTGGCCTATTGTTGAAGTATGATTGCGCAGTTAACACAAGAATTGAAGCTAGCAGATCAGGCTTATTTTCATCTGTCTGGGTACGTAAACAAGCAAAACTGTCACCCAAAAGAAATAGTCGAGCAAACTCTCCATCTCCAACCACAACGAGTGACCTTAATTCAGGCCTAAATTTTTTGAAAATGCTGCTGGTTTGACGGTTACAGTGAATGGATCGCGTTTTGACTGACTTTTTCTGGTCGGACATTGACGTTTATTTTTAGTAGGACGGCGCCATCTGTCACAAATTTCGTGAAATAATGGCTGTATTGCATATGGCGACTCCAGCAGGGATGCAAGCATTCATGGACGATATTAGAGCTTATACTGACGAAATACAACGTAATGAATAATTTCAATAAAAATTATAATCGTTTGTAAGAAGAGCCGAAGCGGACATTTGGCAGAGATTGTATTCCATTATTAACCTCAGAGTTTGTCCTCAGAGAGGATGTGGAATTCCATCTTCCTCTCTCACCCTCTTCCCCATAAACTCACATTTATTCGTTCGAATTGTACGTCCGCTGTACCCTCGTGTGAAACCACCCATAAATATTGTGGTTTGTTGTTAATTTAAAATTACACCTCTTGAAAAACAGATGGCGTTGGTGCATTCGAAATTTTGATTCGAACATCTGAGACGTCTTAAACAATAACACAGCTGATTGCAGTTTTTTATGTTGTCACTATTTAAAAACGCTTGCGATATTGTAAAATACTAATAGTACTAATATTATTGACCGGTTGTGGTTATTCATTTTGGCATAAACGAATAATATAATAGAAAATTTTGCTGTCACAAAACAGCTGTTTACTTCGCTGCCACAATAAAGTACGAAATTCAAAACTCAAGATACGCTCGCATTGGAAATAGGGCCAATTTGTGCTAAACCTCACTCCAGTATTGAAAACGTGCCATAAAGCTTCATTTTCGATGTTATGTCACGAAATAATTTTGGAATGATAAGTTCGTGTCATATCTTTCTGTCAAATGACGAAATTTGACAGCTGTCAAAGGAAAGCATAAGATAAGTTATATCAATGTGTTCCCATGCGATTCTAAAGAGAAAATTTTGGAAATCAAGAATGAAGGAATTTTATTTACATTGATAAAAAAAATTTCTTAGCTTAAAGCACTTTTTCTTGAACCAAGCAACTCATGTTTTGGATATAACGAAAACAAAATTGTCTCGGGATAAGCAATACTCATAGTTTTGGTTTTATTGTCTTGGATAAAGAGAAAAGTTGACTTGAAGTTAAAAAAATTTACGAAACCGATGATATTATTTATAATTGAAAAAAATTCAAGCTCTAAAATCGGTCTTAATAGTTGTGATACAATTTTTTTATCAGTGTATGCATTGATGCATTCAAAACTCAGTCTGACAAGTTTATTAACAAAAATTGTCAGCCAGACAAGTTATAATAGATAGAAGAGATTTTAAATTTTATTTTAAAAAAAAATCAAGGAGGTGTTATGTAGTGCATTTTTATAGAAAAAAGGTCTGTCAGTAGTTAATTAACAAAAATTGTCAGCCAGACAATTTTTTTCAAAAATGGTTCATTATTTACTACAAATTGTATAAATTTCAAGAAGGTGTTTTGGAAAAAAAATCAATTTTTTAGCTAGATTCAAAAATTCATAAAAAATAACAATTAACAAATTTTTACTAGTCTGGCGGGCGTAACATGTTTTTTACATGTTTTTCAGCCATTCTCACTTTATAATTTTGAGGTGTTCTATGGGGTAGCTTTTTTGTCATGGGAGCATACACTATTAGCTCTTCTCTTAATAAAGCTTAAAGTACGCTGTCTTTTCCTTCTATTGCTGCTCCCTGAATTTTTCGGTGTCCGTTGATCCTTGCCATTTTTTTTATTCTTTCTAGCCGGGCATCCCATTCTGCCTGAGACCAAGTTGTGCCGAACTTACTTATCGAACGCTCGGGCGAATGAAGCGGTAGTAGCTGAAGCGGCGAATTCCCCGAAATAAATAAAGTCTGCTGGTGGATGCTGTTGATTGGGGACATCAGAGTAAAGTTTTCGTCTTAGATAATATCGCTGATGTTGTTGCTTATAATGTTATCTCTGGTATAGGATGTTGCACTGCCGTCTAACATGTGCTCTAATTTTAAAAAAAATGCTGAAGGTTCGGCCGTAACAGTTTTATTTACAGAACGATATTTTGAGAAAACGTGATGAAAAAAATTTCATCAAAATTATAACCGTTCCTAGTAGTATAGCTATGTCACAATCAGACCAGTGACGTCATCGGTTATGGGCCCGATTGTGACTTTATCCAGGACAAGAACATGTGTGGTGAGCTTTTTAGTTATGAGCTTTGGGCGTGAGCGCCACCTGTGTGTGTTAAAGTTCACTGCAGTGGGTTAGTGTGTCTCGGGTGGGCTTTCATCCGGGGGGGGGCCTTGGCAGGGACGTCGCTTTCATAGGTGCAAATGGTGCACTTGCATCGGGCGCAATTGGACGGGGCGCATTTTGAGACATTAAAAATTAAAAAAAAAATATGGCATACTGCACCGGGCGCAAAAAACCAATCGCCGGCCCTGGGTTTTGGGTAGGGGCTTTGGGATTAGTGTGTACACGCGTGGGCTTTCATGTTGGGCAGTCTTGGGTTGGAATTAGTGGCCTTGGGTAATATCTTAGTAAGCTTAGTACGAGAGCGGAATAGGTTCCGGGTTATGGGGTTTCGGGAAGTTGTTGAGGAAGTTGGCGATGCCCCCTGCATTTGAACTCGTGCATATTGTAGGAGTTCGGAAATAATGACTGCGAAAGGTTGTTTCACAGTCGAGTTGTTCTATTTAGAAACGAATTACTAGTTGTAGAGTGCGTAAAAATATCATTTAAATTCTCGGAAACATGAAATGTGCGAATAATTTACTTTAGGCTGCGGTGATGAGCAGTTATAAGGATTCAACCAATCGTTATTTCGGTCTACCTGGTCTATGAGGTTTATCTGGACTTTCTGGTCTACCTGGTCTACCCGGTCGACCTGATCTAGTGAAAAAGTGAAAAATTTGATAGACATAATCAAAATATAGTAAGTGGTCTATATATGCAGATAGAGGCGCGAAATTCAACAAGTTTCACACAGATGGCGCTCACCCTCAAAGCTCACCATACAGGTTCTTGTCCGGGATAAAAACTCACAACCGAGCCCACAACCGATGACGTCACTGATCTGATTAGCTATACTACTCATCCTGTACGTCCAAAAGTTTGGCAACAAAACCAATTGATAACCCCTCAACATAAAAATCTGCCGTATTCCTACATTTTTTTCCCCAATATATTCTTCAAGACGAACTTTTGCATAGACTGTTTCACCATCGGTAACAATAGCATAACAATAAATGTTTATCTTTGCAATTTTAGCTCAATTCTTCTATAAAAATAGAACAACCGATTCTAAACCGAAAAATCAATCTATTATCATCACACACTCTCTCTACATACATATATACCGTGCGTGATCTGGAAAACTCTTGTGCTCACACAAAAAATTGTTCAAACTGATTGTCAATAACGAAATGGTTTTGTGTTTACTTTGTCTGGTGCAGCCACACCACCGTGTATATTTGTTTACTCATTTCAGCAATTTCAATAAGCCAAACATTCACACAGAAATTTAACCCCATTTCTGCGCAGTTTAATACAACAAAAACAAAAACAACAACAACAAAACAACAAAAAACCAGTATATATATTTTTTCTGGTTATCACGTTGACGGCTGCTCATTGATTTGTGTCCTCGGTCGGAATTTACGGCACCGAAAAATTGCGATTCATCATAACACACAGAAAACTGGAAATGGATGAAAACTGGTTGAAAAGTCACCGCTGAAAGCAGTATAAGAAACCTGCTACTGGGTCGACCGAGAGGTGATACCTGTCCGTCCAGCCAGCGGCAGTCGTCCCACACATATCACCACCAGCAGCAGCGGAACTCGTTTCAATCGACACGATTGTGTGAAATGCTCGGTTTTTTTTTGTTTGTTTGTTGTTGTTGTCGAAAACTCGAACATCACATCAAATTGCATGCGACATGTGCACTGCCACTGCACCAGACTGCATTTCGTGGTAGTCATCCCCCGTTCCCTGTCCCACCGTCGTCATACGGCAGCAGAACAAACATGTTACGCGCTTACCAGAGCTGGGTCAATCGAGTGCAATTGCAAATTGCATCGACGCTCATGTTACCTGGCCAAAAGTGATTCAGTGCGGCGGCGCAGCAGCGGCACTATGAGCGCGTCCCGGGGGTGATGGGGAGAGGCAGAGAGAAAGATTGGAAAAGACTAGACAAACCGGTTTCTGTGTGCGGTGCAGATTCGTTTACTTCATCATCGTGCTGCTCTTGGTGTTCTGTTACTGCTGCTTATATGGACTGGTTATAGTTCGGCGCGGGATGAAAAAAATGCAGTACAGCAATTACACATTCAGCCCATTCCATCCCCGGGTTTTACAGGTTTAGTGGCTAAAGATGCTATTAATTCCCCCCGGGAGTATCTAATTATGCGCAACAGAAGTTTTATGAGCATCTCTCCTCTTGCGCCTGGTACTTAAAGAGTTAATGAACTTTCGAATGACGCGCGGCTGAGCGCTGAAGAACGCAGCCATCTGCTGGCGTTTTTTTAATCGCATTCGTGGCGCGGACAGTGATGAATAATAGCATAGACAAATAAAAGGAAAGATATTCCATTTCATACAAGAAAAGTGTGCAAGTTCTTGTTGAGAGAGCTTTCCTATTTCCTCCATTTAAGCTTCCTCCAAGCGAAAGCTGCCCCTGCTAAATCTTTATTTTCGGTGGCACTGTCCAGATATTTGAGTAAATCTTATCTGAAGAGAGTAAATGGAAAGAAAAACGTCGGCGATGCATGGGAGCAGGGTTCTTTCAGAGCTATTCGCGTTTGCGCTTCTTTTTTTACAGGTTTTCTCATTTATGAATGGCATATTTACGAATGTGTATATTGTATTCTAGGTAAATTTCATTAAAGGGATTTGTTGGTGGAAATAAATGAAAATAAGAAGGAAGCTGTTTGTTTGATTTTTTGTTTAAATGACAAAAATCAATTACATATTTTTAGAAGTTACGATTTTATTTTTTCAGGTCCGACTTTTCGGTTTCTACTTTGCAAAAGTTAGTAAAATAGTGATTTTTGTGCGAATTTTGATTTCGTTTTGATTTATAACAATCATTTCCGCAATGTGTTTATTTTGCAGATTTGGAAAAGTTTTATTTTGGTCAAAGGTTCACAAGCAAATTATTGCGTTTTACAAGGATTTGAAAATGTAAAATATCAAATCATGAATAAATTTAGAAATATGAAAAGTGGAAATTATTTCTTTATGGCTATTTAAGGACATTCTCACTTAATAGTACAGCCAATATAAGAATTCTATCTAATGGCCCTATAAAAAAATATCCAAATAACTTGAATTTTTTTATCTTTATTATGATGTTCTACTGACATCCTGGAAAGTTTTCTTCTATTGGGGTAAATTTTAACTTGGCGCAATTATATCGAAACCGTTTTATTCGTAAACGGGCGGGAAAGTTTCGGTGTCCCTCTAATACTAGTATTTTGTTAAAAAAAAAATACTCCTATCCACACCACCGCAGGGGTAGAGTAATTGGCGAGTTTTTTTAAAGTGGTGTCCCCAGTAAGCCTAATCCACAAAACAATTTTCGGCGTTACATCCCTTACAGGCATGTATTTAGTCGTCATTGAGTAAGTCCGACATAAAATGTTGGCAGACGTAAAAACGGAGTAAGCTTCGATATAGTTTTGGCAGACAGTTTATTCTATACATTATTACAGAATAGAGTTCAATTATTTCAAGGAAAAAGGATTGTGTGTTTCTTTATATATAATATAAGATAAGGACACAACATAAAATTGCATTTTTTGTTGAATTTGCTATTCTCGCTACTACTCCTAAGAATTTGATGAAATTAACAACTTCCCCTTTTAGGATTGTATAATTTTTTGCTTGGAATAGTTTTTTAATGAGCTCTTATCTTTAAATTGATGTGAATGCCACAAACAAAATTTTCGAAGAATAATAAGGATCAAATAATCTAAGATTTGTTTGTGGTGATCGTAACATTCATTTTCTTTAGCTAACCAGTTGGAAAATTCAGATTTTTTACTTATTGTATCCATACAATGTTCAATTATTTTGCTTTTTAAACCTTTTATTTCAGGAGTACTCTGAACAAATTTAGCGAAGATTTTAACAAAGATTTTACAAATATTAAAAAAATAATCTGTAGGATTTTTAAGTGCACCAAAATCGGTACTTTTTGAAAATTTTTTAAAATAAATAAAACTTTCCGAAGGTTTTGAATACTTAACAGTTTCGTTTGGGTTTCTCACAACCTTATCGCATAACAAACACTTTTCTTTTTTTGAAAAGCGGTCAATTATGAAACCTCCAAAATACCTTTAAGAAGTTTCTTCGACAGAAATCGAATCTTCATTTGCCCCACATTCCAACAAATCAATTGACTCGCTTATGTTGCTAACTTCGTGACCCTCATTAGTGACATCACCAATCGTCCGATCCTCAACAGTAAAAATACCATGATCGTTATTATTATTTATGGTTTTGCCATCACTAAATGAGTCAATAGCTATAAATTGCTGACTATCTTCGTCACAATTCTTCCTATGGGAAGATATAGACAAAATTTTGTTCGAAATAATTTTGCAAATAAAACTATTGAAATTATATATGGATTATTACTGAAGCCCCCACTTAATCTTTCTAAGGAAAAAAGGTTTTCAATTGGGTCTTGGTTAAATTTCGAAGTCAGAACGAACTCTTTATTGGGAAACTCGTTTAATATTTCATCAGTTAAAAGAATAATGGATTTTAGAGTCAAAATCAATCCCTCAATCCAAAATGTTTTGTTTTTGTTCTCAAATGAAATTGATTGAATGTAACGTAACATTTCAGAAAGATATTTCCTTGGAGTATTTGTTTGAGTTAATCCACACTTATACCAATTTCTACTAAAAGGTTCTTTACTATTGAGACAATCGAACAAGTTTTTGAGTTTTGAAATCGGAAGTAGAAAGAGTAACTGATGAAACATTAGGGCTAAGCAAATTTAATTCTAAAGCAGTTTTAAGAGCAGCACAAATTGTGTTACTTAAAACTTGAAGAGCATAAGAAACCTTCATCTTTTCCCAAGTATTTGGCCATACATGTTTTGAAGTTAACTTCGGCACCATTTTAGTAGAACCATTTTTTCTAAATTATAGAGTTCTTTAACACAGTTCCAACTTACTGTTCCATCTTCACAGTGAATATCTTTTACCAATAAAGTATTACGTATTGATTTGAACAAATGCGGAACATCGAACATTGCAAAAATCTTTTGATTATTATAATAAAAAAAAGGGTCCTTTTCCGTTACTCCGAGAGAACTAAAGCAACTGCGATTGTTAGAAGCCTGATCTGAGGCTACACTTCGGATTTTAAGACCAAGTTCACAACAGTAGTCTAAATTCAGCTTCATTTTTTCGGCTAATACTTTACTGTTAATTGGGTGATCGGTGGCAAAAAAACTAATAATAAATTTCCAATTAGAAAATAAGCCTCGAACCATAAAAACAGAAACATACTTTGCTGGTTCTTTATTTCTAAAATCACCTGTATCGACAAAACCAACTATTTCATCTGTTACCTGATCATTTATGTTAACTCTCTTCTAATATTAATTTCATCAAATATCAACACAGCTTGTCTCATTTCTAAATCCCAATGTGAAAAAATCTTCTTAAGGTTTTCTGTAACCGTGTTATTAAAACCAGGTTGAATATTTTTAATAAGTTGCCAACGATGCAGAGAGCTCAGAGATGGTAAATTTATGTTTAAATTATCTTTAAAATACCTGTAAGTTGTAGGAGATTTGTAATGGAAATTTAAAGCTAACGATCTTTCGTCATAACTCCATCTTTTTTTATTTTTCTTGTTAGAAAGTATCATAGCGCAAAAAGTTTTTGAATTTTTAGTCACATAGGGCGCGGAGGCAATTAAAGAAGTTAGCGGTGTTTTGACTATTCTACTGAGATAGTTGTTTCGACATATCCTTCTTTCTAGGTTCACTTTCTTAGTTCTATTTTCCTTGCTGCAGCTCTTTAACTGTTCTATAAGTTTTTTATATTTACTTAATAAATTTGTATATTTTGAGCGGTAGAAATTTACCGATTTCGCCGATTTTAGACAAAAGGAGCAGGACAATTCCATTTCGACAGAAGCAAATGAGGGATTTGGCTCTAGTTTAGCTAAATCTATGAGAGCTAGATCAGGGTTTGTTATTTTATTTGAGTTTTCATAACACTTACCAGAAAAAATAGCTACATAGAAAAAATAGAACATCGCAATACATAAATGATAAATGGGCCTATGAAACAGTTCCTTTCTTATTTCATAAATTAATTTATAAATCGTACCTAGAATTAATATGTTATAACAAAGCCTGTAAAAAAAGCGCATAGGCAAAAATCTCAACCATGCTCGATCCATCGCTATCATTTCTCTTTCCACAGCCTTCGTCTGGAGGAAACTTAAAGGTAGAAACAGAATGGCACGGCGACCGTGGCGGTGGCCGCCGCTCAGAGAGTTTCCCATACATTTAATTTGTCCGCGACGCCTGGGGAGAAATTAAATGTAAGGGAAACTCTCTGAGCGGCGGCCACCGCCACGGTCGCCGCGCCATTCTGTTTCTACCTTAATGGAGGAAATAGGAAACCTCTCTGAAGGGAAAAGTGGACACTTTCCTGAAATGGAACATCTTTCCTTTTATTTGTCTATAGTAAAAGAAAAGAGAAACAAAAATAATAGCTTATTGGGGAAACCACTTTAAAAAAACTCGCCAATTACTCTACCCCTGCGGTGGTGTGGAAAGGAGTATTTTTTTTAACAAAATACTAGTATTAGAGGGACACCGAAACTTTCCCGCCCGTTTACGAATAAAACGGTTTCGATATAATTGCGCCAAGTTAAAATTTACCCCAATAGAAGAAAACTTTCCAGGATGTCAGTAGAACATCATAATAAAGATAAAAAAAATTCAAGTTATTTGGATATTTTTTTATAGGGCCATTAGATAGAATTCTTATATTGTCTGTACTATTAAGTGAGAATGTCCTTAAATAGCCATAAAGAAATAATTTCCATTTTTCATATTTCTAAATTTATTCATGATTTGATATTTTACATTTTCAAATCCTTGTAAAACGCAATAATTTGCTTGTGAACCTTTGACCAAAATAAAACTTTTCCAAATCTGCAAAATAAACACATTGCGGAAATGATTGTTATAAATCAAAACGAAATCAAAATTCGCACAAAAATCACTATTTTACTAACTTTTGCAAAGTAGAAAGTCGGACCTGAAAAAATAAAATCGTAACTTCTAAAAATATGTAATTGATTTTTGTCATTTAAACAAAAAATCAAACAAACAGCTTCCTTCTTATTTTCATTTATTTCCACCAACAAATCCCTTTAATGAAATTTACCTAGAATACAATATACACATTCGTAAATATGCCATTCATAAATGAGAAAACCTGTAAAAAAAGAAGCGCAAACGCGAATAGCTCTGAAAGAACCCTGCTCCCATGCATCGCCGACGTTTTTCTTTCCATTTACTCTCTTCAGATAAGATTTACTCAAATATCTGGACAGTGCCACCGAAAATAAAGATTTAGCAGGGGCAGCTTTCGCTTGGAGGAAGCTTAAATGGAGGAAATAGGAAAGCTCTCTCAACAAGAACTTGCACACTTTTCTTGTATGAAATGGAATATCTTTCCTTTTATTTGTCTATGATAATAGTAATTGGAAAAGTATCGAGAAAGATGTTCGTGGATATGACGACGTCGATGACTCACAGGCGATGATGTTGCTCCAACAAGGAAATCAATCGAGATAAGATAAGGAGTGAGTTTTAAGTCGTCGTCGTCGTCTAGCTTACGATTGTATGTGTGCGCACCATTAAAAGTCCACCTTTCACCAACCAAAGATCCAAAATGGATACACGTCAACATTGATTTTATTAATGAAATTCCGCGCTAGTTTTGGCAGTGTTCCTGGTGCTTGTTGGATGATTTCCTTGAAGCTGTCCGCTTTATGCAATGCGCAACAGCACACCACTTTACGGTTTATACACGATTTATACAAGGCAATCAGGCCGCCTTTACCTGGCCATCGATGGTTGCCCAATAAGCCGACGACGTGTTCCCAAGAGTCGTTGTCTATCTGCCTGCGCCGCACAGAGAAGAAGAAGAAGGGGAGTGTACACAAAAAAAATATGAAAAAGAAACATCAATCGACCGTAGTTAATTCACCAAACGATGACCACATCCGGTGTTGGTGGTGAGGCATGATTCAGAGGCTTTTGGAAGGTCCTAATCGCACAAGAAATACAATTTCTTAAGTCGGATCGCGTCTCGCAGCGATGCCCCCGAGAAGAGTATCGCAGCGCCTCTGTCAGTGGTCGGTAAATCTCTTCCAAATTTTACCATGTTCCGTTGCTTGGTAAATTTTTGTGATTTCTAAAAATCTTCCCAGTATTAATTCTCGCCTATATCACACGAGCGCACACCACGACGCCCTACACTGGAATACTGCAAGCCATCACAATGAGTAAAAAATGAAGAAGAGATTTCGACCACCCACTCTCGGATGATGACGCTCCAATATCACACCATCGGATTTATTTATGGAATCGAACCTTCCACGAAACAAAAAAAAAACAAAAAAAAAAACAAAAAAAAACAAAAAAAAAGATTAGCAATTATGAGGCAAGCGCTGCTATCGTCACTGAGACTTGATTATTTTTGTATTTTCCTTTTTTTGTACGTGGAGTTTTCAAATAATTGAAAGAAATCTCGCGATAATCCGCAGCAGATTAGGCAGCGCACACCTCGTTATAAAAATATATTTCACTTTTTTTTGGAGAGACGTGATAAGGGCGCGTTGCGATGATGTAAGTGGTCGTAATGTTAATTGTGATAAGATAATGGATGGCAAGGCTTTCAAGAAGGTCGAAGTTAATCTGAACGAGTTTTTTTTTGTTTGTTTGTTTGTTTTTGCCTTTTTAATCAAGTACACACTCTCTCACGTAGGCGGCGTTGTTATGATAAAAAAAATGTTGAATTAATCTTGAAATTTTGTTTTGTTGCAATTTGAAAAAGAAAGGGGATTAGGGATGGTTGTTTTTGTTTTGTATTTCGAGTAACAGAAGAGCAGATTTAGTGTATTTGAAGATAATCTATTAGGACACAAAACCAGAACAATCGATTCTTCTTTCTATCTTCTTCTTAATGAGGTATCAGATCTACAAGTACCAGATTTGCTGCGTGAATATATTGTACTCTTGACAGCACATGCACCTCACGGTATACAGGAACATGGTAATGTAAAAGACAGAATATCGTTTTAGTGCGACGTCACTCGACGACTCTTCCAATATAAAATCGAAATTGTTGTTGTTGTATCTGCATTAGTCGCCGGGTGACGTCACCTTTTTCTACGATATTCGAAGCTGTCAGTCTCTTTTACATTACCTTGTTTCTGTATACCGTGATGCACCTTAGATTTGCAGGCCAGAACCAGCTCAATTTCTGGGTCTAATCTTACATCCAAAACTAAACTGGAAGTCTATTATCGAGGAGAGAGTAAAAAGGCCTTCGGAAAGAGATGGGGTTTGAAGCCAAAGATGATCTTGTAGTTGCTCACAGCGATGGTAGGTCAATTTCTTACGTACGGTTGGCTTGTGTGATGGCCAAGCTGAGCAGGATCTATAATGTCATAAAGTAGGAGGAGAGGACGGCAACAATAGGATCAACAAGAGCCATGAAAACATGCCCCACGAACGCCTGCTCCCTCCTGACCAACACAACAAACATCTAGCCTCGTGCAGGGCCTTAGACTTTAGGCAATCTTTAAGTACCAGGCTCGGACGTCAAAAACCTACGGTCCTAACAACATCTTGGATTTGCTACCGAATGGTATGATTACCACAGCCAAAGTGTGTGTCTGGATTAGCGGCATTTAACTAATCGTGATCATTCTGAAAAATAACTTTGTCGTATCTGCTGAACCGAGCTGTAGTAGATGTTGTTGGCAACGATCTCTTAATAGTTTCATCAGATGTTAGGAGTTTATTATAGACCACAACCTTTTGATCCACCAAATACGAAGCACTGGTCGCTTGCGATTGTCGTAATGTATTACCTGATTTACACGACACGTTTTTTGCTCTGCCTTGTCAAGAATTCCCTTTTGTGTTACGTGCGTGCCCACCGCTGTAGGTTTACACGATGAAGTTTTTAACGTGCGTCAAAAATGACAGCGACATGTTTTAACAGCGTGATGTTTGTGTGTGTGTGTTTGGTTGTTTGTATGACGAAAAAGGGAGAAAAGAAAATCAAGAAAACGTCTGCTGTGAGTGGTCTACCCGTGATGGCAGTCCCTCTCGGCCCCTCAGCTTCCCTCTCCCAAAAACTCGTGCTTTATGCAGCAAAAACGTGTCGTGTAAATCAGGTCTATCCATTATTCATCACCAGTGACGATACGATGAAACAGAAAATCCTTTCTTCTTCGCCAGAGTTGAAGTTAGCACTTCGACAGAGTTGAAGTTAGCACTACAAAAACACAAATCCCAGTCAGTTGTAAACCTTGTAAGAAGCTACCAGTCAGTCGGCTTTCTCAAAAATGCCAGACAGTTTCTTTTAAGAACTGTGTTGATTGGTACAGAAGATGGATATGAGAATTACCGTCTACTTTATAGTTGTCCGAGTTGCCCGAGAGGCGAATCAATACCTACCTAGTACCGTGTGGGATGGGAAGTAAGGAACGGATCTTGTAGGTGTGTGTGCTCATTGATCCAAGATATCGGATCATTGCTAAAGACACTGGCTTCACTTGAGTAATTTAGCCAATTTATATTATGAACGTTGAAATCACACAATGATTTCACAATCCACGTGGTAAAGTTAAAATCCGGAAATGGGATCTGAGATAGCATCAAATGCTAAAATAGGGACTTCATTACTAATATTAGGACTACAGTATAAGAAAAACAAGCTTCTATGAAATTAATCAGATTTTCAGATTTTCCAAATCTTGAACAACCTATAGTACATACAGCTGACCGGGAAATGAATGTTGTGATCATAGATTCGTTATTTGCTACCTTAAAAAGCCCCATATACCGATTTTCATTAGAATCGAACTACAATTGGCAAACTTATCGGCCATCTTGGTGCGGCCATTTTGAATTTATAAGCTTTGATCATAGATTCGTTATTTGCTACCTTAACAAGCCCCATATACCGATTTTCATTAGAATCGGAATACAATTGGCAAACTTATCGGCCATCTTGGTGCGGCCTTTTTGAATTTGTAAGCTTTGATCATAGATTCGTTACTTGCGACCTTAAAAAGCCCCATATACCGATTTTTATTAGAATCGGAATGCAATTGGCAAACTTATCGGCCATCTTGGTGCGGCCATTTTGAATTTATAAGCTTTGATCATAGATTCGTTATTTGCTACCTTAAAAAGCCCCATATACCGATTTTCATTAGAATCGGAATACAATTGGCAAACTTATCGGCCATCTTGGTGCGGCCATTTTGAATTTATAAGCTTTGATCATAGATTCGTTACTTGCGACCTTAAAAAGCCCCATATACCGATTTTCATTGGAAATTTCATTTAAATTTATAAGTTTTGACCACAAATTCGTTATTCTTCTTCTTCTTCTTCTTCAACGGCCCTACAACCGGGATCCGGTCCCGGCCTCTCGCAACCGCTCTCTCCACCGGTCCCGATTCTGAGCCGATGTCATCCAGTTTGGCATCCCCATGCTCTGAGCGTCCTGGTCTACGCCATCCCTCCAGCGGAGGTTGGGTCTCCCTCGCTGTCGCACCCCATAAGTCTTACCGCAGAGAACTTTCCGAGCAGGCTCATCTTCACTCATACGAGCTAGATGTCCTGCCCACCGGAGTCTACCGAGCTTTATTTTCTTCACAACATCTATGTCGCGATAGCGCTCGTAGATCTCGTCATTGTAGAGTCTCCGGAATCGTCCTTCCTCACATACCGGGCCAACAATCCTCCGAAGTATTTTCCTCTCGAACACCGCCAAGAGGTTAGAGTGCTTTTTGCTGAGCACCCACGTTTCGGATGCATATGTGAGGACCGGCAAGACCATCGTCTTATATAGTAAAAGTTTAGACGTTATGGTTAGATGCTTGGATTTGAAGAGCCTTGACAGGCTATAGTAGGCTTTGTTGGCTTTTAGCAGTCGTGCGCGTATTTCAGGTTCCATGCTATTGTCGGCTGCTACTATTGACCCAAGGTAGGTAAATGATTTTACCACATCAAACTCGTGTTCCTCTACCTTGATTGTGGGACCAATGTTAGGTGTTCTTGCAGACGAGGCCACCATGTACTTTGTTTTGCTTTCGTTGATGTGCAGTCCCAGATTTCCTGCCGCGCGCTCAATCTGGATGAAAGCTTCTTGTACAGCTGTTGATGTTCTTCCAATGATGTCAATGTCGTCTGCATAAGCCAGTAATTGGGTGGACTTGTGAAGGATTGTGCCCCTTGATGTCACGCCCGAATCTCGGATGACTTTCTCCAACGCCAGGTTGAAAAGGAGGCAGGCCAGACCGTCCCCTTGTCGGAGTCCATTATAGATGTTGATTGGTCTGGACAGTGTTCCGGATACCTTTACTTGGCTTGTCACATTGGTCATGGTCAACCTACATAGTCTTGTCAGCTTATTGGGAATGCCGAATTCTATCATGGCTTTGTAGAGTTCTACTCTGGCTATGCTATCATAGGCGGCTTTAAAGTCTATGAAGAGGTGTTGGATTGAGTTTTGAAACTCTCGACATTTTTCCATAGCCTGCCTCAAAGTGAAAATCTGATCGGTTGTTGATTTGCCTGGGCTGAAGCCACACTGGTATTGGCCTACGATATTTCTAGCGTATGGGGCCATCCTGTTTTGTAGGATGGCGGAGAATATCTTATACGCGGTACTCAACAACGTTATACCACGATAATTGCTGCACGTTGTGATATCTCCTTTTTTATGTACCGGGCAGAGGATGCCTTTTCTCCAGTCTTCTGGCATCGCTTCCTGCTCCCATACTTGCACAATTAATTCATGAATCGCTTGGTGTAATGTAGGCCCTCCATATTTAACCAGCTCCGCAGGGATGCCGTCTGCACCCGAGGCCTTGTTGTTTTTGAGCCGGGTGATGGCACTGCTAACTTCTGCTAAGCTTGGTGGTGACAGCGTAGCATTATCGTCAGATATTGGTGGAGCCTCCAAATCCTCAGTTAGCTCGCCATTTAGCAATTCATGAAAGTGCTCTTCCCATCGCTCCAAGATGCCTTGAGGATCGGTGATCAGATTCCCTTCTTTGTCCTTGCAGTATGTGCAACGAGGTGTGAATTGCGTCATACCGCGTACTCTTCGGTAGAACTCCCGCGCCTGGTGCGGCCGTCGCTCTCTGTACTGTTCTAGTTCACAAACGAGATTTTTCTCCCAGGCTTCCTTTTTTCGTTTGTGAATTCTCTTTTCTTCTTTTCTGAGCTCTTTATATTTCTCTTCGCGTGCTCGTGTTCTCTGAGACTGCTGCATTGCTCGATACGCAGCATTCTTACGTTCAGTTGCCAGCTTGCATTCATTATCGAACCAGTCGTTCCGATCTCTACGACTTCTGCCTAAGATGGAATCAGCAGTACTAATGACAGTATTTTTAAGGCGGGTCCAGCTCTCGTCGACGCCCGGCATCTCATCCCCAGGACTTGCTCTTCTGAGCGCGAGTTCTAACGCCTGACCGTAGCTGTTTCTGGCCATTTCGTTGCGTAGTGCAGCTGTGTTGATTCGAGCCTGATCAGCGGATACAAAGCTTTTCAGCGTTGTAATGCGCTCTCGGAGCACCATACCAACAAGATAGTGATCTGAGTCGAAGTTGGCACCTCGGTACGTTCGTACCGTCATCAGACCCGAAAGGTGGCGGCGGTCTATCAACACATGGTCTATTTGATTGCGAGTCGCCCCATCAGGAGATATCCAGGTGGCTTTATGGATATCTTTACGCGCAAATCTGGTACTTGCAACGACCAAGTTCTTACTTGCTGCCATCTCTATAACTCGCTGCCCATTGTCATTAGTGTTCTCATGCAAGCTGTGGGTGCCGACATATTGCCTGTATACGGGCTCCCGGCCTACTTTAGCGTTCAGGTCTCCCAATATGATTTTTACATCATATCTGGGGCAGGCATTAAGTTCCCGTTCAACTACTTCGAAGAATTCTTCTTTTTCATCGTCCGGGGACTCTTCTGTAGGTGCGTGAACGTTTATGAGGCTGATGTTCTTAAATTTGCCTCGCACACGAAGGGTACATAGCCTTTCGTTTATTGCTTTAAAGCCGATAATGGTAGGCTTCATCCTTTTGCTGACCATAAAACCTACCCCGAGCACATGGTGTTTCGTATGACAGCTGTAATATACGTCATAATCAGGTTTTTGCAAAACACCATTCCCTGTCCATCGCATCTCCTGAATGGCGGTAATGTCAGCTTTATATGTTGACAGGGTATCGGCCAGATGTTGTACAGCTCGAGTTCTGTACAGAGTTCGTACGTTCCATGAGAAAATTCTTAAATCATTTTGCCTTTTTCGTTGCCGTGGTCGTCGTCGTTTTTTCCAGTATCCGAGGCATGTTGCTCGTTCCGTAATGTTTGTTTTTTACGGGTGAGGTTATTAGCCTCACGCCAACCTTACTTGGAAGGGACTAGCCCGATCATGTTAGCCTATCCTCTCTCATAGGATAGTTACCAGTGGCCACCGCTAGGAGGTTATGATCGCACTTCCATCAGTCCGGAATAGTTACGGCACGTGCATGTTATGCTACATGTTATTCCCCCTATTCCGCTGATGACTGACCACCATTATTCACGACCTTAAAAACCCCTAGTTACCACTTTCATTAAAATCGAAGCACAATTGGCAAATTCAACCATGTTTGAGCGGCCATTTTTAATTTTGGTCGTATTTCAGCGACCATTTTGAATTTCATTTTGAAACTAAACAATAAAATTCTTTGCTTCTTCATCTACGTCATGGTATATTTCTTTTTTTGATATAAATAATAGTTTTTGAGCTGCAACTCAAAACTGTAGGTATGCCATAATTTCGTTATCATCGATTTTTTGTCATGGCAGCAAACTTACAGAAATATTCACGTCAAAAAGAAATTCGTGTGAAGCCCACAAATAATATTGAAAATATGAAATTTTTTGTATCGGGGCTTCACTTTCGTAAGGTTACTGGCCTCAGTTACAACCGGCTGTGCCAGTGACACAACCATTGGGGCTAATGACAATGCCAATGGCTAATGCCTCCTGAAATGAGGTGAATCCCGTGAAATGACTGATCAAGGCAGATATGCCGCCGAGGCTGAGCTGCAACTGCAGAGATCCTTACCTGTCCTCCGTACACAATTTTTACAAGATCACGCAGGCAGGCACCTAATCGTTACACAGTGCTTAGAAGCATCGACAGTTTGGAATCTATTACACTGCTAGAAAGCGTACTTTGTTTCTTGTTAAGGCTATTATTAAAATAAATGCGATATTGTGGTTTAAAAAATCCCATACTTCGTCGGAAACTCCCAATTCTTCAACACACCCTATAAAAAAATATCTTGTAATACTAGAATCTCAAAGTTTCCCAGAGAACAAACCAAAACCAATTGTTGACATGACAAACACAAAATAGCAAACTTCCAGTTTATATGTCGCACCTCAAAGTGTCTTGGCTAATCACAAAAATAATAAGAAGAAGAAGCATCAAAAGTTTGTAAAGTTGAAGGAAATAATAAAATAAAAAAAAACATCCTCAAAATATCAATAACAACTGCAAAAAAACCCCATCTACTTATTAATTTATTAATGTTTATAAATTCCCATACTCACGAGTTTATAAATAAACATTTTTATTAAAATATTCCCAATAAAAACCGGTCTGCACAAAATCGCGAAATTTAAATACAAATTTTTTTTTATTTAAAAAAAATCCGCCATTTTTTCTCTCTCTTTCTTAATTATCGTTATTATTTTCCTCTTTTTTTTTTATTTAATTTAATTTAAACAAATTTTGTAAAATCCCAAAACTTGAAATTCGTGTGGTTTAGGAGTGGAAAAAAAATTAAGAATTCGCGCTTGAGTTTTTTGTTGCGGCGTTTATTGCCAGTTTTTCAATGACCCACATTTGCATGTGTGTAGTGACGACTCCGCGAGTGTAATTTATTCGCGACAAATTAAAATTAGAAACAGATCGTCCGCGTCGCGCAGGAGTCTTCACAGCTGAGGAGGATTTTTTCTTACTTGTTTCAAGTTCAAAGACCAGAAGCCAGCCATTTTGGTTGTATCATGATGGCCGTGCGGAGAGAGGAGGATGAGAATATTATGAAGGAAAAAAAAGAAGAAGATTATTAGATATATTTTTATGGCGTGTGTCTGAAAGTGATAAGGAAAAATAATTTTGAGAGCGATTTTTTTTTCGTAATCGAAAATTAGCATCGAAGATTTCAATCAGTGGGAATTTCCGTAATTAATGCAGACTAATTTTTTTTTGTAAAGTTTTTAATCTTGAGTTTCGTTTAGCTCATGAGTTACGAGTATAGCAAAAAAGGAAGAAACAGGGTGTTTTTTTTATAAGGATATGCATATATAGTATATGGTGGTAGTTCTACTTTTAAATTCGGACGATGTATAATGACGTTCGTGGAGACTAATTCGAAAATAAACAGATTAGTGAGGTTTATTCGAAATAACCGATTCGTTGGTAAATGTGACAGCAGTTCGTACAGTTCGTTCCATTGAGACTCCGTCGATCTCTATTCATCAAGGCACTCAAGAATTTATCATCTCACGGAGCTCTTGCAGCAACTTTTGACAAAGGACTTTAAATTGTACGCTTACAAGGTTTGATTGACTCAGGAACTGAAACCCAGTGGCGTAGCAAGGGTGTGGCGAGCGAGGCGCTTGCCTCGGGTGCCATAGCGATGGGGGCGCCAAAACTTGGGAAAATTAATAAAAGTTCGAACATCACGTATGCTCGTCTGACTGTTGCAGTGGACTGAATTTTTGAAAGCACCCTAAAGCTTTACAGATGAAAACCTTAACTTCGGAAAAATTGCACATCTGATCAAGAGATTGAACAATTCACTTTAGGAACTGCGGAATACTGAGTTTCAAGCGAATTTATCACGCGGTAAAACATTAGCTAACTACTCTGGAAATGGAAAATGCGTACGATGGAACAAGAAAAAAAAGATTGGAATCGTACGCAGGAGAAGATGATGATGCTGAAACCAAAAACCTTCGTATTGATTTATACAGTGCAGTTGATATTCTGATAACCCACCAAATGACTATGAAGTATAAGAAGTTAATAGGAGCTGTAGAGGATTTCGAATTTTTGTCTGGCGAATCTTTGAAAAGCATGAATACAACCGAATTGTGGGGGGGGCACAATTTTTTCCACTGGCCTCGGGCGTCGGTAACGCTTGCTACCCGGCTCTGCTGAAACTCCATTTGAAGCGTCGCCAATACGTCGAATGGATGTGTAAGCAAACGTCAGTGGATGTCAACTTTACGAAGAGAGTTCACCTCGATGGACTCCCAACAAACAGGTTTGTTTGTGGCCACAATTGAAAGGCAATATGTGGTTCCAACAGGACGGTGCCAAAAGGGAAGATGTACGCCAATAAGCCAACAACCATTCAAGAGCTGAAAAGGAGGAGATAATTCGATACATTAATGAAATTGGGCCGCAATTATACCTCAGGGTTATCCAAAATGTAGAAAAGCGGAAAAATGCTTATATCTCGGAAACCGTAGCTCCTGGACAATTTTGGACATTATTTTGGAATCATCGGCTAAAAACACAAAAATGCTTATATCTCGGAAACCATAGCTCCTAGATGATTTCGAACGTTATTTTGGAATCACCTGCTGAAAACACAAGTGAGAATACGAAGTTGCAATTCAGTGCGCATAGCCGTCTTGGATTTCTCCAAGTACAGTCGGCAGGTGCCACAAGCGATCTCAACGATCTCCACTGCATGTTCACGATATCTCTTCTAACCTATCCACTTAGTCTGTCTACAAGTAATCGCACCAGTCCCCCCGTTTCTAGTCTTCCTCGGCGACATATTTCCCCAATGCTGTTAGCTGTTACAATAGTTCCAGACTCCAGAACTCTGAAGTCAACTCCTGCTTTGCTCCTGCCGATCGATACCTGTGAGGCTTCTAACCTGGGCTAGTGTCACATTATTTGGCTACGCCCGCCCATCGAATTTTTTCACATTAAACCAAGTCCACTAGATCACTGATGTATGTGTTATGATGGGCCTCACCATTATGATGTATGCCCATTCTTCTCACCTCGGTGAAGTACTCCATCTTAGTCCAAACTTAGTTATTTGATCATTGATCTTCAATCCTAAGATCATCACGAGGTGAAAATTTAGGCCTCAAATCTTCTTAGTGGAAACAATAGCGCCTGTCTTGGTGACCTTTATGGTTAGGACCACTGTTCTACCATTCGGCGGTCATTCCTCAATATGTGATCAATATGTGATCGCCCAGTTCCTATAGATCTTTTGCTAACTCTGCCTAGAAGACACGAATATTGTACTGCTTTTCATCATGTGGGCAATGAGACTGAGTGACGTTCATACCGTATCTTATCGAAGACCCTTTCGATGCTCGATAATTTCGAATAACATAAGACTTACTTTGGATCTTCTATCGTATTGGTTTCGTCCAGTTTCTCACATTTGCACTAAGAACATGTCCAACTTTTGACACTGAATCACTAGAGATCATTTCCTGAAGTCTGCTGACCTCTGATATCCTCTCCTATACTCGAGCAGATCCTTCAAGATTCTCATTTTCTTGGTAATTTTCTTCCTTTTCGTTTCTTGCCTTTTCCCATATAACAGTGTTGCCGTAGCTCATTGTCCGATTGACGGCTCTTTTCAACTCCTTCTTCAGTTGATCCAGTTCGCCTTACTACCAGGATATAAAATCATGATCCTCTACTGACTTAAAAGGGCGCACCTGGTATTCTCTGTGACTGTCTGAAGGGCAACTGAGATTCCGCTCCTTTTGTTGTTGTCAAGGCATTTGGCACCTTCTTTGCACAAGCTTCGTACGAAGCATTTCAGTTTAATTTGACAGGTCTGTGTTACAAGGAATTATCGTGGTTTTGATTCTGTAATCTCTGCCCGGGGATCTACAGTCTACCGCAAATGAAATGGCTCAATGATCTGACACTGTTTTCCCACAAAGATAACATTCCTTCAGTGTTCTGCCGTCGCCTGTTCATACAAGTGAGCAAACATGTCCAATTCGATCGCGATCGTCGGTGATCCGTAGTGGTAGTTTTGGAGGAGTAACTGCAAGTGAAGCAAAACCGCGTTTTGTGGTTGAGATTACTCCTTTTCAATCTTACTAGAGCTTACGGTACGTCATTGGGTTCTATGAGAGATCCTTCATCAGTACAAACAGGTTCTTTCTCTAAGCGAAGAATCTCTTGCCCTGTTTCGTTCGTACGTGCTACAATCCTCTTATCTGCCCTCAGTGACAGCATTGAAGGAGAAAGACTTGTTAGTCACATCTTGGCTCGTTACAGCAGATGCAAAGACACTTCTTCATACATTGAACAAGAGCACTGGAGTTGGAAGTTGAGAGGATAATTTTTATCTTAGAATTACTGTAACTGTACGAAGCCGATCTAAACAGATTACACAAACGCAGCGCAACGTTGCACTTTAAAGGCATAAAAACCAAATACTGGAGACTATGCTATGAGAGCACGGAAATTGCAACTCCTTGACCATGGAAAATTCCCAAAATCTCATAAAACAAAGATTCTCACAATATTTTCGAACCTTTTCTGGAACCATAAGATCCTGACTATAAAAACTCAACCGTGAGAACGTGTATTCCTGCAAATAAATTAAATTTTCAGGATCCCAAACGCAGAGAAAGAGTTGAAAAGGCAACGAATTCCTCGAACTTTGGCTACCGACCGGGCTACTGGTCTTCACAGGTATAATACACAACCGGAAGGGTCCAGTCGATATCGATATCGATTATTGTTGTATGAAATGTTAACAGTAAATCATTGATCTTGTACGAAGATCAAATCAGACTACCCTAAGAGTATCGAAACAATATTATTAACTTTGGCGAACATATTTCAGCGAATACCTTTGTTGGGCCATAGGCAAATTCTCTACCTTCTGTGCGGAGTGAATCGACCCCTATTAATCCTTTCTGCTGTCTAGAAACAATAGGAAGTGATCCCTCATCGATGATCGTACAAATATTTCCCGATCATTATAAAAGATTCATGGCGTATCCAAAGGGTAACGATCAAAACAATTTCGCTAATCTCCGATCAATAGAACTGCTTCTGAAAATCGAGTGATCAAATAAAATTTATTGTCACAAATTGCTTAACGACGGCGCAGATCGGTTCGGATAAGATCAATTAATCCGAATTCCGTGCGGATTTTCGCACTGTTTATGGAGCGGGCGGAAATGGTATCAACAAAAGAAATAGTTGATTCCGAGAAGTTCAATTGGTAGATTTGGCGAGCTTTGAGCGCTATTTTAAGTAACAAAATCAAGGATCGCTTGAGGATCAATAATGCCGAAAGACAAATTTGGACCAAGATCTGAGATAAGAGATGATCTTCCTCGGCAATAGTCGATATGAAACATGTCGGACTACATCGTTTCATCAAACATAGTCCTCGTTTCGACTCAGCAATTCTGTTTTCGTTCTTTAGGAATAGGAGTGCCGCAAGGGTCCATGTTAGGACCAAATTTTTTCAATGGCGGAATTTTTTATATGTGAAACTCGGGATCCACCCTTTGTACAGCAGTTAGTTATGTTGTTAGTCACTTCCTAATGCAAGTTTAGCTCGTATAATAGAAGGTAGGGGAGCGGCGCGTATACTGAAAGAGATGGCGATGAATATTGGGCTTAAGGGGACATTCTGGTCAGAAAATCGATTTTTTTTTTGCTCAATCGATAGTATAACCCTTTAAAAATAACTTGTTAAAATTTCAAACCGAAATCTTGAGCGGTTTAAAAGTTACAGGTAATTAGAGAGGCATGCCTCCTGCCGCGCGGCCGACTAAGCCGACGAGCCTGAGAGCAGGTGCGAGCTATGAATCGAGCGTGTGAATAGCGTTCGGTTTTATGGCCTTGAATTTAAGAATGAATTATATGAGGAAGGTATTTTTGATCTTCCTTTGTCTCCTTTTCGTTAGGAGGGGATTTAGGGGGACGGAAAATACGCATTTGGTCCATTTGAAATTTGGTCCATTTGAAAGCAAACTTTTTCAAGTCGAAATGCGTTTCTAAACTTCAAAGTGAAATATCTCAGAATCAATAATTTTTCGGCGGTGGCAGCTTTTTTGAAAAAACGGTGCATGCGAATTCGATGAAACTTGGCACACTTGTTCTTTGTGATGTTGTGCAAAAAGTGGTGGAACAGATTTCGTTTATCTTTTTTTTTAAAAAAGTTATAGCAAAAAAACGGAGAAAAAAAAAAGCCGAAAAATTCACATTTTTTTTCAATTGCCCGCCATTTTGTTATTTTTTTGAATTTTGAAAAAGTGTTCCACCACTTTTTGATCAATACACTTAAGTTTAATAAACTTTCGTCATTTTCCATTTTAGATCACCGGTGAAGCTAAAAACCCTGCCACCAGCAGGCCGCGCATGGCTGCACGGCCCACTTTGGACACCTGGAGGGGGGAGTTACCGGTTCCGGAGTGGCTCGATAAAATTCTACAATGTAGTCGAAGAATGAATAAAATTATTAAAAAAAACCCGGTTTTGATATCTTCAATAGTTTCCTTAAAAAAAATTCATAAAAATGAGCTATTTTTTGGGTCGACAACCCAGAATGTCCCCTTAAAAGGACTCTTGAAGAGGCTCGATAATCTTGACTACAGAACGCTGTTCCACGGTTGAGATATTTAATTCAAATGGTGGACTGTAAGCTGTAGAAATGATCCGAGCAGTATAGTCGCCAGCATTTTTGCCAAGGCTACTACACTCCTACGATTATCTCAATGGGAGTAGATGACGTTCTCTTCTCTTTACATCTCTTAAGAAATGTTTGTTTCACGATTTGGAGTATTGGTACCCTCTATCGTTGATGCTGTGCCAATGTTAAGCTTAGAATATTAATAGATGGATCAACTGTTAGTTCTAGACCGGACTTATCCTCCTTGAGCCAAAACCTAGGGCGCAGTGCCCGATAATGAAAGCAAAAGGTTTCCTGACACCCATTTTACAACTCTCTTGTCACGTTAGGACACGGTATGGGAAGAAACCGATTGCAGCTGGCTAAACTAGTGGGTGACGTCCAAGGTTCGATGTGTTTTATCTGAATCCGATCGTCAATGGACCTCTGCACCAAGCTGGTGGGTTTTCATAAATGAAACCGTATGGATGACAGATAAGACTCACACTCTATAACAGGGGATAACTGCGATACCCTGTTCATAGTTGCAGTAAGCTTGGTGCAAATTTTTTCTCTTTGGTATGAACTCCTACAACAGCCAGGCCTCCTCCTTTAGCACCGTGCAGACTCTTATTAATATATCGTGTCCGCTTATTCCTTCCTTCGAACCAAGCTTTACTACTAGAAATTGCCCAAGGACGAGTACGATCAGACAGACTGGTAGCAAAAAGTGTGACTCCTAAGCTTAGACTTTCACATAAAAAAGTATAAGCCATCGGATTTAAGGCTAAAAACAAAAGACCGTGCACCATTTGTAACGAAACAGAAACAGACCGCTGTAAACAAAAAAACCAGAACAGCACCACCGCTGTTAACACATGACAAATCCGCTGTCTTTAAGTAACAGAACGAAATAGAACAGCGACGCGCAGCAAGGCACCAATATAAAAGGCCGGTGCCTGCCTGCGAGAGTCAGTCGTAATCAGATGGACGAGTTGATTCCTCTGCCTGATAACTGGGCGGAACCATAGGAGCGTTAATCGTATGGTTTAGAGACAGACAAAACATACAAGCCACGGAGTTGATCCAGTGGCGCCGACCGACCAATAAATTTACCACCACGGAGAGTTGATCCAGTGGCGCCGACCGACCGATACTTTTAAAAGCCACGGAGAGTTGATCCAGTGGCGCCCACCGACCAATAAAGTTACCACCACGGAGAGTTGATCCAGTGGTACCGAAACACCGATACATTTACAAGCCACGGAGAGTTGATCCAGTGGCGCCGACCGACCGATACTTTTAAAAGCCACGGAGAGTTGATCCAGTGGCGCCGACCGACCAATAAATTTACCACCACGGAGAGTTGATCCAGTGGTACCGAAAGACCGATACATTTACAAGCCACGGAGAGTTGATCCAGTGGCGCCGACCGACCGATACTTTTAAAAGCCACGGAAAGTTGATCCAGTGGCGCCGACCGACCGATACATTTACAAGCCACGGAGAGTTGATCCAGTGGCGCCGACCGACCGATATTTTTAAAAGCCACGGAGAGTTGATCCAGTGGCGCCGACCGACCAATAAATTTACCACCACGGAGAGTTGATCCAGTGGTACCGAAAGACCGATACATTTACAAGCCACGGAGAGTTGATCCAGTGGCGCCGACCGACCGATACTTTTAAAAGCCACGGAAAGTTGATCCAGTGGCGCCGACCGACCAATAAATTTACCACCACGAAGAGTTGACCCAGTGGTACCGAAAGACCGATACATTTACAACCCACGGAGAGTTGATCCAGTGGCGCCGACCGACCGATACTTTTAAAAGCCACGGAGAGTTGATTCAGTGGCGCCGACCGACCAATAAATTTACCACCACGGAGAGTTGATCCAGTGGTACCGAAAGACCGATACATTTACAAGCCACGGAGAGTTGATCCAGTGGCGCCGACCGACCGATACTTTTAAAAGCCACGGAGAGTTGATCCAGTGGCGCCGACCGACCAATAAATTTACCACCACGGAGAGTTGATCCAGTGGTACCGAAAGACCGATACATTTACAACCCACGGAGAGTTGATCCAGTGGCGCCGACCGACCGATACTTTTAAAAGCCACGGAGAGTTGATCCAGTGGCGCCGACCGACCAATAAATTTACCACCACGGAGAGTTGATCCAGTGGTACCGAAAGACCGATACATTTACAAGCCACGGAGAGTTGATCCAGTGGCGCCGACCGACCGATACTTTTAAAAGCCACGGAAAGTTGATCCAGTGGCGCCGACCGACCAATAAATTTACCACCACGAAGAGTTGACCCAGTGGTACCGAAAGACCGATACATTTACAAGCCACGGAGAGTTGATCCAGTGGCGCCGACCGACCGATACTTTTAAAAGCCACGGAGAGTTGATCCAGTGGCGCCGACCGACCAATAAATTTACCACCACGGAGAGTTGATCCAGTGGTACCGAAAGACCGATACATTTACAAGCCACGGAGAGTTGATCCAGTGGCGCCGACCGACCGATTCTTTTAAAAGCCACGGAGAGTTGATCCAGTGGCGCTGACCGACCAATAAATTTACCACCACGGAGAGTTGATCCAGTGGTACCGAAAGACCGATACATTTACAAGCCACGGAGAGTTGATCCAGTGGCGCCGACCGAGCGATACTTTTAAAAGCCACAGAGAGTTGATCCAGTGGCGCCGGCCGACCAATAAATTTACCACCACGGAGAGTTGATCCAGTGGTACCGAAAGACCGATACATTTACAAGCAACGGGAGTTGATCCAGTGGCGCCGGCCGACCGATACACCAACCATCCACGGAGAGTTGATCCAGTGGCGTCGGCCAACCGATACACCGAAAAGACCCGGAGAGCTGATCCGGGAGGACTCCGACGGAAACAGACCAAAAGGGCTACCTCGGGAGCGTTGATTCAAAAGTAACGCGCCAACCCTTTATTTCCTCACTTTCCCTCCCCTCGATAGTCGTGTAATATAGAACTTTTAGAAATAAAACCAGAACATAAACGTAACAGGAGTTTTCTTATTTGAACCTTGGGCATCTCCGAGCTGACTCGCCACTCCGACGTTACACATTTGCCAGTGGTTAAGTTTAAGAGTAGCACGCCTATTGAAGCGACGGTCCGAAGCCGCAGTATGTTAATGCTCCCGATTTTCATACGATCATTTATAAATTCCCTTGTTTGTAAGTAGGCCAAGGCGTCGCCTAGAGATGATGGAGGTGTCCAGTGCTCTCTACTTTTAGCTGAATAGCACCAGGTGCTAGTTTTGACCTCGCCTATTGGGCTGCTAATCATCTCAAACTCCAAGCCACGCAGTCTTTCTGCTTGGCTAGCTAGTGGGTTTTTTCGTTCACATCCATGTTTCTATGCCCGGAAACCAGACTCGAGTCACTATGGTTTCTACTGAATCTCTCTAGCTCATACCTGCATTGCTCCGTAGCGCTTGATTAGATTTGAAGTAAGGATCGCCAGTACCTCCGCTTGAAGGATATTAGCGTGCACCGGAAGTTGCCAGGACAATTAACTGCTGATGGCCCCTAGATAGACCTCTGCCCAACGCCCTCTGGTATTTTAGAGCAGTCGGTGAATTTTTGTAGATCAAACTTCTTCAGGACATCTCCGTTTCTCCACTTTGATCTTGATCAATGTAACAAGCCAAATAAAGATATCCAAGCCACTATCCATAGCATAGCAATCAACTGGTATATATAGTGTGGCAACGTGTGGCATCGACCCTTGAAGCAGTGAATAGCATCTCAGTTTTGCCTGGTTTGACTGCTCGACCGCAGTGTGCTGCTCAGCTGCTAACTTTCCTTCAATGATTTCACTGGCCACGATTGCAAGCATTTCTGACACCATTGTCACTAGGTCGTCTACTTTTGTCACTAGGTCGTCTACGTATGTCGTCTACGTATGCTCGGTTTTTCAAGCTAGGAAGCGAAAAAACACCTGATCAGATCCTTTTGCAGTTGGATTTATAGGATACATCAACGGGTAGATTAGGCTTCCGCTAAAAGAGGGACAGAGTACGACACCAACATCTACTCCGAATCGGGGCGTCTGAAAGGAGCTGTTAGGAGAGGCAAAAGCTGTTACGAGAGGCCAAAGCTGTCTAGAGCCAAATAAGTAATAATAACAGAGAGATATCGTGTATCGTTCGAGTTCCTGTAAACGGGGGATACTGCGGAGGAGCGATGTTCTCTTGTGGTGCCCCATCTAAGTACTAACCGCGTTCAGTGCTGCTTAATTTAAAGATCGAAAGAGAATCGATCTATTCAGGCAACACAGTCAATTAAATACGTATGTGCAAGCCTCGATGGTATCACTTCTGATACTATTCTAATACCATATCGCCTCACTTATGAAATTTCATTCACCCTAGTCTAATCCTGCCATCAATTTCGCAATAACTCCCACTCAAGTTCTACTCAAGCAGTCGTGACAAGCCAAAATACTGCACAACGATCCGTTAAAAGCTCGAATTGTCCCAATAAAAATAATCCAGCTTATCACTGTAATCCACAAATATCATCGAACCGAGCGAGGAAATGTTACATCAGCCGAGGGCATTCCACTGATTAAATCCAGAACGTTATCAAAATCGTTATCGAGACTGTGATAACAGCAATAAAATAAACGTTCAAGTTTTTCCCCCTTCTGACTCCGACTCGGATCTTATTACCGGACTGATTTACCTCAGCTTTCGATTACCTCATCGTTGTGACCGCTGCGGTATTGTGGATATTGAAATTCCCCCATTTATAATATTTTTTTAATTGTTTTGCGTCTCGCGCGGTGACGACTGGTATCTAGTAATCTATCTGCTTGTAACAAAGCTGTCTGGGCAACTATTTAGATCTTGTGCACACACACAAACCAGCCTTAGCCCCAACCACAGCGGCAGGTCCCCGGCAGTCACGATTCTCGAATCCGGAAAATCTAATCGCTGCGGCATCATTAAGAATCGCCAAAGACAATAAAACCGGCATTAAAACACAACTCAAGGCGAACTCTCAATCGACACATCGAATCGGGGTCCGTGATGGCGCACCGCGCGTATACAACATAGCCAGACCGTATTGAGTTGTTACATTGGGGGCCAGCTTTGGCGACTCCGGCGACGACCCACTTTGGGTAATTTGACCCCCATTGACGACGACAACGACGACCACGGGCAATAAAGCTCGACTCCGATGACGACGAGACTGCAAGAAGCCGAACGATAGGCGATTTGAGCGCCGTGCCGTGTGGCCACCGCAAAGATGGAATCGATTAATCGGGCCACGAATCTGGGGGCATAAATTACGGGAGCACTTGGGGAATGCTTAAATAATCCTCTTCCAAGATTTTACTGAATGCCCCCACCCCACCCCGCGCTCGACGCCAGGCAGCGTTCGTTCACATTGGATTTTACTTTCATTTTACCTTGCCTGAGTGCATTCTTGCTCCGCTCCCCGGCAGACCCCGCGCGGCCCGGTCCCAGCCCCGCTGCCCACCCTTCAACTGTACTCTCCCTTGGAGGTTGCGCGCCGCGTTCTGGTCGAGCAATTATAATTGGAGGAGCTCCAAGTATTCCGCACGCAAAAACTACGTTGACACTTCAGACGCTTGGAAATTGGACTTCTGCCGGCTCCTATCCTTGAACCGAGCCCAACTTGTTCGTTTTGCGATGGTCCGTGCAGCGTGCAAGATTTATGGGAGTGCATTACACCCGGATTGCCCCAACTGCCATGAGGCCCCCGGGGGCCTGTGCTGACTGCAATATCAAATCTGGCGCGCTCTGGACTCTCTCTCGCAATTGCAAAATTTGAAATGTGCGAAGTTACGTCGTCGATTGTCCTCCGTATCTCTATCCCTCTCGTTCCCACACCCCTTCCCCGCTCCGTCTCTCTGTTTTTTGCATTTTCAATTTTCTCCGTTTGTACTTCGTCAGCAGATTGGAACGATCTTTCCTTTTCAGCATTTTATCTTCGACTCAATTGAAGCTGCATGTTGTTGCCGTGTGGCAGTAAATAATTCACCATTGACAGATTTAGGAATTTGATTTTGAGTTTCTTCTTTTTTTCGCGTGTGTATGTGTGTGTTCGTTTTTTTCTTGTATGAAATCGCTTCAAGGTAATGAAAACGTTTTTCTGATTAAAAAGCCATTAGAGAACTGCTTTTGTTTTTGCTCATAAATATTCAGCTTCGGAATAAGCTTGAGAGAGAGAGAATATTTTTTATGGCTGTTGGCAATATTTTTTAGGCGAGTGCAAAGGTTTCAGTTCCGCTAGCGATTAATGGATAGATAACGCTCAAGTGTGAATGGGACGAACGACTAATGGATGGGTGACTGATGGCAATTTAATGGCGTGAATGAGCGCTAGACTTGTAGAACAAGATATTATGGCATAAATGCAACAAGTTTACTAAGTAGTTAACTACGAGTTTCTTGAATGCTATTAAACTAGCACAGTTTGCCCTCGTTAACTTAGAGGTGAAACATTCGCTGCTATCATCTCCAGCAATTATTCTCAGCCAGAGGTAAACGTTCGTGACTATATAATTTCTTCAAAATTCTTTTTATTCTTCACAGAAACTTCCGGTCTCTCTCATCTGTCTTCTGCTATGGCATCACGAGGAAACCAGCGCTATCTCCCATTCGACCATCGATTGCAAGAAGCATTTGTGAAATCACGTACTTGACCGAGGATCACTAACGGGCATCAATCAACCTTCCTCTCTTTACTTTTTGAGTACATGTGCTTCCTGACAGATACTACACCCTATGATGACATGATTAGAATGACATCGGCTGTAGGTATAGAACTAGACTTTCTATTTTCAAGGATGGTTTGGTAAGTAACTTGGCTCACTTGGTTGTAGATGAACTCCTGGAGCTACTAAATGGCCAACATTTTTTCGCCCAAGGTTATGCACAAGATGTCATCGTGATTGTAGGTGAAACAGAAGATACCATGTCAAGGCGTCTGCAGCAGGCTCTAGCTGGTGCGCCAGAGATGGTTCCATAAACCAGGAGACGAACATTGCCAGGACTGACAGAACCGATCCTCGCAGGCAGAACCAAAGGTTTTTCGCAACAGCCCAAATACTTAAGAGTGACGCTAGATCCCAATCTCAATTGTAAGTGAGCAGTACAAAGCCCTATTTAATGGAATCTGGCAGGCGGACAAAAGTGGAAAAGCCGCAATATGGGCGTGTGGAAATCTAGCCATCGAGGAGACGATGAGGAACGTGGAAGATGGTTTCGCGCGGACAAGGATAGGCGATAATAGTGATAGATTTTAATGCTTGGGCGGCGGATTGGGGTAGCCGGCATACAAATGCAAGGGGCGTATTCTACTGGAAGCGTTTTCACGAGACAATGTGGTGTTGGCAAACACGGGCGGTCAAATCACTTTCATCAATGACTCGATTTCCAGAGATCTCCAATGGCGGTTGAGTGAGGTGTATACGCACAGTGACAATCACACCATAACTTTCTGTACGGGAAAAAGGGGGGGCAGCAAAATCACGCCATAAGCACCATATGGGCCCAGAACAAGCTCGATGAAGAACTGTTCAAAGAGATATCCTGCAGGAGAATACTGGGCGGGAAAGATGCGCTGATGAAAGGGTCGCACGCCGCGATGAAGCGGACATGTGACGCCTCCAAGCCATAGCGCCCACAACCCCGAAGACGTCCACCGAACTTTTGGTGGAATAATGAAACTAAGGAGCGTCGAAAGGTTTGCCTGAGGGCTGCCAGCGAAGGCGGCAACGTTCAGAATTCGAGGAACTCCTTATGGAATGAATACAGGGAGGCTTCAAAATGCCATCCGAAAGAGTAAAACGGAGCACTTTAAGAGCCTGTGCAAGGAATCGGATAGTAATCCATGGAGTAGTGATGTCGACGATTAAGGGTAAACGTTCCCCAACCTCTTCTTAAAGATGCAAGACCTAATATAGACCCTGTTTCCAAAAAACGGGAGCATGGACAGCCTACCTGCAGTAAAAGATGATGCAGGCATCCCAGAGAAAAGCGAGGATGAAATTGTGGAAGCCGGGAGGAGGACTGACGTTGGAAAAGTTCCTGGGATGGACGATATACCGAACAGAACGGTGAAGCTGGCACCCACTGTACACCAGGAGAGTACGCCAAATTATTCACAGCGTGCCTGAGTGAAGGAATGTTCTCTGAGCAAAGGAAGCCTCAAAAGCAAAAGGGTGATATACAACAGATTACTCGGAAGCGCCGAGAGAAGGCGACTTATCGGAAAAGCAATTCGGTTTCGGAAAGGCTAGATCGACAACGGATGCTGTCAATCGGGTGACTAGCTTAATAGAGTCAGTGATGGATGTGAATAAGAGTTGGGCGTAAAAAAGGCTTTCAACACCACGAGCTGGAGCAAGATCTTCGAGTCGTTGATAAAGCTGGATACACCGAAGTATCTAACCAGCATTGTGATAAAATTCCTTGTAGGAGGACACTACTATACACTGCGAGTCGGACGCTATTGAGTTCGTCAATGACATCAGGATCGCTTTAGTAGACGATTCACCGTTCTTCCCAGAACGTCCAGACTATAAAGAAGGCGCGAAGCATGTCCTCTTCAAATGTCCGAGGTTTGCGGAGCACAGAAGGCCATCCACTAAAAGCTTAAGCAATTCGAAGCCCAACGAAACAGAGAAAGGCAAACAAACACAAGGAGAGATACCAGCTAGAAAGCTAGACGAGTAGACTGCTCCGACTCTGGTGAATACCTTCGAAGGATCCCTTTTTTAAGGGTCATACTGATGACGCCAGGCTGAAATAATGCCTTAACGACTTGTACCGGTCTGGACTTGAACGTCATGCAAAAAGTATTGGTGAATTTAGTCCGTACGAATCTAACACTACCATCTGTGTGCGGACCTTCAGCGGCGTCTCCTGTTGTAGGTGGTGTCTCCTGTCGGACCAAGCCCAAAATAGTATGGGACTACCAACGTTCCCTTGGTTAGCTAGGTGTCCTCAATCAAGTTACCCCGGACCTGGGTCATCGGGGCTTCAAAGCCAATGAAAAGGTGGATGCCTTGGCTAGACAAGACTCTGAAATGGCAATCATCGGTCCGGAACCAGCTATTGAGGCAATCACTAGGTTGGTGAAGAGGGCCTTTGCCGAACGGCCTGATGAAACACACCGTACGATGGAGGTTCGACTAGATTGGGCAACTCTAAGTGGTTCCTTCTGGTGCCGCTTCTTAACTCGTCCAAGGAATTTTTGGGGTGCAGTAGGAAGGACGTCAGGACACCTGTTGGTTTGATTAACGGGCACTGCGCCTTGAATTGCCACTCACGGAGTATGAGGAAGACGAGTATGCTTTTCATTTTCTCTGGGAGTGCCCGGCAATAGCTCCAATACTCAAGACTAAGGGACAAGCCACTAGGCAGACTGCTGACTCTGCTCAAGCGGTCTAGCCTCTGAATATGAGGTATAGGGGTGTAATACAATAGGCCAAGTGAAATTTTTGGACCCAATACCTCACCAAAGAAGAAGATGATAAAGATTAGTTCGAACGACAGAAGATTATATTATGTTACGAGAACTCAGGACGGTGTTGAAGGAGCTGGCGATGAACCCTGAGTTTGAACTGTTGAATGTGTAAACGAATTGGTCTAATTATGAACGAATTCCTTATTTGTATCGTGCGTGAAACGGGAGGCTATAAGCAAAGAGAATTAGCCGCGTGGTCTAACCTGATTGCCGTGAAGGCAGGAGAACGTATATTTTGGTGGAATTGCCTTGATTGAGCGGCCGAAAAGAAAAATCTCGATCTAATTCTTCAGAACTGAGGCAAAACCAATAGTTGAACTTTAGCTAACACTTGGATGTATACAGGGAAAACCAAATCACGCTCACCAAATCACCAGAGTCACATTTTTTCGGTATAGGCCGAACATGAGCCAGTCCGAATAACCTCCGAAGAAGTATATAAGAGCGTAGAGTGTGCGCAGAAGTTTAGACAAAGGGGAGGCACATTTTTTAAGAACCATAGAGGAAATATTATCAGGGCCAGTGGATTCGGTGTAACTCAAGTCGCATGATTCACTCAGAGAATGCCTGAATTTCCGCGTTCTGGTCAACATCATTTTGGTAATGCAGAGTTGGAATTACGGTTCTGGAAATACAGTTTCCAGTCAGCAGCTTGAAAAAAACGGATAAGCCTCAGGCCGTCCCATAATGCCAAACAGTTCTCCTAGGAGCTGGCTTGGCTGGAGAAGATTAATATGGAAAATCAGCGGTGACTAGGCAGTGGTCCGAGTTACCTGGAGCCGAAACAACTTCAATCAATCAGGAGTACCACTTTGGCGAGAGGTAAGTACACAATCAAGAAATTGGGGCCCTTAGTCTGCAGCGTTAGGGCCGTTTTGACGTGAATACGTCTGTAAGTTTACTTCCATGACAAAAAACCGATGATAACGAAATTATGGCATACAGTTTTGAGTTGCAGCTCAAAAACTGTTGATTATATGAAAAAAAAGAGAAATTTACCATGACGTAGATAAAGAATCAAAGAATTTTTATTATTTACTTTCAAAATTAAATTCAAAATGGCCGCCGAAAAATGACCGAAATTCGAAATGGCCGCCCAAATATGGTTGAATTTTCCAATTGTGAAGTGTGATTTAATGAAAAAGCGTGTCTAGGGGTTTTTCAAGCCGTAATTAACGAATTATAAATTCAAAATGGCCGCGCCAATATGGCGATGTGTTCCGTTTCCAATGAAAATCGGAAGCTGGGGTTTTTTAAGGTAGCAAATAACGAATTTATGATCAGAACTTATAAATTCAAAATGGCAGACGAATCGAGTCAATTGTGTTCCGATTCCAATAAAAATACGTGGAGGTCTCCCAAATGCAAAATGTCCGCGCAAATACGGCCGAAATTCAAAATGGTCGCGCAAATATAATTGAATTTGCCAAATAATTGCGTTTCGATTTGAATGAAAGTGGGTATCTAGGGGTTTTTAAGGTTGTAAATAACGAATTTATGATCAAAGCTTATAAATTCAAAATGGCCGCACCAATATGGCCGACAAGTTTGCCTATTGTATTCCGATTCCAATGAAAATCTGTATATTGGGGTTTTAAGGTAGCAAATAACGAATCTATGATCATAACTTATAAATTCAAAATTGCGAGGCCAATATAGCGGACGAATTTTGCCAAATAAGTGTCATTTCCCGGTCAGCTGTATGTAGGTTGGTCAAGAGTTGGAAAATCTGAAAATCTCCACATCCCAGCTCCAAATGGAAGAACATTGAACATAATGTAAATAAAAAAATAAAACGATATATTTCAGAACATTGTATTCACGTCATTTGCCCGTATCCGCGGTACAGACACCCGCTTTTTGTTTTATGTGAAAGTCTAAGCATAGGTGTCATCCTTTATACTATCAGTCCGTCATTTTGTTCACGTCATGGTGCAATGTCTAGTAGTAAGCTTAGTTCGAAAATTGGTGCTATTTGGTACAGATTCTTCCTCTTCTTCTTATTAGACGGCTCTACAACCTGGATCCGGTCCTGGCCTTTCTATTCACTCGTCCCGATTCAAAGCTGATGTCATCCAACTTTGCATCCCTAAGTTCTCTAGGCGTCCTGGTATATGCCATCCTTCAAGCGAATGTTGGATCTCCCTCGCTGTCTCACCCGCATAGATCTTACCGCAGAGAACTTTCAGGTTATTATTCTCTACAAAAAGCTCAGCGTCTCTGCCAGAAATACTGGTACAAATCGAGTAATTTAGCCAATTTACATTGTGAACGTTGAAATTCACCCGCAACAATGATTTCACACTCCAGATGGAAGAATAAGAATTCGGAGATACGTTCGAAGATATCGTCAAATGCTAATAAGGAGGTTTCATTACTAATATTAGGAATCCTGTATAGAAAACAGAAGAAAATGGCGTCGTTAGGAAGTAAAATTTTACGTTAAAATCAGATGATGTACTGTTGTACACGGCTACGTCTTTCTTAATATAAATGGCAATTCCCCTATGATTGAGATTATGCACTAAAGTGTAACCGGAAACCCATAGAATTTGAAATAAATATTGATATCAAAGAACAGCAATCAATAATAATCCCTTAATCGGATTACGTTCCCGCAAAACTCTACAATAAAAAAACCGCCGTAGAAATCAATTTCCGGTTTCGCTTTAACAAAAATCTACCAACAAAAGTATTTTTTTTTTGTTGTTGATCATTTTCCACAATCTTTTTAACCACAAAACTTTTCACATCCATAAATAAATAAAAATTCCTTTTGGCGAACACATCTCTAGATTTAAACTTACCGATAGTGCTTCTCATCCAGGTAATCCCGAGGATTTGGTAGAGCATGCTTAGTCCATTGATCTATAGGAAATCCAGGAGGTGGAAGAAGGTTCGTTAAAGGAAGACTAACGTACGGAGATGCATGATGAACAGTACCCGGCAGACAAGTTGGTATCAGCAATGGATGATGCTGTGTCGATTGTATATGACGAATTTGCGAGTCTGATGGCTGCAAAATAAAAAAATATATTCGTTAAGATTCGATTTGTATTTATGTATGTTTGTATGTAGGCTTATGTACCTGTTGCTGTTGGGGTGGTGTCGATACGCCTCTATTGATTTGGGTCGTTAACGATGCTGGTATTGGCGAGGATGCAACTTCCGATAACGGTATTGAGGCAATTGAACTACGCGACCCGGCCGCGGAGCGTTCATCCCCAGACGATGACATCGACGATGGTACCCGCACCGTAAACGTATGATTCCCTGTAAGCGTACCACTTCCGATTCCGGAATCGCTGTCATCCATATTTCAAGGTCACCATTTTTAACACTAAATAACGCACAAAACACTACACTATCTCGTTGTACCCAACACAATATGTGAGACTTTCTTCTTGGCCACAATTACTTATTTTTTTTTTCTTAAATAATAACAAGAAAAACTGGAAGTGTGGGGGGAAGGGGTAGGTTTGGAAAGATTCACTTAAAGATTCACAAAAACACTTCACTTTATTTATTTATTAATTTGTTGTCGTCGCATTGAATTGATTGCGTTCGAAAATATAAAAAAAAACTAATCTTAGATTTACGGGGGGAAACACTACTTCTGTGCTGGATTTATCTCTCTTGTCACGCACGGAATGAATCTCGAAATTTTTTGGTAAGAGAAATTCGCGGAATATATTTGTTAATCCAGCAACGATAAGAAGAACACTAGAATACAACTAAAAAACACTAAACAGCCGCTAAAGTAGAGAGCACAAGCCTCATCAGCACCCCGGAGACTTTTTGCTCCTTAATCGCGGCTAATTCCGTTCTAACACAGAACACCACAGGCTGGTACAGAAAAAAAAAGTTCTTGACCTACTTCAAGGCTGCTCTGCAAAAGGAAATATAGATGGCGCGCGAATAGTATGCTTTTTCCTTTCTCGCTTTATATATTTTTTTTTAATTTCAATATTATTTAATTTTTTTTTTTTTGATGAATAAAGAAACCGAGCAGCGTTAACGTTCACAACTCAAGCACTCACACAAAACTATTCACAAGCTGGCAGTCGCGGGAGCGAAAAAATCCGCGAGAGTAAAGCGAGAAGCGGTTGCGTCACTTTCGCTCATATATGCGCTGACGGAACGTTTATCTTGTATCTTTTTGATGCGATGGCAACTTTTTTTTTTATTTTTTTTTTAAAGGCAACAACAGCCCCAAAACAACAACAAAAAAAATATATCACGAAACCAGGATATAATCGCCGGATTTAAAGCCGGTCTGTCCCAGTGAACTTTTGCGGCGAACTTTTCAGATTTTTTTTTTCGCTGTTGATGATGATTTTTTGAAGTTTGGCGCCCAACAGGAAGTCGCTGTGCTGCGCTACTGCCAGTGGTGAATTGTCTGAGGCCCTTGACTCATTACTGTGCTGTAGAAGAAGATCGTAGGCCGTTGAGCTGTTGCCTGAAAGAAATATAGAAAAGGAAAGGAATAAATAAATAAATAGAAAAAAATATATTATATGAATGTAAGTCCACCTCTCAACAGTTCTTTTTTTCTTTACCAGGTGAGCTAAACGCAATGGAGCGAACACAAAGAACTTAAAATACGCGATTATATCGGGGCGAAAAAAGCGAAGAAGAAAAAAAAACGCGCGCGGCAACGGCGGCTCTCATCGGAAGAGATAAATAATCAGATATGGGGCGGCTTGGATTTCATGATTCGCATTCAATTTAGATTCATTCCTAGTCAGGCTGACGGGCATTCCACTGGGTGGGGATGTACGTGTATAGGGGAGAGCTGGGGGTCCGCTGTTGTGCTGCTGCTGCTGCTGCTGGTGGTGCTGCCACTACTGTGACTATTATACACGTGCTCTTGCGAGCGCCGCGAAGCGCATGGGCCGGGAATGTGATCTGAATAAGTAAAAGTCTTTCCGTGGGGACACCGCAGCTATTTTTGCCAGTCGGGCTCGTTCCAAAAACCGACATTATATAAGACGGCAGAGGGGGAACAGTGTGCATGCAGAAGGATCTCCCCCACTGCTCCACCACCCCGGCCCGACATCCTCCAGCTTTGCCCACTCGCCACTCTCGGCAGCAAGAGGCAGACACTCCCCCTACCCCTGCGGCAACTTTGATGAAATGCAGAATAGCCAGAAGAAGTTTATTTCTTACGGTACGACGGCGACGAGAAAAAAAATACACACTGTGTTTTTCCTAGACCAGAACGAACGAACACAGCACCACCACCGCCGTAGCAAAAGATTACGAAAGCTCTATTTCTATTTTATTTTTTTTGTTCAGAAAAACTTGCGAGACGTCGACGACGACGGACGGCAGCGGAACAGTCGTTATCGAGAACGAAATAAGCTAAGGGAGCACTGAACTCCAGAGCGCGCAGAGTATCACGAAAGTTTTTACAATTTTCGTGTAGTTTTTTGTTTTTCTTCTCTCTCTCCGACTATTTTCTAAAAATATTAAAAGATTCTGAATTCAGAAATAGTCGAAAATTTACTCAACACACCCTGCCGACGCCACCGCCACCTCGCCCGCCACCCATCAAACACAAGACGAGCAGCAATGGAACTGCAGAAACTACTCTACTCCTGTGTGCGCTGAAATTGAGAGTTTGTGGGGCGGCCTTAATGACGGGGTGGGAATGTAGGATGGCTTCAATGATGGAAAAGTTTTTTTTTCTTTTATTCTTCTTCTTCTTCTTATTGTTGTTGTTGTTTCGTGAGTTATTTAAAAGATTTTAAATTGCAAACTTTTTTTTCTTGAAAGTTGTTTTTGGGAAGAAGAAGTTGTCGCGCTTAAAGAGGCACGGACAAAAGTTAAATAAAGGTTATTTTTTTTCTTGATTGATGAAAACAAGTCGTAAAAAAAAGAATTTCAAAAGAATAACAAAATGGCTTCAGCTGTTAGCAATTGTGTATTGATATTTATTGGTTTTGTATTATGTGTTATAGGAAATTAGTAGCATAGTAATCAGTATTAATTTGGTTTTTAATCGTTTCGAAAGAAAGTGACAAGTAAATATGTGCACTTATTGCATACATAGGGCGCGTTTATGCCAAAGTTACTTTAACTGAGCTAGCCATGTTGACAACGGTGTAAACATCAATTTTTAGCGCAGTTAGCTGAAGTATTTTTGCTTTTTGACATAATGCAGCTAAGACCTGATTTACACGACACGTTTTTTGATGCATAAAGCACGAGTTTTTTTGAGAGGGAAGCTGAGGGACCGAGAGGGATTGCCATCATGGGTAGACCACTCACAGCAGACGTTTTCTTTGATTTTCTTTTCTCCCTTTTTCGTCATACAAACACAGCCACATAAACATCGCGCTGTTAAAATATATGGTAACCATAACAATGTGTCAGTTTTGATGCACGTTAAAAACTTCATCGTATAAACCTACAGCGGTGGGCACTCACGTAACACAAGAGATAATTCTTGACAAGGCAGAGCAAAAGACGTGTCGTGTAAATCAGGTCTAAAATGTAGCACAGCTATAAAATGACAGCAGTGCCACGACTTAAACATTTTGGCTGTATTCGAAACTGTCAATTTAGCACTTTCCTCTTACCCATCATTTTTTAATTGATTACAATTCTCGGAATTTCATTATTCATTATTATTTTTGATTATTATTTGTAAAATGAGAACTGTCAAATGATATGGCAGGAATGGTGCTAAGTTAACAGCTATAATTGAACAGAGTTAAAGTAATCATTATAGTGTTGTGGCATAGAAGTTAAGAAGCTAAGCAAGATTCAAAGAATAGCCTGTCTTTGCAGAACCGATTGCCGATGGCAGCGCTGGAAACTACTGAATTTGATACCCCATTACATCTTGAAGTTGAGAAATCTGCTATAAACTTTGTGCGCGTGGACACTCTAGAAATGTCAGTATTATAGGAAAAGGAGCCCAGAAGCGGAATTGCTATCGGATTGCATAGCCAAAAATAGCTCAAAGTTTAAGCCTCCGTTCTTGAACAAGAAAGGGTATCCTGAATTTTCCCGAAGTGAGTATGGTATTAGTTTTTGGAATCTACCTTCAGACATAAGATGTGAAGCTGTTGCCTACAATGTACTCTATCAACGAAATGCAACTGAGGCTCAAAGCTTCAATATATACAAAAAAGAAACGCATTCTATATACACCGTGAGAACTGAACAACTCATATTCGCCTTGGAGTCAATAAAACAAATTTTGGTATGCCGCAACTATCGCTACGAAGGCAGGAGGGACCTAAAAAATAACGTGAACTCGACCCGAGACCCGGCAGACGTCATCAACTTGAACGGTAATACTCCCATTCACACCGGCAATTTGTAATGCAGAGATCTCCACAATGGAAAATTATCCGACAGCTTTGAGGTGACCTCAGGAGTACGACAAGGATGCCTACCGCCTCCCCTACTCTTTCTAATAGTAGTAATAAACGACATCCTTGCCAGCGCTCTAGATAGTAGAACAGGTGGCATACAATGGGGTTTCTAGACTGCCTTAAGGACCTCGACTACGCGGATGATATCTGTTTGCTGGCCCACAGACACCAGGATGACCTCAAAAACATGTTAAACAATTTGGCAACAGAAATTATTTCAGCAAGCTTAAGGCTAAATCCGACTAAAACCAAAGAAATGCGGATAAATGCAAACACCATTGAACGCGCACAGTCGCGAGTAAATTCTGTTACCTCGGTAGTATTATTACCGAAAATGACAGTGCAGAAGAAGACGTCAGATGCAGAATGAATTAACCAAGAAGCGCATATGCATGCCTACGTTGTATTCTAAAAATCCGCTGGCAAGATAGAATTAGAAATGCAGAACTATGGCGCAAAGGATAGATGACGAAATCAAGCGAAGGAAATGTAATTGGATTGCCCACACCATGCGACGCGAAAACGAGAATCTAGCCAAACAGGCCCTTGATTGGAACCCGTCGAGCTGGAAGAGCGAGAACAACGTGGAGGATAACCCTATTAGCAGAGGCTGCAACAACTGGAAGATCCCGGAGGGAGCTGAGAGAAGTCGCGCACATCGTCTTTGCCGCTGTAGATACTTTAAACACGTATAATATGGTTTAAATAATTAAAATAAAAAACATATCCTAAAATATTTATCGATTAGAAAAAATAGAGTTTTTGATGCTTTCAAAAAAGCTTCTCCAGAAGCCAAATTATCAAAACAAAGCTTTTGTGACGTCATGGAAAAAAGCTTTTACAAAGATTTCGGAATACGAAAAGCTTTTCAATTTTGAAGCTTTTTGGTGGTTGTCTTAGCTTTTGATGTTTTTCAACTCGCCTAAGTTGCTGTGGATATTTTCATTTTCTATATTTCTCATATACGTAGAATCCACTGACTACGACAATTGTCGATGGCGAATTCCGCTAGGGTCACGTGGATAGCCTCGATGCTGACGTTGTTGAAAGCGTCTTCTAGATGCAGGAAGGTAGCCAAGGTAAACTGTTTATATTCTAATTGGCAGTGGCGGACTAAGCCCGTCAGAGGCCCGCGACGGCAAAGCTGAATGAGACCCTCAGTCTCTGGCTGGTTTACACGTATTAAATAGTCAAGTATTTAACTAATTTTTAACTTAATTTTAATTAATATTCCGGGGAAATTAGCATTTTAAGGAGACAAAATTCTAAAATGGCTGAAGATTGGTCCACAGCTTCCTTGGGACTTTTTAAGAAAACAATTTCGGAATCACAAAAAAAACATGGCCGCTGGAGATATCACTTTTTGGTAAAAAAAATCACTCAAAAATTGTTTTTTTTAAAATTAGAGTAAAATTCTTGTATAATATTTTGCTCATTTTAATTCCAGAGAGAAATTAATTTAATTATATGGTGTCAACGTGGCTTTTGACAACCAATTTTTGAAGTAAAACTTCTTTAGGCGCGCCTAGCCTAAAAAATTTACATGGCAGTGAATCGGTTTGATTCGCGTCAGGCTCTCACGGGTACGCTGGAAGGACGGGGCACTAGAGGCGAGGAAACTCGAGTCTGTGTGTGCAACAGCTCATACCCAGTAGGGAATCTACGAATTCATGAAATTGGAATGCAGTAAATCTTTGTAGAAATTGGAAGCAATGTGAATCGATGGCTATTGGAAGAAATGGTAATGTAAAGTGTCATGCATAAGGAATTGCAATGCAAAAGATAGCCGTTTTGGCTTTATATTGGAATGTATGGTAATGCAAAAAGTAGTTCTTATACCTTCATATTGGAATGAATTGTATTGCAAAAGGTGGCCGTTATACCTTGGACCCTAGGACATCGCAATGTTAATCGAAGGGATGTTTCGATCTAGAAAGAAGACATTATGCATTCGATTCGAAGGTTTCCATTCCTCTGGAAGGTTTCCATTCCCTACTGGGTATACACTCTGCCTTACTGCATGCATATATTTTCTGGCATATGTTTGGAACGTGGTCGCCGGTCGCCCAGCCTGTGCTTTATCTCATTATAGGGATACAAATTCACCATTAGAGGTGAATTATTTCAGATTGTTCTTGTGGCTGGGCGCTTAGAATACCAATAGTCCAATAAATAGGTCGAAAAAAGCCTTCGTAATGAGAAAAATACCGCACGCGATTTTTTTTACCAAATGATTTTATATATTTTTATAAGCTTAAATCCAAAATGGCGTCGTCCCCACCCTCTTGCTAAACTTAAAGTGAAGGAAGACGCGTTTAATTCTATATCTCAAAAACTATGCATTTTACGACAAAAATGTATATTATCTTTTTTGTAGATAAATAAGTGATTTAACGTTCTTGTTTGGAACTTGTTTGTGTAAAGTCAATATCTACGGAGAAATAGTGCTTCAAACTTCATATATAACTTTCTTTGCGTTAATGGTTAATTCTACATGAAAAAATCCTGCGTAAGACTTATAGAGCACACGATTATCTATAATTTTTGTTATTATCATTTTTTACGTAGGGCTAATATTGCACCAGTTATGGCGCTTTAAGTGTCGAAAAACGTAGATTCAAAAGTAGTTTTTTTCCCAATATACAGGGGGTATACCGCTAAGTTTATAAAGCGGCCGGCTGTGGATAGGTTTTAGATAGACGAACAAAAAATCGTATGGGCGGGGGGAATTCGTAACGGTTTAGCCGCTAGGGCGTTTTGAAGTTTTTTTAGAGCTTTACATATCACCCTGTATTTTTGTAACCCTATGACCTATTTTCATGAATCAGGTATCAGTGTACGCAGAATACTTATCTAAAACTGTAAAAAATCAAGGTTCTACCCTATCAAGTTCCAGAGCAATGAGTCGTCAAAGTCAAAACTTTGGTTCTTTTTCACTAAAATTTCAACTAAAACCATCTTTTTCTCCAAAAAAATACGTAGTTAACTAATATTTTATTTTGCAAAATTGGAAAGCTTGGACAATTTCCTATGAATAGTATCAGGACAATTTTTATGCGCCGGCCTTTATCTTTGGAGTTATAAGCAATTTCGATGTTAAAATTTACCTTTTTTTGATATGCTTGGTGAAAAAAAGTACGGAATGAAGCCAATTTTACCATTAAAATTTCTTATAACTACAAAATTAAAGACCGCAGCATAAAAATAAATAAAATGCTAAAATTGGGTCTATTTCGTACTTTTTTAATACTTTTCCACCTGAGCTTTGTCGAAAAGTTCCAAGTAAGCACCCAAATAAGGCCAGACATTAAAATTGCTTATAACTTCAAAAGTAAAGGCCGTAGCATAAAAATTGTTAGGAAATTGTCCAAGGTTTTCAATTTTGGAAAAAAAAATTAGTTAGCTACTTATTTTTTGGAGAAAAAGATGGTTTTAGTTGAAATTTTAATGAAAAAAAAAACAAAAGTTTGACTTTGACGACTCATTTCTCTGAAAGTTGGTGAAGTAGAACCCTGATACTTTTTTAGATAGGTGAGAGTATTCTACGTGCACTGATACCTTACTCATGAAAATAACTTATAGGGTTACCAAAATACAGGGTGATATGTAAACTCTACCAAAAAAATTTCAAAACGCCCTAGCGGCTAAATCGTTACCCTCCCCCACCAATACGATTTTTTGTTCGTCTATCCAAAACCTATCCACAGCCGGCTGCTGTGTAACTTTATGCAATACACTCTGTACAAATATCATAAATAATGTTTAAACAATATAAATAATTATTTCCCCACTTCAAAAGGTTTCTGATTTTAAATAATATCAAAAAACAAAAATATTAAAAAAAATCATCTAAATCGGAGCTGTTTCTGAGGACTTCCTAGAAAATGACTTCATTGACTCCACTATATTGATATTTTCCAACTAGTGGGGCCCCTGTTTAAACACAACACGTAAAATAGCAAACAAATCAAACACAACACGAAATTCTCTTTCTGTAAAATTTTCTCTTCCAATCAAACAAAATAACAGAAAATAAAAATATTCTCTTCTGAAAAAAATTCTTTCGATTTCTTGGAAAAATGTTGAAAGTGGCACAACTAGAATATTATTATAGATTGTACTTGAATCAAGTCCATTGGTAAGCTCGTCACTATACTTCCTGCATCTGTCTTTGGCCTGACTTCTGAGAGTGAACTATATATCCGACAGACCTTCCACTACATCTTGCATATTACTAGCTGGTTAATATTTTAATAATTGCTGGGCAAAGAAGTTTTACTTCTAAAGTGTGGTCTTAAGCACACTCATTTTTTTATAGATTGTTGTAAATTTTCATTGATAGATGGCACTCATGCCAGTTAATTATTGTGGTTAACGAGTTATAGAAATTTTTCTTGGTTTGCAGTACTTGCTTGGTTTGAAAATGTATGACAAACTAAGCACAAACCATCTATATTATTACGGTTAAGGCTTGAAACCATCTCAATAGTGGTAACCAAGTCGGTTTGTACATGCTATTAGAGAGTACAAAAAAAAATTTAAAAAAAAATTGGTTATCGTGGACAAGTCCGCTTATGTTCCCCAGCTCCTCATTTTAAAAGCCTTGTTTAGGATTTGATCAATGACATTTGGAGGCCCCCCGGAACCAGAGGCCCGGGGCGGGCCGCCCCTTCCGCCCACCCTTAAGCCCGGTATACAAGGCTCAAGAAATTTGCTCAAGAAAACTTCTGCATTTATTTCCCTAGAAAAAATGACAGCAGTTCAGAAATTTTGACAGTTACTTATTTTCATTGCAGACATTAAATAAATTGTTTTATGATTGCTTGGAATTAATGAAATTGTTTTAATTTGTAAAGAATTAAAAAAGAATTTAAAAAATTTGAATAAAAAACAACAATAAGTAATTTTTTCCATTGCTGACAGTTACTTTCAATTTCAAAAACTACCTGGGACGTCAAGACCTCATAAACCGTTAAAATTTCTTAAGGAAATAAATGAATCGACACTTATTTCTGGAGGAAAAACTAAAATTTTATCAAAAGCGACATCTGCGTGTCACTAAAAAACACGATATTTCTGGTGTGAATTTCTTGACTCTAGCATACCGGTTACAGAAATCGCTCCAGAAATTATTTCTGAGCCATTTCTTGATCATTTTTTTGCATAGTTTTTAGATAGGCAAAGAAATTTCTCGAGCCTTGCATACCGGGGCTTTAGTCCGCCACTGCTAATTGGTCTTATGTTATCCATTGACTTGACTTATACGGGGAGAAAATTTTCACTGGCCCACGTACCTTTTCCATGGTGATGGTTTGGCATGCTTCCTCCCATGAAACTGCTACAACAAATCACTGTAAGATAAGTTATAATTCTAGAAGTAACAACCAATTGTAATCTCTCCTCCAAGTGCCTATTTATATTCAACTCAATCCAAGTACCCGGGCATAACCTTCCTAACTTTATTACCTCTCTCTCTCCCTCTCTACTTCCAAACCGCACTCAAGCTACAAATCAACAAAACTTGACATATTAAGTACCAATTTAACTAGCAATTAAACAATGGCAACTCCTTAACATTTATTGCGAATTAAATCCTTTTCATCGTTTTTCAAAGTGACTTAACAAGAGTTTTTCATTAAATTTTAATTGCGTGCTGCACATTCTTGGAGAAGTCATAAAAAGTTAACATTCGTACAAAACAAAAAATTTGGGGAAGCGGGGGGGGGGGGGGGGTTTAAAAAAATATATAAAGTGCCGCCCTCTCTCTCTCTGGATTTTTTTTTCGTACAGAATTAATGACTTAATTAAGTCTGACAAAATATTAATTAGCGTTCAGCCCTGGCTGCTCGATCACGTTTTACCCCCGGCATTAATTTCATATATCCCACGGAATTGGTAGCTCTTCGCCCCTTTCTCCCCCGCCGTCGAGGGAATGAAAAAGATAAACAAACTCCACCCCGTTAGCCGCCGATTTTCGTGCCAAAAGTCAATTTTGCATGTGCCATGGTGAACTGGGGCTCGAGTCCTTCATCAGTCGCCCTACTTTCGATTCTTTGCCATGGGAGAGTGTGGATCGACTAGTTGTAGTGTAGTACTGGTGGCAGCGGTTGTGACTGGGATGGGCTCTAGGGGGTGGTGGTGCCGCAATCTAGCACTTTTCAACCCCTTTTTGCTAGATTGCATGAATAGCAGCAGCAGCAGCAGAACACACAGAGCCCCCGAAATACTTTCTCATATCGAGCGAGATTATATGGCAACAGGAACGGAGCTCCACTCCACATGGGATGGTGATGACTTCCCTTTTCAGGCGCAAAGAATGCCTTCTCATCTCTTTTGAAACTATGGATGGAGCACTTGGGAACAAGGTCATTCCCCTTCATCGATTATTTCAGGATTTACATTCGCCGCATGGAACACGTTCGCCTAGGAGGAAGAGGCGTTTGTCAGCCCTTCACCCTCCACACGCCCCGGGTGCCGCCAGCACAGAGAGCCAGCAAGCCGTGGAGACTTGAGAATCCGCACGACCTGAATCCAAGCCCATCCACACCGGCGGCGGCATCCTATGGACGACGACGACGACGACGTTCGGACTAGGCTAGAAGGGATAGAAGCGGATGGGTACTACTACTACTAGGGCTAGGGCTTCATTAAGGTGCAGAACGCTTTTGCCATCCTAAGGGGGCCTCTCCTGAACGCTGCTGTTCCTCCGCACAGCTCTATGCAGCGGCGGCTCCAAGGACCCATGTACACTTGTGGTGGGGGTGTGCACCGGAAATCGTGACGTGCTGTTGTCTGTGCATATTCAGATGTAGTTAATGCGCCAGCGACGAGGCAACAACATCAAAGTTCACTTTTATCTGTGCCTTGGCAAAACGAAAAAAAAAACGTTACAGACTGATGAAACTCTGCTCTGTGGCGGCTGGGTTGCCAGATTTGCGGATTGTACTATGGCGTAGGAGAGCGCCACTATGCGAAAAAGTTTCCTTGATTGCCGGGAGTGTGCGGTTGGTGGTGCAAGCGTTGTGCAGAGTTTGTGAAAAAGAAATTTAATTACATTTTGTCCTGAAATTTAACCTTACAAGGAATTTTCTGAATGTTTCAGTAGATTTCGGTTCAATTAGAGACGGAGGGACTCCACCCCGGCCATTCTTCTCCTTCGTACGTGCATGAAATCCCGTTACGAAGCTGGGGAAGCATGATGGTCGGATACACGGGTGTGTTTAGTTCGCTTGCACAAAATGTTTAGATATTATTTTACCTCAATTCGCTGCAGTCTTTCTCCACTGGAATTAAATTAAATATGGCCTCGGAAATAATATGTAGATTTTAATTACATTTTGGGGGAAGACTGCTCCAGCTTAGCGCAACTAAAATGTGTAGCTTACCACGTTAAGGAGCTTAGGATGACGTTAAGGGGATGTTGTAGGTAAATCCCTCTTTTTTTATTTTGCAAAAAGGAAAAAACTTTCTCATTTTCAATCTTCCCTCTTTCGTAAAAGGACGAGATGTTTCCGACCCTTTTTCTTTTTAGGTACACGATGGAGATTATCCCGGATTGATTTTGTCCTCCTTATTTGTTATCTACACTAAAAGTTTGGTTCTACTCGGAATGGCTTGAATCAGGATACACCAACCTCGAATTGTGCTACACAAAATCCCCCCCAACCCCCCTAGCGCTCCACATCCATCTCCCAACCATCCCTCACGTAGGCTGCTTACAAAATGCACAAAAGCGTTTTGTAATTGTTTCTCTTTTCTCCTTCTTCTTCCTTCATTAAACTCTCACACAAGAGGCACCACCCCCGAAAAACGAGGTCATAGAGGTGAACTTGTGATATTTCATGTAATACTCTTGGTTCATCCTTGATGTTGTAAAGTTATCCACCTTGTCACCCCGTTCTCGCCGCCCGCCGCTCGCCTATCCTTGGCCATCCGAAGGCGTAAAGGACCTAAAGTGGGCTCGTTGACTAGGCAACTCTTGGTGTTTAATTGGTCTGACAAACTTTTAAGAAAGTTTTCAACGAACTTAAAACTTATTTGACAGTTTTTAGGGGCATGAAAGGATCGTTAGGAGAGAGTAGTAGTGGCGCCGCGTTGGGGAGGGGGTGTTATTAAAAGTTTCATGAGGTTTTTGGGGACAAGTATAGCTTTGTAATATCGTATTTAGGTATTTTGTTTAGTATTTATTGCTGCTGCTTTAAGCAATAATGGTAGCTTAAATTGTCCTTGAAGTGATTTTTTTTTTGTTTAGTGGAATGTGGATCATAAATTTGCTGTGGAATATTTTTGGTTTAAAACGTGCGACATTTGTTGATAGTTAAAAATTAGCTATAAGTTTTCTTCTTCTTTCGAAACTTAAGGTCTGGAAGGATTCATTTAGAGGTAAAGAATAGAAGGAAGCATATACTGAGCATTGCTTAGTAGGAAAAGTCAGGTTTACAGAAATATTCAGGCGTTCGAACTGCCAAAAAATCAAGCGAGGATATGTTTTGTTATAAGCAGCAGTGAAAGCTCAAAAACATCAAAAGCCAAGATAACGACCAGAAAGCTTCGAAATTTAATAGCTCTTCGTATACCGAAGCTTTCATAAAAGCTTTTCTTCCATGACGTCACAAAAGCTTTATTTTGATAATTTTCTTCAGGGACAGATTTTTCGGAAGCAGCGAATTATCAATATTCTTCGAAATTTAAAAGCTCTTCGTATACCGAAGCTTTCATAAGAGCTTTTCTTCCATGACGTCACAAAAGCTTCATTTTGATATTTTTCTTCAGGGACAGATTTTTTGGAAGCAGCAAATTGTCAATATTCTTCGAAATTTAAAAGCTCTTCGTATACCGAAGCTTTCATAAAAGCTTTTCTCCCATCACGTCACAAAAGCTTTATTTTGATAATTTTCTTCAGGGACAGATTTTTTGGAAGCAGCAAATTATCAATATTCTTCGAAATTTAAAAGCTTTTCGTATACCGAAGCTTTCATAAAAGCTTTTCTTCCATGACGTCACAAAAGCTTTATTTTGATAATTTTCTTCAGGGACAGATTTTTTGGAAGCAGCAAATTATCAATATTCTTCGCAATTTATAAGCTTTTCGCATACCGAAGCTTTCATAAAAGCTTTTCTTCCATGACGTCACAAAAGCTTTATTTTGATAATTTTCTTCAGGGACAGATTTTTCGGAAGCAGCGAATTATCAATATTCTTCGAAATTTAAAAGCTCTTCGTATACCGAAGCTTTCATAAAAGCTTTGCTTCCATGACATCACAAAAGCTTTATTTCGATAATTTTCTTCAGGGACAGATTTTTTGGAAGCAGCAAATTATCAATATTCTTCGAAATTTAAAAGCTCTTCGTATACCGAAGCTTTCATAAAATCTTTTCTTCCATGACGTCACAAAAGCTTTATTTTGATAATTTTCTTCAGGGACAGATTTTTTGGAAGCAGCAAATTATCAATATTCTTCGAAATTTAAAAGCTCTTCCTATACCAAAGCTTTTATAAAAGCTTTTCTTCCATGACATCACAAAAGCTTTATTTCGATAATTTTCTTCAGGGACAGATTTTTGGAAGCAGCAAATTATCAATATTCTTCGAAATTTAAAAGCTTTTCGTAAACCGAAGCTTTCATAAAAGTTTTTCTTCCATGACGTTACAAAAGCTTTATTTTGATAATTTACTTCAGGGACAGATTTTTTGGAAGCAGCAAATTATCAATATTCTTCGAAATTTAAAAGCTCTTCGTATACCGAAGCTTTCATAAAAGCTTTTCTTCCATGACGTCACAAAAGCTTTATTTTGATATTTTTCTTCAGGGACAGATTTTTTGGAAGCAGCAAATTATCAATATTCTTCGAAATTTAAAAGCTCTTCGTATACCGAAGCTTTCATAAAAGCTTTTCTTCCATGACGTCACAAAAGCTTTATTTTGATAATTTTCTTCAGGGACAGATTTTTTGGAAGCAGCAAATTATCAATATTCTATAATCAATGAATATTTTACGAATATTTTTTATTTAAATTATTTTAACAATATTTTTAGATTTTTAATCTACAGTATCTACGACTTGCAGATGCACACACTTCAGAGCGGAGTCCTCTTACCGCTGCTATTTTTATCGCTATGACTTAAATTTTAAAAACGTTAGATAACGACAAGGTAAAGTTAGTCCGTTAGGCAAACGACAATCAGGAAGATTATGGAAATGGTTCTTGGACAGATTAGCGAGTGGCCAAAACCCTTGTTGGCTATCCGTTACATACAGAGCTAATGGTTTTCACCAAAAAAAGACAAATCCCTAACTTCAGTCTATCTACCATTAATGATCGCATACAGAGCCTATCTCGATCAGCTAAGCACTGGGGGTTTGTTCTGGACTTAAAGCTAAATTGGAGTTCAAACATCGAAGAAAGGACAAGCTTTGGATGTGACGGCCACCTGTATGAAACTAATTGAACCCTTCTGGTGACGTCTGTCCGATCTGTCTGGTCTGCCTGAGAAAGTCCACCCAAGACACACTAATCCACGCCAATGATGTTCAACTAGTTTTACACAGGGGGCGCTCACATCCAAAACTCACCACACAGGTTCTTGTCCCATAGCTCACACCCGAGCCCACAACCGACGACGTCACTGGTCCAGAACCCCTGTTGCTATACCATTGAGCGCCTTTTTTTAGGAATTAGCAAGAATATTTGTGCAAAGTTGGTACAGTCTGCTTCGTACTAGCGAACTATGAATGGCTTCATTGAAAGACAGCATCGATCCTTCAAAGTATCATTGATGTGTTAGATGGTTGACCATAAATAACATTACAGAACAGAAGAAGCCCAATATTGGACAATCCTGCAGAGGTCACGACAGACGAAGATACACGCCGCCCGTGGTAGCCTAGGGGTTGAGACGCCTGATTATCATCCAAAAGATCCGTGATTAGAATACACTCCGCCGCATGGTCCTTCACCTGTTCACTTTATAGATAAATTCCCCTCTTTCTTGTCTTCTCTCTTTAAAGAAAATTCCTTGTAACGAAACAGTACGTCATCACTGTAAACATAAAACGCAACACACCATCGCTCTAAAACAACGATACTAAACAGAATAGCAACGCGCAGCAGTGCAAGTAGTGCGCCACAATATAAAAAGCCGGTGCTTGCCTGCTGAGGGGAGTTGAAATCAGAGTTGAATCGTTGATTTCTCTGCCTGATGACTGGACAGTACCATGGGAGAGTTGATGCAATGGTACATCGACAATCCGATAGAAGAACAAACCACAGGAGAGTTGATCCGGTAGTACGTCGAAAACCAACAGAACCACGAAGAGTTGATTCGGCGGTAAACCGATAGACCGAGAGCCGACAAGACACGGAGAGTTGATCTGGTAGTACGCCAAACATCAACAGAACCAGTTGATCCGGTGGTAAATCTGCAGACCGATAAACCGACAAGCCACGAAGAGTTGATCTGGTGGTACAGCAGCAAATATAGACAATACTACCACTAACCAAAAGTGTTACCACGAGAACGTTGATCCAGGGGTAACCCGCAAAACCTGATTCCGTCTCCTTTCCCTTCCCTCGACATTATACTCGAATGAAATATAATTTCTAGTATGTAGTGTATTCAACCAATTAAAAACAGTAAACGTAAATTCGGAGTTTTATTTCAATCTTGGACATCTCTAAGGGCTGACCCGTCATTCCCGATGTTACACCCTGCCATTTATTCTGACAACGCCCTTAAGGATAATAAGCAAGAGAGGAGGCTTCCGTTAAACTTTCGAAGTCAGTGTTCTATAGCAATAATAATAGACTACTATATTTCTGACTGGCAGTTGCTGTCCGACATTGCACTCAATAATATAACCGCCGACAATATAAACGTCAAGAGAGGTCAGAACTTAGAATCAATCTGGATCTCTTCAATGATCATTGGCTTGTGAAGTATCATCTTAAAACAAGTTAGAACTGACCAATGACACAAGCTGTCGTTTCTGTCTAAAAGCTCCTAAACCATCGGTGCATTTTTTGTATTATTGCAAGCCGACCGCCGACTACGAAACATAGAGTTAGTTAATCACCTCGGTCAGCTCTTCCACACCTCTTCAGGGCTTAGAGAAGTTTGATACCAGGCTAATCTAGCTTTATAATTATAAGCCTAAATGTTACCTGGGAATATAATTATAATTTGGAAGTGCAAGTTCATATCAAAAGCTAAGATAAGAATCAAAAAGCTTCAAAACTTAAAAGCTCTTCGTATAATCGTCCCCCTGAAGGCAAATTATGAAAAAAGAGCTTTTGTGACGTCATTGAAGAAAAGCTTTTAAAAAGCTTTCGTTAAAAGCTTTTCCTCAATGACGTCACAAAAGCTCTTTTTTGATAATTTGCCTTCAGGGGGAAGGTTTTTTGAGGCAGTAAAGCATAAATATTTTCTAATCGTTGAATATTTTAGGATGTTTTTTTATTTTAATTATTTAAAGAATATTTAAGCTGATTAAAGTATGTACAGACTTACAGACTTGGGGTTCAGATAAATGACGTAATTGGTGAGGTCTAGTCAATAAACTCCCTTCAAGTATCACAATAAACTTAAATATTTTTCATTCTAGTAAATTTTGGTCATAACAGAATGAATATTATCAACTAAATAGCAAAAAGAAAACGGAAAGCCAACCCATCCTCAGTAAAATAATTTTTTCCATAAACATTTCACTGGATAAAGTCCCAACAAAACAAAAAAAACAACAAAATTCCTTCAAAAAAAAAATGTTCAACAAAACTTATTTTATGAAAAAGCTAAATAAAATTTGTGTATGATGTAAAATCGATAAATAGAATCGCCATAGGAGAGGCAACCAAGTCCCGGATAAGCCGGAGTGCTGGAAGTTATGTGCTTCAACTATTGTTGTGTCTGTTTTTCTTATTGTTGGAAAAGTTTGCAGCAGAATTATAACTTTGTTTGCCGAAGAATGTTTCAGTTTATTTTCAGTATTTTTTTTTTCTTGTGAAAAACAAATTTTACTCTAAAACGATTCGAAAACTTTATTAAGTCCGGAATTTTAGAAGTTATCGGCATTCATGTTCAAGAGGGAGAAGATTATATAGAGAAGGAATGAGTGTAAAAAGTTTTAAGTTTTAAACAGAGCAAATTGTATACCATCATATATGTATGTATTAGAGAGTATTTTAGATTTTAATGGAAATTGTGGTGTAGTTTATTTGAGAGAAATTTGTTTAGTCTGAGTTGTTTTAGTAGGGAAAAGAAGTATCGTAGATATTTAATATTTTAAGCTGTTAGCACAGTATCGTACTAGGGAATTCGGTAGACAGTGTGTAGAGATATTGCAGAAATTTCGATCAGGCTGTTTCATATATAAGAACGCTGTGGTTAAAATCAGAAGACGTACTATTTTATTTTATATTTTGTGGTAAGCCATGTTATTCCTACCATAGATAAGAATTTCTGCAATGATGTGTATCCAGACACCTGATATCAGTCAAACTCAGCATCGGATGATATTTGGGTTTTATTTAGCGAAAAAATGGGTTGGTTTAAATTTTAATAAATTGCTATAGTCGCGGATCGTCTGCCCTTCCTATTTTCTTTCTGTTCCGCATTAGCCCGAAACGGTATCTCATTGATTACTCCTATCTTACTAGAACAAGCAAGCTTTTTTCTATGCGGCGGTGGCAGCATTGTAGAATCATCAGTAGATATAAGTGAAGCCTCTAATTGCTCAGTTTCTAGGTAGCGTGGTGGTTCAGGCGCCCGACAACCATTCCATAGGTGTGTGGTTCGAATCCACTTCGCAGAATAATCCTTCGCCTTTTATTTTCTCCCACGTAGATAACATTCCTTCTTTCTTGCAATTCCTTCTTTAAAACAATTCGTTGCCTTTTCTCCCGCCATAGCCTTTAAGCATATATCTAAGCAGCGAAGAAGCCATATTCTGTTCAATCCCCGCAGCCAGCGTTTTGTTGCGGTAGTATCTTTCGCTCTTCTCTTTTATCGTTCCGACTATAGCTTGCTGTCCGAAATTTCACTCAATGATAGAATCGTCGACAGTACAAAGGGACTTTCCAAACGTAGTATGATTTGCTTCATACCACGGAGTAGTATATCTGTAGGGGTACGAGCAGACAGATAAGGCTGACCAGATAGACCAGGGGTGGGATTACAGAAGTCGTTTCAACTCATTTGTTACGAGTTTTAAATGGAAAAATTCAATGGAAACAGATGACTTGAAACAACTTGCCCCAGGCTGATCAACCCACCTGTCTATTTGTGCAACGGTCTGGTTTATTTGATCTTTCTGGTTTATGTTGTCTGTTTGGTCTATCCGGTTTCTCTGGTCTGTCGAAGTTCAATTAGTTTCACATAGGTGGCGCTCACGCCCAAAGCTCATCACATCATTACAAAAAAGCTCCCCCGAATAAAACTTACACCCGAGCCCACAACCGATTATGTTACTGTGTGTATCCCTATAGCTGTACTAGTAGTAGGAGGGCTATGGCGGTATCAGACCAGTGACGTCATCGGTTGTGGGCTCGGGTGTGAGCTTTTTTCGGGACAAAAACCTGTGTGGTGAGCTTTGAGCCATAGGTCTACCTGACCTATCAGATCTATATAGTTTATCTGGTCTACGTGGTCTATCTGGTATATCAGGTCTACCTGGCCTATCAGATCTTTCTGGTCTATCTGGTCTACCCACTACTGTGAAATTCAACTAGTTTCACACAAGTTGCGCTCACGATCAAAGCTCACCACACAGGTTTTTGTCGCGAGTAAAGCTCACTCCCGAGCCCACAACCGATGGCATCACTGGTCTGACACCGCCATAGCCCTACTATTCCACGGATAGACTCGTCGGACGTACTGTGGCATTTGGTGCTTTCTTCTTTCTCTGTACTATTCTAGTTCACATAGCGATTTTCCCCTCAGGCTTTTTCCATCTCTGCACTTTTTTCTTCTGTTCTGAGCTCTAATATGTCTCTTCGCATACCTCTATCCTATGCGACTGGCGCTTTGCTTGGTACGCGCGTTTCGATCCCTACGACTTCTGCCTAAGACGAAGTCCGCTATGAATACTAAAGACAGCATTTTTAAGGTGTGTCCAACTCGTCTTCTCGCCTATCACATCGTCTTAAAGATCTCTTATTCTTCTTCTTGATCGGCCCTAAAGCTGTGATCCGGTCCTGGCCTCTTGCAACTGTTCTCCATCGATACCGATTCCGAGCCCATGTCACCCAGTTTGGCATTCTAAAACTCTGGGCGTCCTGGTCTTCGCCATTCTTCCAGCGGAGGTTGGATCTCCCTCGCTCTCGCCAAGACTTATTGTTTTCATAATTGTGGGCTTAGGTACATATGTTGGTAGGTGTTTTTGGCCACTTCGTTTAGTAGCTGCATTTATTCAAGACTGATTCACGGATACTAAGTTTCTCTGCCTTATACATAATGCGTTCTCCGAACACCGTACCAACAAGATAGTGATCCGAGTATGTATATGTTGGCACATCAGTATGTTCGTATCGTCATTAGAACCGGAGCGTTCTTTCAACACGTTATCTATATGTTTCCGAGTGACTCGATCAATAGATGCCCAGGTGGATTTGTGAATATCCTTACGCGCAAACTTAGTACTCGCAATGAAATACTTGTTATTTGCTGCCTTCTCTATGGCTCGTTGTCATTACTATACGGGTTCACGCTATACAACTGAGATGACAGATGACATATGTCAAATTTCCGGCCGCCATATTGAATATGTGAAATTCCCGGCCGCCATATTGAATATGTGAAATTTCCGGCCGCCATATTAAATATGTGAAATTTCCGGCCGCCATATTGAATATGTGAAATTTCCGGCCGCCATATTGAATATGTCAAATCTGTATTTAGGCATTTTTAGTGATTGCAGAAACAAATTTCGAGATAAGACAATCAATTTGTTTTAGAAAGAATATAAAATTCGAACCAGAAATCAACAGAGGCCCAGAAACCGCGAACCAATAGGTTATAAAAAACCGACCTAATTCCATTGCCTATAACAAAATCATTGTACACCTCTCAAATAAAGCAATTAAATCCACTAATTCCTAACTTTAATTAAAACAAAAAAAGCCCTAAAATTAATCGCAGCCCAGCAGCAGCACCACCACTACCACCAACAACAACAATAGTTAAGATAGCGACAGAAATAAAACCACGTTTTTGTCGTTAATAATAAAAAGCGTCCAACCTTCCTGTCTGCCATTCCTCCTCGTGTTCGTGTACGCTTTAATTTTTTATAAGCTGCAATTAAACGTCCATTAGCCTCTCTTCGCCGGAATTTCCTGGTGGCGTCGTAACGACTAGCAATAAATACATTTTCCGCCAAAAAAAAAATCGAACCCAGTCACTGTCATTGTTAAAGTTCACCTCACATAACCTGAACTGTGAGCGCCTAAAGTCGTGTATGGCGCGCGGAAAAGCTTCAATGCTGCCCGGCAATGTAACGACGACCGACGGCGTAAAAAAAGAAACCTTTTAGTCAATAATAATCGCTATTTTCTGTCCCTTTCTAATTCTCGGCTGCCTCAAGTACGTCGGAACTTTATATACACCGGAACATTCACCATAACCTATGACAACATGGCATGGCGCCCACCCCCTTTACGGCCGCCATAGTTAATCCCTTTCTTAAGTCGGAATTTCACGATGGTAACACGTAAATTAAATCATCCCCACCCACGCACACAGCAGCAAGGCGCAAACTAAAGTTCTTGCTTGACTAAAGTTTTTGTGTTACGATGAACGGAAAAGCGGATGGATGAATGGCTGAGAGAATGGGTAGGGGAGGGGGAGAGCGGCGAACGTACAAAAACTTTCCAACCACGATGAGCTCTCACAGATAACTTCGTGAAACAGTTTATATATTGCCGGTGGGGGCGTGCGGGTGTGTAGCAATGAAAGTTTTATCTGAAAGTTGCAACTTTTGGATAAAATAATCCCGACCGGGCGGAGGGCGCCAAAGGAGACGCAGGGTGAATATAAGGAACTTCTTTTTTTTGTGTGTATGTGTGTGTGTGCCTTATTAGTCCCGGGTTCGTTCCCGTGGATTATCTCGACCTGTGAAATATGAATTTTCATAAATCCCTTACTTTCCTCCTGTAGCCGTTATTTTAGAATTAATGCCCCCCACCACCACATTTCGCCTTAACTAACAGCATTTTAACGGCTTGTGCTTGGCTTCGCCATTTTTTTTTATGAATATTTTGCAAACACACGGCGACGAAGTTAAGAGTTATTTTAATTAAAATGTGGAACTTTTTATTGCATGAGAGTTGCGAGAGTTGGTCCTGGCTGTTTACATCTCGGATACGACTAAAATGGGTGCTGCATGCACAAAAGTTGTTACCATAAATTTCCGCTGGGTGGAATTACTATCGCATTGTAGGTATTGGATTGTAATCGTTGGTAAATGTCAATTTTATACTTTTCAACTTTTATTAGGAGAAGAATAAAAACAATGAAGGTGTGTGCGTGTGTGTGTGTGGAACGTAATGGTGCTGAAAAGTTTAAAATTTGGAATGAATATGTGAGAGGTCACCTATATACGAAAGGGGACAAAAATATTCGGAGTCCAGTCCAGAAGTTGACAAGCTCTGCTTGGAGAGCAATTCTTGTTTGAGAATCCAGAAAGCAGCTTCGAAACAGTCAAAACTCCAGAAGTCAGCTTAGAACGGCAAAGAGTTCAGCAACGTCGAAGGACTAATGATTTAAGGAAATACGATATAAAATTCGCCACATGGAATGTGAAGCCAGTATATAGACCTGGATCAATGGCACAAATGATAAGTAGTATAGCCAGGCCACTACTGGACTAATGACGTCATCGGTTGTGGACTTTGGTATGAGTGAGCGTCGCCTGTGTGAGATTAGTTGAACTTCGGTGTGTCTTGGGTGTAATCCATGGTTTGAATACGTACTGCTGCGCTTAGTCTTCACACAGACCAGATAGCCCAGACCTGATCTAGACCAGATATACCAGACAGACCAGATCGGGTCTGGTCTGTATGAATACCAAGCGTAGCGCTACATATTCAGACGAAGATCCCACCCACGCTTATTGGTATGGTGCTTTGAGAGCGCATTACAATGCAGAGAAACTCTGTCTTCGAAAACGGAGCTGGAATCAACCGCGCTGCCCTACAAATCAAAACCGCCGGAAACATCTACGGCCATGCGTTAGCTCCAGCTTTAATGATGGGAACAATGCTGGATACGATGTGATACGCGTCGAGAAGAGTTGGACACCCTTTTAAAATGCTACTCATTCCCGGGTCCCGGGTCATCGGGGCTTCAGAAGCAATGAGAAAGCGAATGCCCTAGCTAAACAGGGCTCTGATATTGCATTCCTCGGTCCAGAGCCGGCTATCGTCGGAGCACCTACCAGCTTGCTGCAAAGGGCCTTAGCCAATCGGACTTTAATGAAACATACTGTACGCTGGAAGTCCGCGCCTGGAGTGGCCAACTCTAAGCGGTTCCATCCTGGGCCGTATCCTAACACGGCCAAGGAATTGTTAGGGCGCAGTAGAAGTGATGTCATGACACTTGTTGGCTTGATTAACCGGCACTGCGCCCTAAATTACCACTTATGGAGGATAGGAAAGGCGGAGGACCCCACCTGCAGGCTTTGCCTGGAGGAGGATGGGTCTGCTCTCCACGTCGCCTGTGAATGCCTCGTAATAACGAGTAGGGTTTCTTCATTCGAGGAGTCCCTGCTCAATCATTCAAGTATAAGCGACAAGCCACTATGCAGGCTGCTGAACTTACCTCAGCGTCAATTGTGTCCCAGCCTCTAGTTTGGATGGGACTGCCACTCCTACCTACCAACCTAGCTAGTGCGGTCGTTAGCACATCTTAATCTGAAGTCGTAGAGATCGAAACGTCCGTACCGGGCAGTGCAACAGTCTCATAGGACGCGGAAACCCGAAGAGAAATAGGCAGAGCTCAGTAGAGACGAAAAAAGAGTTCGTAGATGGAAGGGAAAAGCTTGAGAAAGAATATCGTATGAGAGCTAAAATAATACAGAGAACGAAGATCGCGCTAGATGCAAGAGTCACGCCGAAGAGTCTATTCATGGTATGACGCAATTCACCACCCACATTGGAAAAGCACTTTTGTACTGTCAACCGTTCTATCTTTGAATTCAATGTCGGGTACAAGCTCTAGTCGGAAAGAGAAAGAATGAAAGAACTGACAAGGACAACACGTGGTTTTATTCCACCGGATCCCATCCAATAATACCACTATACAGAAGGTTCACGTCATCGGTTCTGGTTTAGGGTGTGAGCTTTATTCGGGACAAGAACCGGTGTGGTGAGCTTTTTTTGTGGTGAGCTTTGGGTGTGAGCGCCACCTATCTGGAACTAGTTGAAACTTTGCTGGGGTGGGTCAGTGCGTCTCGGGTGTGCTTTCATGCTGGGCGGTCTTGGGTGGGACCTTGTGGCGGCTGGGAGGTGTCGCGAAAAATTTTCAATAAATAATAAGAATTATATTCCATTTATATGGGATCCATGTGGGACCCTAGACCCCAACCGATGACGCCACTGATCTCGGAGTCCTGTTGGTATGCTACTATGCCGCGTAGTAGATTTGAGCCACGGACCGCTAGTACGGTAGTCAGACGCCTTAACTCCTAGGCTACCGAGGCATTGAAAAATTAGGGGCTCCACTTATATCTGCTGATGATGACGTCATCGGTTGTGGTCTAGGGTGTGAGCTTTATTCGGGACAAGAACCGGTGTGGTGGGCTTTTTGTGGTGAACTTTGGGTGTGAGCGCCACCTCTGGGGAACTAGTTGAAACTTTGTGGGTTAGTGCGCCTGGGGATGGGTTAGTGCGTCTCGAGTGGGCTTTCATGCTGGGCGGTCTTGGGTGGGATCTTGTGGCGGCTTGGAGGTGTCGCGAAAAATTTTCAATAATAATAAGAATTATATTTCATTTATATGGGGTCCGTGTGGAAACCTAGACCACAACCGATGACGTCATTGATCTCGGAGCCATGTTGGTATACTACTAAGCCGCATAGTAGATTCGAACCGCGGACCGCTAGTATGGTAGTTAGGGGTCTTAACTCCTAGGCTACCGATGCATTGAAAAATTAGGGGCTCCACTTATATCTGCTGATGATGACGTCATCGGTTGTGGTCTAGGGTGTGAGCTTTATTCGGGACAAGAACCGGTGTGGTGAGCTTTTTCGTGGTGAGCTTTTAGTGTGAGCGCCACCTCTGTGGAACTAGTTGAAACTTTGTGGGTTAGTGCGCCTGGGGATGGGTTAGTGCGTCTCGAGTGGGCTTTCATGCTTTCATGCTAGGTGGTCTTGGGTGGGATCTTGTGGCGGCTTGGAGGTGTCGCGAAAAATTTTCAATAATAATAAGAATTATATTTCATTTATATGGGGTCCGTGTGGAAACCTAGACCACAACCGATGACGTCATTGATCTCGGAGCCATGTTGGTATACTACTAAGCCGCATAGTAGATTCGAATCGCGGACCGCTAGTATGGTAAACATGCGCCTTAACTCCTAGGCTACCGAGGCACTAAAAAATTAGGGGCCCGGCCATAGCTGCTGGCGATTCTAAACTGTCCCCACTACCGCCTAGGAAAACGCAAAGCCAGAAACCAGTTCTAAAACAATAAGGCTCTAGGTTTAGATGGCATTCCCGTGGTCAGAGAGCAGTGCTTGTAGATATCGGATCTGTCATTTCGGCAATTTTTGTTTACTGCAATATGGTTCCAGCGCCATTTTGTTGGCATTAATATTTAGTCCTGCGCCAGCGCTGTGGACGTGTAGACCAATTAAAGTGCGTATTGCAGCATATGCTTTGAAGTGGTATCCCCTGTGTTATTGGTTACTACGATGCCAGTCTACCTTGTCTGCGTAACCTTTGGTGAAAAAGTTGATACTACCTCTTGAAGTTCATCTACAACTAGGCACCATAATGATATGACATAAAGATATGACTCCGCCCGGCGGAAACTCTTTTACTATAGAGTACATTCCAAAACTCCCTCAATATGAGTAGTCGTTAATTTGCGAGTTCCCAGTATACTAGAGTATATCCAGTCACGACAACTTCTGCTTAGACAACGTCTACTTAAACCCTGTAATACGTTGTCGAAGGCTTTGTTATTTTAGAGTTCTTCAATATTGATGAAGGACGCCAGGTACACCTGCTGTGAAGAGGCAGAGCGGTTTTATGTCAAGTCTTTTGCAGTTTAGTAATATGGGAGTAGTGGGACGATGTCCGTGCAATGTAAATGATAAGAGCCTCTTATCTTCTTGTCGCAAATCTCAGCAGAGTCTGTAGAAGATGGTTTCATCGGTCTAATGAATTTAGCCAGGGCGTATTCAGAACGACAGACTGAAGAAATGTTGACTTTCCTCCAAATAGGTGAGATATAACCATGTGGAAGCTGTGAATGTTTTGCAGAGTAAAGGTGTGATTAGATTGCAGATTGCCCCCTTCTGTAGTAGAATGGGATGAATACTGTCTATTCCAAGGAATTTGTATGGTTTGAACGATCGAATCGCCTCCTTAATAGTTTCAAGCGGGAACACAGCGTTTAGTTTTTTCATTTAACTTTTGTTGCGTCACAGGAAAATGTTGCATACCACGTACTATAATTTAAAGTCACAATTTGAACACTTTTGAACGAAACGTTCAACTTTGCTCTCTATAATTACACAAAATCTAATTGCCTTATTAACTCTTAGATCACTTTAGAAGCTAAGCACATCATTTCATAACCTCATTGTAGATGTTAATAGCAAGTTGCCGCGAATCAATGCGTATCAAATTTCACTAAATTAAACCAACCGGTCGATCTCTCCCTAAACTAAACTACTCCACTTGCGAAATTTCCAAAAAAAACGTAATCACACAAAACGACTCTCAAGGGCTTTATTAGCAAAAAAAAATTATGAAGTAAGAACTACACACACAAACCTTCACGCGACTCCCAACTTTACGTATGCCTTAATTCGAAGTGTAAACATCTCTCGTACGAGAACAATAAACAGACAGTCATAAAGCCTCCAAGTCACAACACACATGTTGAAACTCTTTTAAAGAGTATCTCGCTTTCATCAGCTCGATAAGCTAATAAACTCCCCCGACCGCTGTACGGTAGAAGGATGTCATGTCAACACTTGTCGAAATACAGCTGGGCTCGTTGGCAATGCCCAAACGGATACACGTCATTGGAAATGATTCGGGCTTCAAGCGAACACAGTCGACCGAACGCACAGGAACGATACATACATACATCGGTCGACGATTGCGGTGCTGCAGGCATATTTCGCTAATTAGAATAGCCGTAAAATTTTATGAACTTAGAAGAAAAAAAAACATGTCCGCATCATGCTTAAAGTACGAGTCGAGTATATAGGAAAACGTTAACGCTGATAAGCAGGCGGAAGACGCACGTTTACAGAAAGATGGATGAGATGCCTCGCCCAACCCCGTCGATGTTGTTGCACTCTTTTCAAAAGCGTGTTCAGAAGTGGGTACGTGGGCTTGCTGAAGGCGATGAGCGGGGGAGAGAGGGGGAGCTGACGTCGTAAAACATGTAAATAGACCCTTGCGATATATTTCCGCCTACACCGAAATCATGATTTTATTGCTGGTAATGCTGGCATTGTCTGAACGTCCGCTGTACGTTGTAAATCATGTAGTCGAGATCGTTGCTTGTTTGTCGTATCAACATTGTAGCAATATTGTTGCACTGACCTACAGTACGGAGCTGCAGCTTAATTGGACTGCACTACATTCGGGTTTCTGGATCTGTAGCGGGAATACGCATCGTCGGCACAGATCTCCATCTTTCACTGCGATTAGAGTTCACCCGGAAGGAACTCGTCGCTGCCGCCACCGCGTACGCCTTATCGAAGGTGATTCATGCTTGCCACAGTTGTTCCACAGTCGCCTTATCACTTCAACCACGTGTAAACACGCTCCAAAGCAGCCTGACGTTGGGCTACACAGCTTGTCATTCATTAAATACCCCGTTCCTCCACCCCTACTCAAACCCGAACCCAGCAGTGGAGTACCCGAAATTTCATCAGAACGACCGCCCGCCCGCCGCCGCACTATGGGCTGACATCCGAATATTTTGTGTAATGCTATCGACAGATATAAACAACAATCGTTCGCGGGAAGTGTTTAGCTTGCAAAATAAGCTCTAGACAAGGCAGTTTCCGTGCCGCGAGTCCGTATTTTTAGATCGGAATTCTGTCAACAGCTGATAACACAAATTTGATGAGTACCGAACGACATCGGCGGCGGCGACAGCGGGGGCTGTGTGCACAGTTGAATAAGTACTCGTGCATTCAAATGAGGCGCGAGACGCAATTTTTTTTTTATTTTTATTTTTTTTTTTGTCAACGCTGGTGGCGGCGGCGGCGGCAATTTCGTTTATTTTTTTTTTCGGAGAGTAAATTATTCTGGGAAAATTTCAAATCGATAAAATGGAAATTTCATTTTTTATTCGTTGTCGTCGTTTTTAAGAACTTTACTTTTCTGATAACTGTGACACAAATTTGCATGTTTTATCACGAGAATTTATTCTGTTACTTGTGCTGATTATGCTGTGGGATGTGATTCTCGATATTTAGCAGCGATAAACTGAGGTCTTGCTGAGTGGCATAAACGTATTTTGAAGTGTAATTGCCTTCCAGTTAAATAATCTAGAGCCGGGGACGAATAGAGGCATAATCAATTTATGTTTCAACGACAACAAATCTGTGGCGGAGATGATACACGTGTGCTTTTAATCTTTAGTGGGGATTTTTCTAGGCTCGTATCTTACAAAATTAATTGGACTGATTATTGCAAACTTCATTCTTCCTCTTAAATGGCGCTTCAGGCTCTATAGGACTCGGACCTCTTGATGTTTCTTCTTCCACTCGTCTCTACGTCTTGCCAGCTTTCGTATATCTTCTACCACCACATCCATCCACATATCTCTTGATTCTTTTTCCTGTTGGTGTACCACTAAAAATCTAGGCTAGCATTCTCACTCCCGAAGCTCGTACAAGTGCATTTTCTGCTTCTCCATAGTTTGGAAATGAGACTATGTAAGGCATGGCACAGCTTTCCCCTTCTCTAGACCTGAAGCCTAATGATTTTTACGTTTCGTTATGGCATTCGCAACTTCTTTTGTGAAGCCTCGTAGACAATAGTAAACCATGTTGAGCGATTTGCATATAGACCGTCTGTAGACGGTCTATATACCATGTCTATAACCCGTCTATGGAGACCGTTTTTTGCCTCGTCTAGTGTCAACGCTATGATTTGAATTTAGTCTCCGTCAGTTCATAATGGAGAACGTTGTTTTATGCCCAACGAGTTCATGCTTAGTGCTGACTGTAAATAAAAACGGCCGAAGCACACACTCGGTAGGTGGAGAAAGAAAGGGACGTGTCTGGCGTCTCGCCGTGAGGTCTACTACTGGCGAAATGTTGCGCAATGTGTCTACCGTTCCGCGTGGTCTTCCATTCCGATCGGGAGACCGTAGAACTGAGATTTTTGGTCTCGCAACAGACTCGTAGACGGCAATTGGTCTATAGACAAGTCTATGTAGGCAACTCTAGGTATGTCTCGGAGACAAAAATCGCTCAACATGTCTACAAGTGTGAACAAGCCTTTATAGGCTTTGGCGCATCGTTTTCTGGGTCATTTGTACTTCGGTTTTCTGCTTCTCCCTGTGTTAAGATTACGTTTTCTTTGAAGAAGTCTCTAAAGTATTTCTTCCACGCCTCGAGTATGTCATCGATACTACTAGCTGTAGTTCCATCCATAGTGGGTGAGTTTGTGTCCTTTCCTTATCATGTTTGCTTCTTCCTAGAAACGTCTTACTTACTTATGCTCCTTTAATCCTTCATAGGACATAGGGCGGAAACAGTTGCCCTTCAGCGGACTCTGTTTTGGGCGACAGCTCGCGGCTCTGACCAGGATCTCCCAGTTGTTTCGGTCTGTGCTAATAGGGTTCTCCTCCATATTATTCTAGGTTTTCCGACCTGACGGGTTTCATGCGGATTCCATTCAAGGTCCTGTTTGGCTAGGTTCCGGTTTTCGCGACGCAAGGTGTGGCCAATGCAATTCCATTTCCTTCGCACGATTTCGTCGTCTATCCTTTCTTTGAAGAGATGTGTTCCAATCAAACTGTAGAGTCCACAATTCTTATAAAAACATTTCATTTTAGCCAGGACCACCACCGGGCTTACAATAATCAATGGATCACAAATGGGAACGACCTCAGTTAGCATAGTCCTTTTAGGATCGGTCCATGTAGTTTTGATCATGAGTTGATCGGATAACGAGATCCACTTTAAATCTAGGGTTTTTATATGACCTTCTGTGTTGTCGCCAATGATGGCCTCCTTTGCACAGTCCTCCTTTGGAATTCCAGCAAGACATTGTGAAGCATTTGCGCACCATTTACGCAAGGTAAATCCTCCACTCTTCAGTGTTTCTTTTAGTTCGTCACGTATGCGAATCCCAGTGCTAAGATCATCACTTCTAGTTAGTACGTCGTCAACGTAGAAGTCTTTTTTAAGAGGTTTTGCTTCTAATGGACGTCCTCCTTCTGTCTGCCAAATCATGTAAACAGCGTATCGCAAGATACGGGGCAGATCTGGTACCATACGTTACCGTATTTAACTGATAATACCGCAGTAGATCAATCGGACTATTTCTCCATACGATTATTTGAAATCGTCTGTCGCATTCATCGAGAAGTATCTAACGTTACATTTGAGTTGTCATTGGTGAAAACGTAACGATGTGCTCTGAAACGAACTAGGATGGAAAATAGGTTGTTTTTCAGAGCTGGTTCTGTATGCAAGATGGCGTTTAATGCTAGGTTGGTTGTTGTACTTTGAACAGAAACGTCTTGCGGTAGTGTTACGCCTGGTAAAACAAAACGATTCCCGTTAGCGGCCGATGTAGGCTACGGAATCTGTTGCTAGTGCAATGGTGATCGCAGCTGAATTTTCACTTCACTCGCGCACGAAAATTTTTTATACTGTTTTTAAATGGGTTTAAAGTAGACTGACGGCAACACATGACCGCACTCTGCGCTGACCCAGTCCAGATTCTGATATTCCACGTTTCGAATTTTATATCATAATTTTTTTCTTGTGAAAGACTAGAGAGCTAAGGGAAAGCCCTTTGTACATCGTCGCTTCTACAGAATAGTGGCACAACTCAAAAACAAATAATTTTACAGGTGAGCTATTTAAAAGTTTCTAGTTTCATACAAGCCTTTGTCATGATCTTGGAGTCCAGCGGGTTTCCTGCGCTCATTTTTGGAAGTAATAATATGGTGTTTTACCACATAAAAATATGCGGATTTAGCTATACATTTTCAAAATAAACTCGAAGTTGGAAATTTTTGAGTTGTGCCACTATTCTGGAGAAGCGACGTACTGTCAAAAATCTATTTTTCGTATAGAGTGAAATGTCGAACAGTTCTTTAAATTATAAGTCCTGGGACGTTGCTGAGGTTTTTGTCGTAAATTCTGACTGTTACGAGGCTTACTTCTTGATTCTATAACAAGAATTGCTTTCCAAGGAAAGATTGTCAACCTTTCGCCCAATCCTGGACTGGTACACGAATAGTTCTATCCCTCGGTGGTCCAGTTATACCTCTGGAACATTCATGGCAGGTAATTATAGGCACACCACGAATCAACGTGCAATTTTACTTGTAAATGTATCTTCTTCCAATGGCGATGCAGCCCGACTCGAGCCTTGGCCTCCTGTAATCTTTTCCTCCAGTCTTCTCGATTTCTAGCCGAAGTTCTCCAGTTCGATATGTGGAGTAATGTCTCCGCATTTGCAACAACCGCATGCTTCCACCTTTTCCTCGGCCTGCCTGCGGGTCTTTCTCCTTCGATGAAGCCAGTGAAGACCTTCTTTGCTGCTGTCTTCTGGCATGCGCTCGACGTGTCCAGCCCAGCGAAGTCTACTGAGTTTTATGAACGCCACTAAGTCTATGTCGTCGTAGATTCGATATAACTCGCTGTTATGTCTGATTCTCCATGTCCCTTCCTCACAAATTGGGCCTATTATGCTTGCTTAAATCTTCCTATCAAAGGAATTTAGCATGTCCTCTATCCTTTGTGTGAGCGTCCATGTTTCACTCCCGTAGCATATAACAGGGCGAATAAGTGTCTTATATAGCGTAAACTTCGTCTTCCATGTCGGGGGTTCCATGTCAATACCATCATCTGGTATATCCGCACGTTCGTTGGTATACGTGGGGTCGGTATTATCATTAAGGAGTCGTTCAAAATATTCTTTCCATCTTGCTTGAATTAGACTGGGATCTGCTATAATGCCGCCATTATCTTTGCATAGGGTTGTCCGTGGTTTGAAGTCACTACTGATTGTTTTGACTTCGCGGTAGGCTTGCCTGATGTTATTGTTCTCGAAGTTGTTATGAATTTCTTGAATTTGCCTGTTAGATATCTCTCTCTTCTTTCTTCTGCATACTTTTTCTGCGATACGTCTTTTTATTCTGTATGCTTCTAGTTTCGCTCTTGTTGGTCTCGGTAGGTATTCGCGAAGGCTTGTATTTCTCTCTGCTATAGCTGTCCTGCATTCTACATCAAACCATAATCATTTCTCACTTTTCTTGCTTCTACTCCTACTGTCTGTTCAGCAGCCACTTTCAAGACACGCTTAATAGATGTCCACAGGCCATCAATATCGTTCGACATTCTTTCAGAGAGCATTCTCGTTTGTGTTAACTCTCTGTACCGTTGTTCTGATTCTGGGACTTTTAACTTATCAATGTTAAGTTTTGGTTCCCTGGCAATTCTTTGTAACCTCTTTAGTTGCCACTTGTATTCCTGCCTTAATGTACGGTCTTTGATTCTCAACATTCCTCATAGACCGGTGCAGGGGCTCCATTTCAAGGTCGTATTAAAAGACCAAGAAAAACATGTACATTTTCGTCAAGCCTAAAACAACTGACGTAACTTTCACTATTTGTTGCAACATTCACTTTATCAGTGTTGCCAACCCGGGGGCATTATTTAAGAAATATTATTTAATAATAATATTCAAACAGTTTTTATAGATTTAATGTTAAATTAAGTTTGAAACGATAGTGGAGCATGTAATATAACACAACGTATTATTCAATGACTGATTGTTTTGTAATTAATACTTATCAATAAATCCTTTAAAGCTACACATACACTAGTATCATTAAAATATTCTATTAAAGATTAGGACGCCATCAACAAACCTATCTCTATAACATAAGGCTATCACCATTGAACCAAATATTGTAATGATTTTGTCTACTCTTAATACTATTAACGCACAAACAAAAAAAATACTGTACAACAAAGCAGCCTTGAAACCACTTTTGCTTTTTAATCACACAATTATCGGCGGCGTAACAACACACAACGTTACAAACGATCACACACAAAAAACGGTAACAAAAAAAAATTACTTTTCACGCTTAATAATATTTACACAATTATCAAAAAACTCCAGATAATCACTAAATTTAGAAAAAAAAATGCAAATAAATCTGCTTAATTTTGCCCCGCACTCTCCCCGTTCACAATAATAATAATATCAATTCACGCCTGAAAAATGTTCTCTCAACTGTCGTCGTCTCTAAATACCCAGAAAACTGACAATTATCCAAACGTCACGCATCTCTGACCCTATTTCATTTTATTTACAAAAAGCTCGAAAAATGAATTTAATCTTTGATAACGAACGCGCGTTATCACCACCGACACAACCGACATTCCAAATAATACAACAAAAAAAAAACGTTTTTTTTTCGTCTAAAAATAACAAAAATGTCAAGAGGGCATAAAGCCACCACACAAGAAAGTGAGATACAAATTATGGACGGATTTTTTATCAGTTTTTTTTTTTGCGGAGTGAGGGAAAAAATATAGAGCAACCAAACAAACCTTTTTTTTATCTGAAGGAGCTTAAATATTGGTGATTGTGTGTGTATCCATATTAAATCCAATAAAGGTAAGAAAATTGAAGATAACAAACAAAAAAATTAATTCAAATTCGGAACTGGACCAACTCCAATCACGGTTCAATATCCGATGATTGCTTCAATTGCCGGAATGACCTTAACACCAATAATCACATGTAGAGTGCTGCTGTCGGGTAGCAGCATATTAAGTAAATGTTGTTTCACAATTGGATAACAATAATTTATCACTTCGGAGGTTTTTTTTTCTTGTTTTGTTATTGTTGTTGGTTTTGTTAGTATATATACGTGTATGTATTTCTGTTATTTTTCTTTATTTTCTCTTCAATTTCATTTCATGTCACTCTCATAAGAAATATTTCAACGTCACTGTCACCTCCCATTTAGCTTAAGCGCGCTCTGCTGGTGAGCAACCGTAATAAACACAAATATTTGCACAAATGGTAAAAACGTTTCCCTTTTTATCACCGTTTTTTTTTTGTTGTTTGTTATTAATTTTTTTTTTTGATCACTATATTTATTTTTTTTTATTCTGTTGTTCTGCTTTGAGGAACACGCAAAACGTCGAGCAATAAATTCATGTAGCAAAAGCAGAAAAGAACGGCGAAAAAAAACAACAATTTTTTTAATTGATCGACGACGGTTGTTTGTTCGTCATCTCACCGCTAGGAAGACAAAAAAAAACCCGGTTCAACCGCACTTACCGCAAAATGTCAAAATCCAAAACGATAAAAAATTATACGAGAAGACGACGCTCATAAAAAAATGTTTAGAAGCAGTCAAAAGAAGGTTTTGCTGCCGGTGGTGGGTTCCACAGAACACAGAGCAACAAAAAGAAAAGAAGAAAAAAAATATTGTTCCAGAAGCAGAATAACTTTCTGTAAATTATAACTTTTTTTTGTTGCTGTACCGATGTGTGTAAGTATGTGTATGTATATAAATATAAGTCGTCAATTTCACTGAAGTCAATTCTCCTTTTCCTTTTTTTTTTCTGTTATTTTTCAAATCTCAGGAGCTTTTTAAGATGTACACAGTCTAGTCCACTTGAAAGGACAACACTCGACTTAAAAATAAAACACAGCAGGCAACAAAACACATGCGATAAGGGAAAACTCTGCTTTAGTTTGCCCCGAAGGACGAGGAAGAGAAGAAGGATCTCTCGGTATTTTTTTTTTACTTTTGTTTTATCCTTCTGCCACCACTCACACAGTACCTGTACGCGCGCACACGTATAAAAATCCCGTTTTTTTGGCGCGACGAGTTATTATAACCTAAAGTCACCTTCTTGTTTTTTTGTTAAAGCTACATTCACATTTTTCTATATATGCCTCACCATCCGTTCACCGCTAAGCATAGGCACTCTGGCCGCCCATCCCCCAAGGGATGGCCTATACATATGATTATACACGTTATACGTCCGTGCCGACTGCCGATGGCGCGGTGGCAATCAACCCTTTTTTCCGTTTTACCGGTGTGCTGCTGCTGCTGGTGGTGTATTCTCGTCGGGCGCGGATTAAAAATTTCAAGCTTGGCTCGCTCGGCACACATTCGCAGGCTATGACTGAATGGCTCGTGTGTTCGCCTCTGACTGTAACAGCTGAGGTTGCCTTTTTGCTCTGTTCTGTCTGGTATTCGCGCTCCGGCCTCTGCGGCCCCCCTCCGAGCAACCCATTATTAGCTTTTGGGGTTGCCGTCTTAGCTCAATTAATCAAAACTGAAGCTTTTTGAGCTTTCCTTTTTTGCATTTTTAATACTAAATTATTATTTTAGAAATTTAAACCTTTTTGAATCTAGTTTAAAAATCAGTGTTTCTCTGTAACTAATCATTCGACTTGTAGACTGCTAATTAAAAATAAGTATATTTTTATTTTCTTTTATTTAATTACGCTAAATTTAATACAAAAAATTATAATTAAAAAATTGAAAGGTGATAAAAATGAACTCTTTGCAGCATCAGCATCAAACGCTCTAGAATACGACCCCGTGAACGAAGAAGTGAATATTTTGACAATGATTGTGCATGGGTAACGCAGGAAAAGAATGGAGCATATTAAGCAATCTTACAGAAACACATAACTATAGATATGCATTGGAGACGTACAAACTAAGAGAATGGCGGGCGAAAGGAGTGCACAAAATGAAGAAAAATGGAGTAATAGGAAAACGAAATGTTAAAAATAGAAGAAGCGAAAATGATGTTAGGAAACTATATAAAAAAGTAAATGAGCAACGAAAGGGTTTCAAACCTAGAATAACATAGTGTAAAAATAAGGTAGGGGGATGCTGAGTACCAAAAAACTACTTCTAACTAGAGGGTGTGAACATTTCAAATAATTGTAGACCCAGATTAGTAGCAAAGCATTGATATACATCTTCTTTTTGTAGACTATAGAAATGCTTACGACCTGCTGAATAAAAGAGAGTTGCGGAACAAGATGAGTGAAATGGGTTTCCCGAAAAAAATTAATAGAACTATGCAGAATGACGACCAAAGATTGTAAAACACAAGTGAGGATGTAACTCGATCAACTTCCCTCATGAATCGGGTCTGCGACAAGGAGGTGCGATCTCACCAATACTTTTAAATATTGCTTTGGAAGCAATAATGAGGGAAACACAGCTTAATGGAACAAATAGCATCTTCACAAGGAACATTCCAGGATTTTTAATGGTAGACCATCAGGATGGAGAAAAGTAGGACGACCAAGATCTAGGGGGATGGATGACGTGCTAGCAGATATACGGAAACTTCGTATAACAAATTGGAGAAAGCTAGCAAGACAAAGAGACGACTGGAAAAAGAGACTTCTAGAGGCCCGAGTCCTGCAAGGAATGTAGCGCCGTTTAAGAATAAGATAAGTAGCAAAGTATAGAAGAAAACGTGAAACTAGAGAAGATCTAGCTGGAGACATGCCTATTAGAAGGTGTACAGAATGCTGTGAAATATTTAAAAAAATAACAAATTTCTGAGAAAAGATAACATTTTAGCAGAGATATTAAAACAGGGAGGTGAAATCGTAGAAAAGGTCTGATTGACATCATAACGTACGGGGCGCCCAAAAAAAGATATAAGCGTAAGAGAGTAGGAGCGTCTACGAACCGTAGGTAAAAAAAATTGAAATCTTCAAACTAAGGGCCGACAGTTGTCTTAAAGTTACAATTTTGCAACGTTTTTTTCAACCACGAGCTTACACTGTTTACAGCCAATGTGAATGCAAAGGGTTTATCGTGAAAGGGTTTTCGGCCGCTGTTGTACATTTTTTGCAGTGAGGTACTGAAAAGTATCACGGTCACTCTCTCGGTCTATTGTACTACACTCCTATACCTCATATTTGTAGGCTAAACGGCTGAAACAAGTTCAGTAGCCTGCCTAGTGGCTTGTCGCTTAAACTTGACTGTTCAAGCTTCCCGACTGCATTCCTGCCTTCAGTCTGTTCGAACGGAGTTCACGAAAGTGGGCTCGGGTGTAGTCCGTGGGCTACCCCATTCCCCTCTGACCCTCCTTGCCTTGGCCCTTTAGTGAGTCCAGAAACTTAGGGCTGCGTGGTGGCGGTCTGGTTCTGCTTGTTGTCACGGTAAGAGGGTAATTGCGACTCCACCCCCTTCTAGTCTCCCTTCTCTCGTGGACTATAGGTATATTTCCCCTAGATTATATGGGAGCTGGGGCTGCCAATTTTCTGGAGGGTTCAGAAACTCGGTAGAGCGGCGGCTGTATAGGCTTCCTTCTTGGCTTCCGGGGGTCCTGGCCGCCGTCTTGCCTTTGGTCTGTAGGGAAGGAGCTCACAAAAGCGCGGCTCGGGTATGCTCCGTGAGGTCCCCCTATTCCACTCTGGTCTTCCAAACCTTAGCCCTCTCCAACTTAATTGGTCCAAAAAAGTATCATGAGTATGGTAGGAAGGGAAAGGTCTGTCCTGACAGAGCCTTATACAACTCAACCCGCCCGGTTCCCAGAGGAGATCGTTAAACGACAGTGCAAAACCTACCCAATGCCATACAGCCCTCGACACGATAACTTTACACCTTGGCTTGCTAGGCTCGATCATATTAGCGCAGCCTTTTCAGGACAGCTTCCAGTGGCCACCACGAGAAAGTTATGATCGCACTTCAACCAGTCCAGTCCAGTCCAGATCTCTTTTAAATGTTCCAGAACCTAACTCCCTAGTGGACGCTGCCTAGCTTTGACTAGATCCGGCATTTTTACACAGGAAGTGAACAAATGTTTCCCTCTTGCTCGCTCTCCGCAGTTATTGCAACAGAACTTAAGCAGGCTACCCAGCTTGTCCGTTGTTCTTCCTTTGTTGTAAGTGGTCTAAGTCATCCTAGAAAGAATACAAGTCTCCAGTGCGCTCCATCTTTAGCGTTTTTGACCTAGACAATTTGGCTGCCGACCAACTCGATCTCTGAGCCCAGAGAGGACTCCCTGCTTGGCTAGGTAGTCGGCTTTCTCGTTCCCATCTATGTTTCTATATCAGGGCACCTAGACGAGAGCAGTGTTATGCTTTTTACCGTGCCTATATAGCCCGTAGGTGAATATTCGTAGATTAAACTTCTTCATGACGTTGCGGTGAAGGCCAATCTAGGTGAAAGGTAATTTGTAGTTGTAAGACCATACTCTCGTGTAGCAAATTCAAAATGTTTCTATTACCGTAGAGTGTTGAGTTCCAGGCCTCTGGACCCTCTCCAACTTTATGACATTCTAAATCCTGCTCAGCGCTGGCCACCTCACCAGCGAACCGTGCGTAAGAATTGGACGTCCCACGGCTGGGTACATTAACAGAGCCATCTTTGGCTTGAGACCTTCAGCCTTATTCTCTTTGTCGAGTGACGTGACAGATGTCACTTCACCTTAAATTGGTATTCTCATTGTCAATCTAAGAGACTATTGGCGACTAGATCTGCAAAGGCTCGAATTCTAATTGTCACAAGGTGGTAAGTGAAGTGTTATTTCCCTCGATACGTTTGTAGGTATCGACAGTTTCATTCCACCGCGTCCCTCATAGTCACGTCACTCGCCAACGAGAATAACCACTCTTATCTCTTCCCGACGGCGTAGAAAGCTATGCAGGCCAGGGCTAAACAATTTTAAAACAAATTTCAGAAAAATTCTATTAACAAATTCTCTTTTAAAAACGAAATCAAACCATAAAAGCTTTATTAAAATAACATACACTAACTTAACACTAATTTTTATAAAACCTTTATTTTTCTATTTTCTTATAGGTATTTCAAAAACTCCATATTATGTTTGTACATGAATTTGTAGAACTTTAGTTCTGTTAAAGTGACCCAAATTGTGGTAATTCCTAGAATTCTCTCGGCAAAATCAATACTGAACAAAACAAAGAAAGAAAATTCTCCCAGAAATAGTATTCGAATGATACAAAACGGAAGTGTGTATATAACACAACAAAAGATATGAAAGAATTGGAATTTTCCGATCGGAAATAGGCAACGATACTCTTTTACTCAATGCGACACAAAAATGTGTGAAATTTTGAGGAAAATCTAGAACAAGGTCGAATTAGTTCGTAATCAAACTAACCGAATTGGGATATTGTGGGTTATAAGTTTCGCTTGGTTATGGATAAAATGATGTTAAAGGGGAAAGACATGAATAGTCCCTTTAAAATATTTAAGGAAAATTCGCTGGGCAATGGAGAAGTGAAGCAAGTAAGCTCTGTAAATAACTGCAAAACGGAATTTTCTTCTGGCTGACTACAGTTCTTCTTTTTTTATGTAAAGGACTAGAGCTCAGAGGTAAGTCTCTTAATACTGTCTATGGTTCTACGGTATGTAGTATGCAATATCGAACAGCAGTAGTTCCATGGTTCGAGCACAGCACAGCAACCATCCTATGTCCTACGAGGCAGCATGAGTGATAGCAAGAATGATCCCCAGGCGACATAGAGAGATTGTATGACCCGTAATATGCAAGGAGGTAGCTGTAGGCAGTGTGACGGGCTTTGCCCCGTGGACAGTCCATCGCAGCATAGCAGGGTAGGTGCGTCGAGTCTAATAAGGGCCTATGTTGTAAAGAAACAAACCTCTGTTGATTTACCCTTTGAGTAAGCGAACAGAAAGCTATGAAGAAGAAGAGAGAGCTCCAGCTTGCACATTATGAGAAGGGCCAGCAGCTTTTCCATCGTTTCCATAAGAAAAGAGGCTCAGCTGATAGGGTCTATAAGATTTAGGCAGCTCCAGAAGCCTTTTGTCTTGTTTGGGGATAAAAACCACGAAGACTCTCTTCCACATGGTTGCAATGTTAAAATTGGTTCCGAAGAGACAGAACAAATTGTCGAGAATCAACTCGAGGCACTTCTAAGGGAATTCCGGGCAATGGCGTAAGCCGGTCAAGCGGGGAGAATGAGAGTTAAGAAGAAGTTAGTTTCTTTCCTACGCTGGGCTAGAGACCCACAGAACCGAAAGGCTCGCTAGAGTGCTGCCCACCCTATGATGCACCTACGGGCAGTTACGTGGCTAGTGAATTGGGCAGCAAGCTTCGTCGAAGTTACCTTTCCTATAAAGAAAGCATAGACGGTAGGTCACTATTCGGTAAGCTCTACTATCCCGACTCTAGTGAGCACCTTCGATGGACGCGTTTTAAGGGTCACGTTGGTAACGCCAGGAGCTGATAAGAGCGGCAAGCACGTCTAATTTCGAGATCACAAGCCCCTGAAATTTAAGACCAGTTCGCTTTCTTAGAAACAAATATTAACCCCCCCCCCGCCGCCCTATTATTTGCTAACTCTGTGAAAAATATTACTAATAAACAACCTTAATTTATCTTCAAAATAAATATTCCCCTTACAAAATGTCCATCCGATAATAAAAAAAAAAGACGAAAGGACATCAATCGTTTACGTATTTACGCTATAAATCAGAAATTTATAATTTTTCCCTTGAATTTTATTTTTTAAAGTCGTCCTTGAACAAAAAAAATTATATCACAGCCACAAGCCCAACCGCAACAATACCCACCCCATTCCTCTCATTCACATTTCTTCAGCGCCATCTATCCCACATAATTTCAATCAAGTTCACACATAAAATTCTTAAAGCAACTATTTCGCTTCGTTTAATTGTTTTCAAGGATCGCGAGCCGAGCACAGCGGGAATGTCTCATATTTCCATATTACCGTACCCACCCCCAACATCCATATTAAAGAGACTAATACCGGAGTCGCCCACGCAAGGACACACAACGAGGCGAATTCAAGAATGGAGCAGGCGGGGGCCGGGACGGAAAAACGAAACATAAAAGCAAGAAGAAATCCACGGATGCCTTCTAGCACTTTATAAAGTTGCTTTGTAAATTATTCAAAAGTTTCGCTACCCCCACCCCAAAACTTCTGCCCAGATGTTGAACTTAAATTCGATATAAAAAAAACGGGATTTTTTGTTTTTGTTATTTTCGCCCGAGAAAAGTTTTTTTTTTGTAAGAATGGGTGCACACACAGAGTATTCTCGGGCACTAAGAAAAGTTGTTCAAGGACGTGACGGATACCAACCATCATCCCCCGCCGCACCGCGTCGCCGTGTGTATTGTGTGTATGTCCTGGGGAGTGTGTGTGCGGAATGGCCCCGCACAGCTGTGCGGATGTGTACATCCTTTCGTGTCTTATCTCCGGCTTGAATTCGCCAAAAAAAAAGAAAGATAACTTAAAGATCGCTTCAAGTTTAATTCGCCTCGCCCCGGCCACCCCCGCGGGCGGTATGGACTGGAGTGCGCTTTGTTTTGTTTGGATGTTGTTCAAATCGAGTCAAAACTTCGTCCATTAAGGAAGAAGGACGAGCGACGAGGAAGCTTTGATTACGACAGGACTTTGTTTGTGTTTTAAACCTTGTTTTCTGTGAAAATCTACTCCCCCCTCCCTACCGCCTTGAGTCCTCATCCTGTTTTCTTATTATATTTTTTTTTATTATTGTTGTTGTTTTTGTTGTATTTTGTGTATTTCTCTGTGTCCTGCCCAGAAATGAAGAAGCAGGGGCGGGAAGCGGGAATGGGCAGCATTTTAACAGTCGCTCCCTAAATAAAAGGACGAAAACCTTGAGTTTTTGAGGAAAACTTTCTCATTTCTCTCGGGCAAGATACAGTTCCATTTTTTTTTATTTTGGGGCGGATTTAATGAGTGAAAAACTCTTTTCTTGCAGCATGAGTGGGGGGTGGGGGGGGCTAACAGCAGCGCCATGGTGGAATGGGGCCGGGTAAACTGAAAGGGAAGAGGCTGCGAAAAGTTTTTCCCCCCCATTTCCACACTCAACCCAAGAAAAGTGGCCAAAGTGAAAATGAAAAGAGTTCATCGCGCGAGCGACATTTTCCCCAAGAGAGGGCAGGGCGCGTGTTACCGTTCAGGTGGAAGAAGTTCCTTCCGTTATTTTTTGATTGTCTTTCCCGTCAGGACACCTGTTAGAAAGGGAATTGCGGGCGACAGAGGGGCAAGAAACACGGACTGGGGGAAGCGAAACTTTTGCGATGGCAAGGAAAACTTTTCTGTTTTGTTTATAATTAATGATAAATTGTCGCCTTTTCTCTATCTCTCTTCTATTTTTACATTGTTATGAAAAAAAAATGTTTGTTGAATTTTTTATTATATTCAGGATTTTCTCATTTACTTTAAAATTAGCTTGAAATGATGGTTGGAAAGTTTTTAATTTTAACAAGGTTGAGAAAAAGTTTTCTTTATTTTTGTTATTTTTTATTTATTTTTTCCGTTTTTTTTTTGTTTTGCATATTTTGTTTTATTTTTTTAATTTTTTTATTTAAAAAACAAAAAAAGTTTTGACTTTGTTTAACTCAAGTGTAGAGGGCGAAGAAGAAGGTTTGTTACACAGAGAGTGGTGGAATAATTTAATTGAAAACTTGAAGGAATTTAGCCTTGAATATATAATTCTCGTGGGATTTTTCTTTTCTTTTTTTCTTTTTTGTACAAAAAACTTTACTGTGGCACTAATTAAATGTATTTGTTGTTTGTTTGCTGGATGGGGTGGGGGTGGGGGGCTTTTTTTGGAGTAACTTTTTATTATATTTACTTCCAGTGCCTTTGTTGTTTTTAGACTTGTTGTTTTCGGTCACAGCGGCGACATAATTATCGGGTAAAGTTTGTTGTAAAGTATTAATATGACTTTTTTTGTTGAGCGCTATAAATGAATAATTGAAATCTTAATTTAATAATGGGGAGTAATTTTGGAGTTAGTCTGGTGCCGTGTTTTTTTACTCTGTTCTATTCTGTTCTGTCCTGGAACATTAAAAAAAACGGCAAGGGAAATTTTCATTTTTATTTACATAATTTACGGCTTTGAGCATTTTAATTTCTTCTAATATTGCATAAAGACCGGTCTTATTTATTTCTCCATTAATTTTTCTCGTTTTTCATTCAGTAAACAAAACATTTTACTTTATTTGTCAACTGTCAATGTAAAAAACGTATGCAAGAAAAGGGAAATTTAAAATTTTCCTTTGTGCTGGATAGTGTTCTTGATAATTATCGGGGACAAGACTTTTGTATGGAAGCTGTTCTGTTCTGTCCTGGAACAGATTAAAAAAACACCCCTTGGGTTATTTTAGGTGGCTGTGGCTGGAGTCTTATAGAAAAAAAAATGATTGTGTATTAAAGAACACAAAGCAGAAGTGAAACTTCGCGTACATATTTATGTCTACATATATGTTCTTTATTATTGTATTTTTTTCTTCATTTGCTCGTGTCTTGTATTATAATCTAAAATATGAATGAAGCAGGGAATAGGAAGTAAGAACCATAATATTTTAACTCAATTGATAAATGATAGTATAATGAATATTTTGAAAGTAATGCAGTACAGTGTATAAAATCAAAAACTATATCTTTAATAAACAATCTTAATTTTTTTAATAACCGACTTCTCATTTTGACTTTACCGATGCCTGCGCCATCTATGTACGAATTTAAATAAATTGTAAATATTTTCCTGCTGGTTTGGTAGAATTTGTTTATATGACATCACTTAATTGCTAGCATGGCTGTCGCTGTCAGTTACTTGGTTGACGCAGTGTGGAAAGTTCCTCTTTTGACGGTGATCTTCGCGAAATTAAACAGTTTTAAGTTATTAAAAACCAAAATGTTAAACGAAATAGAGTGGAAACTAAATATTTAGTATGTATACTTGTGCATTCATTGTGTTTGTGTTTTGTTGTATTTAATTTGTTTCAAGATTTTTGTTTTTTTCTCGTTATTACCTAAACGAGTGAGAAGGCGCAACTTTCGTTTCATACGGCAGTCCTTGTTGTCGTTGCCGATTCTGAATTGTGACAGTTGTAAATTAGTGAGAAGGCAACTTCCGTTTCGTACAACTGTCCTTGTTTTCGTTTCTGTTTTCTGAATTTACTCGTACTTGCTCGAATCACTTCAAAAACCCCGGAACGAGAGCAAGGAAGTTTCACTTCAAAAAATTAAGCAGATTTTGGAAATTGAAACGATCTCGAACGAGACAACAAAAGTTACATTTATATATGAACGGTATATCAAAAGTAACCGGAATGCATTTGTGCTATATTAGTGAAGCAGTAAAAGGTAATTTTTTAAAAATTCTCACAGCAATATGTTGGGAATATTCAAATTCAATCTGTTTTGTAAACGTAGCTTGACTGTCATGTAAACTTGCCTCCTAACAAATATCATTCTGTACTTCAGCTTTTCTTTTCTTCCTTCTATGATTGTGAAATTGCTTGCTTGCTGAATGTACAAGAAATAAGAAGTCACTGTTTTTGTTTGTTTTTAACTCGACACTAGAATACGGGAATAAAGTTTTATTCAATTAAAATACAGTTAGCACTGTTTTTGTTTCATTGTGCTAAGTAGGATAAGATAAACTCTGTTACTGACAACAGCATCATATTTGTCGTCGACCTCCCTGCCTACACTAGCGCTCACACTAATACCTTTTGCAACTCGTCAGTTCTGGTGTGAAACTAAAGGCCCTATTAGGCCCCCATCCACGGTCAAACAAACCATCAAATTTGTGGCCAACATCGAAAAAATTCTAAGTATGCGTGTATAAAATACAAGTTTTCGAAGTTGGCCGCTGTTTGAAGAAAATATTCGTCTGGTCATAACCTTCTATATTATACATAAATATAGAAGGTTATGGTCTGGTTTAATATTTCTTTCAAACAGCTTAAATGTGTGTGTGAATTTTTTATGTGTGCCATGTAAAGCATATGAAAGTTCGTTTTGTTTACAGGAATTGTCGCTCGGGATGTTTGAAGAAAGTTTCCCTCGTTGATGGCCAACAAATGTCAAAGCATAAATGTGTGCGTTGTTTGTCGAAAATTGGTTTGATGATTTGTTTGACCGTGGATGGGGGCCTATTACAATGAGAGCAAGAAACTTTTGCCAGGCAAGAAACTTGATTCGAACCTACAAAAGAAAATAACAGTGGACATAATAAAGCGGGGGCAACAAAAGTTTGATCGAAATGAACCTTTGTTTCTTGCTGTTTCATTTTCGTTTCATTCTCGTTAAATTTAAAATTTCCTAAGACGGGATGTGTGCAGAAAGAATTTGAACACTTGATTGTCAAAAGCTCCCCAAAAAGCTTAATATCAAAAAAGTTTCTTGCTCTCATTGTAATTGGACCTTAGGTCTTTATATACGCAGGCTAGTATTCTATTCCGAACAAAGCCTGGCTGACCTACGTATTTGTTCCTACAAGACAAGCCATTACAAAGAAATACTTCTGGCTAGCGTTCAATAAAGACTGCAAAAAGTATTCTCTATCGTACTTTGGTTGCCAGATTTCAAGCTTCCAAATAATATTCGACCATATATGTACATACATATAACTATAATGGGACCCCTACCACCATCTCGAGGATACTCTTACATCTTAACGATAGTAGACCAAATCGGGATTTCGAGAATAGTGATCTCAGCAGAAAAGGGGAGAAATTAGGAAACTATTCAACAGGGCTAAGTTTTCCGGTATCTGGGACCTCTACAAGAAAGTCCTCATAGATATCAAAGGGTTGAGATGATCTAAGCGACGCGACGGCCATCGAAAGTCTTCTGCGAAGAAGTAGGCAAGCTTATAGCCTCTTTGAGGTTACACAAAGCCTTGTCTAAGGATCACTCAAAACTGCCTTCCTCAAGACTTCTGAGGGGTCTTTTACGGAGAACACCATGGACAGCACGGAGCTATTAATGAGCAGTCATTTTGCAGGTTCTCTAGTAACTGACCTTGGATTGGCCTTAGAAACCTTAGACAGGCCTGGCAAACAGGATTTTCACTGCGGGTAAGATCGAATGGGCCATTGGAACCTTCAAGGCCGCTAGGAAAGATCAGATCTTCCTGGATCTCCTTCAGAGGGGTTTGTAAGAGATCTTGCCAATCCTGCTGCCACTATTCCGGGGCAGCTTTACGATGGCCATATTCCGAGGAGCTGAGAGAGGTTAGGGTGATCTTTATTCCCAAAGGGAGGAGAAGATCATACATGAAGCAAAATCTTATCGACCCATCAGCCTGCCTGGCTTTCTCCAGTAAACGATGGTGAAGATTTTAGACAGGCATATTAGAGAGGGTCTTGCAGCGAACCCACTCCACTATTTTAAATTTGCCTAGCAGCCAGGCGGATCTGCGAAGACTTCCATCCATATGCTAGTGAGAGCTATCGAGGCTACGTATGACCACGTTACCTTTGACGCGATCAACGAAGCCAGGTAAAAAGGGCATTGAACCCGCACTGCGAGATGGATCACGTCGCTTCTCCGCAGCAAATTGATAACTGCTGAGATGAATGGCGAATCGATTACGGTAATGGCTGCTAAAGGCTGCCCTCAAGGAGGCGTCCTATCGTCTCTCTTAAGATCAATCGTAATCGATGAACTTTTTGCTGACCTGAATAACCGCGGCTTCAAAGTACAGACCTTGCAGACGGCATCATCATAACGATCAAAAGCGGTCATGATGGCACACAAAACGACTAAAAGTATAATCCTGGATCAAAAGCTCTCCTGGAAACCCCAGATAGAGAGACTAACTGCCAAGGCCATTACACCTCTCCATATATGTGGTCAAAACCTGGGGCCTCAAACCGAGGTTAATGTTTTGGCTATACCCGGCAGTCTTAAGTCCCATGATCACATATGCCCATATGTCAAGACCAAACGAAAGGGTGCCGTGATTAAGTTAGCAAGGTTCAAATTCTGGCCTGCCTCGGTATCACGGGAGCTAAAATCCATCTATTAGTGAAGAAGGAGGCTCTGGCAGGGCGTTGCGTCTACGGGGTTATTCTCCGTAAAGCCAGGAGACCTTTTGGATCAGCTATCGATTCTCAAGGAACTAAACCTGAAGCCAATGTTCGCATTGTCCGATAACATTCCTGCCGCTTTGAACTTCGACAAACCCTTTGGTCATATCACAGGTCGGTCAAAATAGCAGCACGACATGCCCGTCTTTAAAGGAAATACGGGCCTTTGGTATACGGACGGTTCGAAACCCCCGGGGGTAAAGCTTGGTGTATATGACCCAAGGTCTAAAATATCTATGGTCCTGGACACCACCCCCAATGTTATTTTCTCGGACAGACAAGCTGCCCTATTGGCCATTAAATCCTGTTTATTGTCATCAAAGACTGTCCGAGACGGTCTCCTATCTCTGAAATCCGTCAGCTGGATCAACACTGTTACGCTGATGTGGATTTCAGGACACATTGTAATAAAATGGCCTGGATGGAGTAGGACTGGAACCTTTCTGCAGCTTATTTCGATCGATCGACTATTTCGTCAAAGCTGGGCAAAGATCGAGGGTGCTCGTCAAGGCAAAAGATTCATTCAAATCGACAAAGCTAAGGCGGGCAAATTTTTAAATGGGTGGGAGCTAAAAAGAATAACAGAGCTTCTGACGGGCCATTGTTCGCTCAATCATCAACTAAGCAGAATAGGGCTGGAAGTTAATTGTAGCTGTCGGTTCTGCGGAGCGCTCTCGAAAATGCGGAGCACTTGCTGTGGGACTATGAGGCTACAGCTAGAAGGAGATTGAATATCCTCCATCGCGGCTTCCATGCTCTCTGGGAGATTTGGGATATGAATCGCAAGGATATATCTAAAACCTTAGCCTGGAAGGTTTTTAACGACGGGGTTACAGGGATCAGTCGCCAAGCTGTACACAAGTTTTTAAATAGGTCTTGGAAAAAGTTCGTGGCGTTTTCTCGATAGATGTCGTCAATTGCAAATAAGTTGTAGTGAGAAATACGTTTAGCCAGAAATGAGAAAGGATATTTTTTAGGGTCAAGAAACTGCATCTCGTTCCAAAGAGTCAAAATTCAACGTCATCACAAGGATATTCGAGACGACGCTGTTGATGACTTGGGTACCCTCAGTCGGACCATCATTATGTGAGCGAATGTCGAATCAACAAAGCTTAGTGGTCAATGAATAGGAAGACGCTGGCACTGGCACTGTTGTCGTCGGTCTGGAACCAGCTATTGGGGACCCAACGATTTGGTGAAAAGGTCCTTAGACGATCGAAATCTGGTACAATACGCTTGATGTCCACATCTTATGGCAACTTGGTGAAATCTAAGCGGTATTTTCTTGGGTTGTCCGGTGACGCTGTCAGAGAATTACTAGGGCAGCAGAAGGGACCCTAGTTGGTTTGATTACAACTCACGAAGAATCGAAGAGCCTCTTGAATATTAAGTTCACATAAACTAGGTGTTTCACCTCATCAACTGAGATAAGAATGTCCACAGATTTTTGCACCTAGTCTGAACGTTCTGGTCTTGCTGCGAAAGTCGTATAAAGTTTCGTTGCTCCATTAATAAATTCATCTTCCACCATTTTCTTCGTGTAATCAAAGTATAAAACGTTTATATAAAAAAACGAAACGATTCAATAAACTTAACGAAACATTGCATAGCAGGCAATGCGGCAATAGCCATTTTCACACGCGTTTGTTTTTATTTTTAAGTTTATATATTTTGTAAAAATTGTGTTAATTTCCATAAATTCCCCAAAATCGGAAATGTTCAAATACAAAAGTAAATTAACAAAAAAAACGACATAAGTGCGAAATTTATTGGATCATTTTGACTTTTACAGGAACACGATGTCGTCTGAGCAGTTTTGTGCCCATGTTTTTAATGGACGTCATTGGACGGAAGAGGGTCTCCAGAATGATAGTTAGCAACAAGAAAATTGGCCGAGGCTTCGCAGGTCGCCAGAACTACACTTCTACTGCTACAGAGAAAAGTATTATTGATGGGAGTACTATAAGTCGCCTTTCTCCGAGACAATTTAGAAATTTCTATGATCACTTGAAACATGCTTCCAATAACAGAGATCGATGGATACAGTAAGTTACTCTGTGGACTTTTTCGTAGAGTTTTGGGTACATTTAAAATTTTTGAATTTTGCAGAGGAGAAGGAGCTCGACTAGTATCGCAATTGAAGATTTAACTTTTATGAAATTCGATCTTTCGTTGATCAAATTTACAAGCGTGAAAATTACATTTTGAATTCTCTTACAATTTGGAAATAGCAATGCTGTCGATAAATTTATTTAAAGATAATATTATATATTCGGACTGAGAAATTTGGATTTCATACTTTTGTTTAAAAATCTCTATACAGCCGGGGTCTGGTTCTGGCCTAGCAACTACTGCCTACACCGATCCCGATTCTGAGACGATGCCATGCGTTCTGGCATCCTGATCTACGCCATACTTACAGAGGAGATTTGGATTTCCTTACCGTCGCATCCCAAAAAGAGTGCAGTAGTTCAGGCTGCAACCAAACAAAAGCCAACATAATGCCAATGCAAAGGGTAGTATGTCTGAACCAAAATGCATCAAAACTTCATCAAGGAAGTGTGTGATCGGGCGTTGCCATGATGGAAGGCAACACCTTTTCTATTTATTCAATTCAAACCGTTTTCACTCAATTCTTTGGCGTAACCTTTTCAGTTGTCCATAGTAGAGTTAAGAATCAATGTTATGTTATGTTCAGACAAACTGGAAATATTACAAAGTGAACGATTCCTTTCCAGTCCTACCACATGCACAGCTCACTCTTTTTCCTACGTAAATCCCTGGCTTTGCAAACGTTTGTGACTGCTCGCCACACTGGTTCACGATCTTTGACGTTTCCAGTTGTCGTACATGACCCATTTTCCGATTACAACGGCAAACCCGAAAGCATGATGATCCACATGAGGGACCTAGAACGGAGCCTAAGAGGAATCCGCCGTGTTGAAAGCATTTTTCTTCACGATAAGGGTTATCATTGCGCATTGGGGAATTCCATCATCCTCTCTCACCCTCTTCTCCATAAACTCACGTTTGTTCGTTCGAATTGTTCGTCCGCTGTACGCTCGTGTAGAACCACGTACTCCTTTCTGAAAGCGTATGTATGGCGTATTCTAGGAACAGGTTGGATCTATTTTGATTTGGTCTGTTGTCTCCGAGTGCGCAGGCAAGTTATGAGCCCTGTAGGCTGAGTATAAGTCTGTTCAAGCAGTCTGGCCTACAAATATAATGTATAGGGGTTTAGTACAATAGGCAAAGCGCAGTATTTTAGGACTCAATACCTCACCAAAAGAAGAAGAAGTGGTTAGCGTAGAGGTAGGCTTTAATGTGGCTTTTAGTCAGAATACGAGATCTTGGCTTACCTTAGGTTGGTCCGAGCGCTAGTAGAAGGTGTTGTACGGCCTGTCCAGGAGCCTTTTATGTTCTGTCCTTGTACCCAGGACTAGCCGACTTCCATTTTCCTCCTTTAAGGAAGATCCAAATATTATATGTGGCTGTTTGGAGTTTTGGGGGTTGATCTGCACGATCTCAAGCATCTGCAAATGCTCCCTTGGCGCTGTGCTCCAACTTCCATCCCTCCACTAGTTGGAACAACCTTGCACAATTAGTATTTCCTAACTCCTACAACATCCAAGTGATCTAGCACAAAAGTTCATTGCCTTCTTCTTCAACATCCTCTAGACTCCTCTTTTGTCCTTCATACTAAGCTTTCTACTAACTCAAACTCCAATCTTTTTTTTTAACAATAACAGCTATATCACTTCCATTAATTTTACAGATTTCATTTTATTTGATTGTTTCATTTCAAAATAATTTTTGATCACCATGCATTAATATTTCCTAACATCGACTACTAGATGTCTCTAACTCTTCTCCAAAAAAAACCGCCATACTTCCTCACACAAAAGAAAATCACGATAAATGTCGAAAATAAAAGAGAAATGAAGCTTTGTTTTCTGCTTTGCTGTCAACTGGTTGGACTTTGGGCGAGAGCGACTGATAAGGGCGTATTCCCCTTAATTTTAAAATAAATAAAAGGTCCTCACCGGTCGGCAATGAGGACCTTAACATAAGATCTGCCGATTCCAATTAAACTAGCGAAATTTTTTTGTTAATTTTAGTCAAGTAAATTTGCTAACTAGGATCCGCAGAGAAAGGAGAAAGTAAACAGCCGGTAAAATGGCACGGATTTTAATTGTTGAACCATTTTACGGGGGAAGCCACAAGCAACTTTTGGACACAATTCTTGAAGGTAAAAAAGGATTTAAATTTTGTTTTTAGTTTGGAGGGAATTTGTTAAGATTGAATGAAAGATGTTCGCCAGATGTTTTTGGTGCTGATCAAATTTCTAACCTAAATATAGCTTCTTTAGTGAAATCGATTTTGGGTTTTTGTTAATGTTTTTTTCTTAAATTTCAAGGAATTAACCCGATTGACTATGAAGTCTTCAGCTTACCAGCGAAAAAGTGGCACTGGAGAGCCAGGACAAGCGCGCTTTACTTCTCACAAACAATTCCTATGGAACATCAATACAGCATTCTGCTTACTAGCTCCATTCTCAATCTAGCCGAGCTACTGGGGGTTAGATCAGATCTAGCTAAGTGTAAAAAAATTGTTTATTTTCACGAGAATCAACTTGTTTACCCAGTGCGGGAGGTTAAGGAAAGAGACTGCCAATATGGACTCAATCAAATTATGACTTGGTACTTACAAGTTAAAATATTCAGTTACTAAAGCTATTCTTGATTATACTCTTTACAGCCTATCAGCCGATGAACTAATCTTCAATTCCAACTTCAATAAGACTTCCTTCCTAAACAATATTGTCCCATTCCTAAATATTCAGTCTGATTTTAAATTGAAGCACATTCGTGATAAGATCGAGCCAAAATGTGAAGTGTTATATTTTCCAATTAAATTTCATCGTATGCCAAAGCGAATTCATGATGAAGCACTGCCATTAACAACACTGCACTTAATCTGGCCACATCGATGGGAGCATGACAAGAATCCTCAGCTGTTAACTGAGGTTTTACTAGAATTAAATAAAAGACAAGTGGACTTCAAGGCAACAATATGCGGAGAGAATTTTCAAGCTGTGCCGGAATGCTTTGAAGGTATTCGAGAGAAATTGGGACCAAAACTTGTTAATTATGGTTACTTATCGCGTGAGGATTATATTAAGGCGCTTGTAACTGGCGATATTGTGATTTCTACAGCTGGCCATGAATTTTATGGAGTATCTATGTAAGACCTTTCACTAATCTTATCCTTTACATACTAAAAACATAACTTTTTCTATCATTTCTTATTCAGGCTCGAAGCGGCTTACTGTGGCTGCATGCCAATTGCCCCAAATAAACTAGTCTATCCAGAAATATATCCATCTGAGAATCTCTATAATACATCAAATCAATTAATTAAGATGCTATACAATTGGTGCCGTAATCCTGGACTGTTTCGAAAGCATCGGGATAAGTTTTTTGAGTATTTTTCTTTTGAAAAATATTCAGCTCAGCATTTGGTTCCGAAATATTTGGAGAAATTTAAGATTTAGATTAATTAAGAAGATGATGATATTGACAAGGATTTTATCTATTTATCTTTATATATATATAAATTAATATTGTATAAGACTCGATTTTGTTTTTATATGTATGCGCAATATTTGTTTACAGTTTATTTTTTAATATTTTTAGTCAGATTTTACTTTTTAAAAGTGAAAACAGAAATTTTTATTATTAATTAAATTTTTTTTATATAGGTATATTTGTTGTCTCAGAAAATAAAAACAAAACACATTATTATTGTGAAATGAATGTTTATATTTGTTTAACTAAATGTGTTGATAAAATTCGTGTTTATTTAGTTTGATACATTGCTCGTATCGTGTCTTGCCATTCTACGTTAACGCGTTGGAGTACACACTTTTTTCTAGATATTGCCGCATTTTATCGAAAGTTTTATATTTTACTAAATTGCAATAATTGTTGCAGAACACTCAGCTTAGAAAAGAACTGGAGGGAGTGTGTCTCCCTCGCTGTCGCACCCCATAGATCTTTCCGCAGCAAACTTTCCTAGATGCCATGCCCGCCGCAAACCGAGCTTTATTGCAGGACCAATGTTAGGTATTCTTGCAAGTCCGTCGCGGGAAGGGGGGGTTGGACTCCGGCGTATGGCTGGAAACTAACTGACAAAAAGTGCCAGGAGTCTAGTGCCAAAAAACTTATCGCGACCAAGGAAGAAGAATCCGTTTTGAATATCGGCAAGGTGGCAAGGTCGCCGCCTCCCACAACACCCGCGGAGCACCGTATCTTGGAAAAAGATTGAGCGCCAGCTCAAAAGCTTAAAAAGTTAAGTAGGTTAAGTAATACTTCCACTACATCCAGTGAGGGGATGGCGCTAAGAAAAGAGGAATACGCTTTCCAGAAGCTGGGAGTACAAATAAAAGAGCTCATGGACGGAATAACATCGCCCACACAATCTTGGTGATGGTGAGAAAAATGAGAGCGAGCTATCGCAAGGCGCAGGATGAAAGGAGAGCGGAAAAAAGGGAACAGAAGTGACGGAAGCAGCTATACAAACAGCGCCCACCGATAAGAGGATCCCTAGAAAAGATGTTGCGGCGGCTAGGCAGTCGAAGGAAGCCACAAGAACTACGGATATACGTAAACGCCCGAGGGAGGCGACACTCCGGCAAAGGCCTCCAAAGAAGAGGAAGGAAAAGTAGCCTCAAAGGAGAGGCTTTGCAGAATCAGCTAGGCTGGCTGCAAGTGAAGGGAGCTTAGCATCGGACTGAGGAAAGCATATTGTGGCTGCCAGACGGCCAGCATAAAAATGCCGGTAAAACTAGCGAAAAAAAACGCTAGAAGCGAGAAAGGTCCGCTTAGGATGGGTTGTCTGTCAAATGAGGGAGCGGGCAGGTCCCAAGAGATGCTACAAGTACTGGGAGCTCGGGCGTATAGAAGTGAAGTTAGCAGCCAGTGTGACACCAGCTGGTTTCGCCCAAGTATTCACCGCGTCCCTGAGGGAAGGAATGTTTCCTCAGCAGTGGAAGTTTCAAGAACTTGTGCTCATGCTTCTCGAGTTGGGCAAGACCGGGTCGGCCTGGAGACCGATAAGCCTCCTAAACACTATGGCCAAGCTTTTCGAACGGATGATACATAACAGATTACTGCCAAGCACTGATTAGGATGACTAGATCGACAACGGATGCTGTCAATATGGTAACTAACTTAGCAAGAGCAGCGACGGATGTAAATAAGAGTAGCGCAATGATAACCCTTGACGTGAAAAATGTTTTCAACACTGCGAAATGGAGCAAGATCGTTGAGGCGTTGATAAAGCTGGATATACCGAAGTATCTAGTCCGCATTATGATAAAATCCCTTCTAGGGGACACTACACTGCGAGTCATACGATGGAGTAAGCGAATTCAGAACAACTTGAAGAGTGCCTCAAGGCTACGCCCTAGCCCCCCCCCCTGTGGATCATCATGTACGATGAAGTACTGACGCTACAAGTCCCACAAGAAGCGGTAGCTATCGGGTTCGCCGAGTTCGTTTACCGCTTAGCTTTCTCCTATTGTACACAGCGCCAGTGTGGGCTGCGTATCGATGAAGTGCCCTTCGAGCATGCTGTGCATACCGAACTAAGTCCGATGAAGCAGCATGTGTGATACCAGGAATGCACCCCTTGATTTTCTGGCGGCCGAGAGCAAGAGGTTGCTATACAAGAGGACCCCCAAGGTAGAGCGCCCTCCAGAGCCCTCTCAAAATGAGTGATCATATGTGATGCACATTTTCAACATAGTCGATCCAGTCACAGAAGTTCCTCCTCATCATCATCATTGTTGGCGCTACAGCCCTCTGTGAGCCTTGGCCTCCTTGCGTCTCTCTCATCCAGTTGATAATCCCAATTGCGCGTAAGTCCATTTCGATGTCGTCTTTGTATCTTTTCCTTGGTCTTCCTTGTGACCTTCTTCGCTCTGGCGTTTGGAGGAACAGGATTTTTGGGGGGCTTCTTCCTTTACCCACTGCAGATAATAAATAGATGACTCTCCAGTTGTCACATAGGTCTCCTCCTTTTTGGTATATTGACTATAATACCATAAAGGTACAGGTGTTCCATATAATTTCTTGGCTGCTTGAGTCGGCTTTCAGCAATTCTGGCGGGATGACATCTTGTCCAACATCTTTACCATTGGCCATTGCATGAATTGCGCTCACTCTATCTTGGATGTTTTACAATGGAACCAAAATCTGGAACATCTAGCACGATTATAGTTGCCAAAAGATTACGATAGTTCCTTCCATATAGTAATGATACAAAGAAATTACTTAATTAGAAAAAATTTAATTCAACATTGATACATAATGCAATAAAAAGAATTGTTTACTTTTTTATTAATTAATACTAAAAACAAACCTGAAGTAAATACTCTTACGAGAGCACTGCAATGAATGAATGATTTATTATTTAGGGTCAATTCTTTTAAATAATCCAATAAAGTTTTAATAAAGTAAAAATAACGCTGATAAATAATGATAATATCTTAAAATCTAACAACAATCAGTCGAAAAATATTTACAACATCGAAAATACAAAATAAAGAAGAACTTAAAAGGAGGCACTAATCAACTTTATGTACTTCTGAGCACAGGTAGCGCTGCAAATGGCGCAATCCATATAAATAACGCGATCTCTACTAAAAACGAAATTCTTAACTTTACCTAACTGCAGCATATTAAATCGCTCAGCGATGTTTTCTGAAAAGCATAACTTTCCACAAATGCATGTCGGTGCTTCCAGGAGGGTATCGACTAGAGTGTGTGGTATTGTTGCAGGTGAGAAGGGCAATCTGTGTTGTTGTTATTGAATTACTTGATTTATTCTACTCTGGTTTTCAAAAGAAATTAAAATTGTTCAAACCTTTTAGTTGTCACAATGCGGGCAGCCAGAAGCCAAAGTGGGGGAATATCTGTCTTGAACGATATCGTCGGTAGAGGCTCCTTCCTTGGTAAGAAATTGTTTTGCCAAATATCAAAAGTGTCCAAATTTAGCTTCACAATTGTTTGTGGCAAGGATTCAAGTTCATTTGATGATAGATTTAGAAATCTGAAAGATTAGTTTAAGAAAATTGTTATCGTAAAAGGAGAATATATAAGTTTTCAGCAATCAGCAAGCTTCTTCAATCTTCAATCAATGTTTTACTACGAAATTTTGGCAGTGCGGCTTTATCGTGGCCCAGACTTAACACAACGTAGGGAAGCTGTAATATCTCCAGCTATTTTGTCACAGAAAATCAACGTGAAAAGTCCAACATATTCAATTTAATTGAACTCACACTCACGCAAAGGTTTGCGTTGATATCAACCAAGCCTTCTATATTTACCTGTTTGTCTTAAAACATTCCGTTATAGGTTCTAGATTTGTTCCACAAGAATTGTGAAGGTTTTGTAGCTGGTGGGATGCCTCTGTAGTTTTTACGGGTTAATTTATCTCCTTTCTTGTATATTGGACAAACGATTGCTTTCTTTTAATCATCCAGTATAACTTCTTTCTCCCAGATGCTGCATATGAGTTTCTGTAAGGTTCCTAAGAATTGCGGTCCTCATTCCTTTAGCTGCTCAGTTGCTATTCCATCTCCAAGCACCATTTTAATATCGTTCGACTCTATTATGCTGATGGAGTTGGTTAGCTCTTGGTAGAATTCCTCTTTTACCTCATTCGATTTGTCTTCTGTGGGAGCATGGACGTTTATGAGACTAATGTTATGTAATCTTGTTTTGATGCGAAGCGTGCATATTCTGTTACTTACAGGTTTGAAGTTCAGAATCAGCGATTTCATTTTCTTTTCCACGAAAATGCTACTCCGAACTATCTTCTTCTATTCCTCATCTAAATAGAGATCGAATATCAAAGGATATGTTGTTGAAGATTCTCTCAATATCGAGGAAGGTTGCTAGGGTTTCGTGCTTTTACCACTGTACTCTCTTTTCCAGCTTGAGGAATTGATTGCGTAGGACCTTCTCAGTGGATTTCCCCGCCTGGTACGCATACTGAGAAGAAGATAGCAGTCGTAGCGGAAGATAAGGCCTCTAGCGCATGACACTACTTGTCATAAGCAAAATTTTATTGCGGTTTACCATTTGTTTCCATGGCTTTCCTACAGATTCTGCATAATCCCGACAATATTCCTATAAATAAAGAAAGCAGTACTTACCTCAAGTTATTCATTCTGCCAATCGCAAATGGTATCTTCTTTAACTTATTATGAGACAACTTAAGCTCCACAAGATTGTTAAGCTTCGCCAGCTTATAGGGGAAGAATGTTAACTAAAAATAATTTAATATAGCAACAATTCTGAATATCCTAATTAGTTACTTTGTTGTTAGAAAAGTCTATAGCATTTAACGATGTTCTAAGTGGTAATCCATCAAGCCAGTCCCAATCACTAGATTTCGTACACTGCCCCAAGGAATTGCCAGATAAGTCCAGATCCTTTAGACGTAACTCCCCCAACTGCTTTGGAATTAAACTTAAATGATTGTCACTTAAATTTAAAGTAATTAAATTCTTCAAAGTAGGTATTCGACTGTCCATTTTATGAAATCCAATATTCGTAATCTGAAAAATATTTTCTTTTTAATACAAGGAAGATATTCAAAAATGTATTTTATAGTTACAGTTAATGTTTTTAAGCCCCTAGGCAGTTCTTTAGCTGGATATGCATCTCTTCGGTTAATTATTAAATTAGTTACAGGATGTGATTTTTGTGGTATCGCTGTAACAGCGAGACTTGAGAGGCCGATTTTATTCATTTGGGCTTTTCCTTCGAGGCCCAGCTTCATTGTTTGAAAGAAGCATTTCAGTTGTAGGGGGTCGCATTTTAAAAGTAAATCATGCTCTGGAACTTTGAATGAAATTGTCGCTTTTCCATCTTTTAGAAATTTCGTAAAAACTTTTGCGATATTATCTTTAACTTTATAACGAAATCCGCTCTTATTTTGTGGCGTAAAATGGATTATAAAAAGTTCTGCATTTTCCTTTCCTGGAGGATGATAGCCTATAGCTAATGTGGCTTTTACTGCTCGTAGTTTTGATTGTGGTGCAAGTCGATTTACAATTTGCGTTTCACATAATAATTTCATGTTTTTTATTTGTTTATGAAAATACCCAAGTTGAAGAGTAGCGCGTTTTGGGGAAAACCTTTTTGATGTATTTTTTTCTATTATTTTTACTGGTGTAATGTCATTTATAAATAGGATAATTTTCCATTTATTTATTAGCTAAAACAGTACACATTTTACTTAAAATACTATCGCGAAAAAGGAGGTGATTTGGAGCTGATGAGCGCAGTTTTAGAAAATAGAATGGACTTGACAGTGATCGACATTTGTAAACACAGAAAGTTGACACATTTTTTTAATGTTGTTGAACATGACTTTTTATTCATCTGTAATGTACACTGTCGGCCAAAAGCTTTGAGACCACAGATTTTCCTTCGCGAAAAATACAAAAGATACAAGACTTTTGCTTGATAACAAAAACTTGGTTTATAATAATTATTTGCTAAACAGTTATAAATAGATAAAGTTTTTGTACATTATTTTCTTTTCGGTATAATTTTTGTTTTATTTAAAGCCAAACTCCGAATAATTGAATTAATAAATACAAATTTCATTATAATCAAAATTTAAAAAAAATATACCAAACCACCAAACCAAAACCATCTTCCACAACTGGAATATGTTCCAAAACAAGTTCCACCTCTTTTCTGTCTGTCTCTTTTTAACTTCGGTCATTTTGTTATAAAAATTTTCACTTTTCGAGAAGTGTCAAAAGTTGTGCGTCTTTTTGGTATTTTGTGTCGTGATTTTTTGATTAAAATATTTAAAAAAAACTTATCTGAAAACAATAAATATGCAAATATTCGTATACAAAACCCCACAATTCAGCAGAATGAAGGTAAGTTCAATAATTATATGCAGAAACAACATATTTACAAGGCACATGTCCGCGTTTGTAAATATGAGAATTGAAAAATTTTGCAAAAAAAATTAAAGTAGAAAGATTTTGCTAGATTTTCTATAATAATTATTAAAGTAAACACAAAAGTTAATAATAGTCGTCATGTGATTGCAGAATATTTGATTTTAGTATTATTGTGATAAGTGTAGAAGCTTTAATGGTGATTTTGGTGAGCGTTATATTTATTGTTCAGGTAAAAATGCTGCAACCAACACACCTGTTTATCTCTGATAAGATTGTGCCACAGCAAGCACAACTGAAAGGCGAAGTGCATGTTAGGGCAAAAGATAATTAGAGCACGTACCATTATCGTAATTATGCGGTAGTTGCACAGTATTACAGCCAGGTGCATTTGTCGTGACGCATTTAAGATCCTTACACAAGTTTCATTATTTGCAAATTTTATGCAAACAAAATCATTTCTTATATAATATTATTACAAAGCAGAAATATTTTCAAGCTGGTGTCCAACAATCTCAAAGTTCTAATTTTATTTATATATAAATGCATTAAAATCTAGATCATAAAAACTTTCTTGATATTCCCCGCCTTGGCGACCGTGAACTCCTGCTTGCTGTCTTTAATCGAATGTTCGCATGTGAGTTGATCTTTTTTATTATTCTTATCTTAAAATTTATTTGGTAAACAACATCGTGAGCGCCTAAAATTGGCTCATACTTGCTGGTCTTAGATTTCTTCAGAAACCACAGCCTCTAGACAGATTTCATAGGAATTCATTAATGTCAATGAGATGAAAACGTTTTCAGCAGCAAAATAAAAAAGAGTTTTTAATGCTCATATTTATATCATTGTAAACAAACTATTACAGCATCATCACTAATAGTATCGTCATCGCATCTGTTTACAATCTTCCAGCAAGGAAAATATTTTTATTTGATCGTAAAATGTGTGGGGGTTTTCATGTTTCCGTTGAATTCCCAGATTACGAATCCCTGTCACACTACACAAAACATCGATTGTTCACAAAGACTGAAAAATTAATTTATTCTTTAATCTGTTAAAGGTTAATAAATAATAAATGAATCTGTTTTCTGGTAATAAAACATTGCTCCTGTTAGGAAATCACTTGGATACACCAGAATTCGTACAGAAATAGGAATGCTCTAATCTTATAACTGCATTTTGCTGCCTTTACCCTCTTTGGTAATGCAAAATAATCAGCTTGGTTTCTGTTAATCATTAGGTAGTATCGAACAGTTAATGATGACTGGAGATTGCAAGCACAAATTGCTGGATCTAGAAGTGATTTTTTTAATGACACAGCGGAAACCTGCTCTAGCTGCTAACTGAAGGCCGCGAAAACCACTCTATAAAAACATCTGGGTTGATTGGACGCTTTTGATATAATGACATTTTCTAGTCGATTTACTGTAGTTTTACTTTCACCGCATTTTAAATTAGATTCTGATCGATTTATTGAATAATTCTTTGCGTGGGTTGTAGACGTTTCTGATTTTGAAAGGAAAAAGACAGTATATACATGGTAGTAGTTAGCACTTGTGGGGAACAATCTATTCTTTATTGGACGATTTATTAAGGTTTATATAGGTTTGTTTTGGCGTAGTTCGAAGAATGTATAGAGGATGGGATAGGTCAAAAGAGGGCGCTGAACAAGATAACGATGAACCTTTTGTTTGAACTCTTAGATTTTGTTCAGAATTGCAGACTGGGTTGGAAGGCGGAAGAACATCCTAGACAACATGATGAGGTCGGAGGATGTGTGGAGAGAGGTGGAAGTGAGGGCATTTTCGTAAACGGAGAACTGCGGTCATTCTGCAGTATTCAACAATTGGAAGTCTGTAGCTGAATATTGCAGAATAACTGAAGTCATGCGTTTCCGAAAATGCCATCCACCAGAACTTTAAACAATGCGAGACTCGAAGAGGCAGAGAAATGCATAGAAATGCCGGGAGAGATAGCAGCTATATTGCTGACCCATACCCGTGATGCAATGCTGTAAGCTGGCCACGTGTGGAGAATGGAAGATATAGAAAAGAGGTATTTTTTTTAGGCCGGGTTAAAGACCCACAAAACTTTCTCAATAGCACTTTTATGAGTTATTGTGTAGCAAACTTCGTCGAAATTACTTTCCTCGCAAACGAAGCAGTGACGGTACGATGCTGATCCGTATGCCCCACTGGAACGGCTCTGGTCACATTGATGGCGCTAAGCCGAAGTAATGACTTGCGGCTTTTGTCGATCTGGATTTAAAGCCCGAGACACACATATCCGCACCGCATAACGGCCGTCTGTCGGACGACACACGGAGAGAAAGTAAACAAGTAAAATTTTACCAGTCAGTCCCCACCTTTCCGCGCCTCCGTCTCCGCACCGCGTCAATTTTTTTTTGCACACAAAAAATAAAGCTCGGTAGGCTCCGGTGGGCAGGGCATCTAGCTCGTATGAGTGAAGATGAACCTCCTCGGAAAGCTCTCTGTGGTAAGATCTATGGAGTGTGACAGCGGGGAGATCTAACCTTCGTTGGAAGGATGGCGTAGACCAGGACGCCCAGAGCTTAGGGATGCCAAACTGGATGACATCGGCTCAGAATCAGGACCGGTGGAGAGAACATTTGCGAGAGGCCAGGAGCGCATTCTGCTTCTAGTGTCGTCAAAAAAGAAGAAGAAGAAAATGCATACGGTTTTCATGGCAGCATGTTGCTATGGTTAGATTCATATTTGAGAAATCGTAAACAGGCCGTTTTAATCCAGTCTATTGTCTCTTCAAATTTCGTGGCGCCTTCTGGGGTTCCCCAAGGAAGCCACCTAGGGCCTCTTTTATTTATCCTATTTGTAAATTATGTTTCAACTCTTTTTAAGCATGCTTCAGTACTCCTTTATGCGGACGATATGAAGATTTTCGCCTCCATTCGCTCTTAGTCATACTGTGCTCTATTTCAGGATGGATTTAATGTATTTCTTGAATGGTCTAAAAGCATTTACCTAGAGTTAAGTAATTAAAAAATGCAATGCATTTTCTTATTTTCGCTCAAAAGACCCTATAATCTACCTTTACTCCCTCGATGGCTGTATACACCTGCTCGTTCAGCGGCTATTAGAGATCTTGTGGAATACTTTGGCCACCAGTTTGACTCTACAGTGTGTATTGCAAAAGCCAAGCAAATGCTTGGCTTTATTACGAGATCTTGACACTAAAGATCTTTTCGTTTCCTTGGTTAGTTTAGTTTTTAAAGATACTATAATGTTGCACTTGCAGTCTGTTCTTGCGATGGTTCCGCTTGATTTCTCTTTAACGATATCTTCAATTAATTTGGAAAGCTACTTCAAGTTGGCTTCAAGTAAGTTTGTCTACCGGCTAATAGACCACTAGTGCAAAATCATATTTGATTTAATATGGAAAAAAGAAACAATAGCTGATCGCTCTAAAATCTAGAATCTGATCCTTTACCCTTAATTTTTATTTATTTTAAATATGCATGAGATTTGTAATAAATAATATAAATTATTAATTTTTTTACTTCATTTGTTCAGGATATTTAAATCAAGTCTATTTTCATATGAGTTGATCAGACAACTTTACACAGTTTTCTACCTTTTTATTACACTCAGGTAAATTGCACTTTAAACGCAATTCGTAAATATCATTGTTTACATTTTGTGCACAGTGATTTACTTAAACTTTACAAAAAATGATGAAAATTGCATCTTGCATCATTCATACTTGAATGTGTTGTCGAATCATAATCATTGGTAACAAAAAAATCTCAATGTTTTAGCCAAAAACTTCAACTGCATCATTTGTCGCTAATCATTATATAATTCATTGGTGACATTTGTGTTGTATTACTTTTTAATTTTTATATAAATTTTTCTAATTATATTATTTTCTTTTTTCAGATATTTGGGAAAAATAAATCATCAAATTCTTAGAAATATTTTCCGTAAAATAAAGTCGAACCGTTGAAGACATTATTAACCTAAATGTATTTTGTTTTCATCAATTCGCACTATAATCTTTCGCACAGATTATTGTATATAGAAATTTGTACATAAGTCTAACGTTAAGTCTTAAAAATTATAATTTTTTTTGTTCTGCTTACAATAACTTAACAATAACGCAGCGGGGTTTTTTAGGGTAATAATCTTTAAGTATATTTATAAAACTAACTACCAGTTTCCAGTTTTTTTGGTCATTTTGAATATTATAAATCTTCTAACAACATGAGAATCGTTACTATTTTAAATAAATTCATTTTATGTTGTTAATTTCTTGAAAAATATAATTTTAATCGTGATTTATCGTAAATTGCAAATACTCGTGAATTTTCAATAAAAGAGTTGTACTTTTTTTGCAACATTTTTGATATTTGATATATTTGAATAATACGAAATAAATAAAAGACTTTTGTAACCATGTCTTCCGATCCGGAAAGTATTTCTTCTGGATTAACACTTCCACAATGGATGCGATCAAGGACTGAAAGGTGAGTTTTATTTCAATTTTATCATGTTTAAAATATTTTATAATATTACATTATATTTTAGTTGTAGGTATGCTAAATTATAAAATGGTACACCAAGTCAAAAGTTTTGTATACTGTTTGTTAAAGGAGTTAAAAGTTTGTATACATTGGATATTTACTACTTCTAGGCTAAGAACTACTTAAGTAACAAATAATAAAGGAAATATTTTTAAGTACATGTAAATCTTATATGTACTAAAGTATTTTGTTATTTAATATATTATAAATTGCACACAAATAAATTCATGCAATATAATCAAAAAAAGGAGAAAATCGGAAATCGCTCATATTGTAAGGACAAGTGGTGCTAATGTAAAAATCGATCGACCGCCATAATCTTCTCAATTCTACAAAATCTCTTCCACGTCTTCGTGATGAAATAGATGTGGAGGCGCGTAAAATAGTTCATGAAGTTAGGAAAAATCCGAGTTCCAGCACCGTCCAAATAGCAAAAGAGGAACAAGTATTCGTAATGGATTGCATGGCAGGGTACCTAGAAATAAACCATGAATTTATGCTGATTACCGTACAAGTACTGCCAGTCCGTTTAGTTTAGTACTGCCAGTCCGTCATGTCATTCAGATCATAGTGTTATGTCTAGTAGTAAGTTTTATTTGAAGGGTAGAATAAGATAGTTTGGTGGTCTGGAGGGTGCTTGAGAATATGACGATTAACCTTACGATTGAGCTATCCATTTTGGAAATACTGACTGGAAGATTATTCTATTTAGAAATTAACTTCTGGAAAAATGCCATCACCAATAAACAGAATGCAGCGGTCATAATAGTCGATCAGCGCTGATAAATGTCAAAAAGAATTAGAATACACACAGCTTGATTATGTTAAACAGAATTCAGGCCTTACCGTGCATTCTATTAAGCATAATCAGGTTGTGTGTACTTTTATGACCGATGCAATTTGTTTCTACCTTAAGTTTGATAACGCAGTTTTGTACCTTGTCAAGCCACGCTAATGTGGTTTTTGAGGCGCCGCCGCCCAGATAAAGAAGAGGATCTTGCATCGCTTAAGATATCCCAGCCATTGGGATGCTTGTTTGCAAATTTGGAATATATGATCGTTTCATCGCAGATCCTCGGTTAAAGTTATGCCTAGGATGTTAAGAGATAAATCAACCATTAGGTTCACGACGTCTTCTAAAACGTTTCGGTAAAATGTCCTTTTCACCGACCAGAGCAAGTTCGATATATTTAGTCAAAAACACAACAGCTGGCATCTCATTTCCACTGTGAAACATATCGAATGTACAGTAGTGGATGGACGGATTATGGATGTCCGGAATTAGCCGAAATCTTGTCAAGAAGTTCCCAACTGATATGTACTTCTAATTCATATCTATAGGTAGAAGAACAATTTTGCTTATTTTCTGTTTGTATACTAACTATTGACTGTATTTTCCGGGAGATTTCGTCGCTTTTTCAATGTATCATGCAAGAATTTCTCTATTTTTTTAATATGTTATAATAAATAATGAAATACTTTAGTATAAGGTTTACTTTTGCTTCAAAATATTTCAGTTTTTATTACTTACTTAGGAGCATATCACATAATAAATAGTAAATATTAAGTGTATACAAACTTTTGACTCCGACTATATGTTAGAAAGGGTAGTTTTGGTGGTTTCTTTCTATTTAATAAGTTTTGCATATATTTATTTTAGATATGGGCATAATTTCTCGCCATTTTTCTAAAAATTAACAACTTTGATTTGTTTTTAAGGATCTCCGTTATCCACTATAATCTTATTCCATTGAACTATTATAAAAATCAAAACTTTTAGACACAAAGAACTTAGGATACTTGGTCCAAAATTGCCACATTAAACGGCTGACAGTAAGATAGATGAAAACAGGAGATGTAGCAATAATTCTTAGGCAACATCTCTGTTTTTTTCAATAGTTAGATGCGTTCTGGTTCGATAATGAATGAAGGCTGGCAACTGATAGTAAGAATGCTGCGTCCCGAGCAATGCAGCAGTCTCAGAGAACACGGGCGCGCGAAGAGAAATACAGAGACCTCAGAAGAAAAGAAACGAGAGTTCACAGACGGAAAAATGAGAGAGAAATCTAGTTTGCGAGCTAGAACAGTACAGAGAGCGAAAGTCGCATCATTCGCGGAAGTTCTACCGAAGAGTCCGCGGTATGACGCAATTCACACACGTTGCATATACTGCAAGGAGAAAGAAGAGAATATGATCACAGACCAAAGGCATCTTGGCGCGATGCGAAGAGCACTTTCGTGAATTGCTAAATGGCGTGCTAACTGAGGATTTGGGAGCTCCACCAAAATATGATGATAATCATACACTGCCACCACCAAGCTTAGAAGAAGTTAGCAGAGCGATAAACCGGCTGAAAAACAAGACTTCGGGTTCAGACGCGAAGCTGGTTAAATATGGAGGGCCTACACTGTACCAAGCGAAGCGAGCGACAAGCGAAGGCTGGAAAAAAGGTATCCTCTAAAAAACGAGATGTCACAACGTGCAACAAGTATCATAACGTTGTTAAGTACCGCATATAAGATATTCTCCGCTATTCTACAAAACAGGGTGGCCCCATACGCTAGATGCATCATAGGCCAATACCTGTGTGACTTCAGCCCAGGCAAATCAACAGCTGATCAGATTTTCACCTTGAGGCAGGCGATGGAAAAATGTCTAGAGTTTCAAAACTCAATCCAACATCTCTTCATAGACTTTAAAGCCGCCTATGATAGCATAGGCAGAGTAGAACTCTACAAAGCCATGAGAGAACTCGGTATCTCCAATAAGCTGACACGACTATGTAGGTTGATCATGAACAATATGAAAAGCCAAGTAAAGGTATCCAGACCAATCAACATCTATAATGGACTTCGACAAGTCATTTTGAAATGGAGGAATATCTAAATTTATTAAGTCAGATTCGGATGAGGAATTTGAAAATTTATTAAATTCGATTAATTTTTCTTCCATTTTTTAAAAAAAGGTTCGTACGCGGCTCGTAGCACACAGTTTCTGTGCCCCATCCACTGTCGTGAAGCCTGCGCCTGGCGCAGTATTCGTGTCATCTGCTCTGCGTTGCAATTTGCGGTTCTCCCTTAAAAAGCATGACACAGAAACTGTGCTGCTCTGCCTGTGACGACTGCCCCTCAATGTGCGCCCGGCCTAACATGGAACCAGAAATACGCGCACGGCTGTTAAAAGCCAGCAAAGCCTACTATAGTCTGTCAAGGCGCTTCAAATCCTAGCTTCTAAGCATAACGTCCAAACTCCTATATAAGACGATGGTCTTACCAGTACTGCATAAGCATCCGAGATGTGGGTGCTTCGCAGAAAGCACTCTAACCTTTTAGCCGTGTTCGAGAGGAAAATCCTTCGGAGAATTGTTGGCCCCTAATATGAGGAAGGACGATTCTGGAGACTGCAATGACGAGGTCTACGAGAGCAATTTCGACATAGATGTTGTGAAGAAAATAAAGCTCGGTAGGCTCTAGCTCGTATGAGTGGAGAGGAACCTGCTCCGAAAGTTCTCTGCGGTAAGAGCTATGAGGAGCGACAGCGAGGGAGACTCAAAATTTAAACTTGCCAATTTAGCCATTCTGTTCTCGTTAACCTTTGATTCTTCGTGCAGCGAGAACCTGCCACCGTAGGAATAATACTTTAGCGTTAAAGTAACTTAGTACGACTTTCATATCGTAGGAAGGGACTTTATCATGTCACTCTGAGTGTTTCATAAAAGTCATCCTTGTTCTGGTTTTTCTTCTATAGGTTATAGGGTGATGAACGTTATATTACGAAATCTGAATTTAATTCTTAAGGTCCGATCAGGAATCTTTTACGCTTCCTTCTGTAGCCATTATTACCGCTGTAGAATATGTCGCTTCGTTCTAGGATTTCTTTATTAGTCCATTTTAGTACTTGTAGCCCTGTGATGAGTACTCTATATCGCTGTAAGTTCATCTGTCATTTCTTCCATTGTTCCAGGTCTATATAATGTTCTGAACTTTGCGAATTTTATATCGTAGTTTATTTAATCATTAAGCTTGGGACGTCGCTGAGGTCTTTGCCGTAAATACCCGAGGATGACTTCTCGATTCCATAACAAAAATTGCTTACCGCGGAAAAGTTATCAATTTCTCGCCCAACTCCCTACCAGGAAGACCAGTCCCGGAATATTTCGCTGGTTTGCGAGAATAACGACGCAATTCAAAAATCTGAAAAATTAAACTAAATATACCAAATGACCAACAATCTTTGACAATTTATAGTAAACAGACACGTAACGCCGATTTCGCGTCAACTATCGTTAGAAAGATATATCGTCATTATTCATTTGAGACAAAACATTCTCGAGTAATTTATAAAAATATTTAAAAACGTCATTCTCTAAAATTAATCGTTTTTAGTTGCGTCACTATTCTCGCAAACCAGCGATTTATATCCCCTCGAGGCATGACTGGTCTAGTTATACCTCTAGAAAATGGGTTTAAAGATTTTACCATGGATTAGTATATTAACCGTTTCCCTAAACCCTCCTCTTTTTTCCGGTCTTGGGAACGTATAGTAGAATTCGGCATATAAGCGGCACATATTAGGTCAATGTTATGATCCTAGATACTGTTTTGAAAACAAATTTCATTGTGATTGTGGATCTGCCCTCCGATATCCTTCAGCTTTGCTTGTAACTTTCTCTCTTCTCTAATGTCATGCCCAAAAACAATTTAATATGTTTTAAGTGTCAAATGGTATTGAACTCATGTCTTGATATTTTTGACTTATTGGTGGCAATTAAATGTTGAACAACAATTTTTTCTCTTCTATAAAATTTGACAATAATCAAAAATCAACTTCCTTAATTAAATTATAACATATGACATGCAAATAATAATTTAAATCAACAATTTCCACAAATAAAGTAATAAAAAAGTTTTTTGGCAATAAAAAAAATATCGAGCGATCACCATATTTACCAAATATTTAAAATAACTTTTTTCAAAAGATAAACAACAGCTGAAAAATTTAAGTATTTTTCTAATCCTCACGTTTTACTGCTTAGTACCCATCGAAAGATTCCCACGAGCTTAAAAGTGTTAATCAGATCAGTAAATCTCACCTGTATTTTTATTGATCCCTGTATTAACACAAATCAGCGACAATTTTTTTTCTTCATATTTACCTTCAATTTTTCAATTTTTATTATTGAAATTTCTCCGAGAAAGTCATTGTTGTGTGTTGCTAAGTGTGAAAAAATCAAAATATTTTTACATGAAAATTTAGTATCGCAACAAGAACTTGAAATTATGTTTTTTTCTCTATTTCATGGCGTGATACAGAAGGAGGTGTGTCTCCTTGTTGTTATGCAGAAAGCTTATCGACAAAAACGCCACCCCAGATCGTAAAGATTCTATAAAAAAAAATGTCGTAAAAATGCTATTTTAAATTTTTATTACAACTTTCTTTCAAAGCATGTTATCTGAAAAAACAAAACTGATTTTTTAGAATGACGATATTCCCTGGGAAAAAATTTTACTCGATCGTGCGTCCATTGACATATTTAACATGCGTTGTGCAATGTCGTCACTAACGATTTTTATTGCATTTACAACAAATGACGCGCGAAATAAATAAAACAAACACGATGTTTTTCTCAGAAAAATAAGTATTAAGAAATAGTGTAAACAAGTTTCACTTGATCTTGATTATAAAATAAACGTGTATTTTTTAAATTGCAAATTATTAACTGATAAAAAATGTTTTTCCCTTTTCAGAACTGATATTGATGGTATAGCATTTTCGCCGCCGTCACATGATGAGTCCTTCTTTTATATAAGATATCCAGTTAAATCTAAGGAAAACACTGCCAAAACTGGTATTAATCAGTTTTCTGATATTTTACAAGTTGCACAAACAGCACAAGCCAAAAACGCACAAGTTGATTTTTCGAAGCATACTGAACCATGTAAAAAATATATGCAAGGTAAGATTATAATATTGTTAATGGATCTTGTATGCTGTGATATTGGGATTGAATGTTGAAAATACAAATTTTATTAATGAAATTAGTACGGTTACTTCTTCTGAAACCATTATTAAATATCACTGCTATATGTACATGTGATTTTTTCAGGTATTTTTACAGGTTTTAAAATGTTCCAATTCAAAAAGTAATTGTCTTATATGAGGCTATCAGCGCAAAAGTGGTGTAACCCACAATTTTAACTGGTCGCGGTTTTGGTGTAATATACATTCCTTGCATTGTGAACTTTCAATGACATAACTGTATTGCCTTCCAAAAACATAACTGTACATAACATAACTGTTGGACAGAACAAATATAGCGAAGTAATAGAGAAAAAAGGGTGTAAGCTGACTGCACCGGTGGTTTACATGGTCTGGGGTTACATCACTTTTGCGCTGATAGCCTCATATTAGCATTGAAACCATCTTTAGTGACTCTTCTTGAATCAAATTTTACGTGGGCATTGGTAACACGATCGGGTCCCAGTAGGACAAAAAGTCAGTACTTTTCTAAGGAGCGAATATAAAGCAGAGGCTACTGCTTCCTAAATAAAGGTGGGCAAAGCACATTCTCAGACAGTGACAATGTAAACTAAATAAATATCTCTTTAAGGATGTGATAGAGGACTATATCCTCAGCACATCTAGTAAAAAAGCAATTATTTCCTGCGAAAGCATCACTCTCTTTTAGTTGAAAGGTGACTCGCTTTTCCCAATTCAGACTGTAGCTGTTAAGGTGTCATGTTATCATTCCAGAGATTCCAAGTTAGATTCCACGCCTGCGCATTGTATAAGCTATCATTCTCTTCCAGCTGTAGTAGGTGATAACTAACTTTTTCCAGCAAACTGTCTAGTCTAGGAGTTAAGTCATACGATTGCAGTCGCAGAAATCTTAGGTTCAAGTCCACTGTGTAAACCGCTGTTCGAATTGTCCTGAAAGACTTATTATGTGTGCTCGTTCATGCTGCGTACCACTTTTTATCACAGCTTTAATGTTCTGAAATCTTGTTCCTTTTAATGTAGATTTGCCTTAGCGTGCAATCCTATTTTTCGCGCACACTAACGTCTAAAAGTTCGTTTATAAATAGAACAATTTGGCTGTGGAATAATCTCCCACAATTAGTTTTCCCGAACTCCTACAACACCCAAGAGCTCTACGTCTGTAGTAGCGTCTCGTTAATTTATAGCCACGATTGTTTGTTAGTCTGGATAGGTTTCTGGATTATCTGCCTTGTCACATTAGTCATTCTCACAACCTTATCTGCCTTGTCACATTAGTCTTGTGAGTTCTTTGGATGTCTAATTCTCTCATGGCTTTGTTATACTCTGACTATGCTATCATAGGCGGACCTAAATTTTAAGAAAGGGTGTCGGATTGGATTTTAAAATTCTAGAAATTGTTCCATCTATTTGTGGAATCAAACTGAAGGTCATTGGCTTTATACGACCGTGGTTAGACCCGTCATCACTTACGCGGGCTAGAATAAAACTAAAAGGCGCAGAGGCATTGTTGCCTGCCTAAGTATTGCAGATGCGAAAGGTCCCTGTTCGATTGCAATTATAGAGGCTATAGTAAGTTTTCATCTTGCACCTCTTGCAGCTCTGTAGTGCATTGCGGATGCAGAGGAAAAAGCCATTTAAATTACCCTTCGGAATCTGCGGTTTTGTTAGAAGCCGGGTTTTAAACTGGACTCATTTCCCTTTCAAGCTGAGCTGTGTGTTGGCCATTGAAGAATGTGCCGAAGTCTATCGCCAGCAGAAGCATTAATATGTAGTTGTACGCTACGCTAATAGTTGTACTTAATATCCTCGCCAATAATGAAGGACATCAAGCCAACGACATAGCCGAGACTGTTTGGCCAAAAATGGTGTGGACTTAGTATTGATTGGACCAGAACCGAATTAATATGCCATTTAATATCCACTCTGCACAACTGACAGACTAGCTTCTAATTTATCAATACTGGATCAACCTATTGGAACCAAGACAGGCGAAAAAGTTAATCAAAAACGATAATGTGAAAGCAAAAGCGTTCCTGTCATTAAATAGATCATAACTCAAAATCAATCTGCGACTTTTCTTTAGCCCTGTTAAGTATAAATATTGACAAGTTAGGTTTAACCAATGGTAGAAGCTGTTGCTTTGGTCTAAAATTACAAAATAAAGCTTTTGGGTGCAGTGTTTCCGGTACTCCTTGGGTCTATCGCTCGAAATCTGATCAGTTGTTGATAGATGAAGCTACACTGCTATTGGTCTATTAGGTTTCTAGCGCATTTGACTATTCTGTTTTGCAGGACAACGTTATACGGAGAATATTTGATGCTCATTGTGATATCTTCTTTTTTATGTACTGTAGTGAAGGTGCTCTATATTGGACTACCTCCACGTATAGGATGTATGCAGTGGAGCCTTGTTGTTTCTCAGCTGGTTTATGGCTTTGCTAACTTCTTCTAGGTTTGGTGGCGCCAGCGTAGAATCATAACATATTTTTCGTATGTGTCCCTGGTGCGATTTTCGTCCTCTTCATTGTTCTAATACGAAATTCTTTTCCCAGGCTTCTTTTCAATTTTGAACATTTTTCTTTTCCTTTGAGCTCGCGTATTCAATAAGACTTCTGCATTATTCGGTATGCATCCTTCTTACGTTAAGTCACAAGCTTGCATTTGTCATCGAACCAGACTTTTCTTCAACTTGTGCCTGGAGGTGCATTTACTTATGACAGTATTTTTTAAGGAGAGTCTAACTTTCGTTGATGTTCACCAATTCTTCTTCAAGACTATTTCCGTCACTGCGGTCGTCCTTTTTATTTATCCGGCATCGAAAACCTTTTCGATGACAATCCGACAAATACTTTTGAACTGTGTTTATGAATATGAGTTTCAACACAGAGGGAATGGAAACCGGATCAATTGTATTATTTTTGCTGCAATTTGCATAATGATTTTTATCTTGATTCATCTTAAACATATTTTCTGATATTCGGAAGTAAGATAATCATTCCTCATGATAAACTATGAGATGCTTCTTGTCATCACATAAAAAACTTCAAGGAAAAGAGTTTCTTTGTCGGATGTTACAATTCTATAGAGATCTCCGTCTAATACAGAGTTTTAACAGCGATTTTTTTATTTGAAAGACTAGAGAGCTGAGCGAAAGCCCTTTGTACTGTCGGCAATCTTATTTTTTCGTATATATTTGTTTTTTGCAACATGTGTTGGTTGGTATATACATATTTGTTGATCTGTTGATATTTACATTGTTATTAAAGAACATCTGATCTGGAGTTGAAACAGGAAATCATCTTTGTGCTATAAATGTTATTCCTTCAAGTCTTTTGACAGATAAAAGTGTCTTTAAAAATTTGTTTTAAAATATAATTAATATTTTATTTAGTTACTTATCATCATTGGTAGGCGTCTGATTCGTGCCTTGTCTTTTAAATAACGCAGATAAAATCATTTCTACTTAATCTAAAAATTTTATATTTATAATTCAATTTTAAAACCCATTTCATCATATATTTCATATCAAAGCGATGATGAAATAAAAAAATTATAAGTATCTTAAAAAAAAAGAAGTCAGTCATTCGTTTTTAATAGATATAACAAAAAAAAAACACACACTTTTGCGATAAGAAGTTCGCAACGAAACGAATCTCTTTAGGGGGTCGCCGCGCACTGATAACAAAGTCTTAATTAACTTGTGAAGTGTAACTTTTGACCAATTTTCCCCATTAAATGTGAGACTTGCATGTTATCAGGAGGCACAAATAAAGGTCAAAGATCAAATTATAAAATAAAGTCATCAACGTTGTGTGTGAGGGGAATATGATAATGATACTTTGACCGACACATGTCAGGGTTTTGTACGAAAGGATTTATTTAAGAAAATTATTAAAAATTAATAATTTTTTAAGTTTTATGATTTTGCTTTTAAAAAACATTTCTATTTTATTACATTTTTACTGGAACATATGTACATGCGACTAGGTAAAATAAATATTTAAAACGTGACTATTGACGCAATTGGTTCTATTGACGTAAAAACTTCACGGTTTTTATCCGAATGTAAAATAAAATTCTGAATGAATTGTTGCGATATTTTATCTTGAAAATGTCTGCCGGTGTTATTTGACCTAAAATAACACAAAACTAATCTTTGTTTATGATGTCAGAGGATATTTGCATGGATTTTGTATGGATTTATGAATATTGATTTCAGATTCATTATAAACATGGATTTAGCGCGTTTATTATAGTTAAGGGATATTTTTAGATACAATTATTCACGTGCTTAATCCAAACAGTAGTGGCCAAAAGAGTTAAAATTATATTTTTTCGGTGTAATGAAAATAAGCTGCGGTTGTTGATAGAACAATCAATTTCATGATACTGTCGGTATGCCAACATTGCGCTATCGTATTTAGGGGGAATTTTTGAAATATGAAAATGCAATTCTATTCTTGTGTGCAATTAATAAATAGGTCTTAGGTCAATATCCTCTCTTTATTTTGGTTATTTGTTAATGAATTTCACTTGTGATAAACTTTTACTAAAGTGATAATGTAATTACTTCCATTTGTCTGGATATGACATAAGAAAAATTTAGTTTATGTTAGTATCACTTGTTCCTTAGCCATGCTCCAAACGTCGTCTTACAGGCGATACGTGTTGGTTGAAGCAATTTTTCTTTTCTCTTTACTGAAACCCAAAATAAAACTGTGTTCATTAATTCCACTCACTGCATGCACATGCTAAAAAAATGTCCGGATTTTTGTAACATTCTGTGTCTATGAAGTACTCGATCTATTGGAACTTAAACCGTCGATTTTCGTACAAAGCGAAACTAAAATATTAGCCGAAGCTGATTCTTCGATCAATATCAAGTGTCAGGGTGTACCTTAGCGCACAACCTTCCTGCCCATAGGCGTTCTGACATTGGGATTTCTATTTATGGCTATGTTGTAACTGATTGAGGTACTCTTTTGTCCACCTTTGCCAAAACGACTAACCATATTCCAGCGGGTTGACACGCTTGCTTTTAGGTGTTTGGCATGAGGGTCCACTGCTGCTGCTCTAAGAGGTTCTCCAATAAGTAGATGCGCTGGAGTGAGCATCGTTAGGTCGTTCGGCTCTGAAGAGAGCTGCGTAAGGTGTCTTGAATGCATGACTGCTTCTGCCTCAATTGCGACAGTTTCCATTTCTTCGTAAGTTAATGATGCAACTGCGATAGTACGTTGTATAAGATGTTTGGCTGATTTCACAACAGCCTCCCATAATCCACCAAAATGTGGGGATGAAATGAAATTGAACGCCTTTAGGGCTGCATTTAGTGGCCATTTGGATCTGTCTCCTTCTATGATTGGCTGTAGTTCGCTGAATCCTAGAAATCTTTCTGTTGACAGATCGCTCACTCTTTCCAAATATACTGCCTTGATTGCGAAGCAGCAGAAGACGGCAATATAGGCCTTCTTGGCATGTTTTCCTCATTGTCTGAAGTGTGTCCACACTGGTCAAGTCAACTCCAACATTTACAAATGGGCGTGCCGCCTGAACATGATCTGGAGGAAGGTTACCCATTAATTGCTTAAAAACTCTTGGCTTCGGCTTAGCACACCTGATACAATGTTGCAATGTTAAGTTGGGATCCGGAATCCAATATAGCTCAACATTGAATCAAGGAACCCTTGTTATCGCACCCCTTCAGAATTACCGCGCCAAACAACACACCGACCGATGTTGATGGGATGGCTGGAGACGACCTCTTTAACGACTAAGAATTTGATTTCGATGCTTTGTTGTTTCCTTGAGGATGTGGTTTCGGCGTCGATTGTAGCTCCTTGCTAACAGTATTCAAATGCAGCAGAGTGTTATGCTTCTTTCTTTTGACATTTTGTGCATTCTCGAGATTGGCGGTTGCTTGTATGATGACCTCTTTTGAGGCAGTTGACGCAATGCTTGACTTTTGTACAAAGTTGAGGCGATGTTTTAGACTCATCTGAAAAAATTTTTCGTACGCGGATAATGGGTGATTTCATATAGAGTTTTATGACTTTTTTACGACTTTGTCAGTGGTAAAGGCAGTGCGGCAAAACTGCGCAGACAAAAGGCTGTACTTAAAAAGGTACATTGTACGTCCACACAATATGGGCTTTTCAAAAGCGCGTACGGCGTTTCAAATTAGAATTGATTTTTTTCTCACTCATAATTCAGAAAATTAAAAGATCACGTGCGCTTTTGTCTGGCCGTACGGCCAAAAGCGCGTGGTATCTACATAAGTCCGCGTAGTGAGGACGGGCCTTAAGCTCTGAAGAAGCTGTAGAGGCTAGCGGCTTCTATTGTCGTTGTTTTGGTTGAAACTGTTCTTCTACAGGTCGTGTCCTAGATTCTAACGATTCCAAAGAGTGGAAGGCGGTTTCCAAGAAGCTCAAGAAGTCCTTTAGGGATGGCAACAGCTTGAGTTGCTTACGGGATTGTTCCCATAAAATGTGTGTATTCCTATCCAGTTAATCCCTAATAAGATGTGGAGAAGCAGTGGGTCCCTGTAAAGAGTTGTTGCATCGAGGTCTTCCAGGCTTAGCAAGTGCTCCTTTGTTGTGTCATGTATCGAAGGAATCGTTGAGCTGTTGGTTGATTGAGAAGCTGTAACCAGCAGTCTGGTAGTTTCATATCTATCTTTCATTGACGATCCGTCCGGCATCATTGTAATTCGCGTCTGTGGTGGTAAAGTGCCGAACTAGTTTTTCAGCCTCAGCTGTGATGCTGGATTTCAAATACCACATCCTTTGGCAGTTTGGAATGGGTTGGTTGTATACCAACTCTGTACATAAAACTCGAAACTGCCTTCACTTCAGGTGGCTTGCGCGGTCACGGCGATATTAATGGTCTGTGGCAACCTAGCCAACTTACAATAGAAAATATTGATGCAGTCAGGCAAAGCGTATGCGAACTATTGCATAGGCATACATAGGCTCGAGTTTTTTCGCCTCTTACAATTTTACCCTTTTGCCTAAACTAAAAACCCCAAAAGACAAATTTTTCCTACAGAACCAGATTTTACCTTAACTAAAACCCCGAAAGTGGATTCAGCCACAAAACCACCTTTTACCCAAACTAAATCCTCCAAAGGCAAATTTTTCCTCAGAACCATGGAACACACACAGACTATAGTTTCTTCGCCTCTTGTGTCGCGTCTTTCCCTTTTCCTAGCGTTATACAAAAAATCTGGCGATATGTGAGAATCTGACGCGAATGAAAGCAGTTCACTCCCAAGTAAATTTTTTGGGCAAAGGCGCGCGTAAAAAAGTTTTATTTCAAAAAGGTAGTTTTGTAGCAAAAATTCAAATAATAACAAGGGTGGTTTTTAAATACCTACAGATCGTGAAATGCATTGACTCTGCTTACTGCAAGGAAGCTGGAAGTTATCTGCGTTTGATCATGTCCGCTGCATTTCTGCCCCCACCTTACTGTCTCGTTCAATCATCTCATGGGCTTAAAACCCCCAGCCTTCAAGAAATGATAAATTCGCTCCACTCCTGCTAAGAACTATGGTGTCACGGTAGCCCGGCCATGTTGGTTCCGCTATATTGCCCTATGACTTCTTCTGCCCCTCAATAGCCAATCAGGCACATAACACATTTTCACTCTAAAAAAACAGACATTTCGTTATAAGGAAGGCCAAAGCTTACCTTGAACAGCAAAACCGTATGAAGAAGAAAACGAATTATCGTAGTCCAAACAAAAATAATAGTATTTAATAATGATAAATGTAACGATCTAATAAAGTAATAGAGACAATATTTTCGCAGTAAAGTTCAAGATTAGAAAACTAAACATATTTCCTTTCTGTTTTTTCCAAGTCTATCGAATTGTTTAGACAAGTGTTTACAAAAAAACGTTTGAATTAAGGTAAAATAAATATTTAAGTCTAAAATTTAGTGTTTTATCTCTCGCCAAAAAGAAGAACAAAACAGCTAAATAAAGTGTTTATTTAAACAAAACACGAAAATGCATATATTTTCTAGATAAAGCAATTTTAAAAATAAAATTATAAAAGAAAATTATAGGTTAACATTTTACCTTGTAGATATCAAACAGTTAAAGGACACTTTTATGAAAAAATGTCTGAATCTGTCTATTTTGTCTACAATTTTTCCACCATGAAAGATTTATACGCGAAAAACTGATATCTCGCAGAATAAACGATTTTTTTATTTCATACCCAACCAATTTAGTCGCGTTCTGAAAAAAAACCGGTGGTGGTGGTGACAAAGAGTCCTACTTTCTGAAATAAACTTTTAAAATTTCAGCGAAATGGTCACCCACAACCACGGACGGAAATAATCACGAGACTCGAAAACGAATCTTGACTTTAAAAAAAAGACAAATTTTTTTTTGATCAATGGAAAATTCTTAAGAAATTCTCTGATCACATTCTGGGGCTGTCTACTTAATATATGTATTTGTATACACTTGCCATCCACATTGGTGCTTGTTTGTGCATATGGCGCAAAATGATAAGTAATATTAATGAGGTGATAACGATTGATAGAGTGTGGCACATCAGCAGCACTGGGGGCTATGCGCGCGCAGATTAATGTTATTATTTTGCTATCTCTTTTTGTAATATGCGCAAACACGGAAAAAGTGTGCTGATTTTATGTGAAAAGCGCTTAGATTTCTCTAAATAAATAAACAAATTTGAAAATAATTTATGTAAATATTATGATCCATAGAGAGAGTGTCGTCATTAGCACGAAAGAATGCTGATGCAAAAACAAGGCACAGATCAGCAGAATGTTGTTGACCAGGAAGGTTGTTGTTGATTACGACGAGCATCAGGGACGAGATCAACATTGTAAACAAATTGATAGCGCAATGTTTTCTGTCATATTTTGTTTTGCTCCCAGTGTGGTAATCACACATTATTATTTATTCATTAAGATATCCATCATTTCAACGAAGGTTTAAAGTCCCATGTCGATCATGGTGGTGGGTTCAGCAAAAATTCGTGGTAATCGAAAATTTAACTCGGATTTTTTGTTTAACTAAACAAAGATTAGTTTATTGATTATTTGTCTATTTGGGAACGGCGTAGTTTCTGTTATCTCTGTTAAGTCTAGACATTTTGACGGTACTCGTGCTTTTGACGTGAATTGTGATTGAAAAGCGAATGCTAGTCGAGTTTACAATGACATCAGGGAGAAATTGTGCTTTTTGGCTTGCCCTTGTGATATGCACACGAATGCCTTTTTTATATTGCAAGATCACATTATAATATCACCTAACAAATTTTATTATCTAACATATTAAACAGAATTCCAATTAATTCTAATAGTTCAAGGTTAAGCTAGTCGTTAACCTCTTATCCCTGTCATCGTACGTTCTTCCACCTCGAAAAAAAATCAGTCCAATGATATAATAATAATATCATATTGCATAAACTAATTGCGAGAAAATCCGTTTCACTATTAAATCAATATTTCTTTTTTTTTCTCTCTTTTTGTAACCACTTTAAGCATAGTTTTGGGAAGCAGTATTAGAAAATAAGATAATCCCAGTAGTGGATTGATTTTTTTGAAATAATAATCAGCCAAAGTAAAGCTATAAAGTAAAAGATAAATTAATATTTTTATTCTAAAATGCTTTTTGTAATTGCGGCCCGATTCACAGTGAACCTGCAAGCGGCAAGTTTCATGCAACTTGCAGCTGGCTTATGAAGCTAGTGCATTCCCATAACCAGCTGCAAGTTTCAAAAATAAAGTGAATTTTCAAAACAATGGACGAAGATTTATTTATTTTTATTTGAAAAAATGATTACAAGGAATTTTAATATCATAACTAAGAATAGAATTTTTTCGCAAAAGAAAAACTTCTGGTTTCTTTTCTTTTTGAAATGCATATTTGTTTCAGCAGTTGACCAAGCCAATGAACTTTTTATGGGGAAATATTAAGGACCCTTGTTACTCCACCGATTCACAAACAATTAAAGCACTAAAGAAAACATTCGTCCGTCATATTGGCCCCGCCATTTTGAATTTATAGGTTTTTATCATAAAGTCGTCATTTTCGACCTTAAAAACCCCAATTACGACCTTAAAAACCCCAGTTATCGACGTTCATTGGAAACAGAACATAATGAGCAAATTCGGCCATATTTGGGCGGACATTTTGAATTTCAAAAATTGGTCTTTTGGGGTGCATCATGTCAGACCACCACGGACATGCATGCAACATTTCGAAGCTCTGCTAACCCAACTCTTACCTAAACTCAACTTTTCTAAATTCAAACCAATTCTTAACTCATCTCTTAACCCAAGTTGTTATTAAACACAACTTAACTCATAACTTAACGCATACGAGTCGGTCTTACCCGCAAGACGCCAATAGCTGTTTCACATCAATAATTTCAAGTTAACGGTGAAGCCATTTCTGACATATTTAACGTGGTGGTCTGAATTTTGACATATGTCATGTGGAGGACATACGTAAAGTAATCAAGGAGCATTTCACTGTGAAAGAGCGCATTTTAGTGAAAATTAGCATTTCGTTAGGAATGCACATCGGAACATGACGAATTCACTGAAAAACATGTGCAATTTGGAACAATAACTTGTAACCTAATCGCTAATATTAGGTGCGTTGCATTTTCCTTGGAGTACGTACTCCGGAGTAGTTGGGCGCACATCGGCGAAATTGCAGCTACCCCAGCCCAAATTATGGTGTAGCAGTAGTTAAACGTAAATATAAATGAAGTCGCTTTAAATTTTATTCAAAAATATAAAAAAAAACGGTTTAGACAATAAATGGAGCGTTTCATTTTCATTGGAGTATGTACGCCGGCGTAGTTGGGCGCACATCGGAGTAGATGCTGCTATCCCACAGAATGCGCTGGTGTAGCAGCATCTACGCTGATGTGCGCCCAACTACGCCGGCGTACATACTCCAATGAAAATGAAAATGCAACGCACCTATTGTTGAGTCGGGTTCAGTTTATATCGAATTAGAAGTGGAAGTGAATCTACTAGCACGGATGGACAAACGTTGCAAATTTTATTGGAAATATGATAATACCTAGTTTGGAGGTATTGTATTCGCGATGCAATAACCGGGTAAGAGGGGATTGCGAGCAGATCATTAATGAAGATTAGGGAAACTGCCGGTGATAGAATTGATCGCTGGGAAACACCGGCCGAAATTCGGTAGATACTACCTTGATTGAACGGTCATTCAACAATCATTCGAATTGAACTGTACTCCTTGATGCTTGGTTTGTTGCCTCTTTTGTCACAGCATATGCTAAAACTTCTCCGGTAGTAATTTTTCCGGGCAATCTGGCTGCTTGTTGCAGATCCCTCGTTGATGTAGTTTTGACCGAACTGGGATATGCCAAATGCACTAGCCTCTCGGTATCGGCGCACAGTTGCTATAAATAAAACAGCCCGTCTATGGAACGATCTTTCGCAAACCGTAGTTCCGAACTACTACAACATCCAAGAGTTCAAACGCAGAATTCATCGCCAACTCCTTAAACACCCTTCTGATACCTCGTAATCTGAAACCTCTTCTATCCTTCGAACTAAGCTAACTACTAGACATGACACCATGACGTGACCAACAACATGACATGACTTATTTTATACAATTTATTATGATCACGTATATGTCTACTTTTGAACGTAATCGTAAACGCCCTAAAAAATATTTAATTTACAAAAAATCCATATAATAGGTCTGAAAACATTACCCCCACTCCAAAAAAAAAAGAAAAAGAAAAAAAGTGTCAAAAACCCAGACAGACTCGCAGACGCTGGAAGTTCAATGACATTTCAGACAATGACCAATTCCTAGAAACGGGGTAAAAACATGTACCCCCACCCTAAATCTTACAGCGTAGTGCCAAAATAGTGACAAAGTGTGACTCGTGCCTTGTGTGGTGTGTTTGATGGGGTTAAAGGAGAGTACTTTTCTGCCAAAGGTTAATGTCGCACTATTCAAAATAAGTTTTGGCTAATATCCTTGCCAAAACGTGTGGTATTTCTAATGACACATGTACTTTGGCGGATATAATATGACGTTGTTACTTACATTTGTGCAAAGATGAATTTTCGGGCCACTAAATCTCGACCTACACTCGTCTTAATACGAAATGAAAGCACCCATCCAATTAGAACAAAAAAGATATCCATCTTAAGTATATCTGAAAGAATCTCTTAAGAACACTGTTCAACACCCCCACACCATTGTAGGTGATCCTCTTCTCCACTTGTTGAATGACCTACAAAAATATTCGTTTATTTTTGTACTCCGAGGCATTTCCACTTCCTTCCACTTTTGTTTTGTTCTGTGTTCCTTTTTCTCTCTCTGAAATTCTTTACAAAGGAAAACCATTTCAAATAAAAATTAGATCCTAAGTGGGTGGTTGTGGGAGCGGTGGTGGTAATCCTTTACAAAATAGGGGTGGAAGTAATTTTTCACAATTCTAGAGAAAATAGTTTTCTAAAATTGAGCTAAAAAAAAATGAAGATTGTGTTGTTGTGAAGCCATTGAAAAACTGTGAGTTTCCTTTCAATGTCAGGGAAAAAGCAACTTAAATTTAGTGGTGAAGCTTTTCCCTTCATTTCTAGATGCTTTAGGAGAAAAGGTGGAAGGTGGGGAGGGTGGCGGGTTGGAAATATTGCGCATGACTCGTGTTTTGTGTGAACAACTGCTGCCTGCTGCCTCCTCGTTGTCTGAGTTTGTTTTGAGGAATTGTTGCCAGCTTTTGAATATTTTTCGGGAGTAGATTTGCTACTATTGATTGAAGTAGAATTTTTAACCAATGTTTGCCACAGACATTTTTTTCTTGTGATATGTGTTTATTAATTGTTTCAATAGTCAAAATTAGGGATGAATTTGAAGACGTTCTAAAACTAAGTCTACGACCCTATGTCTTGTTTCCATATCACCGAAGTTAACGTTTTGTTGCGGTGGGATTTTATAAGAATAGGTGGTATCAAACTGCGTGTTTGCATTCAGTCATTCTTCTCTGCACTATATTTCCGACTATAGCTTTCTCCCTGACACTGTACTCTATCATAGAACCGTGGGAGGGGATCTATCTTCGTCTAACTATCCTAAACCTATGGCGATATACTGTGAAAGGAGTGAAGCAGTATGAAAGCACTCATTCTGTCATATTTCTTTTTCACTCCACAGAAGTGTTCCTGCCTTCGGTATCGCTATTGTTGGCTACCACCTCCTGCCTATCCAGCCAAAGGTGGAGCGCACTGGATACCTGTACTAAAGCGATGCTTAAAGCAGCCTAACAATTTTTTCAAAATTCTCAAGAGTGTATGGCGCCCATTACACGTTCATGCAAGCGGCAAACAATTTCATCAGTTATAAATTACCTTTGAATAATGTTTACTGATGGAATGGTATGGACCTCACACGCTTATTCGTCTGACTGATCGTTAAGGCCCAAACATATAGCAGAAACGAAAACGAACCGAAACGAAAAGAATGAAATAAATCGTATGAAAATGTATGAACTCGGTTATATAAACGAACAGAACCGAATCGGAACGAATGATATAAATTTATTTCATTTCGGTATTCGTTTCAGCTATTCAGCCCGTTTCTTTGACAGTTCGACAAAATTTAAATTATGATTTCTCTTGTGATTTCTCGACATCCGCCATAAATTATATAAATTGTGTAATATTTGTATGTATTTATCGAAAATAAAAAACTCTTCTACTCAATGTAAAACTTGTCAACAAATGTCAAGAACCGATTCGCTCAGGCACCTACTTATATAATCGCTATCATTTTCAAGTTCATTTCGTTTTCGTTTCGGTTTCTTTTCATTTCTGCTATATGTTTGGGCCTTTAGTCATATCCAAAATTTCAAAGAGAATGGAAGGAAATTTGGGCATTCATAAACAAAAGCTTGCATTGCAATTTTAATTGAAATGTTGAGCAAAAAACGTGTGAAAAGAAAGCGTTGGGTCAAAGTATGGCTTTTAAGAAGGGATTTCAATAGCCATGTAAATTTATTGGGTGAAATACGCGAATGAGGATAATGATATGCAAATTATTTTCGCATGAAAGATGCATGTTTCGACAACCTTTTGGTCTTATCCCACAACTCAGAAAGAGTCTCAAATGTTAAAATGAAATATTTTTCTGCCTCTAAAGGTAGAAACAGAATGGCACGGCGACCGTGGCGGAGTCCGCCGCTCAGAGAGTTTCCCATACATTTAATTTCTCCCCAGGCGGCGCGGACAAATTAAATGTATGGGAAACTCTCTGAGCGGCGGACTCCGCCACGGTCTCCGTGCCATTCTGTTTCTACCTTAACTCATTACAGGTGCTGTTTCGCTCCGCGAGTGCACAGTCGGCTCTTGTTGGACGTGATCCATGTCCGAATTCATCGCTGTCCTGGCGCTTACTGACAGGGTGCTTAACGAAATGTGTCTACACGTTCACTCCAAAGGCATGCTTGATGCTTGCATGGCGAAAAATCAAAATATCTAAATAATTGTCAAGCAATTTAATGCAAACATAAGTCATTACCTTAGACCATCGTTTCTCAACCTGGGGGTCGCCATTACATATAAGGGGGGTCGCAGTCTTTTCAAAAAAATTATATATTATATAACCATGTAATAACTTCTTCTTCTTCGATGGCAATTCCAGCCTTGACAGCTTCTAGACGGCTCTCTGCTCCGCCTCCAGTTTCTTGTATTGAGCAGTTTTTCTGAATCAGCCTTAACATTGTCTTCCCACCTTGAGCTGGTCTTTTCCCATCTGGTAGTTGCTTTTTTTTGTATCCTTGAGTGATCCATTCTTTGGACATGGTCGGCCCAACGTAAACGCAGTAGCTTGGCATGTGTTGATAGTTTGCACTCTTTGTATAAGTTGTACAATTCGTGATTGTAGCGTATTCCCCATGCATTGTCTTCATTGATTAGGCCGTATATCCTTCGGAGAACCTTCCTCTCAAATATACATCTTGTCTGCGGATTTTTGGGAGATACTCCATGTTTCACAGTCTACTGTACGTATGATCGTTTTGTAGATTCCTATTTTCGTTTTTCTGTGGATGTCTCTGGATTTCATTTCTGGCAGTAGTGACACTACTGACTAGTATGTTCTATTTGCGCCCTTTATTGTTCTTTGCATGTCGTTTCATCGTTGCCTTCACTGACTATGAAGCCCAGGGAGTTAAATTTGTTTACCCGTTCGAACTTATATTCATATTCCCCCCAGTTGGTGTTGTGGTTTTCTTCTTCTGTCCACCCTCGTAGAAATGTAATAACAACCTCGTAGAAATATAATAACAACCGTATAAAATCCAAGAATTTAGCCAGGATTTTCCCGGTAATAATTCGATTTTACGACCGATGTTGACGGAAGAGAATGGAGCCCATGTACTTCCTTATTTGTCAACCGATTTTTTTGAAATTTGGCTTCTTGGAAAGGTTTAATAAATATCTATTAATATTTTGAGGATCAGGGTTAGTTAATATATTTCAGGGGTGGGTAAACGGGGAAAAATGCCAAAAACAATCACATTTTTCGACAATCTGACTGTCGTGAGCGAGCTGTAAATATCTTCGGATTTTCTTCAAACTTTACATTTCCCCGTTTTTCATCCATTCGAATATTTTGAGGGGGCGACTTGCAAAAAATCGAAAAAGTTGAAAATTAGGGCCACCCTAATGAGTATATATGAACCATCTCTTAACTTCCCTAATCCCTGCAAACATTTAGATTCGGAAACGATTCGAGAAAGACTTGCCAAAAGCGACAGCTTCGAACTCGGACTCTAAACATTCGAAGACAATAAAAGCGGAGCAAAATATCGAAACCAATCAACTAGCAAAGCTTTTATGGTGCGTTTTGATCTTTTCTCGTACCTTTCGCAAGCATTTTTCGAATCGAGAATGGTCCGAGAAAGCGACCCTCCGAGAAATTGTTTGCAGGGATCATTGCATCTATCGTTTCCCCAGGGCACTTAACGTGACGATTGGAAGGAAGAGTCAGTGTTGCTGTCATAGTAGGAGGAGATAGCACATCAGTGATCTGCGTGGCCCCCTTCTCCAGCCCATACACTGAGTTGATAGAAGCGGCAAGCAGGACCGATTTCGAGGCCACAAGTCCCTGAAACTTGACCAGTTTGTAGGGCTGCTTAGAGAAAAATTTGCAAAGCTTCACCGATTTTCCCAGACTCTTTGGAAATTATCTCTCTATGATTGCCGTCCCTTGCCGCTTTCTTATACAGCCTTAGACAGTCTTTGCAGCGTCTCCAATATTTATGTCTATAGCAGTTTTTGAAAACCTACCTTGTTAACTGCCTAAAATCTAATAGTTCTTCATTCCACCACGCTGGCAAATCTTTCTTGCTGTATTTGACTGAGTTTGACGCCCTGTATGAGCATCATTTTCAAGGGTGTTGACCAATTTGTCAAATATATTGAACGACTTGATTCTGTCCTTAGGTGCGTTGACTAGTTTAATCTTTGTAAGATTGTAGACTCAAGAAACTTTTAAGAGCCGTAACCGCAAGTCATCGCCACAAATCTCTTGTCTTTTTGCAACGTAACGAGTGTTTATAACATCCAATGACTATTTCAATTGTATTTGCCTAGGTTATCACGTATACCATTTTTTTCGCAAAAATAAAAACGAAGTATATAACAAAACAAGTAAAATTTCCGGAATTTACTATGAAGTAGATTTACTACTATAAATTACGAATGGCAACGCTGGTTGATTCGCTCGCTTTATGAATGATGGGAAAATTATTTTAGCTGGGGAAGAAAATCATCAGTTTGTGATAGAAAATCGCAATATAAAGGCTTAACACAAAAACCATCTCTTTTTTTGTAGCCTGTCTAGTCTGTCTAGAAAATAGAGATTTATTTTTTATATCTCTAAAAATAAAAAAAAATTAAAAAAAACGACAAACATTGTTGTGAAAATTTAGTGTGAAATATTTTTAATAAATAAAAATCGTAATAAAAAGAGCAAAATATATAAAAAAAGATTATGTAAAACAGTAGTTATACAAGAAGTGAATATAATTTTTTTTGTTATAAAAAAAGGATAAAACAGCTTTGTATGCAATAAAAGAATTTGTTTGTTATTTTTATCTTGAATAAATTGATCTCTAGATATCGTGAAATCAAATCTGAATTGGCTTTCAATTATATTTCGGTAATTATTTGATATCAGCTTTAGTTTGTCTCGTTTATTTATTATAAAAAGATTTCGATTTTGTTATAGTTTTGTAAATTTTAAATTTTGTTTATATAAGCCTTGAATATTTTGTTTTGAGTTTTGTTGTTTTTTTTGTGAAAGAAAAACTATTATCTTTTTTTTTTGAAAAATAATATAAAAATGTCGGGAAAAGATTTATCCGCAATTTGCGGTGTTAATATTGAAACATTTACCGGTAAGAGAAAAAAAAGGAAAAATTAACTAAATAGTTTCTTAGTTAGAGAAAAAAATCACTTCCTTTTTTTGTATTTGGCACAAAATGAAATAAAAACAAAACAGAAATGTTTTACTCTAATTCTTCATCATTCATTTTCAACAAATCTCAATTGATTTACAAAATCCATTAGTGCCACACTTTTTCATTGTTATTTTTATTGTATTTCATGATAGAACGAACACTTCACTTCATGAGATAATCACATGCCCTCCTAGAACGCATTTCACTCTTCTTAAATAGTTTTTATTTTTATTTTTAAAAGTAATGGATTTAGATTAAATTAAAATGATTAATCCCAAAAGGGTTGAAGAAAACTTTTCTTCTAATGCATTTTTATATGTGTATACATATATGTATTTAAGAATTATAAAGAAAAGAAAAACGTGTCTGAGAAAAGAAAATTTTAAAAAAAAAACGAAGAAATTTCAATTTGGACGTGTGCCAATATTTATTTTCATTTCGGTTTAATTCAACTGTCTGCAAATGTCTTGAGAGAGTAAAAATATTAAAACATTTTTTTAAAATGAATTTTCATCCAGATTTCACTGGTTTATTTTTACAATAAGAAATACAGAGTTTAAACATTATTAAAAAATCACAATTATATCATTTCCTTTTTCAAATCGTTTGTGTGTATAATAAGTACGTACCAAAAAATAGCTTGCAGCAATAATTTACCTAAAAAACACACACAAAACTCTTAATTTGATTTTTTATATTCGTTTGGCAAGCATGAATTGAATTTATTTTTTTTTGTTTAAAAATAAACTTTTACTTTAAGTTTTTTTTTGTTTTGTTTTAAACATTTTTTAAATCACGTGCATTTACGACTTGATTTCATTGTATTAGTAAAAAGCTTTTAATTTTTATTATTTTCTTTTTAACTAGATATTTTATTTTTATATCAGATGAAAAAGAAAAAAACATTTAAAATATCGTCATCGTCTATAATGAAATCTCAGAGAGTGTAAAAAGGCAGGAAAGGCCCAATTATAATAATAATAATAATAAAAATAAACGAAAATCACCTGAAATCTTTGGATATACACAAACAAACAAGAAAAGACACCACACAACCGTTGAAGCATGAAAGGTATAGCACCCAAATCGATATACACTAAACAAGCTCTCTACCTTCCCCAATTGTTTGCTTATTATCTTTGTCATGAATATCAATAAAAACAAAGTCAATGAGCTTGGAAATGTTTTTACGTGATGTTCTCATGTTTAATCCCTTTTAATATGATGTTGTAATTCGATATTTGTATGTTTTTACAAGACTTCAAAAGTATAGGCATGGTTTGACGAAAAATTTGATTTTTTAGGTCTGATTTTGTTTCATCAATAAAATGTATTCAAATTCTTAGTAACAAACCAAACGTGGCACGTGCGGTTTTCTAGATTCTAGAATTTTCTTACCTTTAATTTTTTTAATATGTCAGACATTATTATTATATCATTATTAATATATTTTATGATACCACTAATAACTATTAGTTTTGTCACTTTGAATATATTAAATGGTTTTATCATGAATAATATTTTTAGTTTATCGAAATGGAAAAATTTAGAAAAAACGTGATTTTCTGTTAATCTTATACATTTTATCGAAGTTTTAATAATAATTAGCAATGTATTAAGATAGACAAAATCACAGCTGGTAAAAATTAGTTCGATTTAGTATTCTTATTTAATATTATTCATTTTTGAAAGTATTAAAATAAATTTTTAAGTTTCAAGTTTTTACCGAATTTATCATGTATCTAACCGATCGCCGCCCCCTCTGTGTGTCAACGGTGATTGTGACGGTTTTTAAAAGTTATGTAATTAATCCATTTAAATGGGAAATTTTTTTTGCTTAGATTAGTTTAAATGAATAAAAAAAAGAATTTACTTAAGTTACTCAATCGGCTCTACAAACCGGATCTGCTTCCAGCCTTGTGCTACTGCTTTCAACTGATGTTATCTAGTTTAACCTCTGGATGTCCTGAAACGCTATCTTTTCAGCCGAGGTCTGGTCTTCCAATTGATCCCAGCACAGAAGTCTCAGACCAGGTTTCTTTTCGCTTATACGAGCTAAAGATCCTCCACTGGGCAGGATATTCACTAGAATGTTTCTCTTCACGGCATCTACATAAAGGGTGTCCCGTGGCAGATTTAAGAATTGTAAATGAAAGAAATTGATATTATATGAAAATTATTATGTATTTCTTATCAAATCAAATATTAAACTTGGGAAGTTTTTTAAAGATTATGTCGTCTAAATGTTGACCGTCACGGCGTACATCGAATCACGTTATTCACGGAATCTCGAGATTATTCCAAATGATGCGTTTCACAATAGTGATTGAGGAATAGCGTTCGCGCGATATTTTTTTCTTTTAATTCCGATATGTTCGTTGTCTTGCTATCGTACACTTTTGCCTTAAGATACCCCCACAGAAAAAAGTTCAGGGGGTGAGATCCGGAGATCTATGTACCCAGACGATGTCATCAAATCGACTTCTTAGCAGTATTTTATGACTCATGGTGTCTGTATGAGTTGTTAAATCAAGCTCAAGTGTCACTCTTTATACTACTAGTCTAGTAGTAAGCTTGGCTCGATGGATAGAAAACGGACAGAATATATTAAGAGGAGTCTGGGGGATGGTGAGCCACGCGTTTGAACTCTTGGATGTTGTGTAGTTCATTTTTTTAAGCATCTTGCTTGAACCACATGTGCCAAGTGTACGATTGATGCTCTCGAAGTATCGACACAGAATATTCACTTAACATGCGGCGGTAAGAATCACCATCAGCAAATAAAAACGGTCCGATTATTCCATAACTAGAAAGAGTGGCCAAAACGGGTAGTTTTGGGCTGTACAGATTTTGTTAGTGCTTCAATCGCGAGTTTTCTGCTTTTGGTGCTCAATATCGGCAGTTTTGCTTGTTGACAAACCCATTTAAATGGAAATGAGCTTCGTCACTGAACTAAATCGTGTTTGCACTTCGAAATCGGCTTAACATGTTTTTACAGAAATCCTTACGCACTCTGTAGTTATTTGATTTAAGAGCACTAATCCCGCTTTTCTCGTACGCTGGTTTGATCACGTTGAATGTTTTCTGCGGTTCTTGGCCTGACCGTGGGTTGTTTACGGTTGAATCAGTTGCATGGAAATTTTTACACCCACGTTCTAATTGAATTTTCACTAGGTCTGTCACTTAAACGACCAAAAGAAAATCGCCTACGGGCTATGATGCACGAATCTTTAAAATACGCTTCTACTGCGAACTCTCGATGCTCACTGGACCACTGCGACATCATGACTAAACAACCAGGACGCCAGCCGCGCCGAACTACATATATCTCTCTCCTGCTCCTATTCGAATTTCAAATCCTAAATCTGCCATGAAACACCTTGTATATCGCGATAGCACTCACGGATCTGTGCAACCTTCGTTCATCATATAAGCGGCCAACAGTTCTCTGATGGGCTTTTCTCTCAAACCCGACTAAGAGGTTAGAATAATTTTGGTAGGCACCCAAGTCTCGTATAGATATGTGAGTATGTAAGGTCATCGTGTTATACAGACACAGATATTAAAAATGTCTTGATCAGATGCTTGGATTTGAAGAGCCTTGAGAGAGTTTAATGGGCTTGATCATGGTTGGCGCTTGAAGTGAGAAATGGCGCGGCGACTGTAAAACGGAATCATAGTTCTCGAAAAAACTGACATTTGTCGGGAAAAACGCCTTCAGGTGTATCACAGTTGGCCTTTTTCAGAGACAAAGTTACGTTTTTCACGACTGATTTTAATTTTTTTTAATTATAAGAAATGTTCAAACATTTTCAAACGACAACCACCGTTTTTATCGAAAATTGTTATGCCGCTGCATTCGCCAACTATGATACGAAAAATGACAACGACAAACGGCGCTGTCATTTTTTCGCCGCGCCAACCATGATAAGGCCCAATATGCTTTGTTATCCTTTAGCAACTGTGCTTGTTTATTCGGTTCCACACTTTAGCCTGTCGATCTAAATTGATTTATTTGTGCCGTTTAAGTCGACGACGAAGTGTTTACGTAATCGCTTGATTATTTCGTACGGGCATTCATATGGAAGTTCGAAAGGTTTTCGTACGCGGTCGATGCGCACGACGACATAGTCGGAGTCCTCCAAGGCTCGAGCCACGTAAAAATACTTTGAGCTGGTTGTCGAGAATGTGTTACCTTTAAGCTCGGCATATGCGACGGAGATTGGAGACTTTCTTGCGTCTCTTGACTTTGGATTTTTGTTGATAGCCAGCCAGAAGTATTTTTAACGATGGCTCGTCGCATTCTAGGAGGTTTTGTAACTCTTTGCCACCTTTTTGGGCCTGAGCTAATGTTGGCAAGTCGAAGGTAACGAAGTCGATGTTGTCGGTCGCTACTGAGAGTGACAAATAATCTGCGAGCACGTTTTGTTTACCAGGCACACCCCTATTGTCAGAGATAAACAGTGAAATCAGATCCAGATGCCTGGTCTGACGAGCTATTTGTATGAAGAGCGTTTAGTGACTACGAAATTGCGACTTTTAAAAAAATATCAGATATGATTAATTGCTGCATAGATGGCGAGAAGTTCGCGATCGGATGCAGATTATCTTTGCTTCGCGGGTGACAGGTGGCCATTAAATTGTTCCAATACGCCTCCGATCGCATAATCCTTTCCTCTGACTCCTCTATACGCTAAAACCTAATAGTCGCAACGGCTACCAAGTTCTTACTTGCTTGCATCTCTATGAATCGGTGTCGATTGTTATAATGTGTTGATATACTGCTTGTAAACACGTTATCGATCTCTGCTAGCCCTCAAATCTCCCAATGCGGTTTTTGCAGCATAAGTTGGGCAGGCATTAACTTCCCTTCGAACCATTTGAATGACAGCTATAATATACCATAAGTCAAAATACAGTTTTTGCCAGAATCCATTCTCTGCCCATACATGTCTTGGATGGTTATGCTGCTAGCGCTAAAGCATCAATATGCATATAAAAAACAAGTAATTTTATTAATGCTTGTATTTAAGAAGGAAAAAACTGGGTTTCTTACTAATTCCTCCTAATATACATAAATATTAATCAAAATATGAATGCCAACAATGACATATATTCAGAAGTTAATTAATTAATAGTTTTCAGAGTTTACACTCCTAGAATAACTTTAGTAGCTGAATATTGAACGTAGAAATTAAAGTGCATGGGTAAGTGCATTTTTACTTTGCATTACTGCACGTCAGTTTTATGTACATCAGCTTTACTTGAATGCACACATTGCTATTGTGATATTTATGCCTCTACTAAAAAAAAATAATTATTGATTTTTTTTAATAATATGTTTCTAGACCATTTCTTTACTATCTTTCTATGTTATCTTAAAAAATTATATTTTTCAATACAATTTCCTGTAATTATACGTATGTGTAAGAATGATATCAGGATCAGAAATTTAGCAAGACAATCCCTTCTACATAATCGAATAATATTTATATTTTAATGCAATAAAAATTTCATTATTGTCTTGTTAAATGTAACGAACGCTATTTATCATACGTTCTGTCCAAAATTTCAAAAGTAGGTATATGTGTGTATATTCTTCAATGTTAGAGAGGACTCAGATAGCCAGCAAAAGACCTAGTACCCAGGCCATTCCAGCTTAACTAAATTTCTCCTCAAATCGATGAAGAAAATAATTGGTTTTCACATACGAAGTGTAATCTTGAATGGAGGGCCATTTCACGTGTAGTAATTTCTCAGATCTACTGAGACCGCCATAGACACACTTGTCAGATGCATTGAGAAAAGGCTCGACGCAAAAAAGATTACACTTTGTGCACTTGCTGACATCAAGGTGTCTAACTCGCTGCTCACTTGCTGGTTATATACTGACAAAACTTGGAGAATCAACCCAAAAGTCAGAAGCACGGTATACAGAAACAAGGTAATGTAAAAGACTGTATATCGTAAGACGGCAACGTCACTCGGCGACGTCTTCCCATATAAAATCGAAGTTGTTGTTGTTGTTTCTGCATTAGTGCTGACGTCACTCGGAGACCTTTTTCTACGATAATCGAAGCTGTCAGTCTCTTTTACATTACCTTGTTTCTGTATACCGTGGGTCAGAAGCACAAATGTCAAAAATGTAACGTAGTGCCTACCTAAGTATTTCTGGTACAACAAGTACTTGTCCTTATGCAGTCAAAGAGGCTATCTAAGGTTTCCGTCCTTGCACATCCGAGTCAGAAAAGAAACGCTTTCCGCTCCATTGCGACTGTGAAGAAGCAAGACATTTAAGCCAAAGTTTGATCTTCATGGTATTCGAAGAATGGGACTTGTGTGTATATCGGAAATTTCGAAGGATGCAAGTCAAACATATCCCAACTTCTGGATTTATAGCCTAGCGTACAAATTGTTCAAAATACAATTCGGGAGTTGGATGATGCTCCAAGGTGAGGACCATAAAACAATGCATCAAAGCCTGCTTCTTCAGAGACACAAATGGTGTCCATCATCATCATCAATTCAAGCAGCCACACAATCTGGGGCTCTTCTCATTAAATGTAATCTTAACAAGTTGTGACTAATCAACGAGTTATTCCTTCTGTCGAATAGCTCCTTAAACAGTTTACGACTTGCTGAGCTGTTGGTAGACCGAAAAATACCTGAAGAAGAACAGTAATATGAAAGAAATAGAAAATTTTGACACAACTTGGACTTGAAACCAAGAGAATAGCACAAAATAGAGTTCGATTGAAAAACTTTGTGGAAGACCTATGCTCCCAAGAGGGGTAAAGAAGGACAATAACTAACTAAATTGGTGCGTCTGTAGTACTAAAAAGTCCACACTTTCCGTCGACATGTTTGCGTGAAAGTTTTCACTTAAACTTCATAGTCTGTGCAAAAGTTTGAATAAACAAAAGTCTATGAGTCGAATGGACCCACCATTAAATTTTTGATAAGAAATGAAACTTTAACAAAACTTGACCAGAAATTTTTATCTAAATATTGCTTTTCATATCGCACACGTGTTGTAAATTGCTTTCCATATATGAAATTGTATCACGTGAAATCTGAACTTTTTTGTAAACAAAATTACGCATTATAGAAAAATGCGCAATTTCTCTAAAATATTTTTCCGCACGTGTAGAGCTTTTCTCCTTACATAAACATCTTTAAAACGAACCAAAAAAAAAATAGGAAAACAAATTTCTGTTTTCTGCATATGGCCCAGCTTAAAGGTGAGAATATTTAATGCAAAAGGTGATAAACGATAACACAGATTGCAATTACACTCCACCTTCGTCGTTCTTTGTGAATCTTCGTTGTTATCAAGATTTTAATTCAGCCTTGATGATGTATTTACGTTATACTCTTTTTAATAATTCGTTTTTTATTTCTATTTTTTGTTTTCGTTACTTTTTTTTATATATAAAACGCGTCCTTGGTGGCCTTCTCCGGCTCTATTGAAGTTTAGAGGTGGATAACGATTGGTAAACTTTGAAATTGCTGCTAATAACGTGCGGCAAGTAATTAGCTGCAAGTAAATGCAGTTAATCCATAAATGCTTCTAATTAGATATACAAATACTCAAGGTGAATGCAATATGTACACACAGAAAACAAGGTTGATTTAAGCTAAATTTTGGAGTTTGCATTTATGTGGGGTTAAAACTGAAAAATAAACAATTAGAAAAGTACGATTACCTATTGTTGATTTTAATTTCTTATCACTTAAAGAAGAAAAACAAAGGTTTTTTGTTGGTTTTAACGTGTTTTTTTAGTAATTTGAAAAGATCCCCAACTTCTAAAAATTATAAAGGGGATTTTAACACAAAAATGCCATTGACTGACCATCGAGTTTTTGTTCAATACATATTTGTTTACATTTTTTATCATGATCAATTGGTTCTAAGCTTTGATCTGGGGTGGTAGCACGTAAGTTGTTTCAATCGACCTCTTCATACAAAAGTTCTGAATTTTTGTATGAAGAGGTCGATTGAAACAATTTACGTGCTACTACCCCAGATTCACAAGCCTTTTGCACTAGGCTCTGTTTTGCACCTTTTATCTCTCCTTCTTGGCTCGTAACAATTTGTATATTCCTTTCAACATTGTCCCAACGACATCACGGTCTCGGACTTTTTCTGCAACCTTGTGTGCAATCGTTTTCCGCCAAGGAATATTTTAGGGTTTCTAGGCCATGGACCAACGTCTCAGATCCCTCCATCGCGAGCCTGTTCGCAGCCTCATTGCCCTCGATACCACAATGTCCGGGGACCCAACAGAGCGAAACCCTATTTTTTCTGGTCAGGCTCTGGAGTACGTCAAAACACCCTGGAACTATTTTGGAGAAAAACTTTCACGTTGAGAGTGCCTTAATGGCAGCTTGACTATTCGAAAAGATCTTAATGTTGGCGCCTTTCAAACCTTTCTCCAGGTTGAGCCTATCGTAGGTCTCAATGGCATGTATTTCAGTCTGAAAAACTAGTGGAGATTTTTTGAACTCCTAGGAAGGATAAGTTCCTCCTACTCAGAGCGATCCAGAATAATCATCCTGAATTGGAATCGCAGTTCACAAAGCATATGGTCGTATATGCGGCAAATTGAAATGTTTTTGTAATACCGTTAAGGATATCCATATGCCCTTTGACTGCATAGGGCCAGTACAATGAGATCTGAAGTCTCAAGGCACTTACGGCGGCGGATTTCTATATGAAGATGGCGAATGAGGTCAATCCAATGATTGCCTCAATAGCGGGTGTAGGACAGGTCCGCATAGCTCCGGTAATGGAGAGGCAAGCAAGCCGTTGCAGTCTGCTGCACTTGAGGATCGCCGTTACCTGTTTTGACTTGGGCCACCAGACCTTAGCGGCATAAGTGACAACAGGTTTAACGATCGTGTTATACATCCAGTATATCATTTGTGGTGTAAGACCCCATGTCTTACCTAAACCCCTTTTACAGTCCCATATGGCCCTAGTGGCTTTACTGATAGCGCAGTCCAGTTGAGCATTCTAGTTTAGTCGCTTGTGTAGCTTTACTCCCAGGTATTTGGCAGAATCTGAGTTACTCAACTGTCGTACCCTGGATACAAATAGGACCTAGCCAAACGTCCAGGAGACAATGATAGCCAGAGCATCTGCATGTCCGATGACATTGAAACCAGATTCGGGTAGTTTGTTGGTCGAAAGTTCATTCCCAACTAGTGACCAAAGTAACGGGGATAAAACTCCACCTTGAGGGCAGCCCTTGATAGCCTTTAAACTAATATATCTGGGGTGGAAGCACCTTAGTCGTTTCAATTTGATTGTGATGAGTTTTTCCTTATTTGGTAGCACGCAATTTGTTTCAAACAATTTGACAATTTGTTTCAATATTTTGGATTAAATTTGTATATCAAACTCGTTTCAATTTACATGCTAACAACTGGAATTTGAAACGAGTTTGAGTAAAGTCGAAACAAAAACTTTGTGACGATTTACGTGCTTCCACTCCTGAAGACACCCAGGCTGGAGGATATGTCACGACCTACAAACATGTCACGAATTGCCGGTTCAGCTTGCTACAGAACTGGAACAGTTATTGAACCTCCTGGTGTGGCACTATTGTTACATACGCCGGAAAGTATGCGGACACAAGGCCCTGGCAACCGCTGTCCGTGGGAACAGGTATCAAGATCGCCACTAGATCTCTAGTGATAAAGTTAGTAATGGAGAGATTAGTGTCACGATTTTTAATTAAAATGGCAGTGAGAGGCTTCCCGCATCTTCGGTCATATACTAGTTTACTTAAACCGATGGTAAGTCTTCTGACTTTGCCATCGGTTACCCAAGGCTCCTGAGTGAGAGCAATGGTACGATGCTTCTCTACGAACGTCTTGCACAGGGTGGAGGATGCCCCTTTTGCATAGTGCAAGTTCACTTGGAGTGCCTTTATGGCGCTCGTTTTTTCTCCAAGGAGCGTTTGACAAACCCGATCTTCTTGGCTTGTCTAGGACCCTTTGTCATACCGTCTTTGGGTTTGGGGGGGGTGCTGATTTCCACTGATTATCCATTTACCTGTTTAAGTTTATGGACAACTTTCCACTTGTCGGCGGCAGCCGAGTTTTGTGCCGCGATAGCCGCCAGCACTTTCTCGTCGGTTAAGGAAGTACTCTGGGGGAAGTAGCTTCGAATGACATGAGTTTGAATGAAATAACCTGTTTTCACCAGAGTGATATCAAGAACACTTTTGCCCTTAATGTCGGAGACCCAGGGCTTGAGCAGACAGCAGAAAGTTAGGGCGAGCGGTCCACTTGGCCGCCTGGGTCCTGTTCTGCTCCAGGCGTTCCAGAGTTTCCTCCGCTGAGCAAACTCTTTTCAGCTCAATTTTTCTGGAGGGCTTTGTCAAAGCTTTTACCAGGGCCATTTACTGAGATAGGCCTTTTACCTGTGCTTCTTGAAAACATTTTCTTTGGCGGTTGGATAGTTTTACAAATCCAGGTTTATTAAAGTCCATCTTTTCTAAGCCTCGGGCAATGTTTGTAGATCCGGACATAACCGAGCACACTATACTGTAGACGGATTCTACGTCTCAAGACTCATTTTTAGCGACTGCCAACCCATCTGCACAACAGGCGTGCCCAATGACCCCGCTCGTTAAAACAATTGGTTCAGAACTTCCGTGCTCAATGGCTCTGCTGGTTGAAATTGCTATCTGTTGTGTACCACTGGACACTTGAGATGAAGCCATCGTCACAATTTACGAGATTGATGCTATCGGAGCTGCATCAAGCTCATTTTTTTTTATTATTTTTATCCTGACTACCATAAGCCAGCACTCTTGGTAAAGACATGACCTTGCCAGGAGTCTGTTTCCGGTGGACCCACGAAGAAGGTATAGTTGCACTTCCAGCAGTGTAGCACAGTTCCAGCACGAAGCACAAAGCAACATGCTCCTCCTCTATCTTGCTGGTGACTGACCACCATATCCTCCCTTGGAATCTCATTTAATACTGTTATCGTTTGCGAGTGTTATCTTCTTTAGTCTCGTATAAAATCTGAATGCTATCGGAATGAGCTTTCCAACTCATCATACCTGTTAGCTATCTTCCAATGACTCCACTGACCCACGGACATTTCTCTGCCCTCCTTTGTTGCACAGACAAAATTCTACAGAACTCTTTATGACAAAAGTCTGTGTCGGGTGTGGACCCACCATAACAAAAACTTTTTAAAACGTAATTTGATGACATTAAAACTAACTAAAAACCTTGAGCCAAAATTAAGTAAGAAATCTCAACCATTGAATTATTGAGAAACTATTTATACTGATTATTATAATTGTTGATTTATTTAAAAAAAAAGAAATTGCTAATCGAATCAGGAACTGGACATTCTTGTTTCTGCATTTCAACGAACGCGAACACCTTTTATGTCTAGAGATAAAAGATTATTTAGAAGACGCTACATCAAAACAAAATAACAAATAATAAAATCAACTGTAAAACACCATTAAAATATAAAAAAAAATGTGAAAATAAAAAACACAAAAGTATTCTTCCTCAAGGTCGTACAGTCAACAACCTGCTAATAGAGAGTAGAATACCTGGTCTATATTTTTTTTTACCATTCACTAAAGATTACAAAAAATAAAAGTATGAAAATCAGTTCCGATGTATGCGCATACTTGTATGTTTCCTTTCTTTTTCTTAGTTTTTTTCTATGCGAATATGAAAAAAAATAAATAAAAACTTTTATCAAGAGTAATCCCAAAGAGCTTTTATGCCAGTTGAAATAAGATTTTTTGTTTTTTTTTCTTTTAAAGGTCACGCTGGTTTTGTGGTGACGCACGATAGTATGCCACATCTGATTGGCTACACCAGGGCACACACCTCCTAAATATAAACTTCACAAAAGTTTCTCGTGCCGCGCGCGTTCATTATGTGTAAAAATAATGCTGCTTTTCTTTACGGGTTGCTCACCTTCACCTTTTTGCTGAATCGCATACATAAAACAACATTATTTGCGGGGACTGGTTTTCGTGATAAGTTTTCGGACTAACATAATAGAGTCCATGTTTTAAAGAAAGATCGACTGTCGTGGGGGATTTTGTTTGTTGATAAAGAATTTTAAACAGATTGAACATTAATCGACCCTATCAAAGGTGCTGCCCCCTAATAGATAATCATTGGAGTTATCAAAACAAAAATATAATCGCATTTTAAGTATTCTTCCATGAAGTAATAATCATACTTATCGCGTTGGTAACGGCCACGGACTATACTCATATCAGTGAGCGTTGCTGATTATACACGCCCGTTGCCAATTTTATATACATCAACATCAATTCCGTTGGTCGATAGTATAGAGGAGTTACTCGCGCTATTCTGGCACCCAGCAAAGCTTTTTCGCGAAACAACAAAACCGGCTGAACGAATTCATCTTGCCGCAGTCGCTTACTAAACTCCGAAGCGTATTTTAGTTCATTCTCGTTCGTTCGGTTCATTCTATTTCTGAGGATTATACTATATAATAAAAGACTTCTCAAACAGTCTTACTTAGTTTTTTGTGCACCTCCATTTAGTTTCTTTTCTTTATTTGTGTAAACATTTTTGCAAGAAAAGTCTAAATTTAGTGTCTCTAGATTCAACCGCTTATATCTAGAAAAAGCCGCTTGTGAAAACATATATTTTTATAAATTGTGAGTTTGTGTGCTTGTTGGATTATTACTTATTCTTACACCTTTGTGTTTCTTTAAGACTTTTTTTTTATATTCATTCTGAAATAAACTCAAAAACTAAAACAAAAAACTTTTTATATATTTCTTACAGACAGTGTTAACGCATCTGTTGACGGTGTAAAGAATCCACCAAAATCATTTGGTACAGACGATGGTTTTAAAGGTCCAGGAGCTGCATGTGGAAGCTCAATTGTAAAAGTTGCAAAACAAATGGTATCAAGTCGTTCGCTATCCTCCAGAGGATTTAAAGTTGCAAGGTAAATTGAATAAAAACAATATATCATACATATAACTTCATTAACACGTCTGATGCAACTATAAATCAAACGTTGCATCATTTCGTTTTTTTTAAATAACACAATATTGGTGGTAGGTGTAAAAACCGAAAACGATCGATCCACACAACCTTCAGGTTTTTCGGAATGAGTCAGTTAAAATTCGACGCATTCACCTGGTCTTTATTAAAATGGCTCGTGTTGCTGTCAAGTGTGAAAAATATTATAGATTTTTTCCTTTCTTGTAGAATATTGTGCAGAATATTAATTGAAAGTGTTGTGACTATATTAATAATTCCTAGAGCATGCTCTACACTACAGCAACACAAAAATTAGCTTCCGATTGATTTTTTCTTTCATTAATTTTATTCAATCAATAAATGTTGACGGAAGTCTTTTCTTTAAAAAAATTGCAGCAATTTATCCTTGATGTCTCCGTCTATATCTAAAAATCTAAAAACAAATAACTCCCTGCAATCTAGAATGTAAATAAGTAATTGTTTTAAGTCTTTATAGAACTAGAACAACACTAACCTATTTCCTCTATTGACTTTCACTACTAGATTTGTTTTGTTTTGTATATAGCAACGTTTATATTCTTTCTTCTTTTTGCTTTTGTGTAATTAAGGTCATTGTTTTTTTTTTAAATTCGATCCGCGGTGTTCCGTAGAGGAAATTGTGGTGGAAGTACTTAGCTACCTACTTCCAGTTCAGGGGAAAATTCTTTATGAAAATGACTAAGACCAACTTTTTGCAGGGTCATTGTAAGAGAATTGGGCTGAGTAAATATAATTTATGTTTGATAAATGAGCAATTTTACTTGGAATTCACGTTTAAAAGATTTGTTGTTCGTTTTTTTTTAATTTATTTTTATAAATCTCTGACGTAGTACTTCCGCGTGATACAGTGATACTCGTGTTTTCTTTTTGATAAATTTGCTTTGTAGGGGAACAGAGATAAGTTCTTATTCTTGCTTTGCATATTTTTTATATCGTATTGTATATTCGCATATTTTTGATATGTGAAGAAGTTTCTGATGAAATCCAGTGTGAGTCAATCTCTTAAAAAAAGCAGACTCGTACCCATTTTTTTTGCTGAACTTTAAAGGCATTGAAAATATGCTTGTTATGAAGTTGAATGCTCAAAACATTTTTTCATTAACTAATCTGCATTTTTTTTTCTTATTTATTATCGTGACGCTTACGAAAATTCCCCGCATTAGAAGCTTTAGTTTCTTCCAAGTAAAGTAGACGTTGAGCTGGTTTTGTATCTATTTCCATAATTAGTATTCAAAATGATGACAGTCTGGATCACAAGCTGAACGCTTCTGAGAATTTCTTAGCCTAACTGAGTAGACCGTGGATCATGATGCCTTGATATTTTTTGCCATTTCGCTGCTAGATATTTTTTTGCGCTCTGCACTGTGTTTACCTTGTATGTAATCTTACCTGCAAACAATGAGACTTGGTTGGCTGATTCGGTGCTGGCTTAGGAGATATGTGTGAAGTCGATTACGCCCAGTCCTAGCAAATTCATAATACCCACGTGGCAAAACTTTTTTGTTAGTTAACAGCCAAGAAGAAGCGCGCAAAGAGTACTTGAGTAGATGTCGATGAACCTTACATTTGAACTCTGAGATGTTTATCATCATCGTTCCAGCCCATTGTTGGCCTTGGCTTCGTCCAGCGTTCGTTTCCATGATGGTCGAACTCTGGGCCGTATTTTACAGTTTCTTATTTCTAATTGTCTTATGTCTTCCTCGACGTCGTCTATATATCTTTTCTTAGGGCGACCTCTGGTATCCGTTTTCCTGTCGGTACTTTCCCCAGCACTATCTTTGCCGGGTTCTGTTCCGCACCTCATTCGACATGACCAATCCATCGTTTGTTTGGAATTTTACTACTTTCATACAACTGAGTTGTATCTTTTCCTCCAAATGCCATCCACCTGGATTCCCTTGTAAATAGGGATTCGGAATCGATTGAAAGTACTCGGGTAAAGATTCATGAGTAGAATCGAAAGAAAATTACTCAATGAGTCCTTTTTACGCGTTCCCATTTGCGTTTGGAATGTAAACGGCGCTAAACTCCCCTTGAGGCAGAAAAATACTTATATGTGTAACGCGTTTATATGGAAAATTATAACGGCTGAGATCAACTTGCAGCTAGCCTGAATTCTAACTTGAATGCAAATTGTACTCGTTACTCAATTCTACTCTATTAGTAATGATATGAGTAAAAGTACTCGGTCAAAAATATCGAGTACTGATATGAGTAGAATCGAATGCCAAATACTCCCATGAATAAGAATCTAGTATCGATTCCGCATCGCTACTTGTAAATCGAACGAAGGATTTCCTTTTCGAATCTTCCTACCAATGCTCTGCGTTCTTCAATGTTCACACTTCCGAATCATATAGTGACACAGACCTTATTAGTGAAAAATTTCAATTTCGTTTTCTTTGATATATTTCTCGATGTTAGGTTCCATTAGCCAGTGTTATTAGTCTTCTGATATCGGTCGTTATATCATTGTCTTTTGTTATAATCTGTGATTTGAATTCGTTGAATGCGACACGATTCTTACAGCACCAATCTATAGAATGAGTTCGATGTTGATAGAGTTGGACAAGATCTCACAATCTAAGAGACAAATACTGGCACGAGCTTGTTTTACTACTAAATATACGATGCGAGGCACAATCGGATGTAAGTGTACCATCGTGTAAGGGTAGGTTTTATTTTAGTTAGTGGCATGCCGTGAATTGATTGCTTCTCAATAAGAAAAATTCCTTTGGCCATTCATTTGGCTGCCGCTTGATCAGTAAGATTTGAAATTTATACTTATAACAGCTACACAAGGTTACAGAAATTCATAATAAATGATTTCGTGTATATCGGCGCCATGCATCTTAACAAATAGCCATTTTCTTGGTCTTTTGAAATTAATGTTGAATGTTCATACTTTTTTCATTATCCCTGTGTATATGGTGGTTTACTAGAAGAACTTTAATTCGCAATAGCATCTCCAATGTTTCGTTCTTCTTATGTCACCGTTTTTTGTTTGTTGATGAAATTTTCGGCTCTTTCCAAATTTATCAGTAGTTAGTTCTAGTTGGCCAAATTCAAGCTTGACTGCTAGTTTCTAAACATTTACGATGGGATTTTGTTCCATCAGGTTTTTCAGTACTACCTCATCGAGCTTTACATAACTTTCACGACGGGACTCAGTCTCCGGATCGAAATTTCTTGAAACATCGTTGACAATGGCTTGCACATTAATATTCTTTGTTCATTAATGTTCTTCTACATTAATGTTCTACATCTAAAATCCAAACATTGTGCCCCATTTTAGATAAAGAAAGACTTTTGCGGCTGGGTTCACGATTGTAAGCTATGGACGACTTCAAAACTTATTTACCAATAATATTTCCCAAGGAGTCTTATATGATTGAATTCCTCGTACGAGACAAACATGAAGAGACATTGCATGGTGGTGAAAAATTGGTATTTTCGCTTGTACGAAAAATATTTTGGATCCCTAAAGGTCGTCTGTTTATAAAGTCACTAAGAAAAATGATTCAAACAATACCCCCCACTCAGCCCTTCGCACCGTTACCGTCGTCTGGCGTGAAAGAATGCTGACATCGCATCCGCTTGAGACCATAGGGATAGACCTTGCTAGACAATTACTGCTGCTACTAGGGCTAAGGCGTTTCCTTGCAAGACAAGACATTAAATGATAACGCGCGCGTCAAAGGAGATCGGTGTGTATCTTGGATGACCCTATAGACCTGACACCATTGAAACCGATGCATTTTTTGAAGGGCATGCATTCAACTATCCTTTTACCTTCAGAAGCTGGACAAGGTCAATCGTCCAACGAATAAATACGACCACTTTGAGTTGCTCGCTGCAGATTCACCAACTTCATCTGGAAACGCTGGAGGATAGTTACGTACACCAGCTTCTGAGAATTTGTCGGTCCCGGCACCATAATAAATCTGGATACCATCAAGCCCGGTGTTCACCAAGCTTCTTCACCAAGCCATTTTTGGAAGTTGAGGCGGCGGCAACTACGATATTCCCAGGAAAAGATGGCAAGATGCGAGCCTGCGTGGTTCGCTTTTCCAATGGAACCCAATTGCGAAAACCTGTTGAAATGTTGCATCTAGTTGAGATTTCCTAAAATTACGTTCCTTTTTTGCAGAAAATAAACTTATTGCGCTCATGCGGCTTTTGTCTTTTATAAATCAGGTTTTTAACGTCTCTATAGTCTATAAAGAAGTAAATCTATGGTATGGTACCCAACATTTTTCAAGTATTTGTCGCATTATGAATATCTGGTCTGTGATCGATCTATTCTTTGTAAACCCTGCAATTCTATGATCTGTGATCTATCCATTTTTTCTAAATCCTCTGCAATTTTTGGTTATTGCTAATCTTACAATCACTTCACACAATTTAAATTACATACAATAATTTTTACTAAAATAATTTTTATCAAATTTTTAACAAAACCTCTTCTTTCTTTTCAATTTCAGCTTAGAGCAAGAACGTACAGATCTTGATAACGAATATCAAACAAAAACAATTGAAGATCAACAATTGCAAACAAGTAAATTAATACAGCCACAGACAACACCAATTATACAGCAGTTTACGGCTGCTGTTGATGAACCAGCAGACTCTATGCAGATGTCTCAATCCAGTCGCTTAATGTATAGACGTGGCTCAAAATCTTTACCATCATCACCATCTGGTTCACCAAAATCAATGAGGAAATATCAACCAAATCCATATTTCACAGGAACATTTGCCGTTTCGGCAGCTAGCAATACGGAAGGAAGGTAAGCATCGGAGCCATTTTGTTTTAAAGTATTTTTTTTTTTGGTTTGTTTTAGTTAATTTTTTTATTTTAACGCGTAGTTTCTGTTTTTTATTTGTTTCTTGCGTAAAATTTAAAGAATGTTTTGCGCTTTTATTTATAATCAACGAAAAAATTTCCTTTACGTCAAAAGAATTTGATACAAAAAAAACATATATTTAAACAAGTCGCGCGTTAAAATTAATATTACTAACAAAAATTCATGCAAATTTTGAACTTTGATCGTACGCCAGTTTCTTAGAACAGTTCCGCGTTATCGCTACTTTTTTTAAAATTAGGTCATGTTCTAATGATTTTGTCTAACTTATAAATTAAATACTAATTAATGACTTTGTTTTAAAATGAATTTTTAATTAAATTTTGTTTGTTTTTATTTATTTTTTAGGGGTTGGTTCCTTTCATCACTTCTAGGCATTCAAAGAGAAGCAATATCAACAACATCTATTTCACAAATCGAAGAGGAGCCTGAAATCACATACTCTAGCAAGACAACAGATAGCACAAATGATTTAACCCACAAGATTTTAAAAGCAAAGCCATCCGAGCTTAGGGAAATGAACTTTTGGTCGCCGACTTCTATGTAAACAAAATCAATTTTTAAAAAAAAAGATATAAAAACATAAGAAAAGACGTCAGTTAAGTAAAAAAGAAGTATTCCCTTAATTAAGTATAAGCTTTAGCTTAACATTTAAGACTTATAAAAAAGAAATCATTCAAAATAGTGATAAACAACAAAAAAAACAATTTTCTAATTTATTCTTCTAATTACAAAAAAACGCCTATTATTTAAAAAAAACAAAAGCAATCTTTTATAGAATTAGTGTATTTGTTGTCGCCTCTTTCATATATTTTTGATTGTTAACTTCATAACCCTTTGATTTTGTTTTAATTTTTCCTGAAATACTGAATAAGAAAAATCAAAATCTAAATATTATTTAAACATTTATCTCATTATTTGAATGAATATTGTAACAAACAAAACAATTTATACAAAAAGTTAAAAAAAAGTTGTGATTGTATTCAGTAATATTGACGAGTGCCTGGAAATTTATCACTATTATTATTATTACTATTATTAATTAATATTATTTTATTTAAGACATTTTTGTTTTTCTCTTTCTATTTAAATTTCTACTTATTATATATATTAATATTAATACATTGCATAAGACCAATTAATTTCTACCAAAAGAAAATAACAGAAACAAAGAAGCTTTTGCAGAGAATTTTTTCTATAAACAAAAAATCAAAAATAACAATTTTTTAAATAAAAATAAAATTTTGAAACAAAAATAAATATTATAACGATATTTCCTGAAAGCGTGGTCGCAATTTACAAAAGAAAATATATATTATATGCGAAAATTCATGACTAAATTGTAATTTAAGTTTTATCTAAATATATATAAATATAAAAAAATGTATTTGCTAAGATTATATTTTTCAAGAAGTAAACATTTATTATGTAATCACAATTTTATGAGTTTTTCTTTGAGCCTTGGCATTTATGCAAGTTTGACGGTTCCTTCCAGGGGCCGTATTTGGTTTCTCGAGTCGATATCGACTTCTGTCGATAATTAAAAATTGGCATTTGGCGACACGATATCGACAACCTTCTCGTCTCGATAAAGACGTTTGACGTTTATTAAAAGGCTCAATTTATGCATACAATAAACTTTTAACAGTTTCTTTTTTAATTAAATATACGTGGTTTGGTGCACTTGGAGTAATATGACACAATTTGATGGTTTTATATTGCAGCGCTTATCTGTCGATTTGGTCGTGATTTCAAATATGAAACTTGGAGAAAATCGAGAAGCTTTTTTTGTCGAGTCGATCCATCGACTCGAGAAACCAAATACGGGCCCAGACCCTGCCAAATTCGCATTCACTTCCCCGCCGGCGGATTCAAGAATAAGGCCCGGTGTATACTCCATTCTGCTAAAGGAGTGTTGTGACCTAATCACTCCTTGCTATGCAAAATATTGAGCGCTTCCTTCGCACATGGTTATATCCCATCTGTCTAGAGGAATGTCAACGTTACATTTATACCAAAGCCGGACGTTCTGATTACACCTTGGCTAAATCTTTTGGTTGATACGTCTTTTGTCTGTTGCCCAGAAAATAATGGCGAAAATTGTCGACAAGGAGGTAAGGGAAGCTTATTATCTGTGCCAACCGTATAGCTCTTACTAGTCCAAGCCTACGCAGACGATGTCATCGTGGTAATCGGTGAAACAGAAGTTACCTTCGGTTTTCAGCAGACACTTGATTGATCCTATTTGGTGTATGTTAGTAGCGATCTAAATTTTTTTTATAGGATTCCTTGTTGACTGGAGGGGAGAAACAGGAGCTATGACTATTAAAGACCATACAACATTATGTTGACGGGCTCGTTCCTAGCGTACTCGGTACGATGTGGTTATTCCCTTAGTAATTTCGTGTGTCGACCTTTATCATTGAATTTTATCTTGCCTGGCAGAAACTGGAGCCTCGATTCCCAGATCGCAGATTCCCAGAGAAGTGAGTGCGGATTTGATTGACACTTTGCGATTCTCAAGTCCGCAATCGCGAATTCAAAATTGCAGTCGAGGATTAAATGCGGGAAAATTACCGAAAAAATTCTGAGTTGAAATTCGGGATATCGGATTTGCTTAGGCAAGTTTAACGCTCAAATTCGCGGAAAAATTGTTGCGGATCACAAATCCGCAGTTGCGGTGGGAGTGTCCGATCCGCCGGATCTGGGAATCGAGGCCTGTACTTTAAGTTTTCTACTTAGGACGTCAAAAACAACGCACGATATGAGCAATTTTTTCCTACATGATAACAGCATAAAGTCAAGCTCTTTGAGCCTGTCCAAGTAATGAGGTAGGCTCTGGTAGTCATGCGTGTCGGTTAAATTTCTCAGGACAAAAAGGAAATTTCGACGTATTTAAAGTCTTATTCAAAAATATTTTATAAAATGAGTCCGAAAAGAAAGGAAGTAAGTGAAGAGGAAAACAAAATTAGAATAAGGCCATGTCATTTGTAAGAACGGGGTATCAGTGTACGTATGAGGATAGATTACACGATCCAACACTTCATCTATCACATCACTCAAAAACCGGTTTTTATGGACGAGGGGCGCAGGGAGGCGTGTGTTTTTTTCTCACTTGTGCATCACAAAAATTTTCGTCCTCACGTCCATCACACTATACGCAAGCACAAATTCGCTCCCGCCGGTTGCAAAAATTGTGTATACATGTGTAATATTTGAATCATACACAAACCTGTTTTTGTGATGGATGAAGTGTTGAATCGTGTAATCTACCTCTATCAGTTAGATCAGTGTCTGTTGCACTGGACATGGGAGGTATAAATTTCGTCAAACTTATAAACGAACATGTTACAAATTACTTGAGGGACGAGGAGTGTGTTCTACTATTCTACCTTGTTATTGGTAAGCCCAAGGTCTTCCGTTTAATGTTAACGAAATCGAAAAATTTTTTAGGATCCCTTATAATGCTATCTGAAACAGAATTAATGTATGCAGTGTAGGCTCCGCGAGACCTATCAACGACTAACGCTAACGTTATTTCTAATCATATTATTAAACTTGCTTCTTTGATTACGTAGAAATCGAGTGTTTTTACCAAGCCTAGGTTCCGACACCTTATCAAGTTTTTTAATTTTGGGCACACAATCAAGTTGAAAATGATAGTATAGAAGCTTGAAACTATCTCGTCAAGATCATTACTTGATAGCTTATGTTCCCAGTCGACTAGGGATTATTCGAAGCCAATATTGTCCAAGTCCGCATTTTTAAAGTCATAAAAAATTGTATTGTTATATGATGTACGATGATTGGGAATTGAGGAATTAAGATCGAGGATCCATGCGGATTGGTGAATAGAATTAGTAAAAAGGTTATCCTCGTCGGAAACGAGTAGAATATTCCCCTCCTCGTATGAATTGGTGAAGATAAGGTCTAACCATAAGAATTAAGTTGCCAAATAATTTGGCGTAGATCATAGATTCATCGGTCCGGAAGTGGCTTTTGGTGCACCCACTAGTTTGGTGTAGAGTGGGCTTACCGATCGAACAGAAGGCCCAATTCTAATTGGTTCCTTCCTGTGCCGTAATTTCTTAATGCGGACAAGGAATTGTTGGGGCGCAGTAGAAAGGATGTCGACACTTTTTGGCTTAATTACCGGACTCTGCATCCTGAATTACCAATTATGGAGGATAGAACGGGGCGGAGGGGAATGGGTTTGCCCTTTATAAGAGGAGAAGGGTTTTGGTGTTGAACGAATTTGAATCTGATAACTCATTCAAAGCAGAAGCTTAAAAGCGGAGCAAAATCGACGTCATTTGCAGCAAGCAATGGTTATCGATAATTGAAGGACAGGCGTACGTGTCGAGCTGCCGTATATAAATTTTTATTATATTTAGATTAAAAATTGTTTCCCTCACTTTTTTCTTTAAATATTATCATTTCCTGAGTTCCACGGTGTGAATACCCAATAACCAACGCAACAACAATTGAATGCATTCTAAATAACCTTGAGAAAATTCGACACATACGAAATTAACCGATGGTCGAAGTCAGCATGAATAATCGATGACGGTGAAACAGTTTGTACTTTCACCGCCGGTATTTTACTTGAAAAGTTTGAAATGGATACAAACCTCTTCCGATCAAAGGCTGTTCGTGCAAAATGTAGTTTCCTGTGTTGAGGTGCGGAAACATTATTCAACAATCCGAACTAGCAATTTCCTGTAGATTTTATTAAATCCCTGCTAATCATCATCCTCTTGTTTGTTATCGCCATTTATTAGCGGATATCATGTAGATATGCAAGATTTAAATCTCATCGAATTGAAAGTATTACGAGTGACTCTTGAGATTTGGATTATCACACAGAAGTGTGAAGTACAAAAATTGGGAAATTTAGTAAACAATTGAATGGAGTAAAATCAATGGCTTTGGACATATTGATTCCGATTTCTTTTTTTTTAATAAACTCAAAAACACTGATTTACTAAAGTTCTAAGTCACCTTGAGGTTAATTTTGTTCGGTAAAAGAGAAAACAATATTTTTAGTTGATAATAGCGGGTTAAACGGCAGTATCGACCTCAGGGACCTTTGGTGGTGCCGGTACCCCAAAGAGATAAGTTCTGAGAAACGCCTGATCCTATGATCTAAGATTCACAGGCATGCTACCGATTTCTACTTTCCAGCCTGAGCACCAGATTGTGTAGGCCTGTCTCAGGAACCTCCCGCCTTTACGGTTGGCGCAGAAGATAAGTTTCCCGTATCTCCTTTTCTCCATTGTCTTCAAGGCAAAAGACAAAACACTTATCAGCCTGAAAGATTTAGCCAAGGGTAATCAGAATTTCTTAGCCACTATAAATATAATGTTGACATTCCTCCACACAAATGGGATATAACCATGTGCAAATTAAGCCCTGAATATTTTGCATAGTAAGGGAGTGTCTGCTCCAGGGGACTTGTATGGTTTGAACGATCTAATCGCCTTCCTAATAGCTTCGTAATTGAACACGGTATTTGCTTCTGCCCCGGCAGCTTTGGTCGCTCTAGAAACTGGGACTGATAACTGCCAAGCAGAAGTTGAATCTTAGCAGTTAGTCTTCCAAACTGTACATGACAGTAAGTACGACTTTAGATCAGAAAGATCTACTGGAGACCTTGTTTATTAAACAGATCGCCTTAACCAAAGCATCCACACCTTTGATAAGTCTAGCCTGGTTACTCTAGATATCTCAAAAACATTTGACAGAGTATGGCACCCTGCTCTGTTGACCAAACTCAAAGCTATAGGTAGCGACACTGTTCTCAAAAACTGGATGGAAAGTTTTCTCTCTGGCCGTTCAATCAAGGTAGTTTTGGACGGCGTCGAATGTAAACCCCATACCCCTCACATATTCCCCATCGCTAAACAAACATCTTAAAGGTCAAGCTTTCTTCAGAGACGAAATTTTCCTCTTCCACCAGCAGCAAGGTCTTCTATTCGGCTCCGCCTCGAGTACAACTCATTCATCTGGCATGGCATCTCGACAAATGGCTGGACAAGGTGCAAAACTGTTCCATCAAAGTCATCGAAGATGACACCTTTTGCGTCTGCATAGACTCTATGAGCCACCGCAAGAATACAGCAGCCTTGCAATATTTTCCCGCAACAGGTAACTCGCTCGGCTCCCCTTCACACTCTGTAGTCCCCATTTTCGCGCGCACTATCGTCCAGAAGTTCGTTTATAAATAAAACATCTCGCCTGTAGAACAATCTACCGCAATTAGTATTTCCGAACTCGTATAACATCACAGAGTTCAAACGTAAGGTTATTCGTCATCTTCCCATGCACTCTCCAGGGCCCTTTTTTAGACCATGATGGTGAGATAACGCTGAGGGTTTGCACCCACACAGTAGTATCAAATTCCTACAGACTAAACTTCCCAACCCTTTTGCATGATGGTCGAGTCCGGACCGGTAGGAGCCGTAAAGGCATAAACTTGCTGACCTCCACACCCACTTAGGAATTGCGTGCGGTAGTAACTCACTTATCCATATTCCCTCTAAACCATTTCTCCACATTTGGTTTGAATCTATGGGTCTATCGGCCTTAAGCCGACTCACCCAACGTACTCTGTCATGGTGCAATGTAATGTACTATGGTCATTCCTGCTATTACCTGCTTTCTTGGATGTAGTACGGTGTGCACAGCGTTGCTCTAAGGGCCTTTAGCCTAGTTCTGTTCAAATCCGCTGCCCAGAATGGCGCTAGTGATAAGGTGGCCTCGGCTTGGCCTACATATATTAGATAGCATCCTCGCAAATGCTGCGCTGATGGCATGTTGTTTATGGCAAAGCAAAATTATATAAACGAAATTCTTTTTATTCTTACTATAGTTTCACATAAATTTTAAATAAGTTATTTCATTCAAAAATTCAAATTAACACAAGTACATTGTGATACAAAAATATTTCTTTAAATTCCTCCTTCGGAACGTTCCAAATTTCGCTCATTCCACTTGAAGAAACGTCATAACCGTTCCGCCTAAAATGTCAAAAAGACATCAACCAAAGAAATGTATCGGCTTCTAAAACAATGAGGACGTTGACCACTGATTTTATTAAAGTTTTTTATCGCTTAACTTAAAAGAACCAAACTAAAAATGGATTACGATTTTAAAATGAAGACTCAGGTCGAGAGAACGAAAGTGGAAGATTTGTTTAACTATGAAGGCTGTAAGGTTGGTCGAGGCACATACGGTCATGTTTACAAAGCCCGAAGGAAAGAAGGTAACGATACCAAGGAATTCGCCCTTAAACAAATCGAGGGGACAGGATTATCAATGTCCGCGTGTAGGGAAATTGCAGTAAGTCTAACGGTTCTAGCATAAGTTAATTTAATGTAAAATTTTATTTTTAGTTACTTCGAGAACTGAAGCACCCCAATGTGATCAACCTGATTCGTGTTTTCTTGTCGCACACAGACAGAAAAGTATTTCTTCTTTTTGATTATGCTGAACATGATTTGTGGCATATTATTAAGTTTCATAGAGCCGCAAAAGCTGCTAAGAAAACTGTAGTTGTTCCTAAAGGGATGGTTAAAAGTTTACTGTATCAAATTTTAGATGGTATCCATTATCTTCACACAAATTGGGTCCTACACAGGGATTTGGTAAGTTTACTGGGTTTTATCATTATTTTTAATAAGTTAATAACTCGTAATAAATTAGAAACCTGCAAACATTTTGGTTATGGGTGATGGTAACGAAAGAGGACGAGTAAAAATTGCTGATATGGGATTTGCGAGATTGTTCAATGCTCCACTAAAACCTTTGGCTGATTTAGATCCTGTTGTAGTAACATTTTGGTATCGTGCACCGGAATTACTCCTGGGAGCTCGCCATTATACAAAAGCTATTGATATTTGGGCAATTGGTTGCATATTTGCGGAATTGCTTACATCAGAACCGATTTTTCACTGCCGACAAGAAGATATTAAAACTAGCAATCCGTATCATCATGATCAACTAGATAGGATTTTCAATGTTATGGGCTTTCCACAAGATAAAGACTGGGAAGATATTAAAAAAATGCCAGAACATCATACCTTAATTAAAGATTTTAAAAGGGCGAAGTAAGTATTGAATTATTTTTGAATTAAACACGGCCATTAACTTAATTAATTCTTTTTTCAACAGTTACGCAAATTGCTCCTTAGCAAAATACATGGAACGGCATAAAATCAAACCGGACAGTAAAGCATTTCATCTTTTACAAAAGTTATTACTCATGGATCCAAATAAACGAATTACATCTGAACAAGCTATGCAAGATCCTTATTTCACCGAAGACCCCTTACCGACGCAGGATGTTTTTGCTGGTTGTCCTATTCCATATCCCAAAAGAGAATTTTTAACAGATGATGACCAAGAAGATAAATCAGATAATAAACAAAGGCAAAATCAGCAGCAGCAACAACAACAGAATGTAATTTTTACCTTTTTCTTTATATGAGATAGGAAACAGTAAAAACAACTCTTCTTTTACAGATGCCTCAACAAAATCAGCAACAGAATAACCAACATCACGACGGACCAAATAGTAAACGTGTTCGATTGTCTGGTCCAACTGGACATCCACAACAACAGCAAGGACAAATGAATCAAACGCAAGATTTTCACCATCAACAATCTCAACAACAAATGATGTATAATAATGCTCAACAACAGCAGAGCAATTTCCAGCAGCGTTTTTAGCAGTTCCGTTTCTGCAGAGCTGCCTGCAAATTAGTATTTTATTGGAGTTAATAATAAAGTTTAAGTCAGACTGACATCAAATTTTCGATTTTGGTGAAATGGAACTAAGGATATGCATGCATGGACTGTGGAACAATATTTTGCAGTCAGTATTTGCGAACTTCTACAACATCCAAGAGTTCAAACGCGGCAGTTATCGCCATTTCCTTCTTTCCCATAACCCTAAACCTATACTATCCCCCGTACTAAGCTTACTACTGGACGTTGCACCATGACCTGAACAACTACCTGACGGACTGGTAGTACAAAGGGTCCTTAGCTTAGTCTATTAATCTAAAATCTGGCAACTAATAACACTACAGTGGCTAGAAAAGTCCAATGAACTAAGTTCAACTGAACTGAGCACAAAAACAAACTGTGAAACAACTTCGACTTGAGCTACAGCTTAAATTTACTGCTCAGGCTCAGCTGAGCGAAAGCTTAAACCGGCACTGTGAAACCGGGCATAAATAATTTATATAAATTGAACCGTGAAGCAGAAATACATTTACATAAGAGGTGTTTTATGGGGAGTGATGTGCAACCTAGTGGCGTATCTTCTACCTGCCTCCCACATCTCACTTTCAATCTCCTACTACGACCTTTATGAGTCGGCGCTGTTAACTTTGAATGGATGCTGGGCAATCTCCAACGGAAAGAAGGAGAACGAAAGCAGTAGGTGACAGGGAGCACAGCCTTCCAAGCCAAGATGTAAAGTTATCGTTTCGAGAGCTACATGGCACTGAGTAGTTTTTGCACTGTAGTGTAACGATCTACTCGGCATTGGGCGCACCTAGTTGTATAATGCCTTATCATGGGACTTTTATGGAGACCCAATGCAGAGGGCGGGAGTAAAACTAGATAGCCTCAAGGAACACACGCGAGCCACGCTTTCGCAAACTCTTCCCAACAGTCCGAAGGCAGGACGGCGCTAAGGAACCCGGAAAGCCAAGCAGTAGGTTCAGTACGTTGTTCAAGGAGACCCTGTTTGAACAGTCAAGCAACTAGGACAGAATGCTAAACCTAAAGTATAATTTAAAAGAGAGGTAAAGAAAACCATGTGTCCAGTCTGGTTTTATGTGCTTTTAATTAGGTAGACTTGGCTACACCGACTAAGTAATTACTATTAAGTGGTGGCTAATGGTTCCGCCGATGCCTGGGAAAAGTACCTTGCTCTGGTACGCGATTTGGTCCGAATGGACTTACTCTTACCTACTTAATTCCTATGCACAAAACATGAATGAATAAACATCACAAAAAAAGAAAATCCCAAAGCACACAGCACCCCTTCCACTCGAACAAGACACATTTTTCCCATATTAGACAATCATCAGCTCTGACTTGGCGAGTGCTAGCTACAGTACTTCGAAATCAGAATAAATAAGGCAACGATAGGAGTTACAACCCACAGAAACAAAGTTCGTAGTTCTTTCTTCGTAATAGAAGGTATAATCGTGTTATTTTTATTCTTAGCGAATCCTTGTCCCCTGTGCTGAAAGTCGAATCGTGTGTCGTGACAAGTCGTTTGAGTGGAAGAAAGCGACGGTCAGCACAGGGGCCTAAACTCAACTTAGCACTTCCACTCTAGGCCCCTGTACTGAAAGCCGTAATTCGACTGAAACGTCATTTTCTTCAACTTAAACGACTTGTCACGAAACGCGACATGACTTTCAGCACAGGGGCTCTTATCTCCTTGAGAGGAACAAGACCGACAAAGCCAAATACTAGGCCATCGCTGAGGAGTTAAAGGTACTCCACGACGCAAGAACGGCAGCAACGACAGTTACTGGCGTAGATCGAGATAGAAGAAAGGTGGTATTTTCGTTGGCGAGGGACGTGACTACAAGGGAGACGCGGTGGAATAAAACTGTCGATCCCCTACAAACGTATCCGGGGAAAATAGTCACTTCACACGCCACCTTACGACAATTAGAATACCACATTTGTCGATCTAGTCGCCAGGAGTCCCTGTGATTGAGAATACCAATTTAAGGTCGAAGTGACATCTGCCACGTCACTCGATAACGAGAATTATCTTCAAGGATATTAAATGTCATTCTAAAGTTGCGATGCAGATAAATTCAAAATAATTAACAACTGTGGCCGGCTTACTGAAAATCTAGTCTTTCGTAGGATAAAAGTGAATATGAAAATCAATCAAGTACAGCAACACTTAAATATCGTATATTTTTATAAGATTAACAACAGTATCACTAGATAAGATTATAGACTCCGCTCGGGCAATAAATATTAAAATCTAAACAAGTCCCCCATGGACAATACTTTCACCGCAACGAATGCCGGATTACCACCACATTTGCTACACCGAAATCCCCTTATCAAAATCAAAACAAAAAGTGCGAATTTCAAGTTCGGTCAAACCAACACATCTCCAATTTTTCGCACATCAAGTAAACGTTCTGCCGTTTTGCAGTGCTAAACTTTCACTCAAGTGGTCGAGTTTTATGAGTATTTTACTAAGAGATAAGGCGGGAACATAAAGATACCGCGTACGCGTAAGTAAATAATCTTTCCCACATCACTGATCTACTAGTTTCGACAGAAGCAGGTCAAATTCTTTACTTTTTTTTGCCATTTTATAATCTAGAACTTGTAGCCTTCAACTTATAGGATCCATAAAATTACTTTAGTTAAAACGTAATTCTATGAAATTATGAGTGTCTTGAGGATTTTAAGTTGCAGAAACAGGTAATAATAATCACTTTAATCTCTGGTAAATAAAGTATTTGATTAATTTTGCCCCGTTTCAGTTCTTTTTGTCGGCAAAATCAGCTGTCAGTTCTTTCATGTGCCGTTAATTTGAGAGGAACAAGGGAAAATGAACAACGTAGGAATGCGCATTCTAGACACGATGGAACGAGAAATATTCGAGCGCTACTGACGGCTGTCGGCGGAATTGGTGGTGTTGTGGCCGGATATGCAATTTTCAGTTATTTAGGTAAGAGATTGAAAAGTTGTTTATTTCATATATTTTTTTATATGCTATGGACTCGAACAGATCTCTGGTAAAATTAGTAGCAAATAACATTGCAGACTTAAAAGTAAATTTATTACCACGTATACATGACCAAATCGAATGATCCAAAGATCGAAAGATTGAAAGTGAGAATCTGCATATTTGACATCGTCGGATCGAGTACTTGAAGTTCAAATGGATTCAAACGTAATCGAAAAGCAATAAACATAACCTACAATTTGTATTTTTCATATCGTTTTACTGTTGTTTCGTTTTTTCTTCGAATTCTGTTCGATCCTATTTGAATTCGATCTGCGTATACATGGATTTTTCTAAGATCCAAGCTGGCTTGAATCCGGCTTCAATTTCGCATGTATACGTACTATATGTTGCAAATTTAAGCATTCAAATGCCAGTATTACCTGGCACTAATTTACGCTTATTTTTCACCCTCCTGCAACTGCATTGTTGCTTTTATTGAACATGTAGGATAAACAATTCCGAATCCCTCTTTTGTCAGTTCTATTACTTCGAAAAAAAAACTACAGACTTCAAACTTTGCACTAAGAGTAAGAATAAGGTAAAATTACTGCATTAGTCTCAGAAAACACGGACACGTAAAAAGAAAAAAATAGACAACAGACGGAAAAAGGAAGCTTGGGACAAAAATCTGTTTTGTGAACTAGAGCAGTAGAGAGAGGGAAGGCCGCACGCCCGCACCAGATAATCATACGCAGCAGCCACCAAGTTTAAAATAAGTTAAACTTGGTGGTGTAATTGCTCTAGATATCTCCAAGACTTGATTGAGTATGGCATGGTCAGTTAAACTGCTAAATTACAAGCTATTAGTATTGATTCAGTTCAAAAGAACTGAATTGGGAGTTTCCTGTTTGGTCGTTGGTGAATTCTGAGTGGTGTAAAGTTCTTCCATCCGGTGACGTCCAAGTCATTTTATGCGAGAAGAGAGCCGAGCTTACCACCATTCCTTTGCTATTAGCGAGGTCGATAATCCTGCCACCATTATCGTAGGTGGTTGCGTGAAGGCTATGGTTGCCTATTGTTCCCATATACTGCGCCTCGTTCCCGATCTTAGTGTTGAAGTTACCCAACATCATTTTTATATCATTCGGGTGCATATGGTCGAATATCCTCATAAGAATATGATAAAATTCCTTTTCTTCTTCCGTTGGGGCATGTGCATTGGATTATGGAGATGTTTCAAAATTTTGCCTCACTCGCTCACTCATTGGCTGGAAGCCCAGAATTTGGGGCTTTAAAGATTTATCGACTGCAAAAGCTACTCCGATTGACGTGTCCCTGTTGTGCTTCCACTTGAGAGGATGGTATGAGTAACGATGATGGTAACATCCCTTATATCTTGTGATCAATCCGGTCCGAGGCCTTCTTATAGTATTCGTAACAGTGGGTTTTTTTTCCGGGACCAGATTGTTACCCTGGAGCCCAACTAGTACGTTCTGTTTTTACGCGCCTAACCTCTGCCGAATTGCATTCCCCGGGGGTTACGGCGTGCACGTGGTGAATCGGACTAGGCTGACAGAGCTGTGGTTGTAAGTTCAGTAGGCGTTCTAGCGTACCTAGATAAAGCACAAAAAATGACTTTCAAACTAATCGGCCAGAGAGCGACTATTCGATCGGAATAAACAGTTGGTTGCCTCTAAGCCAATGTTATACCTGCAACCCCATATTGTCATTGACTCACTCGGCTCGTTCCCGCATCCTGCAGCTACCCTTTTACGTACTCTAAAGACAAGGGGTTGTTCATAAATAGGACAACACCACATCGGATAAAATCCTCCGGAGTCCGAACTCCTGCAACATCGGTCCTGGTAAAAAACACTGGACTCGTGCTTTGAAGCATGCAGCCTTTTCAAAAACAAAGCCTACAATGGGGATCATGAGTATGCGCAGACGTGCAAGTGGTCCTTCGCAACTTGAAAGAAAAGAAGATTTGTGTGCAGAAGAAGAGATGCGTGCAACTTTTACGTTTAAAAACTTTGAATGAAATGCGCATAAGCTGTTTGTGGCAAAGCAGAAGTATCAGGGCTGCAGGTGTTTTTCTGCCATGCGAATTTCTGACCAGTTCCATCCAAGAGTGCAAACACGTGATCAATCACCTCCTCCTGAATCTGCATTATCTAAAACCTATTTTTTTCCTTCGAGCTAAGCTTCCTACTAGACATTGCACTATAACGTGACCAACGACATGATGGACTGGTGTAGTACAAAGGGTGATACCTTAGCTTAGTTCTGCGAATTTATAAATCCTAGGTGTTTTTTACCCACTTCTACTATCATTTACCACTTATACTAAACTATTATTATTTCTATGATTTATAGATGACAGACATGCCAAACGTGTTTCAGAAAAATCCGAAGAGCCTACCCCACAATTGGAAGCTTCTGCAAACACAATTGGCCACTGTCACAGAATTGCAAGAAAGGATCTGCCAACCTATCGAATGAGCGATGTTCAAAAGCACAATACAATGTTAGTAAAACCCTAAAATTTATATTTTCATAAACAAAGGAAAATTAATAATTTAATTTGTTCATTTCGTTTTAATATTACAGAGAAACCGGAGTTTGGGTAACATACGGCATTGGCGTCTACGATATAACAAAATTCATCCCTCTTCATCCGGGATCAAAAAATATCATGCTAGGTGCTGGAGCTGCGATTGATCCCTTCTGGCACATTTACCAACAGCATAACACTGAGGAAATTCTAAAACTTCTAGAAACATTTCGAATTGGTAACTTAAATCCAGAGGATGATGTTGGGACTGATGATTTGGGCTCACCTTGGGCAAATGAACCAAAACGACATCCATTGCTGAAGCCTGCTGCAACGAGGCCATTCAATGCTGAGCCTCCTATTAGTATTCTAACTGATTCTTTCACAACGCCTTCGTAATATAAGCGTATTTTGAGGGTGGAGACTATTTGTTTAGTTTTTTGGTTTTTTTTCAGGGAATTTTTTTACATTCGAAACCATTTACCTGTTCCCACCATTGACGCGGAGGAGTACGAGTTGGAGGTTGAAGTTGAGTCTACAGAAAATAAAAAAGTTCTTAAATTGGATGATATTAAGAAACTTCCAAAATATACGCTTACTGCTACAATAATGTGCGGTGGAAATCGGAGATCTGAAATGAATAAGGTAAAACCCATATTTTTGAGACCAGTAAAGCAAACATTTTCCGTATTATTTTAAGGTTAAAGAAGTCAAGGGTCTCTATTGGGGTGCAGGTGCAATTGGTAATGCAGAATGGTCTGGTGCACGGCTAAGAGATGTTTTGGAACAATTAGGAGTAAAATCTGATGAAAATAAGCACGTGATTTTGGAAGGTTATGACTTAGATCCTACAGGGCATTCCTATGCAGCATCTATACCACTTTCAAAAGCCATGGATGAGCGTGGTGATGTTCTTCTAGCTTATGAAATGAATGGTGAGCCTCTAACAAGAGATCATGGCTATCCTGTTCGAGTTGTTGTTCCTGGTGTTGTGGGTGTTAGAAATGTTAAGTGGCTTTCGAGAATAGTAGTTTCTGATCACGAATCGGATTCACACTGGCAACAAATGGATTACAAGGGATTTAGTCCTAGCACAGATTGGGATACAGTTGACTTCTCAAAATCTCCTGCTATACAAAATATGCCTGTAACATCAGCGATTTGCTCTCCAATCTCAGGAGATAAGGTTAAGTCTGAAAATGGATTTATAACTGTAAAAGGATACGCTTGGTCGGGAGGTGGAAATAAAATTATTCGTGTGGATTTAACTGCTGATGGTGGGACTTCTTGGCATGTTGCTGAGCTTGAGCAAGACCCTGCACCGGCTGGACGGCATTGGGCTTGGACTTTATGGACCGCAAAAATACCAGTTTCGAGTGATAAGGAGATTGAAATCTGGGCCAAGGCTGTCGATTCAAACTATAATTGCCAGCCGGAAAGTTTTAAAAACATTTGGAATCTTCGGGGGCTGTTAAGTAATGCGTATAACAGGGTTAAGGTAAATTTGATTTGATTATTTTATACATGAAGCAATTTTTCATTATATTTTTTACGGCAAATGTTTATGTAAGCGGATTTGCGAAGGACACAGTCCTTGCTTATATTGCGAGAGTAAAACTAGTTTTAATACATTAAAAAAATCATATAATTTTTTATTCTTAATTCAATACTTGAGTACATATTAAATCTATATATTTATATATTATGAAAAAAAAGAAGAAATAAATTTTAATATTTTGAATAATTTTTGCCTTTTTGGAAACTAAGTAATAAAGAGAAAAAAAAAGAATCGCCTGAATCAAAATTCTAAATAAGATTAAAATAATTTTTTTGTTTTACTTTTTAAATTTATGCACTTTCATACACAATCTTTGTAGCTTTATTATTATTTTTTTTTGTAATAAATAAAACAGAAAACAAAATAGAGGAAAAAAATTTGTGCATAATTAGAATTGTGAATTTACAGGGAGATTATAAGGAAGGAATCGATTCTATTATTTGCCACCGAAAGGCCAGTGAGATTTACGTGAATTAATTGACCCGATGCTGCTGGCACTTAAGGTACTACTGCTATGGCTGCTGCTGCGTCCGGATGAATACGCTCGACTTCTAAACTCATTTAGAGTTGGTGAGGTATCACCAGATGCTGGAATTGCAAATATATCATGCACAGTTGGTCTTGTTGATTGGCGATTGTCTATAGATTCTGGAAAAAAGGATTAAAAAATTAAAATCATATCGCTGGATATAATTATAGCAAGTTAAGTTTCTTAATTATTTTCTACTTTTAGTAACTACCCGATGGAGTGTAGTGTTCTAGTTTAAAAATGGTCGAATATCCCCTGATATGTTGATATTTTGTTCTTTGAAGTAAAACCGGTAGGGCAGCATATATATCAAAAACTGCCATTCCAAAAAAACACACACATGGAAAAAGGAAAACAATTGCTATAGCTGACAGAACTATTCTGAAGTGATTTGATCAAAAGAGTAGAAGAGAAGAGATCAAAATAGTAGAATAAACATTTCGCCTACCGATGTTATCGAAATCAAGACACCGATCGAAAGTAATTCATGCTATATGACACGTGACGACGGTAGTTTATGTTAATCTTACACTTTCAACAATGTATGTCGAGTATGTGCCAAAAATCTGATTTCACGATCGTGAACTAACGCCCAATTTAATCAACATGACTCGTAGTTGACGCGGCCAATATCTGTCGATCGATGAAATCTGTGGCGTCTCAAGAGGCATAACACTCTGAAAAGGACAAATTTTATTGACTCTGATGGTTTCAGCGACTGTTTTGCCGAGAAAAATTCGTGAAAAAATGTGGCGATTGAACCCGCTCAAGTGAGGTCCGTTATATAAACATTTTTGTTTTCATTTTTGTAACATTCGTGAACTTCAAGCAAATTATTCTTTTGCAGCGGACTTAGGTTATTACAAGATGATAGGGTACATTTTAGTGCACAACCTCTCCCCCAGGGGTGTTGCCATATATGTTAGGGATGAAGTGGCTTACTATAAAATATGTAATAGCACGTCCTCAGTTGTTACCTACGATAGATCTGGGTTACAATCTTCATTTGAAACCACGTCATATTCTTCTGCTGAGTCTGAAATCATTGCTGATTACAGCGTTACTCAAATAGCACTAGTGTTTCTGGCAAGGACTTTGAGCTGCTCTTTGCGGACACCAATAATCTATATTAAATTATGAATCAACCCATGAGAGTTCCCGATATTGCTGGTGAAGGAGTCCATCTTCTAGACCTTTTTCTTACCTATCCATCCGTCAAAATTGCTTCACGTATCGGCAATTCAGACCACGGCCGAGACAGCACTAACTTCTCATACAAACCAAACTAGCTAAGAGAACTGTCTGGCATTATGGAAGGACAATTACGTACACATTTTTTCCAATTTGGAACCGATCTGATCTGACTGTATTCCGAAACAAAAACCCAAACTGTGCCGCTCTCATACAGGCAGGAATGCATTTTTTCATTCCAGATTCTACAAAATCTGTGAAGCCATGTGGTTTAATCGGGAGCACATAAACGCAATAGAAATTCATGAAGTCGCCTTCAGAGCTTACAAGAGTTTTCCGTGTGAATCGCTTTGTCGGGTGTACATAAAACTAAAATTCAAATTCACCATTAAAATTTCATTTGGCAACAAATGGACAGGTTCTTCTTCAGTACGCGCAAGATATATAGGTGCCTCAAGGAACTCAAAGCCCAAAAAGTCCACTGAACCCCACAATATACCCCCATCGACTTAAATAAATGCACCTCATCTTTGGCTAAACTTCTCCGCAAACTCCCCACCCTATTTCTCCCGTAGACCCCAAGGGTCAATTCTGCCACCTGCTGTTAATGAACAATCCCCTCCTACTAATGTTCAACTCAATCAACAGGGACATTGAACTCATTTTAGATTGGGGTCGCCAGAAACGTGTCGAATTCAATGTCTCCAAAATAAAGTATGTACTGCGTTATTGCCAATAAAACCTGCAACTCCTCTCCATATGTCGCAGTGGATGGCGTGGAACCAATGGCTCTCTTTTCCCATCCTTTAACATCTTAGGGGTGACAGAGGCCAACATTTTTCGATCGAATGACCACATACTCTAAATCGCCAAACAAGCATACCAGTGCTTGGAATTTCTTCAGCGGTGCAAGTTTCTCCCAGGTCGATGACAATGCCGTGTGTCCCAACATCAGACTTGAATGTTCGAGTAGGGACTCGTCGAACAAAGATACCCTACTCCTCGCTATCGCAGGGCACTTACAGAGAACTTGGAGGGCAGATTCATCCTCCTCAAGGCAAACCCTGCAGGTGCGATCCTCCGCCCTTCCCATCCTCCACAAATGGTAATTTAGGGAGCCGGGTCCGGTAATCAAGCCAACAAGTGTCCTGACATGATTTCTGCTGCGCCCTAACAATTCCCTGGCCGCGTTAGGAGACGGCCCAGGAAGGAACCACTGGGAGTTGGGCACTCCAGGCGCGGACCTTTAGCGTTCAGTATGTTTCATCAAAGTCCGATCGGCCAGGGCCCTTTGCAGAAAGCTGTTGGGTACCCCAATAGCCAGCTCTGGACCGATGAATGCAATATCAGAGCCCTGTTTAGCCAGGCATCCCTATTTTCATTGCCTTTGAAGCCCCGGTGACCCAGAACCCAGACGGGTAACTTGATTGAGAACGTCCAGTTCAGCAAGAGCACGTTGGCAGTCCCAAACTAATTTAGCCTAAGCTTGATTTTTTCACATAAAAAATGTTCGTTCTGTCCTAGATCATCAATCAGAATTACGTCTAGGATAATGAGAGATTGATTAGACATGAGTTCTAATACATCCACTGTATTGGAAAGGAGAGTGGTCTAGTTTGCGTAGAAATACTTAGGTTGCTTGAAAATGTTGGAGAATAGGTATTAAAACGCAATAAAACACTCAAATCGAGTATTTAATCAATTACGAAACTAACGACTCTTTTAATTCATATGAATTGATTGTACTTGTATCCTAATCATACTAATGAATAGACAAACTTGAATCACACGATGGTAAATGCATATTTTCTTTTATCAATTATTTCACGGTAGCGATGTTTCCTAATATAACGGCTGTTTTCGCCCAACCTACACGAAACTCATCAGTAATTTTTCAACAGTGCATGCACGATTGAATTTATTGAATTAGCAATCAAGAATTTCGATGACGCTACTACATTATATATGCATACACTGCTGTAAAGTGAATCACCTTCGAAAGTAATAAAAAATATCGCACGCACGTAAACTAGCAAGTTTATGTCTTAGCAAATTACCTTTACCAAGAGTAAAATTTTACGATAAGAGTAAAATTTTACCAAGAGTAAGATTTTACGTCAAAATACTTCGGACACCATTAAGATTGCCCACTTCTCAAAGTTTTTCGACAAAGCCATAGACGACGTATAGTGAAAGTTAGTATAATAGTTTAGATCGTTGATTCGCGTTTCTTATTAAATTCATAAAAAATCCGCGTCGACTTTCCGATTTTTAATTTTAATTAATCTTTCCCAGTAGTTCACATACTTTACAATTATTTTAATCTAGAGCAGGTCTACGCTACCAGCTCTACATGAAATCAGAAGCGTCTACATTTATTGTCACCTAAAAACAACTTTCAGATCGTAAAATCACACCCAAACTGAAAACTATTTCGGTGAACGAAATCAATTTGCGTGATCACCTCTACCGTACAAGGTCTAAATCATTAGCATAGATAAAATCTTGTTTACAATTGCAATAAACGCTTCCTACTTGCTTCTACTTCTGCAAAATTTAATAGCAATCGCATAAAAATTTCAACTCACCTAATATTGGCACTTGATCATAAAGCGAACCTTGACGCGAATTCCTTAAGAAATAATTCTTAGAATTACCAGGAATCGCTAACTGCATCGGTTCATTGGACAATACAACATGTCCCCACTGGATGTGCTCTTTAACAGCTTTCTTCATAGCCGAGTACCATTTCTGAGCTTCAGCATTTGTTGATGCTCGGAAAACATACTCCTAAAAAATAGTTTAAATGGTTTATAATGTAATTGTTAAGTAGAGATCGTCAAAGCAACTAACTTCTTGTACTCCTTCCTCTAAATTGGTTACAGCTATGTCAGTCTCTCCTTTTAGTTTAAGTTTTGTATCTCTAGTAATCTCAACGCTTCTCCTGCACTGATAGTTCGCCTGGAACGCTTTATCATCATCCCAGAGATCAACTCGGAATGCTTGAAGTCGTGCATATCCTTCGACTGGCCTTGTTGGTCCTTTCTGTAGCATACAAAGACTCCCCGTTAGAGTTGGGTGCTCGTAGAAGTCGGGTTGAACTGCTAAACGGCAGCAGAAATGCCCGAATAGTGGCAATTTATTGTTGACATTCACTGTTGTGTTGTTGGGTGTCAAGCACAGGTCGTGGGTGTGGGCTGAATCTGATGCTTCAACCAAGGTCAGGTGTGCTGTTGCAATTAACTCAAATTTTGGACCACTGGAATTTGGAAAGATGTTAGTATGTGATCGATAATAAATTGTGTTACAAATTGACTGAAATTGACTTACATTTTTGTATTATTCAATTCATCCTTCAAATTAGCGGCCAGCCTCCGCCCAACGGTTCGGCTAATTGAGGAGTGGATTGTGTTCTTAATTTTACGGGGTGTGGACGCTATTGAAAGGTCTGACTCCATCATGACGGCGTACACTTCCAGCTTAAGTTCAAAATCAGGTGTGACATTTGTGCTGCAATAAATAAAATATAACAAGGTAAACCGTTAACCTGTCAATATGTATTTGGTGCGTTCGATATACTATAATATATCTAGCACGCACGCGGCACTTACAATAGTATGGCATCAGTGAAGCAAACGTCCGTGAGATTCCTATCAACTGGACACAGAAGTGAGGTGTCATAAATTTCTGTTCCGATTTTTGCTAAACAAAAGACAGCAAATCTCCTATGGTCTCCCTTATTCTTAAAGTGGTCTGTGTCGCGCCACATCAGTGGCATTCTGACCTCGCTCAAGGAGACCTTACCGAGTGGCTTTGCCTTCGCTATTGTATCCCTATCACGTTTACGTCTCTGCAATTCTGCCATGTATGCTGTCATTCTTTCGTTGGAGGTCAAGAGGTTCTTAGCTGCCTCCAGCATCTGGGTATTTTGTGCTGCTGTGCCTCCGCCATTTCCACTTATTATGCTGCCGGATGATCCATTTTTTGGATTGTTGCATGCTGCTAGAAGTTTTGCTGATCCTTCGCGCATTTTTATTTCTAAATCGATTTTTTGTTCTAAATCAAGTTCCTGGAATATAAAAAAAAGGATTGTTTTAATATAGTTTTTAGATATTTGCTTAGTTTTTTTTAGAAGAGAATTTTAATAACAAAATCAAACTTAAATGAAACCAAGAACTTCAATCAGACAACTCCTTCCCAGCTCTAAAAAACAATCCAATTAGGTCAAGTCAATTCTTAAGCTGTCTGGGTCTGATCCAAAAATTGAAACTGATGCGTCTTTTCACTTGTTTTTGCTGCAAGCAAGAGCAATTTCATCAATTCTTTTTTTTCATTCCCACAGTCTCCTCTTTACAAGCTGCTGCTTGGTTGGTACAAAACAATTTCCATATGTTATGCGACTTGTGTCGTTTCTAATTTCATCTCATCACTTCTCGTAGCTGAGGGAATATTAATGGTGGACTAAAGACCACAGTGTAACAAAGATTGTGAAGAATTTGCCAAAAATAGTGACGGAACCGAAAAATACCCAAAAACGACGATCTTCATTAATTGAAAGATATTCGGGAAATGCTGTCCGTATGCACAGAGTCCAAAATTTTGAACGCAGTTTGTCCAATGTTCATTAATAAGTGCTGAAGGCATTCCAGGATTTCTTTTGAAAATATTTTTAGATCAGACATAAAGGAATTATATGTATTTTTGGAAGATGTGCAAGGAAAATTTTTGGGTTTTGTGAATTGAGTAGTTTATTTGAAATAATAAGAATGTAAAGTGAGGCTTTGTTAATCAAGCAGTTTTGTCCTTTAGTTTTCGTTTTATTTTTATTTTTGGGTTTGTCTGCAATCCAACTTGGAGTGACAGAATGGGTTTAACTCCAACCTTTCGTTTGCCTTAATAGCAACCTAAAACAGCATACAGCGTCGTTTTTAACTGCCGATGGAAGCCGATCATTGAATTCTAAGCGTTGCATTTGTTTCTTGAATGCCTTTCGTTTGTACAAATAAAAAAGAGTTGTTACATTACACTACATTCTTTGACGCGCTGCAACCTAATTTGGTTTATGGTGCAACCCCGTCATTAAAAACTCTCGAGGTTAAGGCTTTTGATAAGCTCTCTCTCCCTGGCAGCAGGCAAGCTACGATGGAGTATACTCAATCTCCTCCTCGCTGTAGATTCACAATTGCACAGAAAGTGCTCCGCTGTTTCTGGAGCTGTTCTACAGAACCGACAGCTATAATCAACTGCCAGCTCTATTCTGCTTAGATGATAACTGAGCGAACAGTGGACCGTCAGGAGTTGTGTTATTCTTTTTAGCTCCCAAATGTTGAAATTCCAAAAGTTTGCCCGCTTTAGTTTGACAGATACTCTGTTGTACCTGCTGAGAGATTTTAGAGATAGGAGACAATCCAGATCAGTCTTTGAGAATTTAATAATCAACAGGGCAGCTTGATTGCCAGAGAATATAATGATGTTAGAGTTATTTGGAGCTCTATAATTACAAGTCTGGGCACATCCCTGGATGGTAAGTAGCTCAGCTTGAAAAACAGAGGCGCTCGTGCCAAGAACCATTGATATTTTGCGCATATACGCCCAGCCTTATCCCATTATCGGGATTAGAAGCGTCCATATACCAAAAGGCCGTGTTTCCATTAAAAAGAGGCCTGCCGTTTCTGACCGACCTCTGATAATCGCCATAAACGGTTTGTCGAGAATGGTATCGGACAAAGCAAGCATTGGCTCTAGGTTTAATTCCTTGAGAATGTACAGGTGATCCACAAGATATCCTCGCTTAAAGAAGAATAGAACCCAGATTAAGAACTCTCCGCGGTGCTGCACATAAAGGACCACGTCCGACCCCATCCCCATAGACATACTGGCGAGAGAAACCATCCAAAAAGATCCATCCCGCGTCGCAATGCCAAAAAGCCAGACCCACGGCGAAAGTGAAAGACCAGGAGATGCTTTTACTGCGTTCTATTCTCCCATAACCGGCATGCAAGAGCCTGTCGGTAGTCATGAGTGGCTTTTCACATCGCAACTCGTGAAAATAAAACACACATGCCGTGGGAAATACCACTATTTATAAATGATTTATTCTTAATCCGCTCCAACCCTCTTTAAAGCTTCAATGATGACTGAACTCCATGTTAATCTTACGCCTTTGACAATATAAGAGAAGCACCTGACAGACCTTATCATATCCAACTCTATCAACAGGAATATTGAACTCAATCTTGACTCGAATCGTGTTGAATTCTACCATTCCAAAACTGTCTTGTTTCAAATGAAGCGTCTATCTCAGTGGAATGATCACATATCGCTAAACAATATTCTCAATGCCTGGGATTTTTTCAGCCGATGCAAGTTTCTTCCCGGGCGACAATGTACAAGTCCTACATTCGACCCTCCACGAATACAACTGGTTTATCTGAGCTGGCGTATTGAAAAACGGTTCGACAAAGTGCAAAACCGCACACCTAAATTCATGGTGATGTGATCTCTTGCGCCTTTATTGAGACACGCCAGAATGTAGCAGCATGACAATATTTTATTTCTATTACCATAGTCCTCCTAGCTCGTTCGGCTTCCTCAGACAGCTTGTAGTCAGTACAATATCACAGAGACCAAACGTAAGGTTCATCGGCAACTACTCGAACAGGCTCCTAACATATCTATTCTCCTCTATCCTTCAAACTACGCTTACTACTAGACATTGCACCACGAAGAGAATTACATGACGTACTAGTTAGTAAAAAGGGCGATTCCTACGCTTAGTATTCTGCCATCAAAACGAAGTTGTTTGAGAGGAGAACAACAATCGAGAAGGAATGATAGAACCACGTCTCTGGGTAGGAAACGAATACACGATCTCTTAGAAGGTTGCCACTTACCGCGTGGTTACTAGCTTAGGATATAATGTCTTTATACATTTAGACCATTTCAAAAATGCAATTAAAAGGAAATTTATGGATTAGGTGGCATCAGAAAGGTGTTTTTTAATTGCACTTTGCCTTTTTTGTTAAAATTTTCACTGTTCTGTAACGAAGTAGAGTCCAAGAAGTAAGGACACTAGCAGAAGGATTATTATTATTATTATTAAGGAATGAGGGGGCAATCCATATGGTGAACACTGCGGCCAAGTTAGGCCTATTGTTTACGTACGCCACTAACGGAACAGACTATCAGCCTTCCGGACGAAGGCAAGAAGGTCTTTAATTGAAGAAGACCGGACTTGAGCGGGGCTCATAAACTGTCTGATGAACGTTCTTCTTCTAAGCCAGATCAGAGAAGACGTACACAAAGAATATGTGTGAAAGTCTCGTCGCGTTCCATGCAGAGTCGGCATTCTGTCTCTTGAGACAGTCCTAGGTTATGGAGGTGATACCGCAGCCCCATATAGCCAGTCAGGAATCCCACCAACAACTCCGCCATGTTTAGAGCGATAACGCCCATTAAGTCAAAGGGTCTTATTACTTCTTTAGCATGTGCAAGACAATAGTTTAGGTTCAGTCTCTTAACTCAGTCCAAGGACTTGCAGGTGGTCCATGAGATGCCACCGAAAGGATCCTGGCCCTGGACCAGCGTCTCAGACCCCTTCCTTGTGATCTTGAGGGGCAATGTCTCGATACCCCGGGGGCCGGGGATCCAGCAGAGCGAGACCCTATTTTTGCTGGCCAGGCTCTCGAGTACGTCAAAGCAGCCTGCAACTATTTTGGAGGAAAACTTCCACGAAAGTGCTTTGATAGCAGCTCGACTGTCCGAAAAAATCCTAATGTTGACGCTTTTCAAACCTTTCTCAAGCTTGAGCCTACGCGGCAAATTGAAATATTTGGCATACCAATGGTCAAGTCAAACTTTCGCGAAACAGTGTTGGCAAGATCATCTGGCCATAGGCGATGGCATCGAAACCAGATTCGTCTAGTTTGGTCAAAAGTTCATCGAAATCCAGTGACTAGAGTAATGGGGACAAAACTCTATCTCGAGGGCAATCCTTGATAGCATTGACATTAATGGTGGAACCACCCAGGTTAGAAGAAATGTGCAGATAAGGCAGAGGGGATTTTGCTGACTAGGTGGTGTAAATCAACTTCTGTTAATTAACCCTTTGAGTAATCGAACTGAGAGCTATATAGAGGAAGGGAGAGCTCCAGCTTGCACCTGATGTGACGACCCAGTAGCCGTTCCATCGTTTGCAAAAGAAAACTGGTTAAACTGATAGATCCTACTCAGTACTCAGTAGTTAAGCTAATAGGTCCACTATTACAATTGACCAATTAACTGGTCGATTTTGTTACTTCATCTGATTTCGATTAGCAATGCATATCGACGCATTTCCTTTAAAGATCGAAATTTAGGTTCCATCCTAAAGAAATAAAATAGTGCAACGCACATAAAAACTACACAACCATTCCAAAATAAATTTCCCCACTAATAGCCTGTAACTTCCCATTAAATTAATTAAAATCCATTAAAACCACAAGTGACAAACTCGAACAAATTCGTGCTAAACGGAAACTACTTAAATCCAAACTTGATGCCTACGAACGACGACGAAGAAACCCGCTTGCCGCTTCTGCACCGCCTTTAATCCAATCTTGGCTGCAAATTGCTAGCAATTCTCAACAGTTCGGCAAAATTTAATGTTTGCGTGCTGAAAATCATAGTGCAACCAAACTGAAACGGTGCGGTGGTGATGCGCCCAAGTTCCGTTGCTAGTTGGCGATCCAAACTGATCTTTGCAGGCAGGAAAAAGGGTGAAGCAATTACTTTTAACATGATATGAATATGAAACTAGAATATCTAGCCACGCATATGTGGGAAGATGTCTATATAATTTATGCTAACTACACTAGCAATAATGTGATCTCTGTTCTGTTGTGCTTTCGCGTCGGTAGACAAGGCATACACTATAAGATAAAGTGATTGGTTGGTGACCCATACGCAAGTTCACCTTGCATACTAAGTATGGCGGTGGCGAGGTAACTTATTATTTCTAGCAAGTAAAAAGCATTAACAAAGTTAGAGTTGATTTTCTAAGACTGGTTCTTAAAAAACACCCTACGGCTACTTTATGTCTGTCAGGTATAACATAAAGCACGACAGAGCACGTCCGGAGGCCTTAGGAATCTGTCAAAATGGTTTTAGAATCTTGTACCCGGTTTGGTGGGTATGTGCACACCGTAATTGAAGAAAGAGTCGAGAGAATCTATTCGAGTAATCTGGGCACGTTAAGTTGTTAATTTCATATCAAGAGATCGGTGGCAGTTTTATTAGTTGGCATATTTCAACTTGGGTGATTCTAATCGAGAGTTTTAGGGTAATGTCCGTTTAATGTTGCCCTGTAGACACCCAGAAATTTTAGATCGGTAAAATAATTAAGATGGGAGAAGCGTAAAGAAATATTAATTTAAAACGGTGATCTTGATTAAAGTATGTAATTGGTAGATAAGGACCCCGTTACTGATAGTCGGACCATACCTGTGGGACCAATATAAATAAACAACAAAAAACAAGCTCTGGACCAAGCACCGAGCACGAGCTCGAAAGAGACACAACATGCTCCATATCGAGCAATTGCCAGCAAGACATCCCCGACTAATTAAGGTGTGGTTCTATAGGACCATATCGGGCTGATACGCACCTATGAGTGTAGGCCGTTGCTAAATTCTCTTACGAATATGCCAGTATAGCATACTGCTCTGCTTGAGAGACAGTAGCTGAAATACCCAAGTTCAACACTCTGCTGAACCGGGGGCTTTCGACCTAGATCACGGCACTAGCAGCGGCTTTGTCTTGCAGCTGTCCGTATACCATCGACTCCTACCCGATGTATCTTAGGAAGAACCCAGGATTGCCTGTCTTGTATGTTCACGGCAGGGGTTTAAACTTAAAAGAAGAACCTTAAAGATCATCGCTCAGATGGCCATTCGTTTTAAGCCGGTACGAAATAGTATGCCGTTAGCGGTATCAATTTGAGAAGTCTGCAATCGTCGAAATGCGAATACCCAATGCATGACGGAAAGGCAGCCCGATTTTCGAATTTTGCGCAATTTGTTTATGAAACTTTTAAACGTGGTTCTACACCACCACACTAAGGCCCTGTAAGTTACCATGGGTAATATAATGGCGGTGTACATACAATACATGCCCTTCGGCTGTAGACTCCATGTGGATCCACAAGCTCTTGGCAAGAACTTGGTGCCAAGTGTTGATTTCAATGGAGTTTGGCACCCCTTAGTATTTGGCCAATTGTGAAAAGCATTCATAATGCAAAGAAAGTGGTGCATCGATTTTTAATAACATAGTTGACAAGGACTAAGAGAATATAGAAGAATATATAGAATAGAAGAACATAATTCGTAAATTTTTGTATTTCCGAGCATGGAAAATTTTGGAAGTTTGGTGGCGCATCTAGTAGTATAAATCTACCTGATATGGAGGCTTTGTCAGGATGAACCTTCCCCTTACTACCCCGGGGCTTTTATGGACCAATTAAGCTGACGATGGCCAAAGCAAGGAGGGTGGGAGTGGAATTGGGGAGCCCTACGGAGCACACCCGGACCCCGTTTTCGTGAAATCCTTCCCAACACACCGAAGGCAGGACTGCGGTAAGGAACCGTAGTTGGCCGAGATCACCATGGCAGTGGTACGTTGTTCAACGAGACCCTGGTTGAATAATTAAGTGTAAGGGGCAAGCCCCTAGGAAAAGAAGAATAAAAAGAAAGCCCCGTCAAGCGAAGCTGCTGACAATCCTCAAAACGTGCTTAGCAATACGGATGAATGCAAGGCCAGGGAGGTACGGTAATCCTGCTATTCGATAGCCAAGCGCCACTGTATACTATCCAAGCAGGTCGAAACTTTCTGAAAGGAGCTCTTTTCATTGGCTGAGATACAGGATCGTTTTTAAGTGGGTACCAGGCCACAGGAAGATCGAGGACAACGAGAAGGCAAACGAATAGACCAAACTAGGAACTAATCTCGCGATACACCAGAGTACACCAATGTACAGAAGCCACTATGTGCGAAGAAGAGAGATATCAACACGCACCTTCTTTCAATTGTAAATTCCCCATGTCCCAAGATTAAAAAGACTTGGCCTGACTACACCAACCAAGCAGAAATTACGCGACTTTCTATGGTCGAGAATGAGAATTAATGCAGGATCCACAGTAACTTTTTGTACGAATAAACTAGAGAGAAAATCGGTAATTTTCTTTGCAGTTGCCTGGCTTTAGATAGGATCAGACGGATGGAGAACACAGGCATGCACGCTTCCGCTACAGGCCTATAGATCTAAAAATAACTTTGCTATAGAGGTATGTACGCCTCTGGTACAGATATGAATGTATTCGTAATCGAACATTGCAAACGCGAGTGTCGTTTTACAAAGCAGTCCCCTAACTAAGTACTAACCATAGTCAATGCTGCTTGACCTACGCAATCGAACAAGAACAGGTCTATGGAGAATGGCACCTTTTATGGTCACCGAGATAATTTCCTCGATCCTCCAATTTAGCTCCCTGTGAGCGTACCGTGCTTCATTTGGACTATTCCATGCGTCTTTTATTGATACATGCCTGTAGCGGGATGCGTTTGGAAAAGTAGAATTTTTACAAGTTTCAGGGGTTTTCACAAGTTGAGTTACAAAACGGCGCCGTTTCAGCTCCAAGGGCTGCCCATGTACCTATAGGGATATTTCGTTTGGATAAATTCACAATGTATGTTGGCCTGCAGACACCCAGAATTTTAGATTAATTTTGTAAAATAAAATACACGAAAGTAGTCAAACAATAAAATGCGAACGGAATACACAAATACCTCTTTTACAAGGTATGTAATTGATAGGCAAGGATCGTGTTGCTGATAGATTAAGTAAATGTAAATGTACTCTCCCCTTTATAAGAGACATAGAGGACAAGCCAAACCAAACTATTTATTACTTAAACGATCGCATTACTCTTGTGTACAAACAACAAAACAGATTCATGGTATCACAACCTCAAAACTCACCCTAACCATCGATCCTTAACCGCCAACATTCAATTCTATTTATCTTTCAAGCTCCCATAAAATCTATCGCTTAGCGCATGCGTGTTAACAAATGTTAATTTCTATCCCAAATAAACGCGTCCGTTGTCGTCCTCTAGAAATTGAACACTGATGGACAATCACGCTCATGCGTTTTAAATTAAAACAAATTGGACACAAATCATTATGTTGTGGTCACCAGCAGCAGCAGCAGCAGGCCTCGAGTTTCAATTATCGCCCCATCATTGGTCGGGAAAGTGAAGAGAGATAATAAAAACATGGCCACTTTGGTGCCATACAGATCGCACTACTCTACTCCTACTGCTGCTTCACAGCGCAAGATATAAGGCCGTATCAGAACCTCTGCAGCGCTGCAACGACAAGTGTTTCTATTGGCTGAGGCTGGTAAAATGACAAGCAAAGCAGCACCAGACCAGCGTGCTGCATTTTCATCTCAAACCCTAATTTTGCTGCATATATATGCAGCACTTTTGACACTTCGTAATGCGGCAAGTGATTTTAAACAAGGAGACGCGGGATTTTTTGTTTTAAATTATTTAAAAGGACATGGAGTAATAATTGGTAGAACTAGTGCAATTTTTAAATTTTTAATTTGAGGTTTAGCTATCAAATAAAAAGTGCGCTGCACAGCGGAAAAGACTAGAATCTGATACCGACTGCAGCATGTTGCTCTGGTGCTGCTGCTGCACGCTGCATATTTTTAGGTTCTGATACGGCCTATAGTTTATGAAGTGGCTTAAGTAAAAACATGCATTGAATTTGACATTGAACTGGAAGTCTTAACAGTCTTGCGCTGCATGGTAGCCGCCATTATGGTTGTATGTTCCAACTGAGTGATTTGAGTCTTCGAGCGGGAATGCAGCTGGAGGCTTGAGTGAGTCTTTTTCTGTGTGCCATTTGTAATAATAATGCATTTTCGCACTAGTTATCTGATTACGTCTATCAAAACTGACATATCTTGTAGCATCATTTGTGCCGATGTAGCCTAGTAGTCATTATGGTTGATGGCGCTCTGCTGCAGAAACAACAAACATGGTAGACTTAACTCCTCCAGTTGTTACTAACCATTTCCAACGACGTTTGCATGGCGACAAACTTGTTGAGACATTGGAAGTTATTTGATTTTCGAGTCATTTTGTGGCATATTTAATAAGTGCTGTTAATCAACGAAGCTTAAGACGATTGTTGCCACACTATAGGAACACGATATATATTCAAAAGCGAGTCGACCAACACCTACCTCCAGCCAAGCGCGCTCGCGTTCACGGAATGAATGACTGTCGCACGACAATTGTTCTTGTAAAAAGCTGCATATTAGCACATTTGCATAAAATATGTTAATGCGCGGACCCACTACGGTACATGTGGTTGCATAAATATCGATGGAAATTGACTTGAGACGGTGTGTTACAGTTCGTGTTTGGTGGCGTGTCTTGAGCACAAGGAAATTCATTTCAAATCTTTAAAACTGGTTTCATAAATCGGGCATGAAACAATGCTTTTCTACTTATATTGATATGTTAATTGGTTTGAATTCTTAAATAGCATTTTTAAAATGTTTTAAATGGTTTCATTCAAGGATTGAGAGCTGAAATGATTGAACATAATCGTTTCCTTAATGTGAGACAACGAAAATAGATGTGTAACGATGGTGGATTGAGTCATTTGGAAATAAAATACTGGACTTTTGCCATTGACTGTGTGCAGGAATTCTTGTAAGAAATCATGCTATTGTCTCAATGCTGTAAATGAATGAATAAGAAAGAAGTTATGTTGGGAAATATGTTTTTTATGGTGATGTATTCAAAATAGAAGACTGCCATTTTTCTAGTTGTAAGTTATACAATACGATTACAATTCATTTGTCGTCGAAGTTCTGAGTTATTTGTCATGCCATAAAAAATACCTTCACGATTTAACCTCTTAAACTTGGAGTCATTTCCTAGTTAATCTACTAAGCTACTAGAACATATTTTTCACAAGTTAACAAGTTGCGAAACGTTTTTAAATTGAATTAGGTAACAGTTGATATATTACCCATGTGATCTTTAGATACAACTTTATTTCGTCAACTAAGAATAATATTTTGTCATTTATGATAACATTCGAAACAGTTACCAGTTTGTATTGCAGATGTGTTAGTAGAAGTATAAAAGTTCGCGTTTTTTCCAGTTGGAACTGCTTTAAGATATAGCGTTACGGGAATGAATTAATGTTTAACGTTGCTGCTGCTCCTGGCTGGGGCTTTTTCATTCCCTCGTCATATGGGTGTTACCCTCTAAATTGTGACCAGTCATAAGTCACAAGCTTTTGAGATTCTACCCAGTGACTATCATCTGTTTTGGTATTATAAGCACCCGTTTGTGGATTGTCTAAATTGTGACTGTGTACCGGCACAATGGAGCTCCTTGCTGGGGACAGCAAGGCTACTACCATCGTGCTTGGGTAAACATAAAGAAATTTTGAAAGACAACCATCCTCCCTAGTTCCGAAATATTTCTAGGGGATGCTAAGCCGGTCACACGGTATACGCTAGCTCGCCGGAAGGGGTCGTGGGGTGTGTGACCGGGGCACTACATATATGATTCACCACTTACCTATTAGTCAAAAGGGAGATTTCTTCATACCGTTCTTGTCCTAGGTTAGCCAAAGGTATTCATCGCTGGAAGTTCCCAACGACCTGGTGGACCTGTAAATGCTCAACGCGAATTCGAGAGAACCCTGGAGAGAAAACACAACCCAACCATCCTGGATAAATTACCCCCTTAGGCTGTCATGCCTAGTAATATTCGTGGAGTTAAAGAAATTGACAACAAGTATATTATATAATAATTACAACCCAATACAATATAATTGATTAACAACAAAATGAAGGTAAGTTTGAATTAACAATTAGATAATTGTAAATCAAAAAAAAGTACCCTTACAATATAGGTAATGTGGATGCAACCAACTATTACCACAAAATAACAACTTCCATACAATAACGGAAAGGAAAAAAACAAATCGTCGTTCTGGTACCAGTCGAGGATTCCTGTTCTTCTTACAACAAACAAATGCATAAAATAATACTTAAATGATATAAAGCAATTTACGGCAATATTATTATTACTATTAGTGTGTAATATATAATATACGAAAAAATGTAACGAAATGTAAGTAGTACCAGTATAAATGAATAATTTAATAGTTTTTTTTTTCTTTGTTTTGTTAAATAATTAATGTGTAAATAAATAATTGGAGGGAATATTTATACAATAAAAATGTGAAATATAAATTATGTGGATACCCAAAACTATGGTATCATACCAAACCAACAAAAAAACGAAATTACTTAACTTTTCCCCAACGGATAAACTGTATAAAGCTTACAACAACTTCAGGGGTCCGTCATGTTTACTATTAGTTTTCGTTCTTAGTTCTGCTATTAAGTTCGCCCTCGTCTTTACATTAGTTTCTGTTCTTATATTTCCTGCACCAGATTTTATAACCTCAAAGGAGCGTACCCAAATAGGTTCCGTTCACCGCATACGTTTTTTTCGAGCTGCTGGAGTAGACGTATTAGCTGGATAACACGAGCTATTATGGTGACCCTTTATTGGTAAAAAGGTTTGCCTTTAAAAGTAAGTAACACTACATATTAGCACAATAGCATCAAGTAGCACTACATATTAGCACAATATGTTAATATCAAGTTGTTCTTGATTTCCTCCAAATTATACAGCTAGCATGTAAATGTCAATCTCGGTAGCCTCGGTTATAATAGATGCTAAGAAATGTTCCCTTTTATTTTGCGATTTTCTGTAAAATCACTGATTAGCCCTGCAAATTCCTGTTGAAAGCTTCCAATGCTGCAGGAAAATTTTCACAAAAAAAATAGAAATTGAAGATACTACCCTATTTAATGGATTGCTTGTAATAGTAGCCTTATCGAACGGAAGCTCTTCTAAGGTAAGGCTTCGGATAATGCAGTGCTAACTTCCTTCCTATATGGTGGCTGCTGGAGGAGTTTCGCAATCTGAGTCCTAACTGGATGTTTCAAGGGTCCTGCCTAATTTGACCTCCCGTCATGGACATTGGCGATATTTTCTTATTTCCCAGTTTTTCTTTACTAGGTGCTCCTGTTTTAACTGCGGATACTCGTAAAACTTGCCGACTTCAGCTTTCTAGTTTTTCAGCTTATTTCGTTTTTAATTGTCAATGGGAAAAACTACACATGTTCCCACAACCGCAACATTCGTTAACTCTCTTCCAAAAAAAAACCTAATTTTTTTTTCCAGAACCAAAACTATTTTTCTTCGACTACTTGAATTTAAAAAAGTTTTCCCCAAATTTTTTTGTGAAGTAATTTTATTCATGAAGCCTGAAATTTCCGATAGATGGGGGGGACCATCAAAAGGGGGAAACTTTCGGTAAATAACCGACCGTTACATACCCTCGGGTCCACAAGGCCGACTTGCGAGGCAGTGAGGAGCCGAAAAAAACGGAAGGTTTTTCAGTCGTAAGACTTAGTGTTTGGCGCCAATGTGTGGCTCGTATCACACCCTGAGATTCAGAGTCTCATGCCACAGCTGCAGAGCTAGCCGGGTATTTAGTATATAAGGCTTTGCCAAAAAAAATCGGTGAGAATTTAGTCGTGCTGTCAAAATTAAAATTTTGAGAGATGGGCAGTCTGACGAGTCTCCTGGAGGGTAAGTCTGGAGTTTTAGGGATCCGGCGGCAGGCAATACCACATTGTCCCCCTCCGGGTCTCTACAATCATCCAGACCTCCACGTCGAAAATGTCTCCTTTCGGTCCATCGGGTCAGTCTCCAGCAATACCACATTGCCGTTGACATTCCCCTGTGGATCGCCAGGACAACCATTCGCCGAGAGTAATTCTCCAGACTGACCGAAAGCAAGGAGGTGTACCATCCGCTAGGGAAGCTACCTAAGCGGATTAAGGCACCCTATTAATAACCGGTGAAGCCGGCGAGATGCCTTCTTAGGGCTACTCCGAGGAGCGCTTGCTTCGAAGACAATCAGGGTCGTATGTCTTTGGCGTGATAAACGCCTATGCTTTTACCAGCCAAATCCTCCAGCTCGTACAAGCTAGTTCCAATTTTTGTCCGTATCCGGGCTTTCACAAACCTCGGTGCCAATTTAGCACTGAAGCGACCAGCTCGGTTACTCGCCCAGAAGGTTCTTCGGTATACCTCATCCCCAGGTCGAAAACTGCTCACTCGACAACGTAAGTTGTATCGAGTAGTATGCCTGGTATGCGCAGCGGCTAAATTTAGCGCTACTCGTTCACGCAGTATCTGCAATTTGTCCGTCAAGGGCAAGAAAGCGATGTCACCTTCCTGGAAAACGTTCAGTTTCTTCAGGACTGGATAAGCTGATCCGTGCAGGATCATATGGCTACCAAAAAGGGCCTGATACGGTGACATTCCTATTGCCTCGTGGTGGGCGCTACGAAGAGCACATTCGATGGACGAGAGATGTCTATCCCACTCACGATGATCCTCCTTTAAATACGCTCTGATGGCGGCTAATACCGATCGATTCACCCGCTCGGAAGCGTTAGGGTGAGGCGAATATACGGCTGTGCGCACATGTCGCACGCCATAATCGGTTAACAATTTAGCAAACTCTTTGGAGGTGAATTGCCGACCGTTGTCGGAGAAGATGGTTTCAGGAACTCCAAAGGTGTGAAAAATAGTTTGCTCGAGGAACTTGACGGCCACCGCCGTAGTCTCAGCGGACACGGGGTGCAGGAAGGCAAACTTGGTGAAGGCATCCAATACGACGAACACTGCCGTGTGGCCTTTCTTCGACCGGGTGTAAGGACCTAAGAAGTCTACGTACAAAAATTGGAACGGTTTCGACGCATCCATGGGGTTGCCCATAGGTGGTCGAAGTACAGAACTGGGGGCTTTGGTGGTCTTGCAGACCTCACAGTGGGCGATGAATTCCCGCACCTGTTTGGACATACCCGGCCAAAAGTATTTAACTCTCAGACGGGTTAGAGTCTTCCCTACTCCACCATGCGATGTTTGGGGAGGCAAGTGAGCCGACTCGATGAGAGGCGTGGTCAGTTCCGTTGGGACCCACAACTTCCATGTTAGGTCGTCAGCAACGGAGTCTCCAGTACGTGGGGAGGTACGCTGGAATACGTACCCATCTTCAACTCGCAGGTCTGGTAACTGCGGTGAGGCTTGCCTGATTCGTTCAACCAGACGAAGATAATCAGGGGATTTGAAGGACGTGGCATTTAAGTCCACGTCGAAGCACAGGGACAGATCGTCAACGCAATCCATGCGTGACAAGGCATCGGGAACCACATTGTGTGTGCCTTTACGGTGTTCGATCGTAAAATCGAACCCCTGAAGCTTAAGACTCCACCGGGCTAAACGTCCGTTGAGCTCCTTCTGGCCCATGAGCCACTTCAGACTAGCATGGTCGGTAATGACTGTGAAAGCCTGTCCCTCCACATAAGCTCTAAACTTTTTTATACTCAGAACGGCTGCGTAGCACTCGAGCTCAGTAATGGTGTAGTTTCGCTGTGCTCCGTTCAATTTCTTGGACATATAAGCAATCGGATGTTCTCCTCCATCCATGTCCTTTTGAAAGAGCACACTACCTACACCAGTCCTGCTGGCATCGCACTGAATATAAAAAGGTTTAGAAAAATCTGGAGTGACTAGAAGAGGAGCTTCCGTCATCAGCTTTTTCAAAGTCTCGAACGCCTGCTGGGCCTCATCATTCCAACTAAAAGTTTTTGTCTTCAAACAATCCGTGATTGAAGAAGCCACGCTAGCATAATTGGGGATGAAACGCTGATACCATCCGGTCATACCCAAGAACCTCCTAGTCTGCTTATGAGACTTCGGAGTCGGGAATTCCGTAATGGCCGTCACCTTGGTAGGATCCGTTTTCAGTGTCCCATCACCAATTATGAAGCCGAGATACTTGACTTCAGTCACGCAAAATTTGCTCTTAGCCAGATTGAGTGTTAACCCCGCACGACGGAGGCAGCTGGCGACTTCGTCCAACAGCTTTAAGTGGGAGTCAAAGTCAGGGGAAACTATGAGCAGGTCGTCCAGATAAACAAAGACGTTCTCACGTAAATGTCCAGGAATGCTTTTGTCCATCAAGCGACACATGCGCTGTGGGGCATTACACAAGCCGAAAGGCATAACTGTAAACTGGTACAGGGGACGACCGGGGACAGTGAAAGCTGTCCGCTCTCGCGACTTCACCTCTAAGGGAATTTGCCAGAAAGCATCCTTAAGGTCCAAACTCGTGATGAACTTGGTGTCTTGAAGACGACCAAGAAGACCATCGATGTGTGGAAGGGGATAGGCGTCTTTGACCGTGACACTGTTGACCTTGCGAGAGTCAAGACACAGGCGGACCTTACCTGGTTTGCGAACTAACACCACTGGAGAATTCCAGGGACTGTTCGATGGCTCAATCACCCCCAGAGCCAACATTCTGTCCAACTCGCCATACATCAAATGTTGAATAGCGGGTGAGACAGGATAATGCCTCTGCTTAATGGGAACTGAGTCACCAGTGTCGATCGTGTGTTCTTCCAGGTGGGTCTTTCCCAGTCCTAAGACATCGAAAGAGGGAAACCTGGCCTTGACCCGCTCCAACTGCTCGCTTTGCAAGGACGTTAAGTCGTGCATGTTAACAGATGCAGTGGGAGCGTTTAACTCGCAGACTAAATGGGGAGCGATGCTGAATAGTTTCCAGAAATCGATCCCTAGATACAGTCTCTGGCTGAGACTGGGCACCACATAGATGGTCATATCAAGGGTCCGTCCTCCACAGGAGACCGGAACCCGGATGTAACCGCAAATTCTTTGTGAAGCCCCGTCAGCAGTTTGCAACGCAGTGTGCAAAGTGTAGACTGTCACTTCGGGATGTTTGGCTAGAAAGGATTCAGCATCTCTTCCCAGACAGCTGATACTAGCGCCACTGTCCAATAAACCATTCACCTCCTCATTAAGTAAGGTGACCTTAGTAAAAGGACGAGGATCTGACAAGTCAGAGATGAAAGCAGAAACAAGTTTCTGCGAAAGATGTCGCTTCTCCTTAGCTCGTACCCTAATTTGTGGAGGGGTATGCTGGGAATGCAGGGAGTCCACCAAAGGGGGCTCCGAAAAGATGCGGGCACGAGTGGATATATATCTCTTCCAACGGGATATAAATGAAAGTTTGACCTCCTCGGAGGGAAAAGATGGAAGAGCATCAGTTGCCGTGAAGTCGCTGATGGTAGACGTAGTAAGGGGGTTTGAAATAGTCGGGGAAATGACGGGCGAGCTTAGCTCGGGCGCGGACTCCCGTACGGTCTCGCACCCCGGCTCCGGTTTCCCTGGCAGGTGGGACATACAGGTGTCACGACTCCTGGCTTGCCACACTTGTAGCAAAACAGGCCACGAGTCTCAGATGGGCAGTCCATAAAAGGATGACCCTGTTGCTGGCAATTCCAACAACGGAAAGGTCGTGGGTTCGTCGGGAACTGACGCGGCGCGGTCATCTCCTCTACTCCTTGCGAGGATACGTCCGGTGTGACAAGGTTAGGCTGGTACATAGTTGAATATTCAACTTCGTGAACTTGTCGTTCGGGCCTACGTTCTAAGCGTTTTTGCTTCTGCCAGCGTTCAACTCGGATACAAGTCTCACGCAGTTGTGGCATGCTGGTAAAGCTGTGCCCTATCACGGCCGAACCTAAGGGTACATTCAGGTTGCGCACCACCATCCCTATCAACTGGGTTTCCGACATGGGAACAGCCATCCGGTTGTGCAGGGATAAAAGTTGAGCGGTAAAGTCATCAAAAGAGAGGTGCTGCTGTTTACACTCCATCATTTGTTGGATAATTTCTTCATCCGACTCCCGGCTTCGGAAATATCGGATGAACTGAGCTTTGACGGTTTCCCAATCTGGGTCCGGGAACTGTCGTCTAAATTGGGACCAGTACCAATCCGCAGCACGGCCAGACAACAATGCCGAGAGGTTACGGCAGACTTCCGATCGCCTGATCCCCTCATCGTGAGCCCTCAGCTCCACCCGGAACAAAAATTCCTCCGCCGACAGCATATTGTCATCGCCGGAGAATTTAATGTTCCAGGACGTAACCGCGGACTTGCGATGATAGGTGCCGGACGACAAGTCTATCCTACCTTCGTTACGCACTGGTTCGACTGGGGAGAAGTAATGATCCGTAGCTGTTGCCACCGGACACTCAGCAGCTCGTTGTTGGGCCCGGAGCGCCTCGAGTTCCTGTCGAAGTTGTTGTAATTGCTCCACGAGCTCCGGGGTAGTTGCCTCGCGAGGGGAAATTTCTTCCGAGATGGTTTGAGAACGGCCCGGAATATCGCTTCCATCAGAAGCGGGGGCGGTATTCTTTCCACTTCGAAGTTCCATTTGTCCAACGTGTTACCCAGAAATCCAAAAATAACTATGAATGGGGATTTCTTCTGGATGCTAACCGCCATATAAACAATACCCGTGCAAGATATGTGCACTACCCTAGCGCAAAAAAAATTGCAACAACAACTGATACCCAAAGTAGTATTTCTCAACCATATACACAATAATTAAAAAGAGACACAAGTTTATTGGTCCTTCCTAGCCGAGATCCAACCAATACCCGTTAAAAGTATACGCCACCAGATCGGGACTAACCAACAAAAGAAACAACTGAATAAAACTGATGATAAAGTCGGTACTACTACGGTAACTGTAGATATCCTAATCAAAAACTTCCGTGAGCCGACTAACAATAGTTGTGATACTCGCAATAATCAAAACCGTACAATAGCTGAAAAAAATCAAGGTTCCAAATAGTTTTGGTTGTGTTAAAATGCTTTTTAAATGTGTGTTAATTTTCCAGGATGGTTGGAAAAAAAATCTCTCTCCCCAGTATTCTCGGTGGCCGATGTCATCGGTGTCAGTCGGTGGTAGCTATGAGACATAGCCAACACCGAATGTCATCGACAACGCCGGAAGCACCACACGTCTTCATTTACTCGAACGACATGAAGGGTCTACCTCAACATAAAAACAAGGAAATCTTCTTCGCAAATAATAAAAATTTTAATTTGATTCCGCTGTCCAACCACAACTGAGCTACACTACGGAAAATCAATCAGCAGTGGGGACAGACTGGAGAGAAAAAACCAATAAAAGCACAAGGAAGGAGCCGGATGTCCCTCAACAAAATTCCACAGGGCGCAGGTGATTAGCCAGACGGTTAAGCCTGTGCGGCCTCATAGAGGTTCACCTGAAGTGACCCCATCCCTTACCATATTTCGACCACAGGTCTAAAGTGAAAGAAAAGAAAAAAGAATTTGAGAGGACTGACTGGATTAAAGGTGTCCACGGGGCGCAGTGGGCAGGCGATAGCACGCCTGTTACCTCAGACGGTTAAGCCCGAGTTACAACTCAAACGTCCATCAGCAAAAAGTAACTAGGATCCTGTCCACTGAACGAAGCACTGGCAGGCGGTATGACGCCTGATACTCAGGACGACGAGCAAAAACACAGGACAAAAGAACTCCAGACTCAGCCTTCACCCATGGCCAAGCGGTCATACGCTTGTTAGCCAGCGGTGCCGGTAAGCCTAGTTCAAAGATGTCTAAAGCGAAGAAGATAACATGATGCGGGATAATCTAAAAGTGAAAGCAAATCAAAATTCACACTGAATTTAGACAACTGAGATGAATCTGTAACAACGAGGCATTGGTGGTGAACCATAGACAAAGATAATTTTAATAAGTTAACAGAATTTGGGGCGCCATTTATGAAATAAATGGGCGCCGTAATTTAATATCGAAACTTGTTTGCCAAAAGCGTTGGCATGTAAGCATACGTTGGGCGCCATTTATGAAATAAATGGGCGCCGGAATTTAATCTTGAAACTCGTTTGCCAAAGTCGTTGGGCGCCATTTATGTACCGGCACAATGGAGCTCCTTGCTGGGGACAGCAAGGCTACTACCATCGTGCTTGGGTAAACATAAAGAAATTTTGAAAGACAACCATCCTCCCTAGTTCCGAAATATTTCTAGGGGATGCTAAGCCGGTCACACGGTATACGCTAGCTCGCCGGAAGGGGTCGTGGGGTGTGTGACCGGGGCACTACATATATGATTCACCACTTACCTATTAGTCAAAAGGGAGATTTCTTCATACCGTTCTTGTCCTAGGTTAGCCAAAGGTATTCATCGCTGGAAGTTCCCAACGACCTGGTGGACCTGTAAATGCTCAACGCGAATTCGAGAGAACCCTGGAGAGAAAACACAACCCAACCATCCTGGATAAATTACCCCCTTAGGCTGTCATGCCTAGTAATATTCGTGGAGTTAAAGAAATTGACAACAAGTATATTATATAATAATTACAACCCAATACAATATAATTGATTAACAACAAAATGAAGGTAAGTTTGAATTAACAATTAGATAATTGTAAATCAAAAAAAAGTACCCTTACAATATAGGTAATGTGGATGCAACCAACTATTACCACAAAATAACAACTTCCATACAATAACGGAAAGGAAAAAAACAAATCGTCGTTCTGGTACCAGTCGAGGATTCCTGTTCTTCTTACAACAAACAAATGCATAAAATAATACTTAAATGATATAAAGCAATTTACGGCAATATTATTATTACTATTAGTGTGTAATATATAATATACGAAAAAATGTAACGAAATGTAAGTAGTACCAGTATAAATGAATAATTTAATAGTTTTTTTTTTCTTTGTTTTGTTAAATAATTAATGTGTAAATAAATAATTGGAGGGAATATTTATACAATAAAAATGTGAAATATAAATTATGTGGATACCCAAAACTATGGTATCATACCAAACCAACAAAAAAACGAAATTACTTAACTTTTCCCCAACGGATAAACTGTATAAAGCTTACAACAACTTCAGGGGTCCGTCATGTTTACTATTAGTTTTCGTTCTTAGTTCTGCTATTAAGTTCGCCCTCGTCTTTACATTAGTTTCTGTTCTTATATTTCCTGCACCAGATTTTATAACCTCAAAGGAGCGTACCCAAATAGGTTCCGTTCACCGCATACGTTTTTTTCGAGCTGCTGGAGTAGACGTATTAGCTGGATAACACGAGCTATTATGGTGACCCTTTATTGGTAAAAAGGTTTGCCTTTAAAAGTAAGTAACACTACATATTAGCACAATAGCATCAAGTAGCACTACATATTAGCACAATATGTTAATATCAAGTTGTTCTTGATTTCCTCCAAATTATACAGCTAGCATGTAAATGTCAATCTCGGTAGCCTCGGTTATAATAGATGCTAAGAAATGTTCCCTTTTATTTTGCGATTTTCTGTAAAATCACTGATTAGCCCTGCAAATTCCTGTTGAAAGCTTCCAATGCTGCAGGAAAATTTTCACAAAAAAAATAGAAATTGAAGATACTACCCTATTTAATGGATTGCTTGTAATAGTAGCCTTATCGAACGGAAGCTCTTCTAAGGTAAGGCTTCGGATAATGCAGTGCTAACTTCCTTCCTATATGGTGGCTGCTGGAGGAGTTTCGCAATCTGAGTCCTAACTGGATGTTTCAAGGGTCCTGCCTAATTTGACCTCCCGTCATGGACATTGGCGATATTTTCTTATTTCCCAGTTTTTCTTTACTAGGTGCTCCTGTTTTAACTGCGGATACTCGTAAAACTTGCCGACTTCAGCTTTCTAGTTTTTCAGCTTATTTCGTTTTTAATTGTCAATGGGAAAAACTACACATGTTCCCACAACCGCAACATTCGTTAACTCTCTTCCAAAAAAAAACCTAATTTTTTTTTCCAGAACCAAAACTATTTTTCTTCGACTACTTGAATTTAAAAAAGTTTTCCCCAAATTTTTTTGTGAAGTAATTTTATTCATGAAGCCTGAAATTTCCGATAGATGGGGGGGACCATCAAAAGGGGGAAACTTTCGGTAAATAACCGACCGTTACAACTGCAAAATTAGAATATCAAATTGCCGTTGACTCACCATACACTTGTGACTGCGTTGTGACTTGTGACTGGTTTTAGAATATTTTTATGGATAATAACTTTCATCTTTTCAAATTTCTCCCATATAACCGCTCGACCTCATAATATATTTCAACATGTTCTGCGGCATTACCCACGCCTTAGCTACACACGAACTGATCTACACAGCAGACCGCAAGGTGCATTTTATGTGTCAGTCCGATTTTGTTTGAACGCCATTTTGGTTTGGTTGTCATTTTATATTTGACAGTTGTTGATGGTAGTCGACAGCACAATTTATTATGATGCATTTAACGCCACAACAACGGGTTTTACAGCTCGGTATAAAGTTATACTATAAACGATCAAGATTTTTAGCAAAAAATCATCATGAATGTTAATAAACAGCTATTAGGGCATTGAAAATCCTCATGGTGGGCCATTTAGCCCTTCTTCGAGCATCCTACAGGCTATTCTGTAATAATTACAGGTGATCGCGACCGTGACTTGTTTTCTTGTACCCAGACTGCGTTATTTCGACCTACAGCACGGTGCCTCATAGGTACGATGCTACAGCTAGTGTTATGATCGGTCTGGAACATAAAACGCACACTGTACTTTTGCTACTAGACGGCGGCGATCTTATCTGCGCCCCTTACGTTAGGCGCCATTCTCGGACTTGGTCCTCTGGTAGCAGAAGGTCTATTTCGTGTGGTGCCCTCAAGTGATCCTTGTAGCTGTGCCTCCGATCGATCATTATTCTCAAATATCTGATCTGATCGATCATCAAAGAATTAGGTCAGCGTTTTTTAACCACGCTTTTACCTTCATAATTTCTCCGTTTGCTTCTACCTTGATCTTCTTGTCTTATCCCGCCTAAGGGTCACGTTGATAACGGGAGGGTCTCGTTGATAACGATATTGCCTTTACAGCTTTTGCCTGTCTGGACTCAAACCTCATGAAAAGGGTTGGTGAGTTTAGTCAGTAGCAATCTGAATCGAGGCGGTCTCTACTGTTTAGGGGGTGCGCATCACAGTCGGTCAAGTATACATGTCCCTGCTGCTCGACTGATGAAAGTCTGGGAATCAGACAGTGGCGGCTGGTTTTGGGAGGCGAACAAGTGGTCCACAGGCGATGGCCCAGGGCAGGTGGTTGGAGGACAAGAGTTGCCCTGTACTGTTTTGACTTCTCATCTGAGTCGCATTGTAGCGTCCCGTTCTTAAACTATAGAGTGTCTAGCCTGACACCCCGACTGTTTCATTTCACTTCGCTGAGTTTAAGATATTTTTTACGCCGAAGGTTATCATTACGCAGGATTACTCCTCTCTATTGTGGATTTTGCTTAATTTGTCACAATATTAACTGCATTAGTCAACGGCCTAGCTTTTCCGAACACCTCGAAAGTCCTGAAGAAGTTGAAGTTTTACAACAAGTCAAGGTTTAGCGTGATGAGGAGTAAGGAGGGTATTGAAGGGGGTGGCGATGAACCCTGCGTTTGAACTCTTTCTCGTTGTGGGAATTCGGAAATACTTAAGCCTCGGCCACGATACGAGCGGCTAGCGGAGAGCGGCAGACCGGCGATTCGGTATTTTATTTTGTACTAGCAAAAAACCCGCGTGCGTTGCAACGCCCTTAAATAAAAAAAGTTTATGCGTGCACTGTCCGCGGTAGGAAAAAAGTGAAAGAAACAACAAATCTGGAAAATATGATTTGGATACCTTTTATATGGTTAATTTCTATTGGCAGATTTTTTGACAGCTGTCATTAGTCAAAACCGGTTTTTGATATGATATTCGTATTCAGTGGTATCGAAAACCTAAGGATACCAAGTTTCACCTTGAACCGATGCAAATCAAGTGCCCAACGCTTGGTTGAACCTAAAAAAATGAAGACCCATGTTAAATCCCACTTAAAATTCAACCTGCGTGGGGGACGGTTTATAATTTTGTTTTTCTCTTTTCGGTTAGCCGTTACACAGCCCCTTCTTACTTAGTATTCGTTCCGAACACAGCTTCCGCCCCGTTCTCACTGATCGAACTTTTTGGATGCGATAGATGGAATCGTTTAACCTCGTGATGGCAGTGGAGGGTCCTTCCCTATTCTTTGTAATTTTGGCGATTTACCTTTGATTAGTCGAGCATTTTATAGGTACACTCGATCGCGTGGCAAACTTCACGACAATAGAGGAAATGACCAAGATACACTATGTTCAATGTTCTTTCATTTGGAGCTAGGTTGTGAAGATTCAGATTTCCCAACTCTTTAACAACCTGCCTACAGCTGACAGTGAAATGACACTTATTTGCCAAAATTTGTCCGCCCCGAAATTTAAAATTTATTAGTTTTGATCATAAATTCGTTATTTGCTATCTTAAAAACCCCCAGATACCGATTTTCATTGGGATCGGAATACAATTAGCAAACTCATCGGCCATATTGGTGCGGCGATTTTGAACTTATAAGTTTTGATCATAAATTCGTTATTTGGAACCTTAAAAATTCCTAGATACCCACTTTCATTGGAATCGGACCACAATTGGCAAATTCGTCGGCCATATTGGAACGGACATTTTGAATTTAAAGTTTTAATCATAAATTTGTTATTTGCAACCTTAAAAACCCCTAGATATCTACTTTCATTGGAAATGAATACAATTGGAAAATTTCGTCCGCGGCCATTTTGAATTTATAAGTTCGGATCATAAATTCGTTATTTGCTACCTTAAAACCCCCAGATACCAATTTTCATGGAAATCGGAACACAATTGGCAAATTTGGGTGGCCATTTTGAATTTCAGTCATATTTCGGCGGCCATTTTGAATTAATAAGTTCTGATCAAACATTCGTTATTTAGCGACCTTAAAAACCCCTAGATACCCAATTTCATTGAAATCGGAACACAATTTGCGAGTTCACATTTGAGTGGCCATTTTGAATTTCGGTCATTTTTCAGCGGCCATTTTGAATTTCTAAATTTTGACCACAAATTCGTTATTAGCGACCTTAAAAACCCCTAGATACCCAATTTCACTGAAATCGGAGCACAATTTGCGAATTCATATTGGAGTGGCCATTTTGAATTTCGGCCTTTTTTCAGCGGCCATTTTGAATTTCGAAAATCGGGCTACGAAGTGTTTCATGGGAGACCCCCACGGACCTTCGTGCAAAATTTCGAAGCTCCGCGATGACTGGCGGGGCCGCTATAGCGCACACATACATACATACAGAAACTTTCTTTTATTAATATAGATATTTTGTATTGTTTTATATGGAAAAGGCTCGAATCCGGCCACGATACGAGCAGGGAGCGTTGAGCGGTTGAGTGCCAGTACTAAAGCGCCGCTCGCCGCTAATCCGAAACATTAAATTTTTCTGGTGCCCCTCGCCGTTCACCATTCACCGCTTGCTGCTCGTATCGTGGCCGAGGCTTTACTGTTCGAGCGGACTAATCTGGTTGTGCGGAGGTAGAATTGCTGTAGAGGAAGGAGAGCGTTTATTACAGTGGACTAATCGCTGTGATAGTAGCGATCAAATTTGGTCAGGCCATTGAATTCGACTGGATTCTTAGGGTCCTAATTAAAAATGAGTTCAATGTCCATGTTTATTGCTTCGGACATAAGACCGCGTTCGTAAAAACGAAATCTGGCATGTGCATGTCTTGTATTATCGAAGGCGTAAAGCTCGAAATATATACATGTCTGCGGGCGTTGCGCGCGGCAGATGCGCAGTATCATCATCATCAATAGCTGCACAGCCTGTTATTGGACTTGGCTCCCTGCAACATCCTCCTCCAGAAATGTCGGGCTCTAGCTTGAGGTCTCCAATTTCTTATACAAAGGGTTTGTAGATATTCTTCTACGCTATCTGTTTATCTTTTTTTTGGGCGTCCTGTCTTTCACACATAACCAAAAAATCTAAAAGACTAGTGCATGTGTTTGTTGTGGCTACTTGGGTTTGGGCATTTGAGGCTACGTCGAATGCGGCAATGTGGAAAAAGTTGCCAGTAGACTAAGTAGACTATATGTCCGGTAGCATTTGAATTCACGCAATTCTATAACGCTCGCACCGCACGCACGCATTTATCTGCATTTTAGCATATAAGTAACTCAGAGTACCGTCATTACCAAAGCTTTAAAGTGGGTTGGAGCAGATTAAGAAAGGTAATTCATAGAGTAAAGCAGGTGATAGCGTTGACCCTTGGGGGAGCTCGGCAGAGATAGGGTGGAGCTTAGCTTTGCCACCAGCCAGCATTACCTTGATTGAACGGCCTCAAAGGTCTGCAGAGCTGAGTCTCAGATAACACTCAAGTCTCAGCGACAAGCCACTAGGCAAGCGATATGGCCTACAAATTTCAGGTATAGTGGTGTTGTACAATAGGCCAAGTGACGTGACCGCGATACTTTTGGACTTTTGGAGGTAGGAAATTGATATGGGAGGTTAGTGCTGAATAGGCAATCCTACGAATGCTTGTGACACTCTGAAAGAGGCCTCTTTGGTTTTTGTTGCGTTCATGAATTCTCGATTAAGACCACTAATCCTGAGTCTTGGCTTAATAGATTTGGTTGAATAGGAATTCAGCACAGAGATGAAGCTTTACATGAAATTGATAAACTGATGCCAGAATTCGATGTGAATATATAACCAAAAAAGTTCTTAATGTTTGTTTCAACATTGTGAGGGGGGGGGGGGGTTACTTTAAGAAACGCGATTGATTGATTGCTCAAACATATTCGAAATTAAAAGTGTTCTTTCATTATTTTAAGAAGAAACCATTCCCTCACAACGGGTCTAGTTTTTTATATATTCGTCATAAGGAGACACCTTAAAACCACAACCACAAACTGCCAAAAAAAAATAATGTGAAAAATGATGTCATTTCAATATTTAGCACACAGAAATTAACTAACCACACGCTTGAGCAAGAACTGGACGTGGTTGGTTATCTTATTTACCCTGGGTTGACAAGAAAATAAAAATAAACGAGGATCTACAATGCACAGTGTCTCATAAGCTACGAGGAGATTATAGATGAATTTATATTCATGAGTGATTCTTTTCCCTTTAACCGCCAACACTTTGTCATCTCTGCTGTCGACTAATTTGAATACGGAATAAAATAAAATAAAAAAATAAAAAAAAGATCATTCATTATCCGGGCCTATCAAAAAAAGAAACCTTTTGATAATACTACTTCAGCAACAAGCCAACTACTTTTTGGAGACCGACCGGTTGTTATAAAACGATCTGGTGAGGAAACTTTAAAGAAGCTGAGGAATGTGGATTGGGGCAACTATAAGGTGACTAACACAACAATCGATTTATTGATAACGATCGATCGTTTTAGTATACGACAAAAAAGTACTTTCGATGTCGCTTCGATTATTAAAGATAGCGGACACCAAGCTCGAAATCAAGAACTTTGGGGGTTCTCCCAACTCGCAGCCCCCTCGACTGTAATCAGTACAGCGAAAAAATACTGATATAAAATCGTTGTAAAAATAAAACGACGAATGATTTCCTGCGGTGATGGCGATGATGATGATCGTGTCGATGAAAGAAGCGAGTAAAAATATAAAAATTCTCTTGACGTCAGCAGAGACACTTCCTTTTGCCGAGGAGAAGATTTTTTATTATTTTTTTTTTGATTTCTTAGAATTCTTAGATTTTAAAAATGGATCTTGATTCTGATGCACAGACTTATTTCGGGGGCGTTTTATCTCGCTTCTACGAAGGGATCGGTTACAGGAAATTGTTAACTCTATAAAAAAAATTCTGTCAAATTTCACAACTTTTAACACGTTTTATTAAGTGATCTTCAAGTGATCGATCCACTTATTTTATGGAGTTGACATCATTTTGTGCGAAAATCCAAAGCAGGATCTCGTGTTTTTTTATACTGAAGCAAAACGTCAACGACATGCCATGTTACGTATGAATGGAGACGATACACGATCACTTATTATATATTGCTTAACCGGTTCTAATGAAACTTTAAATTCGTCGGTTTTTGTTTTTTATTGTTAAATTTATATAATTTTATTGGCCTTGGTTGTTATTCCGCTTTTAACAATGCGAATGTTATATGAATGGTGATCGAGAGTAACATTTTGTATTCTAGAAGTTTTGGAAGAAATAATGTGTGATCGTGTATGCAATCGATAAGAGGTTCAGGAAGGAAATGTACTTTAAACTTGGTTTAAGAGAATTCAGTTCCTGTAAAGCGGCTTAAAATGCATTCAAGAAAAAGCTTTGTGGGTATATATATACTAGTATCGCCCATTGGTCGAAATTCGACCCTCTCTCCCTACTCTTCGCTCAATCCGTTCCGTTAAAGTTTGACGTCTACGCATTTCAAATAACTCAGTAATAATTTAATTGAACTATTACCACTTTTTAATTTCTCTATCAGTTCTAAACAAAAACAAAAAAAATTGTTTTAAAAAAGTGCAATTAAAAACTACATTATCATCTAAAATCGCATCTTTAAATAAAACTTTCTTCATTTAACAAAACACCATCGCTTACTTACGATATTTTGATAATAATTTCCACTTTGTTTTATTATTTATTTTTTTTAATTAAAATTTGCCGGGACGGTAAAAATCTCCACAGAAAGAAAAACCTTTTCAACATAAGCGGAATGACGTTGACATGCAATCGCAATACGGCAATAAAAATGGCACAACTCAAAAATTGGCTGTTTTGAGTTATTGCCCCCAGGTTACTGTTGGCACTTTTCTTGCCGTACTGCGATAGTACATATATGCATTTATTTCTAATCTAATTTGTTGAAACAAAAACAAACAAAATTTTGAAATGCCAATTTGATTTGTTTAAAGCGTAGTGAAAAGGAAGTACAAACGGAAAACTTTCGTTAAGCAATCTAGGCTCATGAAATTTAGTCGATTCACAAACCTTAACAATAAATTTTTATATTCGCCTGTTTATATGCTAACCGTAATTTATACCTTATATTGTTGTTGCCCTTTTATCATTTTATATTGGGAAATGCAATACTCATTTCTGAGTGACAGAATTGAGATAAATGAATAATTCTTCTTTTGTGCACACCTTTACGACTCCGACTTCCATATAAAACCAGTTTGAGGAAAATCGGTTTAGTGGAAATCGGATAAAGTGCTGTACAAAAAAAGTGCTTGCATATTAATATATAGATAGTTAAATGACGTAAGAATTCGGTTTGGGCCTATTACTGCCTGCCCTGGGTCACAGGGAGGATGGCAATGCGAAGGAAGATGAATTGATCTGTTAATAAGCTGAATGTATAAAATGAACTAACGGACTAGACGTTTCAATATCCGATTAGAGGTGAAGGAATTGAAACTTATACGTCAAGACTAGACTTGGTTTGATTTGATTACAATAAGTAAAGATCATGCGAGCTCTTGATGACACTGCGGAAGGAAAGCACGAGGATCATGTCGATCATCACAGGGCACTGTTCAATTGCAAAGCAAGCAACCACAAAACGAATTCCTTACATCACCCATGGAAGTAGCCGTGGGGAGGAACAAACTAGAGAGACAACCGAATACTTTCTCTGGTTGTTGTCCGACTCTGATTACGATCTGACACCATGCATTTGGTAACCCTTTTTCATAACATTTTCTTACTGAGCCTATATGGCGTGATTTTGGATATTTTTTCAATTTTGACTAAGATTACGTTCCAAATAATTTAATTTTCCTTTCATGTATTCCGATAATTTCAAAATCATGTCAAACCTCTTAATATTGGCAAAATTAGGAAATTACAATGCGGAGAACTACTGATCAACACCGGAAATTGAATTTTCTCATATTCAGCACGTTCTGTTGATTCGGAAATTGTCAGTTTCTTGTTTTAACACAGAATGTACGCAGAATCGTCTCACGCAGCAAAATATATAAAAAAAGAAAATATTTATAAAGAGTTTCGCTGTGCGTCGCGCTTGTCTATCGTTCACGCACAGCAAGTTCTAAAATCAATACTTGGAATGTTAAACGAAATCATATCAATTTAGTGCGAAACTTTCAAAATTAGACGTAGACGGTAGACGTTTTGAAGCTTAAATTAGAAGATACGATCTAGTACCTGAATACCTCTCTATTGCCGCAGCGATTGTTCCACCGAAATAAATAACCTTCTGCTTCCTCTGCTATGTTTTTCCCGCAATATTCGACCAGTCCACTCTGGTAACGAGCTCAGTCTGCATTCGTTTATAAGTATATCAACTCGACTGGGGAAAAATCTTCCACAGTAAGTATTCTCGAACACATACAACATCCAGGAGTCAATCGCCTCCCATTAGTCACCCCCCAACTCCCCTTAACCAATCCTATTCTTTCTTTACTTATTGTTGCGCCCGCGTACAGCTGTGTTCGAAGTTCTACGCAAAGTTACAATAGACAAACTAGTCCATGGAAATGGTACTTGAACATTGCAAAATTGCAGGACAAGGATTTTTTTGGGTTGTGTAGGGAGGGTCCGTGTAAGCTTAAATTTGAGTTTTCGGGCTCGGGGCCCCCATTTGGCCGCCATCTTGGAAAAGGTGTGCAACTGGTTTTTCCACTATATCTCCGTAACAGTACACCTTACAGAAAGTTTGTAAAGAGGTTTTTTGATTAGAATTAAATTATCTACAATTTATTATATAAGCTTTTTTGTCGTAAATTGAATAATTAAGAAGTTATAAGCCTTAGAACCTGGGATGGCAAATTTACATGATTTTCGAGTTTTGGACGTAATTTACGTAAAAAACTGTAAATTACGTAATTTCCATGTAAATAACTATGTTTTTGTAAAAAACTCCCAAACCTCCAAAAAATACATAGCACGACTGTGCTAAACAGTGTATTTATGGTATTGATCACGTTGGTCAATTTACATTGTTAGTGCACAGACGAACTGTGTAAAGCAAAGAATATAGAAGTAAAAATGACCGTAAGAGCGTTTTGCATGCTAGCGGTCCATGTAACATGCTATCTGTCCCCCTCCGTACCATAATGATTGCCATCCATACATTGGGCCTTATTGTTGAATCCTCCGGCTTGAAAGTGAATGCGAATTTGACAGAGTCTGATTGTTGAAAGTGGGAAGTGTGCGAAAGTGAATGAGAATATGACAATTTATGATTTTCGAAAATGAATGTTGAACTAAAAAACTACTTGTTTGGAGTTGTGTATCCATTGCGAACTGTCATTCGATTGCCATTTGAATTTGAAAAATGAAATATGTCACTTCATATGGCAATTCTGGCCGTCGGATTGAACAATCGCATCGACAAGTGACCAATCAAGCCCACTATGCTGCTCAACAAGGTCACGAGGAGCTGTCTAAATTTGCGATAAAGTTTTTGAAAATTCCGGCATCAACAGCGCAGCTCGAGCGGCTTTTTTCCAATACGGTAATACATTCAGTCAGAATAACATCCGAAACAAACGTTCGGTGGAAACATCAAAGAAACTCGTGGGCATTTATTTTACTTTGCCTTTGACTTTTGTCTTTTACATTTTTTACAAAATCCATGTAGAGAACTCCAATTTTTTCATGTAATTTACGTAAATGAAATGTAGATTACATGGCTGAGTTTTTTACGTGCCATCCCAGCTTAGAACACAAAAATTAGTCACAATATTTTCTTTTAAGGGCTATAACTTTTTTTCCTTCAATTTTAACAAAAAAAATAGCAAGTTTTTTTTAGAGGGTTTCATAACGAGTAATTTTCATTCATCTTTTTTTAATTTCATTCACTACGAAGGGTTTTACAGCGCCCCGAAGGTATCAGTGACAGGTTTTCTGAATAATTTTTTTACGTTTTTACCTCCTCCTGTCCCTAGAAATTCTCAATAACAGTTAGCAAGTAATAATAATGAATAAATGACTTTACGTTTTAATAAATCCCGATGTTTGGGTAATGTAATAAATTTGTTTAGCAATTTATTGGGGTTTTTCATGATTATGGTATGTTTTACAAGGTTTAAAATAAAACTCTTTGAATAATAACATGTATTAGTAGTTTTTTTTTGTTAAAATTGAAGGAAAAAAATTTATAGCCCTTAAAAGAAAATATTGTGACTAATAAATTTTACTGTCAGGCATAGTACAAAGGAGTGCAGTAGTATAGCTATGATGGTATCAGTACAGTGACGTCATCGGTTGTGGTCTCGGGTGTGGATGTAGTCTGCGGTGTGAGTGAACTTTTGGGAACTTCACGGTGTCTTGGGTAAGCTTTCGCGCTTGGGTGGTGGGTTCGTGTCTTGGGTAAGCTGCTGGTGTCACTGGTGGTGTCTTAGCTATACTCCTGAGTCCTCCTCTAAGCCCTAATCCAGTGTGCCTTCTTACCAAACCCACTAAGCAGTGACTAAATGTCAGCGATTCCACAGTACCTAGAGCTTGAGACGAAGATTAAACATGAATTCAGAGCGATCAACACCTTAACCTAATGCGAAGATGTTCTATTATAGACGAAATAATAGATATCAGCGATCACAAAAGGCCTATTCGGTGACCTGCTTCAGATCAATCTGGAGTACAAGGGTGATGATACACGGCTCAATATTGACTCAATTCTGCACAAACTTTGCTCTGATCCCTTTCTTGGCCTATCAATGACGGGGGAATTAAGTCGATGCATTTAGGCATGTATTATCACTCTTGTGCTCCAGGATAAGCCGAAGCAGGTCGCCAAACACATCTAAATGAAAGCGACTCATACATGCAATGGCCAAGGTTGATTTAAAGTGCTGTAGAAACAAGTACTGGTCGTTAACTTTGTAAAGATCTGGAAAAAACTAATTCGCCATACGCAGATAACTGGATACAAAATTTAGACATGAGATTTTCTAAAACTCCTTCAGCTCATGCGGAGTAGCGTCATCTTCTGTTTCTTAACCATAAATTGCCGTGCACAATTGTAATTTTCTGGCACATGCTTTTTTTTAATTAGTACAATTCGAAGATATTTTTAGACAAAACAATCGCTTCTCACCTTCTATCCAACAGTTGTCGCTCGTCTCATGGGAGAATGATGTTTTTTTTCGCTAGTTACCACCGAACTTTGCTACCATTGAAAATTATTGAGGAAACACTAAAACTGAAATTCTCATCTCTCGCAATTACATCAACATGTCTCTTAATATTATTTCCCTTTCACAAAAATATTTCCAATTGGCTTCGCTCCAAAAGCGCCACCATAAAGTAAACTCAAGTAGACAACATGTCGTCAGTTACTGTCACACAAGCCCCAGAAACAAAGAAGTGTATTTACTATAAGAGAGAACTTTAACGCCCGAAATGATAGCAGATAGCATTCCCAAAAAAACATTGTTGATACTTTTATTTTGTCCATTTTTAAGGAAATTCTAGCCATAAACATTTGTGCCCTTCAAGATATAAAAAAATGTTTTTTTTCGGTTTTGTTTTCTTTTAAGTTCTTAACGCGTACTTCTTTAAGTACAACAACAAAACTATCAGAGAAGTTCCTCAGAGAACTTAAAGTGGCGCTGGTGGAAATGTGGGATTTTATTTTTAGTAATTTTCTGTACCAGTGGGGATCTTCTTATAGTAGGAATCGGTAGAGATGCTGGCTTCTTGATGGCTTTACTATAAACAGGGATGAGTATTGCCGATTTAGAAGTTCCTTGTCGACAGCACCGGGGCAGGGCGGGGACACGAGCCTCTTGTTTCGAATTTTACGATTATTTCTTGAATTGCTAAATATAGAAAAAGTTTGTGTGTTCTTTTTATTCGTTTATTTATAAGCGTTGATCGTTGATAGTAGTTCTCTAGTAGCGATATAAATTTACTTAATGGCTAATCGGTACAAGTAGGTTGCGTCCGTAATTGGATGTGGAAAGTTCAGTAGTTGACCTTTGATCTGGATTTAGAAAATGAATAGAAGCGAATAGTTGATTTGTTTCTAGTTTTTCCTTTTTTATAATGTGTCGATTAACAGGGCTTTTGTGTATGCCTCATTGTCAGTTCAATTTACAATTTAAATTCATTTTTGTCAAGGTTGAAATTGAAAAAAAAATTTCCTATCAATTTCACGTAATTTGTTGTACAGACATAAAGCTGGTTGTGCGACATACGGTCTGTACTACACGTCTGGGATTTTTTGAGATATTGCAGCAGATGTCAATATCATAAAAATTATAATTTTTTTTTATGGAACTCATTTAATATATAGATAATGATGACATGCTACAAGACTAACAAAAATAGGCAGTCATTTCAGACTAAAGATGATCGTGTAGATTCGGGCTGGCCAACAAGTCGATCGCTCGCGTATCATAGAAAAACACAGCCAGTGATGTAAAAAATTAAACACAGCTTTGAATATATATTTTACTTATCTACTATCTAAAAATGAACCAGTGAAAATTTTACTGGTTCAACCAGTAAACAATAATTTCACTGGAAAACCAGTTGATTCTAGTCTCTTTACTGATTGAACCAGTGAAAATTTCTTTCTAAAAATGAATTAGTAAAAATTTAACTGGTTCAACCAGTGAATTTTAATTTCACTGGTTCAACCAGTGAATTTTAATTTCACTGGTTCAACCAGTGAAAAAATTATGTGGCTCATATTCTAGGCAATTATCTTCATGACTGTAAAGGGTTCCATTTGGCATACTCAATAAACCGGCTCTCGGTGCTTAGATGGGGGCCCGGAGGCATTTCGGTGCTTAGATGGGGGCCCGTTTGGGAGAACGACACTCGCGCTAGACAAAAGCTCTTTTACTTTTTTTCGCGAATTTCACTGGTTCAACCAGCAAAATTTCACTGTTTCCTATTGCTTGACTAAGCAATGGTTCAACCAGTGAATTTTAACTGGAAACCAGTGAATAGTTACTGATTCGTTTTTAGAGAGTAGCCATAGTAACTCGTATTGAAACACAGTGTTTTAACATTTTATGGCATCTTTCTATCTAGCCCACGAAGATGAGGGCTCTCTACCTCCTATGGCTTTTCAGGACCTGGTAAGATACACCGATGCTACCACGGTCCTGGTTATGGGAGGTGATGCAAGTGCACGCCATACGCAATGGGGCAGCACGGATACCATTGATCGAGATGAGGTTATTTTTAACTACTTACTAAGCACCAAGCTTTGATCCCACCTTTGTTATCAGACACAGAGAAGTGCTGGACATGACCTTGTCTCAAACTGCCACTCCGACACGAATATTGGCATGGAAAGTCTTGATGGCGCAGTCCTTCTCAGACCGCAGGTTTATCGAGTTCCAACTGCAAGACTCTAGCTCAACCAGACCCCCCTCCTCCCGGGTTTCAACCATTGAGAAATCACTCGAGGTCAAGGAGTATTCATTGACATAGAGGGAGCGTTTAACAACGTACCTACTCCCGAACGCCAATACCCTGGCCCTGACGGAACAGGGGATCAAGGAGTCGCTGGTGTCTCTCATCCATCAAATGATGGATCAAATGCAGGATGGTGATGGTGCAGGATCAAATGCAGGATGGTGAGCTCGACGCCAGACGACCCTCAATAGAGGTACCCCGCAAGGAAGAGTACTTTCCCCGCTCCTATGGGTCGTGACTGTGAACCAGCTGTTGCGACGCATGGAGGCAGAGGAGCATCACGTCCTGACGTGGATGACGTTGTTATCATCACAAAAGGAAAAGTCCTCTGTGATCTCATGAAGGCGAAATATCTGGGAGTAGTCCTGGACAAGAAGCTCCTATGGAATGAAAACACAAAAGGGATTGCGCTTTTCGCTTGCAAAAAATCCATTGGGAAGAAATGGGGCTTCTCCCCTAACATAGTACGATGGATCTACACAGCGATCGTCCGCCCAATACTCCTATACGGGGTCTTAGTATGGTGGCCAACCTTGAGTAGGTCCGCCATGCTAAACAAACTATAGAAGGTGCAAAGGTGTGCGGAGTTATGCATAACAGGAGCACTTCGCTCCACACCTACAGACGCCCTAAATGTTATGTTATACTTCCCGCCTTTGAATCTTGTGGCAAGGGAAAAAGCAACCATCGCAGCCCTTACCGGAATCACAGGAGGGCACACGAAGGTGCTGAACTCTGTTATCATTCTCACAAAAACCGACTTTGGCATATCCGAGGTTACCTTCACGAAGAACTACGGAGTCCACATCCCTTCACGTCGTGAATGGAGAAATATACCACACAGAATTCAGGATGCCATAAACTTTTTTACTGACGGCTCTAAGCTCGAAGGTCGAGTAGGAGGAGGAGTATTTTCCCCGGAGCTTGGGATTGAAGTCTCCTTCCGACTGCCCGATCACTGCAGTGTATACCAAGCGTAGCCATAAAGATGCTGTTCTACAGATCGACCAGCAAGGCCAAAGGAATCGGACTGTCTACATCTTCTCAGATAGTCAGGCGGCTCTGAAGGCCCTGCGCTCTTGCACTAACAGCTCTAGAACTATCTCTGAATGTCGCAGATCTCTTAACGAGATGGCTCAGCAGTTCAGGACCCTCCTCGTATGGGTACCCTGTCACCGAAATATAGAAGGAAATTGTAAAGCTGACGAACTGCTGGGAAAGGCACGACCGCCACTCTCCTTCCAGGAAAAGAAAGGGTTGGTATGCCTTGGGCCAACTCCGATGCAAACAGCACACAATGCAACAAGCAAAGAAGCATTGAAGGAATCTAAATAAATGCACCTTGGCCAAAATGACCTGGCCCTCTTATGATCTCAGGCGGACCCCCTCACTACTGAGCCTCGGGAGACAAAACCTCTCAGTTATAGTGAGAGTGCTGACCGGACACTGTCTGATAGGGACGCATGCCGCCCGCTTAGATCTTGAGACCTACGAGTTCTGCAGAAGCTGTAAAAGTCCGGACAATGAGGAAAGTGTACTACATCTCCTCAATTACTGCCCAGCCCTAAGCAGAAGGAGACTAACCACATTTGGTGAACCCTTTCTAAGCACGCTTGTGGAAATCTCGAAGATTTGGATCCCACAACTGAGAAGATTCATTACGTCCTCAAAATGGTTTAGCGAAGAAACGACACTTTAACATCAGCTTTAAAGTGGGATCACTATGGCATCACAATGGGCCTATCCTTTCAGCCTAAGTGTATGAACTTAACGCCAGCAGCTCAGCCATATCTAACCTAACCTAACCTAACATCTTATGGTCATGACATCGAGAAATCAAATGATCGTAACATCGCATTACTTCGCCTTTTATGCTCCATTTACACTGGCGCGCTGGCTGTCGCCACACATACTCCCCCTCTAGCGACGGCGATATCGCATTGGAATGGTGATTTCTCTTCAGCTCTTCGTCTACTTTGATGCTGCATGCTCTGTGACACTCCTTGTTGGCACTGGTTTCTTGCCAAGGTCGGTGTGATTTAATGTTTGGAACCTACCCTTTCTTCGTGGTTTACTTATTTGTTTTTTACTGCTGAACGGTTTTTGTAGCATTGTTTTCTTCGGAGAATTCGGGTTTTAGCCGATCGACGGAAACGCTGCTATTCTTCACTTTTATCCGTAATACAGAATACTTAGGATTTATCTCCGAACGGACCTTGGTATGGTGGGTTTAAAGATATTTTGACTTTATCGTCTTTTTTGAACACGAACTGGCAGTTTTTTAGATCCTCCTGGATGAAAACGCTTTATTTTGCATATGTGATAAAGCGGCTCTAGGCTTGATCTTGTTAATTTTATTTTTGAATTACATATTCACATGTTTGATATTTTCCGGCCTGCTCGTATGTCTGGCTTAATTGCAGTTCGCAATACAGAAACAAGCAGGCGGGCGATGCGTGCGGTGCGTGCAATGCGTGCGGCACTAGATGTTAAGCTGGAAACAGATACATCCTGCGTGCAACGTTAGATATTATAGAAATGCCTGAATTCAAATGCGACCAGACATACAGGTGCGTAAACGGAATGCAGTCAACGCAAAAGTTGGTTTACTTTCAAGTTTTTCCTCATTGCCATATTCGATACAATACATGCACTCGTCGCTTTTTTTTGTTATATGTGAAAGATGAGACAAAACGCAAGCAAGCAACTATCTATCAGCGAAAACTTGCCACATACTGTGAATTGATCGCCCGCACCGCATGCACGCAGGTCCCTGTTTCCAGTTTAAGCAGTTCCTTTCTGAGCCGTCTCTTAACGTGGCTAAGGAATTGTTGGGACGCAGTCGAAGAGATGTCGAGACCTTTGTTGGCTTTGATGTCAGGACACTTGCTGACTTGACTGCTTTAAGGAGAATGAGTATACCCGTCATGTTCTCTGCGAGTGCGCCGAACAGTCAAGTCTAAATAACAATACACTTCCAAAAAATCATTCAACAAATTGAGAGTTACATTAAGGTCGTATCGTGTACACGCCAGGTAACATCTGCATTTGTCGTATATCGTCACAGACCGACGGTTGGTTCGCTCCATAAACATGGCATAGGCTGAAGGAAAGCAATTATCGCATAAAACTCCCTGTTTTGGAAATGTTATGCATTCATTTAACATAATTCATACCAAAACATAGCGATAAATCATTAAGAAAAACACTTGTAAATATCAATAAAAATCCAGTTTGCATGTCTCTTCTTCCCGCTACAGAAGAAACGAATTTACTGCTTAAAGCTGATTAAACAAAACACCAGAGTGCCGCAATAATTACTGATAAAAGCCGGCACAAGGTATACAAACACCTCACAGAGACGGAGGCGTACGTAAACAATGCGCTGCACAAACCTACATATTCGAAATGAACAAAAAAAAAACGACGAAGGAAACCCAAATCCATTTTTGGTGTGTGTATTTGTATCAAAATAACAAGTGCACATCCGACAAGAGTGGTGCCGCGTCCACACACCTTCCGGCAGTTTCCGCTCTCCTCAAGTGTGTAAAACAATCCGACAAATGTTAGCTTAGTGCAAACAAGAAATCCCGAGAGAGCGACGATATTTGCGATGTGGCGCAACAGCTTCCCCATTTCATTGTGCAGATTGGCAAGATGCGATGGATGTGAAGTAGTGTCGAATTTCCAGAACGAACTTGAGAGTCCCCTTCTGGTGTAATTCCAACATACTTCATAGCTGCCCTTTTGCCTTGAGGTTTCCATAACCACGGTGCGTTGTGCACTAGATCCAGATTCACTCGAGAGGAAGCAGCCTCTTATAGGGCACGTGCAGTCCGCCATAAAGATGCAGCAACAACAACAATAGCAACAGCAGCTACAGCTACAACACAGCAGCATCAGGGCATAACCTAAACTTCGTCTGTTGCTTAAGATTGTCCGTCTGCGCGAATTTCTTGTTCGCGTTCTGTGTGTATGATATCAACAACGATCGCTCAAGTAGGAAGTATGGAAATATATGGTGCACCAGGGTCTGGTGAGGTGATGACGATCTTCTATGCTCTGTTGTTGCTCGCTCTTATGCTGTTCATCAAAGCATAGCGACCGGCCAGGTTGATGCGCTAAAATTACTGGGGAGCGGCACACCGAGCAGCCACGACTTTTCTATTAAGATTCATTATCGGTCGAATCAGTGGAGCTGAGAGCCAAACTTACCTGCAAGATAGCTTGGGCGAAAAATTACACAGAGCAGACATGGAAAATTGCGCAATGAAAATCTGTGCGAGATGAGATGGGCCCAGAACTAGATTTTTTGTGTTGTTTTTTGAGAAAGATCGCTTAGCCTTAGGCACACAGAGGTAATAGCGAGCGATCTTCATTGTTGCGTTCATGAACAATTTACGCAATTGGATAGATGTGAAAATGGTTAGAAAAACGAGTTTTTAGATAATGAAGTGGAATAACGAGATTTACAGTATTGAGATTGGAGTTTACGAGATGAAAAATGCCGATTTGTGCTCTGCGACAACATAGTTTGTGAACTAGGGCAGCTTGTTCAACAGAACGGCAAAAATAGTTAAAGTTATGCCGTAAAATTAATCGATTTCGTTGACCAACATGACCAGGAACGATGATAGTTAGGACTCCCTTCCTTGCTTCCAATGGAATATTCAGTTAATGCCTAGAATCATGTACTTTTTCGTCTTCTACACGTATAGAATTGCTCGCATTGTATTATGAGTGACAGCCCTCAGTAGTCTAGGACTTAACGGATTCGACTGTCATCCCAAAGGATCAGGATTCGATTCCTTCGTCTTTCCATTTCCTTTTTATATGACTTCTTTGTTTTGGAGCATTTCTTTACCAGCTCTGCTGTTTTCGCCGAAGCGAAGAAGTCGTCCTTTATTCGATTGCCGAGGCCAGCATACGGTGTAGGTGTTGGCGTTGATACACCACCTCCTAGGACAAAGCGAGTTGAGAAATGAAGGAGTTGGCTGTCAGATTCGCTGAGAATCTTTTCAAGCTTAAATAAAAGCTTTTAAAGTTTAAATAAAAACTTTTAAAACTAAAATAAAAGCTTTTTAAAGTTTAAATAAAAGCTTTGAAAGCTTAAATGAAAGCTTTAATAAAAGCTTTGAAAGCTCTTTAAAGCTTAAATAAAAGCTTTTAAATGTACAAAAGCTGTTAAAGCTTATAAAGCTTAAATAAACGCTTTTGTAGGAAACCCAAATGAACGCTTTCTTGCTCATGATCATCTCTTGTTACCAGAACAATATTTCCAGACAAGTGTTCATTGGGAGTGGTATCTTGCCACCGTATTTTTTTAATAAAAGTGAAACTATTACCAAAATTGTGTGTGGTGAATCGTGGATGATTAATGTATCGCCGTATAGTCATATGATTTCCTGTGGGAGGGTGCAGTAGCCCACAGAAGCCTTTGGTAAAAAACTAGATAATATTATGTTTTAGTTCAAGTAATTCTAGCCTCCTACTAGCCTAGATTTCAATTCTTTGGGCTATTTCCTAGGAAGATTAATTAAAAGGATTAGAAACATGTCCTGGCATCCTAATGTGACGTTGTTAAGAAGCAGCACTCGCTGGCATGGGCAGGGCTTTATTACAACCTGTATGTGTAGGACCTTCAAAGCGAGAATGGAGGTCGTTATTCAATCCAATGCGAGACATATAGAATAAGTATAGGCTACACAGAAATATCTTAAGTGTCGTATCATAGTCAAAACGAGAAGGATAAAGGACTAGGAATCTACAAAATCAAAACCAACTCCGCACGTTCCATTCTAGCCCGCTCCCTTTTAAAATTTCCTCATATTCATACCGTCAACGTACTTGATACAGCTTCACTCAATCCACGTGTAATTGCAATTGCGGGTCTTCCCGTGGTCAGATGGGAAGATGTAATTGCGTCAGAACTAACTTCAAAGATTAAATTTCAATTCGCCAAAGCACACGTCTTATCCAAGTTTTTTTAAACTATATATTTTTATTTTCTACTTTTTAGTCTATTTTATGTCTTCCACCATTTTGTTGTGGCTGCCATATTAGATTTAAAATGACGTCACACAGCTTACTGTTTTCTTTTCTGTCATATCCTTTCATTTGATACCCATGCCCAGGGTGTGGTAAAAAAACGGTGATCCGTCTTTTTGTTTTAACCGCCATTCGGAATGACGCCACACAGCTAATCGTATTCCACCCATCATACTCTTTCATTTGACACCCATGGCTGGGGGAACACATATGCAAAATTCGCCCGCCATCTTGATTTAAAAAAAAACGCTGCGTATATTAGGTTCTGTACGGCCTTAAGGACTTTCTCATATACAGTGGCATACATTACATAGGTTGCACGAAAGATTACACGAAATAATTCTTACATAATTAATCTTTAAACATTTTGTCGTTAAATACAATAAATAAAAAAAACTCACCTTTAAACTTGATGCAATTTGCCTAATATAGTAAAAGTCTAAATCTTGCAGAACTTCTAACTTTGGAGAAAATTCCTTATTTGGTGCGATGGTGGTACCATCAGTGGCGTCTGGTGAACTGCCACCAGTACTGTGGCGGTTCTTTTGTGACTTAGAATTGTTGCTGCCACGAAGTGACAGGGCCGCCAATGGCGGAAAACACGATTCCATATTTTTATATACTTTTCTTCTACACTCTCAAAATAAACCACGGTTTGTATTTTATCCTAAATACTATTATTGAACACAGTTTGTTTCCTCACATTTCTTCGTAATACTATTTTTTGACACTTCTAGCAGACATGTCACTGGATATTCACTTGTGTAAACATGGAGTGTTGTTTTTTGTTTGTTATTCTTTGGTATTTCCAAAGTCAAGAGCACGAAATGAACTTTTTTTGGGAAATAAGATTTTTTTTTAATTATTTTGTAATTATGTGTGAATTTATTTTAGAAATTAAATTTGGTTTTTTTTTGATTTAAGTGGTAATTATCTTGGAAATTTCAATTACTGTTTCTGTTATTCCAAATCGTTCCATGCTAATTTCAAATTTTTGACAATTCTTCCAGTGGAAATGAGCAAATCTGACAAGATCACAATAAGAAACGTCAAAGTGTGAAAGTAAAACTTTTTTTGGCAGAAATTAGATTTCAACAACAAAAGGAGGATTGCAGCTATTATTAAACGAAAAATAGTGGTTTGAAAACTCAAATTTGGTATATTCTGCATGCTATAACATATTTCTACCCACCATGAAATTTAGAGATGGGTTAACTAATTAATTCAATTGTCGATAGTAAATATAAAAGTAAACAAAAGTTTCAAATTGTGAGTAAATGCAGTAAATTCATTTATTCGATAATAAAATCACAGTTTGGCAAATACATTTACTTTCTTTAAGGCGATTAATGTGTTAGCAAGAATTTGTAAACCACGGATAAGTGATGATCTACCAATAAAAGTGACTACTGGGCCATTTCACACCAAATCGATCATACGTGACTCGACCCTCATCGATTTCATGATTTATAGCATTACGAAAATTATGCTAAAATGCGGTTTTGAAAACCTTTAAATATTTCCCTTGGCAAATCGAGTGTGCTTAAAACCGCATTTTAAAAGTTAAAGATCTTTGCCAATTCTGGACAAATAAAAACATATTTATGACAGTGAAATGTCATTGTAAAAAAACCCCAAAAACTCGATAATCATAAAATACACCTGAAAAGGAGCGGCAGGTAACTAAAGTAATAAAATAATGGTGTTTATACAAGAGGTCTGAGAAAAAGTTTGTGACGTTTTCTCGAAAGATGGCGTCAGTTGCAAATAACGTCACGAACCACTTAACGTCGCGACACAACTAAAAGCTCGTTTGAAAGGCGACACCTCGAGTGTTAAGCCCCGGCTTCACCGACCTCAGTTCAATAATGTTCAGTTCAATCCACATAAGTGACTTCACCGCATTGTTCAGTTCAGAAAGCTTCGTGTCTCACGTATTACATTTGAGAGCTTCGTTACTGAGGTGTACTTGTTTCAGTTTTGACACTGTATAAAAATGCGGGAACAAATTTTTAATATAAATGTCAAAAGAACATCAGAAATACATCAGCCTAATGGAATGGCATTCCACTATTCCAGGTGATTACCCTCTTTTAAGCGAGCTTTTTCGTTTAACTTCAGTTCGATGTTCAGTTGCGAGCACTGCGGTGTGTTTTATCCTCAGTTCAATATGTTAATATATATGGGAACTGAGGTCTGAACTGAAGTTTAGTTCATCAAGTTGGTCGAACTTGTGCAGTTTGGCCGGTGAATCCGGGGCATTACTTTGAGTTTTTAAATCGAAATTGGTGCAGAGCGCACGCTTTAACCAATGGGGACTTTTACTCGCGCCTGTAGGCGCTTGTCGGCGATTGTTTGCCTGCGCTGGAAACAAGCTTTGTACGTGTACGCACCCTTTACTATGCACACACTCACTTAATCGCATGGAAACATTATTTATGCCGATCGGCGCCAGTAAACGCTGGCAATATGAAAGCAGGCAACCTGCTTTCTTTGTGTTTTCACCCTTTAGACATGGGCCTTAAACAGGCGGGCGCACACATTCCCTGTCGCTAGACCGATGTACGATTCTCACAACTCCCTCGTTAAAAAAAACCTTCCACCTAGATTGATGCCCAGGACCGGTTCTACACGTTCAACTTTTCGTTCAACTTCAACACTTTTAATACGCTTTATATTAGCTTGACCTGTATGTTGTATGTTTCATGTAAACAAATCTTGCAATTTGGTTTTGACCCACTTCCAGGTAACGGATCAACTTGAAATTTTGCACATATGTATAGTTCGCGTGACAATCTGACCATTTTGTAAAAAAAACAAAATGGCGGTTCCAAGATGGCGGCCGAATTTTGCAATTTTACTCCCCGACCCCCGACATGGGTATCAAATGAAAGAGTATTAGAAGTAGAATACAATTAGCTATGCGGCGTTATACAAAATTCAAAATGGCGGCCAACACAAAATGGCGGACTACCTTTTCCTTTACAACCCACTCGTTATGGGTATCAAATGAAAGGATATGACAATAAAATACTATTAGCTGTGTGGCGTCATTCTAAATTCAAAATGGCGGCCAACACAAAATGGCGGATTACCTTTTTCTTTACAACACCCTCGGTATGGGTATCAAATGAAAGGGTGTGACAATTAGAATACAGAACTGTGTGGCGTGATTCCAAATTCAAAATGGCGGTCAACACAAAATGGCGCTTTACCTTTTTCTTTACAACGCCCTCGGTATGGGTATCAAATGAAAGCCGGTATGGGTATCAAATGACGACGAGTATAGTACAGTAAACTGTGTGACGTCATTTTAAATCCAATATGGCGGTCTCTACAAAATGGCGGAAGACATATAATAGACTAAAAAATAGAAAATAAAAAATATATATTTTAAAAAAACTAAAAAAAAACGCTTTGATTTTAAAATAAACTAAAAAGTAAAAAATAATTTTGAATGTAAAGTTTTTATGCCTCAAGCCAGAATATGGAAACAACCTACCTTTCGAAATGTAAAAAAACGTGGACAGCTAGCGAATTTCCGGTGTTAATAAATATAGGAAGAGAGTCCCACGCTGTTTTACATTTAGAAGAGTAGGTTGTTTCCATTTCTGGCTGGAGCAATAAAAACTTTACATTCAAAATTATTTTTTACTTTTTAGTTCATTTTAAAATCAAAGCGTATTTTTTAGTTTTTTTAAACTATATATTTTCTATTTTATTCCCATGCAACTTGCGAAAGGGATAATCTTCCCCTTTCACAATTGCATCCGAGCGAAGGACGGACTTTTCCATTAAAATACCCACAAGAAGAGAGTGAAGAAATGGGGACGTCCTGTATTGACGGCTTCAAGACGTCAAAAGGCGTCGAGGCAGGGGTTTGAAAAAAGACAACTTTACAGCTCTGGATTTAGTAATGTGGCAGCTCAAGCTAGTGGGGCGATGCAGAGCTGAAGGCTCGATAGAAAGCACAGCGTGACTCTCGTTTATCATAACACTCTTTTACTATCCCTTAGCTCAAAGGACAGAATAAGCTAGAATGAGTCTGCAGGTGCTAAAAGAGATAGTATGATCTATGGGTTTGATCTATTCAAAAATACTGGCTGCGGAAGGTTGTGTCACAGCCGAGTTGCTCTACTTCTATTTTGTGTAGGAAAGAAGTTTTGTAAACACTAGGGAGGAGCCGAGAAAGCTAGTGGGATATTATTTACAGTCCCTTTGATAGTAATCGAGGAATGGTCATTTCCATTGCCGAAATTGAATCATATTCTTTTTTGTTAGTAAAACAATATACCAATGTTAAGGCCTGTATCCTCATGATTTTGATTCTGTTTAATGTTTTTTAATGTAAAAAACTATTGCCAGTCCATTACGCAACAGATCGATCGTTCATAAAAGTTGCGCCCACGATCAATTGTGAAGATCTTGTTAAAGTATATAGCCGAAACCTATCATTTAGTCAAATTTGATTACACAATACTTTTAGCCTCCAGTGGTATTGATTATGACACCTTCCTACCAGTCCAGCAAGATGTTAAGAATTCATCGATCTGCAATTCCTATTCCGGAAGTGAAGATCAATCAATCATGGCATATTTCAATTTGGACACTAAGCCTGTTACGTTGATCGCTTACTGTTAAGATACCAAAAATCTTTGTACAAAGGCCTTTTTAGTTTTGTGTGTAGCTCTAGGCATGCACAATCTTGATTAAACTTAAGTCTAACTGCTTTTCTGTATTGTTAGTAATAAAATAAAGTTAGAAGTACTCCAGCACGCCTACCATAACGTTTTCGCTTATATAATAGCTTCTACCATAAATTTCTTAGAATACATAAAACTCTCTAATGATTCCATTGTCACTATCCTCTCCGCTCTGCTATAAACCCCCCCAACCATATCTTATCTGATCGATTTCACAGGCAACAGAAACCCTAATCCCATAACATACAGCCTCAAAGATGGTAGTAAAAGACGACGACGAAGATCAGCGAAGAGGATCCCAAAACTAAGAAGCTGCACTGCCCGTCCGTGGAGGATAATTTATGGCTTATGATTCCCCGTTCGAATGAGTCTCGCGATCACTAATAGAACGGAAATTTATGATGGACCCAAGAAAGAGACTTGGAAACGGCTTTCCTGTAATCAATTCTACACGCGACGATCGACGGTGGTCCTAGAAGGGGAAAGTTAAGTTTTAATTCATTTTGATTTGTGGTCCAAGAACTTCGGCCCGTCTCCACTCGTCTGTGGCGGCGCGGTTTTCAGAGGAAAGTATAATAATTTCCTTTCAGTCCACAGCCACACAAAAACAACTTTAGAATTTTTTTTGCCCTTTTTATTACTTCTTAAAAAGCAGAAGAAGGAGTGTTGATGAAAAAGTCCTCAATCTTCCCCCGGTGGATCACACAGTTGTATGTAGTCTTCTGTCTTGTCCCTCGTCTACGGCAAACAGGTTCTTCCCAACAAAGCACTCTCTCAATTACTCATGGGCCCAATGGGAGATATTTTTTTGTTGCTTGTCGTTGGTGAATGAATCGAAATCCGAGGAGGAACGTATACACTGGACGCATCCATCTTACTACACGTTCGACTTGTTCTTATATATTCTTTACAAAACCGGACGATCTCCCAGATGCGAGATCCTACAGAGTCCGGACCTTTACATCTTCCATGAAGGGCCGAGGTAAGCTGTTATTGCGCTTCTTTGTTGCTGAATCTTCCTCCTCCTTGGGGGAAGACTTTGTGAAATTATGTCATCGCTAGAAATATGTAAATTGAGCGAATCCAGTTTGTTCTGTGTGGTTTTGATGCATGTGAAACTGTGTCTTCAATTAATGCAGCTTCATCATCGTCGCTACAGTAGGCTGTGGATTATAATTTAGGGGAAATCTGACAGCGATAACAGATCTAAATGCATAATTATACAGCGTTGGATGCAGTTTAATCGGTAATATGGTCAATCTTTAATGATACGGAAAGGGAGTGATCGTGTAGTTTGTTTTTATTGTGACTGGAGGATTTATGGTATTTAAGTGATACAAGCATGTAAATGTGAGGGTTTATGTTGCGATTTTTATTGCAGACTTGATTGTTTTTCTTAAATAGCTTTTCTTGTTTTAAAGTACGATCGTGATCGTGTTGTTTGATCACTTCTGTGCATCATATATCAGCTGATAACTCCAATCCATTTTTACTGCTTGCTACATTCGATGCTACAAGGTACTAGCGGAAGCCACAGTTTTATGGGTGGGAATTTTCCAAGCTGTCACCTGGGAAACGGTGCGGTAAGCTCTGCGAAGCTTCGTTCCGTGCAAGTCGCCAGGCATAGACAATCATCAGACATGCCAATTATGCTACAAAAGACGCATGGTAATATCGGTCCATGACTTGTCTCAATTTGCAAGTACTACTTACACGACAGTTATGTGGCTCGCCTCTGGAGAAAGGCCAAAGTGATCTTCATTCTGAAGATCGGCAGACGCGGACATAAAGCGGCAAGAGATTATAGGCCAATAAGCTTGTCATCTTTTGTCCTGAAGACCCTACAGCGCATGCTAGACCATAAATACATCCGTAACCCCATAACAGAGGTCCCTATGTCTACATCTCAGCATGCATATTGCAAAGGCAAATCGGTAGATACTGATCTTCACGAAGTAATGCGCACCGTTGAAGTATGCGCCCGTAACTAGCACGCATAGCGAACAAATGCGCCTGGTATTATTATGATACGCGCCGGACTACGGGAACAAAAATTGAAAAATACGACTGCCACAAGGGCATGCACGCTCCCGCTATAGGCACAAAAATCTAAAAATGCTTCCGCTATAGAGGTATGTACGCCTTTGTTACAGATGTATTCGTAATCGAACATTCAAAACGCGAATGTCGATTTACCAAGCGGTCCCCCAACTAAGTACACACCATGTCCAATGCTGCTTGACCTACGCAATCGAACGAGAACTGGTCTACTGAGTATGCCAATGGCACCCTTTATGGTCACCAAGATAATTGCCCGTTTTCTTCGTCCTAAAGAATTTCTTAAAGCTCCAATTTTGTTCCCTTTAGTCTAGAAAAAGTGTGAACGTACCGTTGTTTACCGCGTACAATATTCTTCTTTTGGAATATTCCATGCGTTGTAGGCGCCTGTTGCGGGATGCATTTGGAAAAATAAAATTTTTAATCAGACGTACCGTGCCTATTATGGGAGGCATGCAGGCGTTTTGATGCTGTCCGTGCAGGTGTACTGTTTCTGTTTCATGCTAAGTGCGGGCGAGTCTTTTTTTTACTTAGGGGTACCGTGTCTGTTTCGAGTGCCGTGCAAACGTTTTGATGCTGTGCGTGCCCTTTGCAGGCAAGGAACGGGCGAGCCTTATTTTTTCTCGGGCACTTCGATCTAGGAATTCGTTTATAATTAGAACAACCTTCCACAGTCAGTACTCTCAAAACTTGCACAACTTCTTCGAGTTCAAACGTAAGGTACATCAACTTCTACTCGAGCACCCCGCAGATCCTCTCTATTCTATCCTTCAAACTAAGCTTACCATTAGGGATTACACCACGACGTGACTACTGGTATAAAGCGTGACATTTGAGCTTGAACTTTCACAAAAAACAATACTTTTATATTATCGACTGTTCTATCTAGAATGCAATGTCGACCCGCAAGCTCTAGATACGTCTAAATGGGAATGGCAGAAGAAGAACAAAAAATCTGTAAAGAAAAATTGAAATTGGGAACTGCCGCGAAAGGAATTGAACCTTAACCTTTAGGATGGTAGTCGCCTTAACCTCAAAGCTACTAAGTCCTGGAAATTAATCGACCGACATTTACTTGAAGACAAAGATTTCATCGTTTTCAGAGACCATAAGCCTCTTTCCACAGATCTTTTCACTGAATCCGAAAGAACATCACGCCAAGCCAACCATTTGGACTTCATATAACCATTTACCAATGACATAGGATACGTCCAAGGCTTTGTTATAGTGGTATCGGATTCTCTTTACTGGGCTTGAGTTGAGTCAATGGATTCTCCAAATAAACTTTCCTCACAACACTCGACAAGATCAGGAAAACGATCAAGAGCTACCGGAACTTTTACAATACCCGAAGAGTTGCAAAACCACTCCGTACAACCTGAGAAACGCACAGCCAGGAAACGCACAACCACGAAACGCACAACCAGTGTCCAAATACTTCTGGCTTCACATAAACGCAAACGTAAATCTTTGGGCGAAATCTTTCATCGCCTGTCAGAAGGCTAAAGTGCATCGACACACATTCTTTCTTCATGGGAAATTCACGGTGCCAAAGGAAAGGTTTGACTACGTCCACATGGATATTGTTGTCTCGCTACAGCAGTCTCAAGGTTTCTCTTACTTTTTAACTTTACGAGTAGTATAGCAGCAGTGCTCCTGGGCCAGTGACTTCATCGGTTGTGGACTCGGGTGTGAGCTTCATCCGGGACTGCAACCTGTGTGGTGAGTTTTTTTTGTACTGTGAGCGCTATATGTGTGAAACTAGTTAAAGTGCGCTGAAATGGGCTAGTGTGCCTTGGCATATCTTGGCCATACAGTTATACAGCTATAGAGGAGGAGGAGGAGGTCTGGTCTATCTGTATAGGTATCCACCGGACGACTTTAATTTAATTTAACTACTTATAATGTTTCGTATACTAATAGATGCAACTATACAGATAGACTAGGCAGACCAGACCAGACAGATCAGGCCAACTCACACTGAGCCACACGAGCTAAGTTCAATTAGTTTTACACAGGTGGCGCCCACACCCAAAGCTTACCACACAGGTTCTTGTCGCGGATAAATTCACATCCGACTCCACAGTCGATGACGTCACTGGCCCAGGAGCCCTGTCGCTATATTACTTAAGCCGACTCTACACGATGCTATGAACACCCTCCAACGTTGGACGCTTGATGGTACGACGCATTGTGTGGCAGATGCTCGAACTATGAGTGTCCAATGTCAAGCGTCCAACGTTCGTATTTGGACACGTTCGGGCTGTGATGGGTATCGCTCCAACGTTGGAAGCCAACATTCGAATGAAACGTTCACCGCATCGTGTAGAGCCGGCTTTATACGAGACAGATTCTCACATTGGCCAGAGGTAATACCTTTAAGAAATATTATCGCTTCCAACTTTGTAACGTGGGGATCGGTCCCTTGGGCGTACCAAGAATGTTTACAATCGACCAAGGCACACAATTTGAGTCGACACTATTTAGAGACCTGAGGCCGTTTTTTTTTTTTTTTTTTTTTATGTGGAAGACTAGAGCTCAGGGAAAGCCCTTTGTACTGTCGACAATCTATTTTCTTCGTATAGAGTGCAATGTCGAACACAGCAAGCTCTAGTCGATAGATAGTGAAAGGGAAGAGAGAAGTAGGAAGGAACTGCCACAACCACCTAACCCCCAAACATTTCTATCGCGACTCTGGCATCGGGGCAATGAGAAACAACTCGCTGGAGTGTTATGCCTCCTGAAACGAGTTGAATCCCATCAACCAACCGATGACATGCGCTTGGTGGAGCGGGCAGTGCTAGCGGAAGGCTATGACAGGAGGGAAGGTGGGAAAGGCGAAGAACCGTGGGGTCTGCCGGGACTCGAACCCGGGACCTCTGGGATGGTAGCCAGGCGCCTTATTCCCTAGGCTACCGGTTTCTCAAGTTGATGAATCAACTCGACAAAAAAAGCTTCTCGATTTTCTCTAAGTTTCATATTTGGCATTACGACCAAATCGACAGATAAGCGCTGCCATAAAAACCATCAAATTGTGTGGTATTTCCCCAAGTGCAGCAAACCACGTATATTTAGTTAATTAAAATAGAAATTGCTAAAAGTTTATTGTATGCATAAATTTAGCTTTTTAATAAACGTCAAACGGCTTTATCGACACGTAAAGAGATGATAACGTTGTCGATGTCGTGTTGCCAAATGCCAATTTTTATGGCCCCTGTCAGTCCAAGTCGATATCGACTCGAGAAACCAAATATGGCCCCTGTCAGTCCATCGAGGAGAGGCCCTCCGAGAGGTCACCCTACCACAAGCTAATGGTTTCATAGAACGCTTCCACAGGCATCTAAAGATCACACTAAGACCGTTAGACAAGCCAAAGAAATGGTATAGTTTTTTACCATGGATACCTCTAGGAAATAAAACCGCCATTATAGAAGATCTAGAGGAAGACGTTCGAGAAGACCGAACCTAAGCAGTGCTTAGAAGTTCTCTAATAAACGTTCTTCTTCTAAGCCAGATCAGAGTAGGACATTCACAAAGAACATGGGTGGATGTCTCGTCGCTTTCCATGGAGAGTTTGCATTCTCTCTGTCCACATGGCCAATCAGATATCCGACCAACAGCCTTAGGTCTGCCCTGTGAGCAGAAGATGAGTGATACAAAATTTTGGGAACACGAATAATTCAATACCAAATTAAAGACATTTATGCAGATAATACACCATACAGTGTTACAAAAGAAACTGTGGCGACAAAAGTCGAGCAACTGACACTTCATTGTCATATATCGATGACGTAATAACGGCGCGGATCGTAGAGAAAATTTTCTTGCCAAAACAAATCGTCGAGAAATCTTGTATAAAGGGTATGGGATATCGGTCTGGCGTCGTAACGGCGTTTAAGCGGCGATAGTCTCCACATGGTCGCCATCCTCCGTCAGGTTTCTTTACCAAATGTAAGGGGCTGGACCAATTGCTCTTAGATGGTTTGCAAATATTCCCATTTGCAACAAGAACTGAAACTCAGCCTTAGCGATTTTCTGTTTGTCAGGTGGCAGTCTCCGAGGCTTTGAGAAGATTGGTCGTCCTTTCGTCTCAATGTAATGGGTGACGGTAGTCGGAGACAGAATTTTCTGTGTTAGGGCCAACGGCGTCGTAATATCGACGAGTTCTTTTAATAGATCCGCGAAGGGGTTATTCGTGTCTAACTTTGTAATTCGTTGACCTGTTACCATCCTGACCGCGCCTACCACCAAGATATTCGTTCCTTTGTCGATTAAACGCGCGTCTTTAATATCGATCAACAATCCAAAATTCTCCAAGAAATCGGCTCCGATTATTGCACTTGTCGTCTGGGCGATGAAGAAAGTCCACGTGAAGTGCCGGCGGAGCCCTAAACTCAGAGTAACGCACTTAGTCCCATATGTAGGGATTGGTGTTCCGTTCGCCGCGTACAGCTAATGCCCTGATGTTGTGTTCTTCAGATCCTTGGTGTTTGTTGTAATTATCGAGACGTCCGCTCCCGAGTCCCGGTGAACTCATCTCGGATGAAGAGGAGTTTGCACTTTGCCTCACCTAATGCCGCCTCCCTTATTAAGTGGCCGCGCGCGTTTCCCGCTGGCGTTGTTACCTCTTACCAAGGTTATTATCAAATGACCCTGTTCGCTCCCAATACGAATTGTAACTAAAATTAAACTTAGCTTTTCAGTTCGTGCATTATTCATGAAAATTGTCGACAGAATTCAACTCTTCAGAATTGACAGACAGTGTATTTATTGTTGATCAACAATGATCGACGTGTCTTTCAAATGTCGAACAAAGGCAGAGAAACACACGAACTGCAAACACAATTTTCAAAGAATCTCGGATGCCTTCAAAACTACAAAACACATGTGAGAATAAAAAGACGAGCCCTAAGGTCACCAGTGAATCGAAATTATGTTACGATCGAGTTGAACGTGTACACGATCATAAATGTAATGTCAAAAAACTCCTCCACAAACCTATGATGTTTCTTTACAGCTTTTTTTGTCGTTTTCTAAAATTAATTTTTTTTTGGTTTTGATCTTGTTTTTTCTGATCGGATCAGCTCAAGATCACTCTGAGTACGTCATTAAAGTAACGATCAACTAATGCTGCCGATCGATCACTAATCTAGAACTAATGGACGCCATCCATAATCATAATTAGGTTTATCACTGCTGCAATGTAAACAACGATTTCCTTCTATATTGAGATGATAAAGGTTTTCACCATTTTTTCCCTCGAGCCGAACATAGCCACAAAATTAGGTTGAACGAATGAGTTACTATCAAGGGCCAACGCGGGTCAACAAGATCTAATGATCCATGGCGACTCTTTGGCTAATTTAAAGACGCCGCGCAATGGTTTCGATGACTCAATAGAGCGAAGAAGCTGCATTAAGCGGAGGCTGTAGGCGGAAACAGAACTATTGCTAGAGATATGAATGCGTTTACTTTGTTGCTGCACAGTGCTGCTTGGTCTGTCCAAATAGAGAAATTTTCAGATTTGGTCTATCAAGTAATGAAGATAAAACTAAATCGCTTTCGATTCGTCGGACTGACAACAGAACTGACGGGGCACGCACACCACACAACAAATAACCCCGAGGAATTTCCAATCATGATCGCGATTGTGAACGAAGTGAATTGAAAGTGCATTTAACATCAGCACGATCAAAAATGAAATTTCTTTCCGCTAATCAACAAGAATCACTTTTCGGCACTTTTCTCAACGAAATCATAATTAACCCAGATTCCCTTTCAGTAATGGGTTTCACACAATAGATCATCACATAGGTCCACACACACACAATAGATCATGACTGAGCCACAAACAGCCCGGACACAGGTACCACCAGTACTACCTGCGCCGCACAAAGAACGCTCCTCATCTAGCAGCTATGGCCACTTTCTAAGCATTCTTCTTCATCGACCTGCAAGCAGTCCACACTTTCCTTTATTATCGAGAGGAGCTCGAAAGCATTTCGGTCTCGACCCAACAATGGCCAGATGTTCTTCGGATGAGATCATTTCGCTGAAGCGCTGCTGGAGTATATCCGAATGGATCTAGATGTCTAGATCTGCTGCTGCTTGTGGCGAGATTAAAAACGGGGAAATGTTTGCTCTATCTTTTCTGCTTAAAACAAGCCTTGACCTCGGACAGTTGCAAATGTGATCGTCGCGCACTGATCTCTGCTGGAGACTTGATGACATTTCCTCTAGGGAAGAAGAGATGTGTGAGACTTGAGCAGCTGAAGTCGCGGAATTGTCCCTGGATTTGAACTGATCTGAGCAACTGCAGGAAAGGGGCTTTGGGGTTATACGTTTCAATGTCGTTGACTCTTTTGGTTTTTAAAGTCGTTTCTTTTTTTCATATGAACGATGAAAATGAATGAAGGTTAAAGAACTGAACGATTTCTGAATATGAAAAAATTTCTGGGCAAGCTTCAAGATCGTAAATGATCATTTTTTTTTCAATTAAAAATCGCATGCCTTTAAACGTGACTTAAGGTAAAACAATAAACCTGTAACAATCTTGTTTTTCGTCTTTAGTTTGGGTAACGTTCATGCATTTTGCTCTTGTAGGAAAATTCAGCTGTCACTTTGACATTGACAGTTGGTTGAGACAGTGATGCAAGATCGCCTGACCATTCCACGTGTGCCTTTAACTTCTAATCTCCAATTCTTTTAGGTAATAGCTTTATACCTAAAGAAAGGTAAAGGCTTTTTCACGAGACCCTGTTAAAAAATTGTATCTCCGCGATCCTGGAACGGAGCTGTCTGTGAAAGAAGGAAATGAAATAGAAGACACTCAAGATCATTAAGGAAAGTATAGAAATATCGTACCACGAGGTGAAAGCAATAACATCGATTAATATGTGGTGGATTCTTTTTCAAACGGGATAGCAAAAAAAAAATATCGCTCAAACTTTGGGAATATGTTCGGGAACTCAATGTGATATACCAAAAATTTTTTTAGCGCGATTGGGTGCGCCGTTTCGGATTTACAACTGATTCTACCATTCTTGACCATTTTTCGAATATCAAAAAATGTCTTATTTTTCTCCAAAAATCATGGTCTCGTGGTGTGCGCAAGACTTTACACTTTGATTTAGGACATTTTTACCATTTTTTTACCGAAAATTGGAGATTTAGGGCATTTTTACCATTTTTTTACCGATTTTTGGAGAAAAATAAGACATTTTGTGATATTCGAAAAATGGTCAAAAATGGTAGAAACGCTGTCATTTTCGCATTTTTGAGAGAACCACTCTGAAAACTTGGTGGCGCGTAGTTTTTGAGTCAGAAAATCGATTGGTGACATGAAAAAAAAATTTAAAAATACCGTTTCCGTTTTTTTTCAAATTTTGGCCAAAAAAGGCCAAAAATGCGTCCAATTGTTTTTTGCGTAATTTCATCTGAAAGGACGGAAAATTTCCTACAAAAATCCTTATGGCCATCCCAAAAGTCAGCGTTTCTCGAGAGCTATAAATAAATGAGAAATACGTGATTTTTGAAAAATCGCGTTTTTTTCAATATTGAATCAGTTGTAACTCCGAAACGGCGCACCCAATCGCGCTAAAAATTTTTTTTGGTATATCACATCGAGCTCCCGAACATATTCCCAAAGATTGAGCGATTTTTTTGCTATCCCGTTTGAAAATGAATCCACCATGTTCATTTACCTCGTTCATGGACGAAGCTATTAGAGAGACGACTCTATTGCTAAAACAATAGAAATCCCATGGAATAGGCAACATTCAGAGAGGCGAGGGTGGTAAACTCAGTCCTACTATTCGCAGCGCCAATGTTAGCAGTGGAATTGGGCAGGACAACTGACAGTAGATAAAAGAGAACCGCAAGAGCCTCTCGGTAGTCATAGAAAGCTTTCCACCTCTCAACTCACGAAAATAAAACAAAACCTTGATATAAAGGGAGACTCGTAATAAGCGCTATCTCAATGCATAAGATTTCTTAAGAGATACTAATTTCCTCTTCCACTACCAACCAGACCCCTAATATACAATTTCTACATTCGACCCCGCCTCGAAGACAACTCATTTATCTGGGCTGGCGCCTCGGAAACCGCAGCCTGTAACACCCTTGTCAAAATCGTATCGCTATTACCATAGAGACTGTTCCACCGAAGTTTTCGGTCTCCTTGGCTGCACGGCAATATTTTTCCAGAAACAAGAGACTAGCCTCCTCGACTAATCCTGACACCTTGCAACTTCCTTTTTCGCGCGTCTAAAAGTTCGTTTATAAATAGAACAATTCGTCTGTGGAACAATCTCCCACAATCTCTTTTTTCGAGCTCGTACAACATCCAAATGTTTAAGCATAAGGTTCATCGCCATCTGTTCCAATACCCCCCCCCCCCTCCCCCTAGAGCTCGCCTGGTCTATCCTATTCTCTTCTATCCTTCAAACTAAGGTTACTACTAGACATTGCACTATGACCTGAATGACATGACAGGCTGGTGAGGCTGAGAACAAATTGGCTCATGGACGATGTCCTTCAGAGCAGACACTCTATAGGTAGTAGTGGCATAAAAAAAATTGAATTGCAATTGGACTATATGCTTGTGAAGACGGCACCACACACTGGTGATTCTAGCTGAGGAGGAACTGCATACCTTAGATATAACGATGGCCACGACTACGCTCTAGTGAGGTCTGAGGTTAGCCCCATAGGTAGTTAGGTGTATGGACAACATGCTGAAAAACTAGGCAAGTCGGAGTTCTATCACCTGTTCTGTGGAATACCATTTTAAGCTCTGTACTTAGGCTACTAGAAAAGCTGGACGAGCACACTGTTGGGTATGCAGACGACACGTAGCGATTATGATACGTAGCAAGTTTATGAGCATGAGAAATGACCTCATGTAAACAAACTATGGTGCACGAAACAAGCCTTCACAATAAACTTCATCAAAACCAGACAATAGGGGTTTCACTTGGTTTGGAGTTTCAGCTCTTGACGATCGTCGGATCAGTGATCAACGTGACCGAAACTGCCAAATATATGGGCATATAATTCTCGGCTGTCCAATGTTATTTTTTTCTCGATTTCGTTTGTGAAATAGTTGTTTAAACGGAAAAATCGATATTTGAAAAAGGAAGATTTTGGTTTTTCGATTTTTTATCAATGTTTTTCTATTGTGACACTATAATTTTTTTACACCATCTGAAAGTAGAAGTTTCAACGAAAAAAAAGCCGTCCTGAAAAGTTGAAAAATCAATATTTTTTGCTAATTCCGGGTGATTTTCCATAAAAACAATAAAGATTTGAACTTTAAAAATTGTTTAAACTTACATTTTTGCAAATTCCCAACCTTGCTCACAAGACACCTTATATGTGAATGAAATCGAACTCTAACTTAGACAAGAAATGTGTTACAGAATTCCAAATTTCGTCTAAAATTTAGAGAACTCTGGTACAAAAGTGTGTGCCATCTACTACAAAAATTAATAGCCGGAATTTGCGGTAGATGGCGCTGCTTTCGCCTTTTTGCCGACTTAGAATGCTTAATGCACTCTAAATTTTAGAATCTTTAAGCTGACAGAATACCACCAAACTGCTCTAAATTTAGAATTTTGGCCCCAAAATCTAACTCTAAATAGTTACGGAATCCCAGTGTTGAGCATGGTTTACTAAGCGAAGATGCTGGCTCTGCTGCACGCGCTGCTTCAACTAAAGGCCAAATTACAATGAACGGTGAGACCGGAACAGAATCGGATTGATCTGTCAAAGTGGTTTTCCGAGCATGCGTTTTCCATTTGAGCGATTACAATGAACGGATACAAGCGCATTTGATCGGATCTGGGCGGATTCGTTTTCGTTTGTTTAGAAATCGGCGGATTGGGCTGTCAGAATTTTTGTAAACAAGTCAAGTTAAATTTGTTTTCTTTTTTTTTATAATTTAAAAAATATTTTCTGACGAACAATTAATAGGAGAAGTAAAATTCGTATTAATTATTATATACACGGTGAGCTTGAAGTAAGTTTTTATGAGCTCGAAAGGTAACCCCCGTTTTTCTGTTTGACTATGTTCTTTGACCTAAAAGGTGACATTTTGAGTCAAAACTAAAATTATGTAAGCGCCCCTTTTCGATTTTTGGCCCCCTAAAAAACCACCTCCTAAAAAAAAATTCCGTTTTTCACTAATACTTCTTAAACAGTAATAGGCCAGTTAATTGAGATATTTAGTTCAAAAAAAATCCTGACACTGATATTTTTTTTTAATTTGTTCATTGAATAGCGTACTTTAACCTCATGAAAAGTTATCACTCGCCGGGTTGGGGGAACCCCCTAAAAAACGACCCCCTAAAAAAATTCCGTTTTTGACTAATATCTCTTAAACGGTAAGTATTATCATAAAATAGTGTTTACAAAGTTTTTAGATTATGCAATTATCTACAAAAAAATATATTATACATTTTCCCGTACAAATTGCCATTAATGAGATATCGCCGTTTTAAAGATTTAAAATACTCATTTGCGACTTGTATAGGTCATCCGACGTTCAATGAATCCTTTGTTGGACTACGTGGCTAATATTTTCAGGGGTGATTCCTGGATGTATTTGGAGAAAAAAATTGTTCTAGAGAGGGGCTATCGCCACTACCCACTAAAATACAGGGTGTTTACGAAAAAAAAATGTATCTTTTTAAAATTTACTTAAACTTTAATTACTCCTAGACTAATTATCGTAGAGCAACGCAATTAGGCTCATCTTTTAGGTAAATGTGTATTCTTTAATTTGGTATAAAGATCAAAAAGTGGAGTGACTCCGTTTAGAAGATATGTAGGTTTAAAGTGTGAGCAAAATCCCAATATTCTTCGTTTTCAGCATTTTGCACCTAACTTTAAACCTACATATTTTCTAAACGGAGTCACTCAACTTTTTGATCTTTATATCAAATTAAAGAATACACACTTACCTAAAAGGTGAGCCTAATTTTGTTCCTCAATGTCGAACGAGCCCAATATGGCGTCAGTATGACTAAAACTGTGGTTACAGCAACGTGTCTCGTGAACCATGTCGATAAAATCTGCCGCCAAGTGAGAAATTCGCAGCGTTATCCGTTATCTCGTTGTGAAACTCCAAAGAATTCTTGGAGCGGTATGATCTTGAAGGTGATGATTTTCTGCACTCTATTGTTACAGGGGATGAAACTTGGGTTGCCCACTATATCCCTGAAACCAAACGAGAATCCTCCCAATGGTGTCACATTGCTAAAAAATTCAAAATGACGATTTCAGCCAAAAAAAATCATGGCATCCGTGTTTTGGGACCACAAGGGGATAATTTTGATCGAATTTTTACCTCAGGGTGAAACCATCAATGCTTCTCGGTATTGTGAGACCTCAAAAAAATTAAGAAGGGTACTGCTGCAGAAGAGAGTCTGCCTTCTGTATGACAATGCCAGACTCCACAAGGGCAACGCAACAAAACAACTTTTGGAGTCGTTCGGATGGGACGTTTTAAACCACCCCGCGTATTCCCCTGACCTGGCGCCTTCAGATTATCATATGTTCACCGCCCTGAAGATGCACATGGGTGGGAAAAAATTTTCAACTGACGAGGAAGTGAAGGGGGAGGTAAACAAATGGGCAAAGGACTTGGCGGCAGAGTTCTTTGACCAAGGCATCAACAAATTGGTTCCTCGTCTCACTACGTGCATCGAGAGGGAGAACCGGCTGTTGAGACGGTTGGTGGAAGGGATTGTTAATGGTAGGAGACTTTGATACAACATAGCGAAATTTGAGCTGTCTGATCATCAATCATTTTTCATGGTTTTTCTCGATCATTCAGAACAAGGCATATTGGTTACCACAAAATGATCTTCCTTAAATAACTCTTGCGCTTTTGATTTGAGGAAATGTAGATCCACCAAAGGCACGATCGATACAAGATCATCACTAAACTCAAACTTTGTGAAAGGGGCGAGTGATCTACACGAGTTAGAAGATCCATAAACTAAAAATAATAAAGTTACCATGACATATCTAGTGTATCTTTCAATGCGATCAGTGATCTTTGTAATCAAATATTGCTTTGATATTCATGTTGGTTTCCCTAAAACTACCATTGTTTATTCATGGGACCATCGGAAGATAGTTTTAGATGCAAGACTTTGTCAATTTCAAGCAAGCAAGAAACTTTCGAGCGATAGCTGGTCTACGTTTCGTTTGATCCCATAGATTGTGTACCTAAGGTTTCGTGTTTGTTTAACGCCATCCCAAGCTTATCAGTACCTCGACACCTAGTCTAGAGACCTTTAAGTCTTCAGGCTAAACCCTGACATTTACATAGGAATTGAATGAGTGTTTCTCTTTCATTCGGCATTCGACACCAGACGTTGTGTGGGATATCCAGCTTAGTCCTCTATTCCTATGGCACAGTGAACTGGGGCAGCCATTTTCTTTTTCCCATGAAGTCCTCTGTGCTACTGTTACGATTTTGATAATGCAAGACGATCGTGCCAAACCATTGTCATTATGATCGTGGGTATATGTCCGAAGTACGAAATGGCAACAATCTTGATCTAGAACTAAAATTGCTAAAAAAACATTGCACCATGACGTGATCAACAACACGACGGACTGGTGGCATAAAGTATGACTCCTGTGGTTAGACTACCACATAAAACAAAAGACAGCTTGAAAGCCACCTTTACATATTCCGCGAACTTTTCAACTGACATAACACCATCACAGGCTATGATCATTTAAAACGCGTAAAAAGCAAAGTTCAGATTCCATTTAAAGATTCCAATAATCATTCTAAAAATTCAGTAACCAACCTAATTACCGACGACGGGGTTGTTATGATAACACTGTGCCATAATTAAACAAAGTGTGTCAGCTGGAAACCCGGAAAAAGCTAATTTCCCACTCTCCAGAAAAGAACCAGGTTTTTGCTGTCTGAACTTTGTTATTCCCCGTAAGACACACTAATGTTTCTTTTCTCTTCAATTAATTATCCCAGAGTTCTTTGTCTAAGCATCTCTTCTGTATATTTGCAATGCTTCTCACTTCTAATTCATGCAGTCGACGACTCATACTCGTGATAATGAAAATAGATGAAAGCAAAACAAAATCAATTTTCATTTATAAATCGATTCCGTGAAATTGATCACTTTTTGTTCTTGCAATTATAAATGAATTTATTTACGTCATTACAACTTCTGTATTACTCCTGGCTGCTGCTGCCCCCCGCCCGGAGCACACAGATTGTGTAAATACCACGTGTCTCCAAGCAGCGCTTTCCCACAAAATGTTTACACGATCGCCAAGTGATCACTCGGAGTACCCACTTCTGAGGCTTCCAACTAGTTGGCCATAAGCGCTATTTCTGGAAGATTTATTTGCTATAAACTCGGTGTGTGTGTACACAACTCCCCAGAAAATCCCCAGAAGCTGTTGTTGCGGTTCTCTAGTTCAGTGTTAAAATTACGTCAGACTTACTCACTCGCATGTTTGCAAATCATCTGTACTGGAGGCGTGTATTGATTCATGAATTTAACCCGGATGAACCAGCAGCACCAGCAGCTAGTCATAAGGTGATTGCCATGTTGGATGTACTCGATACTCTGCGCTGCTTCTATCGCATTACGCTATCTGCAATATGAATAACATCCTGTAATTATTCCAGCTGATCGTGCCGCCCGCAATCAGTGATCGACGCTCGATCACCAGCCAACGATGTCTCAATCGAAATCAACTATAGCAAAGCGCGCAGAGAGAACGACGAAAACATCGATAATTGATTAATGGCGATCACCGCCATAACTCCATCGATCAGATCCGATCTTGCGATTAATCGATCTCCGCGGAGAGTTCATTGTATTGCAGCTGGTCTCAGGTCTCGGATTGAAAGTGAAACTTGTAACGTCGCGTCGTCGTTGGCTGAAACTTGTTACATTTTTGGTTGATTGAATCTTGGGACTTGTTACACTGTAAACAAATCTCAGGATTCGTGTCATGTTTCAATGCACGATCATTTGTGGACAACAATTATTTGTGTGTTTGTCTGTTTGTTTCTCCTTTCCATGCACCAATACCGAATACAAAACGAACACGATCGCGACTACAATCTCCGATCTCCTTGCTCCACCAATGGATCTGTTTTGGTTGCTGGCTATAAATGGATACAATCATGAGTTCCCCCTGAACTCTTTAATTAGAAGATCTCAGTTAAATTGTGTGTATGGAGATGGGTTTTTTATTGTTGCCGGGTGCCTGAATAGACGCGCCACTATATCCCCCCCTCCCCACCATACACTCCTCTACAACCTCACTTTAATTGGATTTAATTGTGAAATATTGCAATATATTGCGACCAATGATCGTGTGTGTTTGTTTGCAGAAAAAAAGACCGAAATTGTTATGTTTCATTGTTTTATGTCAAGGAAATTTTCATTATTCCGAATTGATACTTTCAGAGGAGCTGCGTTAGTACACGAAAAAAACATTTCTTTATCGTTCCATGAACTCTCGAAAGGGTTAAGTAGAGTGAAGATATAAATTTTATTGATGTAGTTGCGTATGGGCTTAATGATCTTGGATGATCGTAAAAGACTCCGAATAAAGATGATCGTGTGTTTTGTAAATGTGCATCGTTGTGATAAATCAGTAAAAGCTTAATTTTTTTAAATTGCTTCTCAACGACAAAACTATTAAAAGTTTGTGTGCGTTAACAACATATTTTTATCACTTAGAAGATATATTTAGATTCTTGATATTGGCGAAGATCATAATGATTTAACAACTTTAATAATAAAGTTCCAGCCTCGGGATCGCCGTCTTCAACCTAACTCTAGCCTCCAGGGAGAAGCTCAACAAGTCGAACAGTGAGGAAAGGGTGAAGAAACCCGTTGTAGTTTGCTATGCCTGTAAAAAACATGAAAAAAGCAAGAGATGGGGTCTCAAGCCAAAAATGGTCCTATGGATGTAGCCGTGGTACATCCAATTCTCACGAACGGTTCGTTGCTGTGGTGGCCAGCGCTGAGCAGGACGAGTAATGTCATAAAGTTGGGAAGGGTTCAGAAGACAGCAACAAGGACGTCATGAGGACATAACCCACGAACGCTCTTCATGTTCTCTTGGACCAGTTCCCTCTCGACATTCGCATCAAACACCTAGCCTCGTGCAGTGTCCTTAGACTGAGGGAAGCCGGGCCGAACGTCGAAACCCTACGTTCATATCATCATCTTGGATTTGCTATCCGGGTCACCATAATCCGACACTACCTTCACCCTAGGCAGACCTTCACGAAAGGTTTCTCCGTCGAAATACCCTCAAGAAGAGATTGGAGAATCGGAGACGTCCTGAGGAAGTTCGATACACTGATATTCATTGACGGCTTCAAGACGCCACAGGCCTCGGTGCTTGAGTTTATCTAGAAACCACTAACAGTTCCCTGTCCTGGGACCTCCCGGTGCATACTAGTGATGCGGTCCAAACTAGTTTAGCAAAGCAGAGCCGAATTAGAGAAGCTCGGTAGAAACCACAACGTGAGTCTCCGCTGAGGATCGAGAAACAAAATGGTCAGCAGTCTAATTGCCCAAAGGTGGAGATTACTGGAGACCTGTACTATCTCTAGGACGACTTGGTCTACTTTCAATAAAGAAAGAACAATGGGTTTCCTAAACAAACCCTGAAGAGATATTGCCAGAATGACGGCGATCATCACGGGTCGTACGATAGGTATCTCGCATAAAATGTGTTGACGTAACTGCGTAGAGAGAAAGACTTGTTTACTTCCTGTGCAACTACTCGGCTTTAGCTAAGCCAGGATGCTGTCAGCCTGCTAAACCCAAGCTGCGGTTACGTCGTGGAATATTTAAAAGAGATCTCCAGTTTGGAGGTCAGATCGCTGATAAGATGATCTACACTAAACTAATAACAACACAGGATCGCTTTAGACATCAACCACGGTCGAGCTATAGGTAAACGAAGCTTCAGCATCAAAACGGTACACCAAAGGCGCTGATTGGACCTCGGGTCGCATTGGAGGCAACCATACACCTAACCTAACTTAACCATATCTAGGTTGGCAAGAATGACCTTCCACCATAAGCTTAAGCATTACAAAGCCCAAAGAAACAGAGAAAGGTAGAGAAATGTCAGGAGAGATAGCACTGGCACCGGGCGGACCAAGTTGTAGAATGTCTTATCCAAATATGGAGGCTCTATCAGGATAGACCTTCCCCTTTGTACCTTACTCATGGGACTTTTATGGACCAATTAAGCTGAGAGGACTGAAATTAGGAGCCCCACGGAACACACCCGACGTCCGATTTCGCAAACGCCTTCTCAACAGTTCGAAGGGAGGACGGCAATCAGGAACCCTGGACGCCAAGAAGCAGATCTATGCAGTCGCCGCTCTCCTAAAGTTTCTGAAAACACCAACTCCCAAATCATCTGGGAGAACAGTCCCATCATTCAGCGGAGCAGGACCTCAAAAGAAGAAAAGGAGGAGCCGTAATGATCCTCCTACCGAGACAAAAAGCAGATCCAGACAGCCGCTGCTCTGCCTTAAGTTTGTGGACCCTCCACAGGACCAAGGCAAGAAGAGCCGGAATTGGATTTCGGAGCGCCACGGCGCACACCCGAGCCCCGCTTTCGTCATCTCCTTCTGAATAGACGGAAGGCAGGCGTTGCAATGTCAAAATCGCAATTGTTGTATGCAGTCTGAAATTCCAACAATGGTTACTGTGATTACTATGGTCAATTGTAGGTACTTCACGGTTACGGTGACAGATACGTTCATCTACATTCGTTAAAAACGTACGCCGATCTACGTCTATTATAGTTCAGACTCAAGACTGATGAACCTGTTCCAGCGGAGTGGCCTGCAAATATGAGTTAAGCCTCAACTATAATAGACGTAGATCGACGTACGTTTTTAAAGAAAGTACACGTACGTATCTCTCACCATAGGCCTTGACGTACAATCGGCCATAATAATTGCAGTAAACATTGTTAACTTCCCAGTAGGAAGTTATTGTAATCGGTCCGAAAATCGGAGTCGAAATTTTCAATGTATTTACACGTTTCAAGGTCCCAATAGCATTTTAAGCAAAAATTTGAGAAGAACTATGTGTGTGTGTGGTCATTTTTTCCTGCACGATTTCGCGCGAACCAAAAAAGATATCGACTTCGTTGAGGTGCCGTTCGAAGCGTGTTAAAGGACGTATGATCTGAAGATTTTCATAAAAATCGGTCGAGTCGTTTTTTCGTTTGAACGAAGTTCGTGATTTTTGTACGTGCGCAATATCGAACAAACGTGCGGTAGCCAACGCCGAATGTCGTTCGTTGGGCCGATGTGTACGCCAATTGGGACGAAGGAAACGGGCAATTAGCTTGGTGACCATAAAGGGTTCCATTGGCGATTCCTACACCAGGGACCATGGTTCTGGGAGACACTCCGCACGCTTCCCTTGCCCAAAAAAAGCTCATGCTCCCAAGAACCATGGTCCCTCGTGTAGGAATGGCTATTAGCCTACACAATAGATCGGTTCTCGTTCGATTGCAAAGGTCAAGCAGCATTGGACGTGGTTGGTACTTAGTTGGAGGACCGCTTGATAAAACGACACTGGCGTTTGGAACGATCGATTAGGAATACATTCATATCTGTAACAGAGGTATGCATACCTTTGGCGGGCGCATTTTTAGATTTGCATGCCTGCAGCTGGAGCTTTTAAAAAAATTAACCAACTAAATTATTTTTACTCGGGTAAAAAAATTTTTTTAAAGCCCAAGCTTAGCAGTCCGTACTACCACTCCGTCTTGTCGTACTTGTCATTGTGCAATGTCTACTGCTTGGTTTAAAAAAAAGAATAGGGGACTGGATAGATAAGAGTCTGGCGGGTGCTAAGGTTGAACTCCTGGATGTTGTAGGAGTTCACACCAGAGAAGAAATTTGCATGAAGCTCACGGATGTAATAAAAATCAAAACAACAAAATTTTGTAACGGGGCTTCGATTTCACAAACTCGATATCCTCAATAACTGTCAGGCTTGAACCACGTAGTAGGTAATAGGAAGAGACAGACTCGGGGCGGGGTGTTATGCCTCCTGAAACAAGTGAATCCCGCCAGCCGACAAAGACTGTCACGCAGTATCAGACTTCCAGGTGTGGAAGAAGAAGTCCATCCGCTAGGGGAATTCCCGATTTAAAGCGAAACTTTAGAACCCTATTAACCGGTTAAGTCGGCGAGATGCCTTATTAGCGATACAAATAAAATTACCTATGTATTATGAAAATTTCGCCCGTTTACCTATTAAATAATCATCGCTGTTTCAATGAGACAAATAGACTCGTACCGCAACGTTTAAAATTTACATGAATTATTCTCAAATATAATTTACATGAACATTAAACAAACATAAAAAAATTGTGAATGGAATATTAAGAAATAAATTGTTTAATTTGCTTAAACAAGAAATTACATTTACGAAGGAAAACGTCTGCCATGTTTTATTACAAGTACATAAATTAAGAACGAGCTCGTGCCCATGTAATATAGTGCACCAATGAATAAAATACGACATCACGATGCATTTTACAATCTCCCACAGAACATTCCTCAACTTTGTTTGTAAATCACGTCGTCGATCCACACATGTCCCATAATAAATTTTCCTATTAAAGTCTCCCCATAAAAAACCCCACAGTTTTCCCCATCCTTCTCCCAATAAAGATAATTCCGGCGCAATCATTTCATATCCGAGAAATAAACGACTTCCAACCACTGCGACACAGTAAAATGTCACTTTTAATTATCGATCAAACTAAAGACTGAACTTTAAGGCCGCCATTCAGTTTCTGATTAGTTCAAAACCGCAGGAAGCAAATTGTTTATTTCCCCAAATCCACAAAAAGAAACTTTTACGACTGTTTGTGTGACGACAAATTAGTATACCTTAAACCGTCGCATTTCTTTTCCGTTCTTCAAAATATAAAAAATCGTGGAGATTTGGCCTATTTTGAGGCTGATTAAGAGTCGAAAATCTCCCGTTTTAGCACTAAAAAAAAATTTGTCGAGTTTAACTTCTACCATCAAACCGCCGGCGGCTATAAATAATCGTTAAGTGTTAAACATCATCGGAGGTGAACTAATCGGTTTGGTTTAAATCTTCTCATAATCCACCATCTTCGCGCACAGCCACGATCAGCTTGTGGATTGTGGAAACGATTATAAGTGACCACGTCGACATCTAGGGGGCAAAAAAAATAAAACAAAAAATGCGTGTGGCATATTTCTCCACCCAATTCCGATGACATTACGTTAAAGACTTGTCCAACAGGTTCTGCCCCTGCGGGATACCGCCATGTGGGAGTCGAGGTCTTTAGAATTCTGTCCGATCTATGCCTAACTGTCGATCGTAATTGAGGTCCACTTTGATCAGCCAACAGGCCAAGAGCCAATCGCTTAGCGAGATGGAAGTGAATTGCATATCAAGTTGCAGCGATCCCAACTGGTGATTTTGTTAATAAATAAAAGTCCGTCCACTCTGGAAAACGTCGGTCCTACCCCGCGTGCCCTGCGTCAATTACCCAAATCGGAACTAATCTCGAGCGGTTGTACTTCGACTTGAAAAGGCTCAATCCAATCCATAGTCGCCATCTCCGCCGTTTATAGAGTCGTCATCTGTTATTGAAGTGATGATCTGTTGTAGGTGGCGCTTTGGGCGTTCGTTTCCGCAACTCATGAAGTGCTGCACCAGACCAAACTCGAGTGGACTAATCTATTTCCATTTCTTGTGTGTCGTTTTCAATGCTAACCGCTTTTTTTCGAAATGTTTATGACGAAATCGAAACTAGGTTGAACTAAATTTTCGAATTTTCTGATAAACATGCAAAATGCATCTCCCCCCAGACGCCAGGCAAGAAATAATGCGCCGTAAAAGGTTTCGACAATTAAGATAAGACCATTCTCGATGGACAACAACCAACTAAATCCACAATCGGGTTAAGCTTTGAAGCCCTTACGAGAATTTAGGCCAGTATAGATAGGGCATACTCTTTCGGCGACGTCGTCGTTTCGGAATCGTTAAATCGATCGGTCGGTGGTGGTGAGGAGTCATAACTATTGTGGTGCTTTCTAATATCTTTTGCAACGAGATAATGCAATCTCGGATGGACTACGAGGAACACGATGTGATAATGGAGAAGATAAAGCGGCGAAGACAACAGATTGGGACATTGTCGTCGGTCGTCATCATAACCATCAACGTCGTCGTAGTTGTCTGTCACTGTTTGGAAATAAATATTTATTGTCATGTTTGCGGAGAGGGCGATTGGTGTAATGTGCAAATGGGCTTTGGATGTTTGCATGTTGATTTCTATCAGTTTGGCGACTTCGGTCCGCTTAATTAGTGTTTTATGGGTGGTCATTTTAATAGGAAAAATTTTTGCAACGTTTTTGCAGTGTGATGTTGTAATATTTTCTCGTTTCGTTTTGATATAGTTTTATTTTCGGGTTTTTTCGATGATCGTTTTGAAATGTGAAAAGGTAAATCAATCCTATGAGATGGGTCAATGTCTCTAGGATGGAGTAAACGCCAGCATCTATCATGAGTTTTAGAGCATTATTTTTGGACATTAAGGCGTTTCTCTTCTAGACCAAGCGGAATGTTAGATTTGGAGATAAGAGGCAGAGGTAGATTCTTGTTTGAAGGGTTTTTACAATGTTACACCATCGATTGAAAAACACATAATGGGGTGGGAGGTGGGTGAAGGTATAGGTGGTAAAAAACCTAGTTGTGAAACGGCTCGAGTATGAGCTGTTAAAAAAACCGACGCAGACGTGTTCGCGGAAGTGATCCAGCAAGACACTAGGTAGGTATGAAGTAGCAGAGAAGGGATGGTGTAGATTGCCGAGTTGGTGAAACGGGCATACGACGCCTCCATGCCACAGCACGTCGGCATCCGAAGACTGAACAAGGCCATCGCTAGAAGTAAATTCGAACACTTCAGAAGGTTATGTAGAGAAGCAGAGTCGGAGCATATAAAATGTTTATGACAGCTGTCCAGGACAGATCAGCGGAGGATCTACCTACAACGTGCTGCTCCAGAATATAGGACCCGTCCTGTTTCCAGAAAATGTCCAAGTGGACCCAAAGGATGGTACCTGTGGACCTGTAGTAACTGCAGAAAAGCTTCTAGAGGCCGCGAAAAGGGTAGCCACCTTTAAGGCCCCTGGTATGGAAGGCATAACGACAAATTTAAACTAGCAGGGGTTTTCCTAGAGTGATGGATACACCAACAACTTGCGCTCTTACCTAAGCCGAACAAGCTCTGAGGGGACCCAGTATCCGATAGGCCGATACATTTCCTTAGTTACATAGGCAAACTTTTCGAGCGAGCGTGTGGAAGTGAGTTACGACCTCAAGTATAGTTCCTGAGTGGACATGGAGAATACAGACAATACGCACTATGACTCACGCTTTGCCCGGCATGCCGAGGTCTTCCGGAGGATACAGACCACGTTGTTGTGCGAGATCGGCCAAATATAGAAAGAAGCTGAAAGCAATGGACGAGGCACGACTGACATCAGAGAACATTTTAGGACACATGATTAGGTCCGAGGATGTGTGGAGAAAGTGGAAACATCGATAAAGGCTATTTACAGTAAGTTGAGGCAGAAACAAGTCGATAGAAGAAGAGAAAGGCAAAGAAACAGCGGAAGCATTGGCAGCTAGATAAAAGCTGATCCATCCCCGCGGCACAACTGGAAAGCCAGTCTTGCCGGTACGGTCGCAGACCAGGTTTTAGTTAGGGATCAAGTCCTATATAACTGGCATGCAAGAGCCTGTCGGTACCATGAGTAGCTTTGCACGTCCCAACGTACTCTTAGTAGCCTCTATACTTCTGATTTGTAGGCCGGACCGCTTGAAATGGCTCAGCAGAATGCTTCAAGATTTTATTTGGTCGCGTAGAAAAACGAGACCCTACTCGTGCCTTTCGCGGAACAATGAAGGGTAGATTCGAAGGACAAAAAAGAGAATAGGAAAGGCAGACTCGTTCTCATCGAGGCTCAGTTTGCAGGTGGGGCTCTCCGTCTTTCCGATCCTACTTATGTGATAACTGAGGGAGCAGTGTCCAACGAGCGAGCTAACTAGTGCCTTGGCATCTTTTCCACTTCTTCCTCTTCTTAAATGGACCTACAGTCATTGTAGAATTTCGACTTCTTGAGGTCTATTAGGTGCGTTTCATTTTCATTGGAGTATGTAGGCCGGCGTAGTTGGGCGCACAACGGAGTAGATGCTGCTACCCCACAGAATGGGCTGGTATAGCTGATGTGCGCCCAACTACGCCGGCGTAGGTACTCCAAAGAAAATGAAACGCACCTATTGTTGCAATCGTCTATATAATTTGCTAGTACAACCTTTCTACTGCGCCCCAGTCATTCTTTGCGAGACGACGCAAGAAAATTTCGGTTAGAGTTCAACCGGCTAGGTATGGTCTTTAAGTGCTTCAAAAGCTAGTGCCGGACAGACGGAAAAAATTTGTAGAGTGTTGTCTGGCCAAGAAGTCCGCCTTTTTATAGCTTTCGTAGCCCTGATGGCCCCGTATTCACATAAGACTGACCCAATCGTGAGTACCCGACACGTTGGAAGCCCCAAAACGAATTTGGACTTGCCTTAGGTGTCTTCATCGTCCTGATTGCCGATTTGGTGTTAGATGGGATAAACAGCCTTTTGTTAGCGTAGGCCTGTCTTAAGTTTTCATAGGTAATACATGCCAATATAGCGTACATTTCTACGTAAATGACAACAGTTGAAGTGCCCAAGCTGAACGGTCTACTTAACCTGGCTTTCGGTCCAACTTTCAGCATTTACAGTTCTCATTGGTTTGGACACATCTCTATATCATACGAGTTACGCCTTAAGGTATTTTAAGGAAAGCCTAGAATAGCAACTCTTGTATTTTTTTATGTTAAAGTCCACACTGCAAATCTCAGATTTTTGAAGTGTGTTATTTTAACACGCTTTAAGTGTTTATTGTGACGTCGCCCATTTGAATTACATTATAGTCACTTTTTACACGCTTTAAAGTGTGTAAAAAGTGACTATAATGTTAATGAAATGGGTGACGTCACAATAATACGCTTTAAGCACGTTAAAATAACACACTTCCAAAATCTGAGATTTGCGGTGCAAGCTTAGGAGTCATCCTTTGTACTATCAGTCCGTCATGCCGTACCCGTCTTTGTGCAGTGTCTAACTTGTAGTAAGCTTGGCTCAAAGAAAAGAGTAGAGGGCAGGATGTATTAACAAGAGTCTGGAGGGTGCTAAAGGAGGAGGCGATGGACCTTGCATTTGAATCCCTGGAATCCCTCCAAATAAGTGCTGACCATTAGTCTGCGAGTTCTTAACATAGAGTCTAGCCAGCCAGAAAAAGTGTTCACCTAGACCTAGTTTCTCTATATCCCTGGCTACAGTATCAAAGGACAGCAGAGCCATCTCTTTGTTTTACACTGATTATAAAAACTTGAGGACCAGGTCACGAAGACCTGTCTTAGGCCATTTATAAGAATTAGAAATAAGGCAGCTGATAGAATTGACCTTTGACTGACTCCGACTCAGATGCAGTGGGGTTCAGTTTCATCGCCGCGCCGGCCACAATTACATTGATTGAACGGCCAGAAATGAAACTAAACTTTAGAACTGAATCGATACCAAAAAAGCTTGTAGTTTTGTGAGCTGAGTTTGGTAATTGATTTTCCGAATTATTCAAGGTATATTTTGGTCGAAAAGTGAATTTTGGAAACTTTGACCTTGAATAACTTCGAAAGGGATAGGTCTTCGAAAAAATGGCCCATATTACGGTTGTCGAGTCGAGTAGTAATCGACCCGACAATGTCTAGTCGAGGCGATTTTGATTTTGTATTGCGTAAGAGAATCGACTTGAACAAACAGGAAAAGCATAGTTATCGGTTTTAAATGTCGATAACATCGACAAATATTTCGCATTGTCGACATTCGCAATACGGATTCAGTCATCATTTTAGAATCGACTATCGACTCGACAATCACAATAGGGGCGAATGACAAGAGGGCTTTTTTGTAGGCAATAACGTTTCGTATTAACTGATCAAAAAATTTATTTCGAAAAAAAAAAACAGTTTCTGAGTGATTTTTTTGCCAAAAAGTGATATCTCAGGTGGCCATGTTTTTTTTTGTGATTCCGAAATTGCTTTCTTAAAAAGTTCCAAGGAAGCTGTAGACCAAATTTCAGCCATTTCGGAATTTTGTCTCCTTAAAATACTAATTTCCCCGGACTATGAAGCTACTAATCAGAAGCTTGACGAGTCTATATATGTATGTTAAACACCGCTCAATACTACTATAAAGTCAAGTAGCTCTTACTACTCTTGGCAGTAAAGCAGATAACTCCAACTTTAGAGCTCTTAACACCAGTTTTATCAGCCACAAAATGGACCAACACAGAATAGAAATTAGAGAATGTAAGAATTTTAAACTTTTAAAAAACCTTGAAATGTATCGAAAGTATTCTACACTAAAAAGTAGGTGGCGCTGCTGTCGAATTTCGGTTTTATATTCTAAAATTTCGTGCTACTGAACATCTACCGCTCATTTTTGACATTCAAATCCTAATAGTGAAATACTTTTAATGATAACAATGTATTTTTAGCTTCTTTTTCAACAAGTGAACAAGTTTCGGAGCCCCTCAATGATCGGAAGCCCAAACAATGTCCACAATTCTCATTGAATCTAAACAATCACTCAGCAGTGAAAGAAAAACTCACAGCAAACGACATATTGTTTGGTCGAAAATCGTTGATTAATAACTGATGTACACCGACTGTTAATGCATCATTATTAAGAGACAATCCTCCTCTGCTGTTAGTAGATAAACGCAAACAAAAAAGGCACGTCAACATCTGTGATCTGCCACAAAAACAGCATCCTCAAAAAAAAATTAAGGTAATCTGTCGCCAGTTTTTGCTCCGAAAATAAAATTTCCAAGAATAGTTACCACCAAAAAAAAACAACCTAAAATCACACACACACAAAAACAGGACACACCCTTGACTGAATGCAGGAAACCAAATCCTCCTCACCCCAGGATGTTTTCCTTCAACCAAGTCAATCCGAGGGTTGTTACCTTTTCACTTTGCTACCCCTGAAGCGGCGGCACGCATAGCGATGGAACTGCAGACTGCACACAATTATAATCGTTAACACTCTCGGCGCAGGGGTGGTGGCGTTACTATGGTCACCTTCTTAACCAACGGATCGATATCAGAGCACTGCACAAAAATTTCGGCACACTTTGGCGCATACAAAATTAAAAAAGAAGAACGAAAAAAACAAAATTTTCTTTTATTCACTTATGCAAATTTTCTTGGTTAAAACTTTTTTGTTATCGCTGCAGGAAACTGGTGTGACTTCACTGCTTATAATCGCACAGAAACAGCACACGCACCGCGCGTAACACAGTCCCCCCGAGAGTTGTAAACACACCACGGCCGCAGTGCGGCGGGTCGCCAATTGCAACGCACACGATTGCAAACAAAATAAATAATGCGGATGCAGATTATGGATGCGCTTCAAAGATCGGACAACACACGGTCGACAAAGCAGCAGCCCTCTAGACGTCAGATTATCGTAATTAAGTTCCGATCGCCGCCAGTAGTATCCTACACACTCACTTAACACCGCCGAACGATCGATCAGGTGTGATGCGTGACACCGTAATGTGTGATCCCCGATCGCGGAAAAGTTCGAGTACACAGCAGACGAAACACTTTCGAGCAATTTGCTGCGTTATATTCTCGACCAATGACGTCCTCGGTCGATTGACTTAACTCAGGTGTTTAAGCGGATTCGAATTCAGAGAGGTACACAAACGCGATGCGGAGCAGATATGTACGTCACGTCGCCACTTCGGATTGCTTTCGACTAGCACGGCGCCGAGTCGAGTTGGTCTGCTTGGGCTCGATGTGAGCGAAACTCAATTCGAACTGGGCGAATGTGCAGAAGTCAGCAGGCGCTGAATGTGTGCTCTTTGGATTTATTCGTGAGGGAGAGAAGTCTGTGGATGAACACGCAGAATCAGGGGAGGTGCACCTTTTGTTTAGAGTGAATTTTATCGTGTTTTGTTTTGGTGATAATAAATGGTTGAAAATATCTGATGAGATTTTTGATAAAGGAATTTTTGTTGGGTATACTCGTGAAGCAAAAGGATTCAGAGTATGGTAACCTGATGCACGAAAAATTGTGATGTAAAATTGAGATGTTCGAGATGTAAAATTTGTAAAAGATGCTCCAGATTCGTCTAAAGATGAGCCGTTAGTATAGATTTTTTGGAACAGGAAAATGATGGTAAAGATACCTCAAGTGATGTGGACGACGTCTTATAAACGCTTGATACCAATGTACAAGTGTTAGTCCTACAAGAAGTGTTGTGAGTAGTATCAGTCCAAAAGGATGAAGTAGTATGTCAAGCAGTAGTTCATCAAGTCAACCAAAAACGTCAGAATCAGCACCATTGAATCCGCATCCTCCAAGAGGTCGACGCAGACCAAGACTTTTACGTACTGAGTTTAGAGGTCGATTCAAAAGTCGATTCAAAGATTGACTTTCAGAAGCTTGTGAAGAAGACATTCCCAATGAAGAAATGGGTGTTGATGCTGTATTTGCTGGTGTGGCCGAGGTATCAGTCAATGAAGCTATGAGTGGTGAAGAAAAGAAAGCCTGGAAGCGTGCAATTCAAGCCGAAGTCACCAAAGTTTAGTCAAAAATTATACAATTAATATTGTTAAATACTTTTAATGTCCCTTTAGAAGCGTTTTTGAGGCAGTCACAAAAGTGGAGAAAGGCTTTTTAGTAAAGAATTCGTGACGGCATGTGGATATGTGAATAATGGTCTGTGTCGAAAAGCTCTTATTTTTGTTAACAATTTTGCAATTGCCTTTCCGTTCTTTTAAACGCGAATGTCGACAGCGGTTTTACCAAGCGGTCCCCCAACTAAGTACTAATCACGTTCAATGCTGCTTGACTTCCGTAATCAAGGGAGAATTAGTCTATTGAGTTTGTTAATAACAGCCTTTATGGCCACAAAGATAATTGCCCGTTTTTTTCGTTCTATACAATTTCTTAAAGCTCCAATTTTGCTTCTTTAGGAGCATACTGACAGCGCTCTCTTGAGTAATGCTCCGAATTTTTCCCAATGGGTGGCTCTCGTATAGTTCTGGAGAAAAAGTATCGGCTAGATGGACCAATAAATATTGTTTCAAAGAATAGTGGTAAAAGGATTTTGGAATAGACAACCCGCAAACATTTGCTCAAGTAACTAAATTACAAACCATTCGTATGCTGATGGCTATCCGTTTTTCGCGAATCTATACAACGATCTCTTCTGGCGTTTAAACTTTTGTACGGCGACTTTGCTGTATTAGTTCGGAAATACCGATTGCGAACAGACTGCGGACTGTACGCTACTGTTGTGCAGCGAGAAAAACATAGCCGTGGAGGCAGGAGAGGGTGAACTGCTGTGGAGCAATCCTTATGGTAATAGCGGTAATACTTTGTTAGGGTTGACACATTTATGGTTTAATGAAGCTATCACCGATGAATTTAGGAAAGCGTGATCTTGAACTTAATTTAACCACGACAAGGCGGTTTTAGGTGCCGCTTTCACATAAACCTACTTTGGTGAAGGCGAATTATTCCCGAGATATTGGTTGACGGAGAAATTTGCATTTCTTAAGAAGTCTCAGGCAATGGGGTGCTTATTTGGCGATTTGGCATATGTGGTCTTCCCCTAGCAGATCCTCGGTTAATGATTTGTCTAGGATGTTAAAAGATAGGTCAGAAGTTGAGACGGAAGGAAGATCGGTGCAGGTCTTATTAGAGATAAAACAGTAGTTGGTTTTGGAAACGTTGAATTCGACCAGATTTTTGCGACCCCAATCAAAAATGAACTCGATGTTCAAGCCCCTGGACACTACATAGCCAAATGTATTTCCAAAAAGATGGAATGGTCTTCTGGGTGTTTTCGGGGGTCATTTGTGGATCTCCCAGAGAGCCATCTCCAGGTGCAAGGACCTGGATGAACACAATTCCATATTGTCCCTTTCCAAACCTCTGTAAGCCTCGACACAACCACTTCCGCTCCATCGGGTCTAATCTCCACAAGCCTATCCGACGGGGTAGTGGGTGGATATTCATTATCCAAGAAGAAGATAGTATGCTGCTGGGACGTCAATACTTGCTCAGATCTCTTAATCGCAAACTTCCTTAGGGAATCCCTAAATTCAGCCGCCCCGACCAAATCAAAGGGAGCATAAGCTAGCCCTACACGAATAGGCATGTAAGAAAAACACGAGGGAACCATTCCTCGGTTAGCGCTGGTCTGACAGCCCCTGCTATGCCTTGGCAAAAACTTGGCCAAATGATAAAAAAGGTGTAGACCCGGCCTCCGTACGATGAGGCGTACGATGGAGTACATACCCATGAGATCAGAGACACGCAAATCTGGCAACTATATAGAGGCTTGCAGGTTGTGTTCCACCAATTTGAGATATTCAGGAGATTTGAAGTACGGAGAATTTAGGTCCACATCTCGACAAAAGAAAAGGCCGTCAACATAATCCATGCGCGACAACGCGGCAGAATCTACATTTTGGCTACATTGGTGTTCGATTTTGAACTCGTACTACTCGAGCTTTAGACTCCACCTTACCAATTGGCAGTTGATCGGTCCTTCTAGCTCAGGCAGCCGTTAGCATGTCCAGTGATGATTGTGAAAGCTTGCCCCTCCACATAGGCTCTACACTTTTTCACACTTAGTCTGCATAGCATTCAATTTCAGTAATGGTGCAGTTCAGTTGTGCTCCGTTTAATTTCTTGGGCATATAGGTAATCGGATGTTCTCTTCCATTGATGTCCTTTTAAAAGAGCACACTACCTGCACTAGTCCTGCTAGCATTGCACTGAATGTAGAAAGGCCCAGAGAAATCTGAAGTGCCTAAATAAGGGATCCTTGGTCATCAGCTCTATTAATGTCTCGAACGACCTGTACACGCGTCATCAGTCTATTTAAAAGACTTGTTTTTCAAACAGTCCGTGGTTGAAGAAGCCACGCTTGCATAATTGGGGATGAAGCGGTGATACCATCCGGTCATACCAAAAAATCTCCTTATCGGCTTATGCAACTTCGCAGTTGGGAATTCTGTAATGGCCGTCACTTTACTAGGATCCGTTTTCAGCAAACATCATAAGAATGAGTTCAGGGTTCAGTGATCGTTTGATCGTGATTAAAAGATCTTTCACTGCACAAATTCTTATAAAAATCACCGAAATATCGTCATTAACATTCAGAAGAGCAGATCAACATTTGCACTCCACATGCGTTCCACACTAAGAACAATGACCCAAAAAATACAAAATTAATAAATCGCATATCAACAATCGCACATCCTCAAGTATTCTATCAATTATTCTTCACTGTTCTTAAATTAATTAGAATCGATCGAATAAAAACTTTAACACAAAAATTCCTTCCACTTCATTACGGCCAATTTCCAATCTAACATCAGTCCACCACCATTCAATAAGCGATTTCTGTCGAAAAGTGACCTCATAATAAACTTGCAACAATAAATTTTGTAGCAAAGAAATTCACGCCTTTTATTTCCCGGCGATTGATTCATGCTCATTGAGTGAAGGTTTAATTAATTAAAATTTATTTATTCCGGGAGCGAAGTGCCGCCACGGTACAAGCCAACCGCGAACACACAAGACTTTTTGGTGTGCGATCGGTGATAAAAGCCAATGCAGTTTTTTTTTGTTTTTAATATTCAATGAGTGTCGGAATGGATAAAAATTTAAATTAATAAAACTTAGAGAAGTTATAATATTTAAATTTATAAGAAAAGAAACGGTTTTTTAGTATAGTTGAAAAAATTTTTAAGACTCCATATTCCAAAAATTATTTCTCATTTAAAAAAAGCTCTATAAAGCTTAATTCTTTAAAAAATAAGAAATTCACTTTTTTCTTTTATAATTTTTATATATAAACATAAGAAAAATATTAAATATTCTCTATTTCTTTTAATAAACAAAATATGCGCGCAAAAATTTAATTTAAAATTTTAAATTCGTCTAAAAACAGTTCCAAGCTGGGTTCCACACTTTTCTTGCAGTTGACAAGATCGTTCCACAATAATTTCTGTACGAAAAGGATTGTGTTTTTGCTAACACAAAATACCCAAGACAAGATCCCACCATTTGGCTTTTTAGTAAATACTCACACAGCTTTTCGCGTTGATTTCGGTTGAAGCGAAAATTTGACGTTAACTCACCTGAAAAATAAGAAAAAGAAATATTTTAGATATTGTTATTAATTAAATGTAATATTAGAGGCAGATTGATAGAAAATTTGCTGTTCTTTTAATTAAATTAGATCTTAAAATTCTTAAAAAAAATTTAGTTGACTTCTAAGTCATAGAAAATTTGTTAATCACAATATAGCGAAAGTCGCGGTGTGAAATGAGAATCTCCAGATTTCAACGTCCTCAGGTTGGATGGGCATAGTCTCACTCTATCCTCTAGGATGAAATTTGTGGGTCTAATCGTGAACCCAAAACCCAACTAAAAAGGGAACAAGGAGGAAAGGATAAGAAAGAAAAGTTGCAGACACAGTTGGCTGGTTTGGTAGCCAGATCTAGACATCGAGCTAATCAACAAGCAGAGAAGGTGACCAGGTCATCCGCTCCCAGCCAGCACTTAGGAATCTGGGAATGATGATCGACCGAAGACTCAACTTCAGCAAAACTACTCACAAGCAATGTTCCCTCTAATTTTTTCGCTGACTGCGCGTTACAAAATATATGGGAGCCAAAATATTGAAAACATATGTAAAAATGTGCAAGGAGGTTCGCGGGGGGGGATTGCTGTGCATGTATTTGAGGTCAATTTTTTTTAATAAATATTCTTGAAAATTAATTTTGACAATACAGTTTCCATCTTTGTTTATACGAGTTCGCCAGCTAGACCTTCGGTATTTCTCCAAAGTTAAAAAATCGCACACACGCACACATTGTTGGATGTTGGATCACTTTGGGTGTCCGAAACTGCGTGAAAAAGGTTTGACACCGCAGCCGCTACGATGAAGTTCTTGCAGCGTAAGTTCCCCAGACAGGAGAAAAATTTGATTTGGAGTGGCCTCCTCGTTCTCCGGATTTAACTCTTTGAGGCACACGATTTTAAAATAAAAAACCTAGTTGCAGAGATCGTTTTTTGGAAATAAATAAATAAGTAAATAAATAATAATAAATAAGAAATAAATAATAATAAAAATAAATAAATAAATAAAATAATAAACAAATAATAATACATAAATAATAATAAATAAATAAAGTAAAGTTTATGCCAGCAAGCCCAAGACCATTGACGAACTCAAACGTCCGAAATGCTGGCCAATGTTATGCAGGAGGTCCGAAAAAGAGCCGTTTTTCGCGTATCGAATGGAGGTCGTCATTTAATCGACATTGCAATCAAAACCTGATTTGAAATAAATGGTAGAGAATATCGTAAATAAATCTTTTGTCAAAATCGACTTAAAGCTGAAATACCGAAAGTGTAGATGGCGCATCCCATATTCTTTCTTTATTAGAAAGAAGATCTACTATTTTTTAACGATAAGCTATAAAACAAGAGGAGTATATAAACAGAAGCTATTCATATGTTACACTCGGTGACGTTACCAACTACGTGACTGCAACCACTCACGAAATGCTGTACACAACATTCATACAACAATGAACAAACCTAAAGCAAACCAAGCAAATTTTATTTTTTTTGTGAAATTAGAATTTTTGCCATTTTTAGATGCAATTCTTTTATAAAATGAAATAAAAAAATGGTGAACAAGCCCAGTGTGCGCAGAATACAAAAACGGCTGCGCAACTCTCGAAAAATTAGTGGGCAACCGCGCACTCGCGCAGCTTAGAGGGAACATTGCTCACAAGGATGCTGTCTAATATACAGCGCACAAGCCAAGCCAACGCCTCCTTATCATGAGAGTGGTTTGTTCGTACCTATTGTATGTTGCAGCAATATGGACAGCGGCATTGGGCAGAACGGGCGGTAAGAGGAAAAAACTGCCATAGGTTAAGTGCTAAGTCTTTTTCAAAGATGGAACATGGTACAGGGGCTGGTGTCGCAGGACCCATCTCCAAAGTCTCGTTTGCAATGAATAAGTGGTCCTCTGTTTTCCAGACTGAAATACATGCCATTGAGACTTGCGCTAGGCTTAACCTTGAGAAAGGTTTGAAAGGCGCCAACATTAAATTTTTTTTCAGACAATCAAACTCCCATCAAGGCACTCACAACGTGGAAGTTTTCCTCCAAAATAGTTTCAGGGTGGTTTGACGTACTCTCGAGCCTGACCAGAAAAAAATAGGGTCTCGCTCTGCTGGCTTCCCGGACACTGGGGCATCGAGGGCAATGAATATGCAGACAGGATCGCGAGGGAAGGATCTGAGATGTTGGCCCAGGGCCCAGAACCCTTCTGTGGCATCTCATGGTTCGCCTCCAAGTCCCTGATAGAGGATTGGGTTAAGGGGCTGAGCCTAGGTTATTGGGAATCAATAGGCCTAGACAGGCTTAAGAACTTATAAGACCCTTTGCCTTAAGGGGCATCATCACTTAAAACAGAGCGGACTTAAGGCTGTTGGTGGGTTATCTGACAGACCTTGTAGGGCTGCGCCGCTGCGGTATTATCTCCACAAGCTAGGACTATCTCAAGAGGCAAAATTCCGACTCTGCATGGAAGGCGATGAGACTTCCACACACATTTTTTTGTGAATGTCCTGCTCTGATCTATCTTAAAAGAAGAACGGGAGCTTATGAGCCCCGCCCAAGTCCGTTCTTCTTGCCTTGGAAGGCTGATGGTCAGCTCCGTTAGTGGGGTACGTAAAATAGACCTAACTTGGCCGCAATGTTCACCACATGGGTTGCCCCCCATTCCTCATTCTTTAAGTGCTCGTTGAGCCATATTACGTCCGATGAAGCAGTAGTGTGATAGCCGGATTGATCCTCATTGATATTTTGGTGGCGGAGAGTGAGGCTGGTATGACCAGGAATATGCAAGAAATGGCCACAAGGGCGTGCAAAAGATTCTGACGCGCGGCCAATACATCGCAGAATGGCCGAGGAGGTGAGACGAGTCTACTAAGGCCGATGGACTTACAGACTCATACTAAATGTGAAGGAACATGGAGAAGTGAGTTACTACCTCACACAGTTCCTGAACGGGCGTTAAGATTATACAGCATATCTTCATCGCTTCGGGTTGGACGATTTACCGTCTCGACGACAAAGAGGACCCGCAGCATGTACTCTTTAAAGGCCACAGGCTTGCCGAGCATAGGGCTATACTGGAAACAACGGCCGACATGCAGCGAAGACCGGAGAACTCCCTGGACCAGATGATGAGGTTGGTTTATGTGTGGAGAAAGGTGACAATGACGCTGAACGCCATCCACCAAAAGCGTTCCGGCTCTTGTGAGGGTGGTGTCCAGAAACCGTTTTAATTTAATTTAATGACGATGACGTCAATTTCGATGACGCCAGGCCGAAGTAATGCCTTTACCGCCTCATCCTGAAGCGAAGAGGGTCTGGAATAAAACGTCATGGAAAAGGTTTACTGTTAGTCAGTAGGAATCTGACGTACGACATCAGAATCGTCAAAGATCTTTGACAAAGGAAGGTAAGCCGTCGAAACCTTTGCGATTGGAGTCGAAAAAGATGATATGTGGGTGATGCTACTGGAAGGGAAACGGCCACTACGACGTACATTCGACCAAATCTTTTAGATATAATTTTCCAAAATGGCCAGAAATATTGAATACATCTTTTTCACACTCATTCCAAGATCGCCCATTATTCTGCCTCACCCTGTACGAAAGGGGCGACTACAAAATAATTCCTGGTCGGAAAATTTGTTGTTCCACATTTGATCGTCGAATAAGCTTGGTTTGCTGTATTGCAACATTTATTTAGGTTCGATAGGGTTTATATGTCGAATGCAATGTAACGTCCGATAAATGTGATCCCAAACTTGGTAATGGACTGATGAATAGCTTACAAAGCCATCAATCTCTGCCTATTACCCAAACCTACGTGTCAGTTCCATGTAGACAACTAGCGATAGGTCCCTGCAGTTCATTGCCTCGACACTTGCTTAACACCTCTTCTAACGGAGAAATATTTTCCCATCCTCCATATTTTCCTATCCCAAAAAGAGCAATCGAGCAAAAAAAAACAACATTTGTGATTTCAAAATAATTCAAGTGCTTCAAGTACACACCGTTACCCAAAAAGAGCAGTTAAGAACCAAAAACCCAAGTGTCCACCGTCCAACATCGAGACTAGTTACGTCGCAGCATTTAATTTCTGAACGTGCCCGGATGATAAGCGCGGCGCGGCGGTTTTCAAGCAAGTTTCTTTACCGCTCGATGTGTGGCTGGGCCGAGGCGGTTTGGGGAATGCCATACCAGTAACCTAGTTCCACAAGCTGCGATTCCAGTGAATAATATTCTCAACCTGTCCACGGCGACTAATTACTCTCGTTTACGTGCAGCAAACCTCTACCTTTGCACAACGCGCTTACCGGCGCGGCGCACAGCAGTTAAAATGCCACTCACGTTGCTGCGAGGCTAACCTTTTGCGCCGTTGTCGTAGCTGCTGCTGGTGTCATTGCTGCTTTCCCGAGTTTCCCTCGTCTGGACATGTTTTATGAGTAGTCCTGTGGGCATGCGCATTAAAAAAACTACAGTTAAGAACAAAATGCAAATTCGCTGCACTCGTCGTCGTCAGCCGCTACCTTGCACTTTTGCATCGCGTTGCGCAACTAATTGTTCCAAATTAACCTGCTGCTCCTGCGCCGCCGGTCATCGATATCGAACCAACGTCGATTTTTCATCTTTTCATTATTAACAGATTTGGTTTATTCTAATCCCGCTGGTGGCGAAGAGTTTTCTAAACTCGTTACAGGAGGCGACTAGAGTTTCCCCTGGTGGTGCCGGTGTCAACGAAGAAAGTTGCACCTTAACAGAGAGAGCGATTAACGAGATTTGACGTAACGTGCTTAGCGATCGGCCTTTGTCGGTCGTTCCCGCGGTTTTTTAGGGGAGCATCGTTAACGTTCATTACGGCTTTCCACTGCCAGTAGCGCCCGGAGACATAGACTCGGCGGCAATAAACAATAAACACCTGAGTAAAAAGCTGTAAACAATTTTGCTTCAAGTAATTTCCGTTTGTATTGTTTGCTGGCAGCACGGCGGTAGTTAGGTGTTAACCTGGCGAATCGAGGAAGTTTGTGGCTAAGTGAGATGTGCTCGGGCTGATTTATTGGGGATTCTGGAGGTCCGAAAGTTGATACCTGTTCGTATTTGTTAATGCTGTCTAGACCCAATTTGTAGTGATTTGTCACTTGTTGCGCAGGCTTCAGAGTCATGCATTAAGGCACATTATTTAAAAATTCGGTTTACAAGAGCGGAACTCTCTAGTTAGATGACTTGTTATCTCATATGTTTGTTTTTTGCTTGCGACTATGTAGGCTTATAGTATCAGACACGGTAGAAAAACTAGATTACTCCTCTTCCGAAATACAGGAAGTTATTTTGATCACTTACGATACCTCCTGTCCCAATAGGGCTAACATTACTGGTAACTTGTTAGAGTACCGAACTACCATAACTGCCTACAATAATAGCTGAGAAGATCAAAATGCAGAGCCTGTGCGATAGAGCCATTTACTTCTCAGTTGCTCATGGAGCCAAGGTAACAATGTATCATCGCTAACAAAATTGTATCGCTATTTCCACAGCGAGTGTTGCACTAAGGTAAGTATTTTTCGGCTTCCACTATGACGTTCTCGCAACACAATACTATTCTGCTCGACTAACTTTCACAGTCTATGGCCCTTCGCAGACTTGTCCATAATTTCAAACCGGTTTTAATATGAGTTCAATAGTACACTCGGAACTCACTTTTCTCCATCATTTTCGTGTAACGATTGTAATTCCTATGGAGTAGTGTGGGGTGCAAGCACAACGAAGTAGCTTTGCCGAGAACGAAAACATGCTTGTGTTAGTGTAATGGACGGTGAAACCAGAAAATGTTTGGGTGAACAAATGATGGAAAATTATGGAAGAAAAACTGTCTTCCCTGCGACCCCTTGCCTATAAAACCGGTTTTTGTTTTGATGTTATGGACAAGTGTGCGGAAGGCCTATAGTCTTCCTTTTTGCGCATACTCAACTAAAATTCGTTCATAAGCAGAAAAAATCCGCTTTGGAACAACCTTCCTCTCTTCAAACTAGGTTTATGACAAGACGTAGTGTGGTACAAAGGGTGATTCCTGGGATTTACATAATATAAAACATCCCCGAGGCTAGGATTGGGCATATTCACACAGTGCACATTCATGGCGCCTAAAACCGGTTTTATAGATGAGAGAGGGAAGGGAGCGGAAGAACTTAACGAAACATTTTTCACGCAAAAGCAAACGCGTGAAAACTGGCACATATATAAAAAGTTACTTCTATCTCTTGCATTCCTTAGCTCTGTTTTTCTCTAACAAGTAATTTTCATCTGCAATACATTTAAAGGTTCCTGTATAGCATTCCAATTTACTACACTCATTTACGCCCCGTCTGAGTTGCTAGGAGTTTAATAAAACCGGTTTTACTCACCACAATTATGGCAGCGTGTGAATATGCCCATTTGGGTGCAGTGTCTGTTCATTCATTCATTCGACGCCATTTTTAGTTTCAAAAACAGCAGGCGCCAGACGAGAGAAGTGAAAGACTGACGGCGGGCCGGGCGCATCTTTCTTCTTCATGGTATTTTGTGTGCCGGCTGTTTTTGAAAATAAAAATGGCGTCGAATGAATGCTGTAAGAAAAACTGAGTATTTTAAAACATAAATTTTATAAAACAGAGACAATGTTTATCATTTTAATTATTTTTACATCAAAAGTAAATGTCTAATGATGATAAATGTACAAGGATTTTTTTTGTACGCCTCTATTAATACAATGAGCCTTATTCTGAGAGTCATGTGACATTGCAAGTGAAGTGACACTCAAGGAATAGTATTCCACGAGTCGACTTAGAGACATCTCTCATTCAAAATTGGCAACCGTCAGTTAGATGGAGTATTCCCAGAGTGGAATGAAGGTTGTTAACTGCGTTTCCACTTTGGGAATACTTCTCCGAAATTGAGGTGACAATCAATCGAGAAATGTCATGTGGGTCATTCGACTCTCAGAATAAGCCCCAAAGTCTTCAATTTTATAAACATGAGTGAGAATTTTACAAGTTATAACTTCCGTTCAAGTTTTCTATGAGAAAAAAAAGAAAAAATTAAAAACTAATGGCTTTCTTAAAAAGCTTCGAGTGTCCTCTTTAAAAAACTTTTTTCATTTTTATTTTTGCGTACATTTTAGGCAAGGATACTTTAGTTTTTCCCCGAACGCACAGTGGTCAGAAAGTTTATAAAAGTGGTATTTAATACTAAATCCTATTTCTGACCTTGAAAATTTGTATATAGGGTATTTTAACACCGCTGAATCCAAATCTGATGTCGAAATTTCAAAATTTTCAAAATCCAAGATGGCGGATCAAAAATTAAAAGCAATGCTTTTTAATTTAAAAAAACAGGATTTTCTCGTCGTTAAATCGCGTGTTTTCATACAGTTGCATAGTTTTATCGTATTTTATGTCAGTAATAGTCAATTTTTCTCGAAATTTACAAAAATATTGCGAATCAGCAATATTTGTAGAATTTTTAGTTTTTTGATTATTTTACCGAAAAAACTTGACTATGATTCTCATAAAATACGATAAAACTATGAAACTGTATGAAAAAAACACGGTTTAACGATAAAAAAATCCTATTTTTTGCCATTTTGATCCGCCATCTTTGATTTTGAAAATTTCCAAATTTCGACAGCAGATTTGGATTCAGCGATGTGAAAAACCCCTATATACAAATTTTCAAGGTCAGAAATAGGATTTAGTATTAAATACCACTTTTATAAGCTTTCCACTGTGGAACGCCTCGCTAGAATATTTTAATTCAGCTTTTTGGCGCGCTTAGATATTTCGAATTTGCTTCTTATTTTTAAAATTTTTTTATAACAATAAAACATTTTTTTTTAAATAAGTTATAATATAGATTTTAGTAAAATTTTCCGTTCTTTCACGTGGCGCTATTAGTTTTTCGAATTTTTTTTTATTTTTCGATATATAAAGCAAAACCCAAATTTTCGAATTTGTTTTCGAAATTGTGAAATTAGCATACACTTTAGCGCAGCAAAGATTTTTTTATCGTTTTCTACACCCAAAAAAGTACCTAAGTTCCAATTTTCAGCGAGATCACATTTTGTGCGAGCTTTCGCTCTAATTTTGGCTCTGACGACTGGGCTATAACAATTGTTAGATTTTTTATGCAGTTTTTTATGCTGCAATAAAAAAATAGTTTTTAACGAAAAAGTGATAAAAAATGGGTGTCAATTTTTAAGCCATTTCTTGTAACTGAACATTAAATTTTTCTACTATGACAGACTAAACGTCTGACATGCACAGTGGTGGAAGGCTGGGGAAATTTCTGATCCATTAAGCCCAAGATCATTATACTGCTACAATTATGTATTTCAGAAGTTATAGCGGTTTTTTTGGAGTGTTTTTAATAAAAATAATCATTTAGTACAAAATCTATTTTTGAAAAGTGGGGGGGGGAGACTCCATCCAAAATATATAGTTTCTCCGCGAAAAATTCTTAAAATAACACGAATTTTATGTTTGCTGAAATGGGCCGCAAAAATATTAGACCCACCCTAATGCTCATGCTTTATGTGGATCATCCAATGGTTGTGACCAAATCGGATCTAAGATCGAAGATCGAAGAAGTCTCTCGACCTAACTAGACCCGAATTCGGAGTCTTAACAAACCTTGTCACAGGGCATGATATCACCTGAAGATAGTGAGTACAATTGATACAGACATGTTTAGATACTGTCAGGTAGACACAGCAACCGTAGAACACGTCTTTTGAAATTATGTTGCATTTGAGAGACACGAGTTTCGTCTCAATGCCTCAATACCTAAAAAAGTGTGGAGTACGAATCCACGAACTGTTTTAATGCTGATCAGTAGCCTAAAGCTTAATTTACATATCCGACGTTTTTTTTTTGCCGCGCCCCTCTTTTTTAAGATTTCAGCCAATTAGAAACAAGTGTGACCGAAATTGTTTCTGATTGGCTGAAATCTTAAAAAAGAGCGACGCGGCAGAAAAACGTCGGATATGTAAATTAAGCTTAAGACCAGCTCTTGAATAAAAAACGTTTCAAGGTTCTTCTCCGAAATACATACCGGCACTTGAAGAACTGCATTTTTTTTACAATCAGTCAATGTCAATCCTTAGGGGTTTCCTTGCGAAATTATTGAATTGACTTATCTTTATCTTTATTTGTACTATAGGCAACAATATCCCGAGATGTTCGCAATAATTCGTGCAATTCGGTGTTTTTTTTTGTTTGAGATATTGGGTCCAAAGGTACCACGGCCATTCGGTTGACCTATTGTACTACACCCTATACCTCATATTTATTGGCCAGACCGCTGGAACTAGCTCGGCAGCCTGCCAAGTGGCTTGTCGTTTCCACTTTGCTGTTAAAGCTTCTCGGGTTACCGACCGCAGTCCTACGTTTGGTCTGTTCGGAAGGAGCTCACAAAAGCGGGCTCGGGTATGCCCTCCTTGCCTTGGCCCTTTAGTGAGTCCAGAACCTTAGGGCAGAACGACGACGTTCTGGGTCTGTTTGTTGTCCCAGTAGGAGGCTAATTGCGATTCCACGCTTTTTTTTTATTTATCTTCCTTCTTTTGGGGTCCCTGCTCCCCTGGATGATGGGAGTGTTTCCCCTAGATCAGTGATTCCCAAACTTATTTCGGTCATGGACCCCTTACTATAACAAAAACTTAATCATGCACCCCCAAACCCAAGTTTATGATATAATAAAATCTACTAAAAATACTTTAATCTGTTCTCTCTGAGAAGACAATTGCACATAGCTAGGTAAATGAATTAGGTACATATTTTCAATTGTTATGAAAACAAAAGAAAAAATGCAATTGTGCTTGAAAATATAGGTACCTACACTCAATACCTAAATAATTTTAAATAAGAAGGAGTCCAGCGGGAAAAATTGGGAGCGCTGCTTAAGGGAGCTGATTTTGGGCTTTCTGGAGTTTTCAGAAATTTTATACAATGAGCAAAACTGGCAATTATCTTGATGACCATAAATTGTGCCATTAGCACATCTCGTTCGATTACAGAAGTTAAGCAGCACTGAACGTGGTTAGTACTTAGTGCGGGGTCCGCTTGGAAAAGCGACACTCGCCCTTGGAAAAAAACGAGAAAACAATAATTGCAAAAGGCGAACAAAAATAAAAGCTTTTCGACACCCGGAACTTTTTCACATATCCATCAACTTCAAATTTTGCACATATTAGGTTTGTTTATTAGTTTTCAGAACAGGACAGAGCAGAATAAAATAGAACAGGCAGCAATTCAACGTCAAACACTTTAGAACAACTTAGAACAGAAAATCTAATGAACGCTTTTTTGTATTTTTTTGTTTTACATTTTCTGTTCTCATAATTTCATATACACATCTGTCAAAACTAAGAAAAAACAACAACAAAAAACTCTTGTCCAAAATTGTCCTGAAAAAAATCTAGAACCAAAAAGTAAAACTTAGAACACTTTAGAAAAACTTAATGAACACCAAACTAGAACACTCTCGGACAAAAAATAACAAGTTTTAAAACTAATGAACGTCAAAGCCTGAACTTTTCTGCAATCTGACCATTTTGAAAAAAAAATCAAGATGGCGGTTTCAAGATGCCAGCCGATTTTTGCAATAGGCATATTAACAACGGCATAAACGTCAATTCATTTAGCGCTGTTAGCAAACTTATTTGTGCTTTTTGGCTTAACTAAAATGTAGTACAGCTTCTAACTTTCAAAAGGGGTTGACGTTTACTTGTGAATTTTTGTTGTAAGCAAATAATTTAGTAATATTTTAATACAGAATGACGATATTATTAATTTTTTTTTTGCTTCTTATTATTTATAAAATGAGAAATATTATAATTTTTGGTTGTTATTAGCTAGGAACGGTGTTAAGTTAATAGCGATAATTTAACAGAGTTAAAGTAACTTGGGCCTAAACGCGCCCTATGCCAGGTAGAATGCGATTAGCTGTGTGGCGTCATTCTAAATTCAAAATGGCAGCCAAAACCGAATGACGGAAGACATAATAGACTAAAAAGCAGAATATTTAACCTATCAACTTCAAATTTTGCACCTATGCATAGTTCGCGTGATAATGAACTCTGATTTTTTTATAAAAAAAATAAATATGGCGGTTTCAAGATGGCGGGAAAATTTTGCAACAAATTTGGTATCAAATGAAAGGGTATGACAAGTAGTATAGAATTAGCTGTGTTCCTCCATTCCAAATTCAAACTGGCGGCCAACACAAAATAGCGGATTACTTTTTTCTTTACGGTATGGGTATCAAATGAAACGGTATGACGAGTAGCATATAGTGCCGGCTGCCACCAAATTACGGAATACATATAATAGACTAAAAAGTAGAAAATAAAAATAAATAGTTTAAAAAAACTAAAAAATAAGCTGTTATTTTATAATGAACTAAAAAGTAAAAAATAATTTTGAATGTAAAGTTTTTATTGCTCCAGTCAGTATATGGAGGTTGTTCCTTTAAAAATCAAGCTCAGAATGAAATTAATTAAAATTTATAAATATAACTTACTTAAATATAAAAAGCGTGGGGCGTTAACGAAAAGTTACAGTATTAATAAAATAGGAATACAGGTAAAGAGCGTTCCACCTGCGAGGGTCTGAGAGCATTCCCCTCTTCCCAAATTCTGTTTGCATAACAAAAGTTTTTTTTAACAAATATAATACTTTTAGTTTTGAGAAAATTTAATTGATCACCTTGTAACTTTAAATTTATTTCATCAAATTTGGCGAATACGTCAGTGAAATAAGCTGTTTGCTTTTCGATTTCGTTCGCTCCACGTGATCACGCGGGAAACATCGCTTTTTAAATTTTTGTAATTTTTTATATGAAACCATCGATCTTTTTCGCGGACCCCCGGTCGTTTTTCGCGCACCCCTAAAATAATTTTTAATTATCACGGACCCCCTGGATCATCCCATAGACCCCCGGGGGTCCATATGGACCACTTTGGGAATCACTGCCCTAGATTATATATATGGGAGCTGGTGCTGCCAATTTTCTGGCGGGTCCAAAAACTTTGGGCAGAGCGGTGGCTGTCTGGGTCTGCTTCTTGGCTACCCGGGCTCCAGGCCACCGTAGGGAAGGAGTTCACGAAAGCGGGGCTCGGGTGTGCTTCGTGGGGCTCCCCAATTCCACTTCGGCCCTCCTTGCCTTGGCCCTCTCCAGATTAATTGGTCCACAAAAGTCCCATGAGTATGGCAGGAAAATTAAGGTCCATCCTGACAGAGCCTCCATATCAGAATAAGGCATTATACAACTGGGTGTGCCCGGTGCCCAGAGAAGATCGTTAAATGACCTACAAGCAAAACCTACCCACTGCCATGCAGCCCTCGAGACGATAACTTTACATCTTGACTTGGTAGGCCCGATCATATTAGACCATCCCTTTCAGGACAGCTTCCAGTGGCCACCACAACGTGGAGGTTATGATCACACTTGCACCAGTCCAAGACAATTACGGCACGTGCGTATTTAAATATCAACTGGGCTAAAGGTACAGTGACCAGTCAGCACCTTCACTACATAGCCTATCTCTTTTTTGTTCAACTGAACAGGGGATTTTGAACGCTTTGCGTCCAAAGTCGGCCATATTGTGTGAAGAGTGCGGCACATTGTTGCTGTTGTCCATCTCAGCCGGCTCGATCTATGCTGGTTTTTGTCACAGCTATAGTCTATAGGTGGCTAAGAGCATTCCCATCTGGGTTAAATGGGGGTGTCCTTTCCAATTCGGTTTCCTGTCTAGCAAGCTCATCTGCCCTGCAGTTTTCCCTAATTCCTCTGTGTTCAGGAACCCAACACAGAATTATATCAAACCGAGTGGCAGTCTCACACAGAGACCTGCGGCAGTTCAGAACAGTCGTGGATATTGTAACGCAAAAAAAATTCACATCCAAGAGTTCAAACGCCAAATTCACTGCCTTCGCCTCTTGCATCCTCCAGACTACCCTTAACCTATCATATTCTTTTTCTATCCTTCGAGCTAAGATTACTACTAGACATTGCACCATGACGTGAACGACATAACGGACTAGTAGTAAAAAGACTTCCTCATATAAAAAACAATAGGCCTAACTTGGTCGCGGTGTTCACCATATGGGTTGCCCCGATACTCACTTAAAAACTGTATTTATAATGTCGATTGGCGTAAATAAATAAATCAAGACATTTTCTAGTTATTACGGGCTGTCTTAGCATACTAAATAGACCAAATCTTATTCAATCACCGAAGTCAAGCAGCATGGGCGCTGTTAGTGCATAGATGGGAGACCGACCACAGATTATGAGTCAATATGATTTAATGATCGGAAATATAAAGAGTAAAAAACTCTAGCTTCCCTATAAAAGAACTACTACGACAGCACTAGCCCCGAAGCTGTTCTGATCCTCTTTAACGATGCCTACGAAATCACCACGGAGGTTGCCTCCTACTTGATGAATTTTTTCGTGCTTCTTCATTTCTTACTTGCAAATATTATCTAAAAAAAATATCTCTTTTCATAAAGTTCATAATTATTAAAGTCTTCCTTGGACCAAAAAAGTTGCTCATAACCAATTAACACTGAAGTTGCTCAATATGTGACAGTTAAAACACATTCCATCTGTCATCAGTGGCTCAATTTTTTAAACCCCCTTCTCCTTCCATACTTTTTTCCCCTTATCCCACAATTACCCTCTAAAACAAAACCTCTCAAACTCGTATACAACTTTTGATTAAGCAATTGCCCAACCGCGGATAGAATGTCACGTTTGTCACATGATTTTATAACATCATCAGTTTCGTATTTTATTATTTCCCACCGAACGAACGAACCCACAGTCGGCAGGGCCATTTCTTCACGGCATCGTCGTCGGCGCGGTTAATTACGCACAGAACAGTACTGCGCATGCCTTAATGTCTTTTCCTACCTTGCGCAATCGAGCACTGACTCTGCGCGCGCGGCAAGTTGATAACAATACAGAAAGAGAAGAAAAACGAAACACTTTCGGTTCGCTACAGTTACGTCACCGAGCAGAACAAGATTCGGTCGCACGAAATCTGATTTTCAATATTTTTTTTTTTTTATTTTTTTTGCATTTTCTAAAATCGTGGAACGCGTCAAATTTTTGGGTTTTTTGTTGTTATTGTGTTTCTGCCGTCGTCGTCGGGCAGCCAAGCGAAAAGTTGTTGTAATGAAATTTTTGGATCAATTACGAGGGAGCGATGATCGTCGTCTTTTGAGAGAGTTCAGAGAAGACAAAACACTTCACTCTGAAGAAACAGACTTAATTATAGCGTTGCTGATCGGTGAAGAAGATCCATCACAGAATGAAGATCACCTGGAATTTTGCTGCAACACTCTAGAGACGTGTATTGACGCGAGTATAACCGTTAACGGGAGGGAAATTAATTAAAACTTTGCGTTTATTCGATGTTGGATTAAGTGTAACGATCAGCAAGATCGCACACACATGGACGGAATTACGGCGATTAATAATCGACACGATCGGCAGGTAGCCATTTGCACCTGTTGTGGATTTACGGTCACCTTTTGAACGGCTTACGGGGCGAATTCAGTCAAGACCGCTCAAGTGGCTATTATTTACGATCCATCAGATACAGGTACATAGGGACACAATCGTGGAAAATAGCGCAGATACGACTCGAGCCGCCACGGGATTGGATTGGTCTAAATGCAAGATTTTCCGAAGTTGTTGCAGCAACAAAACAGGTTCTGCGAGCGAAAAAATGAATACAAAAGCGAATAGCCTTTGAAATTTTCTTCGCACACGAAGAACCCGCTCCACCCCTCGACCGCATCTGCGTTGCGATTAAGAAGAAACAATTTTAAGGTTGGTGAATGTTATTAAACGATAGAAAATCAAAAATTGCTACATTCGACGGAGGTTTTGGAAAATTGTTTTGTGCTTACCACAATCGATGAGGAATGGAATGCCGCCGCCGCCGCCGCTGCAAGCTCGGTTACCTACGTACAAAATACCTGCAGCACCTGGCGAACAGAAAGAAATATAGAACGCGACTTGTTATGCCACCATAAAAGCTAGCAACTAGCGCTGGACGGACATGCACCGACCAAGGCACCACAGGCAGTCATCTGGAGAAAAATTTCGATATATGTAAAAAAAAAAGGATTTCGCGTTTTCCCTCAAGGTTTTCTGTTCTGTTACGTTAGCGAATCTCTCCCGCCCGCCGCTAATTAAAATAATTTGCAAACACGATAAACAATCAAATTTTAGAGCCTCTGCACACAAAAAAATGATATAACAAGTGAACTTTCACTTTTTTCGTGCAAATACCGAGATTTATTGGAGATTTTTAAGGGAAAAGGTAGTCTGTTGCACGTTAATCAGGTAATTGCTGCCCGAAGATCTTGGCCGCCGTCGCTTGATCGTTGTGGGCACTTTTAATGGTTTATTGCTCGTTGAAGTGAAGGTGCAAGACCTTGAGGAAATCTAAGTGAAATTAGTTTACATATTTGAACGAAACCAGCACTTTTTTTTGGTAATTAAGCCTTAAAGTAATGAAAAAATTGCATGGAAGTAGCGACTTACATAAGTAACAAAGAGGATCTGGCGAAAATTAGAGTGTCTTAGAAAGCGAATTCATTTTTTGATACCTAATTTGATTGTAGGTCTTTACAATGGACGATCTGAACAAGATCCCAAATTCCATAGCCTTAACGCAATTTACGTGATTTTTGACCAGGTACCTACTTGTCCAAAGGTGTGATTGTCTGCCATGGGCTAACACTATGACGGCGTCGATGATAAAATTGCCGAAACTGATAGGATAGATTTGTATCTCTGAGAAGCAAAACTGTATCAGCAAAAATCTAAACCGTGGTTCACTGCGGAAATTAAATCGCTTATAATTGAAAAGGAGTTTCTTTACCATTGCTTCCTTAAAGTGAAGAGTGATTTTGCTAAAAGAGCTTTTAGAGAGGCATTAGGAATGAAGTCGTCGCAAAAATTAAGGAAGCCAAACGAAATTTTTACGCCCGTAAGCTTTATCTCTTGATCAGTCATTTAATTTGGTCTCCAGTTGGTGCACCAGCGTAGGACTATATTTCAATCCACACAAAACGATTCTGGATACATCAAGAGACGCACATTGCTGGGATTGCGAGAACCGATCATCGCAGGTAGAATAAAGAGTAAAGAGCTAAATGCCAAAGTCAACTGGAACTTTCACACTCTGATGAGCATGAAGCAGCTACACGTGCCCACAGAGGAACTCGAAAAGAAATATTCTAACAAGGACGTCGCGGCCGTTGCGAAACGGTCAGAGGAGGCCACAATAACTCTGGAAACCCGCACCCGGGAGAGGAGGCGCAACTCCGACAAAGGCACTTAAAGAAGAGAAATAGAGAATAGCTGCCTCAAAGGAGAGATGAAAAAGGGCCAGAGAGAGAGAGTGCCCAGTGAACGTGGTATAGCCGGAAAGAAAGGTTTGCCTGGACTAAGGTAGAGCGGAAGAAGAAGCTAAAAAAAAGTGGAAAACCCAGAAAAATAAGCCACCGGGAAAGAGCAAAAAAACGCAAAAAAGGATAAGACCGAGTGCACTTATCAGAACTGCTGCAAGCGGAATATCCTACGCGGGAATCCTGTGGAAGGTCACATAGGACACTTCCTTAACAGACCTGTTGGACGAAAGAACGTGTATCAGGTAGACGCAAAAGGGAGGGTGGAAAAGAAGAGATTCCGGAAGCGGGAATACTATGAATTTGAACCACCATCTTTGCACATACTGGAGTGTACGCCCCAGATTCACAGCTTTATTGTGGTTGTCACGTCATCGTAGTGAGAAATGTCGAATCCATTGTCATATTGTGGACGGCGAATTCAGTGAGGTGAGAAATTCCAGTCATACCAAAATTAATTGCCGCGACTCTATTTCAAGCAGAGGTGTACGCTGTACTGCCATGCTCGTGAGAACTTAACAAGGCAATACACAAAAACAAACGTATCTTTATCTTCTCCGATAGCCCAGCGGAGCTGGGTGTTCTCAATAAAGTTACCCTTAGTTGGGTCGTCGGTCAGTGGGGCTTCAAAGGTAATGAAAAGGCGGATGGCCTGGCTAGACAGGGCTCTGACATTGAATTCATCGGTTCGGAATCGGCTATTAAGGCACCCATTAATTTCGTGAAGCGGGCTCTGAATAACCACTCATGGAGGATAGGAAGGGCGGAAGAGCTCGTCTGCAGGCTTTGCCTTAAGGAAGATGAGTCTGCCCTTCAAGATGTCTCTGAGTGCAAAACTATAGCGAGGAGCAGGGTCTCGTTTTTTAACGAAACTTGTCTGAAACAATCAAGTTTAAGAGACACGCCACTAGGCGTACTGCTGAACCTATATAAGATATAGGGGTATAGTAGAATAGACCAAGCAAAATGGCCGTGGTGCTTTTGGATCCAATACCTCACCAAAAGAGAGAAAGCTTTATTCCTCTCTTCCTTTGGAAACTGTTTAGAAAAATCTTCACCAATGTTCATTCTAAAAATGTGTCTTGAAACCCTTAACGGACATTTTATATCTAACCAAACGGCTTACCAGACTAATACCCCTCTTACAGCTTTTTCCGACTGTTGCTTTCGTTGCGTTCATTCTCTCGAAGTAATCACTCCTCCAAATTCAATCAAATCGAAAGCACAAGCCTATTTCTTCCTACAACGTCTCCACAGCCTCCATTCTCGGACCTCTATTATTCAGTATCTTTATAAACTATCTTCCTACAGTAGTTAAAAATTCTAGGATACATGTACGCACACGATGTGCAACTTTGCGCCAAAAGATCAAATCCATACGTGTGTGGAGAAGCTTGGTGCTCCTTCCGGTCGACATTGAATTTGCTGCAGCTAAATTCTTCGAGGTTCCAGTGTTTTCTTTCACTCTCCTGCTACTCGTCCTGACTTCTCTACGCGGCTTCTCTCGTATGCGTTGATAAAGCAAGAAATCTAGGCGTGATCCTGAATAGGAATAGCAGTTGACCTGCTGGGATCACATTAGTTTCACTGTTGGGAATTTAATTGCTTCTATCGAAACTTCGGTACCAGTGTGGTTTGCTTGAGAATTTACCTACTTGTTTTTGTACATGTTTTTGTCAATGAACAATAATAATAGTATAATCCCAGCAATGATCGAGACTGATCGGAAAGATACACGACAACTTATTTTGTCCAGTCAAGAAAAAGTGTTCCTTTTACATCAAGTCTTTACAGGATATGAACCAATACACAACATAAAGTTTACCCATAAAATTTACGGAATAATGATTGATTAAGTTGTTATCGCTAAACACAAATTCATTAAAGTAATTGAAAAAAAAAAATAATTAAAATTTTCGATCGTTTCTCAGAAATGGACCCATGTTGTGGTACGAATTGAATGATTTCGCCTTAACATTGAAAATTATAATTGGATTAATTTTACTAAAATTTAGAAACAGTTTCAATCGATTTTATATCGGTTTTTATTTTTTAATGCTCAAGAAACGAAAAATTGAAAAAAAATCGAAGAGGATTAAATTGGACAATTCAGAATGGGTTATGTGCTTTCAGTCAATGTAAAATAATTACCATCGTTCGGATGACGGTACAAACCTACCGAGGTGCCAACTTGGACTCGGATCACGTTGTTGGTATGATAGAGTGCATTACAATGTCGAAAAGATTCGTATCCGCGAATCTAGCTTGAATCAACACAGTTGAATTATTACACAATGAAATGGCCAGAAACACTGCCATATGCGTTTATAACTCGCGCTCAGTGAGCGAAAAGTAAGTTCTGAAGACGAGATTCCCGAAATTGACAATACTTGGATACGCCTTAAAAATACTCTCATTAGTACTACTTGAAGCTATCCTTTCAGTGAAGGTTTGCTGGACATCGCTCCCACATCCAGAATTGCCAGAGCTATGTACATCCTCGTCACTCAGACAAGCTAACGTTATCGGGCCTCATCTATTTTTTGAAGAGTGTGCGGAATCAGCTGTCTTCTCGTAAAGAAAAAAATGGCTTTCTTATCGAACACGGGCAGAATTCCAAATCTCGGATTCATATTGTAAGTTAATAGTATAAGATCACAATCTCGGGCTTGACAGACAGACTGACTATATTAAGTTTTTTTTGGCCTTTAACAACCTAGCGTACATTTCTTGTATTATGCTGATGCCGGCTGCTATAAATTAACCCAAGGTATATTAACGTAAAGTTCAGCGAGATCTGGTCGCTTTGGCATGAATCAATCAATGGGCTGTTTGTCGACTCCTCCCGCCTAGCCTTCCATGATGCGGTGGACTTTATCGAATTTCATCGTACATGACGATCCACAGGACGACATGATGATCCAGAAGAGGACCTATAATGTTATAATGTTAGGAAAGGTCCAGAGGTCGGCAATACGGGTAACAGGGCCATGAGAACATACTCCACGAATCCCTTTCGTGTGCTCATGTCCTGCTCTTGACCTCCACATCAAAACTTGGCCTCGTGTAGTGCCCGTAGACTTACGAAATCCGCGACCTGAACATCAAAATCCTGCGGCCATAGCAACATCTTGGTCTTTCTACCCGAGGGTATATTAATTGCCACAACCATAGGGTGAAAACACAAAGAAAGCAGGTTGCCTGCATTCCTATTGCCAGCGTCTAGCGGCGCCAATCAGCACAAAGAATGGATATCCATTCTTTGTGCTGATTGGCGCCGCTAGACGCTGGCAATAGGAATGCAGGCAACCTGCTTTCTTTGTGTTTTCACCCATAGGCTACTTTCTCCTTAGATTTACCTTTAGGTAGGACTCGTCGGAATATCCTCAAAAAAAAGTGTAAAAACGGGAACTTTCGGAAAAAGTTTGATCTATGGATGTACAGCTTTTAGCGGCCTACAGACTTGGGTTTTCAACCGGTTGTCAACTAGGCCAAGTTGTCAACGAGTTGCACGTCTGTAGTCGTGTTTATGGTTGAAAGAACCGTTGATAAATGGTTGAAGCCATTACAAAATTTTTAGATTTTTGGTAGGCGGAGTTTCCAGGTTTCCAACCAGTTTGCGCGTCTGTAGTGACGTTGACAACTGCAGTGGGCAACATCATTTTAAATCGAGAGCTTGAGCGGTGAACATCAGCGTGCCTTGCAATCAAAAACTGAAAATGAAATGATGTTTGCAAACTGGTTGACAACAAGTTGAAACGTATGTACACATTCTGTTGACAACCCAAGTTGAACGGCTGTAGGCCGCTTTAGGCAGTCTTTGTAGAGCTGTCAAAGGTCTTGTTTGTAGTATCTATTGAAGATTTTTCTTGTTCACTTTCTGAGTTTAGAGATATCTTCATTCCACTACGGCGTAAAGGATATTAACCCTCCCTACTGGGCAGCATAACTTATAAGCCATGCGATGGCGTTTTCGATTGTGTTGACCCTATCTTCGATTTGTCTCTATAAGGTCTCTAGCGGCGATCTCTAGCGTGCCACAGGTGTTGCCCAGATTACACAATGCTTCTTGTTCTTCTTTAAGGGCTCTACAACCGGGATCCGGACTTAGCCCCTCGCAACTGTTCTCTCCACCGGTCCCGATTCTGAGCCGATGTCATCCAGTTTGGCATCCCTAAGCTCTGAGCGTTCTGGTTTACGCCACCCTGCCAGCGGAGGTTGGGTCTCCCACGCTGTCGCACTCCATAGGTCTTGCACAATCCTAGGTTTGAATTAATGATAAAATCGAATAGTGACTCTCCCCGCTCGTTTCCCCAAAGCGTAGGTCTGGCTTTGGCGTCGCACCCTACGACCAAGATTGGCTCTATTCGGGTTTAGGGCTGTAGGACTCATCCGGTGGTGTAGGCAAGTCATGAGCCATGTACGCTGTGGCTAAGTAATGATCCTTCCCTTTCTCTGAACTCCAATCTAACTACAGTTAAGGTCGTTGAACTGAACTTAGAGTAGGCTTTGAGGTGCTTTTTAACCACGATACACAATCTTGACTTGGCTTGATTCGAGCGTTAGTATTGTATTGCCTATACACGATCCCTTTTATGTTTCATCCTTGTGCCCGGGGTTCTTGTATTAAGCCAACATCCAGAATTTTCTTTTTCTTCTTTTTGGGAAGATCAGAAGGTTATCATTTGGGGCTGTCTTAAGAGTTTTGGAGCTTGATCTGCACGATCTCAACCGGGTACAGATACTGCTTGAGCACCTCCAGCTTCAGTCCGTCCTCCAGTTCATCAAGTTTGAGAGACTCCCTCCTCTGAGCTGGGGTTTTTAGAAAGTTTGTAGTACTTAGGCGGCTTTCATTTCTCTCTAATAAGCCCTGGGTCTCCTCGTTGATAAGAAGAAATAATGAAATGCTATTCTTATGCGGTTCCTCTACCTTTATGACTGCCCAGTCATCCATTGGAACGACAGGAGGCACTGGATAAGCTTCCCGGTGCCCAGGTTTACCTTAAGCAAGCAGATGCGGGCTCTGCGTCTCCTCGGAATATCCGCAGCTGAGATGATCTTGAGGATCTTTTTCTAACCTTCTAAATAAATATTAATCTTTTTTTATTTATTAAATCAAATTCGAATAAACCAACCCTAATATTGGCAACAATGGAATGCAAAGATTGACAGTCAATATTTTCCGATGTGAAGCCGTACATTCCAGGTATATAGATTGCATGATCACACCGATCTTGTACCAAAATTCTTCAACCTAATTTTCGAGTCGAACCCTTTTGGGTGATCCAAGTTTACGTAATCGATTGCTGCTGCTAATTAAAAAAAACTTCACCTTAACCCAAGACAATGACTTGTCATCTCCGTCTTATCACACACTGAAGGAAGCAGATGTTATCAACGTGAACATTAGTCTCATTACCTTGAAAATTTAATGAAACAACCAAACTCAACTCGCCATTCTCAATTCAAGCCCAAAGTATTAAAGTATTCCACGAGGTCACAACAGACGAAAATTCAATTCCAATTTGCAGTCGAGTAGTAAAAAAAAAGAAAGGAAATCATAAAAATAGCCCCACACCGTTGCGGACCAGCAAAATGCCTGAGAAACAACCGAATAGAAACGAATTTATTAATTAAGAATGAAAAGGTCGTCTACAGTCGTTCATTTCATGTTCACATAAATTTCGTTTCGGCAATATTCTTAAAAATATTTAATTACAATTTTCCATATTCTCTTACCTTCCGACTCGTTCTTAGCGTTCTCTGTGACCGGAAGCCATATCCCAAACTGATGTTCGCCCGCCATGTTGGATCGACATAGTCATCCAATTCGCTCTTCAGCAGCTCCAAATCGATCTTGTTGACGCTGCCGCTTTTCTTTATGCCGAATTTGCTGTCTTCGAAGCTGTCACTGAGCAAATTCCGATACAAATTATTGTCACGGACAATTGCCGCATTCAATGATCGCCGCTTCTGATGCGTATTGATCAAATTGTTGCGCGTTATAAATATCGAATCCAAATTTGGTGGTTTTGTTGGTCTGTTGTCTGTTATGATGATGTTATCGGTATTTTTGTTGTTGTTGCTGTTGTTATTATTATTAATCCGCTTGTCCGCCATGTTGTTCTCACGATAGCCATTTCGTACATTGTTCGCCTCGACCTGTACATGATTCGATGAAATCGTTTCATCATCATTATTCAATTGCATTTGAACATCAAAACTATTATTATTGCTACGTCCAAACATTTCAATCAGCTGCCGTGCCTTATGCTTTACACGGGCGCAATCATTGCAACCACTACTACCTCCGCCACTGCCGCCAACTTCATATGTGTCGTTCGTTTCGTTGCGGTGTAAGTAGAATGAATGGCGGGTAATGATGCGCTTTGGTGGATTGTTATTGTTGTTGTTGTTGTTGTTGTTATTTACATTCACTGATTTTTCTCGCATGCTTAGACGCTTCTCTAAATCGTTTGCGGCAAATTCGCATTTCTTAAATGGCGTCGGATTACGTCTTGAACAACCAGATGGCGGTTTGGAATTTGTCGTTGTTGTTGTTGCTGTTTGTGTCGCTGTCATCACTAATCCGCCATTTTCTTCCTTATTTGTCACGCAATTATTTTCGAAATTCTTTCGCAGTTCCTTAACGATGTTTTTTCGATTTTGCGAAAATAAATATTTCTTATCGAATTCATCCAAATTGAAAGACTGCCGTTGATTGTATTGATTCTCACTCAGACTTTCACTGTTCTTGCAGACATCCTTCGAGCTTTTGCAACGCTTCAACAACGTCCCACGAAAGAACGACTTATTGTGGCTTTTATCAACTACTTTTTCACTACTATTATTATTATTCTCGTTCAAATTGGTGTTACTGTTCCAATTGATCGAATTGTGATATAAATTAGTAAAAAACAAATTTCTTTCACTGCTAAACTTCTTAATTGTACTTGAAAGTTTCTTGTCGAAATCATTTTGTTCCGAAACGATCAGCAGCCTTAACTTGTTCATTATGGCGTTTGGAGTTTGTCCTGTATTTCTTTTTTTTGTTCGTAATGTTTATTTTATGGTAAAGCTACAAAACAGCACACAGCACCTTTTAGTTTTACTTTTAATGATGATGGTGTAATTAGGAAGAGCTGAACCGAGTCTTTATTTACTTGAAGCACGCGCTACAAAAAATATACACCAACAAACACAAAACATAAAACATAATGAAAACACCAACAAAAATTAAAAAAAAACCATTGAAACGAACAAATAAAATTTATCAAAGCGTGAATGAAGTTCGTCGCGTCACTTGTGAAGGAAAGTGTGAAATTTTATGCAAATTTTGGGGTGATTTTTCCGATCAATCAATTTTTCTTTGTATACGTTTGAAGTGAGGAAAATATTTGAAATGGTCTGATTGTTGTAGAAGATGAAAAAGTACAGAGAGTCGCGCGTTTCTTTTGTAAAGAGACTGTAAAAAGTTCGTCTTAATGGTGATTTGTAGTTGGTCTACTTGTGTATGCATATCTTCTGGGGATTTTAAATAGGGTATTTTTATGGTGAAAAATGTGGGAAGATTATAAAAACTGTTTGGAAGTGAGGTGAGTTTTGATACCATGTAAAAACACACACGTAAATAGTATTATAGTCCGGGGAAATCAGCATTTAAAGGAGCCATAATTCGAAAATGGCTGAAAATTGGTCCTCAGCTTCCTTGGGACTTTTTGTGAAAACAATTTCGGAATCACAAAAAAAATATGGCCGCTGGAAATATAGCGGTTTTCCGGTGTTTTCCTTGTATCTCGGTTTCTATAGGTCGTACAACCCCGTACAAAGGTCATAAATGTTGACAATGAAATTCTCTACAACTTTAGTTCTAACAAAGATGTTGACCCGATTAACCCTTTCAAAGTTATTCAAGGTCACAATTATCAAAAACCACTTTTTGGCCACAAAATCACTCAAAAACTGCTTTTTTCGAAAATTTGTTTTGATCAGTCAATACGAAACGTTATTGCCTGCAAAAAAGCCTTTTGTCATTTTTTCGAAAACTTAACCCTTTCAAAGTTATTCAAGGTCAAAGTTTCCAAAAATCAGTTTTTGGTCAAAAAATCACTAACAATTGATTTTTGCAAAATTTTTCGAAAAGTTTTCGAAAAAATGGCAAGGGTGTCATTAGGGTGGTAGGCAATAATCTTTTATATAAATAGAACAAAAAAAATTTCTCAATAATCAGTGTCTGAGTCATTTTTTGACCAAAAACTGATTTTTTGAAACTTTGACGTTGAATAACTTCGAAAGCGTTAAGTTTTCGAAAAAATGACAAAAGGCTTTTTTGTAGGCAATAACGTTCATGATAACAAATTTTGCACCAAAAGGGAATTGCACGCCTCCCACTCGTTGTCTGGAAATTCAACTTGGTTTTATTTACACAAAAAGAAATGATTTCGTATGTCACGGTGGTGTGGGTTGCCGTACCTCAAGGTACCACTGGGCTATGTGGGCGGTAGTACGCTGGAGAACTAGTGAGCCACCGGAAGGGACACCTATGCCGAACAAGCCAGACGAAGCTAGGTAATGCTCTTCCCACCTTCCTTTCAAATTTCCCACGCATCCTGTTACCCCTGCCCCGTCCACATCCCTTCGCCACTTTTAAGCCAAGGTATTTACCATGCCGATGGCTGCGTGGCCAGATATTGGTTAAAAAGTGGTGGTCGTAAGCAGTTCCCTCCGATGCACGGACAAGATCGAAACACATAAATGCATATCCTGATGTAAGCCGCTCTACCTGTTGCAAGTGACGAACTCCCTTCTGCATTATTCGCTGGACTTACATGGAACATAAAAAAGAAAAATTTAGGCAATCGCCAGCTGTCCGGGAGTAGCAGACATAGCACACAAACACAAAACACTACCTTTAGCCTCGCCAGAGGAAGAACTACTCGCTTCCAGCCAGGAGACGGCAATTGAGATAAACACTACTTTGGCGAGTGCCAGCCATAACACACCCGTTTTGGATCGATCGGGCCAACGGAATTCAATAAAGTGGAGATCGGGTGGTACGCCCATGCAGAATTCGTGGCGGAGAGCTGTATTAATGGTTGGCAAGATCGCCAGAAATGAAAAGGCCAGTATGATTGGGAGCCAGTCAGATAAAATAAAGTACCAGACTAGAATACAGCTAATGGCTGGCACAAAATCAAGTCAACCCCTCTAAATTGCAGGAGTGATAAAAAAGAACGCGATCCTTTCATAAAGAGAAGATCGAGCCAAAGGCCAAAACGACAAAATTTCGAAATTCTCCCCTAATAAAAAGCTTGCCGCATTAGTTACATCAGCGACAGGTGATCACAGCCAGGATAGTGGTCAGAGATTACCTGGAAGTGGCCGTGATGGACGATGGTGGGACGCATTGGCCCCGAGATATGGGTGGAGGTGGAATCCAGCCTATCAGAGATAGTGTTGGACCATATCCTCTCAGGTAAGGAGACTGATCTTAGTGAGTGGCGCATGGGAAGGATAGAAACTTATAGTCCAGGCAACGAAGATAAAAAATGCCCAGTAGAGGAAAAAATACATATAGAAGCCAATTTTGCCACAGTTGTAGAGGAAGGTGTCTTTAACAACATACTAAAAATATCGGGTGGTGGCGGTAGTAGTAACGGAGGGGGGTGCTCTAAAGGTCCCTTTTTAAGTTGTTAAGGACACCTTCCTGGACGAGCTGGTGGAGAAACTGAAGCTGGAGAAGGGCGCCAACGATTACACTCAGGGAGCATCTGCAAATGCTTGAGATCACACAGATCAACTTCCAAGACTGTAATACCGGAGACAGACTAGAAACTTAATCCAGATTATGGCGTCAGAATGACATAGACCCATATAAAAGTAATGGAAATAAAATGGAGTCTACGACATTGTGACGTCATAATCCGGATTAAGGGTGCTAGTCTGTCTCTAGGGTATAAGACAACCGCAGATAACCTTCGGATCTTGCTAAAGGTGGAAAATCGGGATGTTTAAAAGGGTAACGCCCCTTAAGGCAATGGGTCTTATTAGTTCTTTAGCCTGTATAAGAGCTGGGACTGATTTCCAGTAGGCTAGGTTCAGTCCCTAATTCAGTCCTCTATCAGGACCAACGTCTCAGACCTATCCATCACGAGCTTGTCCGCAGTCTCATTCCCCATGGCAGATCCAATATGGCGGACGACCACATGAAAAAATGCATATTCGCGGATAAAATTCAGTCCCCGGGGGTTTTCGAGGTCGCTGATCACGAATTGGATATTATTTTTTTATGTTAACGCTGTCAGTCAATGTAGAACATTTTAACTTTGGTCTCTCTTCGTTGCATTCGTGGATACGCTGCTTCGAGTGCTGTTTGCATTTATCTTATAAATTAGACATTAAAAAATGACAAGCACGATCAGAGAAAGAAAAACAAAATGTAAAAGAACGAAAAACAGCCACTCAAGAGTCTTTTAGAAAAAACCTTGGTCTAATTGTTGACAAGCCAAAGCCAGGATTCGGGAGCACGAATGATGGTAACACTGCTCGTCGCTTTTTTGAAAATGCCAAAATTTCATCCGAAATAACTGGAGTAGACCTTCGTTTGATTACCAGATTTCATTCCATTTTACAAGTTGTTTCATCAGGACGCGAAATTAATATTCAAAAATTTAGAGTTTGCGCTTGGGAAACTACGAAACTATTTGTTGAATTGTACCCATGGTTCTTCATGCCACCATCGGCTTCGGCTTTGCTTCCAATCGGTCAGATGTCTGAAGAAGCCCAGGAAAGTTGCAATAAATATATTAAAAAATTTCGTCAGGACTTCTCGCGCAAAAGCAGCCGTTCTTTGACAATGAGAGATGTATATTGCCGCCTTTTAATTAGTTCTGATCCTTACATTTCAAGCGCAAGAAAACTTCCAAAAACTAAAAGAAAACAAATGTCGTCTGATGCTAAAGATTAAGTTGTACCCGATATGACAGTGACACTGAAGATGAAACTGATGTGTCTACTTTAGATTCCGACATCGATTTATGTGATAGCGATAGCGAATAGATAGAGCCTATGTGTTAAAAATAAAAATGTAAATTATAAACTGAATTATTATTTTGTATTTATTTGTACCTATTCCTTGTGTACGATACTATTTTTATGCTTCTGAAATTTTTTTAATACGATGAAATTGTATTAAAACTAAAAATATCAATTTTTTATATGACTGTCCGTCATATTGGATCCGCCATCTTGTTTTTTGAAAAAATAATGTCAAATTCGTAATCAGCGACCTCGAAAACCCCCGGGTACAGAATTTCATCCGCGAATATGCATTTTTTCATGTGGTCGTCCGCCATATTGGATCCGCCATCTTGTTTTTTGAAAAAATAATGTCAAATTCGTCATCAGCGCCCTCGAAAACCCCGGGTACAGAATTTCATCCACGAATATGCATTTTTTCATGTGGTCGTCCACCATATTGGATCCGCCATCTTGTTTTTTGAAAAAATAATGTCAAATTCGTAATCAGCGACCTCTAAATCCCCCGGCTACAGAATTTCATCCGCGAATATGCATTTTTTCATGTGGTCGTCCGCCATATTGGATCCGCCATCTTGTTTTTTGAAAAAATAATGTCAAATTCGTAATCAGCGACCTCGAAAACCCCCGGGTACAGAATTTCATCCGCGAATATGCATTTTTTCATGTGGTCGTCCGCCATATTGGATCCGCCATCTTGTTTTTTGAAAAAATAATGTCAAATTCGTCATCAGCGCCCTCGAAAACCCCGGGTACAGAATTTCATCCACGAATATGCATTTTTTCATGTGGTCGTCCACCATATTGGATCCGCCATCTTGTTTTTTGAAAAAATAATGTCAAATTCGTAATCAGCGACCTCTAAATCCCCCGGCTACAGAATTTCATCCGCGAATATGCATTTTTTCATGTGGTCGTCCGCCATATTGGATCCGCCATCTTGTTTTTTGAAAAAATAATGTCAAATTCGTAATCAGCGACCTCGAAAACCCCCGGGTACAGAATTTCATCCGCGAATATGCATTTTTTCATGTGGTCGTCCGCCATATTGGATCCGCCATCTTGTTTTTTGAAAAAATAATGTCAAATTCGTAATCAGCGACCTCGAAAACCCCCGGGTACAGAATTTCATCCGCGAATATGCATTTTTTCATGTGATCGTCCGCCATATTGGATCCGCCATTTTGTTTTTTGAAAAAATAATGTCAAATTCGTAATCAGCTACCTCGAAAACCCCCGGGTACAGAATTTCATCGGCGAATATGCATTTTTTCATGTGGTCGTCCGCCATATTGGATCCGCCATCTTGTTTTTTGAAAAAATAATGTCAAATTCGTAACCGACGTAACCTCGAAAACCCGCAAGTAAGAAATTTCAAAGCGATTATTGCACGTTTTGAGGTTTTGGCCAGCTTTTTGGGATTCTGTCCCGCTGTGTGGCGGTGGGAAGATAATTAGAGCTAGAGATAAAGTTAGTAATGGGGAGACGAGAAACACGATTGTCAATATTAAAATGGCAGCGCGAGGCTTCACGCATGTTTGATCATATACTAGCTGACTTGAGGCGATGGTAAGTCCTCGGACTTTTCCGTCGGTTACCCAAGGTTCGATAGTCTTGCACAGTGTGGGAGAATGCCTCTTTTTGGAATGATAGCTGGCAGTAAAACCAGGCAAAACCGGGCTAATGCTGTTTACTGGGAAAACGAAAATTCCAACCTTCCACCACCTAGGTTCTTTTTTCCAGGGTGAAATTTCGGAATCGCATCCTGGACTCTATTGGAAGTGGAACGACAAGGAAAGAATGAATAGTTTTCTACGTCTGTAAAAAGACATCTAAAAAAACTGTTTCTGTGGGTGTTCACAACCGTGGTACGTCCAATCTTCACGTAGGTTTCGCTTGTGTGGTGGCCAGGTACATTGGACCAATGGGAGCCACGCTGTCAAGCTTGAAAGAAACACTCGTTCACTAACTGTGCAAATGCTTGGCTCTTATTAAAACCAGGCAGTGAACACTAGGACGACTTATAAGGTAAGTGTCGCGGCACTGATAAGCTTCGTATACTCCACAAGATGACTTCAATCATCCGCCACAAAATCGGGTAAAAAACCACAAAGCCTTAGGTACCCGAGTTTGTGCTATTTGTATCTCCGGTCGCACCAGAGGCTGCCCTACACCTAACTTAATCATTACACTCCTTCTACGATATACGATAATACTCCCGATATGTTGTTGACTATTTTTATCTTGATTGCTGTTGTCTTGCCGTGTCCTGTTGCTACTGTTAAACTAGCATAACTATGACAAGTACAAAGGGTGTGCCCTGAACTTTGTCTTAAAGCTTCACTATCTAAAAACTGAATGGTTCGATCGTTTCAATATGTTACAACAACTCACGACGACGTCCTCCTCTTCGATCAGATTGAAATAAAAAATCTTCATTCTTCGCCTGTGACAAACAAAAACAATATTTTTCCCGCTTGTACCATTGATACACACCTAACATACTCCAATCCCAGCAATTAATCTCCGAAGTGAAGACTGGAATTCTTTCAAGGAAATCAAGAAAATTCCAACTTTTGCCATTCGCGCGAGCGATCGCGAAGCACTTCATTTCCATTACCGCCGATCTCACCTCAAGACGTATGCGCCAGAGTCTAGTTAAAAATTCTTGTTGTAACTTTCGATACCTATGCACAGAGCGCCGTCGCCTATCATACCATGGCTCGGTGGCATCGGTGCTGGTGTGGTACACCTATCGAGTCGCTCATCTCACAAGAAATTATCTTCTATTAGATATCAGAGCTTCGTCAGTCAGTCATCGTTCGGGCCATTGGGAGCGACTTTAATTACGTGTCTTCGATTCAGGGAAACTACTTTCATGTCCATATGACTTTAATGATAGGTTACTAAGCCACGGCATGACTCTCGAGGTTGCGGTACAAAACACCAGCGGAAAAGGCCCCTGCGCCGAAGAATTTACTTACAACTTGCGCCAGCGTGTTAAAGCGTCGTAGTATAGTCGGGCGTTGACGTTCCTCGGATGCCTTTAAGACGTTCCCAATTTCAAGTAATGAGGACTTCACGAACCTTCATGTTGGTTTGGTGCAGGGCTTTCTGTTCGCCTGTTCGAAGCTTGAATTGCAAATTAAAGGCGGCGCGCATGACACTTAGACTTACTCTCTCCCGCAGGCGCAATTAATCCAAGATTTGAGATATGTGGCCAGCAAAATTGACACAGATTCTTCTGAAGGTGGATTGGTTTCGGTGATTCGCGCTTCGAGCTTGTTATTATGCGAATTAATAAATGCGCGCGCAGATTATTGTGCAGAATTTAGTATGGTTGCATAAACGAGCACTTTCCTCACACGAATTACATAAAGCCATCAACGTGTCATCGTGCTGCGACATCATCTTCGCATTTTATGAACAAAATCCCAATACACAAGTCTCGCAAGTCCCGTTTAGAAAGCAATTATTGATCGGCTATTAGCGATCGGCGATTGGAGAATGACCAGTTATTGCCGATCGTCCAGAAGTCTCCGCCAGAACTCTTCCAGATCTCAAGGAAGAATTCGAGTGTAATCTTGGTTCTGATCTGTGCAGTCGCGACTTTAAGGTAGAACTAGACAAATTTCTGCTAGAGGCTGATTTTTATTAAGGAAGTAAACTTGGGCAGCCAATCAAATACTTTCTGTATCGCATCGCCTTTTGGTCAGTTTAATGGACTTTCTATTTAAATTGGCCTTTAATGGTGCTGGGATGGTATATCCCACGTGGTCGTTAATATTGTGCCATCGGCGCAGACATATTCTGGGAAAGATCAGTTTATTAAACTTATCGAGGTTTGATGAGACGAGCGTGTAAACGGCCGATGGAGGAGGGAATTTATTGTTTGTTTGGGTTGTATTTCATGCGCAGATAAAGTAAGAGGAAAAGTTTAATTATAATCAGAGTTTATGCAATAATAGTAATGGGATTTGTGTTTAGTTGGAGTGTGTGAATGCACAACAATACCACTCCCTCGTATTAATTATAAAATTGCTCGGTTAACTGTTGTGGCGATCATTCGCGATCGGGAATTCTTTTATGGTGATCATACTTAGGTTTTTAAACATTCTTTGGATACTTTCGAATTGTTCTTGTAATAGAAGGAGAAGATTTGATCTTCCCTCTTTTTGTCATCACCTTATTTAGTAAGTAATCTCGATTGACACGGTCTTCGCCTACTAGGTTAGACCTGCGAGTGATATTCAATGGTTTTTGTAAAACGGAAACAAATACAAGCGTGCGTGCGATGCGGGCGGCCAATGCCCAGTTTACGGCAAGCTGTCGCTAACAGATAATTGGTGCTTGCGTTCTGTCTTGTCTTTTGACACCAAAATCCATTCATATCCAAAAAAATCTAGAGACGAGTACATATGTTTGTTGTGTGCGGTTGTGTTTTTGGACATTTGAGGCTATGTCGAATGCGGTATGGCGGAAAAAGTTATAGGTAGACCAACTTTTGCATTGCGTGCGTTTTGTGCATATGTCAGGTCGCATTTTAATGTATGCACTTCTATATTTATTGCCGCACGCACCGCACGCACGCATATTTCTCTCTCCAGCTTTAGAGTCCTTCCAGAATTATATTCAAAGAGCCCTGTGATGAAACTGATCGACCACCCCCCCGATGGCTAGATCGTCTTAAATCCAACAACAAAAGCTTAGAAGATGAAAAAGTGAGCGATCTTCGACTTTATTTCGATAGTCAAGCTCTTTTGCAAACTGTGGACGGAATCGAAAGTTTGACAATACTGATAGTAAAGCAACTCGACGTCGACCAATTGATTTTCGGCGCAATATTTTAGGAGTATAGAAATTAGTTGGAATATGAAACACATATAGTCTCTATGAATAACAAGCCCTATCGAGTGCGTATTTTCAACGAATTTTTTAGATAGAATCAAAGAAGGTGAAGAAGGTAGAGTTGGGAATCAATCGTCTGACCAACTGCAAGTTGCTCGTAGTAGACGATTCCCTTTTCAGTTTCATCACACACACAGCATCACTCTTTTCCATGTCAATCCTGGCTTAGCGATAGCTTGTGACGGCTAGGCATTAATCGAGCTTATTTTTGTATCCAGCTTTGTGCAAATGGTTCAAAACAGTTTTGTGGTCAATGCCTACCTCCATAAAAATAGCGAAACTGCTGACATGCCAATATTGCTGAACTTTTTCAACAACTTCATAAGCTTTTTCAGTGATTGAATGACCAAAGCGTTGCTCATCTTTTACACAAAAAGTACTAGAACGAAATCGAGCGAACCATTTTCGATCAGCTGATTTTGATACAGTGCCTTACACAACGTCCACAACGCTTACGCCACTCGCTAACCTTTCCAAGAGCTATATCCATAATCTCGCTCATTGTGGACAGAAACTTGCCGGAAACTGAGATCACCATGTCGTGTGAAGGGATGTTACAAATGTTCGCATTCGCTTATGCGAATGATTCGCATCATTTTAAACATTCGCATCGACATTCGCATTTGCATCAAATAATGCGAACGTTTTGCGAATGCGGATGTGTGTAGGTCGTGTTGTGCCTAGTGGAAAACAAAATTAAAATACGACAAATTTACAAATCTGGCTCGCAAATATCTGAGGGCTCCACCGGCCAGGGTTCCGAATGAGCAATTGTTCAGTGCAGGCGGCCTTATATATGAGCCCCTTAAGGACACCATTCACGGCAGGCCGCAGCCTTTTAAGCTAGGTTAGCAGGTACCGCCCGATGAAGGCCATACATTACTAAGTCGGACTGAGGGATGAAGACTTGACGCATACGTCTGACAGGCCGTGGACTGCAGGTGACCTCATGATTCCCTACATACACACATGCGAGGACGACAGTTTAGCGTAGCAGGTTGTTAATTCAAGTGCAAACATATTCATGGCCTCAACGAAAATTTCAGACGGAATAGAAGTTCAGATCTTCAGGCACGGACGGACGATAAATACCATTACACATAAAGATTTTTGTCAGTTTTGTCATCCAGTTGGCGGTATGGGTGAGTGAGTGTGTGGTTACAATTGGCCTCAAGGCGAGATTCCTTCAGGCCATGGCCTGCCGGCAGCCTGTGCAGGAATGGGGGCCTCATGGAAATATAATATTCCTCTCTTGAACTTTGACTATTAATTACGAGAAAAAAGAATACCATTACCGTATCTAACACTGGTCTATTGTTCTAATATTTTTTCATATCTTATTGTAAGTAATAACAAAATGAGGCCTTAATTTAATTAAAATTTTTTAATGCTATTTCTAAACATTCGTATTCGCATTCCGAGCATTCGTGGAAAATATCACATTCGTAACATCCCTAGTCATGGGCATAGGCGACTGCCTTTGTTCTGTTGTTCTTTCTATTAAATACACATTCTTCTCGTATGGTGATATTTGGGTATCAACCTAGCTTCCAAATTTGGTTCCTACAACGTTTCATAGTATATTTTCTTATAACGTGTAGCCAATAGATACGATTAACTTCCCGAGTAAAAATAAGACTTGCCCGTTCTTAACCTGAAAGATGCACGCACAGCGTCTGCATGGCATCCAAAACAGGGATGGGGTACACCTGAGTAAAAATTGTACTTTTCCAAATGCAGCCCGCTACAGGTACGTACCAATAAAAGACGCACGGAATAGTCCAAACGCAACACGGTAAGGTCACACTTTTTCTATAATAAAGGGAGAAAATTTAAGCTTTGAGAAATTCCATAGGACGAAGAAAACGGGGAATTCTCATTCGATGGGGTAAGTCAAGCAGCATTGGACGTGATTAGTACTAAGTTAGGGGACCGCTTGATAAAACGCCACCAGCTTTTGGAATGGTCGATTGAATGTATTAGTATTCATATCTGCAACAGGGGCGTGCATACTTCTTTTCATATCCGTGTGGCGGGCGCATTTGTTTGCTATGCGTGTTAGTTGCATGTTTAAAAAAAACTAAAATTTTTTTTCTCGGATTCTAAAATAATTTTATTGAAGAAGAATCTCGATTTTGTTGCATTTATCCACTGGTGACGTTTCACATGTGGTCCTGACCAGAAGTGAGTCAATCTGCTCTTGATAGAAAAACGGTGTCTTTTGTGTTATTTTTTGGCATTTTTTACGTTTGACTGAGTCTAAGACAATGAATTTTCCCGAGGATTTTAACATTTGGCTTATCTACGATCTAATCCTCCCCACACTATTTGACCACGGTTTTGACCTTTTTCTTATTAAAAAGTACTTATACCGCGACAGAGTCCTTTCTCTGCCGCCTTGATTTGTTATTTGGTAAGCCTCCGAGCAAAGGTACAGTACCTTTACTTGGAACAAAAAAGGTGTTCTAGTGCTTTACTAGAACACTTGATGCAAGCAGAGGTTCAGTACCTTTACTTGTTATTTGGATTACCTTCTGGTACAGCACCAGAAAGTAGCGATTTGAAAGTGAAAAATCTGATTGACTAAGACTGATCGACTGACTCTTTATTTTAACTAAATATTTCTTATATACTAACATTTATTAGATCTAAATATCCTAATGTACCTATCATAGAAGAGAACGATTTTTATCTCTTTCTATTGTCTGGTGCATCCCACTGCATTTGGAGAAACTCCGACGTTGCACATTCCTTCTTGTTTGTGTCTTGCGATGCATCATGTTACATTTTAAGAGCGATAATTTGGTGCTGGTGTGGATGCAACATGATGCACCGCGATGTGTTTTTTTTTTGTTGTTGCTGATGATGGGAAATTTTAGTATCTGGGTTTTAATTTTTATTCTTGGATTTAATTTTGTTGTGTCTTTCTAATCTGTTTTTATTTGCCTTTTTGGAAAGGAATTTTCTCTTATTCCTGAACATCCTCCCCCCTTGAACGGTCCGTTCAAAGGTTGATTTCGGGATCTATCCTGAAGACCTGGTCGTTTATATGACGCGGTGCTGGTACGGGTCGAATTCTCTTGCGCGTGGTGTAATATTTCCACATTAAATACGATGACATGATGACGATAAGAGTAAGGCTGATGTATCCGAGGCTATAATGATGGATGTGACGGTTTGCTTCGATTTTAAATTTGGATTCTGCATCGTGTAACCTTTTGATGTCTTGTTGTATTGCTTCTAGGTTGGTGGTAAGATTTTGCGGAATTCGTGAATGATACCAGGTGTTGGAAGTGTTGACTGGTTCGATAACGTCAGCGATATCTCTTACTGGGATGATGGAAGCCTTTGCTTTGCTGGAATAGATGTTGTTGGCTTGCAGGATAATTGAATCGTCTTTGATGTTGCACCCTTTTGTGATGTTGAGGAGACCTATTCCAAGTAGTGTTTTTACAAACACTGAGTTTCCGCATACTATGTTGATGCTGGTTTTGGTCAACATTGCATAAATCCAATGATTTGCGTGGGACAATTGGATCCACCTAGGCGATTCATTGGATGTGACAAACAGGCATGAGGACAGAGAACCCTGTTCTCTTAAAATAGATAATTCGCATGTACTGATGCGTGCGCCTTTCCGGTAGATTGGATGCTGCTGTTTACATATGAATTCCGAGGAATCTGTGGTAACGCATCGTGCTACTTCTGCTTCTGATATTGGGTAATATAAATCTCGATGGAGGTTGACGATTATGTAGGGGGTTGATGGGGCTATCGTAAAGAGCCTGTTGTCTTTCCATATCGGTACTGGTATTACCTTTAACATTTCAAAGTGGTCATGGGAGAACAATGGTAGTTTCAGTCGGAAAATTATTTGGTTGTCTAAGACCCGGCCTTCTGTTGTCATAAGTCCATATAGTTTCAGAAGCTCTCGCTGTCCGCCTGGTAATTGCAACGTGGATGGTAGATGCTCCTTTATCAGGATCATTTGTTGTCGCAATTGATCTGGCGTTAGTATCTGCGGGTTGAATTTTCCATGATGTGTATCAATGATGGCGTCTAGAAGTGCCGATTGCACCCTTTGATAGTTGGTGATCATTAAGAGCAGTCGCATCAACATGGTGTTGAAGTACTGCGAAAAATGCTGCTCGTGGAGCTCAACCTTTATTTGATGAAGTTCTGTGATCGTCTTGTTGAGATAATCATCGAATTCCTGAAGTTGTCTTTCGATCGCTGCTTGTGATTTTTTCATAATATTCACGGTGGAATCAATGATGGACGTTTGGTTTTGCAGCAGTTGAAGCAAGCGTTGGTCATTTCCTTCCAAACCTTTGATGGTATCGGCCATTTCTGCTGCATATGATTCGTCCAGGACTGCAAAAAGAGAACTGGCTATGTTGCCAATTATGTTTAGTGGTGCTCTCCGTTGTCTAGTATTGACTAGAGGACGTAGTAGCACATTGTTGCTGTCCAATTCTTTTTCTAAATTGGAGAATTGGGAAAGGGTTGATACACAGGACTTGTCGTGAAGGATTTGGGTGCAAATGTAATTCAGGTTGCTCACTCCCCTTTTTATGGTCCTTAGTTCCTTCCAGTAGTTTACCATGTTATAGTGGACTACTATATTCCATTCGTCTGATGAAAGGCGTGTGATGCCTAGCCGTTCAAAATATAATCCTGGACTTGTTTTGAATGGTGTAATATTAATATTGTCTTCACCTCGAGTTGGTAATGCAAAGCAGACTGCGATTAGTACAGCTAAGAGTGAATAACCCTTCCGTGCCTTTTTTGAGCTGGACGGACCTTCGTTCCGTTCTCGATTCCTCGGAGGAGCATCTTTCTGAATTTTGTTTGAGGACCTGGTATTTATTGCTGGACTGGATTGAGGGCCGTCGTCTTCAGTTGGCTGATCTGCTTCTGTCTTGGAGTTTCCGATTCCTGAGTCGACTGGTAGCGGTGCGAGGTTGTGGATAGGTCTTCTCAATATTCCGGATGCGGTTCTGATATCAGCAACCCGAACTAACCCGTCACTTCCTTTAATAGTTTTAACGATGCGCCCTAGTGGCCACTTGAGTGGTGGCAGATTGTTGTCCTTGATGATGACCATCGCACCTGGTTCTACGTTTTGGCAACGTTGTTTCCACTTATTTCTGTGCTGCAACTCGGCTAGATATTCCTTGTTCCATCGTTGCCAGAACTGATTTTTCACGTGTAATATGCGTTTCCAATGCTGATGTAGGTTCTCCTGCCTTGAGGTTTCGGTGGGTTCCGCTACACTGGTAAGGGGCTCGCCTATTAAAAAATGACCCGGCGTCAACGCTGTGAAATCGTTAGGGTCCGACGACATGGGTGTTAATGGTCTAGAGTTGAGGATGGCCTCCACTTCCAAAACGACCGTCTCGAGTTCTTCATAAGTGAGGGTGCTGTTGTTTACACTATTGGGCAACAGATTCTTGGCCGATTTTACGGCGGCCTCCCATAGTCCGCCGAAATGAGGTGCCCTGGGAGGGATGAAGTGGAAATCCATCCCCCTAGATGTGCAAAAACTGGTAATTTGGTCTTGAGCTGCATCGGAGTGTATTGCTGGCTTGAGTTCCGCCAACTGATTTCGGGCTCCTACGAAATTCGTGGCGTTATCGCAATATAAATGGCGGCAGTTTCCTCTTCTGCTTACAAATCGCTTCAGCGCTCCTATGAATGCGTTGGTTGTTAAATCATTAACTACCTCCAAGTGAATTGCCTTTGTAACAAAGCATACGAAGACGGCCACATACGTTTTTTGAGGTCGTTTCCCGCGAAGCTTGAAGTGGGTCCAGAATGGACCGCAGAAGTCAACTCCGGATGTTGCGAATGGTCGAGCAGGTTGTATTCTTCTCTCGGGTAAATTTCCCATCAATTGCGATAGTAGTTTTGGTTTAGCTCGGCTGCAATGGATGCAGCTTAAGACGATGGATCGGGCCATAGTTTTTCCTTTGATTGGCCAGAATCTTTGTCGTGTAATTGCTAGAAGGCCTTGTGGCCCAATGTGCGAGTTCCGAATATGTAGATCAGTCATTATTAAACGAGCGATTGTATGATTATATGCTAACAGCATGGGGTGCTTGGCATCATACGCAATATCTGCTTCTTCAAGGCGACCTCCTACTCTTATTATGCCTCGCTCGTCCAGGAAAGGAGTGAGAGACGCGAGGTCACTTTGCGCATCTACACTGCCGCTCCTTTGTAGCAATTTTAAATCTTGTGGAAAGCCTTGGGACTGGCACTCCTGAATAAGCAGTCTCAATGCGGCTTCTAATTCCTCAACAGTTAAGTGCAATGCGGCTTTGGTTTTTCTTTTCTTTGTTCTGCAAAGCCCAATAAATAGCAGAATGTAAGCTGTTATTCTTTGTAACCGTTGAAATGAGTTTTGATGATTTACCATTGAAAGAATCTCATGATTTGAAGGGGTGGCAGCCAATGCAGTCTTTGGTCGCTTCCTCTCTAATGTTGTTGGTTCGAATTTTGGGTTTTGTGGCCAGGCACGTTCTGGTCCGTGTAAGTATAATGGTCCGTAGAACCAAAACGTGTTGGTTTTGAGTTTGGATGGACTGATTCCTCTTGACACCAGATCAGCCGGATTGTCTTTAGATGGTACGTGCCGCCATTGGCTGACTGATGTTCTTTCTTGTATTGCAGCGACTCGATTCGCAACAAACGTTTGATATGATGATGAGGGGTTTCGTAACCAACTAAGGACGATTTCTGAATCGGTCCAATACGTGGACTGAAGATCTTTCCAGTGCAGGTCTTCCTTCACGCGCGTCGCTAGTTTGGCGGCGAGGGCCGCACCTTGAAGTTCTAATCGTGGTAGAGACGTCTTCTTCATTGGGGCTACCTTGGACTTGGCACACAGTAGCCTCACTATGACTGTTCCATTTGCCTGTTCTGACCGGACGTATATCGCTGCTCCGTATGCTGTTTCTGATGCGTCGCTAAACGTGTGTACTTGAATATTACGTGGTGATCCACTGGAGAATACGTGTCTGGGGAACGTGATGTCTTCTAACGTTTGAAATTCCGTGCGGAATTTCACCCAACTGGAATGCATTTCCATTGGCACTGCCGCGTCCCAATCGAGGTTGAGGGCCCAGAGTGACTGCAGGAAGATTTTTGCCTTTATAATAACAGGGCTTATTATTCCCAATGGGTCAAACAGATGAGCTATGTCGGAGGATACCGTCCTCTTGGTAACCCTCGTTTCAGTTGCTTGAAATGTCCTGATATGGAAACTGTCGGACGTTGGTAACCACGTTAGTCCTAAGGTCTTAATATGATAGTTGTGTTCGTCTTGTACATTGAAGTTCGCTGCTTGGTCATCGGGTGAAATGCTTCGGAGGATTTGTGGGTGGTTCGCACACCACTTCCTTAATTTGAAGCGACCGAGTTTTAAGATTTCATTAATCTCTGTTTGCATTGCGATGCATTCGGGTAAACTATTTGAGCCGGCCATTACATCGTCGACGTACATGTGCCTCCTTATGGCTGTTGCTCCTAAAGGATGTGACCCTTCCGTTTCCGATGCCAATTGCCTTAAACACTTTATAGCCAAGTATGGCGCAGTTGTGACACCATATGTGACTGTAGAGAGTTGGTAGTATTTGATGGGTTGGTCCGGATTATCTCTCCATAAAATGAGCTGAAACTTTCTGTCCTCCGCTCTTACCACTATCTGCCGGTACATTTTCTCGACGTCTGCCGTAAAGACGAATTTCGGCAGACGAAAACGAAGAAGCACCGTGAACACGTCATCTTGCAGCGAAGGGCCAGTGTGAAGAACTTCATTAAGCGAAAAGTTTGTGGAAGTCTTAGCCGAGGCATCGAACACAACCCGCAATTTAGTAGTGGTACTATCGGGTCTAAGTATTCCATGGTGGGGCATAAAGTAGTATGGCTTGGTAACGCTTAGGATGTTTATTTCCTCCATGTGACCCAATTGAAGGTATTCTTTCATGAAGTCGTTGTATAACTGCTTTAAATCTGCGTCCTTATTTAGTTTTCGTTCTAACGCAAGGAATCGTTGAAACGCAACATCTCCTGACTGACCTAGCAAGTTTGGTTCCTTTGAGAACGGCAAGCTTACTATAAAGCGCCCGGTCTTGTCTCGCGTTGTAGTTTGAGTAAAGAGCTCCTCGCATATTCTTTCGTGGTTGGTAAGCGTTGAACTGATTTCTATCTCATCCATTTGCCAGAAATTTTGCACCTTTTCGGTGAGATCACTGCTGTCGTGACTACATATACCGCAGCTTAATTCGGATGGGTTGATGTTTGCTACGCGTCCGCCGACGATCCATCCCAATACCGTGTTCTGCAACGTTGGTAAGTCTTCTCCTAGTTGAATCTGCCCGACGGCTAGCAATTGTAAACAGTGCTCCGCTCCGATGAGTAGGTCGATTTGGTTTGGGTGGTTGAAATCTGGATCAGCCAGTTTTATGTTCTTGGGAATCGGCCACAATGAGACGTCTAGAAATTGGCAAGGCTGTGCACTGGTGATTTGTGGTAGGACGAAAGCCTCTATTCTGATCGAGAAGCCAGAGGTCCTAGATTGTACTGCCATGTTTACTCTGGATTGGGATTTTTGTTTGACTTCCCCAATTCCATCGATGCTTAATGCTTCTGATATTGTATTAAGACCAAGACGTTTAATTAATCTTTCTGTGGCGAAATTTAACTGAGAGCCGGAATCTAACACTGCTCGGCACTCTAGTAATTCTCCGTCTTCGGTCTCTACGTTTACAAGGACAGTGCTTAGTAAGACGCACTTCCTTTGACCCTTGTTTGTTCGAGCTGCTAATGTGGTTGGACTCGTGGTTGATGTGGTTGGAGAAAATGTCACTGTTGACTTTCGTGACTGTGGTGGTGGTTCCTTGATGGAATCCTTTTGATGAAGAAGCGTGTTGTGCTTGTTTTGGCATATAGTGCAGCCTCGTAGGTTACATTGATTGGTAGTATGCCCGCCTTTGAGGCAGTTGGGGCATAGATTATGTTTCTTGACCGTCTGGATTCGTGTCTTTGGTGTTTGTGCGAGGAATGCTTTGCAGAAATACAACGGGTGAGCTTCGCCGCACACGATACACCTGGTTGCTGGTGTGATGACGAGGGATGAAGGCTTAACTGATCTCGGCAATGGTGCATTCTTAGTGCCAAGAGATTCCAAAATTTGAAACCGATGTTCCAAAAAGGATAAAAATATTTTTATCGTACTTATCTCCTTCGGTGATTCCAATGATTGCTCGTATAGAGTGTGAGTGGTTCGGTCCATCTTCTTTACTAACAAGTGAAGTAATATGGGATCCCAGGAGTCGATAGCAATCCCCAGGTTCTTTAATCCCATCAAGCACTCGTTGGTCGTGTCGTGCAGTGATCTGATTGCACTAGATGATTCTAATGTGCTTGCTGGCTGCGACAGAAGTTTGTTGAGTAGGTGCGTAACCAGTAATTTCTTGTTGTCATACCGGTCTTTGATGATGGTCCAAGCGTCATTGTAGTTTTCGTTGCAGATGGGCAGGTGTTGTACCAACCGTTTTGCTTCACCAGATAGATTGCTTACCAAGTAGTACATCTTCTGTGCGTCTCCGATAGGCCTACTGTGAATCAGCTGGTTATATAGATCATGGAACTGTGTCCACTTCAAATAGTTCCCATCAAAAGCCGGCAACGTAATTTTTGGTAGTTTGATTTCTGCTGAGTTACCTTGGCTGCTTTCGATGGTGGTGGATGACAAATGTTGTCGTAGTGTAATTATGGTGTCTTGTAACCAATTCTTCAATTCGTTGTAATGATCAAAGGTGTAACCCTGTGGCGGATCACTCTCTGCAATTTCCCAGATCAGCAGGTCAGTTTCGGCCATCTGTCGGTCATAGTCCTGTAAGGCGGTTGCCTTAAATTTATAATACTCTTGAGAGTGCTGCATGTTTGCCTTGCTCTCAACGTCTTTGATTAGTGCTACTGTGTTCTTCATTAAAGCCGTCTGTTTGCGCACAAGTTTTGTTAACTCGATATTTTCTTCCAATGTATCGAATACTACCTGGAACTTTTTTGGATCTACCTCCATTGAGAGGCGTTTCTTGTCGTGCTGCTGTGAGCCTCCTGGCTGTGGTCCTCCTGGCTGTGAGCCTCCTGGGTGTGGGCCTCCTGTTGAATCCTCATTGTCGTCATTTGATTCCTGTATGCTTGCCTCGCCTAATTTTTCTTCAGCCTTTTTTATCCATGTCTGCACATTTTGGCGGATAATACTAATTGACTCAAAGTATTGCCGCTCAAAATATGGATGGGATGCGTGGCTGTGTTCGAGAGGCGCAAGTTGTTCATTATTTTTCTGGAACTGCTCAAATAGAGTATCTAGGTCCACCGTCATTGTGTCTAAATACGCTCTCGTCTTTCTGGCATATGCATCCTTGGTGATGCGTTTGTACAAAGTTTGGATCTTCGATCCTATGGTTGCCTGGTTGGCGGCTAATTCGTCCATGTTGCTCATGGTTCCTGATTCTGGCTGATATTCTGCAACGGCTGATGTCTTCCTGCCTTTGGAGCTCAAATCTGCTGTTGTTTCTTGCTCCCCCCGTTTGACGTGACGTGATTGGAATCACGTCGGGGTCACCAATGATTTTATACCGCGACAGAGTCCTTTCTCTGCCGCCTTGATTTGTTATTTGGTAAGCCTCCGAGCAAAGGTACAGTACCTTTACTTGGAACAAAAAAGGTGTTCTAGTGCTTTACTAGAACACTTGATGCAAGCAGAGGTTCAGTACCTTTACTTGTTATTTGGATTACCTTCTGGTACAGCACCAGAAAGTAGCGATTTGAAAGTGAAAAATCTGATTGACTAAGACTGATCGACTGACTCTTTATTTTAACTAAATATTTCTTATATACTAACATTTATTAGATCTAAATATCCTAATGTACCTATCATAGAAGAGAACGATTTTTATCTCTTTCTATTGTCTGGTGCATCCCACTGCATTTGGAGAAACTCCGACGTTGCACATTCCTTCTTGTTTGTGTCTTGCGATGCATCATGTTACATTTTAAGAGCGATAATTTGGTGCTGGTGTGGATGCAACATGATGCACCGCGATGTGTTTTTTTTTTGTTGTTGCTGATGATGGGAAATTTTAGTATCTGGGTTTTAATTTTTATTCTTGGATTTAATTTTGTTGTGTCTTTCTAATCTGTTTTTATTTGCCTTTTTGGAAAGGAATTTTCTCTTATTCCTGAACAGTACTAATCTTCAAATATGTTTTTATGTACCCTCCCACAATATTATTTCTATCGAAAAGAACTTCTCCTTTAAACTTCTAACATCAATTCCTTCTAAGGCTTCTGATATATATTTCTAAAAATACCCACAACCCAACCATCATAATCTAGAGCAGTCTGTTAGCCTCTGCATTAATCTATCCACCGTTTCTGTTAATCAGCTATACTTATCCAGTCTCAAATCCTGCTCTCATAACAGTCTAAAAAATTCTGGGTCACCGCACATCTCCTTCTAAAATGATGCAACTTGAAGCGTTCTTCCACAGCGCAACAAATCCGTTATTGACTACTTTTAAGAACAAGTCGCGCACCGTCCGAACTTCTAATAAATCTAATTTAGCATTACTGACCCAATTAGAATCAAACTAACTGCGCGATAGCGACTGACTGATGCAGCGACGCTCAGCCGCGACACAACCAGTTGCCTATAGGAAGACACCACACCAGTGACCTACATTCGTCTGTTCGGGAAGTTCTTTTCCATATTTCAAATGTGGTCGTTTCTATTTTGAGCCTCCTTCACCTGAACCCAACGCCGTGCGGTGCGACTGCAGCCGAAGAAGGTGTATTTCACCCAAATACAGCTTGGCTGCAGTCTGCACCTTCTTCAACTTCTTCAAGGTCCGGATGTTCTTCGGACTATGCATCTATGGCCACTCAACGTAATATGGGCGACATACACAGGCTGGACAAGCAGGAAACAGTCGGACAGTTCTATCCACGCGATGCACCGTTTTGTTGGTTGCTGCAATCGGCGTCGTAGATCGGCTCCGGTCCGGTGCATTGCGATAAATTTGACATGCGTGAATTTGCAAACAAATCTTCTTCGTGTCCCACTGTTCAAAAAGAAGAAGAAGAACAACAACAAAGAGTATGGTGCATGCGCACTGGGCTTTTGCGGTGCGACACAGATTCCACTCGAATGGAACCTGTTGCAAGTGGCTCGCAGTTAGCTGTGCTGAGATAAGAACCTGCAGTGACGTTGGTGCATTGCTCGATCAATGGTGATGATCGGATATGGAACTGATCTAGTTCACTGCAACCGGTAATGTTTTTGTGTGTGTTTCCGTGTTATTTCAGTTTTTTTATGAATTATTGAAAAGAGAAATTATAGGTGCTGATCGTGTTCATTTTCTTGTCTGTGAAGTTTTTTGTGTGAAGTTTTTCATGTGACAATGTTTCAGATTTCTGCAGTGAAAGGAGATTTTTTTGTGTTTTATGCATTCTTCAGCTTCTTGTCTATAAATGTGGCTCCTAGAAGAGGGTTTAGCTCGCCTAAAATTTGAAATTAGCACTGAATTTGCAATTCTTGGTCCGTAAGAACAGAAGTCCTGCTCAACCAGGCTATGTATCATTGAATGGAACAGATGGTAGTCGGAAGGGGTGATGTCTTGAGAATACGGCGAGTAAGGAAAGAAGTCCCAATTCAATGGTTTCAGGTAGGTTTTAACAACATTAGGCCGAGCGTTGTCGTCCTGCAAAATCACATTGTCATGTCTTTGCAGCCATTTTTCCTTGAATGCTCGGCTCAATTGCATTAGTTGTGTTCGGTAGCGAGCTCCTGTGATCAGGGAATGGAAGGAAAAGTGCACACGCACTTTCGCTGTGGGTGTGGACTCCACACCCAAAATAATTCATGAACACCTAATAATCCAGAACGTTGGAAGGCCGCTCGGTCGCTGGAGACGAAGGAACGTGGCTGAAGGGCAGAACACAAGCAAGGCTTTTCATACGAAAGCTAAATATATTATATTAAAGCTATAAAGAACTTATAACTGTATAGCCTAAGCTTTTTAAACCCACCTGACTAGGATTGCCTCATGCAGCGTTTGGGCCCCATGTGGCGCAAATGAGAAGCATTCCGAAAGAGAGACTTCTCCGTAGGTTCCCCATTTCTTCTTAGTTTGCTTATGAAGAGCACACAAAAAAATCAGCGTTACTGAAGTGAGGTAGGCCCTTTGAGGCCACCTCATTACAAATCAAATGGGTCAATCCCAACATCTGCCTTGCTTTTTAAAAAGCTTTAAAGCAATACCCTTAAGCTTTAGTTTTCCTCATACAAAGCTTTAGTTTTTGTTTTTGCATTGTTTCATATTTCAGGCAATTTTGTTGGTGACCGTGAAGCGCGTCTTATCATAATCAATAGATCGGTTCTCGCTCGAATACTGAGGTCAAGCAGCATTGGATGTGATTAGTACTCAGTTAGGGGACCGCATTGGCAAATCGACCCTCGCGTTTAAAAATATAAAGCTATCGACTTCGATGCACATATCCACGGCGAAAATCTGAAATTTGTCCATTCGGGATCGGGTAGCAATGATTTTTTCTCATAGGGCATTTCTTTTTTTGGCATAGAGCATTCCTTATGTCGAGGCGCGAATGAGGCAAGGGGTTAGATGCTCTGTGTGGGCCTTTTAGGGCAACCAACACGGGGTCCACATGAGGCAGTGTGGCTAGCCTCATGAGGGGCCTATCTACATCACCTCCAAAATGCTAGTCGGGCATAACCCCATAACCAAAGAATTGAAAACCATAAACTGAACAGACAGCTGATAACCGATTTACTTTTTAGATTTTAACGGTTATCTGATCACGTGCTCCCCACTCGACTTTGCTCCGCCGCCCCTGCCTGTGATGGTTTCACTAGTTGCAGCAACTCATAATGTACCACGCCAAGGTGGTCCTTCCAAATACACAGCATGACCGGCACCGGCCCTCGATTTTTTTTCGCTTTAAATTATAGTAACGGATCCACTTTTCAACCACAGTCAAGAGACGCCTTCTTCTTGCCATCGGAGCAGCTGTTCAGCTGGCACTCAATTTCCGTGCTTTTGGATCCTTCCCAAGGTTTTCAAACGATGGATAATGCTTTGCTAAGTCACGCCCAATGAATCTACAGGTTCTTGTTGCGTTTAACATGGATCTTCATCCAGTAATGTCTCCAATTCTGCCTTTATCTTTTCCACGGGTCCGTGACACGTGGGACGCTCCTTAACTTCCACGTCAAAATCACCACTTTTGTAGCGTTGAAACCATTCATCATTTGACGTTTCTGATATGACATTTTTGCCCGGGATTTTATTGCTGGCGCCAACTATTAGAAAACGGAGGTTTTCCATTTCTACTCCTCTAACTAAGACTCGGTCAAAATCACCCAGAACTAACTAAAAGATTTCAAAATTGGATGCCTTTTTTACAAAACGAATTGACCTCCAAAAAAGACTTTAGTTTTTGATATGACTTCATAATTTGTGCAAAATCTCTTTCCCTGTACCATCCTTTTGAGGCATGCGAACAGATAATAGGCAGGAGCCAGATCTGGAGAATACGGTCAGCGGGGAGCAATCGTAACCATTGACACGGGACCGTGTGACACGGTGCATTGTCGTCACTTTCTTGCTTCCCATATTGGAACGTAATATCATTCTTCAATCGGTTCTTCAGACCGATGACCGAGAAGACGTTAAATCAACAGTAGTGATAAACTACGGGGCGCCTTTCCACCCCAAAATCGGTAATCTGAACCGATCCGTCATTCAAGACTGGAATTGTGGAAAAAAATCATGAGTTCAGCTTAATTTACATATACGACGTTTTTCTGTCGCGCCGCTCTTTTTTAAAATTGACAATATGACGTGGCCGAAATTATTTCTGATTGGCTGAAATCTTAAAAAAGAGCGGCGCGGCAGAAAAACGTCGGATATATAAATTAAGCTTTCTTCATCATGCAACGCACTGGTTTACACTGTATTGCCGGTCAAGACGTTTGTAGCCAAGTAAAACTTCTCAGTGCAGTCCATCCGTCTTATTCTTTTGACTTGGCACTATGTCACCTTTATATTTTCCTCAAGGTCAAATCTGCATTAAAAAGAACGAGATTTCAGACCGTTAAAGCCAACGATGGTTCAAGAAATTCTAACCCGGAAACTACAGCTTACAAGATGAGCCTCGTCCTGGAAGAAGTGTGGCGCGCTTGACGAAGAGGTTCTACGAACCCTGGTGTAACAAAACCCTATCGTAAACATTGGCGAACTAGCGGAGAAGCTTCGATTTGATCAAACAATCCTCCATGCCATCGGGAAAGTCAGCAAGATGGGTCAATGGGTTCCTTACCAGCTTTCGAAGTCTTATGGCCCCACTGTTCTTGAGCATCCTTTTCTAGACCGAACTGTGACCAGCGATGAAAAGTGGAAAAAAAAACAGAAAGAAAGAAGAAAAAACCCCGGAACACCAGGCTTAAATAGGTCGTCACCAACGTAAGATAATGCTATGGGTTTGTTGGGATATGAAGGGTTTAGTTTACCGACTTTTAAACCCCAGCAGTAAAAATTCAGAGCGCTGCTACAGGGAGCGAATTTTGAGCGCTGACAATATGCTCTTAAGGAAGCAAAATTGGAGTGTTAAGGAATTGTATATAACGAAGAAAACTGGCAATTACCTTGGCGACTATTAAGGTTGCCATAAGAATACTCACTAGACCGTTTCTCGTTCGATTACGGAGGTCAAGCAGCATTGGACATTGTTAGTACTTAGTTGGGGGAGCGCTTGATAAAACGACACTCGCGTTTAGAAGAACAGTTGCAATTGCAAAATGAACAAAAATTAAAAGCTTTTCGACCCGGAGGTTATTCACAGAGCAGACGATAACCGAAGAGGTCTACTGCGAGTATGTTGAGCGCTGGAAAATAATCGTCGATCATCTTTGAGGAAAAGTGTTCTTTCATATCCTCATTCACCATATTCATCGGGCATTGGACCATAGTATTATCAATTGTTTCGCATTCCACAAAATAATTTGAAAGGAAAAACAATGGATTCAATAGAACATATCAAAATTGTAGTTGAGGAGTATTTTTCGTCACGGCGACGTGAATTTTGGAGTAGAGGAGTAGAGTAGAAATTCAACTGGAGTATCCTACCGCATATTGCTGGGTTTCATGTTTGGACAACCTTGATCCCGCAGAATCGTTTTTGCCTTAAATTCTTCAATTCGTTTAGTCCACTTTGAAAACAGTTCACTGTGCTCTCTGCTGGCTTACTTGGGTACTTCATCAGGGCGTAGCATCGATAAGGCCAGTTAATTATAGGAGTGAACGAAGTATGATGGTGTTGACTACGGATCGTGAGTAAAGCACGGTGAATCCTTACTTGACAATGCACTTTCATGATCCATTTCCTCTTAGGCCGGGCGCCCACTAAAGCGGTGTAGCAGTGACGTGTCAGTGGCGTGGTGGTCTAATGGCAAGTTTAAAAATGTATTCCCGTAAAATCAAATGAAGTAGCGCACATTGAAGTGGAGTGGCGATGGTGTGACATCTGGCAAGTGGCGTGGCATCACTTGATTGCCACTAGTCTCCGACAAGTTTAATTTTTGAGTGGTAAGTGGCAGTGAATGTCACTTTTCGTTAGTAATAAGATGATGTTGAATGACTTACGCGATACGCTGCTTGCCATTTCGATGCGCGCCTAATAATTTTAATACTACTCCGCTACATTTCAACTGCCGCACCACTTTGTTTCCACATGACAGACCAAAACCACGCCACTGCCACACTACTTTAGTGAGCGCTCGGCCTTAAGGTTTGCTCGTAAGACACTCAATATACAGACCGAACTCAACAACATAATAAAGGCAGGAGGTTTTTTTCCTGCGAAAATGATGTGTAAACCACCCAGACTTGCTAGCTAGGATCCCAAAGGAAGATCGCGAGAAGGAAATTGATATCAGCGATGTGACATAAACGTCTGTCAAAACCTTAGGCTTAATTTGGTTCCTGAAAGCAGACCAGTTTCTCATAAAAACGAAATGGGAAGTAAAGCGCATTACTAAGCGGAGCGTGTTAGCAGATGTAGACCACCTCTTCAAACTTCTTGGCTTGATAAACCCAGTAAAAGTGACGGCCAAAATTTTCATGCAGGAGTTATGGGCATTAAAACTAGACTGAGATGCCGCCCTACCCGCAGAGCTTCACACCAGATAGACCTATCTTTGATAAAACCTAGCAAGGCTAAACGAGATCAAGGTTCCCAGGAGAATACTACCAGATCAGTCAGTAATCAATCAAGCCTTTTATTCGGACTCAGTGTGAGGCTGCACTGAAAAGTTCTACAAGTTTCAGCAGCAATTAAAAAATATATAAAGGAATCTATTTTCAGGCTGCTTTTAACCTTGGCTTAGGTGAAATTTGTCCGAAACAGTGCCTGATCGTGTACTGATCATCATTTAGACTATGGAGTTTTTAAAAACTCCTTATGGAACTATCATCAGTCTTTATATTTAAACAATATTTTTAGGAAGTTACGTACATTAACATTGGTATTAAATGAAATTCACTACAACTTTCTTCTCTTTTGCATCATTTTGAAACAATCCGTGAAGGTAACAATATGTTGAGACATAAATCACACCCCAAACTCCATAAAATTTTACACCTGTATCAAAAATTTGAACAAAATTTTTTATCATTGTATCAAAACACAATTTTATTTGTAATTTATCTACACCAAAAACCTAGACAAAACAATCCACCCACCCACGAAAGGAAGTCGTAAATCTACCATATATTATCCTACTGCCACTACTGAAACAAGTTTTTAATAAGCTTCGAAAATGTTCAACTAATTAAACGGACGAACAAAAACCATCGGAATGTAAACACTCCAAAAAAATACAGCGTGAGACTCGACGCTTCAAAAAAACCGAGAGAGAGAAGATAATTTATCGTATCTAATATTTACTCTGCGATTATTATTATCATATGCTAATTTTCTAATACTAGAAACCAATACAAAAAACCCCCGAAGCCTTTCTTTCTTCCACAACAAAAACACTAAGGTCAGATCATGCTCGGCAAAAAACAAAAGTAGCCAGAGGCAAATTGCGGAGTGGTTAAGTCATTCAGCAAAAATATTAGAGCGCGCAGACGCAGTTAACATTATAGAAAACATTTAATCGCACACATGTATTAAGCAAAAAAACTCCAGCTACTTCACCACCAACCCGCAGCTGGTATCGTACAACTTTATCCTTCTACAATAAAATTTTTAATAGCGCCGATAACGAGTACGATTCGAAATACAAAAAAAAACTTCACAACGCAAGAATTGATTGATCGAGTTTTTTTCGTCTAGGTTCAATTAAAAACGCCAAACGAAATGTTGCACAAAACTTCACACTTTGACGCATAACGAACAAAAAAAAACAATACAAACCGCATGCAATGTCCATAGGTGTTGGCACGTTCGTTAATACTATATAATCCCAACATGCAAAAAACAAAAACAAAAAAAAATACAAATTGCAACAACGATCGGTTTACACTGAACACTGATCATGCACCGATGATGATGCTGGCCCCAGTTTTGAAGATCGAAGTCGATGCAGAAATGAGACCACAGATCGAAGGCTAAAGACGATGGTAGTCATATTTTTGAAAAGGTTCCCCAAAAGGTCTTCAACACGAAACTATCATCAAGAGGACTTCGCCACGATTTCTCACTTCACATTTAATAGTTCGTCCAGGCGAAGCGCCCAGCCGGCCTGCATTTGATCTTGTGGTAATTCACGACTTTAAACGATCACTGATCACAAAACACAACCCCGCGACAGTCCGCTGCTGCTGCAGTTGCCTTAGCACCGAAACGAATCTAGCAAAAGATCAAACCGTTCACAAGCGTTTCAACTTCAATATTTTTCATATAGAGCCTCGACGGTGTTAGGCTGTTTGTTGTGCACCAAGTGAATATGGTCGATGCTGGGAACAGACTGATGACACCGTGTTTCTGTGCCATTTGAATAGCGAAAATGCTGTGCCTACTGAACGTCGCTTGACTGGCTTCAGCTATTGCCGGAGGTACACTTCAACTAACCCAACCCGGTAACCACCGTCGTCGACGCCGCCGCCGCCATTGCGGAGTAGATGGAGCGATGGATACGGCAGTAGCACGACTCGTTGGACGAACAAGAAGCCCATAACCATCTGCAAACCATTGAAGCACGGACCTGGCTTTTCAGGTGATGATTTTCTATACTACAAGCGCCTAAGCTACGGTTCTTCACGTCCACGGCAATCATAATAAAATCCAGCGACAGTTGAAGTGATAAGAATTGATTCAGCTGCGTTGAAGGTCTACATTAACTAATGGTCGACATCAAAATTGTACAGTGCCGCGCGGTGTTATGATGATTGCTGCAGCAATTTGAAAGACGATTATTGTAACTGGATTGAGCTATTTGGAGAGAAGCGTTCTAAGACGGCACAGTAGGAAGGATTAATGAGGATTTACATCTCTATCATTTTGATTGGTGAGGGGATTGTAAATGTGTTGCCGTTCGTCATTGATCACTTGATCCGAATGATCTGTTTGTGCGGACTTTATTAAATTGTAGGTAGTTAAAAACAATGTTAGCGATTTAAGACGCTAACGACGAAATCAACAAGTAGTAAAAGTATGGATTTTGTTTAATAGGTGCTTTCGGAAGAATGTGGAAGAAGTTAAAAGAAGTCGTTATGCTGAAGATCCATCTTGAGGTTCATGGGACAAGTAACATAGTCATAACAAGGTGTCAACACAAGTTTAGATTGACCATGACCAAGAAGAACATCGACAATGTTTCAAAAAGAAGGCTTCTTGAACGTAGATGAATACCAGCCAGAAGACGCAACCAACGCAGAAGAAATCGGTCTGATTTCAAAGAGCTGCAAAGGAGATACAAAGATTGAAGATGGGAATTGAAAAACGCCTTGCGTTCGCTGGCGCGATCCATTCGCTGTTCAAATTAATTCCATGCTACTGACGAATTCGCTCTAAAAGAGAATTCGGCGTTCGAAGATCAGTGATCGACGTCGTCAATTTTGGCATCGCGAGTTACAGCAATAAAATCGAGATGATAATCTGGTTCGGCGCCCTATTGATACGGTGCAGATCACTACTAGAGAATTGGATGACGTACGAAAGGGATACTGAACAAATTTTGATGTTCCACTGGCATCGGTCCCAGGCTCTCTTCTTTGGATAATATTGTTTGACGACGGCGCACTGAAGTTACTTTCTGTTACCTTCCTAGTGGATTGGGCTTGACGGACGATGCCAGAGTAGTGATAGTAAGAAGTCGTCACAAAGAAATCGTACATGTGAACGAGGGCATCGGGGAAATTTAGAAAGCGCATACCTACGATTTGCAGAAGATAAAAAGAAGACGATTCTGCTCAGAAAGAAACCGAAGGGGATAGCAGTAAGACTCAAAATAGGAGAGAAATCGATAGGTTCTTCAGCGGCACTAAATATCTACTTGTGACGATCAACAGAAAGATCGATTTTAAACCACACCTGGAGAGTGCAGCCGGTAAGGCATTTAATATTGTTTCATGAATCACTAGGATGGTGCTAAACTCCAGGCAAAGTCACCTCCTTCGCATCGCAAGAGTGGTTAACTCAGTTCTTTCATATGTGTCCCTGACGTTAGCAACGGTATTGGACGTGGCGACAACCGGAAGAGAAATAATTGTCACATGCCGACTAAGCGTCGCACGTATTGGACCATGTCTAACGAAATGACGTTCGTAATAGCGAAAAGACTACCAATAGATATAATAATTAATAAGAATTAGAGTCATAGAAATCCGAAGTTTTTTAATTATGTTTTATTATTATATAAACATTGTTAATTGAATAGATAACTATTGGACGTTTCGACATTAAATTTATGTCATCATCAGCTAAAAGAAAAATTCTATTTTATTTTTTTACATACATGAGGTTAATTTCTAATTACAATTTTTTTTTAGTTTTTTTTTTATTTTATATAGCTTACGACTTACCAATTATATAATAAAACGATTTAACAAACAAAAATATAATTATCAAAATGCATCATAACTTATTACATCGATCTATAAAATTATTTATTTGAGGAAGTTACCACTATATTATTTTTTTTTTTTTAACTTTTTATTGATTTGATTTTTCAGTGTCTATGACATGTCAATTCATGTATTGGAGGGAAATGAGTGTCAAACAGGAAATACTAAAATAGAAACCATAGAACAATAAAAGTAAAGCCAAAAATTGCTAAAAACTGAGTTTGTGTAAACAGTGCTAAAAACAAAAATGGAATTACTTGAAGTTGTTCATAAAATTATTAATATATTTTAAATTATTTTTGAAATCCGTGTGGTTATTTAATGTAATATTTGAATTATTATTAATGTAAAATGTTTCTTTGATGAGCCTATTATAGTAATGGCTATCAGAGTCTAAAATTTTGGTCTCATTGAATTTGAATTTATGGCCGGTGTCAATTGTGTGCTTAGTAAGGGCACTGTGATATTGGTTCATATTATTGCAATGATATTTGTGTTGGTATAATCTCTTTTTTAGCGGTTGTGAAGTTTCGCCAATGTATATTTTATCACAATGACCACATTTGACTTGGTAAATGGCATTTTTGGCATCAATAGAAGGAATTTTGTCTTTAAGTTTAGTAAAGAATTTTGCAGTGTTCGAGATTGAAACACTTACAAGGTTGATGTTACTGTCTTATCAAAAAACTGATTTTAGAGACATATATAAACTTATCTTTATCTATTGATAAAAGTAATATTCTTAATAAAGACAACACTAAGCTTAAAATCTCTAAATATCTTGACAGCAGTTTCAAAGCCCTAAAAAATGAAAAATTATCCTACCCTCAAATAGAACTATTAGAATGGGTAAAAATTACTAACCGTTTCAAAAAAGAATACAATGATTCTATAATAATAACTAAGGCCGACAAAGGAGCTAAAACTGTACTAATGTTTAGAAATGACTATGACTCTAAAGCCCTTGAAATTCTTAATGATGACAATACGTACATTAAACTCAACCGCAACCCGATTAACAAATTAGATATTGAATGTAAAAAATATTTGAAACTTATTAACAAACCCGAATTAATCATACAAAACCCTAGGATCGGTAGAATGTACATGAACCCTAAGATCCATAAAGCTAACATTCCCCTACGTCAAATCACTTCCACCCTAGATACTCCAATTTATAAATTATCCAAGTTCCTAAACAAGATTTTAACTCATGTTACGTCTGCATATGAATTCAATATTAAAAACTCATTTGAACTGGTGAATGACATTTCAGGTTTGGCTGTTCCTCATGATTACAGCCTTGCAAGTTTTGATGTTACAGCGCTATATCCTAGTATTCCTCAAACTTTCGCCATAGAATGTATTAAAGATAGATGGGTAGAGATTAATAATTTTACAGATCTCAATTGTGATCAATTCATTGAAGGTATTAAACTTTGTTTTAAAAATTCTGTATTTAGCCATAATAACAACATATACAAACAAGTTGATGGTTCACCTATGGGGTCTAGTATTTCCAGCTCGCTTGCCGACATTGTTTTACAAAAACTCGAAAAAGAAACCATCCGACACCCTCAATACAATATTCTATATTATAAAAGATATGTTGATGATTGTTTAATTATTGCTCCTACCAAATTAATTAACATGATTTTTGAGAAATTTAATTGTTACCATCCTAAATTAAAATTTACATTAGAATTAGAAAATCAGAACAGATTAAACTTCTTAGATGTGACCCTTATTAAAGCTAACAACCGTATAATAACTGATTGGTACCATAAACCGACCGCTAGTGGACGTTTGTTAAATTATCACTCTTACACTAACACTAGCTATAAAATAAGCGTCATAAATTCTTTGGTTGATAGAGCCTTCTTATTATCTAACCATTCATTCCATCAAAAGAATTTTGATCTGATATACCATAGACTGATACAAAATGGTTATCCACCGCCATTTATTTTCAAATTTTTCAGGAAAAGATTACATAAACTAAGAGCCAACATTAATACTAATCTCATTATTAATAACAATATTACTACAGAAACCATTTTCACCATAATTCCATACAACAACAACATTTTCTGCGCTTTAAATAGGATGATCAAAGACAGTAACATCAACCTTGTAAGTGTTTCAATCTCGAACACTGCAAAATTCTTTACTAAACTTAAAGACAAAATTCCTTCTATTGATGCCAAAAATGCCATTTACCAAGTCAAATGTGGTCATTGTGATAAAATATACATTGGCGAAACTTCACAACCGCTAAAAAAGAGATTATACCAACACAAATATCATTGCAATAATATGAACCAATATCACAGTGCCCTTACTAAGCACACAATTGACACCGGCCATAAATTCAAATTCAATGAGACCAAAATTTTAGACTCTGATAGCCATTACTATAATAGGCTCATCAAAGAAACATTTTACATTAATAATAATTCAAATATTACATTAAATAACCACACGGATTTCAAAAATAATTTAAAATATATTAATAATTTTATGAACAACTTCAAGTAATTCCATTTTTGTTTTTAGCACTGTTTACACAAACTCAGTTTTTAGCAATTTTTGGCTTTACTTTTATTGTTCTATGGTTTCTATTTTAGTATTTCCTGTTTGACACTCATTTCCCTCCAATACATGAATTGACATGTCATAGACACTGAAAAATCAAATCAATAAAAAGTTAAAAAAAAAAAAATAATATAGTGGTAACTTCCTCAAATAAATAATTTTATAGATCGATGTAATAAGTTATGATGCATTTTGATAATTATATTTTTGTTTGTTAAATCGTTTTATTATATAATTGGTAAGTCGTAAGCTATATAAAATAAAAAAAAAACTAAAAAAAAATTGTAATTAGAAATTAACCTCATGTATGTAAAAAAATAAAATAGAATTTTTCTTTTAGCTGATGATGACATAAATTTAATGTCGAAACGTCCAATAGTTATCTATTCAATTAACAATGTTTATATAATAATAAAACATAATTAAAAAACTTCGGATTTCTATGACTCTAATTCTTATTAATGATTAAACACAAAAAGAATCCACATAACCTCCAAAATAAATAGATATAATAGATATTTGGTGACCGAAGGCATGATCCAGAGTATGCAAGTGAAGAGCTAAAAACCGTACAGAGGAAGATATCTCACTGCCAGTCCGTAGCATAGCAAAGGAGGCGTAACGTGTTGACTTGTTTCAGAGATCCCTCAATTTAAATAAAGGCCAAAATTTGCCAGACACAAGACCAAGTAGGAAGGGACGACCGAATTGAAATTAATGGCTGAGAATGTCCTGGACCATACGATAAAGGCAAAGGGTATATAGAAGAATTTGAAAAAGACGATGAACCCCATTCGCTAAAAATTAAGAACGGAGAAGTCAGATGAAAAGGACCAACCATATGTAGCTGCTAAATAGTCTGGTGTCGCATACAGTCGTGGCAGCTTCAGATCCTTTAAAAACCCAATCTCTCGTAAGATTAAATGACGATATGGAAAATTGACGAGTACGAGGCAAATCTCCCAAAATCCATTCGGAGATCATACTGTCGCCACTTGAAGGTCGTAGTAACAGATCGGAAGAGAGAAAGGCGTCATATCCGAGGATCTGTCTTTTTTTTATGTCCGTAGAAGCTGCAATCTTGCGAATAGATTTGCATGGACTACGCAAAATTTCCTCTCTAACGCGATTCACGTTTTCTGGCGTAGTTACAGAAGTTGAAGATCCAAGGCGAAGCTCATTACCAACTGACTCTGTCTCTCTGAACTTCCGTACCAATGTTCATATAAACTGGTTCGATGGGCCATCCTTTATTCAGCGAATATCCAACTGCGAACAGAGACGACGCCTTGCTACATTAACCGAATTATTACTCGCGAAATACGCCTCAACCGCGCTCTATCCACTGGCTCATGGCTAGGTAAATGAGCCAACATAGTCCCGCTTCGAATAATACCCTGTATAACCTGCTCTAGTGATTTCCGACTATCATATTGTTTTCTCAGGGACTTTATTAAAAACAGACATGATAGGCCGTGTCTTTATCGTAGTCCTTTTATTATGCTCCGAGGAAATTAGCATTTTAAGGAGACAAAATTCCAAAATGGCTGAAAATGGGACCACAGCTTCCTTGGGACATTTTAAGAAAACAATTTCGGAATCACAAAAAAAAACAAAATGGCCGCCGGAGATATCAGTTTTTGGCAAAAAAATCACTCAAAAACTGGTTTTTTAAAAAAAAAATTTTGATCCGTCAATACGAAAGGTTATTGCCTACAAAAAAGCCCTTTTGTCATTTTTGCGAAAACCTAACCCTTTCAAAGTTATTCAAGGTCAAGGATCCAAAAAATCACATTTTGGCCAAAAAATACTTTGAATAATTCGGAAAGGTCAAGGTTTTCGAAAAAAATTAAAGAGGGGTATTTTGTAGGCAATAATGTTTTGTATTGACTGATTAAATTTTTTTTTCGAAAAAACCAGTTTTTAGTGATTTTTTTTTCCAAAAACTGATATCTCCGGCGGCCATGTTGTTTTTTTTTGTGATTCCGAAATTGTTTTCTTAAAATGTCCCAAGGAAGCTATGGTCCAATTTTTAGCCATCTTGGAATTTTGTCTCCTTTCGTGCGGTTTTTTTCCTAATTTCCCCGGACTATAATCCGTCATCGGATATAGGGCGAATTTTAATTTCAGATATGTTTCCCCGTATCGTGCCATCTTGTCTCGCAAGTCCCATGAGCTTGATTTTATATCGGTTTTTCTCGTTGAGGACTCCATCTAGCCGTCCATCAGCATGCAGCCTTCTTACATTCTATGTTCCGATTCGTGTCGTGGTTCGAAAAGCAAAGGTCGTCGCCGTGTTGTCCATCCGGTTCCGAGACATTGTTTGCCGATTCGTAGCAATGATGTATTTATGAGAGCGGGTTGCTAACCCTCAGCCCAACTGACTAATGGCGCAGAGAACTCGCCGTTCGACCATCTTCCGAAGAAGCATCCCAGGGGGCACCGCGGCGAGGTGGGATTAGGACTTCCTAACAGAGCTGGTAGGTGCTCGTCTGCAGTGACTCTTCTCGGGTTTTGATAGAAGTAACAAATCGGGTGCCACCACCTTTCGAGGACTTTGTTAGCCGTTCACCTCAGTCCTTTGCTGACACTAAGGTCTGCTCCGCACTATCGTGACGTTCCCGGTCGAGTCTCATACCAGTCTCGGTCCGGTAAAATCTCATCATATTCACACCATCGTGCCGTTCTCGGTCCAGCCACATGCCAGCCTCAGTAATGGACTGTACTGGATTGATTGATATCGGAGTGTGACTGGCACGTGAGTGAATGTGAATACGCCGATTGCTTGTCCTATAAAATATTTCACTGGACCGAGACTAGCATGAGACTGGACCAATAGAATATTATTTTGGATTGATCGGTATCGGAGTGTGATTGGATGGAGTTTGAACGGGAGCGAAAGTGTGAATACGCCGATTGCTTTTCCTGTAAAAATATTTGACTGGACTGAGAGTGGCATGAGACTGGGCCGAGAACGGCACGATAGTATGTAGCGGGCCTAAATCCTTGAAGTCATTAGACTGATCCCACATCTGATTCCTCTTGCTTCTCTACTGGCTTTCGTCATTATTTCGTCAAGTACAGCAATGAAGAGTAATGGTGAAAGGGGGCAGCCTTTTGTCACTCCAGTTGTTATTGGTTAACTTAGTAGTCCATTATGAAGAAATCTTAGCTCCGCTTCATCTATAGCATCAGAGTCATTTGAATTAATTTTGTTGGTGTTGTCTTCTTTTTTAAAGCTTCCCATATGGGTGATTGTCACGAAATGGTAGTTTTCGATGGCTATAGGTTTCTATTCTGCTATGATTGCGGAATGGAATTTTTCGTGCCCTTATCACTTTTATATAGTAATCATACAATTCCCTCATCCTGAATTTCCCTCTTACATACTCGTGAAAGAAAATGGCAGCCCTAAAACCGCTAAAAGTGTCGCCTCCGTAACCTGTCCTTTTCCGAAGGTGCGAGCAGCGATCATTGTATTCAATAAACATCAACACTCGGAAAAAATACCGAAACAACCAAAAACAGTCGACTCCATAACGCGTGTGTTTGTTAAGAAATCCAATTGAATCCTTCTCGGACTTCATTCACTCAGTTTCTTCGCTTTTGAGTAGTGAGCAAATTTTCGGAAAAAAGGTTACTTCTAATGATGGACTAAAAAACCTGTTTTTCTATCCAATGTCGCCTCCGTAGAAGCTATCATTCAATTTACATGTACAGAGCTGGACTGGCCTACCAAGCTACCGGTGGGCCGTGCCGAATGTTAAATCAAAAATGTTTCCTCTAAATAATTTTTTTTGAAAAAAATCAAATTTTCCCACAAAAAAATATTCAATTCAATATTCAATTTTGAATTCAAATTCAAATTTCAAGCGTATCACAATTCCTTTAAAGAACACAAGTCTCGCGGTCTTCTACGAAATTCCCAATTAGTTTGTTGAAGACTGTTATTTAATAAGGATTGTGTGGAATTTAAAAAAAATCTAAAAAATTGAAAATGTCAACGAAACGACGAAGAGATTGGGAGAAACAAAAAATTAAAAAACAAGAACTTTTAAATGCGTAGTATAAAAATTGTACGGACATTATTCCAAGCTTTCTAATTTTGGAAAAAAAGGTATAGGTTAACTACGTAATTTTTGGAGAAAAAAGTAGTGAAAGTTAAAATTGTAGTTAAAAAAACCAAAATTTTGACTTTGACGATTCATAACTCTGGAAGGTGGTAGGGTTGGTAGTACCAAAACTGGTGCTTAAGTAATCCTGAGAGAAGCTAGTTCAAATAACGATAAAGGACTCTTCAGACTTGACCGAAAAGGCCAATTTCATTTTCAGTAAATGTAGGACGTGAAAAACAATTACCCGTCCAAATAGTGGTGATCTAAGGTTTGAAAAAAATAGTGATGCTGGAAAAGCGTAACGTAATTTTTGCACGGGTTTTAAAGAATGCTCGGATTTTGTTGACAAGTGATGTTTTATGGGGAAGCTATCGGAAGCTGAATCCAGAAAAGTTAATTTCATTTAAAACCGGCTTCATTCCATCGCTTTTATTAGATGGTACCTACTTGTTGCTCTTGGCTCTTGGTAAATTAAAATTTTATCAAAAGATTCTTTAAAATTATTGAAATTAATTATTATTAATTAATTTTTGGGTTCCAAAAAAACACCCAAGTAACAATTTTTTATAATTTTCAAGAATCTTCTGCTAAAATTTTAATTTACTTATAAAATTTATGTCCGCCATATTGGATTAGCCATCTTTAATTTTGAAGTTTCAAAATTCGGGCTCGATCGAATTAAAGGCAATTTTATAACGTATAGTTTAAAAAAAAAATTTTAAGTTTCATTAACTCCAGGCTTGGGAATTGTCGTTTGTCCAAAAAATGTGCTATTTGCCCCACTGTGCGTCGTTTAAACAAAAAAACGGCTCAACCGAATTTTATGAAAATCATTTTAGATCATGCTTTAGTTAATACGCTCCGATCGGCACCTCAACGAAGACGATATATTTTTTGGTTCGCCCAATATCGTGCAGGAAAAAATTACTACGGACGTACGCACAAACAGACCTACACATACACACATAGTTCTTCTCATAATTATGATTAAAGAAAAACTTTTGAAAGCAAAAAAGAACTTTACTTAATTGTTAAAACAAAATATATTGAAATCGGCCGAAATTTTTTAATTTCACGGTCCAAAATTCATTCTCAGTCCATTTCAAGTGGCTTCAATTCGATTTTTTTTTGTTCTGGTCATTTTGTATTTGGATTAAAATTTTTTATTAACGTTGCAACACGCGCGTTTTCATTTTTTCGACTTTCAGATCGTATAATGTTCTCTATTCAATTTGATTTCAAGAATGAAACCGGCTATAAATTGATAAAAAAATCGGATTTTTCTGTCGCCTCCGAAGCTCTCTAATTGTGAAATTTTCAAATAAACATATTACAGGCGACTCCTGGTGTAGATCGTGGTAACCCTATATTATATAGATGCTTGAATGATATTTTTCTACGCCTCTGTTAGAATACAGGCATTCTGATATTGCTTTTAGTTACGGAATTAGCAGCATTCCACACCGTGTGAAATATTCATTCCATCACTTGTTGTAGAATGACTGCTAGTGGCGACATCTGTTCCTCGTAATCCAAGAATATGATTTATTAATTAAAGAAAAAAAAAGATTTATTAATTAAAGAAAAAAGGATTGCTTCAATAAATAAACAATCAATGATGTTCTGCTAGAATATTTTTGCTTTAAATAAGCTATTCAATTATTAAATTGCAGAAAATAATAGCATTTTTTTGTTAAATTTTGCGGCGGCCATCTATTAACAAATTATTAAATTACAAAATTGTTATGAATGAACACTCCCTACTAATATGTTATTTAGTGTTGCTGTGCCTTATACATTATATTTTTGACAGTAGCTTTACATTAGGTATGTTTTTCTTTACAAAATATTAATAAAAACTAATTAGAGGCGTAGAAAAAGTATAGTCTGCAACACGTTTTGAATGGCATATTCCGCACTCGTGGACCGCCACCCTCGCCTTCTGCTCGGGTGCCAAACTTCCACTTGTGCGGAATATGCATCATTCCAAACTTGTTACAGAATATACTATTAAAACCTGAGAAACATTGCTCTTTAAATAGTTTTTTATCCATTCCTCAATACCTTCGAAAAACTACCATTTCGTGACAATCACCCATATAGCTCCTCTATGAATTGTATCGAATGTTCGCTTCAAATCTACGAAGGCAGTGCATAATGATAACTTCTATTCTATCGATTGTTCGACCATTAATCTTAGGGCGTTCGAGTTGGCTATACATCCGCGACCTTTTCTAATACTTAATGCTATCTTAGCTAGCAATTAGTAGCCCCAGTAGTAGGAATTTGCTATATTGTCCACAATTTTACATTACTTTATTGTTATCCTGTGAGAATCACTTTTCCAAACTGCCGAACTAAACTGAATTTCTGAACATTCCAAAATAGTTTGACATAGTTCTTCTCTCAAAACATTTTCAATCATTTCACCTCGTATACAATGTCCCATATCTTATCTCCTCATCATCAATCTTCCAACATATCTCATCTTTCATCACACTTCACCTGCTTTCAACACAGCAAAATTTCCCAAGCCCAAAACTAAACATCCTCAGGCGCAAAAAAAATATTGTCAAGTCCATTAAAAGACGGTCATTACCAACCGAAAAAAGACAAATAATTTCGTAGAAAGTTCTCAAACTCATAATCATATCACACCTATCCCAGTTCCCAGCGTAATTCAGTTCGAAATTTTTAACATTATTCTTTTTTCTTCTATCTATTTTCAGGTAAGCACCATTGCAAGACGATGTTTTTCTCGCCGCGTAAGAATGGCGGTGGCTACTTTAGCTTAAATTGCTGCTTCCGATGACTGAAATCACCTCGAAAATTGTTTGCAAGTCAAGAAAAAATATAGAGTCGAAGTGTAAAGTGGCCGTAGACAGAGGATGCCGTAGTATACACAAAAAGAACAAATCTTTCTAAAGTCCAGCATCGAAATTGATTCATTTCTTGGCGGTTTCTTATTATAACGTCTCAAGACGATTGTGTGCGCAGATGAGATTGTTTGGTTTGTTTTACTGTGCGTTTCAGAAAAGTTCGCACAGTAGATCAATTTTCAATGTTAATGGCCTTATGATGCTGGGCCATTAGAAAGCTGAGCGAAAGAACTGAGCAACAACAAAAAATGAAACAGACAAGATTCAATGCTAGTAGGTTACTAAGGAGACTTTATAATATTTAACGATTGTCTTCCAGCAATGGCCTTTGGTCTATATTAAAGCGAAACTGCCTCATAACGATCGTAATAGAAAAATTTCAAACGAACTTTTCACGTTTAGAAAGTAATAAAAGTTTGCCTAATATCCAAGGAAACAACTCCGCTAAGAGCTTACGGTAGGATAATCTCACATTATTAATGAGTATTATTTATTTGGCGATTATTGTTTCACCTACATTGAGTTGGTTTACTTTTTTCTGTGTGTTAAAAGTATTGAATTGTAGCATTGAGCAATTAGTACGACGGTTGGGTGTAACAGCGCCATCGTACAGTCAATTTTCGCACAATGAAGAATTTTTGTGGTCTTGTGATTCAAGGTCGCGTTTTTTTGCTGGATGGAATTATTTTTCTGCTTTAAATCTTTGTAAATTCGAAATGGTCGATAATATGTGGGATTATTGATAATTAAGCAGGAAGTTGTGCTGTTACAAACAGGAGATTGAATGGAGGTTTTTTGTTCGGTGTAACTTGCGTGAGGTGAGTTTGTTTAGATGAAATAATTTACGAGAATTGTTCAATTAGTTCTTTTTTCTGGTTTCTAGCTTGTTGTTGATTTCCTATGAATTTATGATATTTTACTAAAGTTATATAGAAAACAGAACGGACATTGATAACCATCACACACTTCATACAGGAGAAATAAAGCTGACACCGGTTAAGCCCGGTATGCAAGGCTCAAGAAATTTGCTCAAGAAAACTTCTGCATTTATTTCCCTAAGAAAAAATGACAGCAGTTCAGAAATTTTGACAGTTACTTATTTTCATTGCAGAAATTGTTTTAGATTGCTTGGAATTAATGAAATTGTTTTAATTAGTAAAGAACTAAAAAAGAATTTAAAAAATCTGAATAAAAAACAACAATATGTAATTTTTTCCATTGCTGACAGTTACTTTCAATTTCAAAAACAACCTGAGACGTCAAGACCTCATGAACCGTTAAAATTTCTTAAGGAAATAAATGAATCGACACTTATTTATGGAGGAAAAACTAAAATTTTATCAAAAGCGACATCTGCGTGTCACTAAAAAATACGATATTTCTGGTGTGAATTTCTTGACTCTAGCATACCGGTTACAGAAATCGCTCCAGAAAATATTTCTGAACCATTTCTTGACCATTTTTTTTACATAGGTTTAAGATAGGCAAAGAAATTTCTCGAGGCTTGCATACCGGGCTTTAGGCAGCATCGTCGAGGAAAATTTTTCCGCCAAGTGCGCCCCGAAGTTTAGCCTTCAGTCAATCATCACTCCCAGATACCAAAGTGCGGGCTTGGAGCGGATGTCCTGGTCACCTAATTTCACCGCTATAAACTCCACATTTTTCCGCTGGCGTATTAGCATTATTTCCGTTTTGTGCTCAGCTTATATTAGAACAGTATTCTCGAGCGACGTCTTTATCTCCCATCACGCTCATAACGCCCATAACGTTCTTCGCGAATATCTCGATTTCGTCGAGTCGCCATCCAATTAGCACGACCCTAATGTCATCTACGAACCCAATAGCGACTGTTTCTCGCGGGAGGCGTAGTGCCAGTTCTTCATCGTACATGGTAATCCACAGGAGGGGCATAAAACGAACCCTTGTGGGACTCCGCAACTTGTCCTGCCCCCTTCCCTCTCGGAGCTTGAGAGTAATTTATTACCAGCTCGAAAAGTTTGCCCATGGTGTTTAGGAGGCATATCGGCCTGTACGCTTATCCGGCTACGGGATGAGCGCAAGCGCTGGACGCTTGCATTGTTCTGGCAACATTTCTTCCGAGGCAGCCTAATCCTTTCTTAAATTTTCTTAGGTGAATGTCAATCTATATATATAAAAGTCAATGTTTGTGTGTTTGTGTGTTTGTGGGTTTGTTGTTTATGGACTCCTAAGCCGCTCAACCGATCGCCACAAAAATTTTACCACATGAGCTTGATACTATGGAGAGTGTTTATACGCTATCAGCTTTACTCTACCTACCCTTAAAGGGGTGAAATGGGTGGAATAGGTTGTATGGGAAATTATTTTTTTTTGCATTTGTGTTCCGCGACCCCGCGACATGGGTATCAAATGAAAGGGTGTGACAGGTAGAATACAATTAGCGATGTAACGTCATTCCAAATTCAAAATGGCGGCCAACACAAAATGGCGGAAGACATATAATAGATTAAAAAGTAGAAAATATAACCGATCAGCATAAAATTTTGCGCATACGCATAGTTCGCCTGGCAATGCAATCCGACCATTTTGTAAAAAAAATCAAGATGGCGGTTGCAAATTGCGGCCGATTTTTGCAACTGTGTTCTACGACCCACCGACATGGGTATCAAATGGAAGGGCATGACAGGTAGGATACAATTAGTTGTTTAGCGTCATCCTAAATTCAAAATGGCGGATTACCTTTTTCTTCACAACCCCCTCAGTATGAGTATCAAATGAAAGGGTATGACGATTATAATACAGTAATCTGTGTAACGTCATTTTAAATCTAATATGGCGACCACCAAAAAATGGCAGCGGACATATAATAGACTAAACAGTAACAAATAAAATTTACGTTATATACATATTTTATCAAATCAATATAAATAAATATATGGGTTCATGTACTTCCTTTGCCTATGGTATATATGGGTAATTCCATGCGTTACGGACGGGACATTTGTACGATGATTTTTTTTTTCTAATATTTACTAAGCAAGTACTAAGTATGTAATTGTGCATGTAAATGTCAGTTCAAAATTTAAGCAACAAACTATGAATATAAATTAACATTTGTAACTATTATAAAACCTAAGATAATAAATTTGAAAGTGCGTTACGGACGGGAGACAAATGAAAGTAAGTTTTGAGAATTGTTAACATACATATTTCTGAAACACTGCGAAGTGCGTTCATTCTCTGAATGACACCCATATAATTATTTTTGGATACATATTTAGAGATCGGTTTATGTGAAGGGAAAGTGTAACCCTTTAACTATTTCAACGTAAAAAAATTGTATAAATTTCACGTCCTTAACGCATGGAATGACCGATATTTTAAGACAGTAGTTTTTCAAGAGTAAGCACTGGTCACGCGTCGGAGCTGACACGCACTTTCTTTTTTTATAGGTAACTCTAAATTTTTATATGTATGTATCCAAAATCAATTTTTGGAGATTTGTTCTTTTTTCCATAATACCTTTTTCCTACCCCGGATTGTGCACATATAATCTTTTTTATTTAAAGGCGTTGCAACGCACGCGGGGTTTTTGCTAGTATAGTATACAACTCGGTTAGAAACACCGTAGCTATGGTGCCCAAGCTGAAAGTTTTGCTGAACCTGGGTCTTTCACTCCAAATCTCAGCATTCTCACTTGTTTCTGGTCGTAGAGCTGCCCATGATAGTCGGTATCTTGAAAATCTAATATAGCCTATTGTGAATGTTCATGGAAGGGGATTACACTTTGCGATTTTCACGAGTATGCAATCTGATCCCTTTCTCTGCCATAATGCCAACAAGTGCAGAAGATCCATTCTCAGCCTCAGTGCAGCGCTTATGGCGTATTCCTCCAATTTAAGATCGTACCAAGTTGAGTAGCGCCTCCAGCATTACAGTAATGTTGATTTCTATGGAATTTTGCATTTTATGTCCTGCAAGGGTTCTATCATTCTATCTGTTAAAGGGTACCAGAACCGTTTTGTAGTGGCTGATACCAAGCCCTACGCCACACAGTTGTCGAAAATGCCAAAAAGCTGGCCAAAAGTCGAAAAATGAGAGTCTTATTTAGGAACTTTTTTTATTTTAACTTGTTAGATTAGGGTACCTAGGATAGCATAAGACAAATAGAACCAATCAAATGGCGTTTCTTACCTTTTAAAATCATTCTGAAAGTGGTCGTTGCATGCGTTGCTTGAAATAGCATCATTAATCCCCGCGGCAACCAATTATTTAAACATACATAGGAAGTGTTGTGTCGCATATTTTTAAATGTTATAAAATGGATTATTCTCAGGAAAGTAAGTATAATTTAATAATATTAACAAGAATACTCATTTGTTCACATATTTTTAACACGGTGAAGATTTCTTGACCTGTCTTTTTATCGAAAAAGTAAAAAAAATTTTTTATATTAATAGACCTACAAAAGAAGTGCCGCTATATCCCGCTCTAATTTTTGTCTTATATTGTTTATTGACCCTTTGGCAAAAACATATTCCAAAAACTATTGCCGGAAGTTGCCCCTTTTTGTTTAATTCCACTTTTTGTACAAAATTCTGCGTAATCCATGTTTTGTTTTTTTTAACATATTAAAATAGTGCTTAGCTTAAATTGAACCGTTTTATCTTTGGTAATCAACTTTCGAAGTCAAATTAACACAAGTATTGGAGTTATAAGCAATTTTAATGCTAAAATTGGCTCATTTCGTGCTTTTTTAGTACCTTTTCACCTAAGCTTTGCCAAAAAGTACCAAATAAGGTCAATTTTAACATCAAACTTGCTAATAACTTCAAAAGTAAAGGTCTTAGCATAAAAATTGTCCAGACATTATTGATAGGAAATTGTCCAAGCTTTCCAATTTTGCATAAAAAAAATTAGTTAACTAGCTATTTTAAGGAGAAAAAGGTGATTTTGGTTGAAATTTTAGTTAGAAAAAACCAAAATTTTGATGACTCATTACTATGGAAGTTGATAGGGTAGAACCTTGATTTTTACAGTTTTAGATAGGTGGCAGTATTCTGCACTCACTGATACCTTATTCATGAAAATAGGTCATAGGGTTACAAAAATACAGGGTGCTATGTAAAACTCTAAAAAAAAAAAACTTCAAAACGCCCTAGCGGCTCAACCGTTACCATATCCAATAAAATAAAATATAATACCAAATTCGTGATCAGCGACCTGGAAAACACAATCCCAATTTCATTGAAAAATAGTGTTCAATATTGATGGTCGCCATTTTGAAGCCGCCATTTTGTTTTTTTTAAGAAATAATAACAAATTCGTGATCAGCGACCCCAAAAACCTTCATAACTTTATTTTCAAACAATTATCTCAGTTTTTTCGACTTTTTTCCATCTTTTTGCCGATTTCGACCACTGTGCGCCAATGCAAAACCTGGAAACCAAATCGAGTGTGCGTTGCATATTTTTTGACGTGGTACCTCCTATTTCACCGATTATCACGATAAAAAAAATCACCTTGGAAGAAAAATAGTGGTATGGCCGCACTCTTGACAGAAGCAAAACTTTCACGCATTTTTAGCTGGAAGTATGTAGATATTATATAATACTTAATACGTAGCACACTCGAAACTGGCTTCTTAACTGAATCAAATCTTAACTCCGGTTAATTTTCAACTCCACTCGTAACTCTATATTGAAATCCCAACTTAACGCAATTCAACTCAAATCTTAACGGATCTTTTAACTTATAGCAATTAACTCAATTCATCTCCTAACTCAGCCCTTAACCCAGGTCTTACAAACTCAACTGATCTGAATTTTTAACCCATCGATTAACTCAACGCAACTAAAGTAAACTCTCAACTCAATTTTTAATCCAATTCATAACTCAATTCAACTTATCTCCACTCAACTCTACTCTTAACTCAACTCTTAACCCATCTCTTTACTAATCCCAACCTAACTTAACTCAAAACAAATTGACGCCAAGACGTGTCACGGCATACGAGTCGGTCTTGCCCCAAGGCACGCCAATAGATGTTTCACATCAAAAATTTTAAGTTAACGGTGACCTACGTTTACTCCCCGCAAAACGTCGCTAAAAAAGCTTCGCTTCAAAAAGTGTTAAATACCGCATAACTCTAAGAGTACGTTCATGACAAAGCACGACAGGAACGGAGATATTAAACCTCCCTTCGGATATCCTTTTGCTATAGTGCCCTCCAGAAACTTCGGAGACCGATCAGGAGTGGGTCTCCTCGGATATTGTGCTTATAAGCGATGGCAGAAGAAAAGGCAGAGAATTGCTGTAAGGGGGGATGAAATGAAGGAAGGAATATTATCTGCACGGGAGAAATGGAAAGACGAAAGATTATGATACTGCTTGGAATCGAACCTTGAACCTCTGGAGTGGTAGTCGGCCGTCTTATTGTAATTAGGTTGGAGTATTTGACTTATATTCCTCAAAAGTGTAAAATGCAAGGCTTCTAAGGAGGTTTATTTACTTTGGAAGAATTTTTGAATAAAGCTGCTTTCAACTAAAATATTTTATTGATTCTATGAAGGCATGTTTGTAGGTGGTTTAATCTTTAGGCAATAAAGCCTTATGTCAAAGTGTAAAGGATTAATATGACCACTTGCTGGAAAATTAATTTCACCTGTAATTTATCATGTATGAATCCTCCTGAACGATAACTTATGTAAGTAAGGAAGTAAAACCGTCGTAAGTGAAAATACGGCAAATAAGTTGAGTTGACGTAAAATATTTACGATCAAACGTGTTCCAATGTCTTTAAAACAAATACAAAAACCTCTTTACAACTAGCCACCTTCCTCATAGCCAACGTTCTCCTCATCATTATGTCATTACTCATCCTCAATCCTCGATTATATACCAGACTGTGAACCTTTGCCATATAAAAACAAGTAATCATAAGTAAAGGCTATTTACTCCAAAGAGATCACAAAAGGTTAAACGAAAGTGAAAACGAAGTTCATTGCACGAAAAACCAGAATGCGCCGCCAACTTATGTAGGTTCCTGTGACGATACCTGTGCAGACTGCATTGAACGCATGCATCACCACAAAAAAGCTACTCCACAACTTTCCAAAAAAACTCAATTGCACAGACTTTGGCGGATTCTTGGTGCTCTTGTTCGGCACTTGTTGATTTATTACCAAAAAATATAAAGGCCCCAGTTTGTCACTAGTCAAGAGAGATTAGCATTCAACACCACAAAGCAAAAATGTCCCCATTTACAGTATTTTAAGTCTCTCAGCACTTTTCCTTTTGACTTTGAGCCAAAGTCCAGGATTTTCGAAATAAAACAAAGAAACCAAAAATTTGGACATCGCCACTCCCGGAATCCGTAAAGTTTGTGTGTTTTTTTGTTTTGTTGAAAATTCGAAATTTCCACAGAAAATTCCCTTTTAAAATTCAATCCAGGTGTGTTTTGATGTTCACCTTTAATTTGCATTCTGTCCGCGTAGGAGGTCGGCGCGGTGCATTTGTGGAACGAGAGATGGCAGTGAACTTGATTTCGGTTTCGTTTAGTGCGAGCGGATTTTCATTGTGCGGTTAAACTTTCAAAACAGATCATCACATTTGTGCCATCGGTAAACACACAGAACCACGTGAAATGTTTGCGAGAATAGTAAATTGTGGCGTTTTTTTTTTAGTTTGCGCAAAATACGGATTAAATGTCGCATAGTGGAGAGTAGAGAGTAAACCCGTGTGTGCCAGATGGGCGCAGAGATCCGTGGATAATAATAAAATTGAAAGTTTTTTCCTTTGGTTGTTGGCTTTTGTTTCTGCGTTTTTTTTTATATTAAAAGATTTTTTAATGCATCATAAAGTAAATAAAGGTATTTTGTGTCGTTTGCCGTCTTGCACTTTTGCTTTTTGAATGGGGAATAAGGTGGTATCAATTTCCTATATAGAGATGAAACTTGGTTACAGTGTAACTCGTAGTCCTTCAACAAAGGGTTGGATAATACAGAATAATTTTTGCTTTAAAAAGTTCTCCTTAATCTGTATCCCTGCATAAGCCTTATAATTCTGAACCCTTGAAAGTTAAGCCTTAGTTTATTGAGTCATACTACTCCTTTCAGTAGATCCAGTGCTTTGGCCTCCATTAGGATTTCCCTTCAAAAGGATTGGCTTGGAGGCTCAATTTCATTAGTGTGTCGATTTATCTTGACCTTCAGCTCTGGAATGGTTGTTAGCCTATTGGCGTACACTTTCTCTTTCAAATTTCCCTAATACGGCGTTTACATCGCCTCGAAAACACGCGTTTTCGTCCAAATTTGGCGTTTTGGGCGAAAACACAATCGAAAACAAGTGTTTTCCCATACAAATCGAAAACAACTTGGGAACCTGTTTTCAATAAAAACGACAACGAAAACAAGAAAAGTGTGGACAAGAACCCAATTCAGAGTTCAGCACTTGTTATACGCATGTCATTTTCCGTATCACACTCTTTTTATACGCTTTATATTAGCTTCACCTGTATGTATGTGTGTATGTATGTATGTTCTATGTAAACAAATCTTGCAACTTGATTTTGACCCACTTCTATATAACCGATCAACTTCAAATTTTGCACATATGCATAGTTCGCGTGACAATGCAATCTGACCATTTTGTAAGAAAATCAAGATGGCGGTTCCAAGATGGCGGTCGATTTTTGCTATTGTGTTCCCCGACCCCCCGACATGGGTATCAAATGAAACGGCATGACAGGTAGAATACAATTAGCTGTATGGCGTCATTCCAAATTCAATATGGCGGCAAACAAAATGGCGGACTACCTTTTTATTTACAACCCACTTGATATGGGTATCAAATGAAAGGGTGTGACACTTAGAATACTATTATCTGTGTGGCGTCATTCCAAATTCAAAATGGCGGCCAACACAAAATGGCGGATTATCTTTTTCTTTACAACCCACTCGGTATTAGTATCAAATAAAAGGATGTGATAATAGAATACTTTTCGCTGTGGGGCGTCTTTCCAAATTCAAAATGGCGGCCACAACAAAATGGCGGTTTACCTTTTTCTTTACAACCCACTCGGTATGGGTATCAAATGAAAGTGTATGACGAGTATAGTACAGTAAGCTTTGTGATGTCGTTTTAAATCTAATATGGCGGTCACTACAAAATGGCCGAACACATACATATAATAGACTAAAAAATAGAAAATAAAAAATATAGTTTAAAAAAACTAAAAAATACGCTTTTATTTTAAAATGAACTAAAAAGTAAAAAATAATTTTGAATGTAAAGTTTTTATGGCTCCAGCCAGTATAAGAAAACAACCTACCTTTCGAAATCTAAAAAAGCGTGGGGCGCTAGCTAAAAGTTCCGGTGTTAATAAAATAAGAATATAGAGCCCCACGCTTTTTTACATTTCGAAAGGTAGGTTGTTTTCTTATACTGGCTGGAGCAATAAAAACTTTACATTCAAAATTATTTTTTACTTTTTAGTTCATTTTAAAATAAAAGCGTATTTTTTAGTTTTTTTAAACTATATTTTTTAATTCTCAGTTTGCCATGGAAAAAATTAAAATTTAATTAAATAGGCATAACTGTCAATCGAAAACAAGCGAAAGTCGATGTAAACACCTTATACGGCGTTCACATCGCCTCGAAAACATGTGTTTTCATGGAAGTGTTTTCGGAAAACGAATGAGCTGTTCACATCGCCTTTCTTGTTTTCGAATGACAGCTTATTTAGAAAAATGACAGATAATATTAAAAAAAAATATATTTTCTCTTTGGAGGACATTCCATTTCAAATATCTTTTAGTTTCTCTCTATTTAATTTAGTTTTTAACCGAATTCAATAAAGATAATTTAATTATTTCATTTTAAATTTTTTTTCCAAGGCAAACTGAAAATGAAAAAAATTCTAATACGGAAAATGACGTGCGCATAACAAGTGCTGAACGCTGTATTGGTATCGAATTGAATCGTTTTTATTGAAAACAGGTTCCCAAGTTGTTTTCGATTTGTATGGGAAAACACTTGCTTTCGATTGTGTTTTCGCCCAAAACGCGAATTTTCGACGAAAACACGTGTTTTCGGGGCGATGTGAACGCTGTATTACTCGTTTTCCGAAAACGAGTTCATGAAAACACTTGTTTTCGAGGCGATGTAAACGCCGTATAAAGGAAGAAGTCCGACGGTTTCAACCCAAATTGTCCAACCCAAATGTGGTACCGACCACAATTTTCTACTCCATATCGAGTCAACAAAAAACCTCACTCCACAACCTCGGGGCACTGCCACAAGTTTGCCTGAACATGTTCCGCATCAATCCTCCAGTTACATCTTTCTGGGAACAACAAAAGTTCAGATCATGGACAGAAATAATAAATGCATTACGGCCCGAGCATTGCTCGACTCTGGCTCACAAATCAAGTGTATCAACGAGACTTCTAAAAGGATTGAAGCGTCGCATAGTGGGGCCAAATCCAAAAAAGCTGACCAAAAGTCGAAAAGTGTTCTAAATGATCTCAAATTGTTCACTCGGGGTTTTCGAGGTCGCTGATTACGAATCCGTTATCAGAATTGAGATTTTCAAAATGGCGGTCTCAATATGGTGGACATTACCTCCCCAAAAAGTCAAAATCTTGGCCGCTGATTACGATTGGTTATCAGAATTTTAATTTTAAAAATTGCGGAGTTAATATGGCTACATGAGAAGTTTGGAAGGCTTCAAAAAGGACTAAAATATGTTTTCCTTATAATGTTGTCATTGTTTTGTATCTAAAATGCTATTAATATTATTTGAAACGTAAATTAAAAAAGTAATGTAAAAATTTAATGCTAATATCTACATTTCTTTCTAAATGAAGAAAATGGCCACAGATACAAAAAAATTATCATGGGAATAATACAAATTTAAATGAACCAGTTGAAGAAAGTATAAGATACGTTAAACCTCTAATGCCGGATCCACACGTTTGTCAAGGCTTGGCAAGTGTTCGCAAATTAAAAACGCTTGCTTAAAACAAACGTGTGGACGCATCACAAACGCTTGCCACAAACTTCCTTTGCAAGCATTCGCAAATTAAAAACGTTTGCTTTGGTTTGGGGAGCATCCACACTCGACCGGATCGGCCACAAGCGTCGCCAAGCTTACACAAGCCAATTTGTGAATGCTTGCCAAGCCTTGACAAACGTGTGGATCCGACATAAAAATCATCGAAATAATGTATGTACATAAAATACGAACAAATTTAATTTTCACAAAAAATTTTAAGTCAGTCGTTAGGATTCGACTTTCTAGAAATATAAATTTTTTCAATACAAAATATGTCAGTACATACACACATATCCATACATATATTGATCTTCAATGTATGCGTATATAGAGCTAGCTAAAGTATACCCCAGTAGGAATTCTAAGTAGTACTTACCGATGGAGCACTGATATAAGTAGTCATCTGGTAAGGGGTACTCCTATTTTCTTAGGTGTTAGAAGAGCCCTTATATAACGCACTAGCAAAAACCCGCGTGCGTTGCAACGCCTTTTAATAAAAAAACTAATGTGTGCACAGTCCGGGATAGGAAATAGGTATAATGAAAAAAATAACAAATTTGCAAAACATAATTTAGGGCACACAACTCGACTATAGAATAATCTCTCACAGTCAGTATTTCCGACCTCCTACAATATCCAAGAGGTCAAACGCAGGTTAATCCGCACCTTCTTCAACAACCCCCCCGAACCCCCATAACCCTTAACCTATTCCCCCTTACTAAGCTCCCTGCTAGATATTGCGCCATGACGTGCAAACGACAACGGACTGGTAGTACAAAGGGTGATTCCTGAGCTTGGCACTGCCACATAAAACAAATAAAAATTTTTAAAGTTACTTATAAAAAATGTGTTAGAACTTTTTTAAAATGCGGTGTTGAGCGCCACCTATCGGAAAAATTGTGTGCTACATGCACAACAATCACATTCAGAACACGTGCCTCACCCTGTGCGGAACTTGCCCAATAGCGTCCTCAACATTTTGTTCCCATTTGTTTATTGAGTTCGATATATTCTCTGTTTTAATTTTCATCAGACCTATCGATCATTTGCGGAGATGGCAAACCATAATCTTCACAGTATTTCCGCAAATTGAAAGAACAATATCTCGCCGTGACAGCATTTCATTCGCGTTCCTTCGATTATCGAGTCATGTTTTCGGTCTAACCCGATAGTCGGATAATAGTGAAAAGTATGCTAAACGCCTAAGAAGATTCTGAATCATCCCGTTAAAGTCCTAAAATCGGATTAACCGTTCCGAGCTTTGAGGTTTACAATTGGAATGATAAAAAAAGTTTCCACTGGCTTTTCTGCGACTATCGCATCAAGTTTTCCGCCTGAATCAATAGTCGGAACCGAGTGAAGCCTAGAACATACCCAAGAAAATACTGAATCTTCCCGTGAAAATCCCATCGCAATCGGATTAGCCGTTGTTGGTACGTAGCTAGGTTGTTATTATATACTGGCTGGAGCAATAAAAACTTTACATTCAAATTTATTTTTTACTTTTTAGTTTATTTTAAAATAAAAGCGTACTTTTTAGTTTTTTTAGACTATATTTTTTATTTTCTACTTTTTAGTCTATTATATGTCTTCCACCACTTTGTAGTGACCGTCATATTATATTTAAAATGACGGCACACCGCTTACTGCACTATACTCGCTTTCATTTGATGCCCATACCGAAGAATAATCCGCCATTTTGTGCTGGCCACCATTTTGAATTTTGAATGACCCCACATTGCTTATTGTAATCTACTTGTCTTACCCTTTCATTTGATATCCATGTCGGGGGTTCCGGGAACACAATTGCAAAATTCGGCCGCCATCTTGGAACCGCCATGTTGATTTTTTTCCAAAAATGGTTAAATTGCATTGTCACGCGAACTATACATATGCGCAAAATTTGAAGTTGATCGGTTATATGGAAGTGGGTAAAAATCAAGTTGCAAGGTTCAAGTTTTCGGTCTAATCTGGTAGTCGAACACGGTAATCGGGCCCGATAATCGGATCCGATAGTCGGATCCTATTAAAAAAATAGCCTAAAACATGCCCAAGAAAATACTGAATCTTCCAGTGAAAGTCCCATCGCAATCGGATAAGCCGTTTCCGAGATTAGCCCGGACAAACAGACAGACAGACATACAGACATACAGACATACAGACAGACAAAAATTTTAAAAATACTTGATTTCATGTTAATATCGTGTAAATAACCATATGAACTTAGAAAATGACAATTATTTTGAAATCACAGACAGACACTCCAATTATATTTATATAGATTACAAGAGAAGGCAGATGGTAAGGGGTAATCCAGAATTAGACCCAAAGAAGTTAGAAATTTGCCCGATGACTCAAATACCATTACAAAAATACGAAAACAAATGAGTCATCGGGTAAATTTCTAACTTCGTTGGGTCGAATTCTGGATTACCCCTTACCATCTGCCTTCTCTTGTAATGCCTTATATAAGGGCTCATCGATGTAGTAAAAAGTAAGGCCTTACCTCCTATGACATCGTGTGTAAAAATAAGTACTTCTGTAAGGGGTATGGTAAGGCCTACCCCTTACTAGTGAGGGCTCATTTCAGTACTTCTGTAAGCTTACAAGTCCTACTGGGTATTTTTATTTCATTGGGTTCTGGTCTCTTATAACGATCAAACCAATTTTATTTAAAAAAATTAGTAAAAAAAAGGCTAGGGGCAGCTATGGGCAGCTATTTTTTTTATTCATTTTATAGCTTACATGTTTACCTAACACCTGATATGCGTTAAATCATCGAACATGACAGAACACCATAACTTTTTTATTATAAACCCTCTTTTTTGTTATTTAATTTTTAAAATTCAGGAACAATCCATAATTTTTTAACAATAATTCATTCATGAAATTTATCTTTGATAACCATGGTTGTACTGCACTCACCTCCAGGAGTTGATTCCATTTTGTCTGATCTCAATCGGTGATGTTTTCAGACTTCCACGCCTTTTTTTGCAATATATTTTTTTTCAACTAACCGAACAAAGAAATGCACCTTAAGCAGAGGTGTATTGCAACTGAAATTTCAGAGCAGATAATAGGTTTACGATTCTTCTGTATGTATTTTCTGACACTTAGGGTATTACTGTTGCCAACCAAATATAGAAAAAAGGCAAACTAAAACATTTTTTTTTTCGACTTTTGGCCAGATTTTTTGGATTTGGCCCCACTGTGCGTCGCCCCAACATGGGTCATTTGTTCTTCTCAAGATTGCATCTTATCAGCCAAACGAATATCCGAACATACGAAGTTGGGACTTACCTAATAATCTACATTTAGCAGATCACAATTTCAACAAACTACAAGAAATCGATTTGCTCATAGGAGCAGAATTCTATCCTGACGTAGTGAGTATTGAGAAGGACAAACTCGGCAAAAGCTTGCCAACTTTTGTAAATATCTCCTTAGGCTGTATAGTACAAGGAAGGCAAGGCTACCACAAGGCGAGAGAAAACCCTAGTATAGCATGCGTACATCAGTCAGTTCCCCTAGAAGAACTACTTCAACGATTTTGGACTATAGAAGAAGTTCCACAAACAGCGGAGCTCTCAAAGAAGAAGTTAATGACAATTGCTAAGCTCCAATACGAAACATACTTCAAAAACATTTCAAAACGAACTGCTGAAGGCCGATTTGTTGTCAGTCTTTAGGCGAATCAGATACTCTACTCTCTATGTTAAGCTATTGATGCAGAAATTAAACAATAACTCAATGAGCATACGTGAAACAAACACATAAACACTTTCAAAAAAACTCGTAAATTTCCCTCCCTTCTTTGTAACAGCACAAATTTATAAAAGCAAAATCATGAAATGAACAGTCAATGAACCAAAAAACCCTTTACGTTCATGACCCCGAAAAATATATCCAAAACAATCAACCCTACCAAAAAAAATCAAATTTCGTATCTAATTGTAAGTACACAAAAAACAGAGCACCCAAATTTTTGAAATTCAATAAAATAATTTCACACTTTATGAACACCCTTGGTGACTTATGAATGCTGCGTGCTTCGAGTTTTTGGCGTGCAACGTTCCAAACCAGAGCACATTTTTCAACTTCAAAAAAAAGCGACACTGATTCATTGCCAAGGTTTTCCGCATTTGAATCACAGCTGATTTGCCCCCCCCCCAAAGACAACAACAAACAACAAAGTGAAATAAAGATTTTGTTACATCGAATCAAACCAACAAAAACAAAAAATACCCCCCAAAAAAAAATTCGAAAGCTGTACCTGTTTCCGCCTAAAGGGACCTCTCCCTGGGAGGGAGTGGAATCTTCTCCGATTAAAATCTCTAATCATGACGGAAGAGGAATTTCAACCTTAAAAAAAAATCTAGTTCAAAACCCGAAAAACTCTCTTAACACTGCGGCACTACACTTAAAAATAATCCGAAGTACTCAAGACTTGCTAGAAACTAGAAAAAAAACAACGAGCGTTTGTCATCAGCCATGATGGATTGAATTAATCGAAATCCACACAGAATATGTGACACACATTGTGCGCGGCCACTAGTATGGAAAAATGCTTTCGTTCTGTATTAATTGCACGCGGGCACGCTTCAGAACTCTTCAACGGTTAATGAGTTGAGCTAGTCTAGTAATTAGTAATGGAGACCTAGTATCGGCGATAGCCAGTGGCCAAGTGAGGAGCAATTAACTGTTGCGACAGAGGAAATCGATGCCAATTTGATGAACGATTACGATAGCCAACACCTCTGCGGGCTTTGCTAGTTGACTGTGTAGTATTAATGGCGGTTAGTGTCAGATGTGATCATGTAGAAGATCGTTTCTCTGCAATTATTAATTATTATTGGGATTAGCAAGAGATGATCATGCATGGTGTTCGGATGCAACCTTGATTGGAAATTCTTCGACGATGATAAATGAAAAAAGTCTCGACGTTTTACGCAAAGTTTATTGTGGATTCCTATTTATGTGTACTTGATGATCACATAAGCGCTTCTCTGCACAAAAGAAGTTCTTAAGGTAGTTTTCGACCACTTCCCCGATATTAACACTAAAAGACTATCGTCCAAAGACCTAAATAGATGAAAAACCAATGAAATATCTACAAGAAAATATGGTACGTGCTGGAGCAGTTCCAGCTGAAATTCTTGCGTAGCTTCTGTGGGACAAAGTAACATTTTCGTGGTGCAAGATGATGCCTGTTAGATTGGTCAAGACCAAAAACTTGTTCGTATAACCGCATAAAATCTAATTAATTGTTCCTTGGCCTTGATTGGAAATTGTACCAAGTATTAATCATCACGTAATATGGAACATATGGGACAGCATTTTTGAAACTAGTTTACGGCGATAGTAATAACATGTATTAAACAAAAATTATTCATTGGAGAACTCGACTACAATCTCAAGAAGCAAATGTTCTTAAATCTTTACTTGCGGCTTTTGCTTTAATAAATAAATGGTGAAAGATTCATCGTGGTAGACTACTATAATGCCAAACGGAGCTAGGTTGCAATTGTCTATACATTAGCGAGCCAAAGGATTTAGACAAGATACCTGATCTTCTAGCCTTGTTTATAGTTTAATAATTTCGTTTAAGTAGAGGGAAGCAATTATTTTAACTCTAGCGGAACTAATTGATAAAACAACAGGCTGGGATAGCTTTTGGAAGAGAACGAGAGAGAGAGCAACCAATCGTAATGTTCAGTCGAAATCGTACTTGAAAAAAAATATACGAAATCGTACAGAAAATCTTAATAAAAAAACTTAAAGAGTAACCTAGAAAATCTTTAAATTGAAGAGATCAAAAGTAGACCAAATATAAGGTAGCTCGCCGGCTCAACCATATGATAATAAAGTATTAAAGTTCCGCGTAGGTCGGGTCTAGGGGACGGTAAATCTCCTTGTTCACTTGGTAATCTGGTTCTGCCGGAGTCACATCCTTTGTCGGCTGGTTAAGATTCACTTGTTTCACGATACACAACTCTCCGGCGAGGCTGTCTCCCATTAAACCCGACGATTGAATCTCTGGTTCAGCCGATTGTTTAAAAAAACGAACTAATCCAACAATGTCGAAGAGTTAAAACGCGAAATTCACCGCGTCCTGCTTATGCATCCCCAGACTCCCCTTAACTTATGCTGTCCTTTTTGTATCGTTCGGGCTAAGCTTACTACTAGACATTGCACCATGTCGTGAACGACATGGGGGACTGGTGGTATAAAGTGTGACACCTAAGCATTGGCTTTCACATAAAAAAACCGACTAATAAAGGTGACAATTATTCGATACAAATAACGAAGTTAATAAAACAAAAAATTTGCCAGAAAAGGGTGTCAATATATAAGAGACGCTACGAAAAAAAAACATCTTGAATAATTTGACTCAAGGATGATTACTAATATGTTTACACCTGAGTGAAATAAAACTAAACATGTAATGAGGAAAAATCCTTTAAAAATTATCAAGTAGACCAATCTATTATAGGCCAATCTCTCAGGTTCCGAAAGGATCAAACCTATTTGAAAAAATATTGCTGGAAAACACTACAGGTCGTAATTAAATCCAACATTTGTTATCCCAGGTTGATAATTTGGTTTCAGATAGAGGCACTCGCTGTTAAAACCTATTCATCAAATAATAAACTTCTATTGAACATGAAGGTTTGATACACAAGTTATATAAAATTTTATCTGAGCAATAGGCAAAACTGATAACTTTATACGTAACTAACAGATTTGTTAGAGTTAAATAAGCTGAGAGATATAAAGGCCGAAGTACCTCAAGTATCGCATATTGGGGCCCAATCTTATATCATTCTTATACAATGAATCTTCATGTTATGAATAATATAAAACTCGCCACATTTGCAGATGATGCAACAGTCTTGGCAATCGGTGAGAGAATCTAATCAGAAATTTACGGGGGCTAAGCCAAAACGATGCTCTGTTGTGAGTACTCGTCAACATAGTACTGGTCTACCACAGAGGTGAGAAGCAACAATATATGTCATCCTCCACGTGGGCTAATGTCATATCCTGCTAGAGGTGCTCCCTGCAAGCTCTTATTCCAGGTGATATCAAGAAAGATATTCGTGCCTAGAATACAGCGGATCTAAATAGGAAAACTAGATATAACCCGCAATCCCAAGGTTTAAACAATCGGACCAAGGAAATCAATAATACTGCGTTACTGCCGTTAATGATAGACTTCGGATACTAGATGACCTCTGGTTTCAAATGACCCTTCCTCATTAAGAGACATAGGAGCACAGAAAACAATAAAGTGGCGTATCTCAAAACACTGGATTCAGCTCCAAGACTTCAGTTTCCTAGGGGTTAAGGCGCCCGACGACGCCAAAGGTGGTTCGAATGCACTCCGCCGCGCGATTATTTGCCTTTCAATTTTTTCGACTTAGATAACTTTCCTTATTTCTTGTCTTTCCTCTTTATAAAAAAGTCCGTGCTCTTTCTCCTGCTACGCTTTTGCATAATAAACGAGGAATGCCATCTCCTGTTTGATCACCGCGTTCTGTAACGGTAGTAGTGGATGGACAGGTGGTGGAATAAAAAACCGCGTGTTGGCCCGCGGCTCTCTACTATCTTTCTGACTACAGTTTATTGCCCGACTTTGCACTCAATGATAGAACCGTTGACAGTACAGAGAGGCATTACCCCAGAGCCCTAGTCTTTCAAATAGAAAAAGACGTCAACCGATTTCGAGATTGTTGCTTCAATAACTTCGACCATGGTTCAAAGAATGGAAATAAGACTTCTTGCGTCCCCGAGATCTAATTCCAAAGAGCCCAATCAAAAGGTTCATATGAAAATATCCTTCAGTAAAGCCACTAGAAAAGGTATAAGTAGGTAGTTGCCACACGCGGAATAGGTCCGCAATTTAGCAAAACCGATTTCAGCACCATCATGAGGTCCTAAACGCTAAAACACGCAAGGTATCAAAAAGCCTCACCCACCGAATAATTAACCAGTAAAAGAAAATTCATAGAAAATATAAGACAGAAACTGAAGCATCAAACAACATCCCGACAGCTAGACCTCCTTACAAGGATATTGTACAAGGAATTCTCAAGCAATATCGCGGAAGCCATTTTGACAATTATGCAACCCCAAATTCCTTAGCTAGACACAAAAACCAGAACGGCTGGTCTTCACCCTTGCGGACAAAACCAGAATGGAGGGGTATTGCCATGGCATGTGAGATGAGCGTTCAACGGAGAACTATGAAAATTACAAAATCCCTTGATCGCAAGTACCCAATGCCGAGGGCAAAAATAACCTAATACTTAAGCGCAAAATGAGAGTTTAAGTATCACTGAATTGAAATTGCTCAATAGATGCAATTGCACTGATAACAAGTGAAATATGGTGTGGGCAAGCTTTCTGCCGGCCGAGCTTCCTGCGATGGAAATTTTCGAGCGTTTTCATATATGCCTGACAAGAAAAATTTTGATTTCTCGAAATCTACTGAATAGAAATCCACACCATATTCCATTTCCCCTCGCCGAAAGGTGTTTTTCTGAAAATCAAGAGAAGTGCCTGTTTTCAAACGCGCTTATGAGGTATTAAATCAAACCTCACCAACTTTTCATGAAAATGTGTTGGTAGTACAATTCTTCGAGAATAAATAAGGCTTTTCAAAATAACTCGGGCACCACCGTGGGGCTTGTTCAAACTTTTTTCCTGAAACGACTGTTTTTACATTTTTGAGATTTACGCGAAAAGTTATAATTATTTTTGCATGAAATTTTTATTGTAGGTAGACACTAACAGAAGCCACAATTTCAGCCCTGAAACAAGGCTCTACGATAGTTACAGTCCCTGTAATTAAATGTCAAAAAATGGCCATATTTCACGGTTTTTATTTTTTTTTTGCAAAAACCTGTTGACCGATTTCAATTGTCCAAAACGCATAATTTTCGTCTTTTTAAGCGCTATTACGTACTATTTTTTGTTTTCCAAAAACAAAAATTTTTCGCACCTAAAACGTTGAAAAACGTGTTTTCGCTACCATTATTAGCTTTTTTCCACCTGTTCTCCTGGACCGATTTTTTCCAAAACACATTCATTGAATTCCTACAATTTTTCTCTTAATTATAGCGTCCAAAAATCGCAGGGTAGATTTATTTCAACTTTTTTTCTATCCCTTCTGGACTAGAGGCCACATAGTGCCTCGTGTATGTATTTTTCAAAGATTTGCAGTGCTCTAAAAATGGACAAATGATAAAATTGCACTAAAAAAAGTGATAAAATTTAAGTAAAAGAACGGACAACAACATTACCTTATTTCATCATTAAAATGTCCTTTCTTTAATCTTTCCAATATCTAAATAACCTTGTGCTCATAAAAATTTTAAGTGAGCAGAATAAAACTAGTCGAAAGGTGTGTAATATAATCGTTTTCATTTTATGATATTATTAACAATCCATTTTTCATTCCTTTTTTTAAAATGAGAAATTCAGTTCTTGTTATACAATCGACCTTGCAAACCATTTCAAGTGGATGTAAACCTGTTGACTGCTATTGGTTTCAAGAATTTATCCGATCTTTCGAGTGGTTCTACAGTGATCACTTTTAGTTACTGCTAATTTTGCCATCAACAGCCTTGATAGTCCAAAACGTGTTGCATCGGTAAAGTTATATAAAATCGTATCCAGCAAATTTCCTGAACCACTCGAAAATGATCCATATTTTCTGCCATTTGTACTAGTATTTGATGAAGTTGAAATAAATCAACGAAACTTTTCCAATTTTAAATGTTCGTTGATATCCTCCCATCAACCGGCTTCAAGTGATTAGGCTACAATTAAGCAATGCAATGTTACCAAAAATTGTACAATTATTAAAAATTTCATATATCACTATCAAGTTAAATCGCTATCTTCTAGTCATGAAAAACAAATTTATAGTTTCAATTTATATTTGAAAGCTTATTTGCAATGATATAACAAAAATTTACAACAAATGTTTGGCACTGAGTCCATAGGAAGCGTGTCCGAGTCCATAGGAAGCGTGTCCGAGTCCATAGGAAGCGTCTCCGAGTCCATAGGAAGCGTGTCCGAGTCCATAGGAAGAGTGTTCGACTCCATAAGTAGCGTGTCCAAGTCCGTATGAAGAGTGTCCTACTCCATAGGTAGCGTGTCCGAGTCCATGATCAAGTCCTGAATATCCAGCGGAGTATGTAGTGGCAACATGAGCTGGAGCAGCATAGGCAATAGACTTAGTAGCGATTGCTGGAGCAGCATAAGCGATGGACTTGGTAGCGATTGCAGGAGCAATATGAGCGCTAGCATAAGCTGGAGCAATGTGAGCGCTAGCATATGCTGGAGCAGAATAAGCAGACACTACTGGAGAAGATACAGAGCTGACCCTGCTGTATTGTGTTGAAAATGCTGGTGCTGAATGGGCGGCAATAATTGGAGCTGAGTGAGCAGCAATCACTGGAGCCGAGTGATGAACAATTGGAGCAGCATGAGCAGCGATGATAGGTGCTGAATGAGCAGAAATAATTGGAGCCGAATGAGCAGCAACTACTGGAGCAGCATGGGCAGAAACAATTGGTGAACTGTATCCTAGCAGTCCGTGAGAAGCAATACCTCCAGCGTTAGCAGCGGCGAAAAGGGCGCACAAGACAACAAATGAGGATGCCATTTTTAAGATGAGGTTAGATGTTTCTGTTATTACTGCAAGTAGTGAACTGATAACTTCTTTCTTCCAACATGCTGAATTTATAGTAAAATTTTCTTGATAAGACTCAAGAGTTGAGAAAATTCTACTTTTACTGTTCATACCTCAAAGGACTGAAGGTCAGACGCGATTTCTTACAGCGGTAACAAGAGCAACGCTTGCTTACTACAATGCAAACATCCAAAAACTTCCCAGTCCCTTTCAAAATATAAAAGTGATGCACGGTATCAATGTAAGCACTTGACGTCAACACGTGAAATTGAGAAGTTATTCATGAACTTGACCTTAATAACAACGAAACTGAACTCGAAAATTAAGTAGTCAACATGATTTCGATCAGTTTATTTTAAGAGAGTTAATTTTGGGTTTGTGGTATTAAAAATCTGGTTTCTGAACATTACAAAATTTCAGCGAAAGGAGTTTTCGTTTGCTGCGTTCAATGTAAGCCTCACGCGATTTTCTGTTGCATATTTCTGTTGCACATGGATGTAATTTTGCGAATTGTTGAATATTGGAAATGATATACATAATATGTCCGTAATAGTCCCTAGAGGAAGTTTCCACATCCGAATATTAAAGACCAAAGAGAAGTGCGTGTTCCGGAGCAGATGAGTGCTTTGTAAATGCAGCATTCAGAATTACACAGTCACGACACTTCAAAGATAGAAGACAAGCGAAGAATTATACCCAAATCGCTGATATAATAGTTATGTTTCTTAACAGAATGAGCAGAGACATAGACATAGAAGCGCCACCTCCAATTGCTATACTTTTAAATGAAAAAAGCAGAAGATTGGAAGCCGAATAGAGAATGTAGCTAACAGAACTAATCCTGGTGTGGGAACCCAAACACACTAGATACGAGTGGTGCGATGAAAGTTGCAAAGAATTTATAGAAGAGAGAAACCTAAAACTACAGGAATATTGTTTCCAGATTTACAATAGCTGCTGATCAAATTTTCAGAAAAAAGACAAAAAAAATACATGACCCGAAAACTTTCATAGTTCAAGACGACTTCGAAGAAAGAAAAAGAAAAACTTATACTAGGGAATAACAAAAATCAAGAGTAAATTGCAGCCACAAAATTAAAATAATATAAACACGTCCGTGGAAATATCTTAACAGATCAAAATAAAGAGAATATTTCAAGGATTTACTATGGAGGATGATGTGAATATCGAGTTACTATTAGGGTAGAAAGTAGAGGCTGCACTGAAGATGTGAAGAAACCATAAATTACCAGGCATGGGTGGCATTAAGACGTAGCTTCTGAAAGATGAAGGCAAGAACTTTTAAAACAACTGCATGTGAGGTGTTTGAAATCAGAGATCTTACCAGAGGAGAGCCAGAAATTCGTTGTTTTTCTAATTTCAAAGAAGTAAGACAAACTATCTTGCTTAACCCAAAGTGGTGCTACCTCCCTCTCAGCTATATTGGTGAGTGCTGACCGGACACTGTCTGATAGGGACGCATGCGACCCGCTTAGGTCTTGAGACCTACGATTTTTGCAGAAGCTGTAAAAATCCGGACGAGGAGGAAAGTGTACCACATCTTCTCTGCCACTGCCCAGCTCTAAGCAGAAGGAGATTGACCATATTTGATGAACCCTTTCTAAACACGCTGGCGGAAATCTCGAAGAATGGGATCCCGCAACTTAGAAGATTCATTACTTCCTCAAAATGGTTTAGCGAAGAAACGACACTTTAACATCCGGTTTAGAGTGGGATCACTATGGCATCACAATGGGCCTATCTTTTTGGCATAAGTGTATGAGCTTAAAACAGCTCAGCTATATCTAACTTAACCTAACCCTGTTGGCTACAACATGTTTTCATGTTTCTTCAAGGACGGATTAAAACCATTCGAGCTTAGGCGAATATAAAGCAAGCTTCAGGTTAATAACCGAGTAGCTGCTTAGTTGGAGACAAATCTTTGAAAATGGGCCTGGGAGAAAAACGTGCACATAATAGCTGCGATCCATTGGGCGATTTTTTCTACTCGCAAGTAGTTGCGAGTACATCACCAATGGAGCACGATTTTTGACAATTACCAGTAAAATGTATCTGCCCAAAAACAAGAGCAAGGGTAGCTGCGAGTAGCTAGCAGCAGTTTCGAGTAGTTTACCAGTCCCAATGGATCTCAGCTAATACCAAATTTTCGTTTACTATAACCAAGCTTACTAGTCGACAAACAAAAGAAAATTCATTGAAATACTTATAAGATTTTAGATTAGATCTGACAGCACCACTGATCCTTTTGTGGTTATGTTTCCCTTTTTACACTTGGGCTTCAGTTTCAGCTACTTATATGGAAGAAATAGCGGCGTTCTGATCCTTGGTGGATCTTCTATGAGGACAAGGTCAATAGGCTCTGCCGTTGCTGGCATTTCTTCTGGCCTCAGTGGACTTGTCCGTTTTTCGAAACCAGAGGTCATCGAATTTTAGGTTTTTTTGTTTTATTTTGAGAGGCACCACACTCTTGGTTTTGTGTTTCGTACGCTATTTCGCCCCCACGAGATGCACAAGATGTAAAAGTCACCCACAGCAAAGCTCTACATTAGTGTGGAAAAGCTAATTGAAACTGGATATCGCCTGATATCTAGAGTCCATCGTTAACACACACTCAGGCAGCGCAGTGTTAACCCTGGTAATTCCAGCCCCATTGCTTACACTCGGGGGTTGCAGTTTTTATCGAGCAGTTTATTTTTAAATTCGTCGGATTCAGGCAAGCGCACCTAGCAGATGAAGCAGATTACCCGCCCATGATTAGTCTGATGTGCTTGTGCATAGGATCACTTCTGACAGAGAGTGAGGGCGTCGTATGAGGAGTGATGAATCCTTGGATATGGCGCCTTCCACCTCTCACTCCCGATCTCCTACTATGATTTTCAAGTGGTGACACTGTTAGCTCCGAATGTATGCTGGGCAAACCCTAGCGGAAAGGAGGAGAACAAATGTATTAGGCAGAGGGAGCACACGCTTCAAAACGTACAAACCCAAGAAATAAATACCATGTTGTCGAGGGCTGTATAGCAGTGGGTACATAGTTGTTGCACTGTCACTAGACAGACCTTCTCTCGGCACCGGGCGCACCCAGTTGTATAATGCCTTATCCCGATACGGAGGCTGCCAGGATCTGCCTTCCCTTTCCAACCATGCTTGTGTAACTTTTATGGGCCAAATAAAAGGCGAATTCCCTGGCTAGACTGACATTATATTCATCGGTCCGGACTCACTTCGGAGCACTCACTAGTTTAGTAAAGAGGGCCCTGGTTTAGTGAAGATGGTCCGCATCTGGATTGGCCAACTCTAAGCAGCTCCTTCCTGTCTCGAAAATATGTCAGGACACTTGTTGGCTTAATTATCGGACACTGCAAATTGAATTACCACTTATGGAGGGTAGGAAGAACGGAGAACCCACATGCAGGCTTTGCAAATATAAGAAATAGGGATGTAGCACAATAGGCCCAGCACTTGGCCGCCCACCCAATACCGCACCAATAGAAGAAAAACACTCTAGGCCACGTACGGACGATCTTGAAGGACCAGTTTCCTGGTATTTAGATATTATAGGACGATCGTTGCAAATAGTACAACAATCAAAGAACTTAAAACAAAGAATGAGGAAACAACACTTCAAATAAATAAGGGCCATACCAAAGCCATGATAGAGTTTCGATCTAACAGAACAGGATTTCAAGGAAAACAGCAAATTGCCGAACACAATAAAGAGATGCATGACTTATTACATGACATTTTGCAAGAAAGAATGACACAAGGATTCCAAAACTCTATAGATAATAATTTTTATGGTATCCATGGAAATGTACAGATTACTGACCAGTATGAAGACTAAGGAAAAGATTAAAGTGATGGATGCAGTAACTGCGGTACGATCAATAACTCCACAGCCTGTTAACTTCCTGCAAAACTTTTCCACAGAACTGTCGACCTCTAGCTTGACGTCTCCAATTTCTTATACATAGGGTTCGTATATCTTCTTCTACGGCATCTTTTTTGAGAAACCCCCCGTGTCTCTGTGTCAGTTTGGTCTTTTGTTTATAAGACTTTTTGCTGGCTGCCATCACTACTATGTTGAACATGTCCTAACTTATTAAATTCCGTTCATTTTTAGGGTTTATTTGTTGTTTGGAGCTTTATACAAATTATACAGTTCATGATTGTATCTTCTCCTCCAAACACCTTTTGCGTACACTCATCCATATATAGTGCAAAAGAGTTTTCTTTCGAAGCATCCTAGCAGGTGTTCCTTAGCCCAGAGTATCTTCTATTTACCAATGCCTGTCTCCTTTTTACTTCTGCTGTTGTTTCGTTATTAATTTTATTAAATCCTGTTACCCCATTTTTAATATTGAAGACAAATTATTATACGATTAGAGACAAGAGACAAGACAAGTTCTAATAATTTTTCGTTTTGTCGTTTTTTATATTCTCTATGGCCATACAGTCTTTCTCCGGGAAGAAGAAATTCTTTTGATTAAAATCGTTTCTACAATTTATGATTCTTCAATTTATAAAATTTCCATTATATACAAAAAAACCAGATTTTTAATACCAAACCCAAGATTTTATCTTGTAAACTCATCGAAATCATGTTGGTTACTTAATTTTCGAGTTCATTTTATTGTTATTAAGGTCAAGTTCACGAGTTACTTGCCAATTTCACGTGTTTACACCAATCCATTGATATTGTATAGTATATGGAGCTTAATTTTCAACCTTAATTTTTGAAAGGGACTGGATATGTCAGTTTTCTGATATTTCTTCAATGTATTGCAGTGAATAAAAACTTTCCACTTATTGTCGAGTGTAAGAAATCTCGGGAGACCTTCAGTCCTTCGAGGTATGAACAGTAAAAGTAGAATTTTCTCAACTCTTGAGTCTTATCAAGAAAATTTTACTATAAATTCAGCATGTTGGAAGAAAGAAGTTATCAGTTCACTACTTGCAGTAATAACAGAAACATCTAACCTCATCTTAAAAATGGCATCCTCATTTGTTGTCTTGTGCGCCCTTTTCGCCGCTGCTAACGCTGGAGGTATTGCTTCTCACGGTCTGCTAGGATACAGTTCACCAATTGTTTCTGCCCATGCTGCTCCAGTAGTTGCTGCTCATTCGGCTCCAATTATTTCTGCTCATTCAGCACCTATAATCGCTGCTCATGCTGCTCCAATTGTCCATCACTCGGCTCCAATTATTGCCGCACATTCAGCACCAGCATTTTCAACACAATACAACAGGCTCACTTCTGTATCTTCTCCAGTAGTGTCTGCTTATTCTGCTCCAGCTTATGCCAGCGCTCATATTGCTCCTGCAATCGCTACCAAGTCCATCGCTTATGATGCTCCAGCAATCGCTACTAAGTCTATTGCCTATGCTGCTCCAGCTCATGTTGCCACTACATACTCCGCTGGATACTCAGGACTTGATCATGGACTCGGACACGCTACCTATGGTGTAGGACACGCTTCATACGGACTTGGACACGCTACTTATGGAGTCGGACACTCTTCCTATGGACTCGGACACGCTTCCTATGGACTCGGACACGATTCCTATGGACTCAGTGCCAAACACTTGTTGTAAATTTCTGTGATATTATTATAAATATTCATTGAAATATAAACTTTGACAGTTACTTGTTTTGTTATTACTTTTGATCATTCGTACAGGATAATCCAGTAATCATAATGTCTTTTGTTTTTTTGTGATGCTCTTATTTCCAACATACAATCGATATTTGCTTAACATATGAGCGGCTCATACTTAAATAACAAAACTCTTTCTTGCAGAAAATATTTACCCTGGTACCCTCAACGTATGCGAAGACTATCGAGGTATCTTGCTACTCTGTGTCGCATACAAGATAATCACGACTATTTTAAAGTCAGCTCACACAATCTTGTGTGAATATCATGGTCACTTCAGGAGAAGATGATCTTATTTATTAACTTCGATATTCGGATCTACGTCGCGATCCAGCTCTGGTCTTTTATTCTGCGCCGTAACCGTCTAGATTGGCACTCCAAGGCTATGGGCGTTCTGGTATAAGGTATCCTACCAACGGAGGTTTAGTCTATTCCTCGGTCACATCCCATAAGTCCTTTCGGAAATGATTTCCGTTCTGGTTCCTCTTTCCTCATACGTGCTCCAACGTTCGTATTTGGACAGTTTCGGGCTGATGTCGGTATTGACTCGTGTAGATCTGGCTTAACGTAGAAATGTTGCAGGATAGCGGAGACTATTTTATACGAAATACTCCACAATGTTATATCACGAAAATTGGTGCAACAAGATGCTTCTTCACGGCACAAGATGCTTCTTTTCCAGTTTTCTCGCAAGTCCACTCTTCTTGCTCTCATACTTTAACATATTATTTCATTAATCACTTGGTGTACTCTAAGCCTCCAATATAATTGATAAGTACTTCTAAGGTTGATGACGGCAGGGTAGAATCATAATCAGATATCGCGAGAGCTTACATCTCCTCATCTAGCTCGCCATTGAGTAATTAATTCATAGCGAATGACACCTTTGAGATCGGCGATCAGAATATTGCTTTTGCCCTTGTCAACTTGGGGTGAATCGCGTCTCATCGTAGACTAGGTAGAACTACCGCACCGGGTGTCATCATTATCATCTGTAGCACAACAGCCTATTATTGGTCTTGGCTTCCTCCAGCATTTTTCTCCATGCCGTTCGGTTCCTGGCTAATGCCCTCAAATTACGTACGCCTAACTTAACTAAGTCTTCCTCAACCAGGGTTCGAAAAAATCACGATTTTTTAAAAAAAAATCAAAAAAATCGGATTTTTTGATTTAAATCAAAAAAATCGTGATTTAAATCAAGTTTTATTTTATTGCAAAAATGTCATATAAAAAATTGTTTTTACGTTACTAGAGCAGTTTGCGCTTCGTGCATGCTCATTCAGTTAGTAATTACTTTTTGAATTTTTTAATAAAGCGATTTTTTTTTCTCGAGCCAATCATCAATACTCATAAATCGAGTAAAAGTGTTAATAATTAAATGACTTAATCATATAAGAAAAATTAATCGTATAACTAGAAAATCTAATACTATTATTATAAGCCGTAATAGATTAAATATTTTATTTGTTCATGTTAAATGAAATAATTTTTATTTATTATTTAATGAAATTATTCGGTTAAAGCAGTACTATTTTTGCAATAAAAAACAAAAAATGTTTAAACGCATTTATAAATTACCTTCTGTTCATTTGTTCACATTTAAAGAATTTTAACAAAAATGCGTGCAACAAATACTGCAACACCTTACGGCGGTTTCTTCCTCCGCAGGAGTAGAACGCGTTTTTTCCACGTTTGGGTTCGTTCATTCAAAAATTCTAAACAAGTTAGGAAATGAAAAGGCTGGTAAATTAGTATTTTTGTTCAAGGAACTGAACAGTTAAGTCAAAAAAGAAGAGTCTGCGATTTATTATAAAAAGAGTCTACGTATAATGTGTATAAGAATCTACGCATTTATTATAAAAATCAAAATGTAAATCATAATTATTTTACTATTATATATCTAAAAACTTAATAAATAATGTATTTGTTCGTATGAATTCATGTTTGATTCGCATTAACCACACTACTTTAAATGTGAACTTGACTGAAGAATATAACAGTAAAATCGCATTACTCTAAAAATATGATATTGATTAATTTTTATTAAAAAATCGTGATTTTTTTAAATCCTGATTTAAATCAAACATTTGAATGAAAAAATCATTTGATTTAAATCACGATTTAAATCAATGATTTAAATCAAACGATTTAAATCATGCGAACCCTGTCCTCAACGGAATTCATGTATCGATCCTTTGGTGGACCGGAATTGATCTTTCCTTCAGGGATTCGATTTATCGCTATTTTAGCAGGATCGCTATCATCAAGCCTTTGTATGTTTGCCAACTATAAAAATCTACTTAATTTTATACTTTTGAAAATGTCGGGTCCTCTGTACAGTTGGTATAATTCATCATTATATCTCCATCTCTATTGAGCATTTGTAGTTGAAATATGCTGTTTGTAATTGTCAGCTCTATTTTTTTCGAGAAAAACATGAACCACTGCTTTAAGGCTGTCCCATGCTTGACTTTCGTGAGTGGTGATTAGCTGTCAACATTCATTGCTGGCCTTTATTTTCTTTATTTGTGGTCCGACTACAATACATACCAGCTTTTACTATGGCTTCCGATAAACTAGGATAGAAATTCTTTAAATTTTGAAAAGCTTCAGAATCTCGACGGAAAGCTTTAACGAATTGCTTTCAGTTGTATAGCCATGTCGGTTCTAACGCAGTGACATTATCCGTTGTAGTCCAAAATATCAAAGCTAGTAGCGACATCTCTAGAATAGTAAAGCTCATCGAAAGCTTTTAAGTCCACCCAAAACTCACCACAAAGGTTGTTGTCCAAGATTCAAGCCAAGAAAAAACTAAACCCCAAGCTTCAAGCTAAACCCACATTCACACCCAAGACTAAAACCGATGACTTTACTGTGCCAGAACCGACATAGCTATACTAACAGCACTCGTAGATCTCGTCGTTGTAGAGTCTCAAATCGGCCTCCCTCATATAAGGAGCTTAACAATGCCAACTTAGTTATTTGCTCATAGAAAAGCTTAAATATGTATTGATCATTGTTAACGGTACAAAAGCAAAGTTTTTAAAGAGTCAATGATGGTTTTAGTTATTTTTTTGGTATAAAGGCTTAGAAAATCATCAAAAAAATGTGTATTTCTTGAGCTGTGTGCTTTACACTTCATTCCTCAGAAAATATTCGCGAGGTAAGATGTTGTCGAAGGCCAAAATAGCTTCTGTTAGCAATGTCAGAAGGAGAATAATTCTGAACTCCGCTGTTTCGCCACTCTCAGCTTGCAAAACTATTCCAAGATAAGAAAATTCTTTAACGGTTTCTATTTTATATGATCTATTGCAATGTTTTGTCTTCTGGTTCTGTATCTTATTGAAGTGCAAACATACTTAGTTTTTGCTTCGTTGGTGATTAATCTCATTCTGTTCGCAGCCGTTTCCAGTTTGATGAAGGCTTCTTTCACACTTGCAAAAGACCTACCTATTAGGGCGACGTCATCAGCGTAGGGCATTGCCTGTGTCGACTTGTTAAAGATGGATCCCGTCGTTTCTACCGCACCGCCTCTTACCACCTTCTCCAATACTATGTTAAATAGGAGGTATGAAAGCGCGTCACCTTGGCTCAGGCCCCTCTATGATGTGAAACTTTGTGAGAGGTCTCGTTCAACTCTTACTCTGCATCGTACTACCTTGATTGTAGCTTTTGTTACTTCGATCAGGTGTTTTGGAAATTGGAAGCACTCCATCATAGCTTTAAATAGCTCAGGCTTCACGCTGTAATATGCTTGCTTGAAATCTATCAACAGTACGTGAATATTGATGTTGAATTCCCATGATTTTTCCAAAATTCTTCTTAGAGTGGAAATGTGGTTTGTATCATAGGAGGTGTGGTTTGTTTGATAGGTATCTATTATGCCTTTTACGATCGGTAGAAGTTTCTTGTACAAAATAGTGGACAGTATTTTATACGCTGAGTTGAGGAGGGTTATACGTCTATAGTTCTCACATACGAGTTGATCCCCTTTTTGTGCAGGGACATATCTTCCGTCCATTCAAGTGGGATCTTTTCCTGACCCCCGATCAATTCTACAAGCTTGTATAATCCATTGCTTAATTCTTGGCCCCAAATTTCCACATTTCCTGGGGCTTTATTATTTTTAAGGTTCGTCATAGCTTCTTTTACGTCTTCCATTGTCCGTCGGCACCTCACTTCCATTAGTAGTACTAGTATCACTATCGTTATCGGGAATTGCATTTCCATTTAGTCGGTTCACAGCACTTTCATTTTAGTCGCCTCTAATCAGTAGGGCATTATACTCCCTCCCAGCCGCTTTTCTAAGACTTCTTCATGGAATGTATCAGAGTTAGGGGACTCTGTATACAACCTCCACAGAAGCAATGAATGTAATTCTCGATCTATTGCCACCTGATCTATATATCAGGCAACCTGAACGGAGGTTACGAGAAGCATGGGCTGGTGGGTGTAGAGGACGATACAGAAATATGTACACTGCGCTGTCTACCAATGAGAATGTAAATGGACCATAAATGTCTACATGACATCAAAACTAACTTTCATACAACTTTCATTTTGATGTCTAGATCCCCGCCAGAGAGGTATGGGAGCCATGACTTAGTTCTATATACAAATTGCTCCAAATCCGATTCGAGTATAGGCGCTGGAGTCTTCTCCCCGTAGAAAAACTCCAAAAATAAAGCCACCTGACTAGATCTTTCAATGCCTTCCAGGCGGAGCTGCTGGCAATCTTCAAAGCATGCCTAGTAATTAAACCCAAGGCAAGGATCCAAGGTAAAACTGTTATCAGATAGGAAGGGGCTATCAACGCACTGGGAGCGGACTATATACATAAACTCCAAGCTGGTCGAAATTTGTTCCTTGGCTAGTAGGTGCAGCATCAATCTTTAGTGGATATCGGGGCACAAGAACAATGCGACTACGGGGAAAATTTCGTAGAAACATGTAGGAAAATGACATTCAAACAATTAACACCTGTTGATATCAACAAGTGGTTGGAATAGAAATTGTCACCCTTTTGTGGAAAGGAAATATTTATGATAATGCTTCTAATTTACCCTAAATTAATAAGATAAAGGAATTACTGTTTTTCAAGACGAAAAACACGCTGAGCTATGATGAATCCCAAAGTAACTTTTCAAATGCATTAATATTTCTTATATCATGCACAATCCTCTTAACGATACATTTCAATTTATATTCACTATTAAATATGTTATCAGTATTTAATATCATTTAAACAATTTTATTAACATTTTACCTTAAAATTTATGAATAATAATGAAAATATATTTACGTGACACAAAACATTCATAAATACCTTCAAAGTTTTCGTCCCTCGCAGTGATTGTCGACGATTCACTCTTGCATTATAATCAGATAATCCATGATAAAACACTCCCGCACTTTTATTTTCATTATTTCTTAACTTTTTCACATTGAAAATTGACGATAAAGATTTTCTAGCCGGTGCCATTTCAAACTGTTTTGACAGTTTACTGTTAAAGAATTTTTGACAGCGAAAACTTGTGGGTGTCGGTAATGAAGTTCATTTTGTGCTTTTGGTGTGCATTTTCTGTTCTGTTCGATAGATGGAAGTTGTGAGATGGTAAATTAGGTATTTTTATTTATAATTTTATAATTATATTTTATCTTGTGTAGTATTATATTAATAAGTTTTTCCGTAATACTTTATACTTAACTCAAAGCGATAAACAAAAATATTTTTTTATAAATCAGGAGGTTCAAGTTTAAAAAAGCTCTAAAGCTTACAGGGTGGGACGAAACTAGATATAAATTTTAAAAAGGAAAAGCAATCTTTCTATTGCCGTGTTTTTTTTATTTGTTCTGTCCTGGGACATTAAAAAACGGCATGGAAATTTTCATTTTTATTTACATAAATTACGGCTTTGGGCATTTTAATTTCTTCTAATATTCCATAAAGATCGGTCTTATTTATCTCTCCAATAATTTTTCTCGTTTTTCATTCAGTTTACTTTATTTGTCAACTGTCAACTTAAAAAACATATGTGAGAAAAGGGAAATTAAAAATTTCCCTTTGTGTTGGATAGTGTTCTTGATAATTATCGGGGACAAGACTTTTGTATGGAAGCTGTTCTGTTCTGTCCTGGAACAGATTAAAAAACACCCCTTATAACGAAAATATGAATTTAAGAACATATTTTAAATATTAATAAAATGTAAACAATTAGGTTTTGAAATTACATGCCCTTTGCCACTCTGTAGTTAGGAGTGACAGAGAACATGAAGAGTTCACTCATCCCCCATCACTTTGACCGTGGGGTCCTCCGCCCTGCCGGTGGTTCATAGGTGCTTAAGGCTCAACTATAATGCACGTAAGAAACGCACGTCGTCTGGGCGCTCTCGTGGAAATTAATGGGTTCGGCCATATTGGACGTACGTCGGTCATATTTTGTTTCGTTAAGTTTCGTTAAACGTAAAAATGCGAAAAGAACCGCGCTGAACGTACGTTTTATGAGAATTTGTAGTTAAATTGATGACAGCTGATTTTTGCTGTTGTTGTTTTGTGGGTTTTAAACAAGAAAGAGTATGGAAAATGTTCTGCAAATTTATGGGAGTGATTTTGATGAGAAATTTATTATAATTGAAAATAAATATGATCATTTTTAATATGCAAAGATTAATAGCCAAGTTTTAATAGTCAATGAATCATATTTATGCATTTTACTAATTTTAAACTTGTGAAAACTTTCCGTATACACAAACCATTATACGTTTGACGAAAGTTTGAAATTTACGCACGTCGGCCGACGTGCGTTTCTTACGTGCATTATAGTTGGGCCTTTAGTTAGGATGCAATGTCTGATAATTAACTTAACATGGTCCTGACCTTAGAATATGGAACTACAAGAAAGGTCCTCGCCAAGCCCTTCTCAAGTACAGGCCTGGAAGTACAGTTTTTCTTTGCGTTGGTGGTAGTCCCAGAATCTGTCAAATCAAGAAGAAATTATATGGCGCAATGTAGGCAGTGTCTAGCCACACGATCCACGGTATATACACGGTATATACCGTGGATATACCGTGGATATAAGGAATGTTCCTATACATTTTGGGTATACCGTGGATATACGGTATGTTCCTATACATTGTGGGATATACCGTGGATACACGGTATGTTGATATACATATATTGTGGGATATATTATGAGATATATCGTGGATATACCGTGGATATACCGCCGATACACGGTATGCTCCTATACACCGTGGGATATACCGTGGATTTACCCTGGATACACGGTATGCGCCTTTAGGCCGTGGGATATACCGTGGATTTACCGTGGGATATACCGTGGATATACCGTGGATGCACGGTATGCTCATATACACCGTGGGATATACCGTGGTAGTTTTATTGTTGGTGAACAAACAAAAAAAAAATTACAATTTGTCGATTTAATTTCGGAGCACACCTTTCAACAGACAATCGTATTAAGTGTTCGCATTGTACTGCTACCTAATTTACATTTTCTAATTAATGTATAGTGACATTTTAATTTCTGCCAACTTAGTTTTTTTATTTTACTCTATATAATAACTGAAAATAATAACTAGTGAAGTTAATTCACCTCAACATGATGGCACTGTGTCAGACACTGAAGGAAATTTTGTGAGAAATATCGAGATCAAGACTTTAAAGGAAGGAACTCGTTTGACAGCTGCTGAACTTGTTGAAATGAATGCCATCTCTACTTTAGATGAAAATGGTAATGTGAAGAGAAATACACCGCACTATTATCAAATGCAACTTGGCATGCTACTTTCGAGTATGGTAGAGTGTGATTATTTAGTTTATTCTCAAATTGGTAATGATTTCGTGCAAACAAGAGTTCCTTTCAATGAAGATGACACTTTGAAAATTTGTTCAAGACTTATAAATGTTTATTTTGATAAATTTCTTCCAAGAATGGTCACAGAATATGGATTAGATAATGACTTTCATATTGTTTAAAATATCTGAAAATAGTTTTTCTTCATTGTTGTTGTTATAGAATAAAGAGTATTATTTTTCCGTTATTTTATACGGTATAATAATAATATTTATATATTTATAATAATATTTCTTCCCCCGGTTTTTGATGACAGGGTAGTCAGTTAGGTGTTGATCAACCCTATCAACACCACCCGTAGAATTGTTATAATCATTTACAACTTAAGAAATTTTTTTAGAGTCCCGTGTTCGTTCAATTTCTATCATTTGTGGGTTATGAATTGTTGACAACATGGCGGCGTCCTTTTTGTCTTTCCACTTCATAACACAGACTTTTCCTCTTTGGTATGCCATTATTTCTCCCTTTTTTAGTTATTTCTTTTGTAAATCGCTTGGGACATCTTTTCTGTTCGGTTTGTGTTGCAAAAGAATATGTGCAAGTATTTGTGAAGTATAAAAATGGTCTGTAGTTAGACAGTATCCTAAATTCAAAATTAGCTTCATCAAAGCCATTACAATTTGTATTTCCATGCCATGGTCTTTATAATTATTACCCAGTATTGTTCCCTTCTCTGTGTATATTATAAAAGACTAAATACACCCAGATTTTGATTCACAGAGCATATATGATTTGATGCCGAACCTGGCTCGTTTTAGAGGGATATACTGAATCCAACCTAATCTACCTTTATAGAGCATAAGACTCGCGTCTATTGTCACGTCTCTCAGGTGTAATCGCAGAAGAAAACTTTTTATTTACGTGTTCAGTTTCGGGATTATACCTTGAATTATCATTGAAATGTATACAACGCTTCAATAAGGCAAAACGTCTGTTGCGAAAAATTGTGTTTCAGTCATATCTTTTTTAGACCAGTACCATTCGATTATAGGCTTATTTATAATACCTTGCAGAATTTTAAGAGCAAGAAACACCATGATTTCATCATTATCTATCGGTTTCCACTCCTTCAAAAGTGAAAATCTTTTCAAAATTCCATTACTGCATTGAGCTGCATATCGGTTAGTCTCAGATGTAATCAAGTCTACGATTTCTGTATTCCAAAAACTTTCAAAATAACGTAAATTTACACCAGGTGTATTATCGAAAGGGAACCTTGGCGGTGGTAAATTTTCTATATTTATTTCACAAAATTCTCCGAATTCATCTTCATTTTCTAATTCAGAATCATCTTCCAATAATTCTGATAAATCACTTTCGTTGTCTGATTCACTTATCAATATTTCCTCATCACTTTCATTATCAAACTCAAACATTTTGAGAACCTAATACTAGGGGTATTCATGATCTGTGTTAAACGTCGAGAAAGCGTAAAATGTTATCTTCGAAATAGACAAGATCGTGAGCGACCCCTTTAAATTTCCATGTTAAAATGTTATTTTTTATATTAATTTGCAAGTTTCAAATACAAAATAAATCAAAACAAACTCTAAACACCTGTTGACAGTAAAAGAAAAAATTAAATGTAAATTCTTGTCACATTGAGGACTATTTTGTGTTAGGCTCATGACCTCATTTACAGCTGGCTGCACCGGCGATACATCAATCGGGGCTAACGGGAATTGCCATGACACGGTTCCTGATAAATTAAATTATTTTTTTTATTTCTTTTCCAAAGTGACAAAAGACATATAACGAACAACAACAATCAGATGAAATGGCACATAAAAATATAGCGCGTGTAACCAGTGCACGTGAAAGATGTGAAACATCTTTGGCGATCTTCATCTTTCTTTAAATTGAATAATTAGTAAGAATAAAGGCCATTTTACATCCCAAACGCAAAGGGGAAACGCAGCTCTGGAGCTCTTTTATCGCACAGCAATTTTGCGTTTGGGATGTAAAAAAGCCGTAAATTTTTTACACACCGATTTGTGTTGAAAATGTACCATTGCTGTTGATGACCTTCGACCATGATGTCTGACCGCATTTGAAATATATTTTTGGTGGGCTTGGAAACACATTTTTTTAGACAAGTCGATTTTATTTAATAATACAGTCGTTATACAGATTTTTATGCTCTCCATGTTTTTATTTTAGTCTGTTACAAGTCTCAGACTATTACTTAATCCGCTGACGCGACGCAGCGACTTAAAGTGCCCCTTGGCATACGACATGAGAAAACAGCATGGCTACTATTACACGATTTCTTACCAGACGTCAGAATCTCAAGAAGGCCCATGTTTGTGTTCTAATTATTTTCTAGTTTTTGGTACAGCTTATGATTTCAAATGAAACCATTTAAGTTTAAAGTTTTTTTTACCTATTTTTATTTTCTAGTTTTTAGTTTGGCTTTTGGCTCGTATCATCACGCAAACTTCTCATCCTTTCAATCTGTTAATTTCTCACAATCAAGCTCCTCAATACATAGCCCTTCCAAAGTTCTTATGCGACTCAATGCTACATACCATATTGCCAGCGGCATTTTGAATTTTCTAATTTTGACAACAAATACATTATTTCCGACCTTAAACACACCCAAATAGCAATTTTCAGTGAAATCGAATTGTTATTACCAAAATCGTACCACCATTTTGAATTTTCAAATTTTGACCACACATTCGTCATCTGTCACCTTAAAAACCCTCCCATACCGATTTTCAATGGATTCAGAACACATCGGCAAAATTCATCCGCCATATTGCCGCCGCCATTTTGAATTTTCGAATTTTGAAAACAGATTCGTCATTTGTGATCTTAAAAACTCCCCGATACGGATTTTCAACATATTCAGAGCACATTTGCAAAATTCATCTGCCATTTTGAATCGTCATTTATGGCCCTAAAAACCCCCGGATACCGATTTTCAATGGATTCAGAACATATTTGCAAAATTCATCCGCCATATTGGCGCGGCCATTTTGAATTTTCAAAATTTTGACAACAGAATCGTCATTTGTGGCCCTAAAAACAACCCGATACCGATTTTCAATGGATTCAGAACACATTCACAAAATTCATCCGCCATATTGGCGCGGCCATTTTGAATTTTCAATTTTTGACTACAGAATCGTCATTTGTGGCCCTAAAAACCCCCCGATACTGATTTTCAATGGAATCGGAACACAATTGGAAAATTTGTCCGCCATCTTGGAACCGCCATCTTGATTTTTTACAAAAATGTCAGATTGCACTGTCCCGGGAACTCAATGTGTGTGCAAAGTTTCATAAGAATCGGTTAAGTAGAAGTAGTTGAAAAAGCTGTCGCAAAATTTGAACCGAACAAAGAAACAAACAAATATACAAAGGTTGCTAAATAAAACCATTAAATATAAATAATAAAATTCAAATGCCGAGATCATGAATTGAACCCGCGACTTCTTGGAATATCAACGTCGTAAGGCAACCACTCAACCATTTGTTCCATTCTGCCTATGCCTGGCTCGTCATGTCTGGCTCGCGGCATATAAACACTTTTCTTTGGTGCAACTATTTTTTTTTAAAATCTCCGTCTTATTCTGTCTTCCTCAATACAGATCTTCCGTTTCCCGGAATGAAAATTGGATTGGACGAAGCGTTCCCTATTAAGCGTTCCCTATAAAGCGTTCCCACAAAATGTTCCCGACCTTGAAGAATTACTCTCAACGCGCGCAAAGATGTTTCACATCAAAAAGTAATCAAATTATAACAAGCTATAGTACAAATAAATGTTAAACAACACGTACAAAACTCAACGGCGTTCTCTAAAGGACTAAATACCCTTATAACCATGGTACAATAATACAAGGTAGGGTCTTTTACATTAGAAAAGATCTGAATGACGTCACAGGAAAGCTTTTTCCCAAGCGAACCGTTTTATAACGTTAAAAAAATATTCTCATTGTATTTCACATTATAATAGTTATTTTCAATATTATTATTATAGTATTAGTTATCTTATCTAAATAGGCCATTTATGACATTTCTTCTAAAATTACTGTTGCATTATTTGCAACCCTTAATTAGAATGAAACATACAATGTTTATATAAATATTTACAGTTAATATTAATCATTTATATGATACAATTATATAATTATATATATATAGGTATATATATGTATAATATAAATATTTAATATTAAAGCTAGCTGAATATATATTCTTTCTTAAATTTTAATATTTATAATACACATTGATCTTAGTATATCTTTTCCTTGTACCAAATTCATGTTTACTTATTAATTAATATATTTATATTATATATATTAAATCTTTATGATTTACAAGTTAGAAAAAAAATACGATTCAGATATTTATATAATATACATAAATTTATTAATATCCCTCTATTATAGTATCTATGTATATGTAAATTAAAATAAATTTTTATTTTTTCTTTAGCTATTTTATTAAACATATAAACATATAATACATTTTATAAAGGAAAAACTGTGCTTTTCATTTATTTTTTCTTTACATTTTTTATTAAACATATAATATATTTAATATTCTTTTTAACCCTTACTGCTGTCATAAATTCATAATACAGGTCAGGTCATCTACAGCTGATTTTGGCAGATCTCTACATTAGTTTTGTAATTTGATTCTGACCCATGTTGCATTTGATTCGCATTGTAATTCAGTAGATTTCAAAGTTCTAAAAGTATGTGTTAAAAATTACAAGAACAAATTCCACGGTATATCCCACGGTGTATAGGAGCATACCGTGTATCCACGGTATATCCCACGGTAAATCCTCGGTATATCCACGGTATATCCCACAGTCTAACACAGTCTAAAGAAGCATACCGTGTACCCACGGTATATCCCACGGTAAATCCACGGTATATCCCACAGTCTAAAGGAGCATACAGTGTATCCACGTTAAATCCACGGTATATCCCACGGTATATCCACGGTATATCCCACGGTAAATCCACGGTATATCCACGGTATATCCCACGGTCTAAAGGAGCATACCGTGTATCCACGTTAAATCCACGGTATATCCCACGGTATATCCACGGAATATCCCACGGTAAATCCACGGTATATCCACGGTATATCCCACGGTCTAAAGGAGCATACCGTGTATCCACGTTAAATCCACGGTATATCCCACGTTAAATCCACGGTAAATCCACGGTATATCCCACGTTAAATCCACGGTATATCCCACGTTAAATCCACGGTATATCCCACGTTAAATCCACGGTATATCCCACGGTATATCCACGGTATATCCCACGGTAAATCCACGGTAAATCCACGGTATATCCCACGGTCTAAAGGAGCATACCGTGTATCCACGTTAAATCCACGGTATATCCCACGGTATATCCACGGTATATCCCACGGTAAATCCACGGTATATCCACGGTATATCCCACGGTCTAAAGGAGCATACCGTGTATCCACGTTAAATCCACGGTATATCCCACGTTAAATCCACGGTATATCCCACGGTATATCCACGGTATATCCCACGGTAACTGTCGGGGTAGGGTGTGCCGGGGCACGAAGAAGGGAAATTGCCATAAAGGTCGGAAGACTGTCATTACAAAAAAATTTGGGGAAGGGGACTCAAAAAAAAAGGTGGCTCGGACGGTTCGACCGCCGGGGGGAAGTGTCGCGTTTACGCATCCAATGCACCGGTTGCAGGCACGACTAGCGGTGCTCTAGCTAGCTCGTCAGATGGGGTGGGGTTCGCGGTGCTTGGATGCCTGAGGGGGTGACAGTTAAACTGCTAAATCGCTCGTGCCTATGCAACTACAAAACTAAAGGGGGCGACGAGGGGGTGGAACAACGTCCAGGGCCAACGAGAGGGGCTTATAGGGTGAAGAAGAGCGAATGAGAGAGGGTGGTCACTGGTCACCAGGTCATCCCTAGGGGCTACCTAATATCAAACAATGTACACAAATTCATGAGTGGGCTGCACTTACCTTGGGTGGGAACATCCTTAATCCGGGGGGGCCACACCGGTAGCGGGGGGTTCTACTCCATCTTCAGGTATTCATTCAATTTTAATTTATATTACTTATTTTTTTGAGTTTTTATTTCAATTATATCATTAATTTTTTTGTTTTTCTCATTTAGGTATTAATTTCAATGTTATTTATCGTTTACTTTTTTATTAGTTTAATTTCAATTTTATCTTTTATTTTTTTTATCTCATTTAGGTATTTATTTCAATGTTATTTATATCGCTTACTTTTATTGGTTTTATTTCAATTTTATCTTTAATTTTTTTTGTTATCTAATTTAAGTATTTATTTCAAAGTTATTTATATCGATTAATTTTATTGGTATTATTTCAATTTTATCTTCAATTTTTTTAGCTAATTTAGGTATTTATTCCAATGTTATTTATATCGCTTAATTTTATTGGTTTTATTTCAATTTTATCTTTAATTTTTTTTGTTATCTAATTTAAGTATTTATTTCAAAGTTATTTATATCGATTAATTTTATTGGTATTATTTCAATTTTATCTTCAATTTTTTTAGCTAATTTAGGTATTTATTCCAATGTTATTTATATCGCTTACTTTTATTGGTTTTATTTCAATTTTATCTTTAATTTTTTTTGTTATCTAATTTAAGTATTTATTTCAAAGTTATTTATATCGATTAATTTTATTGGTATTATTTCAATTTTATCTTCAATTTTTTTAGCTAACTTAGGTATTTATTCCAATGTTATTTATATCGCTTAATTTTATTGGTTTTATTTCAATTTTATCTTTAATTTTTTTATCTAATTTAGGTATTTATTTCAATGTTATTTATATCGCTTAATTTTATTGGTTTTATTTCAATTTTATCTTTAATTTTTTTTGTTATCTAATTTAAGTATTTATTTCAAAGTTATTTATATCGATTAATTTTATTGGTATTATTTCAATTTTATCTTCAATTTTTTTAGCTAATTTAGGTATTTATTCCAATGTTATTTATATCGCTTAATTTTATTGGTTTTATTTCAATTTTATCTTTAATTTTTTTATCTAATTTAGGTATTTATTTCAAAGTTATTTATATCGATTCAATTTTTTTATTAGTTTTATTTCAATTTTTCTCTAATTTGTTTATATCCTTTATTCAGTTTCCAAGGTGACGAAAAAAAACCCAAGAAACAACCTTGCAACAATCGCACGCAACAAAGTTCACTGTCCCTTTCAAAAAGCGTTAGATTATAAATCCGAAACACACGAAAAAACCCACTAGTCGCCAAAATGCACTATGATAGAACGAGATGGACCAAGAGTTTTCGAGTTTCTCGCACGAACGAGCGCTTGCAATAAACCGTTTCGTCTCTTTTTCAATATATATAGATATATCCTTTTTCTTGTAATAATAAAAAAAACTACAAAATTCCCGCGTGGAGCACTACTTTCAATATTCGTAATTAATTATCGTTATTCAAATTACGCACGAATTAAACCTTACTTTAAAATTTTTTCAAGCAAAAATAAAAAATCGCCAATAACAGAAACAAACCCACCGTACGCAAACAAAATCTGATCCAGACTGCCCACCAAACAAAACTTTTTTCTTCTTTTCGTTCAGAACTCCAGACGACGTCCCGTTATCCTACGTTCCATCGCCCGGGCTGTAACATTGGCTCAGGCGCTGTAGGAATGACGCATGCTTGGTTTTCTTTCCTAGTTTTCGGATCGCCAATGGAACCGACAAAAATTATCTGCATAGTGCAGAACCGGGACTTAAAATTCGTCGCATCTTGCAGCGCGCGCTCTGCCTCTCTTTATTTAACCGTTGAATTTTGGGTTTACTACAATTAGCTTATATTTGAAAATTTTTTTTTTTTTTTTTAAAATCTAATTTTTTTCAAAGATGATTTTTCGAAAAAAAAATAATTATTTATGTTCATCGAAAATTATTCAAATTTATTTTAGAGAAAATTGATATTCGCTGCACGAATGACATGACTGCAAAGTTTAAACATGCATTTAATATTTAAATCAAATGCTTGCTGTCATATCCTCATATGAATAAAAGTGAGATCAACACTTAAGGCGTTAATTATTAAAATTTAAAAATCTAATTGAACACAGACAATAGTTTTATCTATAAAGTATGGCCAGTTAAGATGAATTATAAGAAAGTTGCGATTTAATTAAATTTGGCAGTAGTTTTAAAATACATTAGTACAAGAATGTCTTGTGTAAAACAGCAACAACCAGAGTAATTGTACTTAATATTCACTTTCTTAGAAAGTTTTAATATCAGAGAATAGGGACTTTATTTTCAGTATCCAAAACGACCGGAATGCGTGTTGCCAATTGCGCTGCTTCCAGATATTTTGCTACTTCTAAATAATACTGCTTATTTAAAGATTTCTCCTGAAGTTTTCTTTGTTTTAACTGCAACATTCTGAGGTTTATAGTATCTTTAACTAGCATATGGACATCTGTTGGATCAAGAATAATGTTTGCTAAAACCATGATGCCAACTTCAATTGAAAGGAACATGACTGTATTCGGAATATGGGAACTGGACAGTAACCTTGTCTTGGACGTCATACTTCCAGGGGCCTATGTTTTCTAGGGCGACCGTTACAACGCGCGCCACCTAGATGTCGCCAGGGGAGAGGGGGTGCGAAAAAAAACAAACGGGGGCCTTGTTGGATCGTTAGCCCAACGTGTGGCTCAACCACGCCCTGAAATCGAGTCTCATGCTCTATAGACTGAGCCGGGCTGTTACAAGGTAATGTGTGTTCTCCACCCCGCTATGCCTTCGGAGGGGTTGGGTTCGGGAGACCATGGACGAGGCTGAAGTCGTATGTGTTAAGCGCATCAACTACCTTATCGCAGCTTTGTATTTAAAGCACCAAAAAAAACTTTCGAGATTGATGGAAGTATTGGCATCATTTTTGACAACGGCGCTCGTCAACGGCCACGATATGGTTCCTTATCGCCAATTACACCATGCGCTCCCTACTGGGGTGTGGTACAGGAGACGTTTTGTTCCTTCCGGTACAACCGTACTCTGCATATCTCCTATACGTCCCTAGGCAAGCGTCTTATAGGGTCGTTTGGGCCTCATGAGCCGGGATTGTGTCTAGATTGTTGGCTCTATACTCATAACATATGTGGTCCTGTGGTGGTAGTTGGAATTATTCAGCGCAACGTCCATGTCCAAGAACCCCCCCTCCCAAGGCAGAGCGGTACTGCAGAATTTCTGCGGCCTCGTGGGTCACCTCTATATGCATATTTGGGGGGGTTGGTCTGGCAACCCCTGAAGTCTTCAACATGAAGCTTGGCTCCAGACAGTCAAGTCGATCAAGGAGGTGTACCATCCGCTGGGGAAGCTACCCAAGCGGACCTCGACGGGTACCCTATTAATAACCGGTTAGGCCGGCGAGATGCCTTATTAGGGCTACTCGGGGTTAGCATTGCTTCTAGAAATTGTATTAAAACGCGCCCCAGGGAAAGGATGTTCCCGCCAAGACTAGGGTGGCTGATGACGCCGATGACAGTCAGCATGCTCACAGGACTGAGTGGCATCCGCGTCACCAGAAGCACCAAGTGCCTCCACTCGCGGGATCAGTGCTGATCGTGGTGACAGACTATTGTCTGACACCACTCACACCACTGATTCCATATGGCTGACATCCGGCAACCCAATAACGAAGACCGGATCCCAGTGACCATTCGTAGGAAGAGGGAAGGAAGAGATAGAAGCCTCCGATAGATATGATGAGGGACCGTATTGCCGTTCCACCACGACTGGTCTTACTATGCCAGGAAGGTGGATGACAAGGGTCCCTTAACGGAGTCGGCCGGACCTTAAGGGACAATCACAAGAGCCACCAGGCAAACCAAACGATCTGGCCAGGTGAACATCAGCCACCTGCAGCCAGATCCCACCGAAAACACACTTCAATTTAACTCTTGGTATCTGGTCCGCCAGCAAGGTCAGGCGCTATAACGCCTGTTAACCAGAAGGTACAGACCCGATACCAAGGTGTCCGGCCGACCATACTATAAATGCGGAAAGAAAAGAAGGGAGTGGGTTTCACTGTCAGTACAGACTCGCACAGTGCCAGGCGACATGACGCCTGTTAGCCAGATTCCGAGCCTGCCTGACAGGAAATAATTGAATGCGGAGGCTACCGCAGAAAGATATTAAAGATCAAATGAGTGAAGAAGAAGAAAGATAGGAAAGAGGAAGAAGAAGAAGTGATGAGGGCTAGGGCACCGCGGTAAGTACCTTCGCCCACTAACCAGAAGCCGGAGGGACTTGGACGGAGACGGAGAACTGCTAAGCGAAAGAAGTCCACTCCTGGCTCCTCTCGTTGGCCTGAGCCACAAAATTTAAAAGATAAACTACAATTTAAATGAAAAAGAAAAAAAATCTAATCTGAAACATAGCTCGGCAATGAAAAAGTGACTAATAACAACAGACTTTCCGAGCTATGGTACCGAGACCAGAGAATCAAAACAAGTTATCATCCACTAGCCAGCGTTGGGCGCCATTTGTAACTGTCGGGGTAGGGTGTGCCGGGGCACGAAGAAGGGAAATTGCCATAAAGGTCGGAAGACTGTCATTACAAAAAAATTTGGGGAAGGGGACTCAAAAAAAAAGGTGGCTCGGACGGTTCGACCGCCGGGGGGGAAGTGTCGCGTTTACGCATCCAATGCACCGGTTGCAGGCACGACTAGCGGTGCTCTAGCTAGCTCGTCAGATGGGGTGGGGTTCGCGGTGCTTGGATGCCTGAGGGGGTGACAGTTAAACTGCTAAATCGCTCGTGCCTATGCAACTACAAAACTAAAGGGGGCGACGAGGGGGTGGAACAACGTCCAGGGCCAACGAGAGGGGCTTATAGGGTGAAGAAGAGCGAATGAGAGAGGGTGGTCACTGGTCACCAGGTCATCCCTAGGGGCTACCTAATATCAAACAATGTACACAAATTCATGAGTGGGCTGCACTTACCTTGGGTGGGAACATCCTTAATCCGGGGGGGCCACACCGGTAGCGGGGGGTTCTACTCCATCTTCAGGTATTCATTCAATTTTAATTTATATTACTTATTTTTTTGAGTTTTTATTTCAATTATATCATTAATTTTTTTGTTTTTCTCATTTAGGTATTAATTTCAATGTTATTTATCGTTTACTTTTTTATTAGTTTAATTTCAATTTTATCTTTTATTTTTTTTATCTCATTTAGGTATTTATTTCAATGTTATTTATATCGCTTACTTTTATTGGTTTTATTTCAATTTTATCTTTAATTTTTTTTGTTATCTAATTTAAGTATTTATTTCAAAGTTATTTATATCGATTAATTTTATTGGTATTATTTCAATTTTATCTTCAATTTTTTTAGCTAATTTAGGTATTTATTCCAATGTTATTTATATCGCTTAATTTTATTGGTTTTATTTCAATTTTATCTTTAATTTTTTTTGTTATCTAATTTAAGTATTTATTTCAAAGTTATTTATATCGATTAATTTTATTGGTATTATTTCAATTTTATCTTCAATTTTTTTAGCTAATTTAGGTATTTATTCCAATGTTATTTATATCGCTTACTTTTATTGGTTTTATTTCAATTTTATCTTTAATTTTTTTTGTTATCTAATTTAAGTATTTATTTCAAAGTTATTTATATCGATTAATTTTATTGGTATTATTTCAATTTTATCTTCAATTTTTTTAGCTAACTTAGGTATTTATTCCAATGTTATTTATATCGCTTAATTTTATTGGTTTTATTTCAATTTTATCTTTAATTTTTTTATCTAATTTAGGTATTTATTTCAATGTTATTTATATCGCTTAATTTTATTGGTTTTATTTCAATTTTATCTTTAATTTTTTTTGTTATCTAATTTAAGTATTTATTTCAAAGTTATTTATATCGATTAATTTTATTGGTATTATTTCAATTTTATCTTCAATTTTTTTAGCTAATTTAGGTATTTATTCCAATGTTATTTATATCGCTTAATTTTATTGGTTTTATTTCAATTTTATCTTTAATTTTTTTATCTAATTTAGGTATTTATTTCAAAGTTATTTATATCGATTCAATTTTTTTATTAGTTTTATTTCAATTTTTCTCTAATTTGTTTATATCCTTTATTCAGTTTCCAAGGTGACGAAAAAAAACCCAAGAAACAACCTTGCAACAATCGCACGCAACAAAGTTCACTGTCCCTTTCAAAAAGCGTTAGATTATAAATCCGAAACACACGAAAAAACCCACTAGTCGCCAAAATGCACTATGATAGAACGAGATGGACCAAGAGTTTTCGAGTTTCTCGCACGAACGAGCGCTTGCAATAAACCGTTTCGTCTCTTTTTCAATATATATAGATATATCCTTTTTCTTGTAATAATAAAAAAAACTACAAAATTCCCGCGTGGAGCACTACTTTCAATATTCGTAATTAATTATCGTTATTCAAATTACGCACGAATTAAACCTTACTTTAAAATTTTTTCAAGCAAAAATAAAAAATCGCCAATAACAGAAACAAACCCACCGTACGCAAACAAAATCTGATCCAGACTGCCCACCAAACAAAACTTTTTTCTTCTTTTCGTTCAGAACTCCAGACGACGTCCCGTTATCCTACGTTCCATCGCCCGGGCTGTAACATTGGCTCAGGCGCTGTAGGAATGACGCATGCTTGGTTTTCTTTCCTAGTTTTCGGATCGCCAATGGAACCGACAAAAATTATCTGCATAGTGCAGAACCGGGACTTAAAATTCGTCGCATCTTGCAGCGCGCGCTCTGCCTCTCTTTATTTAACCGTTGAATTTTGGGTTTACTACAATTAGCTTATATTTGAAAATTTTTTTTTTTTTTTTAAAATCTAATTTTTTTCAAAGATGATTTTTCGAAAAAAAAATAATTATTTATGTTCATCGAAAATTATTCAAATTTATTTTAGAGAAAATTGATATTCGCTGCACGAATGACATGACTGCAAAGTTTAAACATGCATTTAATATTTAAATCAAATGCTTGCTGTCATATCCTCATATGAATAAAAGTGAGATCAACACTTAAGGCGTTAATTATTAAAATTTAAAAATCTAATTGAACACAGACAATAGTTTTATCTATAAAGTATGGCCAGTTAAGATGAATTATAAGAAAGTTGCGATTTAATTAAATTTGGCAGTAGTTTTAAAATACATTAGTACAAGAATGTCTTGTGTAAAACAGCAACAACCAGAGTAATTGTACTTAATATTCACTTTCTTAGAAAGTTTTAATATCAGAGAATAGGGACTTTATTTTCAGTATCCAAAACGACCGGAATGCGTGTTGCCAATTGCGCTGCTTCCAGATATTTTGCTACTTCTAAATAATACTGCTTATTTAAAGATTTCTCCTGAAGTTTTCTTTGTTTTAACTGCAACATTCTGAGGTTTATAGTATCTTTAACTAGCATATGGACATCTGTTGGATCAAGAATAATGTTTGCTAAAACCATGATGCCAACTTCAATTGAAAGGAACATGACTGTATTCGGAATATGGGAACTGGACAGTAACCTTGTCTTGGACGTCATACTTCCAGGGGCCTATGTTTTCTAGGGCGACCGTTACACGGTCTAAAAGAGCATACCGTGCATCCACGTTAAATCCACGGTATATCCCACGGTATATCCACGGTATATCCCACGGTAAATCCACGGTATATCCACGGTATATCCCACGGTCTAAAGGAGCATACCGTGTATCCACGTTAAATCCACGGTATATCCCACGGTAAATCCACGGTATATCCCACGGTCTAAAGGAGCATACCGTGTATCCACGTTAAATCCACGGTATATCCCACGGTAAATCCACGGTATATCCCACGGTCTAAAGGAGCATACCGTGTATCCACGTTAAATCCACGGTATATCCCACGTTAAATCCACGGTATATCCCACGTTAAATCCACGGTATATCCCACGGTAAATACACGGTATATCCACGGTATATCCCACGGTCTAAAGGAGCATACCGTGTATCCACGTTAAATCCACGGTATATCCCACGTTAAATCCACGGTATATCCCACGGTATATCCACGGTATATCCCACGGTAAATCCACGGTATATCCCACGGTCTAAAGGAGCATACCGTGTATCCACGTTAAATCCACGGTATACCCCACGGTATATCCACGGTATATCCCACGGTAAATCCACGGTATATCCACGGTATATCCCACGGTCTAAAGGAGCATACCGTGTATCCACGTTAAATCCACGGTATATCCCACGGTAAATCCACGGTATATCCCACGGTATATCCACGGTATATCCCACGGTAAATCCACGGTATATCCCACGGTCTAAAGGAGCATACCGTGTATCCACGTTAAATCCACGGTATATCCCACGTTAAATCCACGGTATATCCCACGGTATATCCACGGTATATCCCACGGTAAATCCACGGTATATCCCACGGTCTAAAGGAGCATACCGTGTATCCACGTTAAATCCACGGTATACCCCACGGTATATCCACGGTATATCCCACGGTAAATCCACGGTATATCCACGGTATATCCCACGGTCTAAAGGAGCATACCGTGTATCCACGTTAAATCCACGGTATATCCCACGTTAAATCCACGGTATATCCCACGTTAAATCCACGGTATATCCCACGGTAAATCCACGGTATATCCCACGGTCTAAAGGAGCATACCGTGTATCCACTTTAAATCCACGGTATATCCCACGGTAAATCCACGGTATATTCCACGGTCTAAAGGAGCATACCGTGTATCCACGTTAAATCCACGGTATATCCCACGTTAAATCCACGGTATATCCTACGTTAAATCCACGGTATATCCCACGGTAAATCCACGGTATATCCCACGGTATATCCACGGTATATCCCACGGTAAATCCACGGTATATCCCACGGTCTAAAGGAGCATACCGTGTATCCACGTTAAATCCACGGTATACCCCACGGTATATCCACGGTATATCCCACGGTAAATCCACGGTATATCCACGGTATATCCCACGGTCTAAAGGAGCATACCGTGTATCCACGTTAAATCCACGGTATATCCCACGTTAAATCCACGGTATATCCCACGTTAAATCCACGGTATATCCCACGGTAAATCCACGGTATATCCCACGGTCTAAAGGAGCATACCGTGTATCCACTTTAAATCCACGGTATATCCCACGGTAAATCCACGGTATATTCCACGGTCTAAAGGAGCATACCGTGTATCCACGTTAAATCCACGGTATATCCCACGTTAAATCCACGGTATATCCCACGGTATATCCACGGTATATCCCACGGCCTAAAGGAGCATACCGTGTATCCACGTTAAATCCACGGTATATCCCACGTTAAATCCACGGTATATCCCACGGTATATCCACGGTATATCCCACGGTAAATCCACGGTATATCCCACGGTCTAAAGGAGCATACCGTGTATCCACGTTAAATCCACGGTATACCCCACGGTATATCCACGGTATATCCCACGGTAAATCCACGGTATATCCACGGTATATCCCACGGTCTAAAGGAGCATACCGTGTATCCACGTTAAATCCACGGTATATCCCACGTTAAATCCACGGTATATCCCACGGTATATCCACGGTATATCCCACGGTAAATCCACGGTATATCCCACGGTCTAAAGGAGCATACCGTGTATCCACGTTAAATCCACGGTATACCCCACGGTATATCCACGGTATATCCCACGGTAAATCCACGGTATATCCACGGTATATCCCACGGTCTAAAGGAGCATACCGTGTATCCACGTTAAATCCACGGTATATCCCACGTTAAATCCACGGTATATCCCACGTTAAATCCACGGTATATCCCACGGTAAATCCACGGTATATCCCACGGTCTAAAGGAGCATACCGTGTATCCACGTTAAATCCACGGTATATCCCACGTTAAATCCACGGTATATCCCACGTTAAATCCACGGTATATCCCACGGTAAATCCACGGTATATCCCACGGTCTAAAGGAGCATACCGTGTATCCACTTTAAATCCACGGTATATCCCACGGTAAATCCACGGTATATTCCACGGTCTAAAGGAGCATACCGTGTATCCACGTTAAATCCACGGTATATCCCACGTTAAATCCACGGTATATCCTACGTTAAATCCACGGTATATCCCACGGTAAATCCACGGTATATCCCACGGTCTAAAGGAGCATACCGTGTATCCACGTTAAATCCACGGTATATCCCACGTTAAATCCACGGTATATCTCACGGTAAATCCACGGTATATCCCACGGCCTAAAGGAGCATACCGTGTATCCACGTTAAATCCACGGTATATCCCACGTTAAATCCATGGTATATCCCACGGTCTAAAGGAGCATACCGTGTATCCACGTTAAATCCACGGTATATCCCACGGTATATCCACGGTATATCCCACGGTAAATCCACGGTATATCCCACGGTCTAAAGGAGCATACCGTGTATCCACGTTAAATCCACGGTATATCCCACGGTAAATCCACGGTATATCCCACGGTCTAAAGGAGCATACCGTGTATCCACGTTAAATCCACGGTATGTCCCACGGTAAATCCACGGTATATCCCACGGTCTAAAGGAGCATACCGTGTATCCACGTTAAATCCACGGTATATCCCACGGTAAATCCACGGTAAATCCACGGTATATCCACGGTATATCCCACGGTCTAAAGGAGCATACCGTGTATCCACGTTAAATCCACGGTATATCCCACGTTAAATCCACGGTATATCCCACGGTAAATCCACGGTATATCCCACGTTAAATCCACGGTATATCCCACGTTAAATCCACGGTATATCCCACGGTAAATCCACGGTATATCCCACGTTAAATCCACGGTATATCCCACGGTATATCCACGGTATATCCCACGGTAAATCCACGGTATATCCACGGTATATTCCACGGTCTAAAGGAGCATACCGTGTATCCACGTTAAATCCACGGTATATCCCACGGTAAATCCACGGTAAATCCACGGTATATCCACGGTATATCCCACGGTCTAAAGGAGCATACCGTGTATCCACGTTAAATCCACGGTATATCCCACGGTATATCCACGGTATATCCCACGGTAAATCCACGGTATATCCACGGTATATCCCACGGTCTAAAGGAGCATACCGTGTATCCACGTTAAATCCACGGTATATCCCACGGTAAATCCACGGTAAATCCACGGTATATCCACGGTATATCCCACGGCCTAAAGGAGCATACCGTGTATCCACGTTAAATCCACGGTATATCCCACGGTAAATCCACGGTATATCCCACGGTCTAAAGGAGCATACCGTGTATCCACGTTAAATCCACGGTATATCCCACGTTAAATCCATGGTATATCCCACGTTAAATCCACGGTATATCCCACGGTAAATCCACAGTATATCCCACGGCCTAAAGGAGCATACCGTGTATCCACGGTAAATCCACGGTATATCCCACGTTAAATCCACGGTATATCTCACGGTAAATCCACGGTATATCCCACGGCCTAAAGGAGCATACCGTGTATCCACGTTAAATCCACGGTATATCCCACGTTAAATCCACGGCATATCCCACGTTAAATCCACGGTATATCCCACGGTAAATCCACGGTATATCCCACGGTCTAAAGGAGCATACCGTGTATCCACGTTAAATCCACGGTATATCCCACGTTAAATCCACGGTATATCCACGCACGGACGTAGCTATAGCTTTCATAAGGGGGGGGTCCGACACTGGCACGGACGTAGCTATGGCTTTCATAAGGGGGGGCGGGGGGGGGTACGACACTGAACTTTATTCGGGTAAAATCATAATGTTTTCAGAATCTACCTGGTACGAGACATAGAAGCTGTCAGAAGAGGTATTTGTTAATAAAAAAGGAAACACAAAAGTAACAACACATCTTGAACAGTTTTATATTCAAATCAAAGATTATAGTTAAGATGTAATCAAAATAAGAACTTCAATTTACATTACTAAATTCAATTTTTTACGTCTTATTGCTAACTTGTCTATAATTTCGTCGGAATCTATTTGCATTGCCAGATCACGATGAGTACTCATTAGAGCAAGACCAGTCAGTCTTTCATCTCCTGTTTTATTTCTAAGGTAATTTTTTAACCTCTTCAGAGTAGAGAAACATCTTTCAGGGGTGGCTGTGGACACTGGAAGTGTAGCTAAAATCATAAGGAGCTTCTTCGTCAAAGGAAAAAACTGTTCATCGCACTGATCGACAGCTTCTATTGCAGTGGCAGGTTTTTGAGATTCATATGTCCAGTGATTGTGCCATATTTCATATTCCGTCGGATAATTCATGCCTTCATTTTCACCAAGAAATGTTTGTGCTATCTTTTTGAGGGCTTCTTTTGTTTCGGAGTTATTATTGGTCCTGTTAGGCAGAAGCATTTGAATCCCTTTGATTGTTGTTTCATGTGGATCAAAGCGAGCAGCGAGTTCTGTAATCACATGCTCAAGAAAAGGGTAAAATACGTTGCGGCGATAATATATTTCTGCAGTTTCTCCTGGTACATTACTGCGTTGAGTTTGCCTTCCAGTCGTTCTCGGAACAAATATATCGCTTGAAGACATCTGCTTTGCTTCTTCGAAGAGAGTCGAAAACTGCGATTCAGTCCTTAGATTTTGTAAAGTTGTCTTTACTGTCTTCACGTAACTGCAAGTGTTGGACAAATCGGCATTGACCTTCTGTAGCGCTTTGTTTAAGTTTGTTGTATACGAAAACACTTTCCTCAGTATAACTAGCGACACGATAAACTGACTATTTTCCATAGCGGTTTGCAGTTGATACGCTTGAGCTGCAACATCCCTATTAGCAGCGTTTTGGAGTGCCTCAAGTGTTGCACGTACTACGGGAAACATTTCTGCAAATCTTTCCACAGCCGCATGCTTTTCTGTCCACCGCGTCTCACAAAGGGAGATAAGTGTTGAGTGTGATGAGTCAGTTTCATCCGCAGTTTTCCTCAAAAGGTTGTCTCGAAGTGGAGATTGTCGGAAAAAGTTGATTACACGTTTTATGGTTCCGATACAGTTCCGTATCATAGGTATCTGACATGAATGTGCTAGAACTAAGTTAAGAACGTGAGCTACACAGTGTACGAATTGCGCCTTCGGATATTGCTCAGCGATTATTGTTCTCACACCTCGTAATCGGCCGCTCATCACTGCAGCGCCATCATACCCTTGTCCAATCAACTTATCCATATCTAAGTTATACGATGACAGATGTGTTAAAATAGTTGTTGCCAATGCTTGAGCTGAAACATCTTCTACATAGATGAATTCAAGAAAATCCTCACGGATGACCGATGTTCCAGATGAGCAGTCCACGTATCGCAAACATAAAGCTAGTTGTTCTCGCCGTGATATGTCTTGGGTTTCATCAGCTAGTACAGTAAAGAACCCTGCAGCTTTGACTCTTTCAAGTAGTTGCGCTTGAATTGCATTACCGCATAGTCCAATCACTTCATTCTGGATGACCGGTGAGGTGTACATGGCTCTACTATGGATGTTTTGTGTGAGTAAATGGCTCTTCAATGTTTCATCACCAGATCTAGCACGAAAACGAAGAAGTGCTCGGAAATTACCATCATTGTGTGCGGGTTCGTGTATTCCAATTTCTCCCGAATCGCGGTTTCCTCTTAAGGCCATTTCTTGTCTTCCACACAGAATAACTGTCTCTACAATAGCTTTCAATCTTCTTCTGTTATCAGCAGCTATTTTATTGTTTTCGACATTGATGGATTCTGAAACATCAGGCGCTTTGCCTTCTGCGACCCTTACAAAATTTGCTGCCTGCTCGACAGCGAATTTATGGTACTCTTTATTTGCATGATGGTCAAAGGACGCTAAAGCTTTCTTCCAGTTGGTAAACGGCTTACTAACAAGGACTCCAAGTTCTTGATGACCACGACCACCTTGTTTTTTACCAAGTAAAACACATATTTTGCAAAGTGCTCCCTGCAGAACATTTGAATAAACAAGCCAAGAATGCTTCTTAGTCCAGTGAAGTTGGAAAGACAGGTTCCTATTGCCAGTAACTGGGAACTTAAAAGTATCCGATGGGGTCCAAGGTTCTGTTAATGCTTTCAGCTTTTCTTCGTCATTGCTTGGAGGACAGCAGATATATCTTCCAATATCAAAATCTTTAAGCGTAGCCAGCGACAAATTTATTGTGGCTGAAAAAAAAGATAAAAAGGAAAAAATTTACAGTGACGTCACACCATAAAAGCTCTCCGTAAGAGCATGCCTTGTAATATTTGTACCATGGGCAAAAACTTATGTTGAGATATGAGAGAATTTTCAAAGCTTTCCATTTTGAAAGCTTTCCATAGGTATAGTTGATATAGATATGCTATTTTCATTTTTTCAATATGGAAGAAAGCTTCTAAAGGGTACTGAAATGAGCTTTCCTTGTATAATTATAATATAGATTTAAGAAATAGAGAATAAAATTGATACATAGAATCAAATGTAGAAAAAGGTACGTAAACATTATGTAAACGCTACAGCTAAACGAGTAATTGCAAATATTTAATCATGTGCGGAGGTCAGGTTAAGTAAATTTTACGTAAACAATCACAAAACATTTCTGTGAACTTTGCATTGCTCTAGCTACTGGGGTAATTTTTTGTGCAACGCAACGCAAATGAGCTACTTACCGTTGTTCGCGTCATTGTTAATTATAGAGGACGGGCCCGCTTCTGCTAACTTTTCATCAAAGGACTCTGCATCAGTCGGAGACATGTCATTGGCTTTCGATTTGTGTTCATTAGGTTTGTCCTTTTTAGGGAAAAAATCCAAAAGAGTTTGCCGACTTTTTCGCTTCATAATATGGTTTTAACCGCGAGACGTTTCGTTCAGATTGAATTCACACAGCACTGGATCGAAAATGTCGGAGCAACTGTCAATTGTCGCTCGCTAAGATTGGTGGTAGGCCAACGTACTACGTGGCCATTCTCCAATGGCATAGCCGCGTGGGAGAGTCTTTGAATTTGAGTTTTGCAAAAGTGGAAAACGTTCCGAAAAAAATTATTTTTGAAGAGTTAGATTAATATAAAAAATTAATTTCATGAAACTGACAGAAATTCAAATTCATTTAAACTGTATTGAAACTTCAAAAACATTTTAATAATTTTGTATTTATATATTAAAAATCACACATCGCATAGCTAAAAATTTATTAGTGCGGGGGCTTCAATGGGGGGGGGTCCGGACCCCCGAAACCCCCCCCCCCCCTTATATACGTCGGTGTATCCACGGTATATCCCACGGTAAATCCACGGTATATCCACGGTATATCCCACGGTCTAAAGGAGCATACCGTGTATCCACGTTAAATCCACGGTATATCCCACGTTAAATCCACGGTATATCCCACGGTAAATCCACGGTATATCCCACGGCCTAAAGGAGCATACCGTGTATTCACGTTAAATCCACGGTATATCCCACGGTAAATCCACGGTATCTCCCACGGCCTAAAGGAGCATACCGTGTATCCACGTTAAATCCACGGTATATCCCACGGTAAATCCACGGTATATCCCACGTTAAATCCACGGTATATCTCACGGTAAATCCACGGTATATCCCACGGCCTAAAGGAGCATACCGTGTATCCACGTTAAATCCACGGTATATCCCACGTTAAATCCACGGTATATCCCACGTTAAATCCACGGTATATCCAACGGTAAATCCACGGTATATCCCACGGTCTAAAGGAGCATACCGTGTATCCACGTTAAATCCACGGTATATCCCACGGTCTAAAGGAGCATACCGTGTATCCACGTTAAATCCACGGTATATCCCACGTTAAATCCACGGTATATCCCACGTTAAATCCACGGTATATCTCACGGTAAATCCACGGTATATCCCACGGCCTAAAGGAGCATACCGTGTATCCACGTTAAATCCACGGTATATCCCACGTTAAATCCACGGTATATCTCACGGTAAATCCACGGTATATCCCACGGCCTAAAGGAGCATACCGTGTATCCACGTTAAATCCACGGTATATCCCACGTTAAATCCACGGTATATCCCACGTTAAATCCACGGTATATCCCACGTTAAATCCACGGCATATCCCACGTTAAATCCACGGTATATCCCACGTTAAATCCACGGTATATCCCACGGTAAATCCACGGTATATCCCACGGTCTAAAGGAGCATACCGTGTATCCACGTTAAATCCACGGTATATCCCACGTTAAATCCACGGTATATCCCACGGTAAATCCACGGTATATCCCACGTTAAATCCACGGTATATCCCACGGTCTAAAGGAGCATACCGTGTATCCACGTTAAATCCACGGTATATCCCACGTTAAATCCACGGTATATCTCACGGTAAATCCACGGTATATCCCACGGCCTAAAGGAGCATACCGTGTATCCACGTTAAATCCACGGTATATCCCACGTTAAATCCACGGTATATCCCACGTTAAATCCACGGTATATCCCACGTTAAATCCACGGTATATCCCACGTTAAATCCACGGTATATCCCACGTTAAATCCACGGTATATCCCACGGTAAATCCACGGTATATCCCACGGTCTAAAGGAGCATACCGTGTATCCACGTTAAATCCACGGTATATCCCACGTTAAATCCACGGTATATCCTACGTTAAATCCACGGTATATCTCACGGTAAATCCACGGTATATCCCACGGCCTAAAGGAGCATACCGTGTATCCACGTTAAATCCACGGTATATCCCACGTTAAATCCACGGTATATCCCACGTTAAATCCACGGTATATCCCACGTTAAATCCACGGTATATCCCACGTTAAATCCACGGTATATCCCACGTTAAATCCACGGTATATCTCCACGGTAAATCCACGGTATATCCCACGGCCTAAAGGAGCATACCGTGTATCCACGTTAAATCCACGGTATATCCCACGTTAAATCCACGGTATATCCCACGTTAAATCCACGGTATATCCCACGTTAAATCCACGGTATATCCCACGTTAAATCCACGGTATATCCCACGTTAAATCCACGGTATATCCCACGTTAAATCCACGGTATATCCCACGGTAAATCCACGGTATATCCCACGGTATAAAGGAGCATACCGTGTATCCACGTTAAATCCACGGTATATCCCACGTTAAATCCACGGTATATCCCACGTTAAATCCACGGTATATCCCACGTTAAATCCACGGTATATCCCACGTTAAATCCACGGTATATCCCACGTTAAATCCACGGTATATCCCACGGTAAATCCACGGTATATCCCACGGTCTAAAGGAGCATACCGTGTATCCACGTTAAATCCACGGTATATCCCACGTTAAATCCACGGTATATCCCACGTTAAATCCACGGTATATCCCACGTTAAATCCACGGTATATCCCACGTTAAATCCACGGTATATCCCACGTTAAATCCACGGTATATCCCACGGTAAATCCACGGTATATCCCACGGTCTAAAGGAGCATACCGTGTATCCACGTTAAATCCACGGTATATCCCACGTTAAATCCACGGTATATCCCACGTTAAATCCACGGTATATCCCACGTTAAATCCACGGTATATCCCACGGTAAATCCACGGTATATCCCACGGTCTAAAGGAGCATACCGTGTATCCACGTTAAATCCACGGTATATCCCACGTTAAATCCACGGTATATCAGACGTTAAATCCACAGTATATCCCACGTTAAATCCACGGTATATCCCACGTTAAATCCATGGTATATCCCACGTTAAATCCACGGTATATCCCACGTTAAATCCACGGTATATCCCACGTTAAATCCACGGTATATCCCACGTTAAATCCACGGTATATCCCACGGTAAATCCACGGTATATCCCACGGTCTAAAGGAGCATACCGTGTATCCACGTTAAATCCACGGTATATCCCACGTTAAATCCACGGTATATCCCACGGTAAATCCACGGTATATCCCACGGTCTAAAGGAGCATACCGTGTATCCACGTTAAATCCACGGTATATCCCACGTTAAATCCACGGTATATCTCACGGTAAATCCACGGTATATCCCACGGCCTAAAGGAGCATACCGTGTATCCACGTTAAATCCACGGTATATCCCACGTTAAATCCACGGTATATCTCACGGTAAATCCACGGTATATCCCACGGCCTAAAGGAGCATACCGTGTATCCACGTTAAATCCACGGTATATCCCACGTTAAATCCACGGTATATCCCACGTTAAATCCACGGTATATCCCACGTTAAATCCACGGTATATCCCACGTTAAATCCACGGTATATCCCACGTTAAATCCACGGTATATCCCACGTTAAATCCACGGTATATCCCACGTTAAATCCACGGTATATCCCACGGTAAATCCACGGTATATCCCACGGTCTAAAGGAGCATACCGTGTATCCACGTTAAATCCACGGTATATCCCACGTTAAATCCACGGTATATCTCACGGTAAATCCACGGTATATCCCACGGCCTAAAGGAGCATACCGTGTATCCACGTTAAATCCACGGTATATCCCACGTTAAATCCACGGTATATCTCACGGTAAATCCACGGTATATCCCACGGCCTAAAGGAGCATACCGTGTATCCACGTTAAATCCACGGTATATCCCACGTTAAATCCACGGTATATCCCACGTTAAATCCACGGTATATCCCACGTTAAATCCACGGTATATCCCACGTTAAATCCACGGTATATCCCACGTTAAATCCACGGTATATCCCACGGTAAATCCACGGTATATCCCACGGTCTAAAGGAGCATACCGTGTATCCACGTTAAATCCACGGTATATCCCACGTTAAATCCACGGTATATCCCACGGTAAATCCACGGTATATCCCACGTTAAATCCACGGTATATCTCACGGTAAATCCACGGTATATCCCACGGCCTAAAGGAGCATACCGTGTATCCACGTTAAATCCACGGTATATCCCACGTTAAATCCACGGTATATCCCACGTTAAATCCACGGTATATCCCACGTTAAATCCACGGTATATCCCACGTTAAATCCACGGTATATCCCACGTTAAATCCACGGTATATCCCACGGTAAATCCACGGTATATCCCACGGTCTAAAGGAGCATACCGTGTATCCACGTTAAATCCACGGTATATCCCACGTTAAATCCACGGTATATCCCACGTTAAATCCACGGTATATCCCACGTTAAATCCACGGTATATCCCACGTTAAATCCACGGTATATCCCACGTTAAATCCACGGTATATCCCACGGTAAATCCACGGTATATCCCACGGTCTAAAGGAGCATACCGTGTATCCACGTTAAATCCACGGTATATCCCACGTTAAATCCACGGTATATCCCACGTTAAATCCACGGTATATCCCACGTTAAATCCACGGTATATCCCACGTTAAATCCACGGTATATCCCACGTTAAATCCACGGTATATCCCACGGTCTAAAGGAGCATACCGTGTATCCACGTTAAATCCACGGTATATCCCACGTTAAATCCACGGTATATCCCACGTTAAATCCACGGTATATCCCACGGTCTAAAGGAGCATACCGTGTATCCACGTTAAATCCACGGTATATCCCACGTTAAATCCACGGTATATCCCACGTTAAATCCACGGTATATCCCACGGTCTAAAGGAGCATACCGTGTATCCACGTTAAATCCACGGTATATCCCACGTTAAATCCACGGTATATCCCACGTTAAATCCACGGTATATCCCACGGTAAATCCACGGTATATCCCACGGTCTAAAGGAGCATACCGTGTATCCACGTTAAATCCACGGTATATCCCACGTTAAATCCACGGTATATCCCACGTTAAATCCACGGTATATCCCACGTTAAATCCACGGTATATCCCACGTTAAATCCACGGTATATCCCACGGTAAATCCACGGTATATCCCACGGTCTAAAGGAGCATACCGTGTATCCACGTTAAATCCACGGTATATCCCACGTTAAATCCACGGTATATCCCACGTTAAATCCACGGTATATCCCACGTTAAATCCACGGTATATCCCACGTTAAATCCACGGTATATCCCACGTTAAATCCACGGTATATCCCACGGTAAATCCACGGTATATCCCACGGTCTAAAGGAGCATACCGTGTATCCACGTTAAATCCACGGTATATCCCACGTTAAATCCACGGTATATCCCACGTTAAATCCACGGTATATCCCACGGTCTAAAGGAGCATACCGTGTATCCACGTTAAATCCACGGTATATCCCACGTTAAATCCACGGTATATCCCACGTTAAATCCACGGTATATCCCACGGTAAATCCACGGTATATCCCACGGTCTAAAGGAGCATACCGTGTATCCACGTTAAATCCACGGTATATCCCACGTTAAATCCACGGTATATCCCACGTTAAATCCACGGTATATCCCACGTTAAATCCACGGTATATCCCACGTTAAATCCACGGTATATCCCACGGTAAATCCACGGTATATCCCACGGTCTAAAGGAGCATACCGTGTATCCACGTTAAATCCACGGTATATCCCACGTTAAATCCACGGTATATCCCACGTTAAATCCACGGTATATCCCACGTTAAATCCACGGTATATCCCACGGTAAATCCACGGTATATCCCACGGTCTAAAGGAGCATACCGTGTATCCACGTTAAATCCACGGTATATCCCACGTTAAATCCACGGTATATCCCACGTTAAATCCACGGTATATCCCACGTTAAATCCACGGTATATCCCACGGTCTAAAGGAGCATACCGTGTATCCACGTTAAATCCACGGTATATCCCACGTTAAATCCACGGTATATCCCACGTTAAATCCACGGTATATCCCACGTTAAATCCACGGTATATCCCACGTTAAATCCACGGTATATCCCACGTTAAATCCACGGTATATCCCACGGTCTAAAGGAGCATACCGTGTATCCACGTTAAATCCACGGTATATCCCACGTTAAATCCACGGTATATCTCACGGTAAATCCACGGTATATCCCACGGCCTAAAGGAGCATACCGTGTATCCACGTTAAATCCACGGTATATCCCACGTTAAATCCACGGTATATCCCACGTTAAATCCACGGTATATCTCACGGTAAATCCACGGTATATCCCACGGCCTAAAGGAGCATACCGTGTATCCACGTTAAATCCACGGTATATCCCACGTTAAATCCACGGTATATCCCACGTTAAATCCACGGTATATCCCACGTTAAATCCACGGTATATCCCACGGTAAATCCACGGTATATCCCACGGTCTAAAGGAGCATACCGTGTATCCACGTTAAATCCACGGTATATCCCACGTTAAATCCACAGTATATCCCACGGTAAATCCACGGTATATCCCACGGTCTAAAGGAGCATACCGTGTATCCACGTTAAATCCACGGTATATCCCACGTTAAATCCACGGTATATCCCACGTTAAATCCACGGTATATCCCACGTTAAATCCACGGTATATCCCACGTTAAATCCACGGTATATCCCACGTTAAATCCACGGTATATCCCACGGTCAAAAGGAGCATACCGTGTATCCACGTTAAATCCACGGTATATCCCACGTTAAATCCACGGTATATCCCACGTTAAATCCACGGTATATCCCACGGTAAATCCACGGTATATCCCACGGTCTAAAGGAGCATACCGTGTATCCACGTTAAATCCACGGTATATCCCACGTTAAATCCACGGTATATCCCACGTTAAATCCACGGTATATCCCACGGTCTAAAGGAGCATACCGTGTATCCACGTTAAATCCACGGTATATCCCACGTTAAATCCACGGTATATCCCACGTTAAATCCACGGTATATCCCACGGTAAATCCACGGTATATCCCACGGTCTAAAGGAGCATACCGTGTATCCACGTTAAATCCACGGTATATCCCACGTTAAATCCACGGTATATCCCACGTTAAATCCACGGTATATCCCACGTTAAATCCACGGTATATCCCACGTTAAATCCACGGTATATCCCACGGTAAATCCACGGTATATCCCACGGTCTAAAGGAGCATACCGTGTATCCACGTTAAATCCACGGTATATCCCACGTTAAATCCACGGTATATCCCACGTTAAATCCACGGTATATCCCACGTTAAATCCACGGTATATCCCACGTTAAATCCACGGTATATCCCACGTTAAATCCACGGTATATCCCACGTTAAATCCACGGTATATCCCACGGTAAATCCACGGTATATCCCACGGTCTAAAGGAGCATACCGTGTATCCACGTTAAATCCACGGTATATCCCACGTTAAATCCACGGTATATCCCACGTTAAATCCACGGTATATCCCACGGTCTAAAGGAGCATACCGTGTATCCACGTTAAATCCACGGTATATCCCACGTTAAATCCACGGTATATCCCACGTTAAATCCACGGTATATCCCACGGTAAATCCACGGTATATCCCACGGTCTAAAGGAGCATACCGTGTATCCACGTTAAATCCACGGTATATCCCACGTTAAATCCACGGTATATCCCACGTTAAATCCACGGTATATCCCACGTTAAATCCACGGTATATCCCACGTTAAATCCACGGTATATCCCACGGTCTAAAGGAGCATACCGTGTATCCACGTTAAATCCACGGTATATCCCACGTTAAATCCACGGTATATCCCACGTTAAATCCACGGTATATCCCACGTTAAATCCACGGTATATCCCACGTTAAATCCACGGTATATCCCACGGTAAATCCACGGTATATCCCACGGTCTAAAGGAGCATACCGTGTATCCACGTTAAATCCACGGTATATCCCACGTTAAATCCACGGTATATCCCACGGTAAATCCACGGTATATCCCACGGTCTAAAGGAGCATACCGTGTATCCACGTTAAATCCACGGTATATCCCACGTTAAATCCACGGTATATCCCACGTTAAATCCACGGTATATCCCACGTTAAATCCACGGTATATCCCACGGTAAATCCACGGTATATCCCACGGTCTAAAGGAGCATACCGTGTATCCACGTTAAATCCACGGTATATCCCACGTTAAATCCACGGTATATCCCACGTTAAATCCACGGTATATCCCACGTTAAATCCACGGTATATCCCACGTTAAATCCACGGTATATCCCACGGTCTAAAGGAGCATACCGTGTATCCACGTTAAATCCACGGTATATCCCACGTTAAATCCACGGTATATCCCACGTTAAATCCACGGTATATCCCACGTTAAATCCACGGTATATCCCACGTTAAATCCACGGTATATCCCACGGTAAATCCACGGTATATCCCACGGTCTAAAGGAGCATACCGTGTATCCACGTTAAATCCACGGTATATCCCACGTTAAATCCACGGTATATCCCACGTTAAATCCACGGTATATCCCACGGTCTAAAGGAGCATACCGTGTATCCACGTTAAATCCACGGTATATCCCACGTTAAATCCACGGTATATCCCACGTTAAATCCACGGTATATCCCACGTTAAATCCACGGTATATCCCACGTTAAATCCACGGTATATCCCACGGTCTAAAGGAGCATACCGTGTATCCACGTTAAATCCACGGTATATCCCACGTTAAATCCACGGTATATCCCACGTTAAATCCACGGTATATCCCACGTTAAATCCACGGTATATCCCACGGTAAATCCACGGTATATCCCACGGTCTAAAGGAGCATACCGTGTATCCACGTTAAATCCACGGTATATCCCACGTTAAATCCACGGTATATCCCACGTTAAATCCACGGTATATCCCACGTTAAATCCACGGTATATCCCACGTTAAATCCACGGTATATCCCACGGTAAATCCACGGTATATCCCACGGTCTAAAGGAGCATACCGTGTATCCACGTTAAATCCACGGTATATCCCACGTTAAATCCACGGTATATCCCACGTTAAATCCACGGTATATCCCACGTTAAATCCACGGTATATCCCACGTTAAATCCACGGTATATCCCACGTTAAATCCACGGTATATCCCACGTTAAATCCACGGTATATCCCACGGTAAATCCACGGTATATCCCACGGTCTAAAGGAGCATACCGTGTATCCACGTTAAATCCACGGTATATCCCACGTTAAATCCACGGTATATCCCACGTTAAATCCACGGTATATCCCACGTTAAATCCACGGTATATCCCACGGTAAATCCACGGTATATCCCACGGTCTAAAGGAGCATACCGTGTATCCACGTTAAATCCACGGTATATCCCACGTTAAATCCACGGTATATCCCACGTTAAATCCACGGTATATCCCACGTTAAATCCACGGTATATCCCACGGTCTAAAGGAGCATACCGTGTATCCACGTTAAATCCACGGTATATCCCACGTTAAATCCACGGTATATCCCACGTTAAATCCACGGTATATCCCACGGTAAATCCACGGTATATCCCACGGTCTAAAGGAGCATACCGTGTATCCACGTTAAATCCACGGTATATCCCACGTTAAATCCACGGTATATCCCACGTTAAATCCACGGTATATCCCACGTTAAATCCACGGTATATCCCACGTTAAATCCACGGTATATCCCACGGTAAATCCACGGTATATCCCACGGTCTAAAGGAGCATACCGTGTATCCACGTTAAATCCACGGTATATCCCACGTTAAATCCACGGTATATCCCACGTTAAATCCACGGTATATCCCACGGTCTAAAGGAGCATACCGTGTATCCACGTTAAATCCACGGTATATCCCACGTTAAATCCACGGTATATCCCACGTTAAATCCACGGTATATCCCACGTTAAATCCACGGTATATCCCACGTTAAATCCACGGTATATCCCACGGTCTAAAGGAGCATACCGTGTATCCACGTTAAATCCACGGTATATCCCACGTTAAATCCACGGTATATCCCACGTTAAATCCACGGTATATCCCACGGTAAATCCACGGTATATCCCACGGTCTAAAGGAGCATACCGTGTATCCACGTTAAATCCACGGTATATCCCACGTTAAATCCACGGTATATCCCACGTTAAATCCACGGTATATCCCACGTTAAATCCACGGTATATCCCACGTTAAATCCACGGTATATCCCACGGTAAATCCACGGTATATCCCACGGTCTAAAGGAGCATACCGTGTATCCACGTTAAATCCACGGTATATCCGACGTTAAATCCACGGTATATCCCACGTTAAATCCACGGTATATCCCACGTTAAATCCACGGTATATCCCACGTTAAATCCACGGTATATCCCACGTTAAATCCACGGTATATCCCACGTTAAATCCACGGTATATCCCACGGTAAATCCACGGTATATCCCACGGTCTAAAGGAGCATACCGTGTATCCACGTTAAATCCACGGTATATCTCACGTTAAATCCACGGTATATCCCACGTTAAATCCACGGTATATCCCACGTTAAATCCACGGTATATCCCACGTTAAATCCACGGTATATCCCACGGTCTAAAGGAGCATACCGTGTATCCACGTTAAATCCACGGTATATCCCACGTTAAATCCACGGTATATCCCACGTTAAATCCACGGTATATCCCACGTTAAATCCACGGTATATCCCACGGTAAATCCACGGTATATCCCACGGTCTAAAGGAGCATACCGTGTATCCACGTTAAATCCACGGTATATCCCACGTTAAATCCACGGTATATCCCACGTTAAATCCACGGTATATCCCACGGTAAATCCACGGTATATCCCACGGTCTAAAGGAGCATACCGTGTATCCACGTTAAATCCACGGTATATCCCACGTTAAATCCACGGTATATCCCACGTTAAATCCACGGTATATCCCACGTTAAATCCACGGTATATCCCACGTTAAATCCACGGTATATCCCACGGTAAATCCACGGTATATCCCACGGTCTAAAGGAGCATACCGTGTATCCACGTTAAATCCACGGTATATCCCACGTTAAATCCACGGTATATCCCACGTTAAATCCACGGTATATCCCACGTTAAATCCTCGTATATCCACGTTAAATCCACGGTATATCCCACGTTAAATCCACGGTATATCCCACGTTAAATCCACGGTATATCCCACGTAAATCCACGGTATATCCCACGGTCTAAAGGAGCATACCGTGTATCCACGTTAAATCCACGGTATATCCCACGTTAAATCCACGGTATATCCCACGTTAAATCCACGGTATATCCCACGGTAAATCCACGGTATATCCCACGGTCTAAGGAGCATACCGTGTATCCACGTTTAAATCCACGGTATATCCCACGTTAAATCCACGGTATATCCCACGTTAAATCCACGGTATATCCCACGTTAAATCCACGGTATATCCCACGTTAAATCCACGGTATATCCACGTCTAAAGGAGCATACCGTGTATCCACGTTAAATCCACGGTATATCCCACGTTAAATCCACGGTATATCCCACGTTAAATTATCCACGGTATATCCCACGTTAAATCCACGGTATATCCCACGTTAAATCCACGGTATATCCCACGTTAAATCCACGGTATATCCCACGTTAAATCCACGGTATATCCCACGTTAAATCCACGGTATATCCCACGTTAAATCCACGGTATATCCCACGTTAAATCCACGGTATATCCCACGTTAAATCCACGGTATATCCCACGGTCTAAAGGAGCATACCGTGTATCCACGTTAAATCCACGGTATATCCCACGTTAAATCCACGGTATATCCCACGTTAAATCCACGGTATATCCCACGTTAAATCCACGGTATATCCCACGGTCCTAAAGGAGCATACCGTGTATCCACGTTAAATCCACGGTATATCCCACGTTAAATCCACGGTATATCCCACGTTAAATCCACGGTATATCCCACGGTCTAAAGGAGCATACCGTGTATCCACGTTAAATCCACGGTATATCCCACGTTAAATCCACGGTATATCCCACGTTAAATCCACGGTATATCCCACGGTAAATCCACGGTATATCCCACGGTCTAAAGGAGCATACCGTGTATCCACGTTAAATCCACGGTATATCCCACGTTAAATCCACGGTATATCCCACGTTAAATCCACGGTATATCCCACGTTAAATCCACGGTATATCCCACGTTAAATCCACGGTATATCCCACGGTAAATCCACGGTATATCCCACGGTCTAAAGGAGCATACCGTGTATCCACGTTAAATCCACGGTATATCCCACGTTAAATCCACGGTATATCCCACGTTAAATCCACGGTATATCCACGTTAAATCCACGGTATATCCCACGTTAAATCCACGGTATATCCCCACGTTAAATCCACGGTATATCCCACGTTAAATCCACGGTAATA